>OX463242.1:26999792-29399792 GCA_949820135.1 Sylvilagus floridanus | reverse complement strand
CTGCAATGGCCGGGGCTGAGTCAAGCTGAAGCCAGGAATCAGGAGCCACTTCTGGATTTCCCATGTGGGTGTAGAGGTCCAGGCTTTGGGCCGTGTTCCACTAATTTTAACCAGGCCATGAGCAGGGAGCTGAATCAAAAATGGAGCAGGCAGGACTCAAACCAACACCCATATGAGGTGCTATCACTGCAGATGGCAGCTTTACCTGCTACACTACAATGCTGGCACTTATCATTTTAATGACAACTTATTTGTTTGATTTCTTAGATTTAAATGTCTCTCCAGGCTACAGTGTGAGTTTCAGAAAGGTTGAAACTTTCTATCTCTGAAGGCTACATGGCATAGGATAACTGCACAATTAATATTTGTGATCCAATTCATGATGTATCTAACCAGTATTTGCGCTATTATTGTATTTTGTGTTTAGAAGCAGCCTTCTTTTATATGTTGAAATGACTGTCAATATCTTGACAGTAAACTTTATTAAACTTGTCCTCCCTATAAATTGTAACATTTATAATGCCATTGTTACTATAGTAACCACTGTCACTATTATAATCCTATAAAATTTATTTTTGTTTGCTTTTTCTCTAATATTTATTTAATTCAGTGTAGCCAATTTCAGGATTGCCAGACAGTTATACATTTAAATAGCACAGAACTGGAGAGAATTTGGAATCTGCTTTCTCCAGCTCAAAAATATGATTTATTAGCCAACAATTTAATGCGTATCTTATAGAAGGATATCATAGAATTCTGATTATTTCTTAAGGTCACAAACTGATTTCCATAAGAATATTGAAATATATTCAAGTATTCATTGCTTAGATTATTTAATATAGATCTTCTCCAACAAAAGTCTCAATGGTTCCTCCACCAATGGTTTTTATGATGTTTATGTAACTACTATACAACCTGAGCTGTGTTGCTTATCTTCTTAGAATCTAATCATGAAAAAATTGAAATATTTAATATCTCTTTAAGCTATAAATATCTATGAATTTTGCAGCTGCACTAAAAGATGTTACTATAGAGAAAAACAAGAAATACTGTTTCCACTGAGCCCAGAGTGAAAGATGTTTGCTTAGCACCCACAGTCTCGAATTTGAACAGACTTGCAAACTAGTGCACTGTTGTAAGGTACAGAACCCAGAATCTGGATCTAAATTGCCTACTACTTATGAACCATGATATCACAGGCAAGATTCTTCATCTTGTAATAACTCAAATTTTCTCATCTATAAAATGGAAAGATAATAGCACTTATTTTTATAGTGTTGTTGTGGGGGAGTAAATGAGTGAATAACATATATTGGAAGGTTTTGAAGTAATAGCTATTACTTATAAAGTTGTAAAAGTAACTGTTACTTCACAATTTAGAACCATTCAGTGGCTTTTTTGACAGCCTCAGAGAATACCATCCAAGCTTCTTACCATAGCCCATATCGCTCTATATGTCCTGGGCCTTGTGTACCTCTCAAGCTAATCTCATGCTACTCTTTCTTGACACATGCTACCAGTGACCGGCTGTGTTGAAGTTCTCAGAGATCATTATACTGTCTCCCATCTCAGCATCCCACTGGCTACCAATCTGCCCTCCTGCAAGTTTCTTCACACAAATGGTACTTTCTCATCTCTGAGTCTCAACTGAAAAATGCGTGCCTTTCACAAAGACTTTCCTTATGTATCTCATGTAATGATTACCCTCTGCACATTTTGCCTTCTATCATAGAAGTCTGCTCTTTCCTTTCCAAGTCCTTAATATAATCTGGTATTCTTCATTTATTTAGACTTTATTCTTTTTTTCAGTATTAATTTTTTTTTGCAAAAATCTATTATTTGCGTTAAGCCAAGAGTTTGAACTCTGTCTCACATTTGCAAGCTGTACAATTTAGGGCAAGCTAACTAACTATGCTAGCCATTATTCTTATTGTGTCTTTCTGAGTAGATTATGTGTTCTTCAAAGTTAAGAAACCTATTTACATTGTCCACAATTTTATTTTCATTGCCTAGCAGAGCCTGGCATAAAAAAACTCAAAAACTATTTAGTCAACATATACAAAATCAAATTAATAAATGATGAATATAATAGATTAAATAGGGTGTGTTTCAACCTTAGAAGAGGTAAAACCTTTGAAAGGATAATAAATAATGATTAAAATGGGAGCAGTAGTATTATTCTCTCTAGATTGCTACTTTACTTGGACATAAATATTGCTGTGTACTGGGTTATTTCCTAATGGCGTTCAGTCTAAAGATTTCAGTAAATAGCAACAACAAAAAATTAGGAAAGCCATGAAGACTTTGAGACTTAATATGAACGTATATAATTAAGAGTGGAGTATAGATTTAAGGACAAGAAGATCCTGAAGTTAAAAAAATGAACTAATGGCACATAGTTATGGCTCATGAGTGCAACTTCTAACAGACTATAGGTTCTGTGAGTCCCAGCTGGACTGACCCACCAGGAGGGTAGGGATGCTGCAGTCCCTCTTCCTCAGGTGCCACGCTACAGGAACTTTGGTACCCAGTCCATGATTTCTGAATGAAAGGAAACACTAGTCCATATCTATTATTTTATGTTTTGGAAAAGAATGCAAATTGTAAGTGTATGCAATAGGAACAAAATATCTCACTGCATGGTGCAGTGAGTTAAGCCACAGCATGGGATGATGTTATCATTTCATTGGAAGGCAGTGTAACATAGAGAGAGCGATACACACACACACACACACACAGGGGGAGAGAAGACACACACGCACACATACACAGAGAGGGGGGAGAGAGAGAGAGAGAGAGAGAGAGAGAGAGAGAGATTCATTTTCCATCCACTGTTTTTTCCATCCACTGGTTTACTCCCCAAAAGGCTTTGACAATCAGATCTGGGCCAGGCCTAAGCCAGAAGATAGAACTCCTTCTGGGCCTCCCATGTGGGTGATAGAGGTCCAAGTATTTGGACCATTATCTGCTACCTTATCAGATGCATCAGCAGGAAACCAGATTAGAAAATGAGCAGTTGGGACTTGAACTGGCACTCTGATATGGGATGTTGGCATCAGAAGTAGTGACTTAACCCATTACACCAGCTTGCCAATCCCTACTCTGTGAATTTGATACAACTTCTGGCTGATGTGCCTGAGAGGCATGAGATGCTGGTCCAAGTGCTCAGGTTTCTGCCACTCATGTAGCCTCGGCAACTCATGACTAGAGCCTAGGGAGGTTACTGATGCCATAAACAAGAGTGTCAAATTGTTAAATCAACATCAGGAGTCACTGTGTACTTACATCTCATGAGGGATCTGTCCTTAATGTGTTGTCCAATGTGAAGTAATGCTATAACTAGTACTGAAACAGTATTTTTACACCCTGTGTGTCTGATTGACCATGTCCCAAATTGTACATCTCCTCCCTCTCTTATTCCCACTCTTATACTTAACAGGGATCACTTTTCAGTTAAAATTTAAACACCTAAGAATAATTGTGTGTTAATTACATATATAGATTGTTTTTTAAGATTTATTTTGTTTATTTGAAAGAATTTCAGAGAGAGGAAGAGAGAGAGAGAGAGGTCTTCCATCCGCTGGTTCACTCCCTAGATGGTCACGATGGCCAGAGCTGTGGCAATCTGAAGCCAGGAGCCAGGAGCTTCCTCTGGTTCTCCCATATGTGTGCATGGGCCCAAGGACTTGGGCCACCCTCCACTGCCTTCCCAGGCCATAGCAGAGAGCTGGATTGGAAGAGAAGCAGCTGAGACTAGAACTGGCGCCCATATGAGATGCTGGTGCTTCAGGCCAGGGCTTTAACATGCTGTGCTGCAGCACCAGCCCCAAAATAAATTCTTAATATCTCACTTTACAAATGAGACACTGAGGATTAGATATCTACTGAATTATTATTTTTTTTTTGACAGGCAGAGTGGACAGTGAGAGAGAGAGACAGAAAGAAAGGTCTTCCGTTGCCGTTGGTTCACCCTCCAATGGCTGCCGCGGTCGGCGCGCTGCGGCCGGCGCACTGCGCTCATCCGATGGCAGGAGCCAGGTGCTAGGTGCTTCTCCTGGTCTCCCATGGGGTGCAGGGCCCAAGCACTTGGGCCATCCTCCACTGCACTCCTGGGCCACAGCAGAGGGCTGGCCTGGAAGAGGGGCAACTGGGACAGAATCCGGCGCCCCAACCGGGACTAGAACCTGGTGTGCCGGCGCCGCAAGGCGGAGGATTAGCCTGTTGAGCCACGGCGCAGGCCTGAATTATTAAATATACAGCTGCTGCTGAGATCCATACTATCTTGGTTCTAGAACTGAAGGTCTCAAGTCTTCACAATAATGATCCATCTCCTCCTGATCTGATGTTCATGGATCAGTGCTCTTCACATCCAGGGAAGAGAAGTAGAAATAAGATTGGCATGGGACACAGAACAAAGTGAAAATTTGTATCTAGTTAAATGTGACTTATTACTAAGAACAGATTGGAACTGGCATTGTATTTCTTAAGCTAATGGTGCAAGCCTCAGGGCTGATAACAGGTAGAGTATGACTCCATGAGAATAAGACATTTTGAGCTTTATCCCTTTGTATACCAATTGTTCCCTGAATCAACACAGATGAAAGTATGAATGAAAATGCATTCCTGAGAGAAGGCAAAGTGAGCCAGTAGACTCTACAATGTCTGCATTAAGACTAAAGGGATGTTTCTATATTCAAAGGCAAAGTTTTCACACCTAAATTATATATTTCCTCATCATAAATTTTTGTCTCAGATAAATGTGACTAAATTGGCCTTTCTCACCACCCCCAGAGTTAAATGATGTAATCAAATAAAATAGAGCACATGAATTTTCCAACTGAATGCCAGATTTGAAAAACAGAAATGTGCCCTTAAGGCTTTTGAAATTACAGAGAAAACAAAATTTAAATGTTAAAATAGCTGATTATTCTCTCACCAAATTAGAAAAATGACAAAACATATATCAACCAAGGAATACTAATGAATGTAACTCTTGCACAGATCAGGTGAATGGCTGAATTCAGCCTATCTCAGTAACCCTAATTAAAACATTCTGCCACACAGATTCCTTTTATTCCTATATGCCATCCAGAGTTATAATGTTTTCTCTCCAGCTGCTGTCATTTTTGCATGTCTTTTGATAGACAGATACAGAATGGTGCTAATAAAACCACTCTAATATTAAGTGTTCCGTATCTAAACAGAAATTGAAGGACAGAAAGTAATCACTCAGATTGGATTAAAATCTTTTCAAGTCATCCCATTCTTCCCTTCCATAGTGTTCTAGTACAGACTATACGGCTTATTCCTATCCCTCTACTTTCATGAAAATACTCACACTAACTGATAAAGCTCTTATGAAGTTGGTTTTTTACTCTTTCCTAATTCCTATCTCTAGCAACTCATGACCTGTCTTTTGGTGCTCAGAATTATTATTTAAGTGCAAGAACTCTGGTCAGATATTCTAAAGTTACCTTCTCTCCACTTACTAGGGTATGACACTAGACATATAATTGAACCTCACTGTAAATGATAAACATCTTCATTTTTTAACTTTTATTTAGAATATAAATTTCCAAAGTACAGCTTATGGATTACAATGGCTTCCCCCCCATAAATTCACTCCCACCCACAACCCTCCCCCCTTTCGCACTCCCTCTCCCATTTCATTCACATAAAGATTCATTTTCAATTCTCTTTATATACAGAAGATCAGTTTAGTATATATTAAGTAAAGATTTCAACTGTTTGGCCTCACATAGCAACACAAAGTGAAAAATACTGTTTGAGTACTAGTTATAGCATTCAATCACAATGTACAGCACATTAAGGACAGAGATCCTACATGATATTTTTTAAAAAATTGATTAATTTTATATGCAATTTCGATTTAACACCAAGTTTTTTTTTTCATTTTCAATTATCTTTATATATCAGAAGATCGATTTAGTACATACTAAGTAAAGATTTCATCAGTTTGCACCAACACAGACACAAGGTGTAAAAATACTCTTTCAGTACTAGTTATAGCATTACTTCACATTGGACAACACATTAAGGACAGATCCCTCATGAGACTTAAGTACACAGTGACTCCTGATGTTGATTTAACAATTTGACACTCTTGTTTATGGCAACAGTAATCTCCCTAGGCTCTAGTCATGAGTTGCCAAGGCTCTGGAAGCCTTTAGGGTTCGCCGACTTCGATCTTATTCTGACAGGGTTCTAGTCAAAGTGGAAGTTCTCTCCTCCCTTCAGAGAACGGTACATCCTTCTTTGATGGCCCTGTTCTTTCCACTGGGATCTCACTCAAAGAGATCCTTCATTTAGGTCTTCTTTTTTTTCCCAGAGTGTCTTGCCTTTCCATGCCTAAAATACTCTCATGGGCTCTTCAGCCAGATCTGAATGCCTTAAGGGCTGATTCTGATGCCATAGTGCTATTTAGGACATCTGCCATTCTGTGAGTCTGCTGTGTCTCCCACTTCCCATGTTGGATCATTCTCTCCAGTTTTCATTATATCAGTTAGTATTAGCAGACACTAGTCTTGTTTGTGCGGTCCCTTTGACTCTTAGACCTATCAGTGTGATCAATTGTGAACTGAAATTGATCACTTGGACTAGTGAGATGGCATTGGTACATGCCACCTTGATGGGATTGAATTGGAATCGCCTGGCACGATTCTAACTCCACCTTTTGGGGCAGGTCCGATTGAACATGTCCCAAATTGTACATCTCCTCCCTCTCTTTTATTCACTCTTATATTTAACAGGGATCACTTTTCAGTTAAAATTTTAACACCTAAAAATAATTGTGTGTTAATTACAGAGTTCAACCACTAGTACTAGAACAAAAGAATACTAAAATGGATAAAGTATTACATTGTACATCAACAGTCAGGAGAAGGGCTGATCAAGTCACTATTTCTTGTAGTGTCCATTTCACTTCAACAGGTCCTTGGCCCATATCTTTGTTGGGTTGTTTGTTTTGATGTTGTGGAGTTTCTTGATTTCTTTGTAGATTCTGCTTATCAAGCCTTTATCTGTTGCATAGTTGGCAAATATTTTTCCCATCTTGTTGGTTGCCTCTTCACTTTCCTGACTGTTTCTTTTGCAGCATACAAACTTATCAATTTGATGCAATGCCAAATGTTAATTTTGGCTTTGAGTGCCTGTGCTTCTGTGGTATTTTCCAAGAAGTCTTTGCCAGTACCTATATCTTGCAGCGTTTCTCCAGTGCTCTCTAATAATTTGATGGTGCCAGGTCGTAGATTTAAGTCTTTAATCCATGTTGAGTGGATTTTTGTGTAAGGTGAAAGATAGGGATCTTGCTTCATGATTCTGCACATGGAAATCCAGTTTTCGCAGCACCATTTATTGAATAGACTGTCAATACTCCAGGGATTGGTTTTGGATCCTTGATCAAATATAAGTTGGCTGTAGATGTTTGGATTGATTTCTGGTGTTTCTATTCTGTTCCATTGGTCTATCCATCTGTTTCTGTAAAGTACTGTGCTGTTTTGATAACTACTGCCCTGTAGTATGTCCTGAAATCTGGTATTGTGATGCCTCCAGCTTTGTTTTTGTTGTACAAGATTGCTTTAGCTATTTGAGGTCTCCTGTGTTTCCATATGAATTTCAGAATCATTTTTTCTAGATCTGAGAAAATGTCTTTGGTATTTTGACTAGTATGGCATTGAATCTGTAAATTGCTTTTGGGAGAATGGACATTTTGATGATATTGATTCTTCCAATCCATGAGCATGGAAGATTTTTCCATTTTTTGGTGTCCTCTTCTATTTCTTTCTTTAAGATTCTGTAATTATCATCATAGAGATCTTTGACTTCCTTGGTTAAGTTTATTCCAAGGTATTTTATTGTTAATGTAGCTATTGTGAATGGGATTAATCTCAGAAGTTCTTCCTCAGCCATGGCATTGCCTGTGTATACAAAGGCTATTGATTTTTGTACATTGATTTTATATCCTGCTACTTTGCCAAACTCTTCTATGAGTTCCAATAGTCTCTTATTAGAGTTCTTTGGGTCCCCTAAATAAAGAATCATATCATCTGCAGAGAGGGATAGTTTGAGTTCTTCCTTCCCAATTTGTATCCCTTTAATTTCTTTTTCTTGCCCAATAGCTCTGGCTAAAACTTCCAGAACTATGTTGAATAGCAGTGGTGAGAGTGGGCATCCCTGTCTGGTACCAGATCTCAGTGGGAATGCTTCCAACTTTTCCCCATTCAATAGGATACTGGCCATGGGTTTTTCATAAATTGCTTTGATTGTATTGAGGAATGTGCCTTCTATACCCTGTTTGCTTAGGGTTTTCATCATGAAAGGGTGTTGAATTTTATCAAATGCTTTCTCTGCATCTAGTGAGATAATCCTATGGTTTTTCTTCTGCAGTTTGTTAATGTGGTGTATCACATTGATTGTTTTGCGAACATTGAACCATCCCTGCATACCAGGGATAAATCCCACTTGGTCTGGGTGGATGATCTTTCTGATGTGTTGTTGCAGTCTATTGGCCAGAATTTTATTGAGGATTTTTGCATCTATGTTCATCAGGGATATTGGTCTGTAATTCTCTTTCGATGCTGCATCTTTTTCTGGCTTAGGAATTAAGGTGATGCTGGCTTCATAGAAAGAATTTGGGAGAATTCCCTCTTTTTCGATTGTTCTGAATAGTTTGAGAAGAATTGGAGTTAGTTCTTCTTTAAATGTCTGGTAGAATTCAGCAGTGAATCCATCTGGTCCTGGGCTTTTCCTTGTTATGAGGGCCTTTATTACTGTTTCAATTTCTGTCTCAATTATAGGTCTGTTTAGGTTTTCTATGTGTTCCTGGTTCAATTTAGGTAGGTTGCATGTGTCCAGGAATCAATCCATTTTTGATAGATTTCCCTGTTTGCTGGCATACAAGTCCTTGTAGTAATTTCTGATGATTCTTTTTATTTCTATGGTGTCTGTTGTTACTTTTCCTTTTTAATATCTGATTTTATCCATTTGGGTCTTTTCTTTTTTTCAGTTATTTGGGCCAATGGGCTGCCAATTTTATTTATAATTTCAAAAAAAAAAAACAAGCTCCTGTTTGGCTGATTTTTTGTAATTTGTTTTTGGATTCAATCCTGTTGATTTCTTCTCTGATTTTGATTATTTCTCTTTTTCTACTAGATTTGGGTCTAGTTTGCTGCAGATTTTCTAGATCCTTGAGATGCATTGAAAGCTCATCTATTTGGTGCCTTTCCAGTTTCTTGATGTAGGCACCTATTGATATAAACTTTCCTCTTAACACTGCTTTTGCTTTATCCCATAAGTTTTGGTATGTTGTGCTGTTATCCTCATTTACTTCCAGAAAATTTTTGATTTCTCTTTTAATTTCTTCTATGACCCATTGTTCATTCTGGAGCATGTTGTTCAATCTCCATGTGTTTGCATATGCTTAGGGATTCCTGAGTTGCAAATTTCCAACTTCATTCCTTTATGGTCTGAGAAGCTGCATTGTATGATTCTAATTCTTTTGAATTTGCTGAGACTTGCTTTATGGCCTAGTATGTGGTCAATCCCAGAGGAGATTCCATGTACTGTTGTGTAGGATGAAAAGTTCTGTGAATATCTGTTAGGTCCATTTGGGCTATAGTGTTGTTTATGTCTACTGCCTCCTTGTTGATCTTCTGTCCTGTTGATCTGTCTATATCTGAGAGTGGAGTATTGAAGTTCCTCAGTACTATTGTATTTGGGTCTAGGTCTCCCTTTAAGTCCCTTAACAAGTCTTTTAAATAAACTGGTGCCCTGCAATTAGGTGCATATATATTGATAATTGTTACATCTTCCTGTTGAATGGATTCCTTAATCATTATATAGTGCCCCTCTTTGTCTCTCCTAATAGTTTGTTTGGTAAAATTTATGTAATCCAATATTAAGATGGCTACACCCGCTCTTTTTTCATTTCTGTTGGCATGGTGTATCTTTTTCCAGCCTTTCACTTTCAGTCTGTATGCATGTGTGTTATGAAGATGTGTTTCTTGTAAGCAGCAGATAGATGGGTTTTGTTCCTTAACCCAATCAGCCAATCGGTGCCTTTTAACTGGACAGTTCAGGCCATTCATTTTCAATGTGACTATCAATAAGTAGTAACTTTGCCCTGCCATTTGCCAAAGATATTTTCTAATATATGCTTTGAGTTTCCTATGATCTTTTGCTATGAGGATTCCTTCCTCTAGCTTCTTTCAAGTTTCTCTCTAGAACCTGGGCTATATCTTGCCATTCCCTCCTAGCTTATAGGGTTTCTGATGAGAAGTCAGCTGTGAGTCTAATTGGAGATCCTCTGAGAGTAATCTGACATTTCTCTCTTGCACATTTTAAGATCTTTTCTTTATGTTTCACTGTGGTGAGTTTAATTACAATGTGTCATGGTGAGAATCTCTTTTGGTCATATTTATTAGGGGTTCTATGAGCTTCCTGTACTAGGATGTCTCTGTCCTTCTCCAAATCTGGGAAATTTTTTGCTAGTATCTCACCAAAAAGGCCTTCTAATCTTTTCTCCTTCTCCATGCCTTCAGGAATTCCTAGAACCCGAATGTTAGGTTTTTTAATAGTATTCTGTAGATTCCCGACAATATTTTTTAGATTTCTCATTTCCTCTTCTTTTCTTTGGTTTGACTGTATACTTTCCTGTGCTCTGTCTTCTAAGTTCGATATTCTCTCTTCTGCTTCACCCATTCTATTTGTAAGGCTCTCTAATGTGTTTGTCATTTGATTACTGAATTCTTCATTTCATTATGGTTTCTCGTCACTATCACATTTTCTTGTTCTACTAGTTGTTTCATTTCATTTTGATTCCTCCTTAATATTTCATTTCCGCGTGAGAGATATTTCTATCTTGTCCATTTTAGATTTCTGTAGTTCAAGAATTTGTTTTTGAGAACTTCTTAATGTTCTTATCAATTTTTTGACATCTGCTTCTTGAATTTCTTCTATCTCATCATCTTCATAATTTTGAATTGGGGTGGCTTTTTTCATTTGGGTTGCATCATAGTGTCTTCCTTGCTTGTTACCTTGGTTTATACTTTTGTTTGGCATTTCTCTGCTATCTCTCACCAGGTTGCCAAGGTTACAGAGTTTGTGTTCGGTGAGTTCTCTGCCCCCCCCCTCAGATTTACACAGTCTCAGTTCGTTAACTCCACCTATTTTCACTAGTTCTAACCCGTTAATGCTCTTTGTCTTGCTCGGCTTTGTAAGGTGTGTGAAGAGAGAGTCTGTGCCAGTTCCCCTTATTTATTCATTTTTTTTCTCTCCTCCAGTCAGCCTGGTGCACTTTCTCCAGTGGTGCCTGCCTTTCCCCACCACTGTCTCAGGTTACCAAGGGATTTTTGTCTCACCTCCCCTTCCAGCGCTGGTGCACAGATTCTGCGTCTGGGTTTCTGT
Source organism: Sylvilagus floridanus (assembly GCA_949820135.1). NCBI lineage: Eukaryota > Metazoa > Chordata > Mammalia > Lagomorpha > Leporidae > Sylvilagus > Sylvilagus floridanus. Next base: position 29,388,368 of record OX463242.1, on the reverse strand, counting down.
GACTCAAACCTCTTATTTTTAAATATGTAATTTTGCTGTTTTTCACTTTAAGTGGAGTATTTTTCCTTGGCCTATTTTCAAGATTGACAACATGAGTTGCTTTGCCATAGACTTCCCAAATGAAGTTTTAAGAACAACTGATTGGTTCAACTCCTTTGTGTCATGAAAGTGGCATGTCTGAAGTAGGGCCTGACTGTTGTTCTTTTTGTTTGAAAGAAACAAATGGAGTAGGGTCTAGCAGTGCATGTGAGCAAGAAACTTTGATTTTGTTGTTGTTGTTGAAAGCTCACCAAATCTAGGGGGTTTCTTTGTTAGTTATTGTAGCAAAACTAATCAATACATGTTTTATTTGTAAAATGTTCAGACACCAAGAATTTGCCTGTTAAGTTTTGTAAACATTAAATGAAAGATTCCTTATATCATGTTATGATCAGTTCTTGGCATATAGTAACCTCCTAAACAATGATATCTACTACCATTAATTAATCTTTAGAATAATCATTGTATTTCCATACTCAGACACTATTTTGAAGACAGAAGTAATAACTTCACCTTAATGTAGATGATGAACTGGATGGAAATGAAAACAAATACTTTTTAAATGTTTGTTATTTACCTGGCCAGCCTTACTATATACATTAAATCATTTTATTTAATGAATATTATTTAATGATTACTATATTATCCTTAGCAAATGATAAAATTGAACCTCAGAAACCTTTTTAAAAGTTTCCCTAAGATGCATATTGTTAAATAAGAGAAAGACCATAGATTTTGACTTGTTTGCAAAATCCCAATCTGATCAAACAGCTCCACTAACAGTATACGAGAGCAAACACATAACTGTTCAGTATTATAATGATATAACTATTCTGTACTATAATGTTGCAATATTTAATTCATGTTAATTCTTGCAAAGAACCTTTTTGGGCAGTTGACATTTAACCCATTGTTAACCCCACACTTAAGACACCTGTTAAGATGCACATGAATTATGGTGGAGTACCTGGAACAGAAGCCCAGTTCAGGCTTCTGACTCCAGCTTCCTGCTAATAAAGACTCTGGAAAGCAACAGTGATGGTTCAAGTGCTTGGTTTTCCTACCACTTTGTTGAGAGACTTGGATTGAGTTCCCAGCTTCTGAATTCAACCCAGCCTAGGTCCAACTATTTTGAACATTTAGGGAATAAACCAGTGGATAGGAGCAGTGTGTGTGTATGTGTGTGTGTGTGTGTGTGTGTGTGTGTGTGTCTTTCTGCCTCTCAAATATATAAAGCTTAAAATAAGTAGACATCTAACTTTAAGAAAAAGATAAGGCTTTGTTAGCTTGGAAAGACTGTAGGTCTTCAAGGAGAAATCAGTCTGTAAAAGAATATATACATTGCCATCTATAGTCATTGTATACTGCCTAACCTCAACAAAGATGAGTAGATCTAGCACTGTCAGATAATCTCCAACATACAAATTAATCTCTATAAAAATATTATAGATTTGAACTCAGATGAACCATTGAGAGACCAGTAGTTCTTAGATCACTCTTAACTCTTAGCTGTTTGCCTTCTCATGTGTACTCTTCTGAGGCCCAGAATGCTTATATTCCATTTGACAATGGAAGGCATTTCCCACATATTCTCATTATGCTGAATTTCTTTTATAATATTAAATAATCTAAAGTTTAATACATTTACCCAGCTGACATCTATATTTAGTCTCATTGTCAGTCTGAACAGACTACTGATATTTGCCAATTTGGTGATTTTGAAACCCTTAATGAATAAGTAATAATTTATTGATGCTAAATTTTGAAATAAACCTCACAGGAAGCAAGAAATTTTCTTACTTGTCATTATTCCCTGTGTGTTTTATTTTAAAATGATGATCCAGATGCAACTTTAGCCATTTGATTTCCTACAGCATAATGAGTTATACAAAAAGCCTATCTATTTTATTACATAAGTAATGAAATAGTCATGGAGGAACCTCCTTGCGTACTTCTAATTTTAAGAACACTTAAAATGTCACAATTATACTTTAAGGGGTAAATTACATTTCTTACTTAAAAGTCATTGTTTTTCATTAAGTAATTTGAAAGGCAGACAGAGAGTAAAACAGACAGGAAAAGCTCTCTCATGTATTGGTTCCCTCATCCAAAGCCTGCAGTGACTGGGTCTAGGCCAGTCCAAAACTGGGAACCCAAGTCGGGTCTCTCATGTGGGTGACAGAGACCCAACTACATGACTCATCACCTGCTGCCTCCTAGGATGTGCATTAGCAGGAAGCTGGAACTGGGAGTGGCATTGGGGCTCAAACTCGGGCACTTTGATATGCACTGTGTGAGCCCAAGGAGCATCTTAACCACTATGTCAAAAAACAGTTCCTAAATTGATTATTTATATTTCAAATCTCAAAAATAGTGTCTTGATGAAATAATCTTTCAGAAGCATAGGATAGATGCACAGGATAGAAGGTCAAATAGAATATGTTCTAGAAATGAAGAATAAAAACTTTGATGTTTGAATATGTGAACCAAGAAGATTATGACCAAATGAAAGGATAGGGAAGAAAATTTAAAGGTAGGCATTACCTGTGACATTCCAGGTACAAATTTCATTTTAAGTTTAATGACCCCTCTTTTCAAAAATAAGCTGTAAGTCTTGAGACTATTTAAATGGCACTCTCTTGAGATTCTTTGGGAAACCACCTTCAATCAGTGAGCCTTTTCACCTGTAACCCAATTTCATTTTTATTCAAAATACAATATGATGAACCAAAGAAGAATGATATCCCCCACTCTTGGGAACACTGAAAATGAATTTCAGTTAAAAAAGAACTCCTCAAGGTTTTACAGTGTTTCTGTGTTCTGTTTATGGAGTGCAGAGCTATGTCTTTCACAGAGAATGTGGTGAGATTTAATTGTAGATAATCTGGTTCCCATGTGAGGAATACAAAATCTCTTTTCCAGGGAAAATCTTCTCTGTTTCTTCCTTTTCTACTCTCACCTTGTTTTGCACTTAACTGGAGAGTAGTAGTGAAGAAAAACCTTGATAATTAACATTCATATACCTGCTTATTAATATTCATATCTGGTGGACATAATTAACAAAACTAATTATGCTGAATTACAACACTTTTGAGAACTATAAAATAATTTCATTTTCCAAAGACAGGCATGCTCCTGTTAAAGATACTTCAATTTTTGTCCTAAAATTCCTTATAAGCACTTATATTATTCAGGGAAAATTGTGTGTGTGTGTGTGTGTGTGTGTGAATGAAATTGCACACTTTTACAGGTGTAATTTTTGAATCAAAAGTAGTTCATTCTGACAAGAATGAAGTGGTATCTCATTGCGGTTTTCATTTGCATTTCCCTGATGGCTAGTGGTGTTAAGCAATTTTTCTTGTATGTGTTGGCCATTTTTATTTCATCTTTTGAAGACTTCTGTTGAAGTCCTTTGCTCATTCCTCAACTGGATTGTTTTTTTGTTGTTGAGTTTTTTAGACTGCTGGTATATTCGGGATATTAATCTTATGTTGGATAGGCGACTTGCAAACATTTTTCCCATTATGTTGGATGTCTCTTAACACTATTTATACCAATGTCTTGGAGTGGTTCCCCTACATATTCTTCCATTAACTTCATAGTCTCAGCTCTTAGGTTTAGATCTTGATCCATCTTGAGTTGATTTTTGTATATGATAAGAGGTGTGGATCTAATTTCATTCTTCTACATATATAAATTCTGTTTTTCCAGCACCATTTGTTGAAGAGACTATCCTTAATCCACTGTATGATCTGAGAACTTTTGTCAAAAATCGGTTGGTTGTATATGTTTGGATTAATTTCTGGGTTCTTTATTCTGTTCCATTGATCTATGTATTGGTTTTTTGCCAGTACTATGAAGTTTCAGTTGCTATATATTTGTAGTATGCTTTGAAGTCTGGTATTACGATGCCTCCAGCTTGATTTTTCTTGTTCAGGATTGTTTTGGCTATTCGGTGTCTTTTAGGATCCCATATGAGTTTTAGGATGGATTTTTGGCTAGTTCTCTAAAGAATGTCACTGATATTTTGGTAGGAATTGCATTGAATCTGTAGATTGCTTTAGGTAACATAAATGTTTTAATTATATTGAGTGTTCCAATCCATGAGCAAGGTATATCTTTCCATTTTTTGTGTTCTTGATGATTTCTTTCAACAATGTTTGATAATCTTCATTATAGAAATCTTTCATTTCTTTGGTTAAATTTATTCTTAATTATTTAATTTTTTGGTGGCTACTTTGAGTGGGATTTCTTTCTTGATTTTTCTTTCTGTGAATTCATTATTAGCATGCAAAAAAACTGTATTTTGTATGTTTGTTTTGTATGCTTATTTTGTAACCTAAAACTTTACTGAATTGATTTATCAATTATAACATCTTTTTGGTAGAGTGTTTAGGTTTTTCCATGTACAACATCATGTAATCAGCAAATCTGAACAATTTGACTTCTGCTTTTCCAATTTTGATGCCCTGTACTTCTTTTTCTCCCCATTGCTCTCACTAAAACTTCTCAGTACTGTATTGAATAAGAGTGGCAAAATTGGACATTTTTGTCTTGTTCCAGATCTGAGGGGAATGTTTTTAGCCTTTCCCAGTCAGTGTGATGCTGGCCGTTATTTTGTGATATATAGATATTATAATTTTAAGGAATGTTCCTTCTATATCTAATTCTTGGAGGGTTTTTATCATGAAGGGGTGTGGAATCTTATCAAATACTTTCTCTGCATCTGTTGAGGTGACCCTGTGGTTATTGTTCTTCATTATATTGATATGATTTATGATGTTTATTGATCTGTAGATGTCAAACAACACTTGCATATCTGGCATAAATCCCACTTGATCTTGATGTATGCTCTCTTTGATGTGGGTTTGGATTCAATTTGCTAGTATTTTATTGAGAATCTGCATCTATGTTCGTTAAGGATATATAGATCTGTAGCTTTCTTCTCATGACGTGTCTTTGGTTTTTGTATCAAAGTAAATGCCGGCCCATACAAAGATTTTGGCAGAGTTCCTTCATGTTCATTATTTTGGAATAATTTGAAGAATATTGGAGTTACTTCATCTTTGAATATTTTGTAGAATTCAGTAGTAAAGCCATCAGGTCCCAGACATTTCCCTGATGGAAGATGAAAATCTGAAACACAGAGAGTAACAAATGCTGGGGAGCATGTGGACTAAAGAGAACTCTTAGACACTGCTGGTGGGAATTTAAATTAATGCAGCCATTCTGAAAAACAGTATGGAGATTTCTTTAAAAGCTAGAAATGGACTTGCCATATGATCCAACATTCCCACTATTGACTATATACCCAAAAGACACTTATACAATATATTAAACAGATACCTGCACTACTATGTTCATAGCAGCACTGTTCACAATAGCCAAAATTTGGAATCAACTAAAGTGTCCATAATTAGATGAATGGGTAAAGCAAATGTTGTGTGTGTGTGTATATATATATATATATATATATATATATACACACACACACACACACACACACACACAAGGGAATATTATTCAGGTATAAAAAAGAACAAAATTCTACCATTTGTATCAAAATGTATGTAACTGGAAGACATCATGTTGAGTGAAATAAGCAAGACCCAGAAAAACAAATACTGCCTGTTTTGTTTATATGTGGGAGCTTAAGTTGAAAAAGCACACAAAATGGCGCCGGCACACCAGGTTCTAGTCCTGGTCGGGGCACCAGATTCTGTCCCGGCTGCCCCTCTTTCAGGCCAGCTCTGTGCTGTGGCCAGGGAGTGCAGTGGCAGATGGCCCAAGTGCTTGGGCCCTGCACTCCATGGGAGACCAGGATAAGCACCTGGCTCCTGCCTTTGGATCAGCACAGTGCGCCGGCCGCAGTGCGCCGGCCACAGCAGCCATTGGAGGGTGAACCAACGGCAATGGAAGACCTTTCTCTCTCTCTCTCTCTCTCTCTCTCTCACTGTCCACTCTGCCTGTCAAAAATTAAAATAAAAAAAAAGAAAAAGCACACAAAAAAGAAAATAGAAAGAAATGTGTGTGAATCAATATTATTGCAAATATAGTTTTATAGAACTTTGTTTTATACTTTTGTGAAACTAACAGTTAAGAATCTTATCCTATTTTTTAAAGATTTATTATTTATTCAAAAGTCAGAGTTACACAGAGAGAGGAGAGGCAGAGAGAGAGAGAGAGAGAGAGAGATCTTCTATCCGCTGGTTCACTCCCTAGCTGCAATGGCTAGAACTGCGCTGATCTGAAGCCAGGAGCCAGGATCTTCTTCCGGGTCTCCCACTGGGGTGCAGGGACCCAAGGACTTGGGCCATCTTCTACTGCTTTCCCAGGCCATAGCAGAGAGCTGGATCAGACGAGGAGCAGCCGGGAATAGAACCAGTGCCCATATGGGATGCAAGTGCTTCAGGCAAGGGTGTTAACCTGCTGCAACACAGCAATGGCCCAGAATCTTATACTATTATATAGTCTTAATGATCTGTGATTACTTTAAGATTTACTGTATATGGGTGAAATAGCCACCTGATTTTTTTTTTCTTTTTTTTTAAATGCTATGTCATTTATTTATATCTTTGATCTAGAAACCCCACTTCTTTTTAAAATTTTATTCAAGGTATACAAATTTCATGTATTTCATATATACAGATTTAGAAACCTAATTCTATTTATAGCCATTGTCTATAGTCCCACTAAACTAGGGTCATTTTGCTTTTACTTCTAAAACTTCTCATTAGATGAAGTGTTAAGAATTTTTACCTGTTTATTTTTTGCTATTTAAATGTTAATTTAAAATACATTATCTCAAATATTAAAAAAAACACAAAAGAAAGAAAGAAGGAAGGGAGAATATATGATCTTTGTCCCTAGCCAGTCCGAAAGAGACAAATATCATATGTTCTCCCTGATAGGCGACAACTAACTGAGCACCAAAGGGGAAACCTGTTGAAGTGAAATGGACACTATAGAAATAGTGACTTGATCAGCCCTTGTCCTGACTGTTGATGTACAATGTAATACTTTATCCATTTTAGTATTTTTTTGTTCTAGTACTAGTGGTTGAACTCTATAATTAACACACAATTATTCTTAGGTGTTTAAATTTTAACTGAAAAGTGATCCCTGTGAAATATAAGAGTGAGAATAAGAGAGGGAGGAGATGTACAATTTGGGACATGTTCAATCGGACTTGCCCCAAATGGTGGAGTTAGAAACGTGCCAGGCGATTCCAATTCAATCCCATTCAAGGTGGCATGTACCAATGCCATCTCACTAGTCCAAGTGATCAATTTCAGTTCACAATTGATCACACTGATAGGTCTAAGAGTCAAAGGGATCACACAAACAAGACTAGTGTCTGCTAATACTAACTGATAGAATGAAAAAGGGAGAGAATGATCCAACATGGGAAGTGGGAGACACTGCAGACTCACAGAATGGCAGATGTCCTAAACAGCACTCTGGCCTCAGAATCAGCCCTTAAGGCACTCCGATCTGGCTGAAGAGCCCATGAGAGTATTTTAGGCATAGAAAGCCAAGGCACTCTGGCAAAATAAATAAATGAATGAATGAATGAATATTCTCTGTGAGTGAGATCCCAGTGGAAAGAACAGGGCCATCAAAGAAGGAGTTACCTTTCTCTGAAGGGGAGTGAACTTCCACTTTGGCTATGACCCTGTTTGACTAAGATCGAACTCAAAAGGCTTCCATAGCCTTGGAAAATCATGACTAGAGCCTAAGGAGATTACTGACGCCATAAACAAGAGTGTCAAATTGTTAAGTCAACAACAGGATCACTGTGTACTTACTTCTCATGTGGGATCTGTCCTTAGTGTGTTGTCCAATGTGAAGTAATGCTATAACTAGTACTGAAACAGTATTTTATACTTTGTGTTTCTGTGTGGGTGCAAACTGATGAAATCTTTACTTAATATATACTAAATCGATCTTCTGTAAATAAAGATAATTGAAAAGGATACTTGATGTGAATGAAATGGGAGAGGGAGTCGGAGATGGGAGGGGTGCGAGTGGGAGGCAAGTTATGGGGTGGGGGAAAGCCATTGTAATCCATAAACTGTACTTTAGAAATTTATATATACTAAATAAAAGTTAAAAAAATAAAAAAAAGCAAGAAGGAAGGAGGATTGGAGGGAGAAGGGGGAGAGAAATAGGAAGGGATAGGAAGAGGAAAATAATATCATTTTGTTTTTAGAATTGTATCTACAGGGGTCGGTGCTGTGCATAGCAGTTAAAGCCACTGCCTGCAGTGCTGGCATCCCACTTCCGATCCAGCTTTCTGCTATGGCTTGGGAAAGCAGTAGAAGCTGATCTACTGCACCTGCATGGGAGAATGGAAAGAAGCTCCTGGATCCTGGCTTTGTATCCGCAAAGCTCCAGCCGTTGTGGTCAACCGGGGACCACAGATGGAACATCTCTCTCTCTCCCTCTCTCTCTCTCTCTCTCTGCCTCTCCTTCTCTCTCTCTGTGTAACTCTGACTGTCAGATAAATAAATAAATCTTTAATAAAAAAGGAATTGTATCTACAAATGCATTGAATCTGTTAAAAACTAATTAAAATAAAAGGAAATATGTCATTACTTTTAAAAGACTAACTTAAAGGAAAATACTGCTGCTTTAAAAAGTTAACATCTAATATTTTAAATTTTGTAAATTTTGCTGCATTTTTCTGTATAAAAAGTTTAAAAGAATCACTGTTTTAAAAATATTTTTGAGGGAACTATGCATCCCTTGTCCTGTAATAACATTTTAAAATGTTTGCAGCTCCTAAAATGTAGATTCTTTATTAAAGTTATGTCAAACTAACATAAATGTTTGCTGTAAGAAAAACAAAAGCTAGATATATCTCTCATTTGATAATAACAATTAGTGGAAGTCTGCTAACTGCCTATTGATGTATATTATGTAAAATATGCACATTATCTGTATCCATCTATCTATATATGTCTTCATTGATCTTTTATTTCTGATTGCATGAGAGATATTCCCACCTGTGCTATGAGCTACACATGTACATTTATGCACATAAATAGGAAATCTTACTTTGAAGGCAAATATGTAAGTCATAGATCCAGTTGTAGCTATTCTAGTTGAAATAGGGAATGGAAACTTTATTGGAAATCTTTACCCTGCTGTCAGAGTCAGTTCCATTTTAACGTATTCATAACATGACTCATCTTTCCACTCCTCCTGCCTGATGTAAACATCTCTCTCTTGATTAATGGCTCTACCCTTGTCCTCATTCTCTAAGCTAAAATCCTCAGGGTCATTTCTGTTGCCTCATCTCCTTTCCTTGACAGAACCCATCACTCTTCAAGTCTTGTTATTTGAATTTTACCCAAAATGTGAAAATGATTCTTCTCTTCTACATGCAAAAAAAAAAAAAAAAAAAAAAAACTTTCTTAGCTTGGACTCTGTTTTAATTAGGGTGCTAGATAAGTTTTGGTAATAGGGATCAAATGCAAGGAGGACTGTGGTCCCAAGAGGGTTAGCTGATATCTTCTTGAGGTTATACAAGGATCAGTTTCCTTCATTTCATTTCTGCCATCTTTGGATCAGAGTTGCCTCATTCATCAAGTCCAAACTATTGGCCTGTGGGAGAGAAAAAGAGAAGACTATGTCTGTTTACATATTTGACGCAGAACTGGTCACCTGACTCCAACTAAATGGAGAGTATTGTAGTATCTGTAATCACTCAATGGAAGATATCGGCCTCAAACATTTATCCTTCAACTTAAATTTATTAGACACCTTTTTGTGTCAAACCTGTTCTATATGTCAAGGATTGAACAGTGTACAAAATAGAGCCTTGTCTTTCATGATACTTATATTCCAATGGGGAAAATCCAGCAACACAAAAAAAGCAAATAAGTTTGGAAGCAATCATCTGGAAGAGTACTTCATTTTTATAAATTTATACAATATGCCTCATGAATATGTACAAATATGTGTCAATCCAAAAATCAAAAATAAATCTAAAAATAAGTTTAACAAAATAAGATCCTCAGAGCTAGCTGTTCTCCAGTTACATCTTTGTTAGTGCTTAAGAATAATAAAATATAATGAATGATGTTATTGTAATTGTAATTATAAAAATTTAGAAAGGAAAAGACAGTGATTTTTTCCTGCTACTAAAGTTATTGTGCAGAGATGCTTATTATACTATTTTCTTTTTTTAAGGATTTATTTTATTTATTTGAAAGAGTTAGAGAGAGTGGTAGAGCTGGTGTTGGGGGGAGTCTTCCACCCACAGGTTCACTACCCAGATGACCGCAACAACCAGAGTTGAGGTGATTTGAAGCTAGGAGCCAGGAGCTTCTTCCAGGTCTCCCGTGCAAGTGCAGGGGCCCAAGCACTGAAGCCATCTTGTACTGCTTTCCCAGGCCATAGCAGAGTTGGGTTGGAAGTGGAGCAGCGCTCATATGGGATGAGCACTGCAGGCTGGAGCTTTAACCCACTGCGCCACATCGCCGGCCCATACTATTTTCGATATATGTTAATAGAGTAGCAACAATAAGTGGCTAGGACTAGCAAATACATTTATTTAATATTTTGAGTATTATAAATCATAAAGTAAGAAAAGGGACCAGAAAATAATGAAGTGTTTCATTGGATAACATGATCATCAGTGGCCTCTCTGATGAGGTATCTTGATGAGAAATGTGAAAAGATTGACAGATGTGTTATGTGGCAGTAAACATATATCAGGCAGAAGAAGACTGAGTTAAAGGAGCTGAGGTGGGGCTGACCTGGGCACATTTGAAGAAGAAGAAATTTGGTGTGACCAAAGCGAAGGAGTATAGCAGAAAATAAATTTAGAGAGGTGAGTAGGTCAGACTTTATATAATCCAGTAGGCCGTGGTGAAAACACTGGATTTCTGTTGAAACAGAAGAAAGACTTTACGAGTTTGAGCAGAGGGGTTGGTCATGTTGCAAAGCAGGATAAGCCCTTCGTGTGCTGCCTGCATCTCACATCAGAGTTCCTGTTTGAGTCCTATCTGCTCTGCTTCCAATACAGCTTCATTACAATGTACCATGCATCTGGGAAGGCTGTGGATGATGGCCCACCTACTTGGGCCCTGCCACCCACTCAGGAGGCCCAGATGGAGTTCTTCTGACCTGGCCCAGATGTGGCTATTGAAGGTATTTAGGGGATAAGTCAGTAGAGCAAAGATTCTCTCTCTCTCTCTCTCTCTCTCTCTCTCTCTGGTGTTTCCGTCTCTCCCTCTGTGTCACTTTGCTCAAAATATATATATATATATATATAGAGAGAGAGAGAGAGAGAGAGATGTCTATATATATATATATATATAATTTTTTTTTAATTTTAGCAGAGACATACTGTGTTATAGGTGTGGCTCACGAGGTAGAGCCTGCGCTGTGATGACAGTAGTGAAAGCTAATGAACAGTGCATGTCCATACAGAGGATAGCATCAAAGATTTACTCTGTGCTGTTTCTTAAGATGCTGAAGCACTCTATATCGATGTACCTCATATTTTAGAATGTATATTTTTGGGAATAACAATACTTTGCTCCCTGAGCTACCTTTTCTGTATGTAAAAAATGAGAAGCATCCTTTGATAAGGTCAGTGTGAGGACTGAAGGATGAACCACATACTAAGCACGAAGAGTGCCTAGCTCATAAAAGAAGGCAAGTTCATTGATTTTTCTTTCTGGAATCTCACTGTTAGGATCTCATGCATTTTCACCATGTAAGTAAGTTTTGATAGAGAAATCTATAGACCAACTGAGTGTAAGTGAGGAACAGGGAAAAAAAGATAGAATAAAATGGAAGATATATTATGAAGGAGGAAAGTTGCTTATGCTGCCAGCATCTCAGAAATGTTTTATTATAGTAGCGTACATTTCTACACAAAAAGTGAGTTGCAAGAAACATATAAAATAGAAACTTTACTTTCTATTTCATAGCTGTATCTATATATTCTTTGACTTTTATTTTCTATTAGGAGCTACCATCCAGCAGTCCAGGCATAATATCTCCCTGGGTAGAATGTCGGTGGCATTTATTTAGGTTTTTCCCTTCTACCAGGATAAAAGCTCACTCTCTCTCTGTCTTTCTGTCTCTCTCTCTCTCTCTCTCTCTATATATATATATATATATATAATATTATATATAATATATTAAATTTAAATGTGTAAAAGCTAGTGATTTTGCAAATATTTTTTTAAAAAATTTCTTAATTCCCTGACTTGTCAACAACTTGAGGATAATAACCATACCTTCCTAAATGTGTATGTGTGAGGATTCAGTGAGTTTGAACAATGCTTGACAAATAACAAGCTCTCAGTAAGTGTTATTATTCTAAGTAATAAATGTGTTAGTATTTCCCTAGACTATATGTGCTGAAGGTAGTACTCTTTTGTAGTTAAATGTGCTTGAGTCATTTTTTACCATTAATATACATATTTTTCTATATTTTATTTATACATGCACTTTGGAGAAGATTCAAATATCACTCTCACATTTCACATGCTTTATTTCTTGATACTTTCCTTCTTGCGTCTTCCCACTCCTGTGGGGAGAACTTTCATGGAGCAGGATAGGAAGAGGCTATTCTCGGGTAACCTCATTCAGGATTCTCTTCATCTAGTGACAAAGTTCTAGGCTTTCTGGTATAAAAATCTTTTAATATTCCACTTCATTCTTTAGAGAGAATAGGTGGTGTATATTTCTAGAGTCTTAGTGGCAAGTGATAGAAGCCCAACTCAGAACAGCTGAAGCAAAGAGGAATTTACTGTGTGCTATAACTGAAAGCCCCCGTAGTCTATTCACCCCTGGTCGGCCTGCTCCAAATACTCAAATTATGTCCGGAATCTGTCTCTCTTTAGCATTTGGCTCTGATTTTCCTTCTTGTTTCTTTTGTTTTCAGCTGGGATCCCCTCCCCTAGCCATTAAAAACTTTCATCTTAAGGGAGAGGGTCTATTTATCCAAGGATCTAAACAAAGTGCCAGGTTGAGATTTTGTCTTTTTTGCTTGGGTCAAGGCAGCAGCCTACACCTGGACTATTGACTGTGGCCAGCAGGGTAAGAATATCCTGGGCCCAGTCTAGACTGGAGGCAAACATGAGAAAAGATGAAAGGAGGAGGATGTGAATAATTTTCTGCTTCCCTTCTTCAAAATGTGTATTGTTTAAATTAATGCTCACACATTAAAAATTCCCTCCTGGGCTGGCGCTGTGGCTCACTAGGTTAATCCTCCGCCTGGGGTGCTGGCATCCCATATGGGCTCCAGGTTCCAGTCCTGGTTGTACTTCTTCCAGTCCAGCTCTCTTCTGTGGCCCACAAATGCAGTGGAGGATGGCCCAAGTGTTTGGGACCTGCAACAGCATGGGAGACCAGGGGGAAACATCTGGCTCCTGGCTTCGGGTCGGCCTAGTTCTGGCCATAGTGGCCATTTTGGGGAGTGAACCAAAGGAAAGAAGATCTTTCTCTCTCTCTCTCTCTCACTCACTCACTCACTCACTGTCTAACTTTGCCTGTCAAAATAAAATCCCTCCCAAGAGATACCACAGGATCACAGATGGTGGAAACTCTGCCATGTAAATCTTCATCGGTAGGCTGATACCTGATACTCCTAATTCAGTATAAAAAGATCATGAATAAATAATTTGAAAAACATGGGTAACCAATTGTGTAGGAGATGGGGATCCTATTAACTAAACCCCCCTTCTGTATCCTGACCAGTACAGGATAGAAACATGACCTAAAATCATAAACAGTAGCATTGGAAATATCAGTTCCATAGTGATGAAACTGACTAAAGAGATGTAAAGCTATTCTGAATATATGAAAGTATGCTCTCAACACAAGAATTTGCATATGGATTCATGCTTAGGTTCTGCTAGACAAAGTGCAAGATAGAGACAAAATAACTGTCAACTCTATGAAGTATAGGAAAGAGTCCATAGATCTAATAAATATCTCATGGGTTGCAAAGCTCAGGACTCCCTCCGGGAAGGCGGATTTAGAAAATGACATGTTTATTCATTTTCTATTCTTATGTGTCACTTCAGACTATGTGGAGACAGTAGGAGGTGAGAGATTTCAGTGTAAACACTGTTATTGAATATAGCGACCCTGCCTAATGGAAGGAGAAGTATTTTCTGAGGCAGTAGGTTCATAGCTCTAATGTGAAAGTTTTGACTTTGACTTCCCATTGATTTCCTGTGTGAAATACATACATGAATAAATTGGTTCAATAGGGCAAAACATAGAAAGCAAATATCTGGAGAAATGTCCTCAGCTATATCTGCACACTGCTTGGCTTCTATGTCCTATTAAAATCTCCACTGTGGAGTCAAAACAGTATCTCAAAGATCAATGCACCTGCATCATGTGTCTTTCCTCCTACATTTCCCTGTCTGAACACTACACTGTACTGTCACTTCAGGGGTTAAAACAGGAAGCAGATCATCTATATCAAAAGTATGAACTAAAAGATGGAAAATATTGAAATGTGTGCTACTTTTAAATCTATAGGAGTCATAAAAAAAGGAATCAAGTTCTGTTAGTTATAATTGGAAGACTCATTTAGCTTTCTATATATTACATTGTCAAAATTATATACTTTCTTCTTTTTCAACAAATTACATGTAATAACAATCAGTTTACTCAGAAGCACATTTCTTTTGTGATAGGTGCTTGGGAATGAATGATCGAATCAGTTGTATTATCTTTAAGAGATTCTTGACGTAAGGCTAAATAAACCGATCAAAGAAAGAGGAAAAGAAGACACACATCTTTTTTTCCTAAAAAACTACATTATGATCTGTTTTTTAAAATGTAAACTTATCCCTGGTGTTTTCTTCTGAAATTTAAATAAGCCTATGTAATTGTCCTTAAACTCCATTCCATCTTTTTTATTTTTCCCCTCAGGGACAATTGAACTTAAGAACATTTATTTCCTACATTCTGGAAAAAAATACTCTACAAACATCCAGTCTTCCACTGAGCACTGAGAAAAATAGTTGCATTTTTCCCGTCATGCTTCTTAAAGGGTGATTATCTGCAAGCCCTATACAAGTGAGTGTGCCTTTTCTCATTTAATTTTGATTTGGGCATGGTCTAAGGAGATTAATTTTTGACAAAATTCTAAAGGGGACTAGAACTGCCAATGGGCATCTGGAGTCTGAACTAGTCCTCCCAGACTCATCACTTTCAGGTTTAGAAGTTTGTAGAGAGTCCTTTTATCTCACCTGAACCCAGAAACGTCAGGTCTTTGGATTGCTTGCCCAGTACCAGACACTTTTTCCCTAGATGAAATATTATGCTGCTTTTTCTGTTACTCCTCGGTTCAGCTAAAAGATATCTGAAGTAATAAACAAGGATATGAGATGCTCAAAGCATAAAACTCAAGTTGTAGCAGATCTGAATGTGAATTTAACAAAAGTTACCCTGGGAATAGACTTTTAACTTGGCAGTGAGCATACCAACTGTTCTATTTTAGGGCACCTGGACTTTGTACCACTTCTGGCTCCTGACTCCAGCTTACTGCCTATGCAGACCCAGGGAGGGAGCAGTGGTGTTCCCAGGAACTGAATCCCTGCCTGCCAGGTGGATGACCTGGATTACGTTCCTGGCTCTTAGTTTTGTCCCATCCCAATCTGGTTGCTGCCAGCATTTGGGGAGAAAATCATCAGTTGGGAACATTTCCCTTTTTATCTGTTTTTCTATGTCTCTGCTTCCCTGTCTCATTAATTAAATAAATTAATTCACCCATATATTATTAGATGTTCCTTATAGACATATAATTTTAGATCCCATAATTCTTTCAATATTTTTTATGGAGCAGACAGTCCTGTAACTATGTGATCATTAGTGAGCAAAACTCACATGGCCTACATGCCCAAAAGATTATCCTGAGGTGGAACTATTAAAAGGAGATTTCTATTTTTTAAATATTTATTTGTTTATTTGAAAGTCAGAGTTACACAGAGAGAGGAGAGACAAAGTTCTTCCATCTGCTGGTCCACTCCCCAGTTGTCCGCAACAGCCAGAGCTGCGCCAATCCGAAGCCAGAATTCAGAAACTTTTTCCAGGTATTCCACATTGGTGCAGGGGCCCAAGGACTTGGGCCATCTTCTACTGCTTTCCCAGGCCATAGCAAAGAGCTGGATTGGAAGAGGAGCATCAGGGGCTTGAACCACTGCCCATATGGAATGCTGACGCTGCAGGTGGCGGCTTTACTTGCCGCTGTACAACAGTGCCAGCCTAAAGTGAGATTTTTAGAAATGTGTGGACCATAGTGTCAAAGCCCACAAAAGAATTGTGGGGGAAGGGGGATTAATGCAAAGTAACGTGGGATAACTTCACAATTTAGTAATACTAGGGACAGAATCCTTGTAGAAAAGGGGTTCAAAGAACTCACTCCAGGATAGATGAAGAAAGCTTAGTGAAATTTACATATCCTAAGTAGGGCAAACCATTGGATACTAGATTTGGCTGTAACATGGATTTTATATCAGGGATTCATGTAAGGCTGGGCACACTAGCAGCTAAATGCATCAACGTCAATGCAAGTGAGTAGGCATTAACTGTTAGTAGCAGTAGAAACAGGATGAGAAAAGAGACGTAGGTGAGCATTGTTCATAGAACCATATTAGAGATCATTATAGAGACAAATTTATGCATTTCTCTGTAGTTCTGTGATCTCCAAAATAGAGTACAAGATGATTCATTGACATGTTCAGGGTCAGATTACTAGAACTTCTGTTAATTTATTAAAATAAGAAAGGCATTAATATTTTTCCAATGTTTGATATAAATTGACAAATGAATAAAGTAAATATACACGTGTGCATATACTCCTACATGTGTAGATAAACAGATACTTGCAGTCTGACTCTTTTGCTTTTGTTCTGGGCCTAACATATCTCCACATGTGGCTCAGTCTTCTTCGTTATTTTGCCAGGGCTTAGTTAAGACAGCAAAGTTAGTTTTCCTGTATCTTTCACTGTATATATTGTGAAATAGTCTCAAGGGGTGCACTGTCAAATGAATACTTCCCAGGGCTGCTTTTATGTTGGAACAAATGTCCTGAGCCTACTTTATGACATACTCACCTCCAGACTACATCTCTCTGATGTGAATATTCCCTCAGGCATGACAGATAAGCCCAGGAACTGCCTGAAGACAGCTTGATTTAACATCATTTTCTTTTGCCCTAAGGCCTCTTTGTTTCTAGATTTGTCAGAGATGTGCTCTGGGTATTAGCAAAACTTGTTAATCAAAAATTAGGCCTAAATTTGGTCCCTTTAAGTAAATAAGAAAGAAAGATTAGGTCTAAATTTATAATGTGTAAATTTACCATTTGCTCATGTATGATAGGGTTCGTTCTTCAAAATTAACTGGACTTACCTTAAGAATCACATATACGGAGACAGTGCTGTGGTATAGTAGCTTAAGCCTCCACCTGTGGTGCTGGCATCCCATATGGGCCCGTGTTCATGTCCTGGCTGCTCCTCTTCCTATCCAACTTCCTGTTATGGCCTGGAAAAGCAGTAGAATATGGTCCAGGTGCTTGGGCCCCTGCACCCACATGGGAGACCAGGAAGAAGTTCCTGGCTTTGCATCGGCCCAGGTCCAGCCCAAATTTGTCTGTAACTCTGCCTTTCCAATGAACAAATAAATCTTCAAAAAAAAAAAATCACATTTACTTTGGGAATTTTGTAGGACAGTTTTAAGTTCATAAATTATCATCTTCCAATATAAAAATAACATCCTTAAAGCAAAAGAAAATCTAACACAAACACAACATATCTGAAACAACATAATTTTATTTTATGATGTGTTGTTGAAAATTTGGCAGGTATTTGTGAGGTATTCTGCCAGGAGGTGAATAGTGTGGCTGGCATAGATAGAGTAAGACTATCAACCTGAAATTTTACTCACTTCTCGAAATAGAAATCCAGTTCTTGCAAGCATGGATTCTTTCCCCTAAGTAGTAGAGCTGAAATTTTAGAAATGGTCTCCAAGTAGGTGGCAGTGCCAATGAATTAATTTATCCACATATTTTTGTGTGCATACCATAACCAGATTGGGGAAGAGAGTTAGATCATTCATTAGTATATCTTCAGGGTAGGGACAAAGTGAAAAATGGCAGTAGACTTATGAATTATACTCATTTTTCCAATTTAAAGGGGAACATTTTGGCGTAATTTGTTGACTAATTTGCATTATTGGCTATTTACACTTGGAAAAGGTTGACATAAAATTCCTTTGTGTAGTAATTCCAAAATAGAAGTTGATGATTTGCAATATTTTGTGTGTCTGATAGTCACCTGAGAAATGTTTTAGAATTAAGAATCATGTTTTTTAAAACTGATTTTTAAAGGGACTTTATTTTTTAGAACAATTTCAGGATCAAAGAAAAATTGAGCAGGAATCATGGAGATTCCAGTGTATTCCCTGCCCCCACACATTTACAGCCTTCCCCACAGTGAACTACTCTGTGGTAGACCAGTGCATTTTTACAGTTGATGAGCCTAGATTGACACATCATTGCCACTCAAGTTCTCTCTGGGGTTCACTCATTATGCTCCGCCCTAAAAATTCTCTGTGGTTGGTCTACTCATCCCTTCCTCCCTACTTACCACGACAACCTCTGATTTTTACTGTTTGCATGGTTTTCTGATTTCTAGAATGTCATATATTTGGAGTCATTCAATATGGAACCTTTTCAGATTGGCTCTGTTCACTTAATCATATGCACTTCAGTTTTTTCCATGATTTTTTTTGTGGATTTACAGCTAAATTTCTTTATAGATATGAGTAATATTCCACTGTTCAATGTGTCACAGTTCATCCATTCATCTGCTGAAGGACATCTTGATTACTTTTTTTTTTTGAGATTTACTTATTTATTTGAAAGGCAGAGTTACAGAGAGGCAGAGGCAGAGGCAGAGAGAGAGAGAGAGAGGTCTTCCTTCTGCTGATTCACTCCCCACAAGGCCGCAATGGCAGTAGCTGTGCTGATCTGAGCCAGGAGACAGGAGATTCTTCCGGGTCTCCCACACAGGGACAGGGGTCCAAGGACTTGGGCCATCTACCACTGCTTTCCCAGGCCATAACAGAGAGCTGAATCAGAAGTGGAGCAGCCGGGACTTGAACCATCAGCTATATGGGAGGCCTGCATTGCAGGCAGTGACTTTACCTGTTATGCCACAGCACTGCCCTCCTTGGTTACTTCTAACATTTAGCAATTATGAATAAAGGTGCTAGGGACATTCATGTATATGTTATTGCGTGGATAAGAGTTTTCAGCTCATTAGGGTAAATAACAAAGAACACAATTGTTGTCCTATATGGCAAGAGAACTTGTGGCTTTTTAAGAGATTGCCAAAGGGAGAGGGGGAGGGGGAGTGGAAGAAAATAGTAATGATTCAATGTGATGACATATTAAAGACCTCAATTTTGGTGATCATTTCACAATGTTTCCATGTCAATATGTGCACTATAAAAACTTGCATATTTTATTTGCCAATTATATTTCAATAAGGCTGAAGAAAACAGGAAAATGAAGTATTTTAACATACAATTTTATTCTCTCCACCTGTAGTGAATTTCCAGGAGAACTGTGAATGGAATCTAAAGAGCCTGAGGTAAAGCCTGTGAGTTCTTCTATTTTTTTAAAGATTTATTTATTTATTTGAAAGTCAGACTTAGACACAGAGAGAAGGAGACACACACACACACACACACACACAGAGAGAGAGGTCTTCCATCTGCTGATCACTCTCCAAATGGCTAAAATGGCCAGAGTGGTGCTGATCTGGTCAGGTGCCAGGAGCTTCTTCCAGGTCTCCCACATGGGTGAAGGGGCCCAAGGACTTGGGCCATCTTCCACTGCTTTCCCAGGCCACAGCAGAGAGCTGGATCGGAAGTGGAACAGCCAGGACTCGAAACAACACCCTTATGGGATGTTCAGCACTTTACCCACTTTGCCACATTGTGTTATGCCCGCAGTCCGTGGTCCCCCGAAATCAACCACCAGAGACCGAAATTGAAGCCAATTAGCAGGGTCGTTTTTATTACGAGTTTGAACCTGGGCCTCTCAGTGTCTCCAGAAGAGGAAGCCCCCCCGAGAAGCCCCGAGCCCAATTTTAACAGAGCTTTTATTATCATGTACAAGCAGGCTTTAGGGGAATGCTTAGGTCAAGTTGACACTTTTGATAAGACACCTGCTGCCGACTCCAGGGTAGGGGATGGTTGTTATCTCAAGCTTTAAACCTCCCTTTCACATTCCTGGACCTGGGTCAGGGTAGAGTCACGTCTGGCCAGATGGAGGAAAGGGGGAGTGTAGGATAGCAAGGGCCAGGAACAGGCAGTGGTGCGGTTTGTACAACAATCAACTTATTGTAGTTACTGGATTACTTAGCTCAACATCCAACATAATACATATATAAAGTCAAGGACACTTAGCATTGCTTATTATTACTACTAGTTGCCTAATAAGCTAATGTGAATACACTTTAGGTTACATTAAAATAATGATGATATTTTCTAGTAAAAGCTGGTTGTGCCGGTGTCTTCTCAATTGCTGGCCTCATGAACTCTTCTTTATGAAGGAGTAAATCCCAAAGAGTGTGAATGGAGGCAAGTGAAATGCAAAGGAACGGAAGGAGGGCACTGTGTGGATGCATCATCAAGCTGGCTGCTTCTTCACATGAGGCAGGAGAGCTGGTGAAACCACATTAACCTCAATAAAACTAGTTCAGTACAGTGGACTCTGTGAGCTCAGGATTTTGGTTTTGTAGTGTGCTCTGCCAATGTGGAAATCCACTTCAGTCACATCATTATGATAAAGCTCCAGGAACAGAACAGGTTCTAAGGTACCATGGCAACTAAGAACTAGAAGAGAGATTCAGTATTTACAACAAATATTTACTACATTTCCCATACTTGTTATTTCCCTTTTTATATAATTAGGCAACAAAATGCAAATCTCTTTTTGGTATCTATTATGGGAGATTTTAAAACTATAAACCACAGCAAAAGTAGAAAAGTGAAATCATGTTATTATTACCCAGTTTTAGTTTTGACCAGCACAAGGAACCCTAGTTAACCCACCAATTTACACAAACTCCACAGTTTTGGATATAACTACCAATCTTTTTATAATAACTGCCATTTAGTTACTGCTTTTTCTTATTTATTTAATCATCACAAATGTAGAGGAAAAATTTGTCCCTGAAAGCCAATTTAGGAGAAATACCCTAGTGTAGCTACTTAGTATATTTACTGAGCTAAGCATATAAATGATAATTAGATGACTTTTAAAAATATCCCATTTATAAATTTAATAGTTAATCACATTGTGTGTCTTTGATGAATTAGTGTTATGCACTTCTTGTATTACTTAATTGAAGAGAATATAAACTTAATTCCAGATAAGGAAATTTTTATCCACAATGCTCTGAATTTAATATCTTTGCTTTAGATCTGACCTGTGCAGGCTAGTTGCTAAATAATTAAGAAGAATGATATTCACCAGTCCTAACTCCAGGAAGCTGGCTTGCAGTAACCATCTGCTAATGAAACCCCGGAGAATTCCCACCCTGCAGAGAAAACAAACGTTATGCAATTATGCCACACAGTTCTCACTTCCTTTATAGTAATACGCCATTCCAATTAACAATCTGGTGGGCCTGGGGATTCATAAAATTTTGAATAGAACCTTTAGGCTTTTTCAAACCAACTGCTAGAGGTAAATATAAAAGGAAACAAGATTCTTAGATGAAAAACTTAACTATAAATATTTAATTCCTTAGCTTGCAGTAGGATACCAAGTTTCAGTTCATGGCATCTGATCAGAGACAGGAAGGATCTTCAGAGGTCATAAATTCCAGACTTCTACCCCTGGGAAGGACCTTGTCCAGGACATGCTGTAAGTAGTCTTGCCACACTTCCCAAAATTCAACAAGACAAAACTGGTTTCACCAGTCCTTGGTGATTCTAGAAGGGCTCAAGACATGGTGGTATCCAAGAGCTTCACATTTCATAAAAAGACCTTATTCTTTCATCCCACCATCTCATGACAGATGGGTATCTCCTCTCTAGCATGTGATGTGGGATGATAGAAACTGAAAAATAAAAATTTTAGCAAATACAATGTATTTGCCCTGCCCTTATAAATTTACTTGCTGATAAAATGTGACAGATATATTCATCATTCTTTTTCTCTTGAGGTCTTTTTATATTATATGACTTCTACTCAGTGAGTGCAGGTAATGAACTGTTCTTAAGTACAGAAAAAGTCAGTCTATTCAATGGAGGTCTCCTTTGCCTACAGATAGAGTCTCAGAATGAGCTAAGGCTCATTTATATTTTGCAGTGAAGAGATTGCTACTGTTAGAAACTCTCTCTTTAATTAATAGTTCTCATGACTCCTAGGATATGGGTGTGCACATGGTAAACTCACAGGTAATGTTCAGATGGATGAATGATAAAAATTAATACACAAAATGGGGAAAAACCTATCTTGGATACTGTGGAAGTTTGTGAATTGAGTTGATGTTGCTTAATAATATTTAGTTTCCCATTTTGTAACTGCTTTAAGCTACATCCTTATTTTCTTATCCTCCTATAGATTTATAAACTTACACTCTGAATTTTTTATGGTATCTCTTGGATTGCTTTTTTAATCTTATACAAACATAATTGCAAAAAAGTTTATCTTGTTTCTATACTGACTGCCTCAAGATACCTTGCTGTTTCACTTTCCGGCCTTGCTTTTGCAACATTGTGAATATAAACTCACCATGAAATTATAAATGGGAAGTAATAATAAGGAAGACATTTCTGTTAGTATCTTTTCAATGCAACACTGAGGACTCATTTGGTCAGTTGGTAGGAAATCCTTAAAATATTCTCACTAATACGTATTTGGAAGGCATTCATCACTTACTTTGTCATTGAAAAAGCAATTAAGTAAAATATAAGAGTGAAGAAATGATTTACAAGTGAATATGGCAAGAATTCTTACCATATAATGTGTAGAAGAGAGAAGCAAAAATATTGCTGCTTTGTGTGGGTATTTTAGGATAATCTATTATATTCACCACTAGGAAAAAGGAAAAGATTAAGGTTATTAAAATGTGTCACTATAATAACATTTCAGTCAATTTAGAATGTTATATGAGTGTGGTAAAAATTATAAAAAAAGATTTTTTTTTTGACAGGCAGAGTCAGACAGTGAGAGAGAGAGAGAGACAGAAAGAAGGTCTTTCTAGTGGTTTACCCCCAAATGGCCGCTATGGAGGGCACTCTGCGCTGATCTGAAGCCAGAAGCCAGGTGCGTCCTCCTGTCTCCCATGGGGTGCAGGGCCCAAGCACTTGGGCCATCCTCCACTGCCTTCCGGGCCACAGCAGAGAGCTGGACTGGAAGAGGAGCAACTGGGACTGAACCGGCGCCCCAACCGGGACTAGAACCTGGGGTATTGGCGCCGCAGGTGGAGGATTAGCCTAGTGAGCCATGGTGCTGGCCAAAAAGAATTTTTCATAAAGCCAAATCTTCCCAAATAAACTATCATTTTGGAATTAAATTCCGTCACTTCACACAATATGATGTTATTTTTCAAATTCTAAAGAATAATTTCAGAGTTGAATGGAGGTGTTAATTGTCTTTGTTGGAATGTCATGTTCTAGCTTGTTAATATTCCTACATGGCTAGCCTGGAAATGAAATATTGGTTTTCTGCTGGAATGCTTCCCGCTGAGCACATAAGAATGACTACAACCAAAAGCATATTTGGTATGCATGTCTTTCTTGTTTTATGAAATAGATGTTTTCAGAAAATAAATCCATAAGCCAATTTTATATATCCAGTATGCAAAGTAGCATAAGGTCTTGCTTCTGTCGGTCTAACTACCTACCTATCTATCTAATCTCTCTCTCAGCTATGTATATATCCATTTCTCTGTGTATGTATCATTTGTGTAACTATCATCCCTATATATTTGTCTGTCAATAAATCAAAACCTATATACCTTTCTAAGATTTCTATCATGAACTCCTGAAGACCATATAATCAATTTCTATTAAATATATATTTGAGTAAGTAAAATATATGTTGAATTTCTTTAAGCAGTGCACCTCAATAAATTCTTGCTCTTGTCCTGGTCTATAAAGGCCTTGAGTCTCAGTAAGCTTCAGATAAAATTAAAATATCTAACTTTCACAGATAGATTTCTTCCCAAATCCCTATGAAGGCAACAGATAAAGTTGACAGATGGCACAGAGCCATTTCTTGAAGAAATTATTGCAAATTAACTTATTGAACTCCAAAGTGAAAAATAGATGGAACATAGATGAATTTCGTTATAGCATAAAATCTACAATTGCTGATACAAAATAAAACCCTCTATATGAGTTACATTTATTAAAATGAAGGAAAGACAATATGGTAATTAAAACAACTCATTGAAATCTCAAGAGAAAAAGTTGCATAGAATAATCTTGGCCTGCCATGGAATACTGTTTTCAAGCAACCATTCTGTACCTTGCTTTATCAAGCTCAAGGCAATCTGTGGAGCAGGTACTGTCCAAAGAAAACTCCTCCGAAAAAAGGTCAGGGTCAGGCTTGACAGATGGAAGCTTTTTTTCCCCCTCAGCATTCAGGAATGCAACTTACATTTGATGAAGCAATGAGGCTGTCATCAAAGGGACCTGTAACTGACCTCTTCTATTTGAAGAGATCCAGAACAGGAGAACGGGGAGTGATGATTTCCCTAGTGCTGTCACCTCTCTGAACTGGTTCCCTAATGATGGGCGTATTAACAATGATGCCGCCAATGACACCCAAGGGCACAGCCTCTGAGCAGATTGAATCAGAATCTGGGAGAAGGCAGGTTTTGAGAACACACAATGCTCCTCCTCCTCTCTGTGGAGCCAGCCTGTCCCTTTCAGTGTTGAGCCAGCCTGTCACTCTGTATGGCTCTTGTCTTCCCAGCACCATAAACTTAGCCTCTAAATGAAGAGCATGCTCATTACAGCACAGTGACTTCTTGGTACTTGCACATAACCGGAAGCCTGACTTTTAAAAATTTAATGCTTTTCAAAAGTTATCATCAGGAATTTAAAGTACAGAGAACAAGGGAAAAAAAAAAAACCCACAGCATCCTTTTATTCACTTTAACTTTGAATTAATAAGTGATAAAATTTCATCCTCTCAAAACTTTATGCTTGGTGAAGTAAGCCAGTCTCAAAAAGACAAACATCATATGCTTTCTCTGATATGAGTAATTAATACAGAATACAAAAAATGTATAGGAATGGACACCTTCTGATCTGGTTGTTTTCCTCTTGCTTATATTCCTCTGGCACTGTGGTCTTCCTACTTGCAGCTTGTTGAATATAATGGTTAGTGGTGCCTTAAGCCTGTAATTATAGATTGGATTGAAATTATGTTTTTGCAAAGATTTTAAAAAAGTAAAAAAGAAAAGAATGAAAGAAGGGGATTGAGTGAGATGAAATACATGAAGTTTATTATCTATATTAATAAAAATTAAAAAATTAAAAGTCACAAAAACATAAAAATTGTCCTCTTCTCTCTTCTAGTCCTTTTTTTTTTTTTAAATATGTCATTAGGGAAAAAAGCCCCTTTTGATTTCCTCTGATCACTTCCATTCTTGCCATTATACTCTTCGTTGTTCTAAATGTTATATCCCTAGAAATCTGAGACAAATTGAAAGTAAATCACTCATAATCTTTTCCATTAATCTTCCTTAAGCTGCATTCTTCATCTTAAATTATATTTGGTCACCACTTTTTAATGCCTGAGCATTGGCTCAGATTTATACTAAGAGTTTAACTCTTTGAAACAAATTCTTTGTTGAGAAAAAAAGCCTCTAGATAATATTTATAACATTAAGTTACCATTTATTTAGTATATGTTCTTTACTAGACGTTGTTACACTAAGTTTATCATCTCATTAAAGTGTTATAAAATTCTGGAATCATTGAATTATTCTGCTGATTGTACTATTAAAAACAAACTTTCACCCAAGTAAACTATCTTTTGGAAGAAAAATAATTATTCTATAAATATCTATTCATAAGAGAGATTTTAATAGAGTAAAATTGCCCCGTGTATTGATTGCTTACCAGTGTCAGATGTGCACCTTAATTCTCATCCCTATAGCAACATTGCAATGTAAGTGTTATTAAATCTATTTATAGAAGAAAATCAAGATCCAGAAAGATTAGTGCAGCTGTTCTAGGTCACACAGGTAATGGTGGTGAGAATAGGATATGAGTGTAGTCATACTGTCTCCAAATTCCATTTATTGTCTTTAATCATATTATATACTAAGAATCCTAGGACTGTGTTTTCCATATAGGAGAATGGACATAGTATGAAGAATATGTCCTATTTGCCCTTCCTCTGGCATTATCACAAGCATCCTTACAAGATCCTGTTAATTTTAATAAAAAATACTTTGGCATGCACAGAGATCTTCCACTTGAGACCTCTTTTCAAACATTTTTTATTTATTTATTTATTTTTTGGACAGAGTGGACAGTGAGAGAGAGAGAGAGAGAGAGAGAAAAGTCTTCCTTTTTCATTGGTTTACCCACAATGGCTGCTGTGGCCGGCGCACCGCATTGATCCGAAGCCAGGAGCCAGGTGCTTCTCCTGGTCTCCCATGCAGGTGCAGGGCCCAAGCACTTGGGCCATCCTCCACTGCCTTCCTGGGCCATAGCAGAGAGCTGGACTGGAAGAGGAGCAACCGGGACAGAATCCGGTGCCCCAACCAGGACTAGAATCTGGGGTGCCGGCGCCGCAGGCAGAGGATTAACCTAGTGAGCTGCAGCGCTGGCCTTTTCAAACATTTAACTAGAGGAGGGAAAAAAATACCAGCAGCCTGATTCAACCAAGCAGTCTTGCACTGTGTTAGCAATCTCTGATCCAGGAAAGACACCCTGAAAGTTCATGTCTGGGCAAAGACATTTGATTAACATTTCTTTCTCGGCACTAAAATAGGAAATGAAAAATGTGCTTGGCTATGTAACCTAAAACTGAGAAAAAACCTATAAAAGTTGATGATATCATTAAAGAACAAAACGAAAAGCAGTTATTTTCAAAATCTTAAAGACACACAGATGGTACATTCCTTACATTTTCTTTTCTCACTTACAACATCCAGAAAGTCATGGAAAAGAAATGTTGGAGTCATATAGTTTTGAGCATTCAGTCTGCTTTTATGCCTATAAAAAACAGTTTGGAGTATCTGGTAATAAATACAATTTTCACTACGTTGGCCTCAGTTCATTCTAATTCAACAGTCAATAATTTTGAGGGCAAGAATTAAATATCACCACTCCATAAAGACTGAATTCAAGGATATGAAATATGTTTGATTTCCTTCTTGGAGTCTGTTAGTACAGTACACCAAAACTGATAGCTGATGAAGAGTGATGCATCTGATTTTATATTACATGAAAGTTTCTTTTAGCAGAAAAAGAAAGCTTATACATTTTTATTATAAAAACTATTATGGAACTTATCAAATAATTTTAAATGTGCTTTGTCTAGTTTACAATCAGGTAGGAAAAACTTTGATGAGCTCCTTGAAAAAATATGAAGATTCATAATAGGCCTAGTAATATGGAAAAAAACAGTAATATAGGCAAATGAGGAGGTGCCAAGATTATAATTGATGGAGATTATGAAAAGATTAAGGATAACGCTAAGGGGGTGAAAAGATAAAATCTCTCTTGTGAATTTTCATTTATTCCTCCTTTGCAATAAATGTGTCAACTGGGAGTGGAAATCACTAAGTATCTATCCTCACTTCCTTCAGGCCTTTGTACAAAAATTACCTCTATGGAGCACCATTTGCTAACACCAACTTAAAATTGTTGTTATATTATAAAATAAACTGAAAGTATGGCACTGTAAAAATGAAAAGAAATAATAGGAAAGGAGAATAAGGGCATGGATGGGAAGGGAGGTTAGGATGAGAAGTATCACTATGCTCCTAAATCTGTATATTTGAAATGCATGAAATTTATTCAGATTATATAAATAAAAACTCATTAAAACAAAATAAAAGCCAATGGTACTAGAAAACAGGATATCCTGATAGCAGTAAAGAGACCCACTTCCTCTACATTATACTATATGTGAGAAAAACAACTTGTTGTGAATTATGAAGCTAAACATAAGGTCTACAAAAATAAACCTAGAATACAACATAGGAGAAAAGATCCTTGTCCTCCCCAGAATGTCTTATTTCCTCTCTTTGTTTTACGTGTATTCATATCATATGCTAGCACCTGCCAATTTGGCTGTTATGGCTGTTTTCTATCTTATCTTGCTAGAATATAAATTCCCAGAAGACAAAGATTTTTGTCTATTTTGTTCATCATTGCATCTCTAGTGTCTAAGGAATATCAAACACTTAATATGTCTCAATACATATTTTTGAATGAATGACTGTAAGAGTGTATAAAAAGTGTTTTTTACTCAATTATTTTATGAGGTTATTAGCACTGATATCCAGAATAAAATACAGCTCATTTGCTGAAGCTAACACAATTTTGGTAACAAACCCAGCAAAATCAACATTAATGTGGAATAAATTTAAACTACAAGTTAACATACCTCATGAAAAAGGGATGCAAAATCTTAAGTAAAATATCACCACACCAACATCAGTAATTCCAAAAGAAAGATTTTCATCATTATTAAGGTGAATTTATTTAAGGGATTCTGAGTGACTTAGCAGATTAGTATTGAAAAATCACATGTCCATTTGGATAGAAGCAGAGAAAGTTTGATAAAAGTCAACAATCATTCACAATTAAAATCATAGAGCAGTGCAGAAAGAGGAAGGAATCCTCACAGCTAGATAAGGAGTGTCTATAAAGATGTATGGCAAATGCCAAACTTAAAAGTGAAAACTGTAAGCATCACGTTTAGGATCAGACACAGGAAACCTGATATTATAAGCTCCCCCAAATAGGGAATTGATGTTCCTATTCACTGGTAGTAAGAAGGGGGGAAACTAAAGAAATATATAGAAATATATAGAATTAGGAAAATTCAGTGACCTAACTGTCTGAAACATAACAATATATTATATTCCTATACAATGACAACAACAAAAATCAGAAAATTAAATCATTAAAGGTACCAATTATTTCATTGTTCAAAATGTGAAGTACTCAAGCAGGCATTGTGGTCCAGTGGGTAAGATGCTACTTGCAATGCAGGCATCTCATTTAGAGGTCTTGCTTGAAACCTGGCAACTCTGGTTTAGATTCAGCTTCTCCTAATGTTCCTGGGAAGGCAAAGGAAAGTGGTCCAAGTCCTTGGACCCCTGCCAACCATCTGGGAGACCGGGATACAGTCCTTGGTTCCTGGCTTCAGCTTAGCCCAGACCTGATCATTACGACCATTTGGAGAGTGAACCAGTGATGGAAGTTCTCTCTCCCCTGTCCCCCAACCCTGGCTACCTTTCAAATAAATAAATTAATTAATAAGTAAATAGGTAAGTAAGTAGTAAATAGGTAAGTAAGTAAGTAAAAATAGGTAAGTAAGTAAATAAACTTTAAAAAAGCATGAGATACCCTGTGAAAAATCATGTTTATTGTGTTGAACAATTATTAGTTTTCCCAAGCTAATCTACAGAGTTGATGAAATTTCAATTGTGCCTCCAAATTTTTGTGGATTTAAAATATGATTGTGAGATGTTAGATAAAGTACAAAATATCAAGTATTTCCAAAATAGGCTTTGAAAAGGATAAGTTGAGAAGACATACCATATCTAAAATCAATAATTAGCTTTTTAAAGAGGTTCAGCAGTAAACAACATCAGGGAATAATAGTTTAACCAATAGATGGTGCTAAGATAATTATGTATAAAGACCGGTGCTGCGGCTCACTAGGCTAATCCTCCGCCTGTGGCACTGGCACCCCTGGGTTCTAGTCCCAGTTGGGGCGCCAGATTCTGTCCCGGTTGCTCCTCTTCCAGTCCAGCTCTCTGGTATGGCCCGGGAAGGCAGTGGAGGATGGCCCAAGTGCTTGGGCCCTGCATCCGCGTGGGAGACCAGGAGGAAGCACCTGGCTCCTGGCTTCGGATCAGCGCAGCGCACCAGCAGTAGTGGCCATTTTGGGAGTGAACCAATGGCAAAGGAATACCTCTCTCTCTCTCTCTCTCTCTTTCTCTCCCTGTCAAAAAAAAAAGATAATTATGTATATGGAAAATACAATTATATCCCTAAATTATATAATACTGTAAAACTCAATTATAAGTGTTCTAGGTAATGAAGTAAAAAATATTTTAACAATAACTTCATTTCATTACAAAAGGAATAATTTCTTAAATAAAACATAAAATAAGTTGATAAAGGTGACCATTTTTTAAAGTTTAATTAAATAGTATTAAAGAGGATAAAAAAGGTAATTCAGTAGATTGAGAAAAGATAATTGCTATGCAAAGATTTGACAAAGGGCTATTATTATAGAATGTGTATACATGAGTGTATATATGAATGTCTGTACCTAGTTCCAATAACATTTAAGTTCAGTGTTATGTTCATGTTCATTTTAATAAAGCATCATAAGACAAAGAGAAAAATGAAATAATCTAAGAGTGGGTGTTTGGCAAAACAGTTACTGATTGTGTTGTGGTGCCTAGACCTCGTATCTAAGTTATTGATTTGAGTTCTGCTTCTCTGTCCAGTTTCCTGCTATTGTGCACTCTTAGGAGACTGTAGAAAATAAATGGGTGGGTCCCTGCCCCACACATAGGAGACAAAAATTGAATTCTGGGCTCCTGGCTTTGGTCTGGTCCAACGCAGGTTGTGGCAGGCATTTGGAGAGTGATCCAATATATGGAAAATCTCTCTCTATTTATCACTCTCTCTCAGTGCTTAAATAAAAGTAAAAAAATGGCAGAATATCAGTTGGTAAATACACATATGAAAAATGTTGTTTTAATAATATTAGAGAAATAAAATTGGAAATAAAACACAAAGGCCACACTGGTGAGTTAAAATTTCTGAGAATACTGAGAGTTGATACACAAGCTGTATAAAGCAAACTCTTACACTCCTCTGCATTGGGGGAGTAATTTGATAGAAACATTTTTAATAAGCATATGACATACTTAGTAGACATTTTTGTTGTTTTAAGATTTTTTGTGGGTTTCTTTGCTTTATTCATTTTTATAGATATATTGTACAGAAAATGTCATGATGTGGAATTTCTGGATCCATATTACTAGATGATGACTAAATATGTATTCTACAAATATATTTATGGTTCTGTATTATACACTAACAATCAATAAACAATAGCTACAGCCATTGCATTAATATCAATGACTTTCATAAATATAAAATAAAAACAATAAATCACAGAGAGGTATATACACCAATGAATATTTGTCCAATGAATGAACATATGAGTAGAAAAAGAAGAAATATTAATTTTTCATGGATTTATACAAATCTGGAAAAATTAAAGTGAAAGCTAAGGATTACCAGAAAGTTCATGATTGTGATTCAAAGTAAACTATTGGAGAGGGGTCCATACAGGGATTTGAAGGTGCTGCTCTTTCTTAATATCTAGATGGCTACAGAGATGTTACTTATTCTTCATACACTCCTCTCTATATATAATATCTGAAATTATACAATAAAAGAAACATAAAGGCAACCTTAAAGCCAGACATTGAGAACCCTGATTGGAACACATCTGTTTGAGTCACAGGCCAAAACAGAGGATCTGCTGTATCTCTATTTTGTCTTTAAAAAAATGATCAAGCTCTTTAAGATAATTATTATTCTTTCAATTGACATATAATATTAGTACTTCTGGGGTCAGCACTGAGTGTAGCGTGTAAAGATTCCACCTGTGGCACTAGCATCCCATATAGGCGCCGGTTCAAGTCCTGGCTGTTCCTCCTCCGACTTTTTTATGTGGTTGTAGAACATCCTTTTTCTCTACAGAGATATTAACTTCTAGGAGTTTTAACTAACCCAGGAGACACTGATAAAACTTATAGTCAATCAGAGGACCCTGGGCCTTATCTGCAAAGCCCACTATTCCTGGCCTGCTGAAACTTAGACTCTCAGCTATCAGGTCAAGCTGAGTCCCTGGGAAAATATCAACTGGACCACTTTGCTTATCTTCTGGCCCCTGGGCATTTAGTGTACTTAATCAGCAGCTTGATAATGCATAGAAAGTTTTTAAATGCACTGTATTTGTTGGGGTTTCTCTGAACATCTGTCCTACTATACTGCAGGAGACAAGCATATTAAAATTTTAATTAGACTTCAGAAGATATGCTGAGAATGTGGTTTTTAGTTTAAGGAAACAATGATATTATCCCCAAAATAGCAAGGTTAATTATAAATAAGTATTTACATATGCACTTGCATACATATGGTCTTAAAAATATATTATTGCTATGGATGAGCAAATAAATGTAAATACGGATTTAGCTCACTTTTTAAAAGTTCATCTGCTAAAAATCTTTACGATGCTCTGTAGAAATAATGGTCATAAAACATGAGTACTCCACTCTAATTCCACATGAAATCATAATTTATTTTTATTGCAATAAGTCATAAAAATGAGGAACCACAATTTGTGCAATTTGTTGCATTAATGAAATAACTCTGATGCTAGTTGCCATTGTTAAAAGTCTCGAAAATATTTTGGTATATTTGCAACAAAATCAATTTAATTAAAAACTGCAGTAACATTTAACTTAGAAAAGATCCATGTACTAAAAGTAATATATAGATATATAGTTATACCTTTATTTATTATGAAACAGAGCTACTCAGTTACACATTTCAGTTACAAGTGCATATTTTGGCAAATATAACACCATTAAAACATGGAGCACTGTTATCTTAATAAAAACATTGTATAAAAGCCATGATACTTCTATTATTACCTTATGTCTGATTTTTTTTTTTTTCAATATCAGGAACCCATGACAGAGAATTATACAGTAAGAGAATATGAAACCTAGATATAAACACAAAATAATTTAGCTTAAATACTTGGTTTAAAAATCAAAAAACACACTTGAAACTAATATTTTCTTCTGTCAGTAACTACTTCATTGTAGGACAAGAATAAAACCCAGGTATTTCTGTTACTACAAGGCTTCTCCCATTTTACACTGTGTTCAAAGAGCTGGTGGTTACTGAATAAATGTCTTCTATTCTCAAAAGCAGTGTGTTTTATAATAAATCATCTCTGCCTTAAAATAATATTACGATTGCTTATCTAACCTGTCCCTCTGTATACGACTGTGTTTGTGTGTGTATGTGTGGGTGCATTTCTTTCTCTTTATGATGTCTGCATATATGACTCCTTAGGATTACAGATTTTCTCTTGTAGAAGTATGAGAACATTATCTTCCTTGTAGAATTTCCAAGTAAATTTTTAAGATTAAACAATATGAATATAATAGGTTTTCAGTGATCCTTGAAAGAGAAAATATTTTACCTCTAAAAGTGAATGTAATACTTTAAAGCATAACACTAAATGAGTGTTAAACACAGAGTGGGTAGCTGTATGTACTAATTTTTGCCATTTTCCTGAATCATAAATAGAGTTTTCTATGTCTTTTTCCACTTACTGATTCCCATATTCCTTGAAAGCTGTTCTTTCCAGTTAAGTGAGAAAAACTGCACTTACCAGTCTACTCTGGTAAGACTCACCAGTGATTTTCATGTTGCCTGATTCAATGGTCTCATTGGGTCTTAAATAATCTGCAGTATTCAACAGAATTAGCCAACCTGTCCTTATATATCTTCTTTTCTTGGTTCCCAGGAAATGGAATTCTCCTGGTTTTTCTTGCTTTCACCAGAGCACTCTACCCCAAATTCATCTTTTGGATGCCCTTCCTTATTGGGCTTCTAATATTGTATTGTTCTAAGGATGAACTATAGGTTTCCTCCTTTTTTTTCTCTATAGTATCTTCTTAAAAAGTCCTAATCAGAGCCATGAATTAAAATATAATCTAAAAACTCTCAATTAATGTTCCAGCTTGGATATTCCATCTATGACTACAAGACTAAAGCACAATCTCAATCACATTATCAATATTTGGATTTCACAGACATTCAAAAATAATATCTTTAAATTAGGACTCTTAATTATATACACATCTTTTCTCCAAGATTTTCCCATCTGATAAATGAACAGCATTCACCCAGTTCTTCAGTTGATATTCAAGAACCATCCTTTATTTCTGTTTTCTCTTTCACTATATCTAACCCAACAGAAATTCCTGTAAACTATCTTTTAAAATAGCTCCATAGCCTGCAGGATTATCTGGCACATAATAGATACTCAACAACTACTTCGTACAATATTGAAATTGAGTATTTTCTGATTTTTTATTTATGTCATATTTAAATACCTTCATTTTATGAGAGTCATATGTTTCCTTTGGAATCCATTCCCAGGAAATTTACACAAAGGGAAATAAAGGAAGGAAGTGATGTTTATTTGGAGCTAGATCTTTTTCCTATACCCAATTGCTTAAGGTTTTTATCATGAAAGGGTATTATATTTTAGTAAATGCTTTTTCTGCATCTGTTGAGATAATCAATTTGTTAATGAGATGTGTCACACTTATTGATTTGTGTACATTGAACCATCCCTGCATACCAGGGGTAAATCCCACTTGGTCCAGGTGAAAGATCTTTCTGACGTAATATTGGAATTTATTACTTAGTATTTTACTGAGAATTTCTACAACTATGTTCCAGGGATGTTGGTCTGTAGTTCTCTTTGTTGTTATCTTTTTTTTTGTTTTTTTTTTTTTTTTTTTTGGTTTTGGAATTAAAGTGATGCTTAACTCATAGAAGGAATTTGGGAGGACTCCTTCCCTTGCAGTTGTTTTAAATAGATGAGAAAAATTGGAATTTGTTCTTTAAAGTCTTGGTAGATTTCGGCAGGGAAGCCATCTGATCCTGGGCTTTTCTTTGTTGGGAGGGTCTTTATTACTGACTCAATATCTGTCTTGGTTATGTGTCTACTTAGGTTTCCTATGTCTTAAGGACTCAATATTTGTAGATTGCATTTTTCCAGAAATCTATCCATTTCTTCTAGATTGTTTTTTCCATTTTACAATGAATTAACATAAAGGTATTTGTAGTAGTTCCTGTTGATTCTTTTTATATCTGTGGTATCCATTGTAAGATCCATTTTTTCATCTCTGGTTTTGTTAATTTGGGTCTTCTATCCCCCTTTTTTCCTGTTTGTTTGTTTTTATTTTTTGGTTAGTTGGGCCAATGGTGTGTCGATTTTCCTTATTTTTCCAAAACCACCTCTTCATTTAAATGATTTTTATATATTTTTTATTAAAATTGTTTATTTTGGGTTTCATTTGTTTAGTTTCTAGGTATTTGAGATTCAGTTAGGCCATCTACTTGATGCCTTTTCAGTTTCTTGACGTATGCATGCACTAATTGCTATCTACTTCCCTTTTAACACTGCTTTAGTTGTATCCCATAATTTTTGATGTGTTGTCATTGTCATTCATTTCTAGGAGTTTTTTTATTCCCCCTTTCGATTTCTTCTATGACCCACTGCTCATTCAGGAGCATGATATTCAGTCTCTATGTATTTGAATGTTTTCTAGAGTTTCTTAAGTTGCTAGTTTCCAGCTTCATTCTGTTGTGGCCAGAAAAGATTCATGAAGTGCATCAAAGATCTGATTCTATCATCTGATATCATCAAATTTTTAGAGGAAAATATTGGGGGAAACTATGCAATACATTGGCATAGGAAAAAACTTATTGAAAAATACCCCAGATAAAATAAATAGACCAATGAACTTACATCAAGCTAAGTAATTTCTATGCTGCAAAGGAAACAATGAACAAAGTAAAGAAGTCACCACCAGAATGGGAGAAAATATTTTCAATCTATGCAACTGATAAAGGATTTACATCCTGGATCTATGAATAGCCCAACAACAAAACAAATAATCCAGTAAAAAAATGGGCAGAGGATATGAATAGGTATTTTTCTAAGGATGAAATTGAAATGGTGATATGACACATAGAAAAATGCTCAGGATCACTTGCCATCAGGAAAATGCAAAAAAAAAAGAGTACAATGAGTTTTCACATAAACCCAGTTAGAATGGCTGTCTTCCAAAAAAATACTGGTGAGTTGGGGGTAAAGATACCCTAATACATTGTTGGTGTGGATGTAAATTAGTGTACCTATTATGTAAGTCAGTATAGAGATTCCTCAGAAATTTGAAAACAGATCTACCATATGACCCAACCAACTCACTACTGAGAATCTGCCCAATCAAAATGAAATCAGCACATGAAAGATTTTCTGTACTGCCATTTTCATTGCAGCTCAATTCACAGTAGTTAATGTATGGAATCAACCCAGATGTCCAGCAACCTATGACTGGATAAAGGAAATATGATATAAATCCACTATGGAGTACTACTCAGCCATAAAACAGAATGAAATTCTGTTGTTTACAGCCAAATGGATGCAGTCTCAAAAAAACATGTGATTTCGCTGACATATGGCATTTAACATAGAATCTAAAAAATGTATAGAAGTGAAATGCACATCTTCTGATATGAATGTTGTTTTAACACTTGTTTATACTCCTGTGGAACTGTGATCTTCCTACTTTTTTACTTGTTGAATATTATGGTTAGTGGTGAATTAAGCCTGCGATTATAGAGTAGATTGAAACTATATCTTTGCAAAAATTAAAGAAAAATAAAGAAGGGGGACAATAGAAGGAGGGAGAGAAAGGAGGGAAGGAAGTATGGTTATATTCTTGGAACTGTATCTATATAAATCATGAAATCTGTTCCAAACTCTGTGGATGAACATTCAGTAGCTCTAAGGTAGAGTCAGGCCAGAGTAAGGTGTTTTTTGTTTTTAAGATTTTGTTTATTTATTTGAGATGCAGAGTTAACAGACAGATAGAAGGAAAGACAGTGAGAAATGTCTTCCATCCACTGCTTCACTCCCCAAATGGCTGCAATGGCCAGAGGAGCTGGGCTGATCAGAAGCCAGGTACCAGAGCTTCTTCTAGGTCTCACATTTGGGTACAGGGGCCCAAGCTCCTGAGCCATCCTCCTCTGCTTTTGTAGGCCATAAACAGAGCACTGGAAGAGGAGCAGTTGGGACACAAACCGGCACCCACAGCACGGGTCCCAGTGTGAGGTTAAGAGACTGTGTGTGTGGCTTAAATACGTACCTAGGTTCCCAAATTAGTCTTTAAAAGTCTTTTTCTTCATCTATAAAACAGATGGCACATAATGTCTATGTTTTCACACTACTTAGAGGATTAAATCAGGTAATATATAGAAGGTAATTTAAAAATTTATCCCCTACACAAGAAGTATGTAATTTTTTTGGATTTGTTGCCAACCACTGCTATTATTTTTATTGTCTTTTCTGCCATTGTATTTACCACTTTCAACATGGATCACTATTATTTTTGTTATTATCGTCATTGCTATTATTAATTTATGAAGCATTATGCAGGCATTGTTTTAAATTTCTGCTTCAGAGAAGGACTAAATGGTCCACAAATGCTCACAATATATTTATCAAAAAGTAACTATAATTTTTTTTCATTTCATAAACTATATGAAATGCAGAATTTATACTACTGCACAGAATAAAGACTGTAAGAATTGCATTGAGAATTTAGCAAAGCTCATGCCTACATGGAGAATAAAGTATGAGTTTCTTTTTCTTCTCTTGGCAGTTCTGAATTTCCCAAAACATTCTACCCTTGATAAACTAGATACTAGATTCAGCCCCACACATACTTAGCACTCGTTCCATGAGAGATACTTTGTGTCATTCACTGAAGAATCCACAAGCCTCCAGTACAGCACAACACAGAGGACAACATCCGGTTGGCACATGGTGGCTTTGATAATAGCCTTCCTGGAACCCCGTCTTCCCCATATTCAAGACATTATGCATTCAGGTTTCATGTCTGTGTCACCAGAGAACATAGTCTGAGCTGTTCTTGCTGCCGTATATTCTTTCATCTTGGTTCTGCACAAGCTCTGCTCATTCTGGCTACTTTTGAAGCCTCACACTCTCCCCTGACTTTCTTCTTTTTTCTGAATTCCTATTGGCAGCAGACTTCTGCCTCACTCTTACTCAGAAGACTCTGAAAACAATCGTTAATGTATCAGTAGCCTGGTGATAATCTCTCCTCATTTCCCATTTCAGATCAGCCATCTTCCCTACCCAAATTGTCAGCACCATGGCCAATCAAACAATTCTCTGCTTCTCACCGTGCTATTTTCGTTTCTTTGCTGTCTGCACTACCTAAGCTAGACAATTTCATAGAAGAAAAGGTAGGAGCCATGGTTTACTATTTATGTCTGTTGCATAGAGTGGAATGGCTGGAAGAGATGTGGATGTACACATCTGAATTTCAGTTTCTACACAGGAACAAAAACTGTATTAAAAACAAATTTGATTTAGCCTACTGAAGTACCCTTAGGTATTAAAACTTCGATGTGCCTGTCAAAAAAAAAAACAAAACTTCAATGTGATATTCCACTCATACAGTTTTTGAGTAAGAGTGTTGAATGTGAATTATACTGGTTTATAAAACTGATCTATATGAAGCCTAAAATGGATTGACACTGTAATTACTATTTCCAATAAAAGGTGGAGTAAAGAATGTTTCTAGAGATGAAAATATGAATTAATTTCATCTGCCAGGCAATATAAATTATCATACTAAAGGTAGAGAAGAAATGTATGTAGACATAAATCTGACTCTTTTTGCTTTGAGCAGTAAAACACCAGCATTAAAGATTTAAAGAAAATATTTTTAATAAAAGGCATGACATGAATGGATAAAATGTATTTCCAGATACCTTTTAGGGTGCATGACTAGCTATACTAGAAATTCCTACTATGAACTATCTATTTTTAGTAGCTTTTCTTTTATTCTAATTAGTTCATTCTAAGTTTTTGTTCTGAAGACCATGCAACTTAAATAGATAAATGGTAAAAAAGAATTTGAGAAGCCTCTGATTTTGCCATTTATCATGTTATACATCAGTGTCACGCAATGGCTATATCTCTTCCTTTTTTTATTTCTCCAACAAAAGGAAAAGAATACCATTTCCCTGTGGTTTCCTTTTGCCGCAAAACTCAAGTTATTCTAGGATTTCTGTTTCTAGAAACTTTTCAGGGACATCTGTGCCTCTCCTATATTCATTTAAATTATGCATCTTTTTTTCCATTTTTTCTACTTACTCTTATTTAATCTGGGCTTGCTAAGTAAGTACTGTCTTCTTGATAATTTTTAAGATATCACATCCACTCTTTTTTCTTCATTGGTAGCAGGTGCCAACATCTAATCAGATTTATGGTTTTGAGATACTTGTTCTGCTCCCATTTTCCAATTCTAGGTTATGGAAATACATTTACCTTTGACGGAAACAGTTTAGAAAGTGTTCTTCCTAAATGCAGCAGACAAATTTAATTTCCCTTTCCTCCAGCAGCTACCATGTGTCCTGAAATTATATTGCCATCATCTTTTTAAATCACTCTTCACTGTTAATATTTTACATGATGCTTTAATACTCTGTAATGTCATTCAGGCAAGACATGGTTATGTCTACATTTTAAAAAGCAAAACGAGTGAGGCTTTGGCCAGTGGTTAAGATGCGACTGTGGATAGCTGTGTTCCATCTTAGAATGCCTAGTTGGAGTCCTCGCTTCATTTCTGATTCTAGTTTCCTGCTAACACATATCCGGAGTCTCTGCACCCACATGAAAGACCTCGATTGAGATCTCTATATAGGGAGTGAAATAGCAAATAGAAGATAGCAAATAGAAGACTCTCTCTCTCTCTCTCTCTCTCTCTCTCTCTGTGTGTGTGTGTGTGTGTATGTGTGTGTCTTTCTCGCCCTTTCAAATAAATAATAAATTAGCTAGACTATTTTGTTGTTGTTCTTCCTTATGGGGCTTATTGGTTTTTTTCTTCTGATATCTTTATTTTTTAAACTGTATATAAACAAATTTCACATATATCATATCATATATACAGATTTAAGAGCATAGTGTTGCTTCCCACACTACCTCCCTCCAGCCCATGCTCCCATCTCCTTCTTCCTGCATTTCTTATTCTTTCTTTTAATTTTTACAGTGACATACTTTCAATTTATTTACAGTCATTAAATTAACCCTCCACTAGCAAAGCTAGAAAACCCAGCAAGGACCAATCAATTTCTGTCTATTTTTTTACAAAACATTGCTGCTATCTCTCTACCAAAATGGTATTTGTTGTATTTTTCTTTTTTCTACTTCATTTCTATAGAATTTCTATTACGTTTTAACCACCTAATTCTTATTCAAAAATTAAAAAGTGAAATACACATGGAATAGGCAAAATTATATCCCCATTATAAGAATTTTAATGATTAGAAAAATAAATTTAACAAAAATACATTCATTAGAACTGAATATCTATAAATTATTGAGCTATACATCCAATCTCCTTTTAGTACCAAGAAAAGCAGCAGGAATCACCCGCTCACATTCTCATCGATTGCTTGACAGTAACTTTTTGAAAAAATGGTCTAACACAATTTAATGGAATTTAAAATGACTAAATTAGCAATGTCATTAAATAATGATATTGTTATAGTTTTTTATCCATATATCTAACTATAATGAGCTAAGTTTATACTGAATAAAAAAAAACTAGCTGGCTTACATCAGTGTAAGTAGTTTGTTATGTCAAATTTTATCCTTTTACCTAGACCTGAGATAAGGCTCAGGGAAATAATTATACATATGAAATTTAGTTAAATAGAATTTTT
The DNA here is from genome assembly GCA_949820135.1 of Sylvilagus floridanus. Taxonomy (NCBI): domain Eukaryota; kingdom Metazoa; phylum Chordata; class Mammalia; order Lagomorpha; family Leporidae; genus Sylvilagus; species Sylvilagus floridanus. Next base: position 29,347,457 of record OX463242.1, on the reverse strand, counting down.
ATATGAACATTTTACATTTAATGAAATCTGGAAATGTAAAAGACATAGCATACCTCTGCAAGTGCTGAACTGAGTTCAACTTAAATCCTGGAGAAATTTAGACTGCGATGTTACTGCACACAGACTATTGCATAGGATGCCTTTAGAGTAAATGGATGAAGCTTTCAGTGGTACACAAACTTCTGCTGACTCTCTGAAGAAATACGTATTAGGTCACACCATTCCAGCAGCTTTGTTCCATTGTGTGTGTGTGTGTGTGTGTGTGTGGACAAAGGGAGAAGGGGTAAGAATAAAAGAAACAAGTTTCTTCATGTTCCTTGGATACAGTTTTGGCTAGGTGGTTGTTCCAAATCAGATGAATCATAATCGAGACATGATTGTGTAATTTATAACAGGTAAAACAATTCTGCTACCTTTATTTGGTTCCTTTAAATGAAAAATTAAATAGTGTTATACAACAGCAAATATTTCATATTAGTTAATGCATACCACTTTGAAAGTAAATACATGGAACATCAATGCTGTCGGCTCTCTGGCCGAGACCACCATAATCACCTGTAGTTGAAGAAAATTCATTTATTGATTTTGTTAATATGAGAGTGAAAGTGCACCATTGAAAGCCATGAAGTACCTCAGTAAGAGTGGGTCTAAAAGGACATTTTTAGGATATGGGCTTATATTAGGTGATTGGGCGGAGAACCTAGGGAAGTGGGACTTTGGATCTGGTAGGACAATGTCAACAAGTTGGGTAATTCTATGATTGGGCACCTAAACAATTATTACTGTGAAAGTAAAAAGATGCAGCAAAGCTGAAGTTATAATTTGTAAATAAGTATTAGTCACTCAAATTCAGAGCAAATAGAGGTTCATTGGTCATTTTGTAGATTGGACATTAATCTTTTGCTCATGACCCATTCGAGTCACAGGATGGCCTTGTCAGATACCCTGTGGGAGTTTTTTTCTTGTATGTCCAACACAAGGACATTGCAGATGAGTTCTGAGTCCCAGGCTAGGCCACCTATCAGATGTCACAGATTGCTTCATTTCTTCAAATGTCTTTGGGAGCTTAAAAATATTTCAGGTCCATTACATTTGTATAACGAAATAATGAAACCTGAAAGAAATCCATTTGCTCATGAGTATAATGTTCCACTGTTCCAAGAATAGCAATAATGTTTGATCAAAAGGAAAGGAAGAAAAAAGAGGAGAAGGAGGATGAAGCCACAGTAATTCAACATCAAGGGGTGACTTTCCCTAAGTGTAAGGCAGAGATGATGAAAAGCCTTCTCATGTGACTCACAGTCATCCTTTGATATAGTCTGGACATTGTAGCTTGCTTCTACTGAACAGAATATGACAAAAGTGTCCAGATACCACTGTTGCAACAGACTTTGTCTTCCACCCTGCTTGCATCACTCTGGTTCTGCTCTGATGAAGTTAGCTCCTGTGTGCAGAGGCCTCCTTGTCTGAAGCTGGGAAGCTTCCAGCTGACTAGAGGAAACTGAAGCCCCAAGATCATAATTCCATGAAGCACTGAATCCTGCCAACAAGTATATGAGTGAGCTTTGAAGCAAGTCTTAAATAAAGTATAGCCCCTGGCAAACACCGGGATTCCAGCCTTATCCAAACTCTTGAGATGGAGGAGTGATTTGAACTGTTCTCAAAATCCTTATTTGCTGAAATTGTATAAGAAAATTTTTTTACAAAGATTTATTTTATTTATTTATTTGAAATGCAGAGTTAGTGTGGGAAAGGCAGAAGCAGAGAGAGAGAGAGTGAGAGGTTCCATCCTCTGGTTCACATGGCTGCCACAACCAGGGCTGGGCCAGGCTGAAACCGGAAGACGGGAGCTGCATCCAAGGTTCCCAGCTGGGTGCAGGGGCCTGAGTATTTGGGCCATCTTCTGCTGCCTTCCCAAGCATATCAGCAGGAAGATGAATTGGAAGTAGGATAACTGGAACTGGAACTATTGTCCACAGGGATGCTGGTGCTACAGGTGGTAGCTTTCCCTTCTATGCCATGGCGCTAGCCCCAGAAACATTGTTTTTTTAAGTGATTATGATTTGGAGTAATTTTTGGCACAATAATTAATACTGTTTATCAGGGCCTAGATAAGGGTAAGATGAGAATTATCCATGAAGATTTGAAGCTGGCAGTTGCTTTCAAGGCTGTTTGGAGTCCTCACTCACATAATCTTGGTCTGGCTCTAAAGGAGACAAAACATTAAAGACTGAAGCATTAATGTGAGATTTCAGGATAAGGGGCAAGAGTTATTATGATGCATCTACTAAAAAAACATTTGTCACACTTATTTTGCGATACCTCAATTCCACTGAAATACAATTCCTAAATTGCAATAAATACCTTAAGAACTCAATAAAAGTGATAACTTTGGTCAAATAAATTGAGATATATCAGGTTTTATATAGAATTATACATATTGATTTTTAGCAAAATTTAGAGAATTATGTTCAGACTTAGGGTAGAAGGTAGAACAAAGACAATTTGTTGTTTAGATGTTGTAGAATATTTGCTATGGGAAGATTTCTTCATAGTATCTTACACACTCTAATATATGAAGTAATCTCTCTAAATGCTCCAGCAGGAAGTAGACAGAGAAAGGATAAAAGCACCAACATAAAATATAAATGTACCGTAAGGCACAGCAGGAACCATGTGAATGAATGAGTCATTTAAGTGGAATCCTGTGCGTGCCAAAAGCCAAGATGTGAAAGAAATAGTCTTCAAGAACTTCAAGATAAAACCAAATGATGCTCAAATATCACACCGTCAAATGTTGGTGAGGTAAAAGGAAAGTAAAAAGATTAAAAGTTTTTTGATGTATCAATAAAAGTTAAGTTTTAAGTACTTTAAAGGACCAAAACTGATTATTACTTCTGTACTACATAGTGCTGATAAAAATGTGTGCCATAATTGAGCAAGCTAAACAGTTGATGATCAAAATTTATTTCAGAAAATTTAACAAATATTAGTTTAGTTTTCAAATTTTGATGTGCATATAGATTACTCTTGTTTAGAAATGTTTTGATTCAGTAGCTCTGGGTAGAGTCTGTAATTCTGCATTTCTGTGATCTTCCTGATGAGATTCAAGGGGTCTGCAGGTTTATGGAAAATGTATTTTATGAAAAAAGTACACATTGATTAAAGATATTTTGCACCAAAATAAACTTAAATTTCATTTTCCATGAACTTTTTGAAGTCTCCAAAAAGCTTCTGGATGACCACGGTGTAAGTTACATGCTCTGCCATAAGCATCCTCACCACTACATGGGAGCTTTTTGGGAGCTTTTTGGGATCAAGATTCACCCACCAGGCCCCAGAACATTGAATCAGAAGCTGTGGGGGTGGCGCTTAGTAATTTATGATCTGTCAAAGCTTCCTGGTGATCCTGAGATATGAGAAAGTTTGAATATCATCATCTTGGGATACAGTGTTGTGAACCAGAGGTCAAATTACAAACCTCTGTGGAACTAACTATACTTGCCAGTTACCCAGTTTTAGAGAATTTGATTAAGCTGATCAGAGTGAAGTCTGAGAAAATGTCTAAAAATTCTCCTTGGCAGGAGAGGTAGTGATAATGAAAACATGTTGAGAGTCATTGTTTTAGAGAAAAGAGAAGCCAATTACAGGGAAATTCAATGATTTGACTATGATTTGAGAACCAGAAATAAATCTGTTTTTTGTATTATCATTTAGTTTTTTTTTTCTTGGCTCATGAAGATGAAACTAGAAGGATTTTAAATAATGCAAGACAGTCACTCGCATGGAATGGGTGCGATTCCAGAATGCTGTTATCCTTCTTAGGGATAAAGAAAAGGCCACCATTGTGACTTTTTGTCCACGATGCAGCTACCTCAGAAGCAGGCATCAAGCACTGATTTATTTTATCTTTCAGGAGTTTTGCAGTGAAATTACAAAACAAATTGAAGAATTGCTTAACATGGAGCTTCATAGACACCCAAGTAAAGCTTTGAAAGCATGGTGATTGTGCTGTGTGCACACATGCTGAGATCACCAATGCACATGTTTATAGACAATTTAAAAGGTGGATGCAAGCAGGTTGGTTGTAGAATTGGTGGCAATTTTTCCTCAAATTTTCGTTTTATAATTTTTCTAGTTTAAAACATTTTCCTTAGCCTATATGCCTTTTATTGAGTATTAAGGATTTGTGCCTTCAGTGAAATCATTTTACAAGTTATTATTAGAATAGAAAGCATGTTGACAAGATTTTAACACTTGTATGTATCTGGTACGTATGCTCTGAAAGAATTCAAAGATCAGATGTTCTTGCTAGTATCCAGAATCCTTCTGGGATCAATTCCAGTATCTCTGTGTCCTTTAGGGAGTTGTGAGTAGGATTTTAGGGAGGAATCTGAATCTCTTAGATTCTTGGACAAAAGATTCTGAATTTAAGTGATGCTGCCCCATTGAATGACTTTAGAAACAGGTAGAGATATTTTATTTTCACATGGGTAACATTTAGTGGGAAAAGACAGAAAGCCCAATCATGCTGCAGCGAGAAAGAGACAAAGTGGAGGGTATTACCCCAAATGGCACTCCTTTGGGAAACATGAAAGAAGGAATTATGGATTGAATATTTGCAACCTCATGGAATGCAATAAAAAGAAGTGTTTTCAGGGCATATGTAGCTCACTGTGAGCTGATGAGGCAGTACCATCTCAGGGTTGGGACGGAGATGAAGACAGCCTAGGAGCATGGCAATCCCAGGCTCTTAAATACTCATCAAAGACCTATTTGCTGAACAACGTTCACTCCTCCTTATTAACGCTCAGCAAGAAAGGGCAACAAGCACTGTTGAGCTGATGTTAGAAAGTGTTTCTAGCTGGAAGTTAAACAAAGTAGGCATAGACAGAAAATAATTTATTTAAGCAAAGTGAGACCATGTTATATAAGCCAATGATGTGATTTATGGTCAAGGAGCATGGTGAAGAAACAGCTGCCTTCTGCTGTTAATCTAGCTCAGGTATGCTTCTCTCTGATAGACTGGTCTCATTCAGGAGTGACTCCATGCTTTGCAGAAAAGGAGTTCTCCACCAGAGGTGTGAATGATAGTTGCTTTGGGCAGCTTTTTTCCAAATTGACTTTGGCCTCATCCCAGACTTTCATAAACAGAAGTTCTAGGTATTGCTCTGGGGAATGTGTGATTTGTAGTTTAATAAAAGATTCTCAAATATGTCTCAAATTTATCCCTTGCTAAGAAGCATCATCTGAAAAGGACTGATACTTTAAGGCCTCCATAAAATATTCATATTTCTGCCAAGATTGTGATGAGTGGTGAATTTCTGGTCTTATTTTTCTTAAACTGCCTGAAATACAGATATTATGATACAGTGTGAGGGGTGGGTACAGTTAATTAGACTTTTGAATGAAGTAATGAGTGACTGTGACTATAGTCTTTTTGTTATTTTGTTCTTGAAGAACAATGCAAATGAGAATTTTGCCCCTGCAATCTTCTGAAAGGTTTCTAGGCATCCAGAAAATTATTTGTTTTATATTCAACAACAACAACAAAAATCCTGGTCCTTAAATTCATTCCTGACTGGGGAACTGTTGCAGGAAAAGACATGGAGACAGAGGAAGGAGGGGGGAGTAGATAATATATGCAATATATCGCAATACATGCAATGTAATATATCCTGAGTAAAAATGACCAAAAATCCCGTCTAATATTTCTTTATGCATTTTCACCTTTCATCAAATTTTAGTACTCAGTTTAAGATTTGTGAGATGTTACCTGTGATAGAGACTCAGCCTTTGTCTGGAAAATGAAACTTCAAATGCAGTCTGTTAGATGCAAGAGGGATCTGTAAAGTGACACATGCCAGAACATCTATTCCAACAAAGTAAAGATTCACACATTTTTTTATTTGAAAAATGTGCTGATTATTTTATATGATATTAAAAATACTCATTTGTAATGACTCTGGGGATGCTAGAAAGGGTCAACTGTAGATTAATTACTTTGTCATGTGTTCTCTTCTTACTGGAGTAGACCATTTTCACTTCTAAATGAAGTCTGAAAGTTACTAGACACTTGCAATGCATTGGAATGATTGCACCTGCTTGGAATGACAATAGAGTATCTTTTATATGACTGGTATTGTTGCATAATGAATAAAAGCCATCTCAGGTGCTGCTGGCATCCCATATTGGCTCCAGTTAGAATCTCAGCTGCTCCACTTCTGATCCAGCTCCTTGCTAATGGCCTGGAAAAAAGCAGTGGAAAATGGCCCAAGCACTTGGACCCTTGCTACCTCTGAAGGAGATCCCAAAGAACCTCCTGGATCCTGGCTTCGGGCCTGGCCTAGCTCCGGTCGCTGCAACTATCTAGGGAGAAAACCAGTGAAGGGAAGGTCTTTCTCTCTCTCTCTCTTTCTCACTCACTCACTCTCTCTCTCTCTCACTCTCTCTCTCTTTCTCCCTCCCTCCCTCCCCCCTCCCTCCCTCCCTCCCTCCCTTCCTCTCTTTCTCTCTCTCTCTCTCTCTGTAACTCTTTGAAATAAATCCTTAAAGCATTCAGATCTGGCTCAAGAGCCCATGAGAATATTCTAGGCATGGAAAGCCAAGACACTCTGGAAAAAAAAGAAGACCTAAATGAAAGATCTCTGTGAGTGAGATCCCAGTGGAACGAATGGGGCCATCAAAGAAGGAGGTACCTTTCTCTGAAGGGAGGAGAGAACCTCCACTTTGACTATGACCCTGTTGGAATAAGATTGAAGTCAGCGAACCCTAAAGGCTTCCATAGCCTTGGCAACTCATGACTAGAGCCTAGGGAGATTACTGAGGCCATAAACAAGAGTGTCAAATTGTTAAATCAACTTCAGGAGTCACTGTGTACTTACGTCTCATGTGGGATCTGTCCTTAATGTGTTGTCCAATGTGAAGTAATGCTATAACTAGCACTGAAACAGTATTTTACACTTTGTGTTTCTGTGTGGGTGCAAACTGATGAAATCTTTACTTAGTATATACTGAATCAATCTTCTGTATATAGATAATTAAAAATGAAAAAAAAATCTTGGTGTTAAATTGGAAATTGCCTAGAAAATTAATCAATTTTTTAAAAAAAATATATCATGTAGGATCTCTGTCCTTAATGTGCTATACATTGTGAATTAATACTATAACTAGTACTCCAACAGTATTTTTCACTTTGTGTTGCTATGTGAGGGCAAATTGTTGAAATCTTTACTTAATATATAGTAAACTGATCTTCTGTATATAAAAAAAAAAAAGAATTAAAAAGGAGAGAACAATCCAACATGGGAAGCGGGATACACAGCAGACTCATAGAATGGCAGATGTCCTAAATAGCACTCTGGCCTCAGAATCAGTCCTTAAGGCATTCGGGTCCAGCTAAAAACCCCATGGAAGTTTCTCAAGCATGGAAAGTCAAGACACTATGGCAAGAAAAATGACTTAAATGAAAGATCTCTATGAGTGAGATTCCAGTGGAAAGAATGGGCTATCAAAGGAAGTACCTTTCTCTGAAGGGAGGAGAGAACTTCCACTTTGACTATGGCCTTGTCTAAATAAGATCGGAGTTTGTGAACTCAAGAGGCTTCCATAGCCTTGGCAACTCATGACAAGAGCCTCGGGTGATTACTGACATTGTAAATAAGAGTGTCAATTGTTAAATCAACAACAGGAGTCACTGTGCCCCTACTCCCCATGTAGGATCTCTGTCCTTAATGTGTTGTACTGTGCAAATTAACGGTAAAACTACTACTCAAACAGTACTCTATACTTTGTGTGTCTATGTGGGTGCAGTCTGTTGAAATCTTTACTTAGTATATACTAAGTTGATCTTCTGTATAGAAAGATAATTGAAAATGAATCTTGATGAAGAATGGAATGGGAGAGGGAGTGGGAGATGGGATGGTTGTGGGATGGGAGGGGTTATAGGGGGGAAATCAGCTATGATCCAAAAGTTGTACTTTGGAAATTTATAGTTATTAAATAAAAGTTGAAAAAAAAAGAAAGAAAGAAATAAACAAACCTTAAAGAAAAAGAATGTCTTTTACATTAGGTAAACAGAAACTTAAAATCTGAATTGCAAGTCTTGAATGTTCACATATTATATTTCCCTCCACATATGTACATGTGTTTCTTGTTTTCATTTTTTAAAATTGGCCTTACTAGTCTTACACCTGAAGACTGGATTTGATCCATGAGCATATTCATGCACTGTTGTTAGGCTTTGGGAGTTTGTGTGATAGAAAGATTAGGTATATAGATAGAAAAAATGATAGGTTGATAGATATAGATTATTTTATAGAATGATAGATATATAATGAATTGATTCATGAATACATAGATGAGTAGATGTATATAGATGAGTGGATGGGTTAATGGGTGCATTAATAGAGAGAAACATTACTAAATTGTCTCTGTAAAAGATACATGATAGTTCTCTTCACCTAAAACTGTGGACAAAACAATTTTAATTATCTGTCTCCTCCTTAATGAAGTTTTCCTGATAGAAGGGGTCCTTGATATATTACTGGTAGGAAATGGAAAGTGTCATTATCAGAGAGTAGTTTAGGGCCCCTCTGTTTTGTTCTTTCTGGTTGGGTCCCTATATAGATGTTCCTTACCATGGTTTTATGCGTGTGCAGAGGGACGGTAGATGTTAGAGGCTCATCTTGAGCCACTGGCAATTCCTGGGTGAATAATTTCAAGCAAGGCAGTAGGAGAAGCAATTTTGCACCTCAAGTTGTATCTGTTACATAATTTGGATTCACTAACTACACAGAGCAGGGCTTGATCCTTATCTCTTTTCTAATGTCTATTTTAATTGCTTCAAGTCTTGAGGGAGGGGAAGGTGATTAATTTCCTTACACTGTCTCTGATTAAGACAAGTTTCTTAATAATGAATAATTCCCCTATTAAATTAGGAATCAATGAGATTATTGATACAATCATGCTCATAAGTAATAGTCTATCATTTGAATCTCTCAGAAATACAATTTAAATCAATAGCATGCATTCTGATTTCATACTTTTTGCACTTTTCTCATTTATAAAGTAAATTAATTTTGGACTGAAATTCTTCTATACCAAATTGCAATGTAACTTTAGTATATAAGCAAACTGAAAGCCTCATTCAGGTGTATACTTTTGCAATAAGTTGCTGACTCACAACCCATGATAAAAGCTGAGCGTCAGGCAGTCAGGGGCTTCCTCCTGATAAGATTATGTACAAATAAGGAAACTGCAGGTGAAACCAGTCAACTTGCTTCTGCACTGTCACTCGCACTTTCTGTCTGCAAATACTCCGGCCACATCGAGGAGGGGAGCACACATCCCCCACGGGTTCTGGATGCTGCCCAATCCGCGAATCGTTCTCGGCTCAGTTAAACTCCGCTAACTTTTAATCTTAAGTTTTCTTTTAACACCTTTCACTATTTGTCTCATTGCCTTTCCTTTATATCTCTATTGACTTAGTTCGGAATTCCTCATTAACCATCTTTAGAATCATCTTTGGGTCCTGAATCAAACCCCTGTGGAGTTTGAAAAGCCTGTAATTTTCCATTTGAATGATACTTTGTGTGATTTAGACAAGCCACAGGCAAGGCTTTTAAATGGTGGTATATCTCTTATGTTTACCTCTATTGGATTCTGTTTTTTTGTGAGCCAAATTTAATCCACCCAAGAAGCAGAGATTATGATGTCATAGAAAGGGCAGAAACTTGGGAATCAATTTGCTCTAAAACCTGACTTTGTTGTTTAGCTCCTTTCGTATGAATTAATGTCTCTGACCTCAGTTTTCTCCTCTATAAAATAAGAATAATATCATATATCACTAAAGATTGTCATACTAATGAAGCAGAAATTATGTATTCATTTTTCATTTCCAAATCTATAGATTACACACTTAATATTTCATATCATATATAACTAATTCTGGAAGTGGCCTCTTGGCTTACAATAATTATCTTTTCTCTGGAAAAAACTCATTGCCACAGGAATTAATCCCCTAATACCACACCTATACTTCATGCCTCTGAAATATTAGCCATAGTTTATTGATCCAGCAGCAGACATATAACCTGATTATTTTCTTTTCCTAGGAATTTTAAGCTGAAAGTCATTAGAATAGATGACGTGAATGCCAGGAACCAAAGAAATTACATGAGATCTCTAGAGCTGCTGTAGTACCTGCCCTCTCAAAACCTGCATTATCACAAGCTGCTGGGACTCAGGATTGTAGGGTGGAGAAGCACACAGGGACAAGAGAGTCAGATTGGCTAGGCTTGATTTTCAGCTCTATTACCTACTAACTAGTGACCCTGGGCATATTATATCACTTCTCAGCACAACCATATATTCACCTGTAAAAGGCATCGCATAGCTGCCTACACATTACAGAGTCCATAGGAGAATAGAACAAAGTCACCACGTAGAGAACTTAGAATGAGGTGAGGAACACAATGGCCACTTTACAAGTGGCAACTAGTGCTGGGATTCCAAGGGATGTTCCTTTTATTGAACAGCCTAAACTTTTACCTTTGTTCTTGAGTAAACCATCATAATTTCAATTGCTTGTAACCAAATGAACCTGAACTAAGAGTCTGGGGAAGGCTCCCTTTTACATGTTGTTTGAACAAGTTCAGTATATCTGTATTTATATAAATATATATAAATACATATTTATTTATTTTATATATATATATTTACTACTAAAATGAAAACGCCATGCAACAATGAAGAGAAAGATACACTTCACATTTTTTGTGAAAACATCAATAACTTGGTTTTTATTCCTCATTATTTCCAAATGATGAATTTGCTGTTTTGCTGAGTGACATTTTTCAATGAGTGATCAAATATTTTTTGATTTATAAATTACAATTTCATGGTTTACAAGTAAGTCTAATTACATTCAGTAATAATAGAACAGACAAAATCTAGTAAGTGCTTATTAGGTAACAGACTCTTTTCAAGGTGCTATGTATATATTAGAGATGGGGAAATGTCTGCCTTCCTTTTGTCTTGCATTTTAGGAAAGGGAGACAAAGAAACAAATATTGCTTATTTGATATAATGTCAGCTAATGATGAAGACCAGGTAGGGAAGAAAATTAAGACATGGTAGAAAGTGATACTCATGTGCTACTCTTGTTAAGGGAGTCAGGAATGGTTTTAGTAGAAGTGACATTTTCACATCCATCTAATTTTATTGAGGGAAGTATAAATAAACCTCATATTATAGATAAGATATGTAACTTGTTTTCTTAGGTCTTGCAGCTAGTAAGTGGAAGTGTCAGACAGGTTGACTCCAGAGTTCTCTTTGCCCCTATTAAAAACCACTCTGTGAAGCAATGAGAAACAAATTCATGGGTTAATGAAATGAATAAATAACAAAGAGGAAAAATTTCCCCCATGACATTGAAGGGAAATCAAACTGAAATGCTAGAAATGGACAATTCACATGCCAAATAAAAAATACAGTGGAAAGCTTTAACAGAGTTGGTGAGACAGAAGAAGGAAGATCTGAACTAGAAGACAAATCATTGGAAATATTTCAGTCAGACCAAAGGAGAAGGAGAAAGAAATGAGGAGATGGAGGAGGAGGAGGAAGAAGAAATTAGAAAAATTAAAAACAATGTTTGAATTTTATGGGATACTATCTAATGATCCAACTTACAGATCTGAGGTAAATATGTTAAAATATAGAATGGATTAGAAGTCCTATTCAGTGAAATAATTACAGAAAACCTCCCTAATTTGGAGATTTGGAGAAAGAAAGGGATGTTCAATTACATAAAGCACATAGTACTCCTGATAGACAAGACCAGAAAAGTTCTTCACTATGACACATTGTTGTCAAACTTTTGAAACTAAAACATAAAGAAATGATTCTAAAATGTGCATGAGAAAATGACAGATTACCTTCAAATGCTCTACAATTAAATCCACACCTGATTACTCATCAGAAAACTGCAGGCTAGGAGAGAATGGAGAAACACAATTCAAGTTTTAAAAGAAAAAAAAAGTCAACCCAGAATTCTGTACCCAGCAAAATTCTCATTTATGAATTAAGGTGAAGTAAAGATATTCAGTAACAAACAGAAATTGAAAGAATTTGTCACCACTAGTCCAACCTTACAAATAACTCTTAAGGATGTGCTACACACAGAAACACAGAAAGATAGTCATCACTATGGAAGAATGTGAAGGCAGAAAATTTCCCAGTAAAAGTACAAAGAAAATCCAAAGCAAACAATAGCAATACTTGTGGGAAAAGGCAGGGCCAAATTTTTACTTATCAATAGTAACCTTGATATATAATTGCCTAAATCCTCCAGTTAAGACTGGCTGTTTGGATTAAAAAACAAGACCCCCTATTTGCTGACTACAAGAAACACACCTCATCAATAAAGATATATGCAGACTGAAAGTGAAAGCATGGAAAAAGATATTCTATGCTAATAAAAAGCAAAAATTAGCAGGTGAAGCCATTCTAATATCAGACAAAATAGACTTTAACACAAAAATGTTAGACAAAGAAGGGCATTGTATAATGATTAAAGGATCAATTCAATAAGAATATGTGTTAATAAAGGTATATGCGCACAATGACAGGATGGTTGGCTCTTTAAAACACACTTTAAAGGGAGACTACAGACGCCGATATGATAGTAATGAGAAATCATTATCTTAGAAAAGCAACAACCCAAACAAAAAATAGGAAAAAGAAATAATTAGAGAAGAAATAACAAAATTGTAACCAATAAAATGCAAAAGATCAGGGAAAAGAAGAACTTTTGTTTTGCAAAAAAATAAACAAAATGGTTATACCATTGGTGCAACTCAGAAAAAAGAGGGAGACAAATTAATGAAATCAGAGATTCAAAATGAGATATAACAGTGGATAACAGAGAAATAAAAACAATCATTAGGAATTACTACAAACAGCTATATGCCAACAAATTGGAAAATCTGGAAGAAATGGATAGGTTTCTGGACACATGCTATCTACCAAAATTGAATCGTGGAGACATAGAAAACGTAAACAGACCAGTAACCAAGATGGATATTGAATCAGTAATAAAGACTCTCCCAACAAAGAAAAGCCCAGGAGTGGAGGGCTTTTCTGCTGAATTCTACCAGATTTTAAGGAACAAATAATTCCAGTTCTTCTCAAGCTATTCAAAACAATTGAAAGGGAGGGAATCCTCCCAGACTCTTTCTATGAGGCCAGTATTGCTATAATTCCAAATCCAGAAAAAGATAAAACAAAGAAAGTGCGCTATTGACGAATATCCCTGATGAATGTAGATTCAAAAATCCTGAACAAAATACTAGCTAATAAATTCCAACAACTCATCAGAAAGATCATTCACCCAGACCAAATGCAATTTTTCACTATTATGTAGGGATGGTTCAATATGTGCAAATCTTTAAATGTGATACATCAGAAAAACAAAGTGAAGAATAAAAACCCACATGATTATGTCAAAGATGCAGAGAAAGCATTTGACAAAATGCAACATCCTTTCATGATAAAAACCTTAAGAAAATTGGATACAGAAGGAACATTCCTCAACACAATCAATAGAATTTATGACAGACCCACACTCAATATCATTTTCAATGGAGAAAAAAATGGAAACATTTCCACTAGCATCTGAAACCAAACAAGGATGCCCACTTTCACCAATGCTATTAAATATAGTTCTGGAAGTTTTCTCCAGAGTCATATAGCAAGAAAAACAAATCCAGGGATACAAATTATAAAGGAGAAATTAGGTTATCACTAATTACAGAAGACATCATTCTATATGTAGGGGAACCAAAAGATTCCAATGAGAGACTGTTGGAACTCATAAATAAGAGTTTGGTAAAGTGCCAGGATATAAAATTAACACTAAAAAATCAATAGCCTTTGTATATTCAGACAATGCCATGGGTTAGAAAGAACTTTTAAGATCAATGAGATCATTCATAATCATTACAAAAATTAATACCTTGGAATACATTTAATCAATGAAGTGAAAGATCTCTAAGATGAATATTACAAAAAGACATAGAAAAAGACATAAAAAATTGAAAAATCTTCCATGTTTGTGGATTTGAAGAATTAATATCATCAAAGTGTCCATGTTACAAAAAGTAATTTACAGGTTCAATGCTATCCCATTCAGGAATATTTTTCTCAGATCTAGAAAAACTGATGCAAAAATTCGTATGGAAACACAAGAGAACCCAAATTGCTGAAGCAATTTTAAACCACAACAACAATAAAAAGCTGGAGGCATCACAATACCAGATTTCAAGACATACTACAGGGCAGTTATAATCCAAACAGTATGGTACTGACACAAAAATAGACATTTAGACAAGTGGAACAGAACAGAAACTCCAAAAATCAATCCGTGCATCTGCAACTTACTAACTTTGACAAAAGAGCTAAAATCAATCTCTATAGAAAGGATAGTCTCTTCAACAAATGGTGTTAGGAAAACTGGATCTCTGCATGAAAAAGTATAAAACTAGATTCCTGCTTTAAGCCTAATACCATCAAATTACTAAAGGAAAACATTGGGGGAAACTCTGTAAGACATGGGCATAGGCAAAGACTTCTTGGACAAGAGCTCAGAGGCAATCGAAAGCCAAAATAGACAAATGGGATTACATCATCTTGAGAAGCTTCTGCACTGCAAAAGAAACACTTAGCCAAGTGAAGAGGCAAATGACAGAATGTGAGAAAATATTTTCAAGCTATATAATTTATGAAGGATTGATATCCAGAATATACAAAGAGTTCAAGAAACTCAGCACAACAAAACAAACAATCCGTTAAGAAATGGGCAAAGGACTTGTCTCAACTGTTGAGGAACAGTGCTTTCTCTTCTTGCTATTGCTTGAACTCTTTACTTAGTATAGGGTTAATCTTATGAGTATAAAGTAAACTGAAAGTAGATCATTGTAAAAATTGAGAGGGAATAAAGGAGGAAGGAAAAGGGAGGGTGGGAACGTGGCCAGGATGGAGGATAAGGTGGGAAGTATCACTATGTTCCTGAATCTGTATATATGAAATACATGAAATTTATTCACCTTAAAATTAAAAAAAAAGATCCATTTTTTTCCAGTGAGAAAAGAACAGGTTCACATTAAAGTTTTTTTTTTCCTTCTTTGCCATATGATTTTGGCAACACCTACCTTCCCTATCATTCTGCCAGCATTATTTTATTTGGATTTTGGTACACCTTTTCTATCTGAATATATGTCTTAGAACAAAACATCACAATTCATTTGGACCTGATACTTTGGCTGGCAATTGATTTTAGCATGTTGTCTAGTGCTTATTAGGAATATTTTCTTTGAATACATAATAAATAACAGCACGTCTAAAGGGCAGCTACACACACAGCAGAACAATCTTGCACACTTGCTGAGTTCTGCATAACACAGCCTTTAATGTATAATATATTAAGCAAGTTAAGGTTGCGAGCAGCCACCAATTAAATAGTCCTATGTCTCAACAGGGAATGGCACTGGCTTTTCTGAACTTCTGCTTTAGAACAAAAAGAGAAATATATTAGTTCATCAAAGAGTTACTTGTTTACTTTTGAAAGGTACTCAATCAATTGAAATATGGGTTCTCAAACTTTTTATAGAATATGCACTTCATTAAAATTTGGCATTGTGAATCATTATAATGAGAGTTTAAGGTGGATTTGAGGGATTGAGCTGAGGACTTTATTGCTTGCTGAAATCATTTCGGGTTATAAAGGTCAGTACAGTGTGCTTATTACTGTATTATTTTACTTTCTTGTGTTACTGCAGGCAAAATGTGTGGTTCTGAAGAGTTTTCCATGAAAGTGTTCCATTCAGCTGGGAACCTTTTTCTATCTTTTTAGCTTAGGATGCTTCACTTCAGCGTTAATTGTAGCTACTGAATGTAAAAATAATACAATCAGGAAAAATAATAATTGTTTTTTCCTGATTCACCATCACAATTTAAGTGATTCTTTACAAATGTTCTACAGAAAGTCTATACTAGTTGAAAAAAATGAGACAGAGAAAGTTAAATAATTTGTTCAAACTCAAGGCATGAGTAAATATGAGTTAAGGTTGAGAAGGAGGCTTGCTACATGTCACACTTCATGCTCTTTCTTCTGGACAGATGGGTGGTTACAGATGCTTACTGTGCTCTTTTCAGCTAATGCATACCTGACAGTAGTTAAAAATTGAATCTGTGAAATCAGGCAAACTGAGCTAAGCTAAAGGCTTTTAAGTTAAGTCACTTAACATCTATAACTCTGTTTCTTACCTGTAAAACAAGGAAAATATCAGTACCTGTATCATAAGTAGGTTGTAGGAGTTAGGTAAGGTATTGTAAATTTCCAATACATTTTAGGAAATATGAATATTATTATGATTATTGTTTTTAAAATGATTATGACCTCACATTATTCTAATGGGGGCATGTCTGTCTATGCTGCAAATATCTTTGGCATGGTAGGCTGCTTTGTAGTACACAGATCAAGCATAAAATTCCAAAGCTCAATAATTAGCTATGACAGTGTTAATTATAAAGAATAATGTGAAATTTCATGAATACTATGTTGTGATTTTTTGTTTGCTTTATACCAAATTTTTAGAAAACTTTTTGAATTTGGTTAGGCTATACAATTGATATTTTTGTTTCAACTGCCAGGTCCTTGGGTTATTGCTTGTCATTTATTTTAGACTAAAATTTAAACATCTCTAGAAAGTTAAATGACATTGACCAAGACACTCTATATCATTTAAGAATTGCTGTGGAGTGGCCTCTGCTGTGTGAAACTCTAAGGTGAGCATACTAAATGAGTAATTCACTTTCCTTTTCACTGGAAGTAGCACTTTTCATATCCTAATGGACATTGTAATCACCTTAGAGATTTTATTAAAATTCAAATTCCAATTCAGTTGGTATAGGGTAGAACAGGAGGTTCTGCATTTCTAACAAGTTCCCAGATGCTACCACTCCCAGTCCCTGGGACATGCTTGGAATAGCAGGATATTAAGTAGATCTGCAATCAGAGTTGAATATTGAGAATACCTGTGAACTAGTACAATGTTGCACAAAAGAGCACATAATCTGGTGGGTGGGATGAAGAGAATTAGGAATATTTTAATGAAAAATTATAAGCAGCACTTGCCTACTATTGATTTCTATCTATCATATATTAAATCTTACATCTATCTATCTATCTATATATACTTACATGTTTTTCTTAGCTCTGTCAATAGAAGGAGCCTAGAAATAGTGCCACTCTAGTAACAATGAGCACTCCAATTGCCAGATGTTGATTTTTAAAAACCATTAGCCAATAAGAAGCATCAAGGCTTCTTGGCCAGGCAGTTGATTTCAGGGCTGGGGAAAAATATACAAGGTGATTCTGGGCTGGAACATGTTGTACCAGTAAAATAAAGATGCATTTTTAAAAAGATAAATAAAAAAGGAATATGTCAAAGGGCTACTGGAGCCAACTAAGTGGTATATATAACTTGGGCAAATAATATTAAATAAAGTTACAGAATAAGCATCTTTGAGTATATTTGATATAAATAAATAAATACATAAGCACATGGGAAAGAATGCACAAGTTTTCTCTACAAAATTGCAGGGTCTTAGTCTACCCGTACGAGGATGGACTGGGTCTGAGGAAAGATTAGTGCACTGCTCACCCGTTCCCCAGCCTCTGGATCCTGGAGACAATCAGATGCAGTGGGGAGCCAAGTCTAGCAAGAAATCCTTTCACATGTAACAAAGCCTTTTAAAGCACAAAACTGCAGAGTCATTGGGGCAGGGCATAAGAACCAACCCATCACTTAAAAGATCATTTTATGGGGCGATTTCTATAGGACTAGCCTTATGTCTATACACTTGCTATCAGTTGTCACCTCCCCTGATGTTGCGCAGCCAATTAGCTTTGGTGGTAAACAACTTTGGATTCCGCCTACCTTATTTCCTCTCGGCGCCATCTTTGAATTGCCTTGTGTAACTAATTTCCCCACACAAAATAATTCTAATTAATAAACATAGAAATAATGGGCTGTGGGGAACCACAGGCCGGCCACCTGTGGGGACCTCCTCATTGCACTGCCTCATCCTGCAGAGCAGAACAAGGTCAAGGAAGTGCTGAACAAAAGACTTGTAAACAACCTGAACAAAAGACTTGCAAACAACCTGATGGGATGAGATACACCTTGACCTGAGACTATGCATGCCCTTTGATCTGATTGATGGACTACTCGCCCTAGCCCTGGGGGACTGGGAATGGATAAAAGACCATGTTAGGGGCGGGAACGGGGGCAGCCACTTCAGTCTCCATCTTTCTCCCGGCTGCTTCCCACTCCCTCCTTTCCTTCTATCCCTAAGAGTAAAAGTTCCTCGAGAACCGATCAACAGCGGTCGTGTCGTGACTCCGTGGGTTGGACCTTCGCTGTCGAGGGTTCCGACAATGGGCGAATCAAAATGACTAGAGTCCCACAGAAATAACTGATGAAAGCTAACATTAGGGAGTAAAATTAAGCTTCAAAGACTCAAATTTACTGCAACAAAATAAATATATCAGACAAATCCAAATTTAAGGTACAGTCTATAAAACAAGTGTCCTTTATTTTTGAAATTCAAAATGACTGAAAACAATTAAAAAAGTGAGAAACCATCTCACATTGAGGGAGACTAAGGAGGCAAAGAGCTAACTGCAGTCTGGTGCCCTACATTCAATCCTACAACACAAAGATACTATCCAAAAAGCTGATGAAATCTTAATAAAATCTGTCATTTATTTGGTAGTACTTTGGTAATGTCTTCTTAGTTTTGTTAATTTAGTTCCATCATGTAGGACATTAACCAAGTGAATGATGTACAGGAACTCTCTGTACCATACTGTCAGTCTAAGATCACCTTAAATAAAAGATTAAAATTGATAAAAGAGTATCAATTGTGGGGTTGTGATTTCCCATTCCAATTCCATTGTTACAGGTTACCACAACTGTCAGTTACACTGTGTCCTTACAGATACTACAGTCACCATTACAATAATAAAAACACTAATGTAACAATGAAAAAAATTGGAAAAAATGGTTTCTGACCTCAAGTACCTTATAATTACTCTAACAATAATACCTGAATGGGGGCTTCAAAAATTTCATGGAAAATGGAATTCAAAATAGGCTTATTTGGATGTAAAAATTTTTCGAAATCCATGCAGATTTTTCCACAATGCACCTTTCCTTTGAACTCTGTAGATTGTCTCATGCCTTCCTGCAGCCCTTTTCTTCTTAGCTCTCATTTCAATATCACATTTGGCTTCCAGCTCCCACTACCTTCTTCCTGAAGCAGACCTGAATTACTTGAGCTAATTTATTTGAAGTCCTCCTGGGATAAATGATGAAATGCTTATTAGGAATATTTTATGTTCAGAAAGTTCATTATAGAAATTACATAAATTAATTAAAATATAGAAACCTAATGACTAATGTTCAGAATCCATTAACTAATTGAGAAAGACAAATGAATTCCCATGCTTTTCATAATGCCCCTAGCGGTTAGTTACTTTGTTTATTGTATAAGAGTTTAATTTATTTCTTGAGGGTAAAAACAACCTTTCTTTTTCAGTGTTAAGCAGAATCCATTTTTGATCACCTTGTTCAGTGTTTCACACTTTAAATGATTCAAATTTTGAAAACCTACCATCTGTTAACAAACCACATTCTCACCATGAAGGCAGTTATTAGGTTCATTGCAATTTCACAGCATAAGAAACCAAGAAAAACATAAAAGCAAATTCTAAATGGAAAGTGCCTATATTAAATTAGCAAGGATAACCAAATCATATTTTTAGATATGAGATTATAGAGAAAAATAATATGAAGCCAAATATGGCTAGTTAAGGCTTATAAGAAAAAAGAAAAAAGATGTTACCAAAAAAATCTTGTTGTCCTTAATTACTTAAAAAAACAACCATTTACTTATTTATTTTAAAGGTAGAGAGAAGGAGAGAGAGATAAGCTGGTTCATTCCCCAAATGCCTCAAAGAGCAACAGTCACGTCTAGTCCAGGATGAGGCCAGGAGCTGGACTCAATCCAAGTTTCCAATGTGGGTGGCCAGGAGACAGATAATTGAGCTATCACCTGTTACCTTCCAAGGGGTGCATGAGAAGAAAGGTAGAATTGTAAGCTGAGCCAGGACTCGAATTCAGGCAATTCAGTATGGGATGTGGGCATCTCAAGTGCTATCTTAATCTATGCCAAAAGCCTGCACCATCATTGTCTTTCACTTTAAATGGTAGTTGCAGATGCCCATCACTCAGTAAGATGTTAAATATAAATCTTTTTTAAAAAGTTGTTTGACAACTTTTTTTTAAGATTTACTTATTTACTTGAAAGTCAGAGTTACACAGTGAAGGAGAGAGAGAGAGAGAGAGAGAGAGAGAGAGAGAGAGAAAGGTTTTCTATCCACTGATTCACTCCCCAGATGGCCGCAACAGCCAGAGCTACACCCATCCGAAGCCAGGAGCCTCCTCTGGGTCTCCCAGGAGGATGCAGGGGCCCAAGCACTTGGACCATCTTCCACTGCTTTCCCAGGCCATAACAGAGAGTTGCAATGGAAGTTGAGCAGCTGGGACTAGAACCAGTGCCCATATGGGATGCTGGCACTGCAGGTGGCAGTTTTACTCGCTATGCCACAGTGCCGGCTGAAATACAAATCTTTTGGGGGATGGTGCTGTGGTAAAGCCACTGCCTGCAATGCCAGCATCCTATATGGGTGCCAGTTCAAGTCCTGGCTGCTCTACTTCTGATCCAGCTCTCTGCCATGGCCTGGGAAAGCAGTAGAAGATGGCCCAAGTGCTTGATCCCCTGCATCCATGGGGGAGACCAGGAGAAAGCTTCTGTCTCATGGCTTCAGATAGGAGCTGCCCTGCCCATTGTGGCTGGGGAGTGAACCAGTGGATGAAAGACTTCTCTCTCTCTCTCTCTTTCTCTCTCTCTCATTGTCTAACTCTGCCTGTCAAAAAAAATTATCTTAAATACAATATCTAATTTAAAAAGTAGTAAGGTAATGTGAAAATTGAGTGACTTAGAGAAAGGATGTCATTAGGGAGAATGATCATGGTAGACATCTTGGAGCTCTGATTTTGAATAGGTACATGAAGATAGAAAGTGGCCCGTACAACTATGATAATGGAAGGAGTATTCCACTCAGTAGTAGCACAGGGGCTGGAGCTGTGGCGTAATGGGTTAATCTTCTGCCTGTGGTGCTGGCATCCCATATGGGCTCCCGTTCACATCCCAGCTGCTTCTCCTCTGATCCAGCTCTCTGCTCCATAGCACTGGGAAAGCAGTGGAAGTTGGCTCAGGTGCTTGGGCCCCTACACCTGTATGGGAGTCCAGAAGCTCCTGGTCCCTGATTTTGGATAGGCCCAGCTCCAGCCAGTGCGGCCATTTGGGGAGTGAACCATCAGGTGGAAGACCTTTCTCTCTGTGTTTCCCTCTCTCTGTTTATAACTGTTATAACTGTTATAACTCTGCCTTTCGAATAAATAAATAAAATATTTTAAAAAAAGAAAGTGCAGAAAACCAATGAGGCTGGAGGCCAGGGACAAGTAATGACAAAGTTAATATATTTGGTTGGAAAACAAGGAAAGGGCAATGTGGCCATAACAGATGTTTTGGTTTTATTATGTGAGTAATAGGAAATCATTAGAGAATTGTATGGGTGCAATTAGCTTTGAATTTCAAAAAGATTCGAGTATGGAGTGAGAAAAAGATTGGAGTATCTGAGGGCAAGCAGGAAAATCAAGGAAGCATTGAATTATGACTCTGAGAGGACACAATGGGGAAACAAGAGATAGTTTTAGTAAATATGAGAAGATGTGGATGGGTTAAGGATATAATTTGGAGACAATGACAGTAAGACTTAGTGGTGGATTGAAGGTAATGTGAGAAGAAAAGAAGAAATAGATATTCATTCTTTAGAGTTTGTCTTGAGTTCCAGGATAGAAAGCAGACATTTTCTGCAGTGGGAAAAGCTGTGAGCAGACCAGACTTAGAGAAGAGTTTTCAAATTAAGACCTAAAAAAATGTCTCAGTGCTATTCTATGTCCTGTCCCTTACCGCCTATGCTTCAGTCTCAACTCGCAACTCAGTGCTAACCCATTCCTCTCTCACTTAAGTCAACCAGACCAATCAGCATGAACTTTCTCACATGCACTTGCCTCCAGCAGCTCTATCCCTGCCATTATTGTTAATCTTAGAATATGGGACATTTTCCTTTCCTCTAAAGCTAATTTTTCTGTGTTTTCCATTGAACTCAGCATTCCCAAACTTATTAAGGCTTTTTTTCGCTGTAAGTGTAGTTTGTTTCTGCATAATATTTTCCACTTTTCCTCTATCCTTGATTTTTCCCTTATGTATTCAAAAGTTTATAAGTTTCTGCTTATTTGAAAGTAACTTTGTAACTACTACCTCTCTAACTTGTGATTGGATTCTCGACTCTCCAGCTGGCAACGTCTTGGTTAACTTTTTTCTGATATGGACTGAAGGTCCTCTATATTGCTTCCATGTACCACTTATTGTTACTGTTCTCAGTTGCAGAGGGCTTAACATAAGGTATAATTCTCATCACACAGTCATTATTTCTTTGGGCAAGCACTGCTCTCTCTGTGATTCATTTGTTGGTTTGTTTAGTATTCCCACAGTCTTCCTATTTTCTCCACTCCAAACTTCCATTCCACCTTCTCACTGGTAACAATTCTAATTTACTTGACAACTGTCTTTCTTTTAAACCAGTTTGGTGGAAGTAGACTAGAAATTAAATTTTCACTGTATTTGGTTTGTGATGTCCATTAATATACACACAGGGATGTCAAGAAAGATATTAGATTTAAGTCCAGAAGTAGGCCTAGAATCAATTAATTAGAAGAAGGACCTAGACTGAGTTGCCAGCTGTTGTCTTTGAACTGGTTCAGCCCTGGCTGCTGCAGGCATTTGGGGAGTAAATCAGAAGATGGGGGAATTTCTCTCTTTGTCTCTGTCTCTCTGTCTCTCTCTGTCTCTCTATTCCTTTCTCACCCCATCCCTCTCTCTCTTTCTCTCTCCCTCTCCCTCAGTGTGTATGTGTGCCTGTCTGTTTCTGTGCCTTTATAATAAAGAAAATAAAAAAATAAATCATTTTAAAAATTAAAACATTTTAAAATAAAAACTTAGATTTTTCTGATTTAAATCTGTCTGAATTTCTTAGTTTATTACACATTTGCATCTGTAATATTAGTATTCACTCATTTCTTATTTTTTGTAGGTGATCTATTTCTTTCTTTCCAGAAGCATTTGGAATTTCATCCTTGTCTCTGAGGCTCTTCACTTCAACTGGTGTGTGCAGAGTGCAGTCTTTATTGTTGCCTCTCTTGACACTCCATAAATTCTTTCTATCTGAGCTTTTTCATCCTTCTTTAGATCTGGAAACTGCACCTCTCTGATTACTACAGATATTTTCTTCTGTTTATTATTTTCTTTATTTTCTCACTCCATTAGATTATAATTACATGAATTTGACATTTTAATTTCATCCTCCGTAGTCCTTAGCTTCTAAAAACGTAACAAAGTCTGCCACTTCATTGTTTTCTTCTGTCTTCTTGAGAATTCTTTAGTCTTCTTCTATCATAATAATTAATTCTAAAACTACATCTTTCCAGGCTTTATTCAATTAAATTATGCTTGATTGTATTTTTCAGATCAAATATTTCCTGCTGTTTGTTCTTCCATTCCCTTCTCTGTCAGTTATGGTCCATGCAACATACAATGCTGCCGCTATCTATTTATATTGTACTCCATCGGCACATGCACATTTTGGACTGAAAGCTCATTTTCTTACATGCCTGAAATTGTAGGTTTTCCAAAGGCTTAAATTCAGGTAAAAGTCTGTGTTTTTTTTAAAAAAAATTTTTTTTGACAGGCAGAGTGGAGAGAGAGAGACCGAGAGAAAGGTCTTCCTTTTGCCATTGGTTCACTCTCCAATGGCCGCCGCGACTGGTGCAGGAGCCAGGTGCTTCTCCTGGTCTCCCATGGGGTGCAGGGCCCAAGTACTTGGTCCATCCTCCACTGCACTCCCTGGCCATAGCAGATATCTGGCCTGGAAGAGGGGTAACCAGGACAGAATCCAGTGCCCCGACCGGGGCTAGAACCCGGTGTGCCAGCACCGCAAGGCAGAGGGTTAGCCTATTGAGCCACGGTGCTGGCCAATTTTTTAAAATTTTAAAAATTTTAAAAAAGGGGTGAGTCCCAAGTGAAGCATGTCCTACTGCACAGAAAATCTGGTGATTATTCTTATCATGTCCCCAGCAAAATCTCTAGACTGGACTTTGCCTTGAATTTCTTTATATGTATAAATACATTTATATATATATATATATAATTTTATATAAATATATTTATATATCATCAATAATTATTAATTTTATAATAATTATATAATGATAATTGATATATAAATATATATATATATAATTTAGATGAAGTGGGGAAGGAGGCAGGGAGGGAGAGAGTGAGCATGAGCGCCCTCATTTACTTCCCAAATGCCACCAATGGCTGCAGTTGTATAGAGGCCAGAGCCAGAAGCTGAGAACTCAATGCAGGTCTCCCACATGAGAGGCAATTGCTTGAGCTAACACTGTGGCCTCCTAGGATCTCCATTACAGGATGCTGGCATCTGAAGCCAGAATCGAGTGTCCAATTCATGTCCGCTGATGTAGGATGTGGTGTCTTAGCACAAAGCTAAATGCTTGGCCCCCTTGAAATTATTAGGAAGAATATTTAAGGGATGCTTCCCCTTGAGAGGCTGGAGATAAAGTGCATTGAGGAATACATGCCACTCACTCTTGCCTTCGTCAACTCCTCCTTTCTGAAACCATTTCCTTGACTGTTACTGCAAATTTTGCTGTGCAGGGCAACCATTACAATACTCAGTGGGCTGCAGAGACAGGACCGAAACAAATTTTTCCTTTGGTTTTTTCCTTCTCTCAGTTCTTTGCTCGTCCTGCTGCTCCTGTGTGCAGGGGACGCAGAGTCCATCACTAAAAGAAAGGGGAAGGGGCCCATTCCAGCAGCATTTTATCTCACACTGGTGAGTGTTAGACCACACCCCATCATTTAAACTTCTTAGTAAATTTGTTGAATATAGTTTCTAGTGGCTTTTCTCTGATCAACTGAGAGGGGCTGTAGTGGCTGAAGTGAGCAAAGGAAAGCATGAAGTGGGGAGACTGCAAGCCGTAAACTGTAACAGGGTATCAGGGCCCAGAAAAGCTGTGATGAGGTTGCCAACTGGTAAATTTGACATTGGAGAAAGCAAAGTGGAGGGTTTCCATCTGGTGAGCAATCACATGTATAGTGATGCTAACAAATCATACACGTAATTGCAACAAAAAAATCAAATTGAACTTCTTATAGTAGAAGCAAATATTCCAGATGCTAATGATTTTTAACTGAATGGTGGGAACCATATGTGTTTCATCCTCCATTGCCTTTCTTTTTATTTTTTTTAAAGATTTATTTATTTATTTGAAAGTCAGATTTACACAAAGAGAGAGGTCTTCCATCTGATGGTTCACTCCCCAGTTGGTCACAACGGCATGAGTTGCGCCGATCTGAAGCCAGGAGCCAGGATCTTCCTCTGGGTCTCCTACACAGGTGCAGGGGCCCAAGGACTTGGGCCATCTTCTACTGCTTTCCTAGGCCATATCAGAGAGCTGGATTGGAAGTGGAGCAGCCAGGTCTCAAACGGGCACCCATATGGGATGCCGGTGCTTCGGGCCTGGGCATTAACCTGCTGCGCCACAGCGCCAGCCCCTTCCATTACTTCTAATATTGTGAGCTTTTACAATGCTCCTGGTGCATTTCTACCACAGCTGTAAGTTGCATCTTAAGTGGAACCCTCATAGCTTTCCCACAGACTGTTTATTAACTGAGCCAAGAAAAAAAATTCTTCCCTTTTTATCAAAGCAATTACTAGCGAGTGTTGACTATACAAAGAAGAGAATATATCAGACTTTAGAAAACTATGAAAAAGTGTTACTTTTTGCTGAAGATGAATAATTGAAAGTTATAGAGAGGAAGATACTTGAAAAAATATGTAAAAATGGTTTTAGTCTTTATAAGGTGCAAATGATACACTCTGATTTAGCTGGCAGATTTGCTGAGTTAACTCTGCATATTGTTAGCAGTAGCTAGACGGGGAAAACAAAACTTGTATAATCTTTCCTAACATATTGAATGCAAGCTAGTTTTAGTGAATTTTTGCATTTGGTGCTTGACCAACTTATCTAAATAATATAAGCCCTTCTCTCTTATAATTAAGAGAAAATATTGTTTTTCAATGCTGATGATGGACATATCTAATTAATCAAATCCATAAATTATAAAACGTTTGGAAACAACATAGGGGAACTAAGAGGATGACACATGGTTAATGCAATAATAGGTCTTCTACCTTTTCCAAATGGTGGAGATGGGATATTTAAAATAAACATTTAGAGGAAAGCTTTTTAAAAGTAAATTAAATGATCATGTATTTCATATTATTTTGTTGGCAGTTGTTATTTTGTGATCTTTTTGTATTTGCATTTCTGAATATATGATTTTGCATGTGGTAGAATATCAACTAATTTAGTTAATTATAGTGAGCATTAGTCAAAGTAAAGGAAAATGTTAAATTTTGATTTTATTTTTCTTCATCTGGATGTTCTTTTCATCGATCTTTATCACTTCCAGTGCTTGGGTATCTACTGAAACTCTAGGAAATTTTAAAATCATATCTTTCCTATATTAGTCTCCCACATTTTCCAGCCAAAAGATAAAAAACCAGATAAATGATTATTTTGTTATCTTCATAGCCCTTATGGTGGGAAAATATTTCACAGGTCTCAGAGATAAAATAGTAATCATATTTCACTCCATTGGGAATAAAGCAGTTTTTAATGCACTCATTCAAACAGTTCTGTGAATGTAAGCTCTCCAAAGTAACATTAAATATAGTAGTATGTTGTCCAGTCAAGATGGAGTAGTGAGTACCAGATTCATATTCTTTCCTAGAACAACTAATAACAGGGGTACCAGATGAAAAAGAGAACTCAAGCATTGGAATCAGGAAATGGATACTGATCCCTGTGAGAAAAGATGGAAATTAAGAAAGTCTTAAAAATGCTGTGAATCACTTTACAATGTTCTCAGGCAGCAGGAATCCCAGTGGAATCACAGAGTAGCTGCCCTCACTGAAATCTGAAGTGAAGACATGACCCTGAGAATCTGGGGAACCCAAGGCAAGTAGAATGAAGACTACATACTGGAGAGAAGAGTCCTACATATAAAGAGAATCCTGAAGACTTGGAGTGCAAGGGGCCAGCACCGTGGCTTACTTGATTAATCCTCTGCCTGCAGTATTGGCATCCCATGTGGGTGCTGGGTTCTAGTCCTGGTTGCTCCTCTTCCAGTCCAGCTCTCTGCTGTGACCCGGGAGGCACTGGAGGATGGCCCAAGTGCTTGGGCCCCTGCACCGACATGGGAGACCAGGAGGAAGCACCTGGCTTCTGGCTTCAGATTGGTGCAGCACACTGGCCATAGCGGCTGTTGGGGGTGAGCCAATGGCAGGAAGACCTTTCTCTCTGTCTCTCTCTCTCACTGTCCACTCTGCCTGTCAAAAAATAAAATAAAAAAAAAAAAGAAAATAAATTAAAAAATAAAAAACACTTGGAGTGCATCACTTTCAGTTACTCCACTGAGTACCTATCAATGTAGATGTGTGAATAAATCACTGAAGCCCCAAGAAACAGCTAATCAAAAGGATTAGTGAA
Source organism: Sylvilagus floridanus (assembly GCA_949820135.1). Lineage (NCBI taxonomy): Eukaryota > Metazoa > Chordata > Mammalia > Lagomorpha > Leporidae > Sylvilagus > Sylvilagus floridanus. The sequence goes on along the minus strand of OX463242.1, from coordinate 29,319,570 downwards.
AATAATGTGTAAAGTTCATGCAAGGCTGGGAATATGAACACTTTTCAAAGACAACTGTAAAGAAACATCAGAATTTAGAAGATATTAGGGGAAAAAGTAAGGATCTTGCCTTAGTAGTACAAATGAATACTAGACTATGTGTACCTCTTGCATAGCCTAATAAATTATAAAAGTAAGGTCCCAAAGGATAAAACTTAAGGCAATTCAAGCCTATTCCAAAAATTTCAAGAATTATGAGGATGTGAAACTACTCAACATCAGAAAAGACAAAAACTATGATGCCTGGCACCCACTCAAAAATCACTAGGCATGTAAGGCACCAAAAATTGTAATAGATATCTTGAAAAAAAACTAATTCATTGAAACTCAAACAGAAATGATGCAGATGAAATAGTTAATAAACAAGCACATTAGTTATTTTTATTTTATTACTTATGTTCTAGAGGGAGATTGGTTATGTTAAGAAGAAAAATAGAACAAAAACTCAGTCCAAACATCTTGCAATGGGCGAATGAGTGGATTAGTCAAATGTGTCATACAATGGCACAATACTCAGAAATTAAACAAATGAAATATTGATACGTGAAAAAACATAGGAAAATATGAAAATAGTTGTGCTAGGTGAAATAAGCCAGAGAAAAATCATGCATTTAGTTTGATTCCCTTCCATTCATAAAAACTGGAGGTATTATATAATGCCAGATAGCAGATCATGCAGAATTTGGAAGGCAGCAGGTGCTGTTTCAAGTAACTGAGTTTTTTCTACTTACATGAGAGACTTAGATTTTGTTCCAGGCTCCTGACTCAAATCTCAACCTTTTTTCAGTCATTACAGGCATTTAGTGTGTGAATCACTGGGTAGGAGTCTGCATTGCCCCCATCTCTCTTTCTTTGCCTTTTAAAAAATAAATAATTTTTAAGAAAATATTCAATGAGGCTGGTGCCGTGGCTCACTAGGCTAATCCCCCGCCTTGCAGCGCCGGCACACCAGGTTCTAGTCCTGGTCGGGGCGCCAGATTCTGTCCCGGTTGCCCCTCTTCCAGGCCAGCTCTCTGCTGTGTCCCGGGAGGTCAGTGGAGGATGGCCCAAGTGCTTGGGCCCTGCACCCCATGGGAGACCAGGATAAGCACCTGGCTCCTGCCTTCAGATCACCGTGGTGCGCCGGCCGCAGCACGACAGGCGCGGCGGCCATTGGAGGGTGAACCAACGGCAAAAAGGAAGACCTTTCTCTCTCTCTCTCTCTCTCGGTCCACTCTGCCTGTCAAAAATAAAAAAAAATATATTCAATGATTGTCTATGGATCACGGGGACAAGGGAAGGTTGAGAGGAAGGATGGTCTTTAAACTTGATTTGTTAACTTTGGATAAAGTTAATGTGTTAACTTGTAACAGGTCCCTATTTCTCTGTGTCAGTAATTTCTTTGTGCTGGCTTGCTACTTTGCTGATACACATGAACATACACACAAAAATCAGGAGGAAATAAGTTATCTCCTTAAAGGAGCATATTTCCACAGACCCAACAAATTTCTTGTAAAATATTTGGAATTGCGGCTACAATTTCTCTACTCTTTCTGTCTTTCCCCCTACAACATGACTTTGCTATTACTCTCATGACAAGATGGATTCTTGTTCCCCACCCATTAAAACTGGGTTTAAATATGTCTGGGTTCAGCCAACAGAATGTAGGGGAGGTGACAGAGTGCACTTCTGAGCTTAAGCCACAAGAGGCCTTTGATGTCTGTTTTCTCTCTTTTGGCAACCCATTCAGCTTCAATGTATACAACCTCGGATAGTATGATGGATGATGAGAGACATGTTGTGCTAGGAACGTCATTGTAGCCTAACTAATGCACAGCTAACCAGGTTGTTCTCCATACACTGTTATGCACAGCAAACCCCTCCCCACAAAAATTAATAGTTGAGACTAACCTAAATTGCCAACCCACTGAATCAATCATCAGCCAACTACAACAAACAGGAACTGTTGAAAACTACTAAATTTTGGGATATCAAATAAAGCTAAATGATACACATACCAGCTCATCTCATTGGCATCAGTAGTGCAGCTATGAAAACAGATGAAATAAATGAAAAGAAGGACAGGGAACAAATAACACTTTTTTTTTTTTTTGACAGGCAGAATGGACAGTGAGAGACAGAGAGACAGAGAGAAAGGTCTTCCTTTGCCGTTGGTTCACCCTCCAATGGCCAGCGGCTGGTGCGCTGCAGTCGGCGCACCTCACTGATCCGAAGCCAGGAGCCAGGTGCTTCTCCTGGTCTCCCATGGGGTGCAGGGCCCAAGCACTTGGGCCATCCTCCACTGCACTCCCAGCCCACACCAGAGAGCTGGCCTGGAAGAGGGGCAACCGGGACAGAATCTGGCACCCCAACCGGGACTAGAACCTGGTGTGCCGGCGCCGTAAGGCAGAGGATTAGCCTGTTGAGCCACAGCGCTGGCCAATAACACTGGTTCTGACAGAAGAAAAAGAGCAGTATTGACAAGTAAACCACCATGTGCATTTTAGCAAGACATATCTTTTTTTTTTTTTTTTTTTTTTTTTTTTTTTTTTTTACAGGCAGAGTGGACAGTGAGAGAGAGAGACAGAGAGAAAGGTCTTCCTTTGCCGTTGATTCACCCTCCAATGGCCGCCGCAGTCAGTGCGCTGCGGCCGGCGCACCGCGCTCATCCGATGGCAGGAGCCAGGAGCCAGGTGCTTTTCCTGGTCTCCCCATGGGGTGCAGGGCCCAAGCAACTGGGCCATCCTCCGCTGCACTCCTGGGCCACAGCAGAGGGCTGGCCTGGAAGAGGGGCAACCGGGACAGAATCCGGTGCCCCGACCGGGACTAGAACCCAGTGTGCCGGCGCCGCAAGGCGGAGGATTAGCCTGTTGAGCCACGGCGCCGGCCAGCAAGACATATCTTGAAAATTAAAATAATATTTGCTGATAAGTCAAATGCATCACTGAAAAAGAGATGGATTTTAGCTAAAGAGCCCTAACTCCTAGCCCTTTATAAAAAGAAAATTACTGAATTTTTGTGATAGTATTCGTTTAATTCAACTCTGACTCATTAGAAAAAAAGATTGGCTGTGGGCTATTTTGTAAAACCTATACTGGGGATTGCAATTTTCTCTACTTTGTTAATGAAGATGTGACTTCACATAATTAAATGAAAAAAAAAAATCCCAACAGATGTGCACTTCCCGCAGTATTCCATAGGGTTTCCTACACATTTGATCTTAGCCAAAAGGCCGAGAAGCAATCCATAGGGTTTCCTAATATAGGACATTTTTCAAATTGATTTTAGTCATTAAAAAGAGGAATATGTATGTATATTTTTTCTGCCAGAAGGATCAATAATTGTGGGAAGCATGGGGGAGTCATCAAAAATAAAAGCAAAGTAAAAGATTACTCCAGTTTATGGGAAACCTATAATTTAAGGTATGATGTCATTCATTTGCTCTCAAAAGATGTGATTACGATGGATTGTACTCAGAGCAATGAAAGAGCTTCCATTAGAGGCATGTGCATGGCTGATTTTATGAATCCTGTCAACCTTCTGGTCTAATACATGGTTGTTGAAAACATCTGGTGAGTTTCATCAACAGAACATTTTTTTAGAAGGCATGCCTATGTAGCAAATAATTATATTTTCATCTCATGCTTGTTAGGATATTTCAATTTGGCAATTATATCTACAGGAGAATTGATGCCTTTTTATAGTATAGGATAACACAAATTCAGAGATCCATGTAATTGTAGTACATATCGAGGCTCTGAATAAGGTTTGTGCATTCTCTGTGCCTATTCTGTTTGTTGGGGTTTTTTTGTTTGTTTTTATAATGCAAGAAAAATACATTAATGCATTTTCCTTTAAATTTATATAGAAAAATATGTTAACAAGGGTGTAAGCTTGATTTTGCATTGATGATCATATTTCTCAAAAATCACACACTGTAAGAAATATCTTCCAAATGTTCATGGAAATGTGTATTATGAAAAACTGAATGGATTTAAAAACATTTATTGAAAACAAATAGCCTGTTTTATGAACTTTTTGAAGCACCCTGTATTTATCACTTCAAGACATCCATGATGGGGCTGGTATTGTGGTATCACAGGTTAAGCTGCAGCCTGCAATGTCAGCATCCCATTTGGGCACTGGTTCCTGTCAAGGCTGCTGCATTTCTGATCTAGCTCCCTGCTAATGTGCCTGAGAAAACAGTGGAAGAAGGCCCAATTCCTTTGACTCCTCCACTCACATGGGAGACTCAGATGAACCTCCTAGCTACTGGTACCTGTCTTCAGCCTGGCTCAGACTGGCCACTCTGGCCATTTGGGGAGTAAACTAGCAGGTAGAAGATAGATCTCTTTTTCTCTCTTTTTCTCACTCTAACTTTTCTAACTAATAAAAAAATGGATAAAATTTTAAAAAATCTACAAGCTAAATAAAACAAGCTGAAATAGCATATCATATATAAGTGAATTTGTGTCTATCCAATGTCTAGGATGCCATGCTATATTGAAATCAGGATAGGGATATCTGTGTCATAAGGTCAAGCAGGGAATTGGTGACAGCCTACCATGCGCCTAAAGAAAGCTATACGGTCAAGTGGAAACATGGAAAATTACCCCAACCTGGGCTATACAAGTAAATCAAATCCAGGTGATGTGCAGTGTTAATGCTAGACAAAGTAATAAGTCAGGACACCATTAGAATTTTAGGGACAAGCTGCATGTTGTATGTTTTGGGACAGGGAACAAGAATGACCAGACGTTTAAACAACCAGGAATTGGTAGATTTTCCAAAGCTAAGTGGGTGTGCTTGATCAGTGGGAGAAGAGCACAGGACATCAACAGCAAAACAGCTTCAGGGACAAATTCTTTCTTGCTTTTTGTTAAAAGAGGTCACATTCTTTCTAGGAGCACGGGAGCCAACACCCCAACTATGCAGGATGGATACCTCTACTTAAGGTATTGACTGAATAAACAATAACATGTTCTTGCTGAGGCAAAATTGAAAGCAATACTTGTTTCTGAGATTCTCAATTTCTCGTTTTCAAAGCTTATCTGTCTAATGTATCTTCTGACTTTTCCTTTTCCGATGTGCAATTTATTAATGGTCTCTTCACTGTTCCTATGTTTTTTCTGTTCCTATGTCAGAAAGAGCTTTAGAGGGCTATGATAAACTGCTGAGGGACACATATTTAGTACTGATGAGAGATTATAGGCTACTGCACTCATTGCATGAACATCTGTGGCTTAAGCTAAAATGAAAGTGTTTAGCACTGTTATTTACTCATTACTCATTGGTGAAATATTATATTCTTAAAATTGTATCTGTGGACTACATTGACTCTCTTCTCTTTGTATTAAAATCACATTCATTAACATAAAAATAAAATTTAAGATGGTTAAGAAAAGGAAGATAATTATTAGATGCAAGACAGTTTCTGAAGACTTCAGCCACCTGTTCTACTTATACATAATTAATTAAATTCAGCAAATGAAAAATTCATTTAAGAAAAATATTTTAAAAATTTATTTATAAAGTCAATCACACAGAGAAAGGAGAGGAGAGTAGAGAGGGGAGGGGAGGGGAGGCGAGGCGAGGCGAGGCGAGGCCAGGAGAGGCCAGGAGAGGAGAGGAGAGGAGAGAGCTTCTATTCTCTGGCTCACTCCCCAAATGGTTGCAACTGCCAGAGCTGGCCCAGGACAAAGTCAGGAGCCACGCCCTTCATTCGGTTCTCCATGTGGGTATCAGGGGCCCAAACACTTGGGCCATCTTCCACTGCTTTCCCCAGGCCATTAGCAGCGAGCTGGATTGGAAGTGGAGCAGCTAGGAAAGGAACTGGTACCCATATGGGATGCTGGAGTAGCTGGCAGTGGTTTTGTATACCATGCCACAACACCAGCCCCAAGAACATTTTTAAGTTTATTTGTTTTCAGTTACTTTAAAGGCAGAGTCTCTCTCTCTCTCTCTCTCACACACACACACACACACACACACACACAGAATCTTCCAACTGCTCTTTTGCCCCCCAGATTCCTCAACTCCTGGGCTGGGGTGGACAAGGCCAAGTTCGGGAACCTGGAACTCTTTTCACTTTCCCACATGGGTAGCAGGGACTCATCTGCTGCTTCCCAGGATGTGCATCAACAGAAAACTAGATGAAAGGAAGAGATGGGACTCAAGTACAGGCACTCCAATTTAGTAAGCGGGAGTCCTAAGCAAGCTTAAGCAACTGCACCACAATGCATGCCCCTAAGAAAATTGGATTTTATCATATAGATCAGGGCTTATAAATAAAATCAAATGTCTTTGTGAGTCAGAGAAATAATACTAATTGTAAAATGGTCAGATATGAATATGTTCATTTCTTATGGATAAGTCTTATAGATGGACATTATAAAAATAGATATCATATAATGTAGACATTATAAATCTATATTTATGTAACATATAGTAAGTCAGACTGTAATGCAAAGTTAAGACAATAATCTCTTCCCAATGAATTTATATCTGCATATATATGTGCATGACTATGACTTTTGTTTTGAATAATACTTAGTATCATAAGGTCTTTATTATTTTTAAAATTTTTTTTTTAATTCAGAGAGAGAGATGAAGAGAGAGAGAGAGAGAGAGAGAGAGATCTTGTACACACTGGTTCACTTTCCGAATTGTGTAGGAAATAAGGCTGCAACTAGAGATAAAGGAAGGAAAGTGGACCCCTGACTCTAACCCGCAAAGTGGTTGCTCCCAGTTATCTAGTGAAGCAGCTGTGCACAGTTATCTTGTCCTGGGAGGGAAGCTGTCCTAAGCTCTGCCTTCTGTGTCTCCAGTCATAAGTCTGTACTATAAATCTGCCACAGATAGTACTTTTATAAACCTACCAGACCCATAGACCATTGGAAGTGTGTCCTAAGTCATGTAGGCTGCAATTTGAACCCACCAGTGCTATAACTGTTAAGGTATGATGCTGAAGAACCTATAAATATTTTAAGAAGCATGGGTTTGAAGCTTCATTCTCAGGAAATGATTCCCCTGAGCCTGCTGGCGTTGATAAACTGCTCTCGATCCTTCACTGTCTCTGGAATCTGTTCGAACAAAGGGAGTTTCCCCACCCCAGGTTTCTTTAACAAAATGGCTGCAATGACCTGGGCTTGGCCAGGCCAGAGCTAGGCACAAGGAGCTTCACCCAGGTTTCTCACATGGGTGGCAGGGGCCCAAACACTTGGGCCATCTTCCTCTGCTTTTCCCTGCTCATAGCAGGGAGCTGAATCAGAAGTGGAGCAGCCAGGACTTGAACCAACACCCATGTTCGATGTTGGAACCTGCTACACAACAACTCTGGCCCCTGTAGTAATTTTTTAGTAATAAGATACGGCTTATATCTAAGATTCAGCATGTGAAAGGTACTGTGATAAATGTTCCTTGAGTACAATCTTATTAAATCATCATAATAACCCAAGGAGCATTAGTAGTGTATTTAAAAATTATCACCATTGTGTATCAATACAAGTGTTTTTCCTGTTGTATAATAGACAGTGATAAACACTGTGCAAATGATTTTTTTCCTTTTAAAATTAAGTATCCAGTAGAAGTATCTTTCTTAGAACTGTGTTCGCTCTCTCTCTCTCACTCTCTCTCTGTCTCTCTCTCTGTCTCTCTCTCTCTCTCTCTCTCTCTCTCTCTGAATTCTCTATCTCCTTCTCTCCATGTCTTCCAACCTCGTCTCAGCAGGGAGCTCAGAGTAGAAGGCAGAGAGTCAGGCACATAAGGAAGGGCGATGTCAATCAGCACTAGTTAGATTCCAACTTCCTTTCAGCAAACAGAAGAGAGGAGACGCAGCATTTGCTTTGGCAGGCCAGAGATGCTTATGTTTCTAGTCACACTCTATCTTTGTCTCCTCTTCGAAGCTTCATCGGAAAATGTCCTTCTAGAAACACAAAGGAGCAGCCAGCCAAGGAACATGTTCTCACTTTCAATATGGAGTGTTGGAACAGACTTCATGTTTTTTTTTTTTTTTAATGAAGATTGCATCTTGATCCTTCCTATCTTACTGAAACACTTCAGTGATTGATAAAAGTATATCTGTCTGACTTCTCATTCATTATTTGGGGTCTCTTCTGTCATTTCTCCTTGAAATAGCAACTGTATAGGTACTGTGACAGTAGTGTTTTTTAAGGATTCTAAAGGCATTCTTTTAAAATAGATTAAAACTTTGCATATGTGTATCATATAACACATGATCCCACATTTTGATATAAGAAAGTTGGAAAATTATCTAATAAGATGCCATCGTTAATAAAGTATTGTATTTATTAACACAGTAGTTACAAAAGGAAATGGTGGTAGAAGGCAGACCTGTACCTGAATGGGTAAACTGAGACAACGTCAGAGATGGTGAGGAGTGGTAGAGATGCTGGAAATCTGAGCATCTGTGAGGTCTTTGAATTGGGTATGCATGACTCAACTCCAGCAGATTTCTGCCATGCAAGAATATGAGCTTAGAGCTGCCAGAATTTCTCGTTTATAAGAGGAGCTGGAAATCCATATTTTCAAGTAAAATCTTTCTGTCTTTAAAATGTTGGCAAATTTCTTCTTCCTTTTTTTTTTTAATACTCTTGGGGCTGCTCATATGTTACCTCATACAACAGTGGAAGAGTATTGATTTCGGAATGTGGGAAACTTGCGGTAATTTCCATGTCACTCTATTTAGTGCGTTTTTATGGAGGTTTGGCACACCTCAGCACTTGAACTCATGCTTCGATTAACATTGCTTGGGGACCTTGTTACAAATTCATAATCACAGAAATTCTAAGTCAGCAGTCAGAGTGCAGGATTCTGGTATGCATGCTCCGGTAAACATACTTTCAACATTACCATTTTTTTCTTTTTTTTAAGAGTTGCAAAAATTAAAGATAAAGGAAGGAAGGAGGGGAATTGGGTGAGGGAAGAAGGGAGGGAGGAAAAAAAGTATGGTTATCTTTTTAGAAATGTACCTATGGAATACACAAAATCTGTTCTCTTTATATTAATAAAAAACAAAAACAAAAGCAACAAGATGTATTTAATTTATTTGAAAGACTAAGTGATAGAGAGAAGCAGAGATAGAGAGAGAAATCTTCCTTCTGGTTCATTCCCCAAATGGCTGCAAAGTTTGGGGCTAGACCAGGTCAAAGCCAGGAGCCAGGAACTCCTTCAGGGTCTACCATGTGGGTGCTGGGGTCCAAGTACTTGGGCTATCTCAGACTGCTTTCCCTAGAACATTAGCAGGGAACTGGATTGGCAGTGGAATAGCCAGGGTTTGAACTCACACTCCAATATGGGATCAAGCATCACAGGCAGCAGCTTAACCCACGGTGCCACAACAAAGGTCCTGAACATTATCTTTCTAATGAGAAGAAAGAACCTATTAGATAAAGCATTTGTGGTCAATGGCTTATTGACCAAATCCAGTCTGCTGCCAGTTTTTTAAAATAAGATTTATTGTAACACAGCCACACCCATTCATCTACATATTGCTTGTTGCTGTATGATGCTACAAGGGTAAAGTTGGATAGTTATGATCAATATTTTATGGCCTTAATAGCCTATAGTATTTATACTCTGGCCTTGATAAAAATGTTTGGTGACCCCCACATTAGGTAAAAATGGGTCCTATAATCTATAAACTTCAATAAAAACATGTTTCATCATTTGTCAATATAACCCAGATTCATAAAAGGCAATGCTAAAAGAGCCATTGTGCTGATAGGGCTGATTTATGATGCAGTTTTGTCCAAACGATTTTTCCTAAGCAAAGACTATCTTGTTGCTATGACAACAGTTACACAAAGCTATGTAGAAGAGAAGAAAAGAAAAAGGCAATGAAAATACATTAAATGTTAGACCAAAGAAAAGGACAGTGAAGGGCCCTGTGATTTGTCTTCGCCCTGCTGGCATGCATTTTCACTTTCTCTTCCATAGGTGAGATTGCCATATATGACTGAGGATCTCTACTCCTCCGAATGGCTGCCCCCTATTAAGGGCTCCACAAACACCATCTGTGTGGACTAAGGAAATGCTTTCATAAATAAATGAGTCATATGCCAGAGCTTTTCACTTGTCAGTGGTGTAGATAATGGGTTGATGAAGGATAAAAAATAGATCAATGTTGAATTGCAGTTGCCTTATTCTAAATATATACCAATCTTATTGCAACTGAATAGTTCTACAGATTCTGACTAGCTTTTATATTTATCCCTTCTTTTGCAGCTACATAAGCCAACTAGCTACTCTGTGGTTCCCATTTCAGTAAATGGCTCCAAGAGTCAAACTTCATTCCTTCCCTTCCCTGCAGATCACATTCACTAGGGCCATTTCTTAGCCCCTTGTTGCAACTATTCTGGTCGGAGTCACTATTTGGCCTCACGTGGGCATCATTTCATGGATCTCCTGTTCCCATGTTTGCCTGTTCATGATACAGTCTCAATTCTGCAATAAGAGTTATTCTGCAAGTACATACATCAGATGGAGTCATGTCCCAGCTTAAAGTCTCTCCTTCAATATCTTCCTGTTACACTCACTTGAAAATCTAAAATCTTTGCCATGACCAACACAGCCCACGGCACTGGCCTCTGATTATCTCTTGGCCCTTTGGTTCCTGCTGCTCAGCCTCTGCTTATTTCTCTCTGTTCACACTGGCCACCTTCTTTCTCTTCATATGGCAAGACTTGTATTAGACTTGCTACTTTCATCCCTTTGGAAATCAATTCCTATTGTACTTTGCTTAGCTCACTCTCTCCTTTATTTCACGTCACTTTCCCTGATCATCTACTTTTGGCTGTCCTCTTTTCCTTCATTATTTTTCTTCATGACATTTATCATCACATGCAACTCTATTATAGATCACTTGGTTACTAATTTTCAGCATAATCACCCCCTTGTTAGCTTCCTAAGGTCAGCGTACTTGTCAACTTTTTGTTCTACTTTCTCCACAACACCTAAAACTGGGTACTGCAGCGTAGGCACTCAATATTTAGTAAAGGAATAAAAAAGAATGAATGGATATGAACTCTGACTTATATTGAATTTTGACTGCTGCAGCTGTTTTTTGCAAGATTTCAAGACATCAACATGTATACACTGGGACTTCCAGGGCCACTAATTTCATTTTGTTCAAGGAAAGATGCTATAAGTTAGATACCTAAGGTGCTGCATTGCTTAATGACAGGGATATGTTCTTAGCAATTTGTTGTTAGGTGATTTTGTCATTAGATGGACATCACAGAATACGGGTACACAAATGGGAAAGCTGTCATTTACTTCATATTATTTCTGATGTTGATCATATTGTGCAAATGACTATACTCAGCATAGAAAGTCAAGAACTGTAGCCCAGGTAATAAAAAATAACTCTGAAAGGAAAGGAAAAGAAAGAAAAAAAGTCAGAATGAACTGATCAGTCATAAAGTCAGGTGGGGCAACAGGTCTGGAGAGCATTGGGGACCAACAGCTGTATTTGTCTGCTCCTGCCTCAACCATCCACTACTCTGCCCTTTGTCTACCCTTGATAAACTTTGTTTCAGAATTTGTTCATATGCATAACACTGGGCATTTAGCCTAGTGGTTAAAGTTCTGATTTCCAACTACAGATCCCTGGGTTTGATCCTCAGTGATAGTTTCTGATTCCAGCTTTAGCTTCGCACCAACACAGACCCTGAGAGGTAGTGGTAATGACTCAGCTTGTTGAGTTCATGCCACCCACATGGGTGCTTCTTTCCTTGGTCTGTCTGACCCTTCTCCAGTCACAGCAGTCATTTATGGAGTGAACCAGAAGTTGAGAGCTCTCTCTCTGCCTCTCTCTATATTTCCAAATAAATAATTCATTTTTTGAGAAAGAATTTATCCATATGAATCTGGTCACATCACAAATGTGAGGATCACGAGGAGGAATGGAATAAAGAAAGGTGACTGAACTGCTGTAAACTCTCTTGGTTGTTAACGAAATCCATTGCCAAACACACAGAGCATGAAAGACAACATAAAAAATGAAAAATCAATTAGACAAGGGAGATTTGGCAAAAGCATGGATTAATGTGTGTATTTTCTTTTATTTGTTTATTTTTTTGAATTTTTTTTTATTTGAGAGAGGATCAGAGAGAGAGAGAGAGACATGGAGATAGATAAAAATATATATATATACCCACAATGAACCAAGCCAAAGGCAGATTTTGCTAATTCCACTAAGGTTTAACACATGGGTCTCAGAAACCCAATTCCTTGAGCCATAATTACTGCTTCCCAAGGCCTACATTAGCAAGAAACTGAGCCGGTGCCGCAGCTCAATAGGCTAATCCTGCGCCTTGCGGTGCCAGCACACCGGGTTCTAGCCCTAGTTGGGGCGCCAGATTCTGTCCCGGTTGCCCCTCTTCCAGGCCAGCTCTCTGGTGTGGCCCAGGAGTGCAGTGGAGGATGACCCAAGTCCTTGGCCCTGCACCCCATGGGAGACCAGGAGAAGCAAGCATCTGGCTCCTGGCTTTGGATCAACGTGGTGCACCAGCCGCAGCACACCAGCCGCAGCGGCCATTGGAGGGTGAACCACCGGCAAAAAGAAGACCTTTCTCTCTGTCTCTCTCTCTCACTGTCCACTCTGCCTGTCAAAAAAAAAAAAAAAGATAGCAAGAAGCTGGAGACAGGTATTGAACTTTGATACTCCAGCGTGAGTCACAGACTTTTTTTTTTTTTAAGATTTTATTTATTTGAGAGGTAGACTTACAGCCCACATGGAACACCAGTGCTGCAGGTGGAGGTTTAGCCTACTGTGCCACAGCTTGGCTCCCAGTCATAGACATCTTAACATCAAGACCAAAAAGCTGCCCCTACATTTTCTTTTAATTCCATTCTTTCATGAATGTTTTCAATTAACATTTTGAATATACCTACCGAAAACCTCATATTAATAAAAATTATAAAAAAATGTCTATCATATAGGACTTCTGTGTCGTACTCAGCAATTTTGGAAGTATGAATTCACAACTCCTGAAATGATTGCAAAACAAGTGAAGCAGTCATGATTATCTGACAAATATATTAAAATTATAAAGTAATTAAGAAAATATTTTAAACTGAAAATAGTCCTAATTTTTATTTATTTCCTTTTATTGTATTTTTTATAATAAAATGATTACAGAAAAATCAGCATCCATCATCAGATCCTGGGGTCAAATCCCATTAAAAACACAAACAGTATACTATTTCTTAATATTTATAAAACAGAATAGTTATGTATTTAATATTTATTTAATTTTAGTGTACAAGGCAACTAGCTAGAAATCTGAATCATTATTACTTGAATTTTTACTATCTGGTTCTAGAAATCTTCATTTGATAGACTAAAGTGTCTATTTTATATAAAACCTCAAATAGTGACTTCAACCAAAATTTAAGTGAAAATGATAACATTAGTCTTACTAACTTTATTTAGAAACAAGCAGTGTTAGAAAAATAACACATGTTTGTACAGATTCAGTCTTATCTGTAGGGAATAGGGGTGTCAGGAGATGTAACTCGCTGCAAATTCAAACAGCAGCTGTAAAAGCTGAATTGCCTATGAACAATTTTTTCTCTCCCCGGGACACATTTTTCACTCTTCTTCAATTTGCTATTTGGAATCCGGATTTATATCTCTGTTAGGTAACTGAAATAGCAATATATTTGCATTAGGATGTTCATTCTCTTAAATAGTTTCTCCTTTTGCTGTTTCTTTTCTACTCCTGAACACCAGAGAATAGGTAAATGCAGAGAGACAGGCCAGGTAACAAGGACTGTCTAGTTCATAAACAATCATACAGCACTTTTGCTTTGCTCTTGTGCAGTGTCCCCCCACTTGTACAACACAGCCCCTTATTCTCCTACCCTCCTCCTTTATCACCCTACTGAAAAATTCTTCCTTTTTCTCTGAACCAACGAACACAAATTCCATACAGATAATTCACCAGCCAAGATCAATAATTGCAGAAAAGTTTCTGGTAAACGCTTGATAACCTTGCCAAAATTCTGAAGAGAAGAATGATCTCTGATCATCAGCAGATTTGTTGGATCAGATAAACCATAACAAAAAACAGTTTGTGAAGATCATTAGCCTAAGCACCAACATGATTAATTTTTTCTCCAACTGTAAGATGTCTGTGCACAATCCATTTCACATCTTGGTAATCACATTGCACATGTGTTTATGCTGTCAAAAATCAGAATGATGAGATCTTAGCTATTTTTGCTCCATGAGCCCATTTTCTTCTGATCTGAAAACATTTGATTCTTACTTGTCTTGTCAGGTTTTTTTTTTTTTTTAATGAATCTATCAGAAACAAATATTCTGACTATGTTAGCTGAAAATTTTAATGAAGGCCTATTAGAATTGGCATATTTTCATTTTGAATCTGCAGTAAAGAGCTATTTAAAAAAAAAAAAAAGGCGAATGAGGTAGATCCACAAGCCAGCTAGGACCCTTTCAGCCAGAAATGATTCATGTTCATTCCCGCAAATGCCCCCCCTCTAAATGTCTACGGTTATTGCGACTGAACATTGAGACATGAGTTTAATAGAGGCACTTGGATGAATCATCAGGGTTCAAGGAGTTTTGTTTCCTCTTTCCAATTGAGTGAATCAACATTTCTAACATTTGCTACAGCAGTGAAAATGAAAAAAGAAGGAAAATATAAAAAAAAAAAAAAAAACAAGGCAAGAAAGAAAAGAGAATGGCAGAAAGGAATTAAATGGATGGGGGAAATTAAGAGAATAGAAAATACGAAATACCTAACAAATAAATACCAGGCAAGAAATAGAGGAAAGGAAGGTCAAAGTTTACCTAGGCAAGCACTGACATTGTGATTACTGTTATCATTCTACGTTTCTGCCTCTACATTTCACTTTTTACTTTCCTTGTTAATTCTATCATCATTTGACATTTTAAAAATTAAACTCTTACCTGTTTCTGGCACTGGCTGCAGTTCTGAGAATAGAGGAGGGAATATGACAAATAATCCTTACAGCCCACAGCTGCATTTTATAGTCTACATATAACTTAATAACTTAATATATCATTGCATAATTACTTCGCCTACAAATTACTATCTTGAAAAGAAGTTCTGGATGTATTGAGAATGATCTCTACAAAGCCTAGAATTATGTGATCATGTTACAGAAATAAACAACCTACATATATTCAAAATTTACCTGTTGGGGACACATGTTGGTCTGAAATCTTGATGATTCTAAAACTATCTGAAATGATACTACAGTCCATTATTTCATCAGAGAAAAAAAGTAAATTTATTAACATTTAACCTATTTATTTTAACTCTTACAACTCTTCTTTAGGCAACAGTATGAAACAATTGTTTAATTGTTATGACTGGCACTAAAGATCTTTTTGGAAAAAAGCCAGGTGCTATTTGATAAACGTATCAAACAAACTTGAGACCAAGTCCTGTGTATCAACTAGATCCCTTGTAGCAAAAAGAACATTTAAGCTATATGAGAAAAATGTAGGAATTTGTAATTTGTTTCTTGATATCATTGTTGACTCTTAAAGAAAAAAAAACAGGACGATGATTAGATGATGATTAGATGCTTCACTATAGGAAATGAAAGTCACAAAAAATCTTTCAGTGGTAATATAGCTAACATCACAATTAAGAATTGAAACATCTAATATGCTATTTAAACTTTGCGGCTACAAAATCTTCAGTTAAATCTACTAAAATGCTTTTTTAATGCACTTGTTATTGCAAGTCTATGTGTGTGAAAACCTCAGAAGGTGAAGAGCACAGGAGAACTCATGCCCACTTCTCATCCGTAGTCTCAGATGGGATTATCAATTCCAAACAGGTTGGAATTGGAGTTGAAGTCAATCTCGTGTAGCTGGATCCTAAATGTCAACTGGGATAGTTTCATAAAAAAAATTGAGATACCTACGGTTTAAGTGTATTTCACATATCATCCAATAATTAATGATTCTAGTAAAACATTCTATTTTGAAAGCAAAAACTTTTTTTCAAACGTAACGCCACCTCCATTAACCCTCCTCTCCCCAAATAGATTTGTTTAATAGTCATAGAATAGGTGTCATTATCCGTAGGTCAAATATGAGAAACTGAAATACACAAAGATTTAGAGCTTTGCCAAAAGTCACATACATAGAACATGCAATTGTTTATGAATCCAGACTGTCACGTCCTCAATACTACATGCTTTTCATTGTCATACTATTTTTCAATAAATTTTAATAGCAATTATTGTGAATATAGTCATGGGGAGGAGACTCATACACATCTTAGGCATGAACGAAATATTTAACAGATTCCTAAATTCCAAAGCAAAATTATAATTAAATTTCTAGTGTGAAAACTGGGTCATTTGCATATCTTCCTTTGACTTAAATAAGTAATTGCTAGGGAATTTGCATTTTCCTATCTGATTTTGCCAGCACTTCCGAATCATCTCATGTCTCCATTACTGTAGCTGCTGAAAATGGATAGACTTTCCTATCCATAATTAGAATGAACTTCACCTTAAACATACTTCAAGAAAGAGATTTTTACAGAGCATAAAGAGGAAATATTTGCAGACTCAAATCTTATTAACCCTTTGTAACTATTAGAAGCTATTTAGATATTCTTCTCTTGATGCCTGAGGCTATATAAAGCAGGGTTAATATTGAAGATACCCTAATAACACATTCATACATTAACTTAGAAGCAAATAAAAGGATATATCTTTGAATATACAAATATTTCTATCCAGGTGTTAGGCACCAATGAGTAATACATTTTCTCTCAATGCCATAGTACATATTCCCTTTGACTGACTTTGATATTAAATGCCTAAGTTTAGAAATTTAACAGAATAGAAATCTGATGTATTGAATTAGCTCATATAGTTAACTTTCCACAAATTCCCACAGCAAGATTTTTTAAGAGTTCTGTGCTATTACAGTTGAATGACATTGAGAGCTAATGAAAATAAAATCTGCATGGTTTTGCTATAAACTCATTGTCCTCATGGTCCATGTGGTTTTGCAGTTACAATCTTAATTATGAACACAGTGATTTGTATGATTTGGGCATAGTTTTGAATGCATCCCTCAAGGTTCATGTGTTAGAACTCTGGTCTACAATGTGGCCATATGGAGAGCTCCTGAGATTTGTAAGAGGTGGAGCCTACTGGAATTCATTGGGGATCTGAAAGAAATCCTCTCTCCAGCATGCAGTCCTGCTTTCAGGTACTTCCACCATGGTGCAGTTCACATTGTGTAGATTTTGTAATGTGACACAAAAAAAGCAGGGTCTTCACCAGAATCTGTGCCATATGCTTTGAATATTCTGCTCCCAAATTTGCAGATAAATAAATTATAAGTTTCTCAGTCTCAGATATTTTGCTATAGCAATAGGAATACTGACTATACAATGATCAAGATGACATCAATATTTCACTTAGCTTTAAACTTTAGACACACTTCTTCTCTGTATTTCCTAACTTTCCTATTCTTAGAGCATTTACTTCAGAAAATTTCCATTGTATATATTTTTTTCTGCTCTTTTGAGACAGGAATCTTCTCCCTGCCTCTGCCAGTTGTACAACCCAGGAATAAGTGTTTCTCAAGAACCTGGGAGGTATCCCTTTGAAAGGCCATCTTAGAGGATATCCCCCTACCTCTCAGTCTCTGTTGCAAGGTAGCAATTTAACTTCAGTAAGTGCCAATTTGCAAACATCCCAGGCCCTCATGACATTAACCCCATCCCCACTCCCCAGTATCTCCGGGACTGTTATAGAATCTCACTCCAGTTCTTTAAAAATCCTCTGCCTTTTGTTTCAGTTTTGCCAAGTTCAATGTTTCTCCTCTGTTACAACAGTGTTAAATGAAGTATTTTGTCTGTGTGACTCTCTTGAGTGCAATTTTTCCTTGATAGTTATTGTCATTAGTGATGGTAGACATTTTAGTTCACGTATAAGATGTCAAAAAGTTTGCTATGTCCATCTACACAGAATGTTTTATTTAATTCTTATAACCTAGAAATTATTCTTGGCTCAATTGTATGGATGAGGGAAGGAAAGTAAAGAAGACTTAAGTAATAATGACCTCTCTCTGGAAAGGGGAGTCAAACAGATTTGAGACAGAGTAGGGGGCAGGGAGGGATGGGGAGAAAGGGAGAATGCAGAAAAAAAGAATAACAGAAGAGGGAAGAGGAGGGGGGTGGAGAGTGAAGATGAAAGAGGGAAGGGGAAGGGAGGAGAGAGAAGGTTAAAACAGAAGGCTGGAATCTGAGCCAAATCACACTGTCTCTACTCTGTAGTGTTCTCCACATCAAGTTTTTAGGTAAAATGTTACAATGCCAATGTAAATGTATGGACATGAAAGATGCCTTTGTCTACATATTCTTGATGGTGGAGCAGAGTAGAACTTGTCATTCGTGTTACTTTTTGACTCATGAAGTTTTCCACTTTGATCTGACACAATGCCATTGTGTTCTCCCGGCATTCTGCTTTGTAACTTTCCAGTGGCATACCCTCTGACCACTGCCCACTTCCTGGCAGCCCTCTGAGTGAAGGTGTGGACAACTCTAGCTCATGAAATGGTGTGTTCCTAAGCTTTGCTGCTCCCAGAATGTGCAGTTCTGAAAACTGACTATTGGAATAGATTCT
The DNA here is from genome assembly GCA_949820135.1 of Sylvilagus floridanus. Classification (NCBI taxonomy): domain Eukaryota; kingdom Metazoa; phylum Chordata; class Mammalia; order Lagomorpha; family Leporidae; genus Sylvilagus; species Sylvilagus floridanus. Next base: position 29,300,877 of record OX463242.1, on the reverse strand, counting down.
CTATTAAACATTTCCTTTGTTTAGTACTAGAAAATTCTTTTAAAATTAACTCTTTCTACTAACAACATGAGACAGAGGGATGGAAATGGAGTTCTTTATTTACCCAAAATTCCCCATCCCGAAAACAATTTATGATGGTTCCAAATAAGTCATGGCCTGTTTTCCTCTGTAAGTACTTTTGTTATTAATTGCACCCCAAACTTTTCAAAATGATAGTCCAGGTAAGTTCAACTTCCTGCCCTTGGCCGAGAACAAAGAAAAATCCGAGGAGACAAAGCAGAGTTTGAAGGTGTTGACTTTCCTGTTCCATCAACTCCTTGCAAGGAGAAGTAAGCCTTTCTACATAGCCCTTATGGTGGACCCTTTTTCTTACAGCCTCAGAAAGCATTAGGTCTTCTTTTTTCATCATCATTATTCCATAGTCAGCTGACAATAAACCACTTGTCATTTTTATTGATGCCATATACTGGTACCAAGTGAGTTCAGTCCCTCCTGGTCCTGTCTTGGGATTTGTTCTGATTATGAGCTGGCTAGTTCGGTTTTTTTCTTTTTCTGGACTTCACATTTCTGAAACTGTCTTCTTCCTTTTCCTTAATTTTCATTTTCTTAACATCCTGAAACTGGACTGAATTATTTATATTTCCTTTGATAATACCTACTAATTTTCTCCCCAGAATTTAGTTTCTAGACCTTCCTTTTGCCTTAAGTTGCTATTAGCTGCACACAAGATTCCCCTGGATCTTTCTGGACCCCTTCTGGTAGTAGTAGTAGTAGTAGTAGTAGATACAGTAGTAATAACAGCAGTAGTTATAAATAATAACAATAAATATTTGTATCAGCCCTGGTTTGTTATACAAACTATTCTAAGTGCTTTTCATACTTATGTAACCTGCATACACAGAGAGTCTTATGAGGTAGGTACTATTATCCCTACTTTTTCTAACAATATTACTGAGGTGAAGAGATTTAGTAAATGACCACTTTCAAATCCCTGGTAAATTGAAGAGACAAGTTTAAACTCAAGTCCTTTAGTATAGTGATTGAGTACTTAATCAGTGAGCAGTACCATCTCTATATTCTGAGACCAAAGCTGACACCTTCAGATCCATATACAATGCTTAAAGTTGTAGTTATTTGTCTAATGAAAACAAATTGAATTTTTTTTTACTCTAAGGACTCCTTAATTTTTAAATAATCACACACACAGACATATAAACATATACACACCATCTTGATATGAGTGTGTGCCATTCTGTATGTAATTTCTGAAATTCACATTTTGTTTGCCATCAAATAAGCTGCAGCTGAGATATTTTAGAATACTGGAGAGAGAGAGAGAGAGAGAGAGAGAGAGAGAGAGAGAGAGAGAGAAATGGCAGCAAATGGGAAATAATGAGAGGAAAAAGAGAGCCTGAACTGAGAGGGGATAGAGGATTTAAAGGAAGTGAGAGAGATGACATACAAGTTTTTTCAAGACAGATAAATTATGAATAATACTCTTTTAATGATGGTCACATGAAGTGCGTTCTCTTGTCCTTACAAGAGAAACTATTAATACTGAATCTGTTCCCCGATATTGTTTATTCACAACCCTGAATAGAGTACTGTCATTTTTGTAGTTGTTTTCCAGTGTGTTTTTATAGCAACACACATCATTTTACTATATGTAAGAAGTCCTGGGTTAATTGGAAAGTCTTAATAATGGATATGAGATATATCTGTTAATCCTTAATTATGTATATGAAATAAGATACTGGGAGTGACTAAATAAAGCCCCATTCTATATTGACATTTTTTAAAAAGATCAATTAAAACTCCATAAAATGTAATGCACTGAGTCTGAATATAAATATCATTTCTTTCCACTAGATTATTTCAATATTTTATGATTAAATATATCTTGTTTTTCCTTAAGGAATGAGAATATCTTCACAATATTTTGAGTACTGATGAGTCCTTACTCCAAACACACCCAGGTTGTAGTAGGAGGACACAGCAGGTGGGGGAATAGATGGGTCTGCCATCCTGTGCTGAGCACAAAGCATTACTCATTCCACTTAGTCAACATGGCAAAACATGAAGAGATGAGTCTCACTCTCCTTTATCCTCACAAATCCTCAGTGTTAAATTGAAAGAACTTCATGCGCATGTGGTCTTCCTCTCAATGAGAATTTGTCTTTCAGATTTAGAACAAAATTTAAATTATGATAATGAAAGATCACTAGAAAATGAGCTCATTATTTTGATTCTGACACCTATCCATCCTTGAAATGATGGTTAACATTATTTAATAGGAACCCTTGTTGGCTAAGAAGGAAGGAAATTAGATTTTTTTTTTAATTTTTAAATCAGTAAAAATTTTTACCTAACGATTCAAGAAGACAATGCTAGATGGTATGTTTATGTCTAGGGTGAAAGCATAAAGCAGATATTTCCACCAAGATTTACCTAAGCAAATAGTAAATTAAACAAAGTGTTTTAAGATTTTGATAAGAATTAGAGTGGCATAGAGAATTTATCATTAGATGCCAGACAACTACCAAAAACATGCTAAGCAAGTAAGCTAGCTATAAATTGCATGGGGTATTGCCGAAAATGGATGTGGCAGTTGGTTAGCTACCTATGAGACTTTTGTGTTTCCCACTACATAGTATGCAATTCTCAGTAGGAGGTGCCTGCACGGACAGGAACAGTATTTTCTGGACATTCCTCTATCTAGATCTGGCCAAGTTCTTACCAATGGAAGATGAGATGTAACATGAAATCATTCCAAGGCCAGAGTTTTTAAGAAGCTTTGCTGTGTTTGTTTTCTGACTGGAGGGGTTCACGCTGGTGCTAGGAAGTCAACCAGGGAGGAAGGAACTTGAGTCTTTTATCTTCCATGTGGAATGTTGTGTATGGAGGAAATAAAATCATTTGTAAACACTGAAGTTTTGGAGGGATCTCCCAACTAATGTTTAGAACTGCAAAGATGACTCATCCAAAAGGTAGATATGTTGCTATGTATTAAAAAATAAAGTCTCTCTCTACTCTTTTTTCAACTTACTATTAGCTGTGCTCTTCACAAAAGAAGGAAACATTGACATGATATTCATGTTTTAACGACTGTTTCGTAGGTGCATGGGATTATTGCTTTGAAATGCCACCTGCCCAAATATCACTTCTGTTTCTATTCCTTTCTCCCATGTCCTAGAGTTTTAACTGGGCTAAAGACATGCTGAATTTGGAATCCCACCTTATTAATTTTTTGACCCGAATTTGCAATATTTCATGTTTGTGTACCATTGGGCTATCCAAGAATGCTAAGATTCCACAATGGGAATCAAATATGGGGCATGAAATGTGAGGAAAAGGAGACCGGGGAGCCGGCGCCGTGGCTCACTTGGTTAACCCTCCACCTGCGGCACTGGCATCCCATATGGGCACCAGGTTCTAGTCCTGGCTGCTCCTCTTCTAGTCCAGATCTCTGCTTTGGCCCAGGAGTGCAGTGGAGGATGGCCCAAGTGCTTGGGCACCTGCACCTGCATGGGAGACCAGGAAGAAGCACCTGGCTCCTGGCTTTGGATCGGCGCAGCGCCGGCCGTAGCAGCCATTTGGGGGTGAACCAACGGAAGGAAGATCTTTCTCTCTGTCTCTCTCTCTCATTAACTCTATCTGTCAAAAAAAAAAGAAAGAAAGAAAGAAAGAAAAGAAAAAAAGAAAAAGAAGACCAGAACAGAGAGGAGACAGGATACAAATGCACAGCCAAAACAAATTTATTCAAGAAGAAAAATAAATTCACAGAGGCGGCCACCTGCTGATGTGCACGCAGACCAAACACGTGGCAAAAGGCCCAGTCCTCCAGAGGGCTGGGTCTTACATAGTTTAGGGTGGGCTAAGGGTCTACAGGAGTAGAAGCTTGGAAGGACAGCAGGCAAAGGTAAGTTTCTGCTTACAGATTTTTCAGATTTTTTCAAAAGAATGCAGAGTGTGGGTGGGGAAGTGTACAGGGTGTGGGACTGAACTGGTCTCTTGAAAGAAAGCAGGGGTAAAGGAGTCCATCAGGGAATCTGATTTATTTTCAGGCAAGGAACTAAGATGGCTGAGGCTTATGTCCTTGTTTTATCAGATACGACAGGCAAGTTAAAAACAAAAAACTCAATGAACTAAACAGCCAAACACTGCACTTGTGCTGCTAATACATAGAGGTTCTTTACTCAAAACAGCGAATAACACATAAATAACATTTGATTGTCGGGTGCATGATCCTGGATCTGGTGTACAAGCCTTGGTGACCTAAAGGTATGCTGTGCTCTGAATCTTTGACTTTTACCATTTTCACGGTTTTATCCGTATTTTCTGTGGTTATATTCATGGTGATATTACATATAACCATATGCAGTATATGTATAAGAATACAGTATGGTTCTTACCTTGGGGCTATGTTTGTCTGTGAGTGTATATATAAATTCTACTTCCTTGGACTTCTAAGCACTCAGATATTTATTTGCAGACATTTATTTGTATCCTAATTTTAGGTGGTAGTAATTTATGCTTTTCCTGTCTCTGAACACCTTTTTCCTGTACCATGTCTATAGGTGCTCCCGACTATAGTCTAATGAAGTAGCATTTCTTGCACAGTGGAAGAGTCCTTGTAATATTACTCCTCTTACTACAGTATAACTTACCCAGTCGTCTCTTCATTGCAGGGCATGCCTATCACAGTGCGTGCTGTTCTTCCAAACAAAATATCCCTTTCCACTTCAACTTCCATCTCCATTTTATTCCTGATAGCCAATTTCTGGACGAACAACAGAACCCCCAGAGGAATGTCTATTAATGGTGGATCTTGAGGAGGATAAATTCGGAGTGGGCCCAGTTTGCTTTACCCTAACCTTCCCAGAAAGTTTGTCCATGTTAGAAGGCAAGGAATCCTATTTGGTGCATTTTCAATTGTGGATGTCCACTACAGTGACCTGTAGACTCAAGCATCCTCTTTCACTGCAGATCTATTTTACTATTCACTATTTTAGGCCATTCTTAGCTCACTGAAGCTCTGTTTTCCCAGCTGGTCCAAGGCAATCTATCTCAATCCTCAGGATAAGTATTCACATAGAGAAGGAGCTGGGATATCACTAAGTCTTCAGCCAAAGGCATTGTCTGGTACAGAAAGGGGATGGCTGGGCAAGTCAGTCATGCGGCATATCCTTAAATCTGTGGGTTAGAGACTTCCATTCCGATGCTTCAGGGAAATACTGATCTCCCTCTGTTTGGGAGAAGATTGTGAATAGGGAGAGGTGTCGACATAGAACTTAAAGGTCCCTGTGCTGTGGGTGGCATTCCTGTCCTATATTTTATGTCAGTTCCCCAATATAGTTCCTTCTTCTCACTTGACTCTGCACAGACATAGTGACCCACTTTTGTACTGCTTATTTTAACCCTGAGGATTCTTTTTGCCTATAATCTCTGTTGTAGTGGGAAAAAGACAGATAAAGCCAACTGTATTCATCCTCTATTGCTGCTGAAACAAATTACCACAAAGTTTGGGTCTAGGCACAACACAGATATGCTATCTTGTAGTTCTGGAAGTCAGAATCCAAACTTTGGTCTCAAAAGACTAAGGAACTAACAAGGCTGAATTTCTTTCTGAATATTTTGCATGAGAACTCACTTCTGTGTCTCTCCTGGTTTCTGGAGGCTTCCAGCCTTCCTTAGCTCTTGGACTCTTCCCTTATCTTCAAAGCCTACCATGATACGTTTTCTCTCCAACCATTCTTCTAAGTTACTAGCTTCCTCTGGCTCACCTCTGCTTCCCACTTCCACTTTTAAGGAAATTTCTGATTGCATCGATCCTCCCAGTGTATGATAGTCTACCACTTTACAATCTGTACTCATGGCTTCCAGGAATTAGGAATGTGGCCATCTTTGGGAAGCTGAGGGCATTACTCCACGGACCACATCATTTGCAACCTCAGGATCATCTCTAGCTCTGCCTGTTAGAGTCAGATGCATCTTCTATTTTCAATTCTTGCTTCTGGTAGGATGATTAGGTTAGAAACATTTAGGTAGATCCTATCGTTTTTTCTGATTTTCACTTTTACTATTCATTTGATCAACATCTCAATTTCCATCTCTTTTTCATCTACTAAGTTTAGTCCTCCTAAAATTCTGTTGCCTGGGAGATGCCCACAGAATTGGAAATATGTCAGCAAACCTAGAGAAATGCTATACTTTATTTGGAAATTAAAAACCTATGTTTGGTGTCAGATGAAATAGTTTGGAGGCAGAAAAAGACACAAGAACAAGGAGGTTCTGAGAAACGGTTGAGAGGTAGCTTTTTCACTTATGGAACTTGAGTTTTGTGTCGGTGACTAAATATTATAGTGCAAAACAGATACTTTACTAGCTTCTTTTTTGTCCTTTTTTAACCACGCAGAATGTTTTTCAGGAAGGTGAAGAATTATAAATCAAGCAATTAAATTATTATATTGAAAAGCAGCAGGTGTATGACAAATAAAACTATGGACTAACAAGAAAACACTGGTTCTTACTCCTATAATACAAAGCAATTACAAAGTTTGCCACTGCCCATCCAAGCACATCAAAAGTTGTTGGTTGTCTCTAGCAATTAGCATTTTCTATTTCACAAAGCAATTATTTATATTATTTTTTCTAATAGGCTTTTAAAATCATATCCATCATCCATCCAAATAGCATTTCTTAACTCTATTACTTAAACATTTAAAATGTTGCATTTATTTCATAATCAGAGAGGCAAAAACTAGTTTAAGCAATATTTGAAAACCAGGTCTTAATGTGTAGATCAGGTGATACTGTTAGCCCAGCAAGAGAGTAATGAGACCAACTCTGCAAATACCAGTTTGTTCTCTGATAAGCTTCCTATCTGAGTTTGTCTGTTAAGTGCCCTGGCATCCTTAAAAACCATGCATTAAAAATCTCTGTCTGATAGATACCTATAATTAAAGTAATACTATCTGCTAATTTCAAGTCACTCACCTAGAAATGGATAAGATCTAATAAATATCCTCACAAATACTGAGGATGTGATACATGGTTGTAGCTAAAACAGGAGAAAGGTATACTGTCCAAAGAATGACAAAGTGGTGCAAAAATATTCTAAGTGTATATGGATCAGAAGGAAGAGGAATTCATACCTGGTCTCTCAGAACCATGTGAGCTCTATTGATGGTTGCAGTTATTAAGGAGGCAGTAATGCAGTTGTGCAATGAAGGGCATATGAGTATAAGAAGACCCAGGCACACTGAGAAAGGATGAATGAGAGCAACAGCCGTCACTGCCCTTCTCTGGTACTACTCTCTGGCCGCATTCTTCAATTTATGGCCATACAGGCCTCCTTAAAAATAAAATTATGATCCTATCTTTCCTATCTTAGGAATCTTCATTGTTTTCCAATCACTCTCAGTGAAGGCCAAATGCCGTAAAATGGCCACACACCTATAGAACTGGCTCCTGCTAAATCCTTCAGCCATATTCCTTATGTCTGCTTCCGGTAGGAATCCTTGTAGCCTGCTTTAACCCACTGCCTTTACTGACACCCTTTAGTTCAGAAGGCACTTGTTCTCGTAACCAATATGCATAATTTCACGTGAATATGCTTAACTAAGATGGCACAGCTTCCTCTTGTTTACTTTCATCTTGACATCCTAGAGGATCCTTGTTGCACAACAGAAAGCAAGAGACACCCTCAAGTGGGCTGCACCTGTTCCTGACCGCATCAAGTCCTTCCCAGTGGTTTTCCCTGGTCCTTGGAATGACCTCACTTCCTTTTCCTCCAATGTCTCTTTTTATCTCCCTATCTAAGTCCAGCTCAGCTTTATAGCAGAGCCTAACCTTATTTCTCTAAGCTTACTTTCTTGATGCTGAAAGGTTGGTTGTCTTTCTGCTGTATGACCTCAGGACGATTGTTTGTATCTGGTGAGATATAAATTAGAAGAGCCATTGTGGAAAACAGTATGTATTTTCCTCAAGAAACTAAAATAACTACCATATATATCCAGTGGAAGTTAAATAATTTTGTCAAAGAGACATCTGCACTACCATTTTTACTGCAGCACTCTTCACAATAGCCAGGGTATAGAAACTTTGAGCATCCATCAGTTGATGGATGAAGCAAACATTGTACATGCACATGATGGTATGCTATTTGGCCATAAAAAGGATGAAATCAGGCCAGCACTGTGGTATAGAGGGTAAAGCCACTGATCACAGTGCTGGCAACCCATAGGGGCACTGGTTCAAGACCCAGCTGCTCCACTTCAGATTCAGATCTCTGCTGTGGCCTGAGAAAGTAGTGGAAAATGGCCGAAGTCCTTGGGCCCCTGCACTCATATGGGTGACCTGGAAGAAGCTCCTGGAACCTGACTTTGGATCTGCTCAGCTCTGGCCATTGAGGCCATTTGGGGAGTGAACCAGAAGATGGAAGACACCTCTCTCTCTCTTTTTCTCTTGCTCTCTGCCTCTCTGTGGATCTGCCTTTAAATAAATAAATAAATATTTAAAAAAGTAATCAGAGTGTAATGGTGATTATCAGAATCTGGAGAGAGAGTAGGAAGGAGATGAAGATTAGGAAAGGTTGATTAACTGATACTAAGTTATAATTTTATAGGTGTAAGAGGTTCCTGTATTCTATTGAATACTAGAGTAAACATAGATAATGAACTGTGCCATTTTTGCTGAATAATATTAAAAATTTTGAAAATGTACCACGTGAAGACAGCTTACATGTTTGAAGAGATCAATCCGTTTACTCTGATTAGAAAATATGTGGTATATACATGTATAGAAACATCACATATAGTATCTCATAAATATGTACAACTCTTATATACGAGTTAAAAATAATGTTTAAATTTTTTCAACAAAAACTGAGTATTTGAAATTCTCTTCAATATTTGCCTTTCCATTTAACATAGTAAATCTATGCTTTGGGAGACTATATACGTCTTGCTAACCATTAATCTCCATGTACTAACAGCATATCTGGAACCTGTAAACTTTCAAATTCATGATTTTGAATAAAAGAACAGATGAAGAGATATGATTAGAAGGGCACGCAATAAACAGACTGGAAAAGGCCTTGAATTCAGTAGGAAGTATTCTATTGTAGAGAAAATGGGGATGTTTGCCTTTGAATAAACAACTTGGATGCTGAACCAATGTCTAGATGTGAAATGGCTGGACATTTCAAACAACAAATCTCTATCTCCAGCCCTAGGTTAAATTGAGATACACTCAGAGACACAGCACAACTTGCTTTTGTTATTTTTGGATATATAGAGATTCAAGTTCTCATTTCCCACTTCATCTCTCTCTCTCTCTCTTATTTGTTCTGTATAATGTCAATATATTTCTTAGACAATCTGTTTTCTTCCAGTGTAAGCAGTATTTCTTTTTTGGTTATATTTGCCTATTCCATTGTTTGTGCGCTAATAGTGACAACAACAAAAATATTTCCCAATCGCTCCAGCTATTCCTTGGTTTCTGTGAAGGTCTGAATCCAGAGATATTGACCTTTTAAATAGTTTTCTTGAGGTAAGATTGTAGTCTAGTAGTTAAGATAAGGCATGGGATGCTCATATCCCATATGCAACCTAGCTCTGCTTTCCATTTTAGCTTTTTGCCACTGTGTACCCTGGGAGGCAGCAGGAGATAGCTCAACAGATGGTCTCTCCTGCCCATGTGGGAGACCTTGAAGGAGTTCTGGGCACACTGATTCAGTCTGGCCTAGTTCCTGCTGTCATAGGCATTCGAGGAGTGGACCAGTAAATGGAAGATCTCTGTCTGTCTTATGTCTTTCTGTCTTGTAGATAAATAAAAATTCAAAATAGAAGGGCTGGTGCTGTAGTATAGCAGGCAAAGCCACCACTGTGGTGCCAGCATCCCATATGGGTTCCACTTCCAGTCCTGGATGCTCCATTTCCAATCCAGCTCTCTGCTAATTTGCCTAGGAAGGCAGCAGAGTCCATGTGGGAGACCTGGATGAAGTCCCAGGCTCATGGCTTCAGCCTGGTCCTACCCCAGACTTTGAGGCTATTTCAGGGTTGAACTAGCAGATGGACAATTTCTCTCTCTCTCTCTCTCTCTCTCTCTCTCTCTCCTCTCTATATAACTCTGCCTTTCAAATAAATAAATCTTTAAAAAAATTCAAAAAATACTTAAAAATAAAGTTATTTTGCACTTGAAATAAATAATTTTATTCTTTCTCTCCTTCACTCTGATCAGATGACACATTCTCTTACTAATAAAAGGATTTCTTTTTCTTATTTATTCATTAATAAGAGCTCCCATTCTTCCATGAGTAAATGCCTTTTGTCCAGTCCCTGAAATCTAAAAGGATGGTCATGTCTGCGTAATGAACACCTTCAAGGCTGTCTGCTTCAGCGTTGCCCTTAGGAACCTGTGGAAAAGCACAGCTCCTTCTTGTTTTTGCCAGTAATTAAAAACCATGGGAAAGAGGAGCAGAATTTAGAGCAGCTGATGTAGTATGACTTACTTCTCTATGGCAACAACCATGTAAGCCTCAACCTCTAATGTTCTGTAACACTTACAGGTTTGAGGCATCTTTGCAGTCTAAAGTACCAGTTTCCCGACCTGCATACCTGGCTAACACCTCAATATGAGTAGCAGTTGAGACTTTACTATTTCAAAATGAGCTTTACTCGGGACTAAAAGAAAGTAAACTGAAATTATGTCATTGCAAAAATTAAAGGAAAAAAAGGAAGGAAAGAGGGACATTGATGGAGGGAGAGAGAGAAGGAAGTATTATTACCTTCTTAGAATTTTATCTATGAAATGTTCTGTTTATGTTAATATTTTTAATAAATAAAATACTCCATGAAGCTGCTGTGCCTTTGGCACGTGTGTCTGTAGAGATCCCGGTTAATCTGCAGAGACTGCAAGTTTCTGCTTAACAGGCAGGAGATGGCAGAGCGGAGACAAACATCACGAGAAACTCAAGCTTACCTTCACACATTCTATTCATGTTCGCAGTGTACGTGGTGGTGGTCACCTCTTTTTGCTATAGCTCATTAGAGGAAGCTAAGCCTAAGGAGCAACTGATTCTATAAAGATAAAATATACTAAGAGTCTTCCTGTAGCTGAAGATACAACACTGGCTTGCCTTGATTAGCAAACCAGAGAGGTTTTTGTGTTTAACTTGGATTTAAAGCAAGAAATGCCCTACTTTGAGGACTAAGCTCTTGACCTCAAGTCATTACTGGTTTTCTGAACCTGTCCACTATTATATAAATACCCTAATGCTTTTAAATTGGAAAAATACAACTCCAGTACCTATAATTGAAAAAAAATCATCCACATTTTAGTGTTACTTTTCCCTTAGGTAGCTATAATAATCTTTTCATGGACTGGACAATGAATAATTATACATTTAGACATTTCAGGTCTTCAGATAAAGACTTCACCTGCAGCGTCCTTTCTCAGAGATCTTTTCCTTGCAGTTCACATTGATTCTTTGTACAATTGTTCTATTTATAGGTGGTGAGATTGGAGGAAGATTGCGCTTCACTATTAGAAAGAGTTGCTGTTTCCCTGACACTTAGAAACACATATAATAATGTTATTGTTGTCTTTGAGGTCAGACCTTCTATCAAAAGAAATACTTCTCACTTTAGGTTCCAAAAGCAAGTGTCAACCATGCCAATGCCTTCCACATCTTTAAAAACTTAAATAAGAGTTCACACAAAATAAAGGAAATATAAACAGCAATTTGTCAAGATCCTGACATGTTGCTAATGTGTGATGGACTCCTTTGCCCTCCAGAAAGACGATATTCAAAAGGAACTCGAGTTCATCTAACATTTTTCTGAACTCGGTGTGTTAAAGGGCACCTCTTGGAGCAGAACCATCTTTGAAGATATATGGTTTCTTTCTTCAGTAACTAATATTTTTCTCATGTTGTTTACCTATTCAAAAAGAGGCTTCAGAAGTAGAAAAACATGCCATTTATGATTCATGTGCAGGAGAAGTTTTCACACCTTCCTCGGGTATGAATTTTATTTAATAGGCTAAAAGGAAGGACTGACGGGAGGAGTTACTGGTTAGCAAGGCTAATGTTGTGCTTAGGACTCCTGCTCTGAGAGCAAATTCTTGGCTGATTCAGGAGGTGACTGCTTGAGGCATTTTGCTCTTGTTTTTGTTAACTCAGGGCTCTCCCAAATCAACCCATTTTCTAATAGCAGATTTCCCCATGGAACATACATGATAGGCTAATAAGTAACCAAGAGTCAGTTTTTCTTCTTTTTTTAAAAGATTTATTTATGTATTTGAAAAGCAGAGTTACAGAAAGGCAAAGGCAGAGAAAGAGAGAGAGAAAAATCTTCCATCTGCAGGTTCACTCTCCAAATGGCTACAATGGCCAGAGCTGGGCCAATCTGAAGCCAGGAAACAGGAGCTTCTTGACAATAGTTGTACATGTGCATCTCTGGCCGATGCAGCCAAGTGGGGAGTGAACCCGTGTGTGGAAGTCCTCTCTCGCTCTCTCTTCTTCTTCTCCTTCTCTCTCTTTGAAACAAACAAATAAATCTTTAAAAAATAAAAAAAAGAATACCTGAGATTAAGTCTGGCTGCTGATTTAGGTCCAGCTTCTTACAAATGTACACCCTGAGAGGCAGCAAGAGATAGCTCAAGTAGGTTGGTCCCTTCCATTCATGTGGGAGGCCCATATGGAGTTTCTATATCATGACTTCATGGTATCCCAGCCTGGCTGTTGTGGTCATTTGGGGACTGAACAATGTACAGACGGTTCTCTCCTCCCTCCCCCTCATCTGTCTCTATCTCTCTCTTGCTCTTTGTTAGCCTTCCTTTCAAACAAACAAAAAAAGAAACAAAAATACATAAAACTGGCTAATTACAAAGCATTACAGCCTCAAGACCATAAATAACTTAGCATGGCTTATAAAAAGGATAAAACAAATGTTTAATTATGATGAGTTCAAGATGCCACAGCAGAGAAAAGAAGCATACACATAGCTCTGCTTGTCAAGGGGGATCTTGTCAAAAGGGAAGAGGAGTATTGAGATGAATCTTGAGTTCTCAGGATCTGATTTGTCCTAAAGGGAGAGCAGTGGCTAAGGCAGGAATTCAAGTATTAGCATATTCAAGATGCTGTGAGAGCATACACTGGATGCATGAAATAATAACTATTGGATATGACAATGTGTGTCCATGGGCAGACAGACAAAAATCGTAAACGAAATCACTCAGGATGCTTTATCCTATTCCGGAAGTGATATACCCTTGAATACTTTTTCGGTAGGGGAGAGACATATTCTGATCTGTGTTTCAGATAAATAATCCTATCTGTAATACTGAAAGAAAGCAGGATTTTAAAGAGGTGATTAAAATAGTTGAGATTTAAAAAAAAAGAACATGCACATGAACAGCTATTGTCAAGGAGGCTGAAAAAGAAAATACAGATTTAAAGAATTTGGTGACAAATGTATCTGCCACTGAGTGAGAAAATTGTTATAATGGGGAAGATGGCAGCAGAGGAAGATTTGGGAACCAGTAGGAGTCAGGGAAGAAGGTGATACACTTGGTCTTATTGTCTCTGCATTCGTTATGCAGTGCTTCAGGATGGATGGTTGTACCAAGTGGTGGCAAATTTAGATTTTGTGATTAGGACAGAGGTCAATTAACTCAGCTGAGAAATACTGGTGGATGAAACATTCCAGGAAGATAGTTCTCACAAATGCTTGAAAATACATTAATGTTTTTAGAAATGATTTAGAAATCAAATTAATTGGTAGATATATACAGTTGAGGAATATCAGCAAAAAATTGTTATCTAGATCTTTGATAATAGATACAGACTTCAAAAACTATAGATCATAAAAGTAAAAAAATCTTGTAACCTGACATGGAAAAATTATCTAGACTATGTTAGTGTTATAAAGAATTTTCGTGTGAAGAGATTTTATAAAATCCTAGAGTGATGGAACTCTATTTTTCTCTCCTCCACACCTAAGGAGGTATAACTTAGTTTCAAAGAAAGAAGAGCCTTACACTTTCTAATATTTTTTTAGTTGGCAATGGATAGATGCTTCTTCAATTTAGTGGAATAAGACTGAGTCATGTAAAGTTAGTGACAGCATAATCCAAACTTCTTCAATTTAGTATAACCACCTATAGGTGTGTGTTGCTCTGAGTGGGCCTGTCGGCTCTAAAGCAATCCTTGTTGCACACTGAGAAGTAGGTTCATGTTCCGTGAGTATCTGTGGTACACATATGTGTTGTATGTGTGAGGGTCTGAGAACGGCATATGCATGTGTGTACCCCAGTGTATATGTGTTCTTTTTCTGAGTACTTGTATAACTTCCTTCCTAACTAAAATTGTCTGAAATAATGCAAGTCAATAGATCTAGATTAAACTATTTGATCATTAAGATCCAGAATTCTAAAATGATGTCGCAAGGTGACTATGTAGGGTGATTCCACTATGAAACATCATTTGAAACTACGTTAAGACCACATGTGCCGTATGTTTTGGCATAGCAAGTAAAGGCCATGCCTGTTTGCCAGCATCCAAAGGGGATACCCAAGTATTTGGCCCCTGCCCCCCACATAGGAGACCTGGATGAACGTTTTGGTTTTGGCCTGACCCAGCACTCTCTGTTGCAGCCAGGGAGTAAACGATCAAATGGAAGATCTCTGTCTCTCTCTCTCTGTCTCTCTATCTTTCTTTGTGACTCTGACTTTCAAATAAATAATTATATAAATAGTTTAAAAGATCCCATATGATGTTTTATAATACAACTGAGTAGCTTATATCTTACTTAAACTGAAATTATGATTATATTTTTCAAATAAATACTTGATAATTCAGATTTATCAGCTTAAGTTCTCTTGAAAGACAAATTATTAGGCAAGATTTTTTAATTCACTTGTTAATAAATCTAATGAAAGCTTATAATTTCTTGTTCTAGCTGGTTGCTCAAAATACTAATGTTCTAATTTTCAGAAATTAATAGATTTTGTCATTAATATATAGAAAATAAATTACTGCTCTTCAGAATTCTGGTGGCTTACATCATTAGCAGTTTAATTTTAAGAAACACATTTTTCTATTCTTCATCATAATTGAATAGTTCCCTGTATTATTTTGTGTCTAAAGACAAATTACAGTTCTAGAATATAAAATTGTGTGTGTGCATGTGAAATATACTATTTGAAGTTTTTGTTCCTTATTTCACAAATGAATTGTCAAGGATAATTTCTGAAGATCTATGAGCACCTGGGATAAATAAGTAAGACGAATACTTATAATTCTATAAAGATTTCTCATTCCTCATGCCAATCTAATCTACTTTTGATGTAATGGATGAGAAACTACTAATATTCAGGCAAGGTTAAGAGAATCACATTACCTAAATCAGGTAAGTGATATATTGAAGTAATATATCTACAAATTTATTGTATGATTCCTGAAATATCTTTGCCTATTGGCTTCAAATGTCAAATATACTTCTTAATTTCATCAGACAAAACAAAATATAGCTTGCATCTTATGTAGACACTATTGTTACAAATATCACTACAAATGAATAAACAAGTTTTAATCAGGCAGACAGTTGATTAAAACAGAGTGGATAATATTTCTGTTTTAGATTCTTAGAGGTGTAAGACAATCTGAATATTGAACTGAATTGATAAGTCTACATGTTAAAAGGACTGATTTGTATAATTACCTTCATTACTAAGTGTTAATTGTCTGGGGCCAGCGCTGTGGCATAGTGGGCTAAGCCTCTGCCTGCAGTACCAGCAACCCATAGGGGTCCCGATTCAACTCCGGGCTGCCTCACTTCTGATCCAGCTTTCTGTTTTGGCCTGAGAAAGCAGTAGAAGATGGTCCAAGTGCTTGGGACACTACACCTATGAGGTAGACCTGGAAAGAGTTCTTGGCTCCTGCTTCGGGTTGGCTCAGCCCCAGTCTTTGCAGCCGTTCGAGGAGTAAATGAGTGAATGGAAGATTTCTCTGTCTCTGCTTCTCTGTAACTCTTTTCTTCAAATAAATGAATAAATATTTATAAGTTTTAATGGTCTTGGTATTTTTGCCAAAGATAAAGAATTAAAGATTTAAAAAATCTTTATTAATATGTTGTTTCCTTCATTTGCTGCTTTTGTTTCTGACAGTTTTTTTTTTTTTTTTTTAGTAAATCAATTCCTAAACACAAAAGTGTAGAGGCACAACAGAAAAATATTTCTTCACCCATGAAACCAAAAAGATAGTGATATACTGCATGCCTTATAAGTAAGAAATTCTATCATTTAGTGATCAACAGAAAATTGAATGGTTCATCTATTAAAATATTTTTGAAAGTTCAAAATAAAATTATAACAGAAATAATCTCATTAAAGCTAATTTCTAGATATTTATTTTTCTTTACCTACTTCTCTCTCTATCTCTTTTTTTTTAGATTTATTTATTTATTTGAAAGTCATAGTTACACAGAGAGAGAAGGAGAGGCAGAGAGAGAGGTCATCCATCCACTGGTTCACTCCCCAATTGGCTGCAACGGCCGGAGATGCTCTGATCCAGAGCCAGAAGCCAGGAGCTTCCTCTGGGTCTTTCCACGTGGGTGCAGGAGCCCAGGGATTTGGGCCACCTTGTACTGCTTTCCCAGGCCATAGCAGAGAGCTGGATCAGAAGTGAAGTAGTGAGGGCTCAAACCAGCACTCTTATGGGATGCCAGCACTGCAGGAGGCAGCTTTACTCACTAAGCCACAACGCTGGCCCCATAGTTCTCTTTTTATATGCCTATTTTTGTATATTGTTTATCAACTAACTGATTGTAATAAATTATTTCAAAATTCAGCAGTTGAGGAAAACTCATATTTATTATTGCACATTTTCTGTGAGTAAGAAATATAGATATGGCCTCTTTGGGTGCTAATGGCTCAATGTCTTTAGTGTGGTGTCAGTCAAGCTGTTATTTGGAATTTCAGTCACATCAGGTCTCAACTGGTGCTGCAGGATAATCTTATACAGCTACAAGGTTATTGTCAGAACTCAAAGATTCAATTCTAAGCTCAGTCATTTAATTGCTGGCTGACTTCAGATGATCCATTTCCAACCTTATCTACATAGCCTCTCTAAGGGCTTCCTTGGCAACTGGTTTACATCAGGATGTGCATTCCAAATGAAATATTATGGAAAGATCCAAATTGACAGGGTAGTCGTTTATAACCTAATGATGGAAGTGATAACCCATTACTACTCCCATACTGTATCCATTAGAAGACAATCAGTGGCCATGCTAATCTTCTCTGTAAGATTCCAGTTTTAGTATATGTGCTTCTGAAGCAAACAGATTCAATATGATCCCAAACAAAATTCAACAACATTCTTCTCAGATCTAGAAAAAATTAGATCTTCTCAGATCTAGAAAAATGCTGAAATTCATATGAAAACATAAGAGACCCTGGATAGCAAAAGCAATCTTGTACAACAAAAACAAAACTGGAGACATCACAGTACCATATTTCAAGACATACTACAGGGCAATTATAATCATAGAAGCCTGGTACTGGCAAAATCCAACTTGTAGACCATGGAACAGAACTGAAACTCCAGAAATCAATCCATGCTTGTACATCCAACTTTTCTTTGACAAAGAAGCAAAAATCATCCCTGGAGCAAGGACAGTCTCTTTAACAAACAATGCTGGGAAAACACAATCTCCATGTGTAAACGTTTGAACAAGACCCCTAACTTATACCTTATATGAAAGCATTTCAAAATGGCTCAAGGATCTGAATCCATGACCTGAAACCATTAAATTACTAGAGGAAAACATTTGGGAAACTCTGTAAGACATTGGCATAGGCAGAAACTTCTTAGAAAAGACACGAGAAGCACAGGCAATGCAATCAAAGCCAAAATTGACAAATGGGGTAACATCAAGCTCAGAAGCTTCTGCACTGACAAAGAAACTCTCAGCAAAGTGAAGAGGCAACCAACAGAATGGGAGAAATATTTGCAAATCATGAAACTGATAAAGGACTAATAGCCAGAATGTATAAAGAGCTCAGAAAACTCCACAACAACCAGATGCAGGGGTCCAAGGACCCGGGCCATCTTTCACTGCTATCCCAGGCAATAGCAGAGAGCTGGATCAAAAGAGGAGCAGCCGGGACTAGAACCAGAGCCCATATGGGATGCCAGTATTTTAGGACAGGGCTTTAAGCCTCTGTGCCACAGAGCTGGCCCCATGCTCCTTTCTTAACTGGATTATCTGTTTTGGTTGTTGTGGATCTGTTATAACTAATAGAGTACCTTAAAGGTAATATGTAAGAGTGAAATTGACATTTTGAAATTTGATGGTTGTTTACAGCCCTTGTCTCAACTGTCGAGGAGCAATTTTGTTTTTCTTCTTGCTATTTGTTGAATTCTTTACTTAATGTGGGGTTAATCTTACAAGTATGAAGTAAACTGAAAGTAGAACATTGTAAAAATTGTCAGATTAGGAGAGGGAGGAGGAAGAAAGGTGGGAGTGTGTACAGGATGGAGGGTAGGATGGGAAGTATCACTATGTTCCCAAATCTGTGTATAGGAAACACATGAAATTTGTATACCTTAAATAAAATTTAAAAACAAATAAATAAAAAGTGAATTAGTAAGTCCAACCCACATATTAGGAAAGGGAAGGGAATGCAGGTGGAGGCAAAGTAGTTTTTGTTGCTAGCTATATCTCAGTAGCACAATAAACTCTGTTTAATAACTGAAGTCACACCCTAATGTGCATTTCAGAAGCAACGTCTAAGACCAGCTCTAGGTCCCTTCTACTTAATCTCTTTCTTTATAAACTACATCCCTGGATCCAGCACTGGTTCTCCCTTCGCAGAAACCCCTCTTGCTGTATCTCACATCAACAACCTGTGCCCCACTTCCTCTGCTACAGCTGCTGCATTGGCAAACTGCAATAATTGCCCTTCAACCTATGACTTCAACTCTTTCCCAAGGCATTATTCTCCAGGCAGCATTTTTGATAAACCTTTGGCTCCTGGTCCAATAGCTGCTTTCAGACACTTCTCTGGCTGGCTCCTAAGACCCGGGAGAGCTATCAGGATCCAGTCAGCTGAGAGGACAGTATTTAAGAACACTTTAAAAGCTTTAATGTGCTCTAGATTGTTAGTGGTGACTTTTCTCTTGAAAGGTTTTCATAGATCCCATTAGAATGGAACAGAGTGGCTTGAGTAATGTGGGGACATTGAAAGACAAACCATATTTTCTCAGATTCCAAAATAGCCACAGGGGAAAATATTTAGTATTGCATATATATGTAGTCAAATATTGTTATCTTAGGGAGTAATATTTTTTTTCATTTCGATTTGATCAACCAGATAAGAATAAAGAAAAAATTCCATCATAGACAGGGATCATAAGGGGCTAGAGTTTCAGAAAATTAGATAATGAAAGAATAGTTCCATTTTTACTATAGATTTTTTTATTTTATTCATTTATTATATGTGTGTGTGTCCCATATAAATACTGAAATCCAGGTGCATACTACATACTAATCAGTAATTAATATTCATCAACTTGTAAGGCGATTAGCTTTAGGTATCTATGTAATTGCAGAAACTGGAGTAATACATCATTTCCATAAAAATTATATTAGGTCCAATGGAATATGAGCACTGATACTTGGGAAATTTAAACTTGGAAAATATTTGTGTTTTTTTCTAATTAATTAATTAATTTGAAAGTCATATTTACACAGAGAGCAAGGGAGAGCTACACAGAGAGAAAGAGATAGAAAGAGAGACCTTCCATCTACTGGCCAATATGGTTGGGGCTGGATCAGGCTGAAGTCAGGATCCAGCTGCTTCCTCTGGGTCTCCCACATGAATAGCAAGGACACAAGCACTTGGGTCATCTTCTGATGCTTTTTCCCAGGCTACTAGCAGCGAATTGGATAGGAAGTGGAGCAACTGGGACTTGAACTGGCAGCCACATGGCATGCTGGAATAGCAAGCAGCAGCGTAACCCACTGTGCCACAATGCTGGCACTTGAGTAATGTTTTAGCATCTACATTTCAAGGAGCTGAACAAAATTGCTCATATACCTGGCAAATAGTCACTTCAGTAAAATTGCATGGTTGATGAGTTACTTCATAGACTTTTTTTTAATTCTTATTGTCTTTTTTTTCCCCATGGGAAAAATTAGTTTGTTAACAACGATTTTTAAAAGACTTATTTTTATTTATTTGAAGGAGTGACAGAGGTGGAGAGATGAGAGATAGAGAAAGAGAGAGATTTTCTATCCATTGGTTCACTCCCCAACACTTTGTGTCAGTTGGGGCTGTGTTAGGAGAGAGGAACTCCATTTGTGTCTCCACAGTGACAGGGGCCCAAGCACTTAGTCAGTCATCTGCTACCTTCCAGGTGCATTAGTGCAGAGCTGGATTGGAAGTCGAGCAACCAGGTCTTCAACTGGTACTTGATATGCTATCTGGCATCAGAGGCTGCAGCTTAACCCATTGTGCCACAATGCTGGCAAAACAAAACTTTCTTAAATTCCAACAATCTTGTTCTATGCCATGGAAATTCACAGATGGGTACCGGCTTTCAAGATCTTTGCTACTCTAAGATGTCAACCTAACAGTCATCCTTTGCTCCTCCCACATCCTATTTTTATTCTACAAATCACTTCCCATCAACTCATGAAAATGCTGTTATCATGTAAAATCAAAGCCTTCCTTTGATGCTCTTGTACTGTTCACTGTGGCCTATCAGCTTCATTTGACCCAGTAGATGATTGCCTGTTCTTGGCTCTCAGTACACATGACACTTCTAGTTTTTTTTTTTTCTTTTACTTCATTCTTATTCATCATTTTTGGTTACTTTTAACCTCTCTGACCTTCAAAGCATAAAATTTGCAGGGATCTGTCTTAAGTCATTTTATCTTTTCTGCCTCAGTTATATATTTGGTGATTTCATGCAGTCTCATGGCTTTAAATTCTACCAATATGCCAACAACTTCCAAATTTATGTCTGTACTGCAGACACCTTCCCTGAACTCTGGACTAATAAATTTAACTGTTGACTTTCCATCTGTACTTGGAGAAAAGTATTTGAAACATAATCTGCCTAAATTAAATTTCTCTATTCTCCATGAAAACTGCTTATTCCAGACTTCTCTATTTCAGTAACTGGCAAGTGGGTATTTCCAGCTACTCAGGCAAGACACATTAAACTGACCCATGACTTTGATCTTCTACAATTCAATTGAAATCTATGTTCAGTTCCTATCTCCCAGATCTAGTCAGGATCAACTATTTCTCAACTCCATTCACTGCTACTACCTTGTTCTAAGACACCCTGATGTGTCATCTGTATAACAAGCCTATAAAATTGTACTTGCATCTCTTCAGTCTATTACTGTATCTCTTAAAATGTCAGAACCCAAACTTCCTCATTAAAAGCCTCTGATGGTATCCTTTCTAACTCAGCATAAAGACAGAAATTGACATAACCCAGCACGATTGTGCCCTCATTCATTCTGACATCATGGATTACTTACCCCAACTCCCTATCAGCCATTCTAGTGACCTCATCCTTGCACTTGAAGTTCTCCCTGCCTGCCATGTCTCCCTCCCAAGTATCCTCAGTATCTGACCTTTTCCTCACTGCATATAAGAAATAACATTTAATTATGACTTGTCCAATAATGTTCGTTTATATTACATATCCTATTTCTACATGCTGCCTTATTGTTCTTTATGACATCCATCATTTTCTAACATATACAATGTATTCCTTGACTTAGTTTCTTTACAATATTTTTATATTTTCATGTGAATCTTTGAATACAGGGTTGTTATTTGTCTTGTTCACTGCTATATCCCCAATGTTTGGCAAATCCAGTGCCAAAAATGTATATTTTGAGTAAACATAAAGAATGAATGAAGCGTGATTAAAATCTAGTTGTGGAAGTAAAAGTAACAATGAAGGTAAAAAATAGAAATGCTATATGAAATACAACAAAATCAATAAAGTTCAGGTGAAAGGGAGACTTCTACAGGACAGAAGACTTGGTGAACCTTTTGAGAGGAATTTGAACATTTGATCCTGTTCCTTATATACATGGTAAAAAGGAATACTTAGCTTTTTTTTTTTTTTTACAAATTCTGAGTATCTAAATCTCCTAATGTACATTGCGATTCATCCATTTTGTTTTAAATGATTGAATTTCATTTTTTAATGCTGTGTAGTATTCCATAGTGTACATATCCTGTAATTTATTTATCCGGTCTTTAGTTGATGGGCATTTGGGTTGATTCCATGTCATAGCTATTGTGGATTGAGCTCCGATAAACAAGGAGGTGCAGATAAATCTTTTATTTGCTGATTTCTTTTCCCTTGGGTAAATTCCTAGGCATGAGATGGCTGGGTTATATGGTAGGTCTATATTCAGAATTCTGAGGTATCTCAAAATTGATTGATTTGTGAATGTTGAACCATCTCTGCATACCAGGGATAAATCCCACTTGTTTCAGTAAATGTTCTTTCTGATGTGTTGTTGGATTTGATTGGGCAGAATTTTCATGAGGATTTTTGTATCTATGTTAAACATGAAAATTGGTGTGTGGTTCTCTTTCTCTGTTGTGTCTTTTGCAGGTTTAAGAATGAAGGTGATACTGGCTTCATAGAAAGCATTTGGGAGGATTCCTTCCCTTTCAATTATTTTGAATAACTTGAAAAGAATTCAGGGTAGGTCTTTCTAAAGGTCAGCAGTGAAGCCATCTCTTCCTGGACTTTTCTTTTGTTGGGAGGGTCCTCATTATTGATTCAAATTCTATCTTGGTAATGGGTCTGTTTAGGTTTTCTGTATTTTCATGGCTCAATTTAGGTAGGTTTTATGTGTCCAGGATTCTATACATTTCTTCTAGGTTTCCCAGTTTGTTGGCATACAGCTCATTGTAGTAATAACCATTGATTCTTTTTGTCTGTGTTGTCTATTATTACATTTCTTTTTTCATCACTAATGTTATTAATTTGGATCTTCTCTCTCTCTCTTTTTTTTTTTTTTTTGGTTAGTTGGGCCAATGGTGTGTCAATTTTGTTTATATTTTCAAAAAAACAGCTCTTCATTTTGCTGATATTTGTATTATATTTTGTTTTAAATTTTGTTGATTTCTTCTGTAATTTTAATTATTTCTTTGTCAATCCTAGAGAAAGTTCCATGCACTGCTGAGAAGAATGTATATTATGCAACTATAGGATGGAAAGTTCTGTACATATCTGTTAGGTCCATTTGGTCTACAGTATCAATTAATTCTGCTTTTTTCCTTGCTGAATTTCTGTATGTTTGATCTGTCTATTGCTGAAAGTTGGGTATTGAAGTCCCTCATTACTATTGTATTTGAGTTTATGTCTCCATTTAAATCCCTTAACATATCTTTTAAATAAATCAGTGTCCTGTAATTAAATACATATGCATTTATAATAGTTACATCTTCCTGTTGACTTGATCCCTTAATCATTACGTAGTGCCCTTCTTTGTCTCGTCTAACAGTTTTTGTGTTTAAGTCTATTTTGTCTGATATTAGAATGGCTGCGCCAGCTCTTCTCATAGACTGGAGCAGTAAGCACCCTCCCTACTCTGCCATCTTAATCCTTTCGCTGATGACTTGATGTAGTTCTGCTTATTTATTTTTGCTTTGGGGGCATGGGTATGCTTTGGGGTCAAATCTATGAAATCATTGTTAAAACTAATGCCAATGAGTTTTCCTATAAATTTTCTCCTTAGGAATTCTATGATTTCAGGTCCCACATTGAGGTCTTTAATCCATTTTGAGTTGATTTTTGCATGTGGTGTGAAATAAGGATCAAGTTACACTGTCAATATGTGGTATAGTTTTCCAACACTTTTTTCTTAAGGAGACTGTCCTTTCTCCATTGTGTCCTCTTGGTTCTTGTTGCATTTCTTCATTTCTTGAAGATAAGTTTGGATCATTTAAGTGTGTGTTTATATTTGTGCTTTATATTTGTGCTGTTTTATTCTTGATAGCTTTGTAGCATAATCTGAAATTAATAAGTGTGGTACCTAAAGTTTCATCTTTTTCTCAAGATTGCACTTTTACAAACACATTACTTAAAATTGTTATTTATTTGAAGAAGAGAGAGGCAGGTCAGAGAAAAAGAGAGAGGGAGGGGGGGAGATATCTTCCATCCACTTGTTGAATTCCCAAATGCCTGCAACAGCTAGGGCTGGACCAGGCCAAGGCCAGGAGCCTAGAATTCCATCTATGTCTCTTACATGGAGGGTAGAGTCCCAAGTACTTGATCCATTATCTGCTACCTCCCAGGGTACATATAAGCAAGACACTGGATTAGTAGGAAAGCTGGGAGTCAAGACTGCACTTTGATATGGGATGTGGTTATCTGGAGCTGCATCTTAACAGCTGTGCCTAATGCCCACCCCTAAAGATTGCTTTGATGCTTTGGACCTTTTGTAGTTGCACATTAATTTAAGGACTTTTTTCTTTTTCTCTGAATAATTCCAAGGGAATATTGTTAAGTGTTTTATTGAATCAGTAGATCAATTTTGGGTGTGTGGTTACTTTTATAATATTAATTCTTCTAATCCATGAATATAAGATTCCTTCCCATTTATTTGTTCCTTCCTCAATTTCTTTCATCAATGTTTTATGGGCTTTAGTGCACATATCTTTAATTTCCTTAGTTAAATCTTATCTAACAATGTTATAATTTTTATGTTATTGTAAAATGGCATTATTTAATTTTTTAGATAGTTTGTTGATAGCATATAGAAATACAACTCATTTTTAGGTTGGTTTTGTATCCTTTAGCTTTACTGACTACAGTTATTCATTCTAACATGTTTTTTTTTCTCTGTATATATAATAACATTTCAAAATTTTGAGAGTTGGGCTATATATATAAGCACTTATCCTTGTCACTTTTTCTTCCCCAACAAAGTTGCACTACCTATATACAATCCAAAAGCACTTCAGGTGTGTAGTATTTTATTTAGCTATTACTTTTTTAACAGATAAACAGAAACTCTCAGATACACACAATTTTAAATATTTGCTTTCTTCATACATTTTTATGTTAGGAGGGAATTGACTAATCTACTCTGGGCTTCTCTGGTAGTTTCTAACCTGCATGTTCAGTTTGCAAATGCTCCACATGTCTTTCATCTTCTTTGGATCAACAGATAGGCTGGGCCACCTTCTATTGTAATGGCAGAGACCAGTGAGCAAGCTGAAATATGCAACCCTTCTTGTGTCATAGGCTTAATGGAAATCTATTGTTTTCACTTCCAGTTCATTGATATCATGTCTATGACCAAAGGTAAGGGGTGAGGAATACATTTGTCATTAGTGGGAAGAACTGCATATTCACATGATGAAAAGTCAGGAAACAGAGCAGAGTGAAGAACTTGGGCCAAAATATGTGTGGCCATTTGGGGAGTGAACCAGCAGATATAAGACCTCTCTCTCTTTTTTTGTGTGCGTGTGTGCATGCGTGTGCCTCTTTCTGTAACTCTTTCAAATAAATAAATATTTTTTTTAAAAAAGGAAAATCGCAGTAGCATTGTGAAACACACAAGGACATAGTGACTCCTTTTCCCATTGAGTTACGTGACTTGGCTTACTTGAACATACATTGGTCTATTTTATGAGTAAACTCCATACTACTTGCTAATTTACCTATAATTTTAATGGGATGATAATGTCACTTAAAGTCCATACCTTAAATATGGAGACATGGACAGAGTGGCTATAACTCCATTTTCTATTAAGATTGTTAAATTTACGAGAACAACTTGCTCTGGCAGCCAACAGTTCCTGATCAGGCATCTGGTCTCATATGTGTAATATATGCTGCTATTAGCTAAAATGAACTCCTGCAATCCCCCTTCTCACTTTCAAAGAGTGAGATTATATACATTGTTTGGGAGGCAGTATCTTTAGCCTCCAAAGGAAGAGTGTTTAAAAGAAGACATTGCAAGAATATCAGAACACTTAATAATAAATAAGACCCTGCGTTTTTCTGTTGCCATTAGCCTGCTCATTTCCACATTGCCTTCTCCCAACAAGCTTTTTCTCCTAGGAACATATTGATTTAATTGAATCTTACAGCTGTAGCTGGGAAGCATCCTGAATTACAATAAGGCTTTTGTATGGAATAAGACTTAATTTAGAGAATAACTGCTGATGCAAGATGGCAGATTCATTAAACTGCCTGGCTGATCCATGTACTGCCATTTGACAAAGGTAGACTGGGAACTAAATAGCTATTCACATTGGTTGTCACCTTTCTTTTCAATATCCTGCTATGTGTTATGACAGATGTATGAGAAATAGTTTTAGGTAATCAGATGATCAAACTAGCAATTTGAGTATACCAGGGGGAAATTCACCTACATATAACAGGTGCTGCTTTTCAGCCTCAAGTTTTTCAATGATATTTTTGTAACAAACCATAAATAAAATTTGGCTCACTTCCTCCTTGATAACAAAGACTCAGGGAAAAATCCTTGTTAACAAAACATTCATTTTCCTGGTTTGCTTAATTGGCAATGAAGTGAGCATGTCCCAAATTCAATAGGAGTCATTGTTTTTTTTTTTTTCATCATAAGAGACAGAAAAATAAACTCACAGGATCAGAGTCTTCACTGATAAATCTGTAGATATTCTGTTGCAACTTCTAGAAAAATTCTAGGCTTCCTGGCCATAAGTAGAAGACTTTAGTTGCACCATTTTTGCTGGACTGAAAATCCTCAGGGAATTGTCTATACTCAGCAACAGCTAAGCCCCGTAGCCCCATTAGGATGGACAGGGAAATGTCAAACAGCCATGAAAACTGTGGAGAGTTGACAGAGCATCCAGAGTACAGTCCATCAATATGGAGCCACAGTTATGGACCTGAGCATTTTTAATTTTAGCTCATTTTCTTGGGGAGTTCCACAGCTGTGATTTGATTTCTTAAATGCTTTAAAGTGATACTACAGTGAGGTCCACTCAAGGGTAAAGACAGAGACCTGATGACAGGCTGCTTTGAGCTACCGAATATCAGCGTATCTTATGTGAAATCTACTCTGGAATCACAGTTGCATAAGCTTTCAAATTTCATTTTTATTAAAACCAGATATCTGGGTGAGACTAGTAATGTTTCTTTTTTTAACTTTTATTTAATGAATATAAATTTCCAAAGTACAGCTTATTGGATTACAATGGCTTTTCTCCCCCATAACTTCCCTCCCACCCGCAACCCTCCCATCTCCCGTTCCCTCTCTCATTCCATTCACATCAAGATTCATTTTCAATTGTCTTTATATACAGAAGATCAATTTAGTATATATTAAGTAAAGATTTCAACAGTTTGCACTCACACAGAAACACAAAGTGTAAAATGCTATTTGAGTACTAGTTATAGCATTAAATCACATTGTACAATACATTAAGAACAGAGATCCTACATGTGGAGTAAGTGCACAGTGACTCCTGTTGTTGATTTAACAAATTGACACTCTTATTTATGGCGTCAGTAATCACCCTAGGCTCTTGTCATGAGTTGCCAAAGCTATGGAAGCCTTTTGGGTTCGCGGACATCAATCTTATTTAGACAAGGTCATGAGACTAGTAATGTTTCAATCAAAATATTGTAACAGAGTTTACAGCAATCTAAAATAAAAATGCTACAACATATATATATACATATATATATATAAAGCTATTTTACTACTGTGTGAAAAAGTTATATTGAAATAGTGTTAACATAGGAACTTTGACATAAAACATGCATAAGATTGCAAATATCTCACGAGCAGAAATACTCTGTGACAAGTTATAAAAGCAGAATGAGGGGGCTGACGCTATGGCGTAGTGGGTAAAAACCACTGCCTGCAGTGCCAGCATGAGAGCTGGTTTGAGTCCTGACTGCTCCACTTCTGATCCAGCTCTCTGCTGTGGCCTGGGAAAGCAGTGGAAGATGGCCCACTTCCTTGGGCCCTTGCACCCGCATGGGAGACCTGGAGGAAATTCCTGGCTCGTGGCTTTAGATGGAGGTAGCTCCAGCCATTGCAGTCAACTGGGGAGTGGGTCAGCCAATGGAAGGCTTTCCTTTCTTTCTCTCTCTCTCTCTCTCTCTCTCTCTCTCTCTCCTGCTGCCTCTGCCTCTCTGTAACTCTGCCTTTCAAATAGTTAAAAAAAAAAAAAAAACAGAGTGATGTACTTGAAGACTTAAAATTATTGGGAACAAATTCAATTCAGAATAATAGCATTAAAATGTCTTGAATTCCAACGATACTAGCTATCGTTGTGAAAAGCAAAATGCTGATTCATCTCTATATTTATTATTTATATAGATATTCTTAGGTTAACTTTATTATGATTTTTTAACATGAATGAAAATTATTCAGGCTGAATTTCAAATGATATAAGGAACAGTTTCTTTAATTACAAGTGAAATTTCTGAAGCATGAACGTAGAATAGCAGGAGTAGCAATAATTTCAAAATAGAGAAAGTATTTTTTTCTAAAGATGTAAAAGCAGGACTGCTTCTCAATCTTATGTTAAATGTGAGCCATTTAACTCACAAAGGATAATTAATGTAATACATCTTTTGTGAATATTAACAACTTGCTTGTGAAATTTTATATGTAGCATCGCATTTACTTACTGAAGCTAAGAAATCAATTCAGTAACTTAAAAAGACATGTTATAATACAGGTTAAAAATAAAGTTTTGGGGGTCGGCATTGTGGCAGAGCAGGTAAAGCCACCCCCTGTGACATCTCCATCCCATATGGACACCAGTTCAAGTCATCCTGCCCCACTTCTGACCCGGATTCCTGCTAATGTGCCTGAGAAAGCAGCAGAAGACAGGCCAAGTTCTTGGGATTCTGCACCCACATGGGAGACCTGGTGAAGCTCCTGGATCCTGACTTTGGTCTGGCCCAGCCTTAGCCATTGAGGCCATTTGGGGAGTGAACCAACAGATGGATGATTCTCTCTCGCGCTCTGTGTGTGTGTGTGTGTGTATGTGTGTGTGTCTCCTTCTCTCCCTCTCTGTAATTATACCTTCCAAATAAATAAAAGTAAAAATTTAAAAATAAAATTCTTAAGATAATATCTTTGAACAGACACATCTAATACATTTATGAGCAGAAGTAACTTTGGAGGAATTCATCTGCTCTGTCAATTCCTGCACTTTACTTTTTAAAGCTAAGCCTAACTGATATTTTGTGATGATTACCAAAATCCATAGTAATAGAATTGTCAATATAATGGCAAAATAGAGAATAAGTTCATTTAATAAAGATAGACTTATTCTATAGCCTTATACCATGATGAAATATTTAAATAAATTTCTCATGTCAGTAAAAAGCTTAAGTATACTAGTTTGTAATAAAAATGAGGTTATATTTAGCATAGGAAAATACATTGTTAATATAGTCCAGGTGAATAACTCCAATTTCAGTTTTCCTCAAGCATGGTTTGTGAAATGAAATTTACACAAGATTTGACAGTAAATTACTCAGAAGGCATAAAGAATGATTTCCGAAGCATATTAGCAGTTTGAGAACAACCACACATTTTTAATAAAGTGCTATGTTGCTGCTGTGAATTCTGTTCTATTGGCCAAAAGCAGTCTGTTAATTGTGTTTAAAACCAACTCTTATCAGCTGTCTGTGAGGTTTAGCCTTTTACTGAACTGAATGTAGACAGAGAGGAAAAAGAAAAGCCATGCGGTAGACTGAGTTCAAGCTTGGCGGCTGAGGTGTATTGCACATATTCAAAACTATCTGGAGGCAGTCTTGTTTTTTTGTTTATAAATTGGCTCTAATATTGTATTAAAGCTATTTTCAAATGTTACTCTTGGCTTTAAAATCTTGACATTATTATATTTCATCTTCATTGGGATACAAAATTTCTAATTCATTGAAAACACACTCGTTCTCTTAAAAGCTATGAATATGTAGAAAGTACTGCACGTGCACTTAACTATGAGTTCTAAATCCATCCATTATATTACAGGAAACTTTTCAAACATTCCTAAAAATTCTTTAACTTATTTTAACCACTCTCCAAAGTAAATTTATCTCTTTTCTATTTTCTTGATTGTGTTTCAGATATACATTTATTTATGACAATAATCACTTGTTTTAGGGCTGGTCATGAAGTTCTGTCCTTTCTTATCCCTTTGATGTATTTTTTGATAACAGAGTCTACCTTAATTTCTTTTTCTTTCGATTCTATTCTATTATTTATTCTATTCTAGTCTACTGTCTCTATTGTGATAAGAGTAGTTAATGTGAGATCTTCCCTCTTAACAGAAACTTAATTATATAATGCATTA
Source organism: Sylvilagus floridanus (assembly GCA_949820135.1). Taxonomy (NCBI): domain Eukaryota; kingdom Metazoa; phylum Chordata; class Mammalia; order Lagomorpha; family Leporidae; genus Sylvilagus; species Sylvilagus floridanus. The sequence continues at coordinate 29,270,502 of OX463242.1, read as the reverse complement.
TTTTGACTATAGGTTACATAGTATTCAGCAAATCTCCACAGTTTATTCACCTTGCTTAACTAAACTTTATTCTGGTTATTTAATAACTCCTAATTTTCCTCTCACTCTAGCCCTTGATAACACCAAATACAATCTTTAATTTTATAATTTATTATTTAAGCTATCTCATGAAATTGGAATCATATAATATTTTTCTTTCTCTGAATAATTAGTTTCTACAGCTTAATATCCTCCAGGTTTGCCTATATTGTCACCTATTACAAAGTTTCCTACTTTTTAAGGCTGAATGGTATCGCATTAGATGTGCATCTCATATTTTACATATTCATTTACTTATTGGCTATATTGATAGTGCTGCATTAAGTACCGGGTGCCAATATCTCATCAAGTACTTGATTGCAATTATTTTGAAAAAACACTTAGAAGAGGGATTCTTGAACACATAATGGTTATTTTTTTTAATTTTTAAAGGAAATCCCATGCTATTTTTCTTGGTTGCTGCATAACTTGTATTTCCACAAATGGGGTTTCAGTAACTCTGCATCCTTTGTCTTTGCTTATTTGTAATTCCTTTAGATTTATTAAGTCTATAGTGTTATTTAAGTCTTCTATATCCTCATTATTCTTCTACCCGGGACTTTATTTTCACTATTCAAAGTGGAGTATTGAAGTCTCTTACATTTGATTGCTATATAGTTTTCCCTTCAGTTCTACCAATATTTGCTTCTCATATTTAGGTGCTCTGATGTTGAATATTTACACATTAAGCCATCATCTAAAGCCTCTCAGGTGTATTAACAGGAAGCTGGATTGGAAGCAGAGTTGGGCGTCTATTCCATGCACTCTGATATGGGAAGTGGGTGTTCCAAGTAGTGGTTTAACCCACTGCACCACAACTTCTGCCCCAGATCATATTTCTGATAGCCATTCAGCCACTCTCAGTCTTTTGTTTGTGGACTTTATCTGCATTTATAGTAATTACTGACAAAGAAGAATTAATTATTGTCATTTTTATTGTTTTGCTTTAGGTTTATAATTCTTTTGCCTATGTTTTCCTCTGTTGTGGTCTTCGGTTATGTTTTGTTGACTTGTTTCTATTGATATTGTTTTGTTCCTTTGTCTTTTTCTTTTGTATGTTTTTATAGTTTTGTGTGTGTGTGATAATTTTATGGGTTGTATAAATATATTTCAAAAGTCTATTTTACACTTTGTGTAAACTGATTGCAGTTAATTGTGTTTACTGCCTTTCCTCCTACAATGGATGTTATTGCTGTCACAATGTATATCTAAAAAATAAATTGCATGTCTTCAAATACTTCTACTTATTATTGGTACTTTTCCTCCCTTTTTAAAAAAACTGACACATCAGTTTTTATGGAGTATCAGGTGATTTTTTAAAGGACTTTATTTATTTGAGAGGCAGAGTTACAAAGAGAGAGGGAGAGACCTGCTGGTACACTCCCCAAATGGCCACAATGGCCAGAGCTTGGTCAATCTGAAGCCAGGAGCCAGGAGCCAGGAGCTTCTTCTGGGTCTCCAAAACGGGTGCAGAGACCCAAGCACTTGAGCCATCTTTTACTCTTTTCCCAGGTCACAAGCAGAGAGCTAGATTGGAAGATGAGCAGCTGGGACATGAATTGGCATCCATTTAGGATGCCAGCGTCACAGAGGATGGCTTAGCCTACCATACCACAGCTCCAACCCCCTCTGGTGATAATGTAAAGCATGTACATGAATTGTCAGATTAGGCATTTCCATCTCCAACATTTATCATTTCTTTGTCCTGGAAACCTTCAAACTGTTCTTTTCTAGTTCTTTTTAAATATGTTAAATAAATTATTGTAAGCTAGAATGATCCAACTGAGCTGTAGAACACTAGAATTTATTCCTCATATCTAAATGTATTTTGATACCTGTTATCCAACGTTACTCTAGGCCCCCTCTCTCACACCCTCCCTAACCTCCAGTGACCACACTTAAACTCTCTCTTTCTATAAGATCAACTTGTTCAGCTTCCCAACATGCATGAGAACACAGGTACCCAGCTTATTTCACTTAAAGGTACTCCTGTCCATCCATGTTCCTGCTAAAGGCAACTTCATTCTCTTTCATGGCTGAATAATATTTTATTGTATTTTCTATACATACATATGTGCATACACACAAAATATATATATGCATATATATACATATACATATATACTACATGTTCTGTAGTCATTCATCCAATGATAGACATTTTGGTTGATTACATATCCTGTCTATTTTGAATAGTGTTGCAATAATCATTGGAGTGCTGATGTCTCTTCAACATACTGATTTCATTTCCTTCTTATATTTACCTAATAGTTAGATAAGTGAATTATGTGGTAGTTCTATTTTTATATTTTTAGAAACCTCTATATAGTTTTCCATAGCGCCTCTATAATCCATTTTTCTAACAACAGAATATGAATTCCCTTTCTCTTCATCTTGCCACTATTTGTTATTTTACCCATTCTCCTACATAAGAGGTGCCTCTCAAATCAGGGTTGATCTTGACTGGGAAGACTGAATCATTTGCATCTGTATATGGTCATTCTGAGTGTCTATTCTCAGTATCCATGCTACATCCCTACTGTACTGCTGTACTCCCCATTAATACTCAAGTTAAATATCAATTACGTTTTCTTTGTTTTGGTCATTTGTGTGTGTGTATAAAGAAATATGCAAGGCATTTATAGTCAGCCATGTTATTGCTGTAACTGAATGCTCTTTTAACTTTCATGTCATAAATTTAAAATGTTTTACCCACCACCATTTCAATGATTTATTTGACATATATACTCAGTATTTACCATTAGCAACAAGTTTCATAATTCCTTATGCAATAACATTGATGTGTAGTGTCATTTCATTTGACTTGAACAAATTGCTTTAATACTTGTTGTGTAGTAAGTCTATGGTGATAATTTCTCTCAGCTTTTGTTTATTGAAAAACTCTTTATCTCTTTTTTATTTTCTAGGGGGAGTTTTTCTGATTACTGTATTCTTGGCTTATAGTTTCTCTCTTTCAGTTAAGTTTAATATACCACATCACTCCCTCTTCTTGCTTGCAGGGTTTCTTTTAAAATATATAGTAATAAACTTAAAAGGAGTTTCCTACGTATCTAATGAGTAGCTTTCCTTTGCTGCATTTAAAATTCTACCATTGTCATTTGACAATTTTAATGTCTTTCAACATGGATTTCATCTTATTTTATATTCATTGAATCAGCATGTCTGTTTTCTTCCCAGATTTGGAAAATTTTTAGCCAGTATTTCTCTGAAATAGGTTTCCAGTCCTTTATCTTTCTGAGACCCCCATAATATGCATGCTGGTCGACATGATGCTGTCTGTAATTCTCTAGGCTTTATTCACTCTTTTCCATTCTCTCTCTCTCTCTCTCTCTCTCTCTCTCTCTCTCTCTCTCTCTCTCTTAATTCTTCTGACAATTATTTGCAGTGACCTGTCTTGGTGCTTGCTGATCCCTTTTTCTACTTGATTTAGTCTGTCACTGAGCAGTCCTCAAGACTTTTTGGTTCAATTAGTATATTCTTATGGGTTTTTTTTTCTATTTCCTTCTTATTTGTTGAAATCTCTGTGTTTATACACTCTTCTCTTCATTTTTTTCCCCTGATCTCTGGGTTGATGTCTATGGCTTAGGTAAAGTTTTCTCCCTCTCTTTGTGGGCTGGCCTAGTATAGGAGAAAGCCCCTCCAATTATTCTAGTCAGAGATTTGGACTCCTCTATCATTTCTTTCCTTTCGGGTAGAAGCAGACATTTAGGATTTTTGTCCACTCTCTCTGTGCTGATCCGGCAGTGTAAGGTGAGACATTTTCCCATACCAGTACTCTGTTTGTTGTCCTCTGGATGTTGGACTGGCTAGATGCTTCAGAGCTCCAGGACTGGGGATTCATATGGCAGTTACCTGTGAAGCACCAGAAATCCATAACACTGTATACATGAGTCAACTCTGTTCCCCTCAGGGGGAATTTTGCACCTGCTTGTGTTGTGCTGTGTAGGAGGAAGGATCAAGGCTGTCTGAAAACCCAAGCTCCGCTCTCATTCTCTCCCAGGTAGCTATACTGTTCTGAACCCATCAAAGCTCCAAACCTGGCAGGACAGATGCCAAATCCCTTGGATGCCACTAGGAATTGTTTTGGGTTTTAGATTTGTGAGTCAATTCTTTTCTTCCCATGGGTGAAAGTGAAGCTGGGCTGTCATTTCTTGGTCATACACCTGTGCGCCAACAGCAAGTTCTCCAGTGAAACAGTGTGCTAAATCTCCCGACTAGATTTGGTGAGTCTAATTTTGCATTCTCTTGAGTTAAAGAAGTCTTTCAGTTACTTTATGATTTATCAGAAAGAAACTTGTCTGTATTATTGCCAAGACAGCATTCATCCAAGGAGGATTCTTGGGCTCCCTAGTCTGCCACGGTTCTGATACCACTCTTACTTTTCTTTTTCATGCCTAGTGCTTGCTGAATGAAGATTCGGTTCTCAAGAAATTTTTGAATAAATAAACTAATGAGAGATCAAATAGATTTTTATAAGAATACTTAGAGAATAATGTGTATAATCTTATTTTCTAAGTTACCAAAAATACAATACAAAAGGTAAAAATAAAATATTTAAGGTGACAGTAGCTCATAAGACATTTCCCCCATTGATTATTAACAATCTGCAGTTTAATTTTATTTTTATTCAGGTAGATTCTTTAAAGATTTATTTACATATATTAAAATTCAGAGTTATATAGAAAGGTAGAGACTTACATAGGAAAGACAGTCAGATAGAGATCTTCCATGTACTGGTTCACTCCCCAGAAGGCTGCAATGGCTGGCACTGGGCCAGGTCGAAGTCAGGAGCCGGGAGCTTCATCTGGGTCTCCTACATGGATGGCAAGGGCCCAAATACTTGGACCATCTTCCCCTGTTTTTCTCAGGCACATTGACAGGGATCTAGATTGGAAGTGGAGCATCTAGAACACGAACCAGCAACCCATATGGGATGCTGGCATTGCACATGGCAGCTTTACCTGCTAAGCTACATTAACCCCCTAGAGTAGATTTTTGTTTCTTAATAAAATATGATTTTGGAATAGTGTCACAAATGGCTAAGGTGAATGCTAAAAGTTATAGGTGAAATGAAGTATCTCAACAGATGAGTCTTGAGTCCTCTAAATGCTGTCAGACACCATACATCTCATTAAAATATTTCTGCTTTTATATAATGCAGCTTAAAGCATGATGCAGTGATAATTACAATGGGTGTGATGGTAGTTGTAATGATGATGATGATGGACAATTTTGAGGATAATGACAATTATTTTTGCTGAATACATGTTTGAATATTTATTGTGTGGGGGACATTTTGAATATATTAATGTCAAAATTCTTGATGCATACATTTTTAATGTGTTTTTGTTGTTGTTTTTGATGTTTATTGCCATTTGTTGAAAAGAGATTCACTTTAAGGATGTTATTGAATTGACTGTAATTCCACAACTCATTATGGAAATCTTACTTACTTTGAAAAAAAAAATCCTGGCATTGTGGTGTAGCAGGTATAGTTGCCACCTGTGACACTAACATCCCATATGGGCACCAGTTCATGTCCAGGTTGCTCCACTTCTGATTCAGCTCCCTGCTAATGTGCCTGAGAAAAGCAGCAAGTACTGGGCCCCCACCACTCACATGGTACACCCAGATGAAGTCCTGGCTCTTGGCTTTAGCTTGGCCCCACATTGACGATTGTAGCCATCTGAGGAGTGAACCAGTGAATAGAAAAACTCTCCCTCTTTTAACTCTGACTTCCAAATATATATATCCTATTTATAGATTATATTTTCAGAATCTTAGATTTTTGGAAAAGTTTCTAATAATTCAGTTTTCTTTAGAAAATAGAATATCAATTTCTTTTTTTTTAAAAAAAAAAAGATTTATTTTATTTGAAAGGCACATTTTACAGAGAGAAAGATCATCCACAGGTTCACTCTCCCATTGCCACAATAGCCAGGGGGCTGGGCCAGACTGGAGCCAGGAGCATCTTCACGGTCTCCTATGTAGGTGGAGGGCTCAAGGACTCGGGCCATCCTCCACTGCTTTCTCAGGAGCATTAGTGGGGCGCTTCATCAGCAGTGGAGCAGCCAGAACATGAACGAATGCCTACAGGACGCCAGCATCTCAGGCAGTGGCTTTACTAGCTATACCACAATACCAGCCCCTTAAGATTTATTCATGTACTTATCTGAAAGGAGAGATGGAGAGAGATTGTCCACTCGTTGGTTCACTCCCAAAATGGCCACAGCAGCTGGGGCTGAGCCAGGCTGAAGTCCGGAGCGAGGAGTCTCATCCAGATCTCTCACATCGGGGCAAGGCCCAAGCACTTGCTACTCACAAAAGTAAGGCACATAAGGAATTATAAATTTTCTATTGGTAATATGTAAAAAGATAAAAAAGTAAAATTAATTTTTTGACATGCAGATTTAGATAGTGAGAGAGAGAGAATGAGAGAAAGGTCTTCCTTCCGTTGGTTCGCCCCTCAAATGGCAAAACACTTGGGCCATCCTCCACTACCTTCCCGGGCCACAGCAGAGAGCTAGACTGGAAGAGGAGTGACTGGGACAGAATCCGGTGCCCCAACAGGGACTAGAACCTGGTGTGCAGGTGGGGCATTAGCCTAGTGAGCCACAGTGCCAGCCCAGTAAAATTAATTTTAATAATACAGCTTATCTGACCAACTCATCCAAGATATGATTTGCAAAAAAATTCAGTCTTTATAAAAATGCAAATATTTTACCATTTTTTAAGCCAAGTGATTGAAGTGCTGTAATAATCTTAGCAAACCAATTTTTTTTAAAAAAATCTGAATAACTGCTTATTTAATTTCAATTGATAAATAGCCATATATAGATATTGGTTATTGCATTGGTTGGTGGATATCTAGAATATATTTGTTTTGTTAAAGAAGATGACGGTAATATTTCTTCCTTATTTACAGATAATTTTCATATTTTACAATTCTCTAAAATACTTGGGATAAGTGTTTCTCAAGTACTGTGTCAAATATACTACTTGGACTACAATTGTTTTAAAGTATTTTATCATAATAGATAAGCACCCCTTGCTAATAATCCCATTTATCTAAATTTCACTGATTAAATTTGTTCATATATTTATCACATTACATTTGATTTCATACTATGCATGTTTGTAGTAATTACACAGAGCTAATTTTAATTTTGGAAATTGTATAAGATACAATTAATTTCATATATTTAACTTATACATCACAACTATGCTAAATTTCATTGTTAGTTCTAGTAGTGTTTTTTAGATTCCATAATATTCCTACATAAATGATCAGGTTTTCTATGAGTAAAAGGGCTTTTTCATGTTCTTTAATGATTTGTATGTTTGTGAATTGCTTTTCTTACCTATTGAACTGACTAGAATCTTTGTTATGATGTTGAAAAGAATGCTAAGGGAAGACATACTTGTCTTGTTCCTGATTAAGAAGGAAAGCGTTATGTCTTTCAAAATAAGTGTGGTGTTATTTTCATAGAAACCCATCATTAGGTTGAAGAAATTCCTGCCTATTTCTGCTTTGCTGGTTATTTTTATTAATGATAAATATTAGCCCTTGTCAAATGTTTTTCCTGTGTCCATTTATGTGATTATATGATTTTTTTAGTTTGAAAATATAGTGTGTTACTAATTTTCCATGTTAAGTCAGCCTTTCATTTCTAGGATAAGCACTACTTGAAGGTTTTTGAAGACCACTGTGAGGAAGATCCAATGTGTTCATAGAAAATGCACATTGTTTTGTAATTTTATTCTCCCCAAATTTTGAAGCCCCATCATATGTATTAATATGAGTTTATATTGTAAAAATGCAAAAACTCAATGTTGATCTGGATCAATATACAGAATAGAGAATACAAATTGTCAAATATCTATTTTACATGCCAAAATATTTGTTTTATGGAGGCATGAATGATTATTATAAATATATCGATGTGATAACTCATTTTCTAGAGATATATTTTGTCTAATATAATCATCTTGCTCAACATACGTACTGACCCATAACAGCTAGTATTTTCTGACATCAGCAGACCAAGGTTAATTGAAAGAGGCACATTATGCTGTCATGTGTGATCCTATACAGACCTCTAATTTTTAACTTTGTAAAGTCATTCATGTTAATCATATTTCATTATATTTAACATTTTTTCTTTCTTCACTTGATCTTATCAAAAGGCCGAAAAGAGAAGTGATTAACATTTTTCTTTCTTATGGAAAATTATACCTCAAAGGAATTTCTTGCCTTTAATTAGAAACAAATCTCACAATTTGTGAAAGTGAGGAAGTGAACAGATTTTTTAAAAAGCCTTGAAGGCTATACTGAATCACTATGATTAGCATTAACAGGAAATACATGAAATTTTTATGCAACTCTGAACATTTTGGCAATCTAAAAGCATGGACATACCATATACCAGAACAGTGCTCCTACAAGCTCACTAACAATGAAGTAGTCACTGCTACTTTTCCAGTGAGATGAGTGACATCACAATTTCTCATCACTGACAATTAGTCCACACCTGAGAGTAAACTTCAAAATGTTGTGAGCCAATGTGTAATGAAAGTTCAGTTGTGTAGAAGTTCTATTTATAAAGATCTGACTTCTGAATAAACAATGCATTCATTTCTCTCGGAAATCTCAAGCCTGTTTCTGGGTCACTCTGGTAGCTAAAATGCTGCAGAATTTGACTATTGTTTTACTTTTTGTATTATTGTTTTTGGGCATTCATGTCAGAAGAAAAACATTTCATTATAATCTATACTTACAGGATATAATTGACATCACCTGTCCAAAAAAATTCATCGAAGATTTTTGTCTCAGAACATGTTCAGGAAGTTTATTTACCTTAAATATATATACCTTAAATATATATACCTTAAATATATATATATATATATATATATATATACATATATATATATATGTTTTGTGGACTCTCATAACAGATACCGCTCTTTTGTTTTGGTAAAATATACTTAAAGTCAAATTTCTGATCCATTTTGATTATTAACCATGGCTCAAATGCTTTTCAGTTCTGTATATAGCAATCTTTGACTTTTTAATGACTTTTCTAATGTCTTATCTTTAGGAACATTTGTGACATTATAATATTGAATTTTCATTTTTTTTTGGTAAATGTCTGATTTTTTCAAAAAAAGAGACAATTTTATAATATGAAGAATGCCTCAGAATATGCTTGAGGTCTTTTTGTGAAAAGTTCTATTCATAAACATACTTTAAAAATTGAAGAATAGCCATGACAATAAAAATTATAAGCTAAGATATTAGTCAATATAAGGGAATAGTCATAGAAAATGGGAGTCTCTTTTGTTAGGATATTACTGAATTGTATTCTTTCATTGAGCAGTGAGAGGAAAACATGAAAATAAATTCTATCAATTTGCCTAGATTTTATTGTCTCTTCAATATTCAGTGTTGCCAGATTTCTTGGATTTTTCCCACATTAAAACTTATTGCCTTCATTTTACACATAAAATGTGCCCAAATATATGGTTACTCAGAATGATGTAAAGATAAGAATTTGTTTAAAAATTACTTAAAATATATTTGCTGATCTCAAATATCAGAACTTTGAAAAGTGTGACCATGACCATGTTCAATGGTAAAGTGTTTTTTTTTTTTTTTTGAAGTTTTTTTTTTTTTTATTTATTTGAAAGTCACAGTTACACAGAGAGAGAAGGAGAGGTAGAGAGAGAGAGGTCTTCCATCTGCTGGTTCACTCCCCAATTGGCCACAACAGCTGGAACTGTGCCAGTCCAAAACCAGGAGCCAGGAGCTTCTTCTGGGTCTCCCAGGCGGGTGCAGGGGCCCAAGGACCTGAGCCATCCTCTACTGCTTTCCCAGGCCACAGCAGAGAGCTGGATCAGAAGTGAAACAGCTGGTACTCAAACCAGCACTCATATGGGATGTTGGCACTGCAGGCGGCGACTTTACCTGCTATGCCACAACGCCAGCCCATAAAATTGTTTTGAAATACAAGAAAACACTTAAACTACTGAATATCTTGCACTTTTTTTTTTACAGCTTGTGGTTCTAATTATATCATAGGACCAGCTTAAATTTAATTCCATTGTATACTAGACAATTTAAGGAAATATAAATTGAAATATATTTTCCTAAGTTATTATCAATTCACCATTATGTAATACTCACTGGTCACTCTATTGGTTATATATTGCCACATGAAGGTCTACTACAGATAATTTGGTGGCGTAGAAGAAGAGACATTTATTTCACTCATGTGGCTACAAGGTTTAGCTAATGTGGACCACACTCATTCATGAGTCTACTTCAGTGGAAGGTCTTTCCCATAGCTCTGTTGTTATTGTTTGGACTCATTGTGGTATCTACATAGGAATTTTCGAGCTCTTAGTTGATCTGTCATGGCCACCACTATTCCTTGTATCTTTTATTTTCTAGTATTCTAACCTGGCACATTCTCATCATAATTGCAGAGATGCAAAAGTAGTCATGTCCAGTTGAAAAAGCATCTATGCAACTTCACTTTTGACGTATTTGCTGCTTTACTATGGACCAAAGCAAGACACTAGGTAAAAGCTAGAGTCAAGGTAGAACACTGCAAAGAGTAGAGCATAGATGTAGGGAACGGTGCAGAGTCAGGGTTTCTCTGTCATGAGTATAGCACAGTTGATGCTTTATAGGACTGGAGGATGATGTAGTCCAAACCCTCACAGGATCTGTAACATCTAAGTTTCTTATTAATATTCACCATGAGAAAACAATGTCTTCATTCTATTATTGCCTTCAGAAATGAGTATCACCTGTGTTCTCCTTCACTTTCCATACAGAAATGTGAACAGTGGTAATTTTCATTTGGCTCTGTTTTTCAAGAAGTGACTTGAAGCATTAGCTGACGTTATTTAATGACAAGTACAGAGTAACGCTCTCTTGCACTCAGGAATGTCACAAGGAGATAAAAGTGAAAACGAAATGACAAAGGAAATGAGCCAGAAAATAAGACCTCTGGACAATTAAAATTCACAGCCCACGCCAAACAAGTGAAAATCTTTTAGCTTGATTATATAAATTCAGCTTATTATAAATTTTAAAAGAAAACAATTTTGTGGTTTCTTATCTCAATGGGCAGCTGCTAGACCTCCAAATGGAATTTCCTAATGAGCAAGGAAACAAAGCTGTTTCTTTTTTTCCCTAGATACCCTGCACTTGCCTGGCTCCTACCCAGCACTGACCAGCTGCTCTATTCTGTAGCCACCTGGTCTTACTGCTGACATTTGAGTTTGGAAGGAGTAAATGTTTCTCCGTAAATATTCCAGATGTAATTCCTGGTTTTTCCTGTTGCTGGCTTCTGGATTGACCCTACTCGAAAATGGCAAAAATCTTAGTGTTTGTGAGAGACGAAATGGAGGACCTGGAGGGTTTCATTGGCGACATGGTGGTCATCCCACGTCTATGTATGCCACCACTATGGAGGTTGAGAAGCTTCAGTCTGTCTTTCCAAGGCCCTGGTACACTGAGAATTCTTGATAGAGTTTATTCACTTAAGTTGGAACATGGAGGAAGCTGACTTGTTCCTTCTACAACTGCTGACATGACTTCTTAACAACATGATCAGGACACCTCTGGGGTCTTTTTTGCAGCTACATAAGCAGACATTTTAGTGAACAGTCATCAAGTTTGTGAATAGAAAGGCAGAGCAGGTGAGGAAAATAATAACTTTCTGATTAAGTGGAAGGTTGGGATATGCATTTGTGGGGCTGCCAGTTCCTATGGGTAAACTCAGAAGTAGGTGCAGGAGCAGCTCTCTTGGTGAGCTGGTGTTACTGTCAACCTCTGTCCTAGACACCTCACTCTCTGCCCTCACAGTGATTTTTTTTAAGTATCTGCTACCCTTCATTAAATGTCATTTTTCTTAGAACACCTCGTTTTATTTTCACTCATGAGCAACTGATATAATCATGTATATCCAAAATGTATATGTATATACAAAAATGTATATCCAAAAAAAAAAAAGCTGATAGTTATGGATTGTGAGATTGGAGAGTTCTTACAGATCCATCTCACCTAATTTTTCTCACTATTATGAGTCTATTGTTTTACAAGTGGCCTATTGTCTATTTTTTAAAAGATCTATTTATTTGAAAGGTGGAGTTACAGAGAGAGGTAGAGACAGAGAGAGAGGTCTTCCATCCGCTGGTTCACTCCCCAGATGGCCGCAATGGCCGGAGCTGCACCAATCCGAAGCCAGAAGCCAAGAGCTTCTACCAGGTCCCCCTTGCAGGTGCAGGGGCTCAAGGACTTGGGCCATCTTCTACTGCTTTCCAAGGCCATAGAAGAGAGCTGGATCAGGAGTGGAGCAGCTGGGACTAGAACCGGTGCCCATATGGGATGCCGGCACATCAGGCCAGGGTGTTAACCCGCTGCGCCACAGCACCAGGCCCTATTGTTTTATAAGTAATGGAATGATAATGATATGTCATTATTATCTGAAGTTCATAATTTATTCAAATTTTCTTAGACTTTACTTAACAACTTTTTCTGTTTTAGTATTCCATCCAACATACCAAGTTACATTTACTTTTCATGTGTTATTAAGTTCTATTTAATTTTTGTAGTAGCTCAGACTAGTATTGTTTTTGACACTCTTAATAGTTTTTTAGGAGTACTTCTCAGGTTTTTATTAAATGCCTTTCTATTATAATTCTATGCATTTCTCCTTATTAAACTGGGTTTATAGTTATCATACCATAGAGATGTGATTTTTATCAAATCATATCAAGGATACATGCAATCACCATGATTTTTCACAAGAAATTTTAATAATGATAACCTTGTTTATAGAGCATTTGTTACATTTCTTCACTTGAAAGTTATTTTTCACCACTTTCCATAATGCATATTTTGGAAAGGTCAGTATATACAACTTATATGTAAGGAATAGGAATTTATGCTACCACACCTGAGGGCTGAACATTTACATAAATTACTCAGATTTCTGTCACAAGGGTAATTTGTCTCTTTATCTCCATTTCTTTCTTTATTAAACAAAGTATTTTTATTCATAGACTTATAGGTATTTATTATATACTTTGGGCTGTAGTCCAATACTTTATTTTGTGGATCAAACCATTTTAACTTTGACTACTGGGGACTCCTTCAATTGACCCCATTTGTTTTGACATACCCCTTGAACATGGTTCTTGAGATTTTTTAAATAATTCCTTAATTTCTAGAGCTGCAAGATACTCTACTCTCAACTAACACTAACTGCTCTAGGTCATAGGCCAGACATTTCACTGAGGAGCCATGGTTGCTTCTATCACACAATGGATCAGAAGGTAGATTGAGTGCTGGGACCTTATCAGTTCTTAATATTAGAAAACTGGATCCCCTAAATAAAGAATCATATCATCTGCAAAGAGGGATAGTTTGAGTTCTTCCTTCCCAATTTGTATCCCTTTAATTTCTTTTTCTTGCCTAATAGCTCTACCTAAGACTTCCAGAACTATATTGAATAGCAGTGGTGAGAGTGGGCATCCCTGTCTGGTACCAGATCTCAGTGGGAATGCTTCCAACTTTTCCCCATTCAATAGGATGTTGGCCATGGGTTTTTCATAAATTGCTTTGATTGTATTGAGGAATGTTCCTTCTATACCCAATTTTCTTAGAGTTTTCATCATGAAAGGGTGTTGTATTTTATCAAATGCTGTCTCTGCATCTATTGAGATAATCCTATGGCTTTTCTTCTGCAGTTTGTCAATTAGGTGTATCACATTGATTGTTTTGTGAACATTGAACCATCCCTGCATCCCAGGGATAAATCCCACTTGGTCTGGGTGGATGATCTTTCTGATGTGTTGTTGCATTCTATTGACCAGAATTTTATTGAGGATTTTTGCATCTATGTTCATCAGGGATATTGGTCTGTAATTTTCTTTCAATGCTGCATCTTTTTCAGGTTTAGGAATTAAGGTGGCTTCATAGAAAGAATTTGGGAGGATTCCCTCTTTTTCGATTGTTCTGAATAGTTTGAGAAGAATTGGAGTTAGTTCTTCTTTAAATGTCTGGTAGAATTCAGCAGTGAATCCATCTTGTCCTGGGCTTTTCTTTGTTGGGAGGGCCTTTATTACTGATTCAATTTCTGACTCACTTATGGGTCTGTTTATGTTTTCTATGTCTTCCTAGTTCCATTTAGGTAGGTTGCATGTGTCCAGGAATCAATCCATTTCTGATAGATTACCCTGTTTGCTGGAATACAAGTCCTTGTAGTAATTTCTGATGATTCTCTTTATTTCTGTGGTATTTGTTGTTATTTCCCTTTTTCATCTCTGATTTTATTGATTTTGGTCTTTTCTCTTCTTTTTTTTTAGTTATTTGGGCCAATGGGGTGTCAATTTTTTTTTTTTTTCAAAAAACCAGCTCCTCCTTTGGCTGATCTTTTGTAATATTTCTTTGGATTCAATTCTGCTGATTTCTTCTCTTATTTTAATTATTTCTCTTTTTCTACTAGATTTGGGTCTGGTTTGCTGCAGATTTTCTAGATCCTTGAGATGCATTGATAGCTCATTTATTTGGTGCCTTTCCAATTTCTTGATGTAGGCACCTATTGTTATAAACTTTCCTCTTAACACTGCTTTTGCTGTATCCCATAAGTTTTGATATGTTGTGTTGTTATCCTCATTTACTTCCAGAAAGTTTTTGATTTCTCTTTTGATTTCTTCTATGACCCACTGTTCATTCAGGGGCATGTTGTTCAGTCTCCATGTGTTTGCATATGCTCTAGAGATTCCTGAGTTGCTAATTTCCAGTTTTATTCCACTGTGGTCTGAGAAGATGCATAGTATGATTTCAATTTTTTTTTAATTTGCTGAGACTTGCTTTATGGCCTAGTATGTGGTCAATATGATAGTAAGTTCCATGTACTGCTGCTGAGAAGAATGTGTATTCATTAAGTGTAGGATGAAAAGTTCTATAGATATCTGTTAGATCTATTTGAGCTATAGTGTTAATTAAATCTGCTGTTTCCTTGATGATCTTCTGTCTGGTTGATCTGTGTATTACTGAAAGTGGAATATTGAAGTCCCCCAATACTATTTTATTGGAGTCTAAGTCTCCCTTTAAGTTCCTTAATATATCTTTTAAATAAATTGGTGCCCTGTAATTAGGTGCATATGCATTTATAATAGTTACATATTCCTATTGAATTGATCCCTTAATCATTATATAGTGCCCCTCTTTGTCTCTCTTAACAGTTTTTGTGTTAAAGTTTATTTTGTCTGATATTAAGATGGCCACACCAGCTCTTTTTTGGTTTCTGTTGGCATGGAATATCTTTTATGAACCTTTCACTTTCAGTCTGCATGTATCTTTGTTGCAAACATGTGTTTCTTGTAAGCAGCAAATAGTCGGCTTTTGTTTTTTAATCCATTCGCCAGTCTGTGTCTTTTAACTGGAGAGTTGAGGCCACTAACGTTCAATGTGACTATTGATAAGTAGTGACACTGCCCTGCCATTTTTCCAAAGATATTTCTAATACATGCTTTAAAATTCCTTGAGCTTTTACTAGGAGATTTTCTTCCTTTCTCGATTGCAGTTGATATGGGCACAACACTTTGGGCAGTCATTGAACAGAAAGCTTGCTCAACTTTCACTTCTGAGTCGGAATTGTGTAATTTAAATCAATTTAGATGTTTTTTTCTTCTATTAATCATTGGTACTCTTCAATTAAGGAATGAACAAGTTGAATTTTTTTCCTCATAAATTGATGTGGCCTTCATGTTAACATTGTCTCTTCCCTTCTTGGAACAAACTATCCATTTGTAAACTGCTGATTTCATTGGGGCATTGTCACCATAAACTTGCTGTAAAGCATCAGTGATTTTTCCATTTGTCTACCCAAGCTTTACCAAAAACTTGTGGCAGAATTCACATTGCTCTGAGAGAGGTTATCTTCAAACTGATGACATAGCCTTCTTAGTATCTCAAACTAGATACTGTCTATATATGTTATAAGAAATTAGTATGAGTTTATTCCACTGAAAAACAATTTTGAAATCTGTGCATAGTTTTTCCATATGTATTTTTTATTAATTATTTGAATTAATTTTTATATATTTTATATATTTCACATGAAAAATGGGTAAAAACTGATATGCAATTTTATCTTACTCACTTTTATTAGTATACCTTAATATACATTTTTAAAGTCAATAAAATGTTTACAGACAACAATTCATAATCACTATATATTATATGACTCATGATAGTTTAATTATAGTTCTAAAGTTATATATTAGGTTGCTACAAATTTCGACAATTTAAATAGAAATACCATCCTTTTATTAATTTCCAATCACTTATTTTAAAAACTACTTTTTGACATATTTTTGACATATGAAAATATGTACATACTTGTATTTAATATATATAAATTGATGAATTGGGATATGTATATACACCCATGAATCTATCACCACCATCAAGCCAGATACCTATTTATCACCTTCCTGTTTCTTCTTCCTCCAAACTTTTTATTTATGATAGTAATTTTTCCTAGTTATTTATTTATGATTCCACTTATTCATTTCATATTGGTATAATCATTCATTAGACATCAGCAATATGCCAGACATTATATTCATCAATGGAGATGGAAACCAAACACACCATGTTCTTACTTTCAAGTTATTTACAACCTGTGGGTAACAGAATTCCACAACTCTTTTGAAACAAATGAAGATTAATTATTTTAATCACAAGAAACCATGTTAGAAGTGCCAGAAGTACATCTAGAAAGAGAATGTGGCTTTCACTATAGTATTTCCCCATAGAAACTGAGAACATACTATACCCAAAATGTCAAGGAGACCTAAAAATAGAAAGGGACAGAAGGAAGGGAAAAGGAATGAAAAGAAGAAAATGAAACACATACAGAGTCAGAGAAAACCATGTGATTAGAGATATAAGGATATTGATAAATTAAAAAGTTCAAGAAAGAACTAGAAGGAACACAACATCTTCCAATTTCAAATCTTTGCAATATTTAAACTTCATCTGATTTCTACCTATCTTTTTCTGTCTCAAAAATAGAGTCAGCTTGAAACTCTAGTTATTGCTATTCCTGGATATTTTCTCAAATTTAATATCTTCTCTCCTTGTCTACCCACAGCAGAACCTGAGGCCCTGATCTTTGCTCTTCTACATGCAGTAAAGCCACCTAGCTTGCTTGTGCTTCCACCTCCTGATTCTCTCCCACAGGCTCCAGGGATATGCCTGTCTGCTTTCTCTCTGACACCACCATCAACTCTTCCATCTGCATTATATTTCACTAGGGATCTGTTGCAACAAGGCACCAGCCCCTAACTTCTCCTTTATGCTGCTATTTTTGAAACAGTCACATAGTTCCTTCTAGATTCCTCATCTATATCTTTGTTTTCTTATTTTGTTTTTTATTTATCATAATTAAATGAAAATAAGCAGAAAGTACCATTAATAAATCATATCGTCAACTAATAGTAAAGATAATTATGTAACTCTAGGTGGAAGGATTTGGGATAAGACCCTGGTCTTTGGTATATAATTTAATCATAGCAACAATTCTATGTGTTGCATATTTGTGTTACCTCAGTTTATTAAGGAGGAACAGAAAGGAGTGGAATTATGGAAAGTCACAAAACCAATGTTATAGAATTGTAGGAAATCTTGAAAATGAAGTAATTGTTTTCACTGTTTCTTTATTGGAATCTGAATAGTGGTTGGGATAGACAATAGTTTCAGGATTGAACCCATATGTGTGTCTCCTGATAACATTCATTCTTAACTCTTCATTTGATCATTTTTTTTTCCTTGAAATAGAACATATCCTGATCTACATCCCTCTCCTCTCCCAAGAGTTCTGATACTAAAATAGCTTCTCTTTTCTCAGTGCTTTAACTGACTTCACTTACTCATGCACTTCCAAAAACCTGCTGATTCCTACAGAGAGGTCTAGACTGTTAGAGATGCTATCTGATGTCAGTGCTTTAACTGACTTCACTTACTCATGCATTTCAGAAAACCTGCTGATTCCTACAGAGAGGTCTAGACTGTTAGAGATGCTATCCGATGTAGCAGTGAAGAATGCAGTAGTCTCACCATCTTGGAAATTACATTCCAGTAAGAAAAAAGAATTAAAAATGAACAATACCTAAATAAAGTGATTATAGATTTCACTAGTGTCATGAAGAAATTTAGTAAATAACTATGATTAGGCTTCATTGGGATGGTTTTCTTCAGATAGGATAATCCTCTTTCCTGAAGAGGTGACATTTTTGCCAAGGCACAAGTCAATGGTGTGAAGGAGGTAAACATGAAATTATTTGCAAATGAAATTTCTGTCCTGAACAGAGACAAAAGAGATAGAAGATAAGGTCAAAAAGGTGAGAAGATCTAGGTCCAGGGGAGTTTTTTCAGGCTCTGATAAAAGATTCAGGGATTTATTGAGATTGCATTAAAAAGTCATCAGTGAGTTTTGCGTGGGGGAGTGATAGGATCTGACTCACTTTAAAAATCGCATCACAGATATTGTTACCCAAGTGAAATTGTAGTTGCCAAATAGTAAATGATACAAATTCTCCCAAGGCTCATATGAGTTTTGTTTATATCCCAAGAGCCAAGACTCTGTTGGTTTCTTGTGAGAAGCTTAATCTTTAAAAAAAAATACTACTATTTTCTTTTCTCCCATAATAAGACCACTTTGTTTCTTGGGCACTTGTTTGTTGTTCTGCTTCCATGGAGAAAAGCCAGTAAGATTTAACATTTCCATAAAGGAAATTAATGATCATGTTAGTAAATACCTTGATTACCAATGCTATGTGGAATTCTTTAAGAAGGATATATTTCTTGCTGTTTGGATCCAGTAGTTTATATGGCTTGTCAGGGGCATAACCTGTCGTGCATACAAAGGAAGAAGATTCCTGCTTCCCTCCAGCTGTGAGGTTTTGATCCACAAGCTTTCCACTTGGCCTTACATTGATCTCTAAACTGAAAAGGTTAATTAGAATAGAGCTTCTTAATTGTGACTATTGTGGACTGGATCATTCATCAGTGTTGGGATTGTCCTGTGCCTTGTGGTATGTTTATCAGTATCCCTGTCTTCTAGACTCAGGATAATCAAGACATTGCTAAAATCTCTGACATTTGAGAATCACACTTCTCTAACAACTTCTTAGGTGTCTCTTTGCACTTCCATTTTAAATGCACCAAGAATCCCTGCAGTAATCAGAGACTCAAAAGTTGAGCTTTTGATATTTTGTTGTTCAGGATGACATTTTCTGCTGAGAGGTGCTGAGCTTTCTTCTCTTTTTCCTATGTCACTATGACATCAAATTACCACTCTGAAGTGACTCTTACCACAAAGAGCAGGCTGCTAACGCCAAGTGGATAGAATACTCCCTTCTCACAATCCAGTTTCCAAAGGTTTCTTGCTCTTCAGGTATGTAAATCTTATCTGGCTTTTTAAGAACCAGTGATTCCTTAAGGGAAGGAGAACTGTTTGTGTAAAGTATGAGCCCAATGACCATAAATTAAATCAAGTAAGGAAATTAGCATTTCTAGATAACCACAACTTTATTTTAGTTGGAATATTCTATTTAACATTCACTAATGGTGTATCCAAAATATGCCAGCTAGGGTAATTCAAATGTTTAAAATATTGTATTTCTTACTTAGAATTTCTACATTACATATTATATTTCTTCAAGAATTTCAAGTTGGGTTACCACCCAGACAGTCCTTGAAATCCTGCCGGCCTTTCTAGGCCTTATTACCTGAGAGTCTTTCTTCATATTTTTCCTTGAAAAGTTTTTCATCAATCTCCTGTCTGACCAAATCCTAATGATCCTTCAAGATTCAAATTAACCATCAACATCTAGAAAGGCTTTTTATCACAACTTTTCAACATTATCTTTTAAAAAAAGATTCATTTATTTGAAATTCAGAGTAACATAGAGGGAGAGATGGGATTGGGGGGATCTTCCATCTTCATTGGGTCTCCCACATGGGTGACAGGATCCCAAGTACTTGGGCCATCTTCCATTGCTTTCCCAGGCAATTAGCAGGGAGATGGATGGACAGTGGAACAGCTGGAACACCACCCGGTACCCATATGGGATGCAGGAGTCCCAGGCAGTGGCTACCCACTATGCCACAATACCAGCCCCTCAACATTATGTTTACTTTTTAAAACTATTTAGTTGTTTATTTAAAAGTCAGAGTTACACAGAGAAAGAAGGAGAGGCAGAGAGAGAGAGAGAGAGGTCTTCCATCCACTGGTAACTCTCCACTTGGTCACATTGGCGGGCACTGCATGGATCCAAAGCCAGGAGCCAGGAGCGTCTTTCGGGTCTTCCATGTGGATGCAGGGGCCCAAGCACTTGGGTCATCTTCCAAAGCAGAGAGCTGGATCAGAAATGGAACATTTGGAACTTGACCCCCCACCCATATGGAAAGCTGACACTGCAGGGGGAGGCTTTACCCATTACACCACAGAGACAGCCCCTCAACATTATCTTAACATTACTGTCTTGTAATTCAAGTTCCCTGGATGTCACAAGAAATACTGAAGAGCTGTTTGGAGGACATAAATTTTCCAAGTATACTATGATAATGAGTTGGATTAGGCCAGTGGCTAAAAAATTGCAAATAAAGGTATTGATTTTAGATATAATTTATGTGTACAGCCCAGCTGACATAACTTGGTTAGAACTGGATATGTGTGTGAGGGAAAGGATTTATAGCATCAAGCTCTTTTATGGCAACAACTTATTTTTAAACCTCCCTTTTCTTTGATGCACTAGAAAAATAAAATATAAATATATCCCCTTTAATCCTGGTAGGGAATTAATAATTGATGGGTTTAGAGAGCTAGCATGGTATAGAGTGAAATAAAAAGCAAGGATGAGGTCTACTAGAAAGGAATCGGAAGTTAGTATTTCTGTGGGAAATAGGCTGGTGTCAAAGGCCAGGAGGAAAATGGGGCAGGGGACTATTAAAAGAGGCCTCATGAGTCTGAGATCTGACAGTAGAATATTTGTCCTAACGCAGGGCATTTTGTCTTGAGTTCAAAGGGCAGAAGGACCCTGCAGAGACTCACTATGAAGGACTTTGTGCAAGTGTTCGAGACCCTTGTGGAGCCAAGTTCTTTTTTTCTTTTCTTCCTTTTTTAAAATGACTTTTCATTGACCTTGTATTTTAGAGTAATTTTAGGTTCACAGCAAAATTGAGGACATTCCTCTTACACTCCCTGCCTCTGCACAATTACAGCCTCCCCCACTATCAACAATCCCCACTAGAGCATCCCATTTGTTACCATGGCTGAACCTACATTTTCACATAATTATCATGCAAAGTCTATAATCTGTTCTGGGGATCACTTTGATGTATGTTCTATGGGTCTGAATAAGTGTAAAAGATAGATAGCCACCATTATCATATCATACAGGGTAATCTCACCACTGTAAACATAATCTGCCCTGACACTTTCTTCCCAGTGTGCTCTTGGGAAAGGCAGGGCCCTGTGTGAACAAATGTGAGGCTCTTGGGTCCTCCTTGAGCCCCCTTTTCATCTGCACAATTGCTGTGGAGCCTTCTGGACCTGGACCAAGTACACCTGAGTCTAGGTTAGGTACAAGTCCTAAAACAGCTGCCTGGCAAGGGGTTACTGGCTTGGTTGCTCACATTAGATTCCATGGCAAGGCAGCAGAGGAAGCTGGATCAACCCTTGTTTCAGAAGGTCCTCCAAGCCAGCTCAGAGCCCGCTGCAGACCCTCTTGGGTCTACAGCAGGTTCTGGGTAGGCAGTCTCCTCACCGGGCCAGTCTTCACTCATAAAGATGCCAGCACCAGAGATGCCAATGGCCTCGGAGGAAATGTCGTGGATCCAGAGAGGTAGTCTCCAGGAGGAGCAGGTGGGGACCTTCTTGTGAACTTTGAGTGACACTTGGGATGGGTGGGAGGACAGTAGACAGGGTCTTCAGCCTCTGGGACTGCGCTGCACCATGATGTCCAGCAGAAGGAGGACAGACATGGGTTTTGCATCTCCAAACAGTCCAGCAGCTTCCAGCTCGTGCGGCTACCGCCTCTGATATATTGAGCTTTTGCTGAACCAGAACCTGTTTCTCCCTGGGGATTTGGCAAAAGTGAGTCTTGCAGAATTCTTCCCTTGATGAGCAGATGGCTCAGTTTCTGCCTCTCCTCCAACAACTAGCACAAGTGCAGGACACACTTCCTCCTGCTCCCAATCCTGCTGACAGCCTGTTGCTGGATCCCAGGGTACTTGTCTCTGTGAACATCCAGTACCTTAATGCTTGATTGCATTGTAGGGAGTGACATCTACCTGTGGCATAAGCCTTTGTTTAGTGTGGTTCAGGAGTATGCAGGATCGACACCCACAATGTCCTATGATGTCTGTAATGCTAAAATGCTAGTGGAACCTGGACTATGCTAAGAATTTGTTGGGAATTCCTATACTTGTCTCTGGAAATGATCCAGTGCTCAGAACCCCTGAGTTTGGCACAGTGGCAAATTATAGGCACTAGCAGGAGGAGTTAGGGATGACGCCCAGAGCATATGAAGACTACTTCAGTAAAGGGAATTTCCACTGGTTAATTTTGGGAAACAGAGGAAGGACAAAACTTGGGGAGAAAATTAAATCAATACAGATGTAATTGTTTTCTTTCTCCATGCAAGTAGAGATCCTATCTTTTTAAAGTTCATGTTACTAGCATCTACCAAGGATTGATTAAACTCAGTAAATAATTGTCAAATGACTGAAGTATATTAATATACTAATTGTTCTTTTGTTACATAGCAATTTATCAACTGCCTACATGTGTGAGCATCATGTGGGCACAACAGTGGGGAGAGTTCAGGGAACACGACACAGCATCTGCTTCCATATACAGAATTACCTGTCTGCTTCCAGAACAGCAGACAGAATTTAGAAAGAGCAGTCCTAGACCTCCCCTTGTCTACAAATCCAACTTTTATTGGAGCTAAAAGCATAAATAATATCCCTCTTAAATACAGAGGCAGTTTTCTTTCTTTTTTTTTTTAATGGACTTTATGCTTTAGAGTGGTTGTAGGCTTAAAGCAAAGTCAAGCAGGAAGTACAGCGATTTCCCACATGCTCCCTACACCGACATATGCACAGCCTCCCCCTCTATCAAAACCTCTCACCAGTGTAGTGCTTTTATTGTGACAGGTTAACCTACATTGCAGCTTCATTACTATCTAAAGTCTGTAGTTTACTTTAGGGATCATTTTTGGTAGTTTAAATTCTTTGCATATGGACAAATATGTAGTTATAAACATGATCCACTATGTTTAAACAGCATAGCTTCCCTGCTCTAAGTCTGTACTCCACCTACTCATTCTGCATCATAATGTTTAAATGACAGTTTACCCCAGTAATAGAATCCAGGGTCAAAACTGCTGTCAACATGGTGATTATACCATTGTCTTCTTACTTTCAGTATCACTGCCAGCAATCTGATATTCCTCTGCTTATTGTTCTTTTGTGAATAATATTTGCTCTTCTTTTTCTCTCCAAAAGTATTCAGGATATTGTTCTCCTTTCTATATATATTTTTAACAATATTTATTGTCCACAAAGCTTTTATTTCATTTTAAAACACTTTTGTGAGATGCAATTGGTGTACAAAAGCTATGTATTTTAATCTTCACACTGGATGAAATCCACACAGCTTCCTCAGTATGTCTGAACATTTGGGGTAGTGTCACCTTCTCCATGAGGTGCACACTGACGACACTTTGTTTTCCATAAGCCTCAATCTACTTCCTTCTTTCTTCAGCACTTTTTTCTTTCTTACATACAATATTCTTTATTATATTGATTATGTATTTCATATACTGCATAATTTACTTTTAATTATGTTAAATTTGTTTCCTTACAGCATATGTGTTTCATGAGTCCTTGGCTTTTCTCATTATTTTTGCCACTGCTATATTTGTAAAGCTTTATTTATTTATTTGAGAGGCAGAGTTGGAGACAAAGAGGCAAAGACAGAGAGAGAGAAAGAGAAAGAGAGAGAGAGAGAAAGAGAGAGGTTCACTCCCCCAAACAGCTGCAAAGGCCAGAGCTGGGTCAGTCTGAAGCCAGGAGCCAGGAGCTTGTTCTAGATACAAAGACACAAGGACACAGCCAGTAGAAGATGGACCAAGTCCTTGGGCCCCTGCATCCCTGTGGGAGACCCAGAGGAAGCTCCTGGCTCCTGGGTTTGGATTGGCCCTTGTAGCCATTTGTGGAGTGAACCAGCAGATAGAAGACCTCTCTCTCTCTTCTCTCTCCTCTCTCCTTTCTCCTCTCTCCTCTCTCTCAGCCTTTCTGTAACTCTGCCTTTCAAAAAAAAAACTTTTTAAAAAAAAAGTGTGTGTATGTGTGTGTTTGTGTGTTGAGAATGGGACTGACGATATGAGATTGGAGAAGTAAGGTCACAGAGGTAAACTTCCATACTCATCACGCATCCAAATCAGGTGATATCAATAATTCTTACAAGTGTTGATGATAACCATGATCATGTAGAAGAGATACCATGTATCATGTTTCTCCACGTTTTCCCCTTTCCATTCTGTACACTTTGGAAGGAAATCACTGTATGCAGCACATACATAAAAGTTGGCAAATTACATTCTTCCTTTTAGATAAAGAAGTATCTACATAAACTGTTTACAGTTTTCTACAAAAAAGATTTTTCTATTACTAAGCAGTTTTTACTTATGACATTTGTTTATTGGTGTAAATAAAAGGATTTGGGAATTTTCTAAATGTATTTTTTGATTATAATTCATTACTGCTTTGTCCATTTTTTTGTTCAAATTGTTCCAGTTTGGCTGTCGGTCCCTGTGTCTTTTGGATATACTCCAACATTGTGCATGTGTGTTTGTGTTTCTACTTGTGCTTGTTTGAATATCTCCTTATATTTTGGCAGAGTTCACTTTGTAAAGTCTACAGAATTAAGAGAAAGCTATTTCTCAGCTCCATCTACATACTTACCAAATATTTTAAATATGCTAATTCTTACATGATATCCTAGGAGCAAATGTACTAATGAAATAAGGGTAGGGAGAAAATCATTTTTTGTCGTTGTTCGGTCTGACAAAGACCTACTCCTTGACCAAATTTTACCAGGGTCCCAGAATCCTCTTCTCAACTAGGTACTGCCTTCAGTATTGCCTTGGTCTGCTTAGTCCAGTTGTTACAAGAACTCTGCTAAATATGTTTATAGAGATTCTCCCATTCTTGGTAGGTGATCATTTTAACTCCATATATGGGTATTCCTCATGGCTTCCCTGATGTCTGATCACCCTCACGTGTCTCCAGTAAGAATCTTATTATTGTTAGTTTAGCAAAAGTTCTCTTACCATTGATATCACCTCAGTAATTTTTCATCAACTGAATCCTCACCCCCACTTACTGGCTGAAAAAAAAGCTGAATTGTCCTTGCAATATTTGAATTCGAAGCCAGTTTCTCTCCCCTATTGCAATAGTCTTGACACCTGTCACAAAAATCTTGAATAAAATTTCAGCATTTTAAAAGTGCCAGAATAATTTTTATGTTTATTTAACAAGACACACTAAAACTTCAACCAATAGTCATTTGGTCATTTGCAGTACATAGCCAATGGAATTAAATTCAGGTGGCATAAATCTCCCAAAAAGAGATTAATTGTGGCATGATTTTTCCATATCTGGGGTGAAAATTCACCTATTCCTATTTTCTCTGTCAGAAAGTGATAGTTGAAATGTTCTTCCCTTATTCTGAGATCTACTAAAGAATATAGCCTTTTTTAGGCTTTGGGAAATGTTTAATATTTGCTCTACTGAACTGTTTCCCTCTTTGTTTCCTCAAGGTTCATAACTGCCTACTAGTCAAGTCTGTTTCATAATTTGGTCTGTTTATTCATTTAACACATGCAAGTGTACTTCAAAAAGATATTGTAGAAAAGTGCAATTTAGTATAAGTTTATTTTGCAAAAATTTTTTGAATCCTCACACAGATTGTTCACGATATATGCTTTTAAACATTATGAAAAAATACATTTGCATCAATTATTTTTTGCTCCAAAATAAGCTCATACTTTCAATCCCATTTTCCATGAATTTTTTATAGTCTCACGGAGAGCTGATACTGCTGCTAAATCTGCAAACATTATTCCTCCTACTTCCCTTTGTTTTTTGGTTCAGTTTTTTGGTTTTCCCACATGTTCCTCTAGCTTTTGTATCCTATAAGGAAATTACAAGGGTACTTCAAAAAGTTGATGGAAAGATAGAATTAAAGAAAAGTTTATTTTGGTGTGAATTATATTGGAATCCATACATAGCATTTTCTTTTTTCATAATTGTTACCTATTTTATTAGGTATTTTTTACTTATTTGAGTTAGACAAGTTTCATATACTTCACATATACAGATTTTGGAACATAGTGATACTTCCACCTTATGCTCCCTTTCTCACTCGTGCATGCACAATTCTTCTTCCTCCCTCTCCTATTCCAATTCATAATTTAAAAAGATCTATTTTCAGTTTATTTAATGATCATAATGTTAGCCCTACATAAGTAAAGAGTTCAACCAATAGTATGAAGACAAAAACACATCTCCTCAATAGAAGAGACAAAGGCTGTATTAACCATTGAATTTCAAAATGGTCATTTCACTCCAATGCATTGCAATGCATTACATTTTAGGTACTCTATTAGTTACCCAGAATCAGAGAAAATATATGATATCTGTTTTCTTGGGACTGGCTAATTTCACTAGGTATAATGGTTTCCTGTTGCATCTTTTTTTACATTTGAGTAATATTCTATGATGTGTATATACCACAGTTTCTTCATCCAATCATCAGTTGATGGACATATGGGTTTATTCCATCTTAGCTATTGTGGATTGAACTACAGTGAACATAGGGGTACAGATAACTCTTTCATATGATGATTTCTTTTGGTTTAGATTAATTTACAGAAGCGGGATGGCTGGATCATATGGTAAGTCTATATACAGATTTCTGAAGTGTTTCCATACTGTCTTCCACAGTGGCTGCACCAGTTTACATTCCCACCAACAGTGGATTAGAGTACCTTTTTCCCCCACATCCTCACCAGCATTTCTTGTTTGTTGATTTCCATGTCAGAGCCATTCTAACTGGTTTGAATTGAAACCTCATTGTGGTTTTGACATGTATTTCCCTGATGGCTAGTGATCCTGAGCACTTTTTCAAGTGTCTGTTGGCCATTTGATTTTCCTCTCTTGAAAAAATTGCCTGCTCAAGTCCTTTGTTCATTTCATAACTGAATTGTTTGTTCTGTTGTTCAATGTTTTGAGCCCTTTGTAGATTCTATCAGTTGTGTAGTTCACAAATATTTTCTCCCATTCTGTCATTGCTTCTTCACATTGCTGAGTGTTTCTTTTGAAGTACAGAAGTTTCTCATTTTGATGTAATCTCATTTCTCAACTTTGGTTTTGATTGCCTATGCATCTGGAGTCCTTTCCAAGAAGTCTTTGCCTATGCCAACATCTTGCAGAGGTTCCCCTGTGTTCTGTAGTAATTTGATGTCATAGGGTCATAGATTTAGGATTTTTATCTATTTTCAGGGGATTTTTAGTAAAGTGTAAGTTAGGGATCTTTTTCCTACTTTACATATGGGGATCCAGTTTTCCCAGAACCATTTGTTGAAGAGACTGTCCTTGCTCCATGGATTGATTTTAGCTCCTTTGTCAATGATAAGTTGGTTATAGGGGTATGGATTGATTTTTGAGGTTTCTATTCTGTTCCATTGATCTACGTGGTTTTTTGTTTGTTTGTTTGTTTGTTTGATTGGTTGGTTGATTGATTTGACAGGTAGAGTTATAGACAGTTAAAGAAAGAGAGACAGAGAGAAAGTTCTTCCTTCTGTTGGTTCACTCCTCAAATGGCCACCAGGGCTGGCATGCGCCTATCTGAAGCCAGGAGCCAGGTGCTTCCTCCTGGTCTCCCATGCAGGTGCAGGGGCACAAGCACTTAGGCCATCCTTCACTGCCCTCCCGGAACACAGCAGAGAGCTGGACTGCAAGAGGAGTAACCGGGACTAGAACCTAGTGCCCATATGGGATGCCGGCGCTGCAGGCAGAGGATTAACCAAGTGAGCCATGGCACTGGCCCCTGTTTATTTGTTTTTTGCCAATATCAAGTTATTTTGATTATAACTGCCCTGGAATATGTCTTGAAATCAGGCATTCTGATGCCTCTGGCTTAATTTTTGTTGTATAAGTTTGCTTTAGCTATTCTGGTTCTCTTGTCTTTCCATATGAATTCTAGCATTGTTCTTTACACCTGAGAAGACTGTCATTGGTATTTTGACTGGGATTGAGTTGATTCTATAAATTGCTTTCAGTAGTATGGATATTTTGGTGATATTGATTTTTGTAAACCATGAACATATAAGATTTTTTCATTTTTATGTCTTATTCTATTCCTTTCTTTAATATTTTCCAATTTTTTTTGTAGAGATTTCTGATATCCTTGATTAAATTTATTCCAAGATATTTAAGTTTTTGTAGCTATTGTAATTGGGATTGATCTTAGAAGTTCTTTCTCAGCTGTGGCATTGTCTGTGTATACAAAGGTTATTGATTTTTTTCTGTGTTAATTTTATATTCTGCCACTTTACCGAACTATTTTATGAGTTCCAATAGTCTCTCAGTGGAGCATTTTGGATCCCCTATATATAGAATCATGTCATATGCAAATAGGGGTAGTTTGACTTCCTCCTTTCCAATTTGTATCCCTTTGATTTCTTTTTCTTGCCTACAGGCTCTGGCTAAAATTTCAGGACTATATTGACTAGTACTGGTGAGAGTGGGCATTCTTATCTGGTTCCAGGTCTCAAAAGGAATGCTTCCAGCATTTCCCCTTCAGTAGGAAGCTGGCTCTGCATTTGTCATAAATTGCCCTCATTGTGTTGAGGAATGTTCCTCTTATACCCAATTTGCTTAAGGTTTTCCTCATGAAAGGATGTTGTATTTTATCAAATGCTTTCTCTGCATCTGTTGAGATAGTCATATGGATTTTGTTCTTCAATTTGTTAATGTAATGCATCACATTTTTTGATTTTCAAATGTTGAACCATCCCTGAATAATAGGGATATATCCCACTTGGTCTATGCAAATGATCTTTCTGATGTGTTGTTGGATTTAACTAGCTAATAATTTGTTGAGGATTTTTGCATCAATTTTCATCAGGGATATTGGTCTATAGTTTTCTTTCTCTGTTGTACCTTTTTAGGTTTAGATATTAAGGAGATACTGGATTCCCTCAATTTCAATTGTTTTGAATAGCTTGAGAAGAGTTGGAATTAGTTCTTCTTCAAATACTAGTAGAATTCAGCAGTGAAGCCATCCAGTCCTGGGCTTTTCTTTGTTGGGAGGGTCTTTATTACTAATTCAGTCTCCATCTTGGTTATTGGTTTGTTTAGGTTTTCTATGTCTTCATGACTCAATTTTGATAGATTGTATGTGTCCAGGAATCCCTTCATTTCTTCTCAGCATTCCAATTTGTTGACAAACAGGTGTTGGTAGCAATTCCTGATGATTATTTTTATCTCTGAGGTATCTGTTATTACATTTCATTATTCATCTCTGATTTTATTGATTTGGGTCTTCTCCCTCTTTTTTGTTGGATACTTGGGTCAGTATCCAGTGTAACATCCAAGTTGGGTATGGCAGATCTCTTCTTAACAGAAGGGGAAATAGTCACCTTTGTTGGTGTGATCACAACCTGACCCCCTGTCCTCCAAGGTGATCAATGCTTAAATGTTAGCCCAGAGAGAATGCAACACCATCCGTTTTGCCTTAGGAACTATACAAATGATCTGTGTGGTCTTCACTCCAAGCATGGATCCTGCTCCAATGACTCACCCTAAGCAACCAAGGAGCTCTGAGTGAGTGGAGCTGCACAGAGTGATTGCCCAGAGACCCAGCTACACCCTGTACCCTTTTGTGGATCCACAGGGTCCCCATAACCTTAGCACACAAAGCTCCCACAGTTGCTGGGTACAGAGGGTCCACTCTACCCCACCAGCCTGTCCAGCCACACAGAGGCAGACATTCTTGGAGCCATCTGTCTGTGGGTGCTCTGCCTAGATGGCTTGAGCCCCAGAGTCTGTGGTATGTCGGGAGGCTGGGGGAGCCTCCAAGTCTTAAGCGAGAGGCAGATGCTCGCTGAGCCAGCCCTGCCTAGGCGTCTTGATCCTGGGAGGCTGTGTTACTTCACTGTTCTATATCATTGCCCTGCCACATCCCAGCCAGGCTCAAAGTCAGTGGGGACTCTGTGTCTTTCCCTCCCCTAGAAGCTGTGGATCACATATGTACAACACAACTACTGGCTGAATGTTGCTCTCCCCTGTAATTGCCCCCGTACTGCTGAGAAGATGGTGTCCTGCCTCAGCCAGTTGCTATGTATGCACAAAGGCTTCCACAGCTCCTGGCCAAACCCAAATTGATGCCCACCCTTTCTCAGCCAGGCAGCAGGTGCTGTTGTGGGGAAGTTGGCATGAAATAAATGTGCCCCCTCTACTTCCACTGGGTCCTTGTGCAACCGGTAGCAACTGCTAGCTCCCAGGGCTCCAATTCGGACTAACACCATGCTATCCTTCTGGCTATATCACTACAGTTTGCTGAGCCTGTCACACCTGTCTTCAAACTGCCACCCGCTCTGGTTCTCGGCTTATGCAGTCATTTATTGTGGCTGCGCATCTGCATCCCCCACCCAGGTCCACTGTGTTCCTCATCTTCTTTTAGGATTTCCAGTGCAGTTTTCTCTCTCCAAGTATCCACTGAGAGTGCACTTTCTACACTTTAAAAATTTTTTTTCACTATTTATCCCTAATCTAGTACACTATTTCATTCCCTATTCTGCCATGTTGGAAACTATAGATAACATTTCTTTTCTTGCATTTTCCTTATATGTTATATGTAAAGTCAGTGTTGCTCTGCCTGATGAACACAGATGTTTTTCTTATGACCTTGCCATCTATGCTTCTAACCAGAAAATAAAGCACAGAGCTAAATCAGTCATCAGATTCATGCTGTGACTCTACACATAATTATCACTGCTGATTCCACTACAGTTGCCTAGTTTTCTCTGCTTTCCCTAGGATCGTGGATCCATAATTGTTCAAAGAGCCATACATTAAGCCATGCCTATAATTCATACTTCACCTAGAGTAACTAGGTCTAGTTGGAAGGCACCAATTAATTTTTGTTTTGTGATCGTTATTCCATCTCATGTCATAAACATGAGATTGTCTATTTTAAAAAACCTGACTTAATATACGAGACATAAGATTAAATAGATAGCATCAGGGTTAAAATTTGCTCCCTTTAGCTGTTAGGGTAGTTTGGAGTTCCTGGTTTGTCACAACTGATGTGAGAAGTTTTGTCCATTTACCTAAACGTGTTGTAAAGTTGTATGCTATGATTTGAAAAATATTTGCTAAGTACGCTTTAGAATTTTCTGGATCCTGTTTCCATCCAGTGGAGTCCGTAGGTTACTTGACAACTTTTCTTTGTTGGACATCATCATGAATTTTGACACAGTATACCTAGAAGAGTTCCTCCATTTTTTAAAACTACTTTAAGAACAACTGGATCTTGCTATATGTTCTCCATTTAAGTTTCTGTTTATGCTTTCAAGATTAATTGTCACCATTTCAAATATTTCTGTCCTCTAAAATATAAATTTTCTTATAATTGCATTCTTCAGTTTTAACAACTCATCATTCTTTCTTTATTTTAAACAGTGCAGTCTTATTACAGTAAAACTTTGATAGTTAGATCTTTTAATGTAAAATATAGTTTTCAATCTGTGTCTACTTGTTTTTCTTAAATTCCCTTAGAATACTGTAATCATGGGATTTTAAGTTTCCAACTTAGACTACAGGTTTGCAATTATTTTGTTGAGTTGTTTATCAAACTCAACTCCCCCAAATGGCAATTTTTAAAATAAGTATTTCTCATTTCTTTTTAAGTATACCTTTATAAAATCTAACATCTCCCTGTGGGAGAAGCAAACATTTGGATCTCTCATATCTGAAATCATTTGTTTAAGTAATTAAACTGATGTAATTGTGCACAAGTAATTAAATAAACCCAGGCTTAAATGGAGAACACATAGTGGCAGGTGGCTCCAGAGACCATGCATAAATACATGAATTAAAAAAAAAAACACAAAAATCTATATTTGTCTAAATGAAATCGATGTAATATATTGAGAAATTGAATGTGGTCAGGTAATATTGGCCAGGTGCTATTATAATTATAAGCAGTACCTCTATTATTATCACTTCTTAGTCTATGTAGAACAGGACATTTTTATTGTGGTAAAAAAAAATGTGGCGTACAAGGCTAGTGCTGTGGCATAGTAGGCTAAGCCTCTGCCTGCAGCATCCCATATGGATGCCGGTTCATGTCCCAGCTGCTCCTCTTCTGATCCAGCTATCTGCTAATGGTCTAGGAAAGCAGAAGAAAATTGCCCAAGTGGTTGGGCCCCTGTATCCCCATTGGAGACCTGGAAGAATCTCCTGGATCCTGGCTTCGGATGTGTCCAGCTCCAGCCATTGCAGCCATTTGGGGAGTGAAACCGCAAATGGAAGACCTTTCTCTCTGCCTCTCCCACCCCCATCTCCCTTATTCTACCTCTCAAATCAATAAAATCTAAAAAAAAAAGTGGCATACAATTTACAATTATAGTCATTTAAGTGCAGAGTTCAATATGTATGTGCCCATTGCAATGAAACAGATCTCCAAAACTTTCTTGCAAATATGAAGCTGTATACACATTAAATAGAAAATTCTCCTTTCCCATCATTCTACTTTCTATTTCTATGACTGATTATTGTAGATACTTTGTATAAGTAGAATCACACAGTATTATTATTTATGGCTTTTTTTAAAAAAAACCTGGAATTAGGTACTCAATGTTCAAATATATGGTAACATGTTCTATTTTTAAATCATTTTTAGGTAGAAAAATAATCTATTTATGTAAAATATGTATTATCATATCTTAATAATTCTTTGTTGCTGAACATTTCTTAGCTTCTATCACTTGACTCTTGTGAATAGTGCTGCTATGAACATAAATGTGCAGTTATCTCTTCAAGATCCAAATTTCAATTTCTTGGGATATATGGGGGTTTTTAAAAAGTTCATAGAGAGTGAACATTATCTTTCAATTCCATTTTCTCGTGACTTTTTAAAAGTAAATTTGTTTACTAAGAAGTAGGACTGCTGTATCATATGGTAATCAAATCTCTAAGTTTTTATAGAATCTATACCAATTTCCACAGCAATTCCAGTGTTTTACAGTTCCATCCACCATACACCATGATTCCAGCTTCTCTGGATCCTCACCATCACTTGTTATTTTCTGATTTTTTTTCAAAGATTTTGTTGATTTATTTGAGAGGTAGAGTTACAGACAGTGAGAGGGAGAAACAGAAAGGTCTTCCTTCCGTTGGTTCACTCCCCAATGGCCGCAATGGCTGGAGCTACACCGATCCGAAGCCAGGAGCCAGGAGCTTCTTCCTAGTCTCCCACGCGGGTGCAGGGGCCCAAGGACTTGGACCATCTTCTACTGCTTTCCCAGGCCACAGCAGAGAGCTGGATTGGAAGAGGAATAGCTGGGACTAGAACCAGTGCCCATATGGGATGCCAGCACTGTAGGCAGAGGATTAACCTACTGCGCCACAGCACCAGCCCCATTTTCTGATTTTTTTAATAATAGCTCTCTTGATTAGTTTTTAAAATTTTGATAAAGCATACAAATTTCATATATACCGATTCAGGAACATAGTGATACTTTCCACCCTACTCTCCTTCCTGCCCAGAATCCCAGATTTCTTCATCCTCCTTCTCGTAGTCTCACTCTTAATTTGTACAAAGATCTATTTTCAGTTTACTTTATACTCATAAGATTAACCCCACACTAAGTAAAGCGCTCTACAAATAGTATGAAGAAAAGCACCATTCCTCAACAGTGGAGACAATGGCTGTAAACAATCATCAAATCTCAAAATGTCAATTTCACTCCTCCAATTTACCTTTGAGCTACTCTATTAGCTACCATTGATGAAGGAAAACATATGCTTTTTATCTTTTTGGGACTGGCTTATTTCAATAGGTAGGTTCATCGTTGCATCCATTTTTATTAGTGTTAAGTGATATCTCATGGTGTTTTTCATTTCAATCTCCCTAGTGATGAGAGGATGATGAGCATCTTTTATATTGTTATAAGCTATCTGAGTGTCAGTTTTTGAGAAATGTCCATTTAAATCTTTTGCCCATTTATAATTGGATCATGGATATTTGTATTGTTGAGTTGTAGGAGTTCTAGATATTTATCCTTTATCAGAATTTGACCTGAAGATATTATAATTCAGTACATTGCTTTTTCACCGCATTGATAGTGACCTATGATGCGCTAAATAGAAGATTCTCAAATAAATAAAAAACATTTTTTTAAAAAAAAATGGATAAAGTTTGGAATGTTTTGTCTGGTCTCACATTTCTCCAGTCAACAAGATTCTGATCTAGTGGCAACCTAGTTAATTTGTATGCATAAATTCTCAATGGTCTAGAAAATTTCAGGACGGATAAGATTATGACTAAATGTACATTAAAAGACATCTAGCATCTCTAATGGTTGGAGATAGCATATAATTTTGATCCATACAAAGGGCAAATCGCATTTTTTCTTAATCCAATCCACAATAAATGGAACCACCTTATGATTAATCTTCCTTCTTGAACTGTTTAGATATGATCTAAAATAGAGATTCAATCCTGCATATTCATTTTTCTAAGACATATGGCTATATTCACATTGTAATACATAGTAAAGTGACAGAGCCCTTTGTATTAATCTGCTTTTTCTTCTAAAGTAAAGTATTCACATCAATTATTCTCTCTCTCTCTCTCTCTCTCTTTGTCAGTATGGTCATCATATTCTGAGAAATTAAATTGGAGTCTATCCAGAGGTAATTTTAAGAACCAGGAGAGTACTAAGATGAAGTTGACTGTTACCATTATACCACTTTCCTTTAATGATTTTTTTCCCCTAAAGAAAATCATTAATGATACACCAAAATAAATGACTATGTTTAAAGGTAATTTTTATATTTTATTTTCTTTTTTTCATTGATTTGTAAACAGAAACAGAGACAGAGATCTTCCATCTACTGGTTCATTCTCTAAATACTTGCCACAGCTAGAGCTGAGCCAGCTGAATCTGGAATCCAGACTCCATCTAGACCTCTCACATGGGTAACCCAAGTAGTCGAGCCATTACCTGCTGCCTCCTGAGTGTGTGTTACTAGGAAGCTGGGACTGGCAGCAGAACCAGGGCTTGAATTCAGAAGATCCGGATGTGGGCATCCCAAGCAGCCTCATAACCACTGAACCAAATGCCTGCTGCATACATGCCACTTTGATCAAGTATTTCTTACACTTCTTGTTGTAGACACTAGCTGAAAAATGAGATTTGGGTCCATAATCATGATATTTCATTGTTAGCTCTGAGTTAACAGCCGAAGCTAAAACTGCCTCTCTTTTCCCAAACCTCCCTCCTAACCTAGCCACCATGGCATCTCTCCCGTCCTGCTCCAAGAGGGCCATAGAGCCCTCTACCCAGCGGTGTTCACATTACCCTGAGAGATATCTTCCCCAACCTATGTGAAATAATGATCAAGGCCCTTCAAACCAGCAGGCCTAATGAGTTAATTACTATTTCTAGACATATCTATCACCTTTTCCCTAATTGCTCCCAGCTCTGTCACCTATCAGATTCTCTTCCTTAAAATTTCTCTCCAACATCTACTCTGATGGATTCTCTCCCCCATTAAACCTAACATAGTGGTGAACAATCTCCAGTGGACTTTTTGTTCCTGGCACATCAGCATCCTAGCCCACAGTTACCTCGGGCACCTGTCTGGTAGCTGCATGCACTTTTGTTTATTACTTTTAACCATGGACTTTTGAACTCTAGAGATTGAAATAGGTCAAGATACTGCAAATTAGATTATGTTTAAATGTGAAAAGCTCAGAAAAACAACAGTTGCTTTTAAGGACTGGGTACTGGAATGAAATGTGAGGGAATCATGGACAGTTTTCTAGTCTCCCATAAAAACAATTGTGTTCAAAGGAATAACAAAGCCAGCACTGCCTTGTCTTACCCCCTCAACAAAGAATGTCAACAATTCAAAGATGGTAGTGATTGTAAGAGGTGACATTACTGTATGGTCTTTATGAAAGAAAGATTTTTAAAACACTTTAATATAACACACTATAACATTATGTCAACTGCAAAATGCAGCTGTATTTCTGAGTTGGAAATGGCAAAAAAACCAAGTGTCTTTGAATTGAAAAAATATGATAGTATCAATTAATTCAAAGGTTGCTGGTAGGAATAAACTAAAACACATCAAGTAGGAACTATAGCCTTGAATCTTTATAAAATAATCCTGATAAAATATGTAGTATTAGTAAGAGCTCTTTTCAAAAATATGCATTCTTTTTTCTGTGCCTGGTGACTTTCATCTCTGAACATCAAAACCCTTCCTAAGAACATTACTGTGTGGTCACAGAAAACAAAATGTTCCTGTTGATACCAGTTGAAAAACTACTCATTCATCATTTGAACGTGCTTTTCTTGCAAAAAAAAAAAAGTCTGTTCCATAGAAAAAAGAGAGACAGCAAAGTTTCATTTCATTTTTCATCATGGTCATTTCCCCAGCTAGTCTTTAGACTTTCTTCAAATACTATCTCTAGGAGGCCTTGCCGCACCCTGGTCTTTAGGAAAGAAGCTGAATGTTTAGTCAGGACTTTGAAATTCAAGCTCAAAACAGGAAACATTTTCATAGTATGTCTGTAAGCATTTTGGGATTTCCCAAAAACATTCTCAATGAACACATGTGTTGGCTCTATGGGAAAGAGGAGAAAGAGGAGGTAAGAGAGCTCTTGATTCTCTCTCCCTCATTGTTCTCTCTTACCTTTTCTTTGCTCTCTGCTGTAATCTGAATACTTGTGTCCCTTCCCCTAAAATTCATGTGTTGAGACATAATTACCACTGTGATAGTAACTGGAGTTGGGGAACTTTTGGAAGTGATCAGTTGATAAAAATGGAGCTTTCATAAATTGATTTCCAGCCCTTATAACAGGGACCCCGGGGAGTGCTCTCACTCTCTTTCTGCCACAAAAGAAAGTCTGTAGACTGGAAAAGGAGCCATATATGATATAATGAGGTTCATGTTTTTGGCCTATAATTCTATAGCAATGAAACCTTGAAGAGACCTAATATTATTCTTTTGCAAAATAGGGACAATAAGCCAAAATCAGATAAAATTTGTGAAAGACTCTATCTCAAACCTTGGAAATACAATAGATCTGCATTTTATTTATGAAATAAATACAAATTCAGATAGATCTGTGGTGAATACAATCAGTGTTCATTCCATGAACAAATATTTTTGTTGCTAAATACATATATTTTAAAGCTCTATCCAAACATTTGTTTTGAGTTTTGTTGTTATGTATATTTTAAACGGGAGATAAAACTTATTCCACTGACAGTAAACACTTGTAAGACAAGCATACCAATTATACCAAAAAGTCTATCCCCTGAAATGTGAGTAATAGAAAATACTACAGAAATCTAAAGACTTACGGTTAAAATAAAATTTCCTTGTCACTAGCGAGGTCAAAAAGGGGTTCTAAAAGTGAAAGAAAAAATATAATATGCTACAGTTCTCAGAAACTGTAGTATTGTATAATGCAACTGGTCTTTGTGGATGGCAGTCATAATGAGACTAGCTTTGTGATCTCTCCCATTTTGACGTCCTCCCCATGCCAACATCCAGACTGTGTGTATCAGTATTCTGGTGAAAGCCAGAGCTGCTGCTTCCTGCTAGAGGGTTTGTCTTTGGAGAGAGTGACAAAGGATGAATCACTCTTAGGATTGATTCCAGATACTGTGTTGCCAAGATGCATTTGCTAATGCACTCATCAATATCCTGGTGACTGTGGAACACAGTGGAAGGCAGATTCATCCTTGTCATTACATAGCCAAAGGCCTCTTTTAAAAGACACCAGAAAATTAATTAGACTACAAATTCATCCATAAAATGAAAGTACAAGCTACCTAGGCACAGGGATGTGGAAGTGGGTGACTCAGATATATTAGGAAATTTTTGGTGTTCAGCTTAAGTAGCACACATTTGTGTAGAAGAGATAATGATATTTCATTATTATTTCCAATCCGGCCATTAGTCAAAGAAGAACAAAAATGAATATTGCATCATTACTGACTACACATATATTTAGCTACATCACCACGCTTTTACATTAAAAGGTTTAGAAAAACATTTAATTAAAATAAAATTTGAGCCAGGTACACTCTGGAAGATCTTGAAAGTAATTATAATAGTTTGTGGGTAAAGTGCATTGAAAATTAAATCAGAAAAAAATGTGTCTTACTCTTACAATTCCAACCATCACAATGTAAATGTATGGCATGCAGTTAAAAAAAGAATTTTCAATCGAAAGTATTAAAATTTCTGTGTTATTTTATCACAAGAACATAGGTTTTCAAGAATGCAAAATGTGGTGAATTGTTTTAACCTCAAAGCAATTTATTCCTTAGATCTGACTATGGAGTGGTATGAATTTTCTAGAATAACAAAATGAAACTTTGTAGAAGTAGGACTAGAGTAACTAAAAGATTCCCATCCACTTTGCCAAAGAGAATACCTTAATCTTCGGATTGCACTCAGTTTGCAGAACTTGGACAACATAAAAGAAGATAGCAAGTGGCATTAGCTCCGTTGGATGATAACATGGGTTTTGACATTATAAACACAGGAGAGAACTAGACTTAACATAGGACATACAGCCTTACATTCTTCAATTCCTGATAAACAAAGGGGGGAAGAACTTCATAGGCACCATTCCCTCACATCATTCATGAAAAATAGTGGCAGTGATTGTGTCATCTCTATGTTCATAAGTACTAAGTATAATTAGAATAATAAGAGGCATGTAATACCTATCACATCAAAAGGCTTTGAGCAAATAGTGATTGGATTACACATTAAATTCTGAGTGACTGAAAGAGATAAGTAGTTTTTACTTATGACAAGCTCTTCTTCCTTCCACACACATAATCTCACCATCAACGTTCTCTGAGTTTCAGCTGATTCAGAATAAAGACCATAGAATAATATTAGCAAAATGGAGTGAGTTTGATGGAGATACAATGACTTCATGAACACAGATACATTTTAAAAATTCTTCTTTAAGAAACAAATTAAATATGTGTAATCTGACGTCATTTATCTTGCTCTTTCTGCAACTTAAAATTTCCACTGCCTTAATAGCCAGTATTCCTAGTTTTTACAAAGAAAGCACTTAGTTTTCATTTACTTAATGAAAACTCAACAGGAAAGATAAACATTAAGCCCATTATGGAAAGAAATGATTTTGGCAAGAGGAAGGATCATATTTTTAAAAAGGAATGCATTGTACAAACAAAACATAGAAAGCCTAAGATAGAGTAATGCTAAGTAAGTTAAGATATTGAAAAAATTACTGGGCCAGCCTTGTGGTGTAGCTGGAAAAGGTGCCACCTGCAGCTCTGGAATCCCAGTTCGAGTCCTAGTTGCTCCACTTCCAATTCAGCTCCCTATTATTGTGCCTGGGAAAGCAGCAGAAGATGGCCAAAGTGCTTGGACCCCTGGATCCATGTGTGAGAACCGGAAGAAGTTTCTGGCTCCAGGCTTTGAATAGGCCCAGCTCCCTGTTGCAGTCATTTGGAGAATACACAATAGGATAGAAGACCTCTCTTTCTGCCTCTGCCTCTTTGTAACTCTGCCTTCCAAATAAATAAATAAATCCTTAAAATATTAAAGCTGTAATTCGAATCTATTGTGCACAAAGCACTGTGTAAAATCACAGTGGAGAATAAAATGTCAATGAGAAAGTGATGTCAATAAATTTTAATTATCACTGGGAAGGCAAACTAATACCCTACAAATTTTATCTTGCAAAACAAGAGATTTAGTATTGTCATGATTAATGAATCATTTCATCTCCATCCTTTTAAACTTATATTAAAAAAGAAATTAATACTACAGAAGACCTAGCTTTATTTCTTGAGTAATTACTAGCCCCACAAGTACCAACACACTACCATTTAATTATTGAATGCCTACAATTTCCAGGCACTGTTTTTTTTTTAAAGATATGCTATATTTATTTGTTTTATTTGAGAGGCAGGGAGAGAGCGGTAAAGAAAAACACAGAGAGAGAGAGGTCTCCTAGCAACTGGTACACACCAAAAGGTCCACAACAGTTGGGACTGGGTCAAGCTACAGCCAGGAGCCTGGAACTCAGCTTGAATTTTCCATGTGGGTGGCAGGTACCCATCTGAGAGAACCAAGACTTGCTACCTCCCAGGGTGCACATTAGCAGGAAGCTGGCATCAGGAGCTTCCAGGCAATATGATATCAGATGCAAGTATCTCAAGCAGCATCTTAATTGCCAGACCAAATACTGGCCCATGCCAGCACTATTTTAATTCCTATATGTTAATTAGTTTATTTTGTTCAAGAAACAATGCAATTATGCTCTGATAATTACGATATTTCTAAAACATGGTTCCCAGTATTCAGAATTCTGGATTGATGGGTTTCTCTTCCAATTGTATGTTTCACTTCTCTTCATTGCATGGTTTCTGAGAAGTTGGCTGTTTCTTGTTTGTTTCTCTACAGTCGAGATGATTTTTATTCTGGACTTTAGCATGATTGTTCCTTTAGATTGATTTTCTGCAACTTGAGAGTGATAAACCTACAGGGAGTTTTTTGAATGTTTGTCCTTAGTGTTCTCTCAGCTTCTTGGATCTGTGGGTTGGTGTCTGATGATATTTTGGGGAAATTTTAGTCACTATTTTGCAAAAGCTTCTTGTATTTCTTTCTTCCTTTTTTCACTTTTTGTGTTACTTTCTCATGAGGGAATACAGGTTAGAAAGAGAACTACAGAGAGAAAGGGCAAGCATCAAAGAAGGAATAAATGAAAGCGAAACAAAAACTTCTACTTTTCCTCTCTGTAATTCATCTAACAAATCTAGCAATTGTATTCTTATTATTTAACCCAAGGAAATGAAAAATTACATCCAAACAGAAAAACAAACAAAACAAGAAACCCAGGGTGTAGGGATAACTTAAGTCACTTTCTCAAGTTCCTTAATGCAGCCAATCTGCTTCTTTAAAAGCTTGAAAGATGTCAAGTTCCTGCAATAGAGAAAACTAGACACTTTGAAGGGACTGTGACAACATATAGATACTACAGAAAAGAAATAAACCTTTCAAGGCAATTTGAGACTCCTAGGATTTAAGACAACTCTTACCCAATAAGAACAAATTTGATTTATCAACAATGAGATGTATGAGGATGAAAAATACACTACAACTAATCCAATAGTAGATGCTTTAATAGAAACAATGGACGAAGACAAAGAAATTTGTACTGTCGAAGTGCTAGGAGGTGAAGTCGACTGCCAATCCAGAATTGTGCGCTCATAACAAATACCATTTAAGAATGACAGTGGGCCAGTGCCGAGGCTCAATAGGCTAATCCTCCGCCTTGAGGTGCCGGCACACCAGGTTCTAGTCCCGGTTGCCCCTCTTCCAGGCCAGCTCTCTGCTGTGGCCAGGGAATGCAGTGGAGGATGGCCCAAGTGCTTGGGCCCTGCACCCCATGGGAGACCAGGATAAGTACCTGGCTCCTGTCATCAGATCAGCACAGTGCGCAGGCCACAGCGTGCCAGCCTCAGCGGCCACTGGAGGGTGAACCAACGGCAAAAAGGAAGACCTTTCGCTCTGTCTCTCTCTCTCACTGTCCACTCTGCCTGTCAAAAAACAAAAACAAAAAGAATGACAGTGAAAAAGAAGTGTTTTAGATAACCTGAAATTTCCAGTATTAGAAAAGAAGTCATAATTCTCATACAGCTTTGTAAAAGTGAATTTAATACTTTGGCAATAGTTTAGTTATGAAGTGGATGTGACACTCTTACGGAAATTTCATCTTGAAATATACATACTATCTTATATACTGAAAGAGAATAAAAGTTACAAAAGTTATCAGAGTATCTAATTAAACCACAAAGGAAAAAAAAGGCATCCCAAATAAAGTACAGCAAAGAGGTACATTCTCAGTATTTTACTACTTTAATACTAATTAAAAGTAACTTTGATTTTATTTAATGCCACAGTAGCTTTGAAATCATTGTGATTCAACAAATTTGTTTAGAAATAAAATCTTGCATTGAGATGGAAGAGCATTGCAAAGCTAAACTGCGTGGTTTGCCAAGGCCATTCCCTGTGATTTATCCACATCTCTGACAGATGAAAGATCCCAATATTCCTCAGAACAATAACTGGAATCATGCTTGGGAATCTACATACTTAAATTTTTTACTGTGTCATAAAATAATTGTAATAAATTGTATTTCGATAAGAAGTGGGATTTATAATTATTTAGCTATTTGAAACAACCCCTGTCATAGAGATCTTCTATGCACCATAGTGAAGATGATATGTGGTAAAAACTTTGATTTCAAAAGAAGGTTAAGGTCTGTATGCATGCTCTAA
Source organism: Sylvilagus floridanus (assembly GCA_949820135.1). NCBI lineage: Eukaryota > Metazoa > Chordata > Mammalia > Lagomorpha > Leporidae > Sylvilagus > Sylvilagus floridanus. The sequence continues at coordinate 29,227,655 of OX463242.1, read as the reverse complement.
TATAACCAATCAAATATTCTAATGTATTTTTATTTTCCTAAAAGCAATACAACTGCTAAAGAAAAGATAAATAAAAATAAGGAGACTGTACTTTAAACATAAGATAGAAAACAAAAATAAAACAGGATTTAAAAAACAGTTTAATTTTTCAACAAAACTAATAAGATAGACTCGTATATGAAGAGATTGATGAAGAGGAAATGAGACAAGACACAGATAAACAATATTAAAAGTTTAAGGAGGACACAAATAGAAACAAATGAAAGGTTTCAAAGATAAAGGAATGGTAAGAGTAACTTCACCTTAATACATTAGAAATCTTAGGGAAATGACAAAATCAAGAAGTTAAAACTCACTAACCTTATTCTTTTTAAATTTTTTCTTAATATAAGCGGAAGAGATTACAAGTGTTTCTAAGAATATAGAGGTGCTTCCCTCCCCCTTTCTATCCTACTTCCTTTGTTTCTTTTTTTTTAACTTTTATGATAACACATTTTAAATTTACTTTATCATCATGGACTTAATGCTCCACCGAACAAAGAGATCAATAAATTAAAAGTAGAAAGACCACTGTTCAATGAGCACAAAGACGATGGCTATAACACTTGATTCTAATCATCATCACTGTTATTCTCAGGGAGTGGAATGCTCTACTTAATGAAATGTTTGAATTTATCTGTACTCATTTTGTTAAAGCAGATATTTGATTAGTTATATAAACATGGATTCATGGATTAAAAGACTATTTTCAGAATTCTTCAAATCTGTGTTTTTAAGATGTATTTTTCCATGAACCATGGCCTCTTATCAGAAAGTCCTCATTTTAAAAATTTTTATTTGAATATCATAATTATATAAGTGTAAAGATTTCCCCAAGTTTTTTTAAAAAAAGCTGTAAGGTGAAAATCATTATTTTTCTTCTTAAAAATTTTCAGAGCAGAACTCTTTTCTCCTCAATATTCTGTGAGGAAATGGGAGAGAGGTATTGAAGTGACTTGGATAACCTTCTTTTCAATTCACTGTGAAGTCTGGAACAAAAATGAGTTCAGTTAAGTTATATCAACTACCTGCAAACTGTTTTTTTTTTAAGTTATGACTAAAATAAGAAAGGGTGTTGGAATTGAGCTCTATCATGAGTTTTCTAACTTGTCAAATTATGACCAATAAAAGAATAAAAAACCTGTCCATATTTATACATTTGCCAGCCATTTAATCTCTTGTGTTAGGAAGAAAATGATTTAGTAAATCTTTCTTTACCATAACTCAGTCCTTTAACAAGTAGGGTTAATATCAGCACACTGTTATAGCAGATTAAGAATTATATAGCATACCAAAAATACTCAGCATGGTGTTTGACAGATGATAAGCATTGGATAATGTTAGTTATTATACTAAACCCTGTAGAGAAATATTTTGTCTTTTTCTGCAATATGTAATTTTATATGCAGTCTTCTTTTTAAATATTTGTAATATAGTACAAATTTATTAAATTTCCTTTAACCTGAGATTGCCTTTTATATTGCTTTCCTGCTCAAATATCTCCCTCTGTAATAAATGACAGTGGTAGTCTTAATAGTTGTAGTGTTATTTATTCTAATGTTCTTATCTGATAAATATAAAGTTGGGAAAAGAACAGAAATATAGGAAAGAGGTAGGGCTGAAGTTGGGTAAGCAATGTTTCAAAATACAATGATAATTGAAAGCATCAAGGGCTTCATGCAGAGCTTGAAGGATGAAAAATTAGAACAGATTCACTTAACCAACATATTTTTCTAGAATTACCTTTAGAATTTCAAAAATAAAGATCACTAATTTCCTCTCTAATATGAGCTGTCAAATTAAAAAAATGATGATAAACAAGCCCAGCGTTTTATACTTGCCATTTTATAGAAAACCTTTTGTGTAGATCCATTAGGATTGAGGAGGCGAAAAAAAAGGACCCACATTTGTATGGCCTGCATTTCATAATTAAGTGATGTCTTCAATAAAGCCATCAGCAGCATTTTAGTTGGATTGATTAGAACAGCTGTCCGCTCTTCGTTTTACCAGATGTTAAAAGTAAAGGTTCTTCATGGGCTTGATGAGTTACTCAGGCAATTAAGTGACACAATTATAAAATGTGTCATTAAATATTTATATTTTTCCATGTAATGTCATTTTCTGGTGTGTTTGTACTCATAACCTGAAGTAGATTCTTCTGAATAGCAGGGCTATGTGAGACTCTGGGAACATATTTCAGTTAAGTTCATCTAGGATTTCTCCTTTTATATTGTCTTTTTCTATACAGTGTGAAGGATCATATTGCATGTTCCCCTGTGAGAATTCTGAGATTTCTCAAGTTATCATTAGTAATTGAGTGTGAGTATTTTAAAACATAGCCATAGATTCTTTGATACTCTTCAGGAGTTGAAGTTTAATTCCTCTTTGTGTGAATATTGGCTGGATTCAGTAACTTGCTCCTAGGGAGCAGAATCCAGCAGAAATGAGAGCCCATTCCTTTTGACAGATATTTAAAAAGACTGCATCTGTGTCTTAACTGAATTCTCTCTGACTCTCCATAGCAAATCTTGTGCTCTGAGTGAAGCCAGCCACCATGTTCTGAGGTAGTGCTGGCAGAGCAGGAAACTGGTGGCCACTGTAGCAGGAAGCTGTATCAGAAAGGACTAATTGAGATTGACACCCAACGCTCAAATAGGAGGTGCAAGCATTTCAAGTGGCAACTTAAGCTACTGGGCCAAATGTCTATCCACAGACTGCTTTAAATCATTTTTTGCTGTATTTACTTGATAACCAGTATATAATTAATATTGATCATAAGTATATTTTTTCATTAACATTTGTAAGAAGTCACCTACCCTTAACATTCATTGTTGGGCTCCTCAAATAGCTGAACACAAAGAAGGCATATATAATTCATTATCTCATTTTGCTTTATATAATGTTATCCTATGTGTTAAATATTTGATAATTATCAAAGAAAAAACACTATTTACAAAGTGAGAAATTTCAATTCAAATTTTCTTTCAAGCATGACTTGGTTTAGGTCCGCGGCAAGAACCAGTAATATATAATTTAATCAAATGAAAGTGTTTCCTCCACATAAGTTATGAAAAATAGCAATTTTAGTGAAATTTTATTCTGAAGAAAAACCACTATAACTTACAGGAATTATGATTCCACATGTACTTGCATGAGCATATACACAAACTAGTGAAAGATATCTTAATACAATTTATGAAAAAATGTTTATGGACAGTAAGTTAAATGAGTCATATAATTATTAAATATTTACATAGTAAGGACATTACAGACATTTGAAACTTCCCTTTAGTTAATTATAAAAGACCCCAGGAACATGAGATGACAAATATAAATTGTTTTTAAGACATTTTATTTATTTGAAAGATAGAGTGATGGAAAGAAGCAGAGACAGACAGAGATCTTCCATCCATTAGTTCACTCCCCAGATGGCCATAATCGTCAGAGCTGGTCCAGGCTGAAGCCAGGAGCCAGAAACTCCAATGCAGTCTCCCCACAAGGTGCACAAATCGAAGTACATTAACCATCCTGCACTGCTTTCCCAAGAACATTAGCAGGGAGCTGGATTTGAAGCAGAGCCACCAAGAAACTTTAACTGGTGTTTCCAAATATGACCTGGCATTTCAGGTGTTGGCTTAACCTAACCAGCCTGATAAATACAAATTTAACCAAAAAACTGAAAAATAATGAAATTAGAGTAACACATTTAAACAAAAACCATAAATTTCTTCCATTTATAAGAAATTTGATTTCTACCCTGGCCATTTTCCATAACAACCATTACACAATGCTATGAGTGTCTTCACTTACTGAAAAACATTACTGAGGGCAAAAGGATTCTGCCTGACACAGATTACACCACCAAAGTCCTTACAAATCGCGTAACTGTCATTTGTCTTCTAACTTTCACTTCATACTAAGTATTAAATGTTTACAGGAGGGGCTGGCACTGTGGCATAGTGGGTTAGGGCGCCATCTGAAGTGCCAACATCCCATGTGAGCATGGTTTGAGTCTGGGCTGCTCTACTTCCATTCTAGCTCCCTGCTAATGTGCCCGGGAATGCAGCAGAAGATGGTCCAAGCCAAGTGCATGAGCCCCCGCTCCCATGTCAGAGACCCAGATGAAGTTCCTGGTTCCTGGCTTTGGCCTGGCTCAGCTCTGCCCTTTGCGGCTATTTGGGTAGTGAAACAGCGGATGGAAGATCTCTCTGTTTCTACCTCTGTCTCTGTAATTCAGGTGTTCAAATAAATAAATAAATCTTAAAAAAAATATTTATAGGAACATTTCAAAAAATTCTTTGAATATGTAATGAGAAAACAAGTTGGTTTCAGTGCAAAATAATTTTTGAATGTATGCAGTTTTTTGCATAATATAATTGACCACAGAACTTTTAAGTACCCTTTTGCCATGTTACATTTCTGACAGTTTCTTTTATATCCTTATTTTCACTCAAAACACTGGCAGTATTGATAACAGAAACTATGTCTTATGCTTCCTTTTTATCTCTGCTGAGTACATCACTGGGGTCATCAAAGATAACTGAGTTGAATCTAGTTGATAGAGTCTTTGATTGTTATCATTTGAAGGACTTAAAAATTTTTAACAAAAAATATATCCCTCTGAGCCCTTTGAGAAGCAGAAACTCAAACTCCTGTTGCTGGGATTTCTATAGAACAATTTGGTTCTTATATATTCATGTTATAGTAAGTAAAAGTAGTAGTGGTGGCCTGTCATATGAGTAAAGTTATTATCCCAGGAGGCTTAAGATGTGTTTTGAAAATATCTGCATTGATAATCATACAGCTTACAGCTCTTGTCAGTGTATTCGTCTAAGGGGTAATGATATTCCAATAGTCCATGCTGTGAAATAGTTTAAGTGTCAGGGAGTGGCCAGGGTTAAATAGTATTCTCTTTCACAAAGAATGCTTACAAATAACCTTACTGTAATCAACCATATACAAATAATATGCTTTAACATTGGTCACCAAAACGTGAAAATGTAGACTTTCAACACAGAGGACCTTGAAAGAAGAGGAACAGAGATCTCATATCATGTCACTTGGATATCAATGAATGAACTGAAGCTGTTCCTTAGAGAGAAGTTTTATATAAGAAGCAAAACTACTTTCAAGTATTTCATGTACTGTCATTAGACATAGAAATTTGTACTTATTATATGTGACACCAGGGGGAGTAGCATAGGTTAAAGGACAGACATTTTAAAGAAATAGATTTCAATAAGATACAAGGAATAACTTCTAGGTGTTAGTAATGTCCTAAAACATAATTTTGGAAATAATTTTTTGGCATTGAGCTGTATAGAGATACTAAACTAGATAACATCGGTGGTGCCTTCTAACTCTGATTCCATGACTTCACCATTTAAAAGCTATGTCAAGCATTCTTGAGAGCTCCCTATCCATATAAGCATAGGAAGTCTTATTATCTATCTATCTAATCTATAGACCTACATAACTGCATTAAATTTTCATTATCAATTAATATAATTTTTCTCAGGGTCAAAATTCAATGCCGCCTATTTATTGACATGACAAAAATTTGTAATCATAGAATTTTCCCTTTTTCAAATTGATTTATACCGCTTATAATGACCTGTTTGACTTAAAAGGTTTTTAAAATTACAATAGTCTGTAAAATGATTGCTCTTTGCACAGGACATTTGCCTAAAGCACAATTCTTTTTCCAAAGAGGACTCGGTAGCTATTAAAGTTAAAATACTGTCACCACACACCTATCAGGCAGAATGCCTTCAAATAATTCAGAACAATTCATTGAAAATAAATCCTTTTCTAGGATATATTAGACTAAATCCAAATTAATTATGCTTTAGGTCTGTAGGGATTATTGGAGATTATTTCTACTGAAAAAGTCCAAAGAACTGGAGGGCAAAGGGGTATTTTTTAAATAGATGAAGGCAACAAAGGGAACATTCTGAAAAATGTTTTCCTCAAATTAATATGCAAATATGTTGATTAAATTGAGATGGAATTAGTATTGGGGATATTTAAAAATTCACAGTTTTAAACAGTGACAAGCAAAATAATAAGCATAAAAGCTTCCAGTATAAATAGTGTATCATATTTGTGTATAAGGTAATTCTTTAGGAGAGCTTGAAATGCTTCTTTCTTTTAAATGATTAACAGTAATCCTTAAGAAGGTTTTTTGAGGTATCAGGACTTGATATTTGATGGAAGCTAGCTATTGACATACACATTTCCATTTTAGTTGGTTTGGCAGTACATTTCCCTCGTGCTTATTATTGTAATACTTGTACTTCCATGCAGAAGGAAAAGATACCTATTAAAGAGGAAATAGAGGAGTCTACCCCCATCATCCCAAGCCCCAATTGTTTAAGTTCAAAATATTCCAGTTTGTGCTATTATTCAGTATTGCTGGAGTCCATACTTTGAAAAAGGACAATTGTGTCTTCTGAAATAAAATTCTCCAGATGTCTCTGGTAGGAATGCATGTATGGCATACCTCAGTATCTTTACCTATGTCTCCTGTAAATAAAACTAAGCAAGAAGAAAAATCAAACAATTAACACACAGACAAAATAAACCTTGTAAACTTTGCTTTTAAGGCAAAAATTAGCTGAGTCTGGCCAAGCCGTGTTGGAAGATGAGTGGAGAATGTCAGGGGCTTCTTTAGGGACAACAACTCTTAGGACATGATCACAGAACGCACTTTTTTTGTTTTGAGAGGTTTACTGTAAAGAGCTAACACAATATCCTGAACTGACAACAGCATGATCAAGAGCTGAGTGAGCAGGGGTGAGCTGGCACGAGTATGGAGCATCTAGAGGTTGTGGTCAGAGTGTGCAGAGAAACAGCAATCCGCAGACACCCCAAATGTGTCTTAGAGCTCCATAGTTCATGCTGAGGGTCATGCATTCCATCCCTTTACTGAACTTGTTGAGTGAGTTTGAGATGACAATACAGTGGACAAAAAAAAAGAAAAAAAAATACATTCAGAATTTTTAGAATCAGAGACTGGAGAAGGTGACTTAAATCCTGCCTCTGTGGAAGCAGTGAAACCAAGAGTTCCTGTTTTGGGTAACCTGAAAGTGTAATCAGGGTGTTGCCTTAGTGATGCATGGTAAAGTCCTATACACATCTGTCCGGGGAAATCTAATTTATTCAAAGCTTAGTAGCCATGAGCAAACAAACAAATAAATAAACAAAACACAAATGAAAACAAATGGCATTTTATCTGTAGAAATAAAAAACAATAAATCTTTAAAAAAGAATGAAATATAAAATCAAATTTTTAAAATATTTTTATCAGAATGAATGTTGCTTAAAATACAAAAACATTGATCTATGATTTCTGCACAAGTTTTGAAAAATGAAACAGTTGCTTCTAAGAAAAAGGGCACAAAGCCAAAATCAGAAGCTTGGGGAAAAAAAGTGGTGAGAGACTGGACTATATTAAATACACCAGTTAAAAATGTAGATAGTAGAGGGGGTGCTTACCTAGAGGTAGATAGATGTAGATAGTACAGGGGCTGCTTACCTAGCAGTTCAGTGCCAACTTTCCACATCAAAGTGCTTGGGTGCAATTCCCAGCTTTGTCTTCTGTTCCAGTTTCATGCTAATGCATCCCTAGGAGGAAGTGGTGATTGGAGTCCTGCCTCTCACCTGAGAGACTTGGATTACATGTTGGTTGCTGGTTTACACCTTAGCCCGGTTCTGGCCACTGGAGTCATTTGAAGAGTGAATTTGCAGGTAGGATCTTGATATTCTCTCTTTCTCTCTCTCTCTCTCTCTCTCTCTCTATATATATATATATATATATACACTATATATATATATATATATATATATATATATATATAGTGTGTGTGTGTGTGTGTGTGTGAGTTTGTATCTGTCTACCACTCTGTTTCTCAAATAATCATTTCTTAAATATGAATTGCCTAAACTCATCAATTAAGACAGAGATTGTCACAAATAAATCTATGTCCTCTATAAAGTTTCAGAAAAATTAAAAGTAAAAGGATAGAGAAATATATGCCACACTAGTACTATAAAAAACAGTAGGAATAAATATATTAATTTCACACAAACCATACTTCAGAACAAGGACGATTATTAGATAAAAAGAGGGGTACTATATAATGATAAGGAGACCAATCTTCCAAGAAGATATAATAATTCTAAAGCAACTAGCAACAAAGTATTAAACTAGGTGAGGCAAAAAACTGAACTACAAGGAAAAATAGGCAAATCCATTATTGTATCTTATAAGAGCTCAACACTCATCTTTCAGTAATTCATAAATCAAACACCAAGAAATTTATTGAGAATATAGTTGACATGAATATCATTATCAGTCAGCTTGATCTAATTGACATTCATAGAATAATTCACTCATTAATAGCAGAATAAACATTCATTTCAGACTCACATGGAACATTTCCCAAAAGAAATTATATTGTGGGCAATAAAAATACCTGAACAAATTTAAAAGGATTGAAATCATATAAAGCATGTTCCTACACCATGATGGAATTACACTATAAATAAATGATAGGAAAATCCTCAAGTATTTGGAGATTAATAACATACCTAACATGAGATTGTAAAGAAATTTTAAAACATTTTGAATTATTCACACATAAAAACAAAACACAACTTATCAAAAGTTGTGAAACAGTGAACAAAGTGTTTAGATGGAAACGTATACTATTAAGTGCATATGTCAAAAAGAATATCTAAATCAATAACATAAGCTCCCATCTCAGGAAACTATAAAGGAACAATATAAGCCTACTACAAAGCAGAAAATAAGGAATAACAAAAGCTAAAGCAAATATCAATAGAATTGAAAACAGTAAGACCATAAAGAAAACCGAATAAAACCAGAAGCTGGTTATTTGAAAAGTATCACTCAAATTGCTAAAGTTCTAGTCAGGTTAACCAATAAAAGAAAAGTCAGAAATTACCTATGTCAAATATGAGAGCAGAACATCAACCATGACCCCACTGGCATTAAAAAGATAATAAAGAAATATTAAGAACAACTTTGTGAGCCCAAATTTGCTAACTTAGATGAAACGGGTTAATTCTTTAAAAAGACACAGACTGCCCAAAACGTCACATGGAAAATTGTCACATGGAAAAGTCAATGACATAAGCAAATATGATTCTATTAAAAAAATACTATTAACCTTCCAAAAAAGAAAGCAGAAGACTGATATGGTTTCATTTGTGAATTCTATCACAAAGTTAAGGAATAAATGATATGAATTCCCCACCATCTAATCCACAAGACAGATGTAGTAGCAGTGCTAACTGATAGCATTAGGCCAGTATTACTCCAAAATCAAGAACAAATAAAGACCTTTAAAGAAAACTATAGACCGACATTACTCATTAACATACTTGCAAAACCAACAACAAAGCATAAACAAATCAAATCCAAGGATTTATAAAAATAATTACATAACACTTTGGATTTATTCCATGTAAGCAAGGCAGGATCAACATTAAAAAATCAATATAATCACCACTTCAAAAAACTGCAGAGAAAATTAAATAATCATATCAACTGATATGGGAAAACAATGACAAAATTCAACACCAATTCATGATAAAATATCTTAACAAACTAGGTATTCAGAAAAACTTGCTGAATTCAGCAAAGAATATTGCAACAAATGGCTTAGAAACAACTAGTGAACATCTGGTAAAATCAGTTCAGACCTGTGCCTCACACCATTCAATAAAATACTTGTAAACCTCATGTGGCTCAAATATTCAAGTTGTCAAAATTAAATATCACAACTTTGGAAAATATTTTTAAACCTTGGGTTAGGAAAAGCCATTCTAAACAATATTCAAAACTAGAAATTAAATTCTGCATTGTGAAAGCACAAAATTTCAAATTATTTTTAAAATAAAGATAAATTGAGAAAAGTAATTAAAACTCATGTCACAAAAGCTGATTAGTAAGAATTCTGAGAAGTCAATAAGGAAAATACCAAAAATCTAAAGCACATGAACAGATAAAGGAAAGAAAATGAAATGCAAATGATTCTTAAGCTTTTGAAAATTCTCTGCTTTATTTCAAAGAAGAGGAGAATGTAAATTAAAATTACACTGAGATATTCCTTTCCACATTTGATAATTTACCTCATTGATAAGATTAAGTGAAACAGGTATTCTTGATCTTTCATTGTGCTACAATTTCTATGGGAGGATATTTGGCAGTATGTAAAATTTACAGAAGTATAAGCTCCTTAACTCAGCAATCACAGTTCAGATAATTTTCTTAAACACATAATTGCACACACATGAAGTGATTTATGTACAAGCTTATTGAATAATTGAGGTATTTCCTACTATGTCAATAGATTCAAAATAACCTAAATTTATATCAACACAGGAATTTTTAAAATAAATTATAATACATCCATACAATAGAACACTTTGCACTGTAAAGAATGAATTAAGTAAGTATTTATAGACTGATTTAAAAAGATGTTCAAGATATAATAAAACCACTAGGCAAATAAATATGCATAATATATTTTTCATGAAAAATAGAACTATATTTCTGTTATCTTGTTATTTTGTTTAAAAACTCTGAATGAATATCCAAGAAACTAATAATAGTAGTTGCTCATATGGGAGGATAAAGAGTAATGCACAACCATTTTTTTTAAGATTTATTTTATTTATTTGAAAGACAGAGTTACCGAGAGAGGTAGAGACAGAGAGAGAGGTCTTCTATCTGCTTGGTCACACCCCCAGATTGCTGCTAACAGGCGGGAGCCGCGCGGATCAGAAGCCAGGAGCCAGGAGCTTCCTCTGGGTCTCCTACGTGGGTGCAGGGGCCCAAGTTTGGGCCATCTTTCACCGCTTTCCCAGGGCCATAGCAGAGAGTAGGATCGGAAGAAGAGCAGCTGGGACTAGAACCAGCGCCCATATGGGATGCTGAGGCTGCAGGACAGGGCTTTAACCCACTGTGCCACAGCACCGGTCCCACAACCATTTTTTTCAAACGTATATATTTATTGCCTACTTTACTAAAAAGATGTTGAGGGTCATCATGAAGGAAGGTAAGATCTAATATGGATATCTGTGCATCAGTAGCAATCCTCAGAACTCTCAGCCCAGGTGCAGCTGAGCTACTGATGCTAATCCTAATGAGCTCAAGTTGATTCCATGGATCCATTTGTGAGGAAAATTGTTGAACGCAGTAAATAAGAAGAGCCGTACTAAAGGTTTGTTAGACTTTGAGTCCAGGTAGTTCCATTTTACAATGTGCCTACCTGAGTACAACATTGAAAGAAAGAAAATCCTAATATTCCTTTCTTACTCAAAAATCCTACTTTGATCAAGTAGAACAGACTGAAGATCTAGGAGTAGAGATATAGAAGAAGGAAATTAGATACTACTAGATAAATACTGAAGAAAAATAATACATCTCTCTGTCTTGCTGAGCCATAATGAATCATAATCCACAAATTCCAGCTCTAAAGTCTGTGAAAGCAAGTGGTCACGTGCTCATCCCTGGAGGAGATGAATTGTGTGCTTGTCTAGCAGGAGAGGATGAGTTTTTCAGGTCATGTCTCCATTGAATTGAATCCGTATAACCCTGACACCACAGGCACCACATGTAGCAGGCACTGAAAGCAGTCAAAGAATAGCAAATACCCCTCTAGTCAATAATGATGCTTATAGGCCGGCGCTGCGGCTCTCTAGGCTAATCCTCTGCCTGCAGAGCCGGCACACCAAGTTCTAGTCCCAGTCAGGGCACCGGATTCTGTCCCAGTTTGCCCCTCTTCCAGTCCAGCTCTCTGCTGTGGCCCGGGAGTGCAGTGGAGGATGGTCCAGGTCTCTGGGTCCTGCACCCGTATGGGAGACCAGGAGTAAGCACCTGGCTCCTGGCTTTGGATCGGCGCAGCGCCAGCCGTAGCAGTCATTTGGGAGGGAGGGTGTGAACCAACGGAAGGAAGACCTTTCTCTTTGTCTCTCTCTGTCTCTCTCTCTCTCACTGTCTAACTCTGCCTGTCAAAAAAAATAATGAAGGTTATCAATATGGAAAGCAATATGAAGAATCAAAAATCCCCTGCAAAACAAACAATAACAATAAAATCACAGAGTTTTTCAAGTATAAGAGTGTAAGAAAAATAAATCAGGGGGAAGGCGGTGGCAACTGGCACTGTGGTGCAGCAAATTAGGTCTCTTGTTGGGACACCCACATGCCATATTAGAGTACTGATTTGAGCCCCAGTTGCTCTGCTTCTGATTCAGCTTCCTGCTGATCCTACTGGGAAGGTGAAAGAGGATAATTAGAATGCTTGGATACCATTTTTATGTCTGTTCAATTTGTTTAAATGAAAACATTTAATTAAAATAATTTAATAAAGAAAAAAAGTTCATTCATGTGAATGTCTGACCCTGAGATAGATCCTTTGCCAGGTGTTATCCTATGAGGTTTCCACGTGGAGAGGAAGTATGTGTGTCAAGGCAGTGTCAGTGGCTTCTTTCTTTCTCTGTTTTCACCCAGATACACTTTCTCATTAATAAAAACCTGTTCTGTCTAATGAAGAGTAACTTAGTGTGCTTAACAAAAACAAAACAAAAAACAGAAACAAACAAAAACTCCCTCCTTTTGCAAAAGAGAAGTCTGTCCCTTAAACCTGGGATGGTCTTGTGACTGTTTTCAGTCAATAGAATACAGTTGAAGTGGAAGTGAGAGTTTCACGTCTAGACTTCAATAGACCTTGGGTCCTTTCAGTCTCTCTTGAATTGGTAGAGCTTCTTGGCATTATCACTGGAAGGTAAGAACCCACTAGCAGTTTTCATTATACTCTTCACGAAGGCACCCTAGACCAGCCAGCTCCCAGGCAACCCACAGCTGTCCTGCAGATCAGCAGAACTGTTCAGCCACCACAAAACTTGTCAGAAATAATAACTGGTTGTTAGTTGAAACTACTAAACATTGGAGTTGTTGATTCTCCAGCAACAGCTAATGACACAGGAGATTTGAACATCCAGAACAGGACGCAAGGGAGGAAGGGAGGGAGAGGAACACCCAAGCTGACTCATATCTATTTGATGTGCACATCTTGGTGGGTTTATCTTCCTATGTCCTAGTGTTTAAACAATGGTAATAAAGTAGGAGTTCAGTAAATCATCTCATCAGGTTGAGCTGCACTAATTAATTATACTATCATTACGCCTGTTGTGGCTGGCAATGACAACTTCAACCTTCAGATTACTAAGTATTTGTACAACAATTATCTCATCTTTTCCCCACAACAATCTGAAACAGGTAATTTCACTGTTAGGAAGAACTAGTGGGTTTTGTAAATTTAACAGACATGTTTTCAGGAAAAAACAATGACAGATCAGAAATTCTGATGGCACGAGGGATAAAGAGGAAAATGGCATATCTCAAAACATTGCTATGCTGACAGCAGTAGCAGTAAATCACTCATCTATATCTTGTTGTGGTTTTATTTTATTTTTTTTTGATGAGTCCCCATTCCTTCTTGTGAGGGTAGCTGTTTATTTTAAGTAGACTTCTTTAGAATAGTTCTATATTTATAAAAGAAAAATTGTGAAATAGTACAAAGAATTCTCATATACCTGATACCAGATTCTCCTATTATTAGCATCTTATTATTTTTATTTCTCACCTTTAATGAGTCATACCAAGTCTTCCCTATTTTTTAAATAAGCACCCTCAATGCCCTTTTTTGAGTATAGTTCATTTGTATTATATGGTTGACCATATTATTCAAACGTGCACCTCAGTCCTCTCAGTCACAAAATAATTACTACCAATGTAAATTAAATGATGAATCTAAAACAGCACAACACCTGAAGAATAATTTGATCAACATCTAGCATATAGTACTTACCACTCAATAAATATTTCCATAATAGTAATATAAAATAACCAATGGCTGGCAGATTATGTACCAATTAAACATTAGTTAAGACCAATAAAAAATAAAACTAAATTATTTCCCATTTAATTATGTTACCTTTAAGTTGTTTTTTCTTTTTTTTTTGTTCTGTTATACTTAAGGGGACACTTATTCAAATATGTGTACTAAATCATTTAAATGATTTGACCTAAAATAAGCCTACTTATTTGCTCAATGCACTCTGACCTAATGTATAAGATAACATGGAGTCTTCATCACTGAACAATGAAACAGGGAGTATGTATTCTAAATCAGAGTCAAACCAAAGAATCATAATTAACAGCATTTTATTGATATAATTGTTAATTTTGATTCTGAAATAGTTTAGAAATCAAAAACATAAGATGACCTCACAAGGAAATTGTTGATGTAGTGTGTCATTGAATTGCCAAAACAAATCAGGTGGTCAATAAAAGCTTCAGTCATCTGGACATCATTCCAGCTTGTTGTCAAAATTCCATATTGACTGAGGATTTTCACTGGTAAAGTTCCCTTTAACTGAATTTATCAGATGTTTCACTTTATGGATACATCATTGTGATCTCTAACTTATATGTAAATGGGCAAACTTAGAATCATATTCCTCAAGAAAAGGAGAGAATTTGACAATTGCCAGATTTTGAATTAGGAATTAAAAATAATCTACTATGATTTATCAATAGCAATCAATGAAATCGTTGATTCTCTCAATGACAAAAATCTCTTCCTTTTAGAAAAATGTGATAATTCTTGTTTACTTGAAGATATATAAGATAGACTCAGGTTTTGGATATTTTGTTATCTAATTTGTACCCAAAATTTATTTTCTTTAATAATATTTTATTTTGCATCAGCATAAGCTAAACAGCACCAAATAAATCATTACAGGAAATGTAAATCTGACAACACTCTCTGAGAGGTATTTGACCCTTTAGCTTTGATTTCTACCCTATGATTGCCAACTATTGCAATGTTAGTTTTTGGAAAAATAGCTTCACGTTACATTTAAACAACCATAGGCAGGCAAGGTACCCCTTCCACACAGTCAGGCTCTGCCCTTTGTTTGTCTTTGGATCTTCACCACATGGCTCTGCTTTACTTTGCATGCTGTTCTCCAGCAAGATTTCTCAACCATAGCACAGTTAACATCTTATGCTGAGTAATTCCTTGTTTGTGAGCGCTGTCCAGTGCAATTTAGGATGTTTAGCAGCACTCCCCTGCCCGCATTTCTACTGATCAGATGCCAGTAGCAACACTCCCCAGTTCAATGCTGATAACTAAAGTTGTATCAAGACACTGCCAAATGTCCCCTGGACAGCAAATATCACCCTGACTCAGTACCATTGCATTACAGTTATCAGGATAAATGACTATCCTAATCCTTACTAGGCCTTCATCTTGTCCTGCTTCATAACATACACAGAGGTCTGAATTCCATTCAATAATCTCAGTTCATCAAATCTATAAAAATGGCTATGCAAGAGACAACACTGAAAAAAAAAAAGTTGCATAGAGGTGTGTGGTTAAGATGCCTACATCCATTATCTGAGTACCTGAGTTCAATTTCAGCTCTTCTTCTGATTCCAGATTCCTGCTAATGTAGACTCAGAGAGGGAACAGGTGACAGTTCAAGTGGTTGGGTCCCTGCCACCTACATGGGGGAACTAGATTGAGTTTAGGGTTCCTGCCTTTGGCCTGCTACAGACTGGGGTGTTGCAGGCATTTAGGAAATGAATCAAAAGATGACATTCTCTCTCTGCTCGCTCGCTCTCTCTCTCTTTCTCTCTCTCTCTCTCTCTCTCTCTCTCTCTCTCTTTCTTCCTTTCAAATACAGAAATAAGTACAATTTTAGAAAAATAATATCTCTTCAGATCTTGGATTCGTGATAGAGTTTCTCTTGTATGCCCTACTGTAGTCATTCTTTGATATTCTACTCTTTTCCAGTTGCTATATATATATAGTACATATCAAAATGTCATGTTGTAAAGGGTAAAGAGATGGTAAGTTGAAGGGTATATATGTGAAAACACACAAGGTGAGTTCTATGTAATCAGAACATAGAGGGTGGGTATATACTTGTATGTGATTGTATGTAAAAATACATACATACCATCTTTATTATTGACAAAGTAGGAAATTAAAGTTCCGTAACTTGAAGAAGTATTTTAATGACAAAACTTGCAACATGGTTCACACAAAAGAGAAGACATATAATTTTCTCCCCAGGGAAATATTTTTCTATATATGGCACTTTACCAATAGCTGAGTGTAAGAGAGTAATATTGGGGGAAATGCACACACTTGCAACTAGAAAGTTAATTTTAGATAATCCAATTTATGGAAGTCTACTCAATCCCCACTAATGAGGATTGCCAGAAATCTCCATCCCAATGGAGACCATGATATACAGGTCACTTTGGACCTAGACTAAAGCAAAGTTATTGCTTCTCAGTTACAAGACACACTGAATTTTCCCTCACAGAGGGAGTCACCGTGGAAAGAGACATTTCTATTTTTGGGAACAGAAAATATAAGAAGATGACAATATGTGACAGTACAAACCTGACAGATTTATCCAAAGAGTATCAGGCAGACTGGCATTGTGGCAGAGCAGGTTAAGCCACCGCTTACAACACTGGCATCCCATACTTGAGCACTGGTTTAGGCCCATCTGCTTCATTTCCAGTCTAGCTTCCTGCATATCCAGCTGGGCCAAAGTACTTAGGCACCAGCCACCCATCTGGGAGACCTGGATGGAGTCGCAGGCTCCAGATTTCAGCCTGGACCAGTCCCTGCAGTTGCAATATTTTTGGAAGTGAACCAGTGAGCACCTTTTATTTAAGGTACATAAATTACATGTATTTCATATGTACAGATTTAGTAACAGATTAGGGTACCCTTTTCCCCACATCCTCCCCAGAATTTACTATTTGTTGATTTCTGTATGAGAGCCATTCTAACTGGAGTGAGGTGAACATCATTGTGGTTTTGATTTGCATTTCTCTGATGGCTAGTGATACTAACATTTTTTCACATGCTTCTTGGCCATTTGAATTTCCTGTTTTGAAAATACCTGCTGCAGTTCTTTGCCATTTCTTAACTGGATTGTTTGTGTTGCTGTTGTTGAGTTTCTTGAGCTCTTTGTAGATTCTGGATATTAAGCCTATATCAGTTTCATAGTTTGATTCATAGTTTGCAATATTTTCTCCCGTTATGTGGGTTGCTTCTTCACTCTGTGGAGCTATACAGGAATATTCTATTCCCAAAACATATCTGAGAAAATAACTGGAGTAGGAAAATAAATATATGGAAAGAACAAAAGAACAAGAGAAAGAAGAAAGAGAAGGAAAGAAAAGAGAAAAGAAAGAAAGAAAGAAAGAAAGAAAAGAGAAAAGAAAAAAGAAAAGATTGAGGGGAGGGGGGAGAGAGAGAGAGAAAGTTAAAAGGCTGAAGTCTAATGACTTGGAAAAATACATACTCATACCTTTAAAATCTTCACGGGCACCCTCCTACTATATTTATCAAATAAATGCCTAAAACAAATCCTTCAGTGTTTTCAGTCTAACCATCTTCTTCCAGACTACTCTTGGCTATATAATTATTTTCCTAAAACAGTGGAATTTTATTACTTTTGTAAACAAAAGACCCATTTAAATAATTTTCCCAAAGTAAAAGAGGTTTAATTTAAAGGTAATTTGCTACTAGTATTCCTATAAAAAGAGATCCGCTATAAATGTTAATGCTTTTTCCCTAACTTCAAAAAAATATTTCACTAGAAAACTCCCTTGAAAGAGCAGTAAGTCACTCATACATAAAAGAATGTAGTATGTAATGCCTCTCAGCTGCAGAACCCCAGAAGCACTGCTTTGTAACACTGAATGGTTTAACAATAGACATCAACTACAGCAGAAACACTGAACAGGTCATACAGACTCAAAGAGGTGCTTGCAGGTAAGAACTATGATTATACACAAATGCAAGCAGCAGCAATCAAGCCAGCAGGAGAGAAAAGCTGCCCTAAAGTAGACAAATACATAGAAAAGAGCAGTGATGGATGTCTGAGAAACAGTTATAAAAGGGAAGCAAAAGTGATTGAGAGTATTTAAAAATGTATACTAAATTTTGAAATAAAAAGATGAAAGTAGAGATGGGTTAGAGTTGAGCTTCAATCTTCTTTCTATTAATCCTAAATTTAAAAGAAGCCCTTCTTAATCTTATTCAATTCCTTCAGTACACCAAATATATTGTATTTTAAAATAAAGGCTTCAAATAACATTAAAGGGGTTTTTGATGAGCCCCCTAAAGTAAAGGACATTTGGTCCAAAGATGAAATGATATCACTTCTATTAACAGAAATCTGAGAAACTTTAAAACGTCCTTTCTCCAACTAAAAAGGACCATATGGTTGCCATAAGAATGTCACTGTAAGACTACAGGAGCCATAATTGATCAAGGGCATGGATAGCTAAACTTTGAAATCTATCTGCTGGCTTGCCCAGAGGCCATGGTTCTCAAGGGGCTACTAGCAGTGAATGAAGGTTGAAATCCTAAGGCAGACAAGGGCTCCTCTGATGATCCAAAGACTCCCTGCATTAGCAGATCTAATAGTCAAGGTCACCTCTCCCGTTTTTCTCTCCTCTCCAGTGGCGAACCTGCATCTCAGTCCCATGACTCTTCTAGTCGTTCCCAGCCCTGTTCCTATTTTCTCATATAAACCTTGTTCTTTTAAAATAATCCTTCCATAATAATCCAATAATGAGGTCCAACCCAGACTACCATGAAATAGTTATTCTTAAATCAGTGTATTCTTAGCTATTTTCCTCTCCTGGAGAAACTCCAAAAGAAAGTGAAACGCAAAAGGAAAAATATTTGTAATATATGGTTAAGTTAAATGAAGCTTTAAGAGCAAAACAATTATGAAAAATCATCTCAACTATAATAAACAGTATTCAGAGAATGAGGGAATGTATCATATTAGAGGTTTTTACTCTTCTGATTATTAATTCTACCATATTCCAAGGTTACTTAATTGAACATATAATATTAATAACGTTTGGAAAATAAAAATATACATGAAATATATGAACTTGATGGTGGCAAGTGATACAGAAATCAAACAATGGAAAATATCTCTTAGATCCCTGTGTGTCTACTTTCCCCCAAGAAGCAGTGACAAGCAGACGGTTTGCTAACTTCTGTAATAGGCTCACTGTAGACTCTCACCGTAGAAATCTTTGCCAGGTTGTACGTCCTCACTCCTGGTGTGCATGTGCTTCATTCTGTCCGGAAGCTCCAGCATCTCCATTAACACCAGGGAAGACATCAGGAAGCTCTCAGAGGGATTTGCCCACCTCTCTGGGGATCACTGCCATCTGCCAGGGCAGCTGGAGAGCATGCTCAGACCTGCAGGTGACTTTGTGCCTCTCTGATTCACTCTGAACTCCTTGACCAATAGACTACCTTTTCCACGTAGAACATTTTTAAAAAGCACTCATCATCAGAATCAATGAGATAAACTAGAATAAAGACAATTGTCTTGACTTTCCAATATTGCTCTGATTTGAATAAGGTTTACTCAAACTTTTATGTGCAGGAGGTTTGGTCCACTGTTCAGCAGTTTTGAGATGATAGGCCTTTTTTTTTTTTTTATTTTTGACAGGCAGAGTTAGACAGTGAGTGAGAGAGAGAGAAAGAAAGGTCTTCCTTCCATTGGTTCACCCCTCCCTCGACAAATGGCTGCTACAGCCGGCAAAGCCGAAGCCAGGAGCAAGATGCTTCCTCCTGGTCTCCCATGCGGGTGCAGGGCCCAGGGACCTGGGCCATCCTCCACTGCACTCCCAGGCCAGAGCAGAGAACTGGACTGGAAGAGGAGCAACTGGGACAGAATCCAGTGCCCCAACCAGGACTAGAACCCCGTGTTCCAGCTCCACAGGTCAGTGTTTTGCTCTTAACTCTGACACGCCACATTCCCAGATGGTACTTATACTTACTCATTCTTGGAAGACTAGGAATCCCTTAGAGCTTGAAGAGACTTGTGTGTGTGTGTGTGTGTGTATGTATATATATATATATATATATATATATATATATATATATATTCCTTCCATGAAGCCTCTGACATCTTGACATCTTGACATCTTCAGATTATCTAAGGATTTGTTTAAAGCCTCTCTATGAGAAATGATAATTACTGAGTATGAATTATATCAGAGGCTATGAGAAGTCTTTCCCTGTCTCTTCTCCCTTCCTCTGTTAATACACCAAAGCAGCGTGGAAAAAAAGGATGTAAAAAAAAATGAAAACAGCAGAACAAGGACATTAATCAATTTCTCAGCCTGAGAACATTTTACCCATTAAGAAAGAGATTGGTATTGAAAGTTAACTGTAGTTATCTACTTACAGAAATAATTTATGCTCTATTGGTAGGTCAGCTTTGTAAAATTTTATATAATCTGGCCAAGGTACAGTTAATACACTGTTCTCTCAAAAAAAGGCTTTTGGTCTCCAAATTTAAATAATATTTCGAATCCTGTCTGATATACATTTTTCCTAATTAGTGCACATATTATAAATTTAATTGTTGTTTAAAGTTAATGTATGCTTTAAACCAGTAATCAAGATTAGAGAACAGCAGAAAAGATTCAGAATATTTGCTCAAAAGAGGATTCATATTAGGATTTTCACATTTCTGTAAGTAAAAGACTTAACAGACATTTTATCAAATATATTTTAACACTTCTGTCATTCAGCAAAGTAGAAAGTGGGTAACTTGATGATTTCCCCCAATGATGATTTTTTTAAAAAAATGTGCATTAGTATAGGTAAAAAAAAAAAAAAAAAAAAAAAAAACCTGTTCCCATTGTGTGCAATTTGAGCTACTTCAAATCAATAACTGAACTTCTTAATTTGTAACATTCGAAATGGCATTAAATATCAGTTCTCAAAATAACACAAGGCAAACACTTTGTCCAAAGCACTCAACTATGACTTGCTACTTCATTTAAGGTACAGTTTGATTTTTACAAGGTGAGAAAGTGCTAACATTAGAGAACACCATATATCAATAAAAATCATTTTTTTCTGGGACCTGTTTATCACTTTGGAATCCAAAGTTCTGTATCTCTAAGCTAGATATTATCAAGTTGCACTTGACTTTGAGACTTTAGTTGATGTTTGCATGTTCATACTGATTTTTGTTAACTTTGTCTTCCCTTATGTATATCCTGATATGCTTTCTAAAAGAGTTCTCCATTATGATGTGTTTTGTATTGTTGATCTATGCCAACAAAGTATTTATTTTCATATCTTAGGCTACATGGAAGATACAAAATAAAATGTAGATTCCCTGTCCTCTGAGGGAAACTGGTATAAATAAAGTCAAGTTATAAATGAGTGTGTAGTGGGTACAGAAGAAAAAATCTGTTTTTGGCAGACATATCAGATAGTTACTTAATTTCCTGGGAAGTCAAGATTTGGGACTGTGAAAACAGGTAGAGAACCAGATTACCATGAAATTCTATTCATTGTCAAATTCTGCTATCACCACTTGGGCCAAACATGACCTCCTCTCTGGAGCCCTGCAGATGGTGGGATTTGCAATTTCCTGTCTTAACATCTGGAATGGTCCCACAGAGACTTTTCTTGGCCCTCCGTATCATCTGATCCAAATTTCAGCAGAGATGTATCTGATGGAATATCCTAAGCCAAGTACCTGCACCTTAGCTGAAAGAGAGTGCAGGAAATGACAATTTCTGATTTCCATAACAGCCATTCACAAAAGGAGGTGCTCCTTCAAGTACTCAGAGATTGTTTAAAAGTTCTGAGTGGCCAGGAGGAATGACTAACAGTCACTTAACGAGACTAAAGAACACTGAATGCAATCACCCATGACATTAGAGTATGAGGTGAAATGTTGACTTCCGGGGTTTAGACTACATGTTTTTTGTGGCTTCAATCAGCACCAGGGAGGCTCTTAAAATCCTAACATTTACTTTAAAAAGAAGGAACTATTGTCCTTTGCAACAACGTGGCTGAGACAGGAAGACATTATACCAAGTGAAGTAAGTCAGGCTCAGAAAGACGCTGCATGCTCCAATTTATATGTGGAATCTAATAAAGCAAAACTCATAGAAGAGAGAGGAGAAAGGTGGTTACCAGGGGCTGAAGCAGGGGGTAGCAAAGAGTTGTTGTTCAAAAGAAACAAAATTTCAGTTAGATAAGAGCAGTAAGGTCAATAGATCTGTAATGCAACATTGTGGTCAGAGCTAATGTATCCTATTCTACCAAAAAAATTTAAGAGAATAGATTTTAAGTGTTCTTACTACAGAAAAGCAAATATATAAAGTCATGTGTATGTGTTTAGCTATTCCACAGTGTTTATATATTTCAAAACAAATGTTATGCATGACAAATGTATAAATTTCATCAGTTAAAAATCCTATAACTGGGCACTTACTATGTAATAATGTTCCTGTGTACTCTCAGTTAGTCATTGTAATTGGCCTATATATTACCACAATCCTATTAGGCTTAATAATAGCTCCCCAAGACATGCACACCCCATCATCAAAATCTGTAAACATATTATATAAATACATAAATATGCCAGTATGATTAAGGATCTTAAAATAGGAAGATTATTCTAGATTATCCTAATGGCCCCAAAGCAATTGCTAAGTGTCTTTATACAAGTGAATGTTAGAGTATACTGGTGGTTATGGTTTGTAGATACAATTCTAGGAACCTAATGATACTCTCTTCCTTCCTCCCTCCTAATTTCCCTTCCTTCTACTTTTCTTTTTTTTAAAATTTTGAGATATTTTAAATTTACATTAAATTCACATATTTTAAATTTACATTACAGTAAAAATAAAATAAATATAATAATAAATATTCAAATATTGAATATTTGAAAATATTCAAATAAAAATTCAACAAGTAAAAAGCAAAAAGATCCTAGTTTAGTAAGGATATATACAATGACTATAAAATAATAATTGAATGAAAAAACGACCATGTGCTCTATAATTTATTTAGAAAGAGCGATTTTCTATCTGCTGGTTCACTTCCCAGAGAGCCGCAGTAGCCAGTGCTGCATCAGGCCAAAGTCAGGCACCAGGAGCTTCATCTGGGTCTCCCACATGGGTAGCAGGGGCCCAAACATGTGTACCATCTTCCAGTGCTTTTCCCCAGCCAATAGCAGGGAGATGGATCAGAAGTAGAGCAGCTGGGAGTTGAACTGATGCCCACATGGGATGCTGGTATTGCAGGTGGCAGCTTTTCCTGCTATAGCACAACCCCAGCCCTGATATTCTATCTTCATCAATGCCTGTGCATAATGTTTACTTTATAGTATCAATATAACCATATATGTTTGTTGGATATTTACTTGGTATTTGTTTATCCTTTGACATTTAAACTATTTTAATATATCATGATTCAGGTTCATTTCATTAAATATCCTATTCGTGGAACAGGATAATCCAATCTGACAGCCAGTGAATTTAAATGAGTAGTTTATTTTGTTTATATTTGTTGTAGGTATAGATATTTTTGTTTAATTATTTTTTCTGAGTTTTTCACATTTCATATTTGTCTTTCCCCCTCTTTTCTGTCTTCCTCCAGCTAACTCAACTTTCTTGTTTTGAAATCAATTTGCTTTTACTTTTCGTTAAGTTTTTTAAGCATTTTCTCATTTCACAATCTTTTAGTTACACAGAACAGCCTTGATAATCTATATAATCCACCATTGGCAATGATAGCAACCAATATTATGAATTGCCATAGTTGAATTACTTTAACAAATTTTTTTAGGGTAAAACCTATGAATTCCTGATGCTGAGTCCCATGACTCCATAGATTCCTCTCCCAGTCTTGTTCATTTGTTCCTCCCTGGAATCAGCAAGAGGCTGGTATAACTTCTCATAAATTTTATTTCTTTTTAAAACTGGTTTCAGACAACGTCTGTTTGTCAAGGCAACACTGTTACCAAAGTGAGTATACTTCTTAATTTATTTTGAGTATAATCTTTATGTGAGTATTAATAAATTCTATTCCCAAATCAAAGGTGCTAATGATAAAAACTGTTAGGAACTGGGGGAGTCCATACAGGGATGTGATTGAGCAAGTGTAAATAAGGATTCTCCTGGGTATGTTTCATACACCACCCCTTGCTTATATTGGTAAGGGGAATGACAATTTTCATGAGTTTGCTGTAGAGAGAAGTGGCAATATTTGTTTTGGGTTTGAGGTAAAAGTCAAATATCCTTCTGTGAGTTATATAACTTACTGCATACTTATTCTAGAAGAGTTGCTACCCTGGATCACAGAGAAAGACATTGTGGCTCAAATGGCATTAAGCAATTTTCCCTAAGACTTTGTGTTATTAAGAAGTAATCCAGAATTCCAACCCAACTTACAATTCTAAAAATTTGAATAACATCAGGATACTTCACCAGGAACTAAAATTGATGACATCTTGGTGATAAAGCAAAGACTTAAAAAGGTATCCCCTTAAACCTGTTCCTTTTCAAAACTCATGGAAGTCAAAATTGGAATTCCTAACGCCTCTTTGAATCATACTCTGTTAGAGTTCTCTCCATGTTCTGGTACCAAGCAAGAGTTCTATCATGTGTAATCATATGAAGCTATCCAGTTATTCTGTTTCAATACAACTGTGCTGCTATAAAAAAATATCAGAAAATGGGTGGTGCATAAACAGCAGATATTTATTTGTCACAATTCTGGGGTCAAGAAGGCCAAGATCACGATTCTGGCAGATTTGCTGTTGGTGATCTCCTACTTCCTCATAGACGGTGCTTACTTACGGCAGAAGAGGAAAGGGGCGCCCTTGGGTCTCATTATAGGGACATTAATCCCATTCATGAGGGCTCTGCTCCCATGACAAAAACAACTCCCAAAGTCCTACTTCCTGATATCTTCACATTAGTCATTATATTTCAAAATGTTAATGGAGAGCACAAATATTCAGATCACAGCATTCCACCACACTCTTATATGAGTCCACTTTTTGTTGATATATTAAAATTCCTGAGCCAGCTTACCTTGTAAAGAAAACAGGTTTACTGTGGTTCACAGTTCTGGAGGTGCAAGGCCTCATCGATGACGGCCTTGTTAACACAGCCCGGGGACAGCAGATGACAGCACATGGCAAAGGAAAGGAAGCAAATATGTCTGCATAGACTCTGACCCTCTTTTTCTAAAGTACTCATGATCCAGTCATCAGCACCCCACCGTAATGACCTCATCTATGCCTTAATTAAGTTCCCACACTCTTAAATATCTTCATAATGGGGATAAAACTTCAACACAGGAGGCCTTGACGTACACTCAAACTATAGTCAAACCATAGTGCTCCCAAAACTTCATAGACTTCTCACATGAAAACTTCTTTGCCTATGGCTTGAACATGTCCTCTCTAAAACTCAGGTATTGAAATTTAATGGCCACTGCAGTGGTGTTAAGATGAGATTCCATCTCATGCATGGGATTAAGGCCCTTATAACAGATGCTTCATGGACCACTCAGCTTTCTTTCTCCTCCACCTTGTAACATATGAGGGTACAGCGTTCTTCATCTTGGGGTGTGGCACATTGGAGCGCCACTTTGAAAGTCAAGAATAGCCCTCATCAGACATCTTGAGTTCACCAAGAAATCAACTTGAGACTTTCAAGCTTCCAGAACAGTGAGAAATTAAATTGATGTTCTTTATAAATTATCCAGTCTCAGATATTTTGTTATAGTATCACAAATGGACTAAGAGCATTAATTCCATCCCAGGAGCCTTAGTTTTTTGTTTGTTTGTTTGTTTGTTTGTTTTTTGACAGGCAGAGTGGACAGTGAGAGAGAGAGACAGAGAGAAAGGTCTTCCTTTGGTTCACCCTCCAATGGCCGCCGCGGCCGGCTGCAACGCGCCGGCTCACCACGCTGATCCGAAGGCAGGAGCCAGGTGCTTCTCCTGGTCTCCCATGGGGTGCAGGGCCCAAGCACTTGGGCCATCCTCCACTGCCTTCCCTGGCCATAACAGAGAGCTGGCCTAGAAGAGGGGCAACCGGGACAGAATCCGGCGCCCTGACCAGGACTTGAAACCGGTGTGCCGGCGCTGCAAGGCGGAGGATTAGCCTGTTGAGCCATGGCTCTGGCCAAGCCTCAGTTTTAATTCACACCAACATCAATTCAAAACCTTATACTTACTAATATCATCTAAGTCAGACATGGTGAGACTAAGATTATGATTCATCCTGAGGCAAATATGCCTCCAGTTTTGAGCCTGTGAAATCAAACAAATTATTGCTTCCAAAATGCAAAAGGACATAGGACAGACATTTACACTCCAAAATGGAGAAAGAGAAAAGAATAAAGTGGTAATAGGTCTTACATTTTCTCTCATGAAGCTATAATTTTTCTCATATTGTTTCCTTATATAAGAAGGATAATAGGTATTGCTATAGTTAGTTTTACTTTCCAAACACATCTATGAAGTAGATATCATTAATATATTCACTCAAAAGATGATTAAAGAGGCTGAAAGAGGTTAAATAAGCAGCATCAACTGATGCAGTATTTCCTAGAGCTAATTATTTTACCATATTTTATTTGATCCCAATATCCATTTTATGTTTTATTTGTATTTATTCATTTTTTATTTGTTGATAGAAACAGATAGTTACCTTCCATATTCTGGTTCACTTTGCAAATGCCTACCATACTTGGAACTGATCAGGCTGACACCAAGAGTGAGGAAATTAATGTCTGTTACAGATGGAGTAGCAGTAATCAAACTACTTGAGTCATTTTCTGTGGCTTTCCGTGGTGCACTTTAGCAGGAACCTGGAATTGACAGAAGAGCCGTAACTCAAACCCAGGCACTCTAATAGGGGATGGGGCAATCCCAAGAGGTATCTCAACCACTACACCAAACTCCTGCACTTCAACATATGCGCTTTTAAGTAGTAAGTGATTTTGTTCATAAAAAGTTGTCTTCAAGCATTTCATCCTGCATAAAACTTTCCTTTATTTTTAAATTTATATTTTAAGTTGATAACATTTTGTAACATTTTGCCATATTTACTTCACACATGGTCTATATATATATATATATATATATACACCATTTTTCTTGAAAACAGGAACATTAATACACAAAATGTGAGATTCATAGCAGTGATCACAGAGAAAGGAAAGACGAATATAATGTCATGTAGTTGGTGTAATTCAGTGAAAGCAATGTTTATAAATAGCTGTATAACAAATAATATGACACCCTCACCATCCATTTTTACATTCTCTATTTATGAACTTCCACATATAAAAGAAAACATGTGATATCTGTTTTTCTGTTTCTGGCCTATTTCACTTAGCACAGTGATCTCCAGTTTCATCCATCTTGTTGCAACTGCTTTTCTTTATGTATAAAGCATCCAGAGCCGTGTATGTCAGTATTCTCTAATATCAAAGAATTCATGGAGCAGGAAAAAAATAATATATAATATGAATTTAGAATAACACTTTAATAAAGTAAATCTTATTCTTTGGAAATTTATCCCTCAGAAAGTTACTTGGTATTACCTTGTATAATTGTAATTTCAGTTGCCTATAAAGCACTGAGTTTAGTGTGCTTATTAGTGCCTAACAAACTGAGTTTCATGGTTTATTAACCACAGAAATTCATGAACAAGTCCTACAAATTGCCATAGAAATACAGTTAATACCCTACCAAAAAAGAATTTAATTGAATAATACTTAATTGCATTTGTTACTAAATATTTTGTTTTTAAATTTTTATTTATTTTCATTTTATTTGAAAGACAGAAGGATACACACACACACACACACAGAGGGAGAAAGAGTGCAATCTTCCATCTGCTGTTTCACTCCCCAAATGCTTGCAACAGCCCTGTCTCGGTCAAGCTAAAGCCAGGAATCCAGAAGTCAGTCTGGGTCTCCCTCATCAGTGACAGTGACCAAAGTACTTGAGCCATCCTCCACTGCCTCCCGGGATGCACATTAGTAGGAATCTAGATCAGAAGCAGACATCTTGGGACTAGAACAAAGCACTCTGATGTGGGAGGCAGGGTCTCAAGCAGTGACTTAACTTCTGTGCCCAGTGCCAACCCTGAATATTTTATTTTTAACAAACATACACTTAAAAGGTTTTATGCACTGTGGCATAGCGGATAAAGCCAATGCCTGCAGTGCCAGCATCCCATATGGGCACCGGTTTGAGTTCAGGCTGCTCCACTTCTGATCCAGCTCTCTGCTATGGCCTGGGAAAGCAGTAGAAGATGGCCCAAGTCCTTGGGGCCCTGCACCTGGCTCCTGGCTTTGGGTCAGCGCAGCTCTGGCCATTGCGGCCAATTGGGGAGTGAACCAGCGGATGCAAGACCTCTCTTTCTCTCTCTGCCTCTCTTTTTCTCTCTCTCTGTAACTCTTTCAAATAAATAAATAAATCTTTAAAAAAAAGTTTTTAGTTTTTTGGGAATTTAGGGCACTTATTAAGATGAATATCATAAACTTTAAAACTGAGGATTTTGTTCTATTCTAAGAATTGTGCTATATTTTTAATTTATCCTTTCTTACTGTGTTATCAGGAACAATTAAATGAAATTCAAAAATTTAAGTGGCACTTGTTCAATGTAATTATTTGAAATATTTTCAAATCTCCTCTACTTTTTCTGAAATTAAGAAAATAAGCGTGTATTATCTAAAATATTTAGGGTGTGTGATTCCTAAAGTAAGAGAAAAAACAACTTAGAAATTACAAAATGTGAATAAAGCTACTTTTATGTGTGTAACTCAATTATATTACATATTTAAAGTTTCTATCAAATTTTCAATCATCTTCCCAAATTAACTTTTTCTCTGTTCAGTTTTTAAAATATGCTCCAAAAGAGTTAGGAAAAAGGGACTTCTAGGTAATAAAAGTTTACTGATAAAATTTTGTATTTAATGCTTTACACCATTTGTTACTGAGGGAATAAAAGTTTTAGTTAAAGTACATATAATTTAAAATATGTTCAGTAATAAACCATAACTTCTTGTGTTAAATAAAGTTGGCTCCCAGTATTCTAGTTTGGACAGTTAATGTGATGGAAGAATTGATAAATGATAGATACTGAAATAACCATAATTAAGAGGAAAATTGAGAATCCATACCAAGTAGCACAAGGTATCTAATAGGCAAATGGATAGGTTAGAGGAAACTTGAGTGCAGATGATAGAGATTGGAAATAGCTAATATTTTGGTGATCTTGACTATCATAATGTCTGAAATTACCTAAGAATACAGCATCAATAAGGTAGGCAAAAGTCAAAAAAGAAGGATGAGTAATCCAACAAGAATTGAACAGAAAATCTCATAGGAGAAATATTCAAGGAAGGACTGATAAATGGAGACAAGTAGAATAAGGACTAAAGAACAACTGGATTCAATCAGTAGGTCACTGAGACCTCAAAACCAAATTGCAAAGAAGGTGTTATATAATCCAAGTCCATTGGGTCGACAGGTAAATGGGAAATGAGTGAGCTGTTTAGTATAGCTTACCAGTCTCAAAAATGGGAAGATAAAGGAAATGAGAAAGAGTAAAAGCTAGCATAGAAAACTTAGGTAAATGGAGAGGAAGGAGTAAGCAAATCTGAAAGAAAGCAAAGAAAGAAAAGAGAAGATATAACTGATTAGCAAAGTTCTATGTCGAGATGAGAAGGAATGGGATCAATGTCAAAGATGGAGAGTCTAAATCCATCTCTAGGATTGGACAAAGCAATATAAGAATGCCATTTTCATTTTAGAAGGAATCATATTATAGAGCCACAAACTGGGTAGCCTAAACAAGAGAAACTTATTTTTGCATGATTATGACCTCAACATATGAAGTTTAGGGGGACATAATCCACTCCATAATAGATAGGTAGGTAAGGGGCTCCCTTAACTAAGTAATATACACAATGATGTGATGTTTTGGGACTATGAAAGAATAGACTCTGCTGAAGTCTATCATCCCTTTTTTTTCAAATCCACATTCTGGTAATACACAGTTATTTTCACTGGAGCCCATACTTCAGATCGCCAGGTATTGAGTCAGTGAAAAATCACTTCTTGGGGGGCAGCGCTATGGCATAGTAGGCTAAGCCTCTTCCCGCGGCGGTGGAATCCTATACGGGCACCAGTTCATGTCCCAGCTGCTCCTTTTCCCATCCAGCTCTCTGCTTATGGGCTGGGAAATCAGTGGAAGACACCCTAAGTACTTGGGTCCCTGCACCTGCAAGGGAAACAAAAAAAGTCGCTCCAGGCTCCTGGCTTCAGATCAGCCCAGACCTGGCCTTTCTGGCCATTTGGGGAGTGAACCAGCAGATGGAAAACCTCTCTCTCTGTCTGTAACTCTAACTCTCAAATAAATCAATAAAATCTTTTAAGAAATTACTTCTATACTAAGGTTAAAATGATAGAATATTCTGCTACATCTGAAGCATTGTCTCTTCCATGTACAACATCTTAAAAACAACAACAAAAACTTACACACTAGCTGCAATGAGTGTATCTCACTCTATAAATCAGTAGCGATTGAAAATTTTACACATTTATTTTTAACTCTGACATATTTATGCAGTGTCAGGTAAGCAGGAAAATGCATACATTTAGGGAGATGATAGTGATTAATAAGAATATAGTAAGTGATGGCTGAATCAAAAAATAACACTATGAACTAAATCAAGAAAAAAAAACTGAAAATTAAAGAAGTTACCCATTGACAGAGTGGAGGCCATCATTGGCATGGTTAAGGCAAAAGCAGGAGGCCATTACCGAGCACACAATGTGAGAAGACTGACATAAGCACTTGACAACCATTGATACTCTGCCAAGTGGGAACTCCTGCTATCAGTAAAATCCGAAAGTACTGCTGCAGCAGATGAGAGCAGAAGCCACTTAGCCATCAATTTTATAGACTCACAGGCCATTTTCACTTTCCAGATTTTATTGTTTTTTACCTTCAGACACTGAATAAGTTTCACATTTAATTTCAAATAATATATGCTGTTCATTTGTAAGATATGCGGTGTTATTTAATTTATAAAGATTATATATGCAGGGGGCAGTGTTGTAACCTTAATGGGTATAGCAGGGTCTATGACGCTGGCATCCCATTTGGGCCCTGGTTTGAGTCCCGGCTGCTCCATATATGATCCAGCTTCCTGCTAATGCACTTGGAAAAGCAAAAGCAGTAGGAGATGGCCCGAGTGCTTGGGTCCTTGCACCCACAAGAGAGACCGGGAAGAAACTCCCAGCTCCTGGCTTTGATCTGGCCGGCCCTGGCCATTGTGGCCATTTTGGGAGTGAACGGGATGGAGAATCTCTCTCTCTCTCTCTCTCTCTGTAACTTTACCTCTAAAATAATTAAAATAAACCTTCTGAACAAGATTAATGTGCAGAACTTTTTCACATTAACATTCTCATATACAACATCTATCATTGGGAGAATTATAGGAAGAAACGTACCAATATGATCTTTAGTTTATATCCAAAGGAGTAATTCTGTAGCCAATTTCCATCCTTATATTTCATGTACAATATGGACCTAAAATGAAGTTATTAAATAAAAAAAGAAACATTTATTCTGCAATAGAAGTACTAGCAGTTTTTTTTCTTATTACAATCTTTGCAATTTCATATTAGCACTACTGTTAATAATATCTTTGCATGGAAGAAAGAATTCTTGGAGATCTATTCTGAAGGTTACATGTATTATTTTTAATACTTGTCAGTTTTTCACAGCTCTCATGGCAACCACTGTAATATGAAATACAGATTTCACAAAGAAAAGCAGAAGCTCAAACCAATTTCTTTCTTTATATATTAGTTCTGACAAGTCCCTGATGTCTGCTATACAAAAAAGTAAGCTATGCATTTTTTCTCTTCTGAGAGTTATCGATTCAGTCCATCCACTGGAGAACTTTTATTGCTCCATCAACAAGTTTCCTCATAAAATGAAAGATTAAGCTAAGGCTTCATCCTAACATCAGATCATAATTGTAAAACATTTTAATAGGGTGGTGGTGTTGAGGAATGGAAGAGGGGAAAGTTAGATGAGATAAAGTGTTTTTCCTTAGCCTCCTCCTCCTTGAAAATTGTTTCCCCTCTCTTTTTTGCCTAGCCTCACCAAGATTTCATCCATCTGTCCCTATATCAATCCAGTAACCCATCCATTCATTCTCACTTTTTACACATATCGATTAAGCATATTCTACACTCTAACTCATATCTGGGTGTTACAAAAACAAAGATTAGCATGTACAAGAAGATCAAACTGATTATTTCAAGGACAGACTATGAAAAAAAATTCCATCAGAAACTGGAAAAGGAATAAAGAAGACCTAGGATCAGAAACATATTTTACCATATGGTAAAAAAGGAGTCACAAATTTTCTCTTGTATAAGGCCCAGCTGTCATTTTAGAAAAATAACACTTACGTAGCATGTCTAATAATGTAGGCTCTACTATATGGGAGTTGTTAAAAGTAGAGTTTAGTATAAACTAAGAACACAAATAGTAAATTAAAATTATTTTCTCAATTCTTGCATGAAGGTTATGTTTGAGATGATCATTGTGAAAGGAATCTTACATATGTATTTAACAAATATTTAGTGAGTGCCAACCAAGCACTGCACCAGATGTTTAAGATATCATTTAAAATTATCAGGAGCATCATAACTTGTTTCAGAGTGAAAATGAATTTCTCCCAGATAAATGATTTTTAAGCATAAGAATCCCATATGTTTTTTGTCATACGAATGACAGTGCCTAAATGTGAAATTGAATTTTCTTCTGTCTTCTTTCCAATTTAATATTTATTTATTTGCAAGTCAGAATTAGAGAGAAAGTTAGAGAGAGAAAGATTTTCCATCCACCTGTTCACTGGAGACTGGTCACATGGGTAGGGCTGGGCCAGGTGGAAACCAGGAGCAGGAAGTTTTTCCAGTTCTCCCACATCAGGGCAGGGGCCCAAGGACTTGGGCTTTCCTTCACTGTCACACAATAGCAGGAAGCTGGATCAGAAGTGGAGCAGCTGAGATTTGAACTGGTGCCCATATGGGATGCTGGCACTGCAGGCGGCAGCTTTACCTGCTACACCACAGCAGCTGGCCCCTGTATTATTTTTAAATTGCCTTTAAGAGTCATAGGACCAGAGCACATCTCTGTCAATTAGATGGCTGCAGTTTTTCTGCAAGGAATTTAATGTTCTCTTTTTTATTTCTGGAAAAATAAAGACCCTGATTTGACAGGCTTTTATAAAGCTGGAGAGAAACTTGCTAAGCTGGCTGTTGAGACCTGGAAGCATGATCATTCCCATACACTGAGTTCCTGCCTCGGGTGCTGGATGGATGTGTGTGGGAAGGGGGGTGGGGGAGAAAGTGCCCTGGGTAGTAGTGGTTAAAAGCAGTAGGGAGGAAGGTCCTCTTATTAACACATCAGAGGGTGTGATTACCAGCTGGAGGAAAGATGTGCAGAGTGGAATGAGGGAACTTCATCTTGAACTCAGCTAAGTCCCTGGAATACTTGCTGGAATTCACAGGAAGTTAGAGGTTGACTGTCTTGAATTTAGCCTGTTTAGCTCAGCCAATATAATTCTGAAATAAAAAATGAAATACTGTGATATTTTGTAGTCTCAAGTCAAAGAAGCCTGGAACATATGGGTATCGTTCCTCAGATAATTTCTGCTGTCTTTCTTGGTACGTTTTTGCAAAGCATAATTGTAGACGGTGCCGTTTACATCACAGCTTATTCAAACAGGAATTACACAGAGCCCTCAGGAATTACACAGAGTTCTATTTGCATAGATCTATTCAATGACCTTGCCAAGTAGCACCATTTGGTTTTCAACTTTATGTGCATCGATTCTTCTTTATATTCAGTAGTTAATTTAGTGCACTGTATATCTTAGCTCTAACTTCTTGGGAAATAGTTGAATTCAGTTGCTTAGGTTTTTATTCTACTGCCAATCTGTCTAAGCAGCCATATAGAGCTGCTATGAACACAAATCACTTGGGGGAAGAAAGTGGGCCCATGCAATTCAAATTAAGTATACATTTTTTCAGTGTTGCTGTTTCACGGGGAAATTTATTTTTATTTTCCATTTCATGTCTTTCATTATCTTCTGATGGCTCTGAAATGTCTATACAGTAGATAAATGTCTTGTGCCAACTTTGCTGATTAAAAAAGAAAACAGTAAAGCCCTGTACATTGCCCAGTTATGCAGAGGGCTCGTAAACACTTTATCAGGTCTGAAAATCTGTCACCAGATGCGTGGGGACTTCTTGCTGAAACTGCTTTCATCAAAATCTGGAACGGAACGTACTTACACTTAAATCCAACACTGCTGCTTATTTTACTTTACTTTATTATTATTTTTTACCAATAATGAACCTAGTTTGTCTTATGATTTAAAAATGGTTTGGAAATGCGGTTGAAATGTAGTTTCATATTGAGAAGAGCTGCTAGGGTTTTGTATCATTTGCTTGGATTTTCCGTAGATGGTGAATTTTTGTGTCGATCTTGTGCTCATTTTTTCACAGTAATGGCAGATTCTGAAACTGATAGAGGAAACTGGTCATTAAGAATCCAATTTGGGACTTTCTTTCACCAAAGCTTAATGCCATTGAAATGTATGGAATTTTTACTTAACACATCTCAGCTCACTTCCCTCATCCCTACATTTCCTTTTCCCCTGGATTTTCTTTGCAAGTTTAGGTGACTACACCCTCACAGCAAAAACGTATATCTTCTCTGATATATGATCAAATGGAATCTGGATATTGTTCATATCTTTTTTGTCAGGATAGCTTTCAGATAACTGCTGTCTTGACATTCTCTTCCTTTTAGCACTGCCTTTTCCTATCTAATTTATAATGATTTTTACCTTTTGAAAGTCTGATTTACATGCTCTAAAAATAAATAGTTGTGCCTTGATTTTTGAAATGCTTTAATTGTACCTTATGATTTTTGCCATATGTGTTTTTCAGTCTTCCCCAATACCAAATGGTTTTTAAAAACTTATTTATATTTTTTCATTTTATTGATTTGAGAGGGAGAGAGAGTGGAGAAAAAGAGAGAGAGAGAGAGAGAGAGAGAGAGAGAGAGAGAGATCTCCCATCTATTAGTTCAATCTCTGAACTGCCCGAGCTGGACTGGATTGGACCTGGTTGACATGGGGATTAGACCAGATTGATTACCTTAGTCTCATCTGGCAGGGATTCAACTCCTTGATCCATCGTCTACTTCCTCCCAGGGTGCACAGTAGCAAGAAGGTGGAATCAGAATATAGAGCCAAGTCTCCAACCCAAGCACTCTGATATGTGATGTGGGTATCCCAAAGGGTGTCTTAACTGCTAAGCCAAATGCCCACCCAAATGCTTTTTTAGATGCTCCCTAACAACCTTGATATTGTCAGTCATCAAAACTTTATATAATTATTGTTCTGGCCTCCATTTCTCTTTGCATTTGGCCTTGTCAGACCTTAAAGCACTCATTACACCCTTCAGAATTCAATGTTCACTCATTTCTACCAGATTGTATTCTTCAAAAACACTCCACATACATCTGGAAACTAGTGACCTAAACTTGTAAGTGATAAAACTATATAATGAAAAGAAACATGACCCCCCACACACTTTCTCTGGTAAATTAGTCATCTTGTAAGCTATAAATAGCAATGTGAAAGCGAGCCAGGGCTCTTCCTTCTATTGGGAAGTCAGGAGGCTCTTCTGTGTATATAATTGAAAGTCAATGGTGTTTTTCACAGTATACATTCTAGATTATTCTGGCTGTCACCATTCAGAGGAGAATAAAACCTCTTGACAATGTTTTTCTCAAAGGCATGAATGTGAAATATAGCATAGGTCAGCAAATAACAATTTGGCTATCTATTTTTTAATCGAAATAGCAGAAACCCTTCCTATGAGAATAACATGTTTTTGGATGTCACCTCTACTATTAAGGTAGTGTTTTTACTTAAAGCACAACTAATTTATTGTAATACATCATACTAGTTTTGTATATTTCAAAATGATTAGGGTAAACATATAAAAAATGCACACTAGAAAGGAAAGGATCAGTTATAGGTCAACCTCTCAGCCCCCAAAATCAATACATTATACTTTTTAATTTCACCTTTGCTCTAGCCTCCTACTATATGCAGACAACATGCTTCTAATGAAATGAAAGTGATTTTATTCTGCTTCTGCAGTACCAGCCTAGCAGTCATCACTCCTGCCCATGGCCCATCTTAAGTACTACCAAGGCCAAATATTTTTCATGAAAAATTTGCTTCTTCCGTAAACCCAAGTCATCATTGCTTAATGTACATACTGAAAGCTGGTCTCTTAATGTCTCTAAGGAAACAGTACTTTTGAAAGTCATACTTCATTATGAAAAGTAACTTAGAAATTCCAAAAATTTCCCTTTTCTGTGTCAAGAGTCAAACCTAGTTAACTTGAATAGTAGAATCTCACTGTGAAAATAGAGAGGACTCTCTTGATTTTGCCTTAATTCAGATGTGCCATCCAGTTTATCGTTTATATTTCTCCTTTTATACTTTCAAAAATGTCCCAGTTTTGAGAATAGTTTATACATTCACTCTAACTTATAAGGGTGCTGAAAGAAGAATGCAAAGCAAGTTCCTGTGAAGAATGAATGGAAAATCAAAAGCTCTTCTGTTGTAGAAAATAAGAGGCAAAAAGAAGACAGAAGAAGAAGGGGTGAGATGTGTGTCACTGGTCACACCTCTCCTGGTGGGAGACTATGGTAGATGTATCCAGATAGGTTTGCTGGGGGAAACAAATGCCTGTGTGCGCTAAAGTGAGAGAAATGCCAGGCTTGATTTTCGCCTTTTCCCCCACAGCCTAGGAAACTTGCATGATGCTACCACGTTCCACCTGGTACCTGAGCTCTGTTTAGATTCGCAGTACCTAAGGGAGTCCTAGATGCCGTACCACCTACACAGGATGAAATGAGATTCTCAAAGCTGGAGATTCACTTATTAGGAATGAAATAAACCACTGGACTGAGTAGATGCAACATCAGAACAAAGGTCTTAGAGGTTCACCAAAGGATGGTGGCATGAACAGTGGAGAGCAGTCATCAGACCACACACAAGTCTTTAATGTAGACTCGGATTCTCCCTGCCCTTGGGAAAATACAAACCTTTCTCCGAAATCCAGTATCAGTTTCAGAAGGACAAAATACATACAAAAATAGAGTTAAATCAAAGAAACAAACTCCTACTGTAACAAAATAGTGAGTACAGTAGTTCACAATAACATATATTTTAAGAGCAAATTTTTAAAAAGGTAAAATCCAGATCTCCAATGATAAAGTAATGGCAAAGAAGGGGAGATGTTGATTACCCTGATTTGATCGGTACACATTGTATTGAAATGTCACACAGTGATCCATAAATCTGGAGAATTATTGTTAGTAAAAAGTGTTTCTTATAGAAAAAAATAAAGTAATGACTATAAGCAAAGAGAGTGGGAGAGAGGAATTCAGAGAGAGAGAGAGAGATAAAGAGAGACAGAGTGTGAGAGAGAAAGAAACAGCAAAAGATAAGATGGTCTGTAGTTAGACTGAAATTCACCCTTTGGGGTGAGATTTTTCCTGTACTCTGTATCTTTCTAATGTAATACAAGTATATGTTAAGACCCAATCCTTCTTAACAGGGGCTTATTTGATCTCAAAATAAAGAATTAAATACTTTCAATGTAAACAAATTTGATAAGGATCTAGTTTTTATTTTTCACCGTACCAATTCATAGGCAATTCTAGTTCAACTAAAAGTTAAATTAATTGTCAGTGGTCATGTGACTGATAAATAAATAAAAAAATAACAGTTTATCAAGCTCATTTAGTAACCAAGTCAGTGTTTATTTATACACAAGATAATTAATTAAAATCACTTGTTTTTTCACCTTTGTAAATATAGAACAAATTGCTTCATTGTGTTATTTATCAGAAAATATGTAGTCTCATTATAAGTTAATACCAGTACAAGTAATTTGGATGGAATGATGAAATCATGCTCCCTACCATTAAAAGTTTACAATTAATATGAAAGTTAAAAATGTAATATACATGCACATATACATGTATAGATTATCTTCAAGACTATAAGGGCAAGATCATGCATAATTGATTAAATTATTAAAATTAAATTGCTGGGTTATTCATTGATTTATTATAAAATACAGCATTACTGGAATGTGAAAAACTGCAAATTGCTGAGTACAATTCTATAGATTTACAACCTAAATCTCAATTTAACTAAAAGAAAATTCCCCTCAGTGTTCATCTTCCCAAATATTTCTGAGAATCTGTGTTGCTTAAAGAGACAAACTGAGAGAGGATCCCTTAAACGTTCAGTGTGAGGAATCCTGGGTAAAATATTCTCTCTCTTGGAATAGCTGCATCTGAGAAAGGCATCACAGATGCCTTATAACCATATCTGTATCTTGCTGCACCACAACCATTTGTGCTGTGGCAGCTGTTCCTCTCTATCTGATGTCTTTCCTGCTTTGCTGTGTAGTGTCACAACGTTGCCCAGGCTTCTTCCATCTCCCTTCCATGTCTGACTGTAAGCCATTGTCTCTGGCAGGCTGTTGCCCCACAGTCCCTTCAGGGAACAAGCCTTCCTGTTTGGAGTCTAGCAAGGTCTTCCATTTGTCTTAGAATTTATTAATTAAAGAATATAGATGTGGATCAAACATATACCAGACAGTCATAAAAAGTGATTATATTTTTTTGTATAGCATAAATCTCAAATTAGTGGTCTAGTTCACATTGCTTGATTCAAGTTCAAAAGGAGGATAAAAGGACCATCGCTTTACTTTTCTGCTAGTTTACACAACCTCATGTTATTTCCTATCGCCAGTGTTAAGGGCAAAGAATGTTCACAATTGCCTTGACATGCATAAAATGGGAAACTACTTAAACACAATTTTCCCCTAAATAAATTTTTCTTAAAATAAAAAAGCATTCATTCATTAAATAATAAATCTTTAGCATCTATTATGTACCAGACACTCTCCATTGAAAAGAGGATGCGAAAAGATTCAGATCATTGAGTGACCAGGAACTATACAATATTCCTACCACCAAAGTCACTCACAAGCCCTAGCCTGCTGCACAGATGCATCTATTTCCAAATGTGTTATTCATCTATCAGAATGTCTGCTCAAGAGCACTGTATTTATTGCTAAATCCATACAACAAAGCGTAAATTAAGGTATCCAGACTGGGGCCCTGAAAGTCTTACTGAATGTGCAACATAGAAACACACTAAGTAAGTTGAAAATATCTACTGAAAAACTGGTAAGCATGGTTGATCAAATATGATGCTTTACAGAATATGAATAAATCTTAATCTTTGCAAATGATCATAGAGGCGACAGCATATTCAGGAATTATTCTTGTAAGTTAACAAGTTCTCTAAATCTGGGTGTGGAGTTAGAAAATCATTCTTCCTAGAAAAAGCAGATTAAATCCAGGTAGGGTGGTAAGAAACAGGATTATGTTATTATATACCAGGTTATTATAATATTTATGTATGTATGATAAAATAGAGTATTTTATATGAATTATACACAAAGCTAGAATAATTCCATAGAGGATTGTAAAGACTTCTCTAACATCCATAAAGTGATCAGGCACTCAGAATCTATAATTTCCAGAATTGGAAAAGATAACACAGTTTGTACACTATAAAATGAACTATATCTGCGGGAAGGTCTGGGGTAGCAATGCCAAGATCAAAGCCTGTGTTTTTTGGCAGAAAATGTAAGACTATTCCCAAGTGGGAAATCAGTGTTAGAAGTTCTAGTCCCAGATTTACTTTCTTTTGGAGCCTATAAATAAAGGTCTTTCTGTAACTACTTTCCTCATCACTTAAGCTGCTGTTTCTCTAGTATCTTGCTTTAAAAATTCACCTTCAACCTCACTGTTCTTAGCCTTCCATTCCTATTTTGTTCCCATCCTAACAGCTTGGGTCTCTTGTCTTTGTCAATCTACTTGGAAATCTTCACTTTGAAAGGACTTCTCTCCTCTCACTGAAATGAGTCATTAATTTCCATCTCAACACCTTCCAATTCCTTTCTCCATTTTTTCTCATGCAAATCTCTGTTCACAGCCCAAAGTATGAAATACATCCTCTTATAGACATCAATAGAGTATTAGTTTCCAGAACCTCTCATCTAGATCCCTTGCCTTCAGATGTGACCCCTCAGCAGCAGCCACAAGTCCTTCCACTATCTCTCCTGATCAGCAACTGACATGTGGCTAATTTTCATACTGAAACTAAAATTTGAATTAGTAAAATTAAAAATACTCAAGATAGGTGGATGGTTAAAATAGTTTATCGACTCAAAACTTACGTATACATATGTTAAAAACCAGCAAGATCAGGCAGGCTCAGTGGCTCACTTGGTTAATCCTCTGCCTGTGGCTCTGGCATCCCACATGGGCACTGGGTTCTAGTCCCTGTTGCTCCTCTTCCAGTCCAGCTCTCTGCTGTGGCCCAGGAGTGCAGTGGAGGATGGCCCAAGTGCTTTGGTGCCTGCACCCACGTGAGAGACCAGGAAGAAGCACCTGGCTCCTGGCTTCGGATCTGCACAGCGCCGGCTGTAGCAGCCATCTGGGGGGTGAATCAATGGAAGGAAGATCTTTCTCTGTGTGTGTCTCTCTCACTGTCTATAACTCTACCTATCAAATAAAAAACAAACAAACAAAAAATCAGCACGATCTCTAGCCTATAATTTTAGGCAGACTTGATTCTTTTTAAAGTATTTATCTATTTGAAAGAGAGGGTGGAGAGAGAGAAAAAGAGAGAGGGAGAGAGAGAGAGATCACATCTGCTGGCTCTATCCTCAGATGCCTGAAATGACTCAACTGGGGTTAAAGCCAAAATCCAGGAACTCATTCCATGTTCCCATTGATGTCTAGAATTCAACCACTTGAGCTAACCTCACTGCCTCCCTGGGTCTGCATTAGCAGGAAACTGGAGTCAGACCAGAACCCAGAACCCAGAACCCAGAATTGAGCCCTC
This sequence comes from Sylvilagus floridanus, assembly GCA_949820135.1. Lineage (NCBI taxonomy): Eukaryota > Metazoa > Chordata > Mammalia > Lagomorpha > Leporidae > Sylvilagus > Sylvilagus floridanus. The sequence continues at coordinate 29,186,562 of OX463242.1, read as the reverse complement.
AACGTTGTCTGTTATGGTATGCGGGTATCTTAGCCTTAACTAGTTTTGTGGTGTTAAAGAAGAAGTTAATTATTTTTTAGAGTATTTGAAGCATAGGAGAGGCTGTTTAGCAGTTAAGCAGTCTGTGTTCTGTATCAGAGTGCTGGAGTCAATTCCCAGCTCCTGCTCTTGACTCTAGCTTCCTGCTGATGAAGACTCCAGGAGGCAGTTGTGGTGCCTCAAGTAATCAGGTTTCTGCCACATACATGGAGACCTGGGGTGAGTTTTCAGGCCCTGGTTCTGACCTGGCCCATTCTTGGCCATTGCAGGCATTTGGGGAGTGAACAAATGAATGGGAGCTCACTTGCTCTCTCTCTCTCTTTCTCTCTCTCTCTCTCTCTCTCTCTCTGTCTCTCTCTCTCTCTCATTTTCTCTCCAACATCCCCTGCCTCTCAAATAATGTTTTAATTTTTAAAAAATAATCTTCAAGGCTAGTAATTATTTTCTAAATGTAACATAAATTCCAAAAATAATGCAAGAATTGTGAATATAAAGTTGGTTTGCAACACCTTACTTTTATGCTTTATATATAAAACAAAAGAATGCAAAGTTGGCTTATTGTTTGTAGTCCATTCTCAATCTATCATCACATTTTATTGGTGGGTGGGAAGAAGGAGGAGGAATATTTTCACAGGCATACTTTAAAAGCTTCTAATTTATGAAGGAGATATAAAGTTTTCTAAACTATATTAAATCCTTTTAAATGTCAAACTCATCTAAAAATAAATAATAAATTATGCATGAAATAGATCTGTGGCACGCTACCAGTCACTCGTAAGCTTTTTTAATTTAACTTTTTATTTGGAGATGACTGTAGATTCACATGCATGTCTAAGAAATCAAATAGAAAGATACTGGGTACCCAATAACTGTTTTTCCAAACTAGTTTTCTTCTAAACTATAGTACAAAAATCACAACCAGGAGATCGACTTGGCATTGAAGTAGTCAAGATATAGAACAAACTTATCTCCACATACATCCTTCATATTGCATTTTTATCATCGCAACCACTTCCATCTCATACATGCTCTCCATCAAAGGATAAAGACCCTTGAAAATCATTTATAGTTTTTCCATTTTTATAGTTAGTCATTTCAAGACAGTATCATGAATGCAATCATATAGTATATTACCTCGCAAGGTTGACTTTTTCTTTTCTTTCAGATTTATTTATTTATTTGAAAAGCAAAATTATAGCAAGAGAGGGGGGTGGAGATAGATCTTCCATCTGCTGGTTCACTTCCAACGGCCAGGGTTAGAAGTCAGAAGCCTTGAGCCAGGAGCTTCATCCAAGTCTCTGAGATAGGTGGAGGGGTCCAGGTACTTGCAGCATCTTCTGCTGCTTTTACAAGGATATCAGCAGGAAGCTGGATCTGAAATTTAGCAGTCAGAACTTGAACCAACACCCATATGGGATTCCAGCATCACAGGCTTAACCAACTGCACCACAGCTTCAGTCTCCTCAGTTTTTTTCATGCAGAATAATTCACTGGAAATGCATCAAATTTGCTGTATGTAGTAATAGTTTCTTTAATCTCTGCTGAGTAGTATCCATGTGAATGTGCAAATTTTGTTAAAACTTTTACCTAAGAAAGGATATCTGACTTACTTCCAATTTTGACTATTAAGTATAAGGCTATTATGAATATTTGTGTACTTACTTTTGCATATGCAGAAGTCTTCATTTCTTTGGTATAAATTCCCACCAGGGGAATTGTTAAGTCATATGGAAGTTTCATGTTTATTTTATGTAAGAAATTTTCAACTGTTTTATTAGCTAGTTGTATCATTTATGTTTCCAGTAATTTACAAGTAATGCAATTTTTCCCTATCCTGATGATCTTTCTGGTCCAGTCACCCTTTTTTGTTGTTTCTGTTAGCCACTATTCTGACTGCAGAGTGAGAAGCCCCAATGGTGTTTCATTTTCATTTCTCTAACAACTAGTGATGGCATACACATTTTTGTTTGCTTAATTGTCATTAGTATATACTCTTCCTCAAGCGCTTGGTCATGTCTTGTGGCTGTTTTCTAATTGCATTATTTGATTTGTACTACTGAGATGAATAAGTTGTTTATGTATTATAGATCTTATTGCTTAACAACTATCATTTCTTTAATTATATTCATCCTCTTAGCAAGGGATTTAATCAAATAAAAGTTTACCTGTGGAAAAGAGGGAAAATGTAGAAGGAATCAGACCACCAATAAGTTTCACGACTTCTGCACACCCACATTACGAAAGATTTTGCAATATAGAAGGGGAGACTGACACACATAGGTCAGCAGAGCAGAACTAAAACCCAAGAAATTGACCCAAAAAAGCAAAACAAACACACTTTTTCAACATTTATTAACTTTTTTTATGGGTCATACTTTTTTAGGTCAAGTATCTTTTTTAGCCCTAGAATCAGAAGACTTCCTTCTAAAATATTAAATTGAAGATGTCTGCCTCTATTTCTACTTGTCTGGGAGATTTTGTCTTGAATGAGTGTTAAATTTTGTCAAATCTTTTTTCTAAAAGATTATGTGCGTTTACTTTTTAGCCTCCTAATAAGGTAAATTACACTGATGAATTTTCAAATACTGAGTTAGCCTTACATCAGCTTGGAATAAGTTCCATTTAACTTATGGTGCGTAATTTTTAATGTGTTGTTGCATTCTAATTGACAATTTTTTGCTAGAAATCTTTACGTTTATATTTACTAGCAATATGAGTCTATAATTTCTTTTTTAGTTTGTATGTATTTTCTTTCATTTAATTTGAAAGGCAGAGAAAAGAAGAGGGAGAGAGAGGTTTTTCTTCCGTTAGCTAGTTACTCCCCAAATGCCTGCAACAGCCAGGGCTGTACCAAGCCAAAGGAGCCCCAGACTAATTCAAGTCTCCTAAGTGGGTGGCAGAGACTCAAGTACTTGAGTCATAATCTGCTGCCTTCCAAGTTGTGCATTAGCACGAAGCTGGAATCGGACGAGGAACTGGACTGAGCAGATACTCCTATACGGGGTGCTAGCATCCTAAGTAGTCTCACAATCATTGTGCCAAAGACCCACTCCTCTTTTTTCTTTTAATTACTTTTGTCTAGTTTTTGTGTAGTAGCTTTATAAAATTAATTAAAATATTCTCTTTAGTTGGGCACTTGGCCTAGTTGTTTTGATACTCTTTAGGACGTAAGTATCCTATATCAAGTGCCTCTCTTAGAATCCTGGCACTGATACCTGTCTCAACTTCCTGCCAATGCATATTCTGTGAGGTTGCTGATGATGACTCAAATGGTTGGGTCCTTGCCACTCACAAGGACTGAGTTGCTGGATACCAGCTTCATCCCCAGATGCAACTTTTGTGGACATTTGGAGAATGAGCCAATGAATAGACTCTCTCTCTCTCTCTCTCTCTCTCTCTCTCTCTCTCTCTCTCCCACTTCAAATAATTAAGTATATAAACATGAAGTAGTCCCTCTTCTTCTATTTTCGCGAAGATAATTGGCACTATGCTACCTTTAAATGTTTGATAAAATTCTTCAGTGAAATCATCTAGGCTTAAAAATTTCTTTTGAGGTATATTTTATTTTTAAAGTGCAGTTTTCCTAATAGGTATAGAATTAGTAAAATTGTCTTTTCATAGTAGGTGATTTGTGTAGCTTGTGCTTTTAAAGCAATTAATCTATTTCATTTAGATTGTAAAATTTATATGCCTAGACTTGTTCAAAGTGTTTACTTATTATCCTTTTGAAATCTGCAGGTGTTTGTAGTCCTGTTTCCTTTCATTCTTAATATTAGTTCTTTATATCTTCATTTTCTCTGTCAGTCTTACCTAGATTGTTGATCTTTTCAAGTAACCAGTTTTTATTACATTGGTTTTCTTCATTATTTTCTGTTTGCAATATCGTTGATTTATTCTCTATTCTTTTTCTGCTTTGTTGAAATGAAAACATATTTCTTTGTGACGTTTTCTCTTTCCTAATGTAAGCATTTAATGCTGTAAATTCCCCTTTCTGAAGTATTTGTGTTCCACAAATTTTATATGTTGCATTTTCATCTTTCATTCAGTTTGATATATGCCATAGTCAATGGTAATGTTGAATTTTTCCATATACTTTGTTGCTTTCCAATGTATTTTTATCAGTTGTTGAGAGAGGAGCATTGAAGTCTCCAACTACACTTGCAGACTGCTTCTCCATTCAGCACTATCATTTTTTGCTTTGTGTATTTTTCAGCTCTGTTATTAGATTTATATTTCTATAAAATTACTCTGTTGTTTTGGTAGATTTACCTTTTATTGTTATGTAAGTCTGATAGCTATCTGAGGCATTTTCTTTATTTTGAAGTCTGGTTCACGTGATATTAATAGCTATTCCTGCTTTCTTTCTTTCTTTCTTTCTTTTTTAAGATTTATTTATTTCATTACAGAGTTCAATTACAGAGTTCAACCTCTAGTATATAAGAGTGGGAATAAGAGAGGGAGGAGATGTAAAACTTGGGACAGGCTCAATCGGAACGGCCCCAAATGATGGAGTTAGAATTGTGCCAGGGGTTTCCAATACAACCCCATCAAGGTGGCATGTACCAAGGCCATCTCATTAGTCCAAGTGATCAATTTCAGCTCACAATTGATCACACTGATAGGTCTAAGAGCCAAAGGGATCACACAAACAAGACTAGTGTCTGCTAATACTAACTGATAGAATGAAAAAGGGAGAGAATGATCCAACATGGGAAGCAGGATACACAGCAGACTCATAGAATGGCAGATGTCCTAAATAGCACTCTGGCATCAGAATCAGCCCTTAAGGCATTCGGATCTGGCTCAAGAGCCCATGAGAATATTTTAGGCATGGAAAGCTAAGACACTCTGGAAAAAACAGAAGACCTAAATGAAAGATCTCTGCGAGTGAGATCCCAGTGGAAAGAACGGGGCCATCAAAGAAGGAGGTACCTTTCTCTGAAGGGAGGAGAGAACTTCCACTTTGACTATGGCCCTGTGGGAATAAGATCGAAGTCGGCTAACCCTAAAGGCTTCCATAGCCTCGGCAACTCATGACCAGAGCCTAGGGAGATTACTGACGCCATAAACAAGAGTGTCAAATTGTTAAATCAACATCAGGAGTCACTGTGTACTTGCGTCTCATGGGGGATCTGTCCTTAGTGTGTTATCCAATGTGAAGTGATGCTATTACTAGTACTGAAACAGTATTTTTACACTTTGTGTTTCTGTGTGGGTGCAAACTGATGAAATCCTTACATAGTATATATTGAATCGATCTTCTTTATATAAAGATAATTGCAAATGAAAAAAAAAAATCTTGGTGTTAAACTGGAAATTGCATAGACAATTAATCAATTTTTTAAAAAAAAAATCATGTAGGATCTCTGTCCTTAATGTGCTGTACATTGTGAATTAATACTATAACTAGTACTCCAACAGTATTATCATTTTGTGTCTCTATGCGAGGGCAAACCGTTGAAATCTTTACGTAATATGTACTAAATTGATCTCCTGTGTATAAAAAGAATTGAAAATGAATCTTGATGTGAATGGAAGGGGAGAGGGAGCGGGAAAAGGGGAGGGTGGGGGGAGGGAGGGAAGTTGTGTGTGGGGGGAGCCATTGTGGTCCATGAGCTGTTCTTTGGAAATTTATATTCTTTAAATAAAAGCTTTATAAAAAAAAAAATAAATAAAAAAAAATAAAAAGTAACTATTTACTAAACCTCAAAAAAAAAAAAAAAGATTTATTTATTTCAAAGGTAGAGTTACACAGAGAGAGAAGGAGAGGACAAAGAGAGAGAGAAAGACAGGGAGTTCTTCCATGCGATGGTTCACACCCCAATTGGCTGCTTTCCCAGGCCATAGCAGAGTCTTGGGTTGGAAGTGGAGCAGCCAGGTCTTGAATCGGCACCCATATGGTATGCCGGTGCTCCAGGCCAGGGTGTTAACCCACTGTGCCACAGTGCTGCCCCCAATCCTGCTTTCTTTCCATCAATGTTTTCACAGTAAAGTTTTTTCCATCCTTTTCCTATTGATATGTGTATGCCATTATATTTGAAGAAAGTCTCCCATAGATAGCGTGCAAGTGGGTCATATTTATGATCCATTAAATAATCTCTGCCTTTTAGTAGGCCTATTCAGGATATTTATACTTAGTAGAATTATTATTATAGATATAACTATGCAATTGTAATGTTTGTTTACCACTTACTATTTCTGTGCTTCGTTTTTTTTTTTTTTTTTCCATTTGTAACCCAACTTTCTTGGGTTACTTTGATTATTTTTAGAATCACACTTTGATTTATCTATATTATATATTAATTTTAGCATATCATTTTGTGTTGCTTCTTTATTGCTTTATCTAGATATTATACTAGATACACAAAAAGTCAGTACAAAAAGCTAGTATCAGGGTTTTAGCGAAATGAGTCAAGTATAGAAATTTTGCTCCATTTAGGTCTGTTTAGCCTCCCCCATTTATAACTGTTTCAGATTTTTCTACATATACTTAAAAACACATCAGACAGCATGAAATATTTTCATTTGACCATTAAAAATCATTTAGAAAATTCAGGAGAATAAAATAGAGATAATTGAACTTCCTTATATTTTTGTTCTTACCATGTTCTCTTTTTTTACAGTGTTTCAAGTTTCTCCATTTATCATTTTCCTTATGTTTAGAGCAATTTCTTCAGGTAGTCTTTTAGTATAGGCATACTTGTGACAAATTCACTGTATTTTCTTTCATTTAAAATGTATTAATTTTGGCCGGCGCCTGTGGCGCCAGCACCCCTGGGTTCTAGACCGAGTTGGGGCGCCGGATTCTGTCCCGGTTGCTCCTCTTCCAGTCCAGCTCTCTGCTGTGGCCCGGGAAGGCAGTGGAGGATGGCCCAGGTCCTTGGGTCCTGCACCCGCATGGGAGACCAGGAGGAACCACCTGGCTCCTGGCTTCCCATAGGCGCAGCACGCCGGCTGTAGCAGCCACTTGGAGAGTGAACCAACAGAAAAAGGAAGACCTTTCTCTCTGTCTCTCTCTCTCTCACTGTCTAACTCTGCCTGTCAAAAAAAAATGTATTAATTTCTGCTCATTGCTGCAGAATATTTTTACTGACTATAAAATTCTGATTTGACAGTTCTCTTTCAACACTTGAAATTTATGCTCTGTTCAATCATATCTCATAATAAATCTACTTTTATTTAAATTATTTATCTCATTAAACATTTTCCAAGATATTTTTGTTTTAGTTTTTCAAATTTTCACTATTATATGTATTTACATACATTTGTTTTATTTACATTGTTTGAAATTTGCTTGGTTCATTGTGTTAGAAAGTATATGTCTCGGTCAATTTGGTATAATTTCATTCCATTATTTCTTCAAATAATCCCAGGTCTACCATCTTTCTCCTCTCCAACCTGGTCTTTGGGAATACAAATATTTTATTTTGTTTATAATTCTGTTTATAATCCCTGAGGCTTTGTTAATTTGTTTTCTAACTATGTTCCTTTTGTTGCACATGATGTGTGGATTCTGTTTCTGCATATTCAGATTCTCTGATTCTTTCCTCTGTTCTCTCCATTCTGTTACTGCTACCATATATTTTTTATTTCTGTATTTCTTAGTTATAAAGTTTCCATTTTTCCATTTGATTCTTCTTTACATCACTTGTTTCTTGCTGAGACTTTATTATAGGAGGAAGCATTCTATTTTCCTATTTGTTTCAAGCATGCGCATAATTTTTCATTTAGAATTTTCATGCTGACCTCATTAAAATCTTTTCCAGGAAATGAAATCTCTGCCAGAGTCCATTGGTTATTTTCATTTTTTATTTCCAATCCAATTAAGATTCTTGGTATGAGATTTTCTTCTAGAATCTAAGTATTTTGTATATCATAAGATTCTTAATCTTATATAAGTCTACTGTTTTAACTGGCTTCCTGTGACATTGTTCTGGCTAGAAAAGGGGAGCTATCACCTGCTGCTGACAGATTTAGTAGAAATTCAGACTATTCCTTTATTCTCTGCTGACACTCAGGAAGACACTCATTGATCCACAAGTGATCTCCTCTTACACTAGGCATGCAGATGGCCTTCTTACTGGTAGACAGCAGCAGTGAAAGTCCGGATTCTCTCCTGATTTACTCTGCCAAATAAAGTGAAATAGATGACCTGGTAGGTAAGAGATTCATCCCAAGATCCTCGCTGACCTTGAGGAGAGTTGTGACTGCCCAGTGGAGGTGAAAGCTAAATCTCTCTACTGGCCCTTTCTTAACACTGCTTCAGAATGGCATTTAAGTGCTTTGCCAGAAAATATAGCATAATAGGGTGGATGTCTGTGCTTCCTACTCCACCTTTGCTGACATGAATAAGGGTAAGGTCATATATTTTCTGTGATATTTGGTGAACGTTATTATTGTCTAAAAGTTTCTTGTCTTACAATTTTCTTCTTTTCTGCTCTTTTCACTAAAACAGGTAATCTTTTCCTGAGGTTATTTTTCTCTGCACTGTTGACATTTTTAGTCTGCCAGTTCTACCAGCTCCAAGTCAATGTAACAGAAGGCAAAAGGCAAACCAGAGAACTCATGACCTTCTTATTGGGGTCCCACAGTCCTGAGTTAATCTGCTTGTCTGCTTTTATTTCCTCTGGATTCTTATTATGCTTGTTTTATATGTAATTTCCTGGTTTTGGAGTCTCTTAATGGAAAGAAAACATCTAATGCATTTTCCCAGAAGCAGAGGTTGACTGATGAACATTTAGATATTCCCTAAATTGTACAGAAAGTTTTCTTGAAAAACATCATGTAGATTTTGGCATGTAGATAATTATATCTGTGTGTTACATATAGATTCACATGTGTTGGTCCTGTTTCCTCAGAGAATATCCGTAACTTCCTAGAAAATCAAGGATGTCAGTAGTGATCTTTGAAAGGCAGATCGATCCATGAACTCCTCAAATGCCAACTAGGGCTAGGTCAGGTTAAAGCCAGAAGACACGAATTCCATCCAGGTCCCCCATGTTTGTTGGCAGGAATTGAAATATTGGAGCCATCATATGCTCTTTTCCAGGATGCACATTAGCAGAAACCTGGAATAGGAAACAGAGTTTAGACCTGAACTATATAGGAAGTTGTGACTTAATGCCTGCACTAAACACCTGCCCCATAAACTTAGTCTTTGACTCTTACCTTCTAGTTTTTACTTGTAATATAAATTCATGCTCTTTCCTTTGCTGTGATTTTTTCATGCATATACTAAGTAGTTGTGGCTATTATCTTTCTTCCCTTCTACCATGATCGCTGCTGGTTTCCTTAGGATCCTTGTCCTTGACCTGATTAGTTCTTTAAAAAATGTTTGTTTATTTTTGGAAGTCAGAGTTGCAGAGAGGGAGGGAGGGAGAGGGGAAGAGAGAGAGAGAAAGAGAGAGATAGAAAGAGAGAGAGAGGTCTTCCATTCTCTGGTTCACTCCCCAGGTGGCTGGTTCCCTCTCCAATGCTGAACCAGGCTGAAAAGAGAAACTAGGAGCTTCATCTGAGTCTCCCACATGGGTGGCAGGGACCAAGCACTTGAGCCATTTTCTGCTGATTTTCCCAGGCCGTTGGCATGGAGCTGGATTAGAAGTAGAAGAGCAGGGATATGAACTGGTGCCCACTTGGGACACCGGCACCTCAGGCAGCAACTTCACCTGCTACACCACAACGCCAGCTCCTGCCCTATTATTTAGGAGACCCCTTTCCCATACTCTCTTCTGATATGATCCTGCAGCTGTAGGACATCCTGTCTCTCAAATGCCTATTGACATTCAATCAGTATAAGAAATTTCCATTATTAAAATATTCTACTTGTGTAAGAACTCAAAATTATCTACCATTTAAACTATTTAAGAGTATTCCTCGAAGTATGCCAAAGGACACTGAAGTGGCAAAATAAAGCAGCCAGCGCTGCAGCTCAATAGTCTAATCCTCCGCCTGCGGCGCTGGCACACCGGGTTCTAGTCTCAGTCTGGGTGCCAGATTCTGTCCCGGTTGCCCCTCTTCCTGGCCAGTGGAGGATGGCCCAAGTGCTTGGGCCCTGCACCCCATGGGAGACCAGGAGAAGCAGTGTGCCAGCCGCGACAGCCATTGGAGGGTGAACCAACCGGAAAGGAAGACCTTTCTCTCTGTCTCTCTCTCTCTCTTACTGTCCACTCTGTCAAATAAAAATAGAAATAAAAAATAAATAAATAAATAAATAAATAAATAAAGGTTCAAACCAAGAGAGAGCATGTTCTCCAAGTCCTATAAGACAATAATTAGTTACCTGTCTTCCAGAGAGGAAATATGACCAATCAAAACAAAACTACAAAGTAAGACTGTCAGGTTGCCATTTATGTTTACAGATAGTTTATAACATAATTGCTACCTTTAGGAGTTGGTGGATCAAAACAATACTTGCATTTGAGATCAGGCTGTAATTTATCAGGTCTTAACTAAAATCTATTTTGTTTTAAGTAAAAAATGTTTATAAGAATAAGAAAATTTGAGGCCGGCGCTGTGGCGCAGTGGGTTAACGCCTTGGCCTGAAGTGCCAGCATCCCACATGGGTGCCTGTTCGAGACTCAGCTGCTCCACTTCCTGTCTAGCTCTCTGCTATGGCCAGGGAAAGCAGTAGAAGATGGCCCAAGTCCTTGGGCCCCTGCACCCACCTGGGAGACCTGGAAGTAGCTCCTAGATCCTGGCTTTGGATTGGCACAGCTCAGGTCGTGGTGGCCATGTGGGGAGTGAACCAACGGATGGAAGACTTCTCTATCTCTTTCTGCCTCTCTCCTTTCTGTGTAACTCTGACTTTCAAATAAATAAATAAATCTTTAAAAAAATAAGAAAAATTTGACATTGAAAAGTGAATGCTCACTCAAAAGTGTAATGGGTTAAAAGATATGAGAATTAATAAATGAATTAATTTTAGTATCAATTGACTTATAAAGAGAAATCAAATCAACAAAAGTAGAATTTGAAAACTTTAAGGACTGCCTAAATAAATAATTAAGAGTGATGGGTCTCCATGTCAGGCAATGACTTATCATTTTTATGAGTTTCTAGTAAGATGAAAAAGGAAACAATAATCTTGGTATTTTTACAGAGGAAATTACAAATGCTGGCTGAAATCATTGCAGAGAGAAAATCATACATGGAAAATGGTGGTGGGTGATTTTCTGTGGTCCATTTTCGTGGGATCATAAGTAAAATAGAAGTTAGGATTATGAGCCTTGCTTCTCCGTGATTTTTTTTCATGAAGTACTTATAAGTCATCTAGCAAGGTTCTCTTGGCATAGTCATGAGAAACTAGAGCATTAACTTTCATTGTACATTCTATAAGGATCTTTTCCAGCTATAACCTATTAAGTCTCCAGGAAAGTCATTGAAATTTAAATTTATTTGCAGAATTATCCCATAAAATTGTGGTGATACACAAACATATTGTCATACTGCTAAATCAACCAGTATTATGAATTAATTTTGATCCCTTTGGAAGATTTACAATACAATTTACCAAGTCATTAAAACTCCATTTCTCTCACTGCAGAGTAAATGCAGATATGACTTACAACCCAACCACTAATGGGACTTTACAATACTATTATTTGTCACTCTGAATGCAAATTACACTACAGTAGAACTTATCTCTGTGCAGTAGATTTTTTTTAAGATTTCTTTATTTTAAAGAGTTACAGAGAGAAAGAAGGAGGGGGGAGAGAGAGAGAGAGAGAGAGGAGAGGTCCTTCATCTGCTGATTCACTCCCCAACTGGCCGCAAAGGCCAGAGCTGTGCCAACCCAAAACCAGGAGCCAGGAGCTTCTTCCTGGTCTCCCACATGGGTGCAGGGACCCAAGGACTTGGGCCATCTTCCACTGCCTTTCCAGGCCACAGCAGAGAGCTAGATAAGAAGTGGAACAGCCAGGACTCAAACCGGTGCGCAGATGGGATGCCAGCACTGCAGGCAGTGGTTTTACCCACTATGCCACAGCACCGGCCCCTATGCAGTAGACTTTTTAACTGACCATGGGTCCTGCCATACTTTCTCTTGTCCTTAGCTTATATGTAAGCACTATATTAAAACACATTATTAAATTCTTCTAAATAACTGTGTACATTGTGAAATTTGAGAAAATGTATTACCACTTGCATTTTCCATTTTAAATATCAGGGATAGTTTCTCATGTGAAATAAATACAGCAAGAATATTCATTATAGTCGTTTCTAACTATATATCATCATATAGATTTCTTTATAATTATGAAATTCAAAAGAGTTTGCGTTGAGATCCAACACTTTTTGTAAGTTTCATAACTAAATCCTGTAAAATAATATATCCAGTAAAACTCAATGACATTTCAACTCATATCTCTGATTATGGAATAAATACTTTACAAATATCAGAAATATTGTACAAATTTAATAGTCACTTAGTTCACTCAACCAATCCCTAGGAAAAGAATTATTAGCCCCATTTTGCAGAAAAGATTTTTTTGAGTTGGATAATTTAATTAGCTGATTCATCAACAACTAGTAACATAAAATACTGTTTCTAACTTGGTTACTTTAAAATGGTTTCTGATATTGCTTTCACAAGGGTGACAAAATTTGTCTAATTTTCTGATATGGTTTAGGCTCAGCAACAGAAGTTATTTGGTTCAGAAACACACATATAGACAGACGAAAGATTCAAGGTAGGAGTGGAAGGACAGATTGGACTTAAACTTAAATGGATACTGATGGGGTCTAGACCACTACATGCACCCTATTTCCAAACTATGGATGACAATAGATCTTACTCTATATTTAAGAATTTGTGTTTTCTTTTATATGTAGCAAATGTGGAATACAAAAAATGTATAGGCAGGAAATGTACATCTTGTAATTTGATTTTGGCCCTTGTTGATGTATCTTTAGACTTTTTTACTTGTTGAATATCATGGTTAGTGATGCATTAAGCCTGTAATTACCAAGTGGACTGAAATTATGTTTTTGCAAAAATTAAAGAAAAAAGGAAGGAAGGAAGGAAGGAAGGAAGGAAGGAAGGAAGGAAGGAGAGGAATTGAAGGTAGAAGAGCAGAAGGCAGGGAACTCTGGTTACCTTCCTAGAACTGTACCAATGATATATAAGAAATCTGTTCCCTTTATATTAATAAAAAGAAAAAAAAAGAATTTTTAAATGGGAAGGGATTTTTCCATAAGTTTGCAGATAACACACTGGCAAATTCAAAATAGTTTCAAGCTTACAATATACCAAAGGAAATAAAAACTTGGAAAAATATGCTACCAAAAAATCAGACAAAATATAGAAAATGTTTGAGGTAAACATGGGCTCCAGACTAAGGGATAAATGGAAATACATGGCAGAGAACAAGGAGAAGACAAAAACAAGCAAATAAAGCACATAAAATCTGCAGTGATACCACGAAAGAACAAAATGGCACACTGCAATATAATTCAGCAGCACACATCATGTTGACGAAAAATAGGAGACAAAGCTATGAAAATTATGATAGTGGTAGAGAAAAATAGATAAATTATATGGATAATGAAAATGTCCAAAGAGAAAAACAGAACAAACAACAGAAACAATTATCAAAATCAAAATATCCTAGTCTAACAAATTAGCTTCTCACCACATACAATACAAAGTCAAAGAAAAACCCAAACATCTAGATAAATCTACCTTTCCTGACATCTATTACTCCAGGTCATGAAAAAACACCCTACATCCAGACAGCTAAAAATGATGCAGTCATGTGGTTGACTGCATTTTTTTTTCATTTATTTATTTCATTTGAAAGGCAGTGTTACACAGAAAGAGGGAGACACACACATCCACATACACACACACACAGAGTGAGAGAGAGAGAGAGATCTTTCATCCACTCGTTCACTCCCCAAATGGCTGCAATGGCCAGTGCTGGGCCAGGTCAAAGTCAAGAGCCAGTAGCTTCTACTGGGTCTCCCACGTGAGTGCAGGGTCTCAAGCATTTGAGACATCCTCCTCTGCCTTCCCAGGTACATTAGCTGGGAACTAGATAGGAAGTGGAGCAGCCAAGAATTGAATTGGTGCCCATATAGGATGCTAGCAGCAGCTTAGCCCATTATGCCACAGTGCTGACCTCTGATTGCATAATTTTAACAATGTTAACCTTAGAAAGATAAATTACCAGAGCCCAAAAAGTGTTGAAGCAAAATATTTGTGATCCAAAAATTCTACATCTATTTAAGTGGTATTCATGAGCATAAACAAGCTTAACTCCAAAATGTCCAACAAAATGCCCCTCATACCCTGAATATATATTTTGTAGATGACCAGAATAAAATTGACCATGTTTTCCACTTAATAAAAATGTTTAGTATGTTTCTGTTTTTTTAGAAGACAGGGAAATCCTTTAAAAATTATTTTTTTAATAAATTTATGAAAAAGATCTCTAAGTTATATGGTTCACTCTACTTAATGAATCCTCTGTCCCCAATTTTCCATGTTTTTCCTCTGAAACATTATCAGAGCTATTAAACTGTAATAAAATTCCAAGAGTATTTGGGGACCAGTCATAGACTGGGTGAAAATACTGACAAAAGACATCTCTGATAAAGGAATGTTATCTAAAATACACAAAAAAACTTTTAAAACTCAGTAATGAGAAAATTATCTAGTTTTTAAAAACGGTCAAAAACATTGAAACAGTCACTTCATCAAAGAACATGTTCAGATAGAAAATAAGAATATTTACAACATCATATGTCATTTGGAAGTTGCAAAGGAAAACAGCAATAAGCTTCTTCTACACACCTGTTAGTATGTCAAAATCCAAAACACTGACAACACTAAATGCCAGTGAGGAGGTTGAGCAGTAAGAGCTCTCATTCATTACTAGTGCCTGAAAAATGGTACAGGCACTTTGTATGACACTTTCATCATTCCTTACAAATCTAAACATATTTTCACCATGAGAGCCAGTACTCAATAGATATTCACCCAGAGGGGTTGAAAACATGTATCCATGTAACAGCCAGCCCACAGATGTTTACCATAGCTTTATTCATAAGTGCCAGTGCTCGGAAACCACCAAGATACCCTTCAGTAGGTGATTGGGCAAATGAACTGTGGTGTATCCTGACAATAGAATAATTTTGAGTGCTGAAAAAATCATGAAGTGTCAAGCTATGATGACAGTATGGAGGAGTCTTAAATACATATTACTAAGTGAAAGGAGTCAGTCTTAGAAACTACATTCTGTAAAATTGCAACAACATGACACTCTAAAAAAGGCAGAAGTTTGGAGACTGGTGCCAGGGGTCCAGGGAGGAGGAGAGATGGACAGGCAGAGCACAGAGGACTTTTGGGATAGTGAAACTTTTTTGTATGAGCCTGTAGTTGTAGATATCTATCATTATAAATCTGTCAAAATCCATGGGCTGCACAGCACTAAGAATGAACCCCAGGTAAACAGTGGGACTTTGAGGGACAATGACATTTGATGTAGGTTCATCAATTGTCACAAACAAAATACTCTGCTGAGGAATTATATATATACTTTTTAATTTTCCCTTGCAACTTTCTAAGAAGGTCATCCTTATCTTTTTCTTTCTTTTTTTTAAAAGATCTGTTTATTTATTTGAAAGTCAGAGTTACACAGAGAGAGAAGGAGAGGCAGAGAGAGAGGTCTTCCATCCACTGGTTCACTCCCCAGGTAGCTGCAATGGCCAGAGATGCACTGATCCGAAGCCAGGGGCCAGGAGCCTCTTCTGGGACTCCCACCAGGTTCAGGGGCCCAAGGACCTGGGCCATCTTCTACTGCTTCCCCAGGCCACAGCAGAGAGCTGGATGGGAAGTGGAGCAGCTGGACTGTAACCTGGAACCCATATGGGATGCAGTTTACCCGCTAAGCCACAGCGGTGCCCCCCGCCCTTGTCTTTTTCTGCAAGTTAAATAATTGCCTTAGTTTGTTTTGACTTGTTTTGGTTTTGGTTTGGTTTTTTGGGGAGGGCTATAACAAAATATCATGGATGGGTGGCTTCTATACAACAGAAATTAATCTCTCACAGTACTGGAGGCTGGAAAGCCCAAGATCAAGGCACTAGCAAACTTTGCTTCCTTTCGAGCTCCCACCTTTGTACTCCAACCTCACATGGTGGAAAGAGCATGTAATCTCTTATAAGAATACTAATCCTATTCATGAAGCCTATACTCTTTTACCTAGCCACCCATTAAAGGCTCCAGCTTCTATTTTTTTTTTAATTTGACAGAGTTAGAGAGAGAGAGAGAGAGAGAGAGAGAGAGAGAGAGAGAGAGAGAAAGGTCTTCCTTTTTCCATTGGTTCACCTCCCAAATGGTTGCTACGGCCGGTGCGCTGCACCAATCCAAAGCCAGTAGCCAGATGCTTCTTCCTGGTATCCCACGCAGGTGCAGGCACCCAAGCACTTGGGCCATCCTCCACTTCCCTCCCAGGCCACAGCAGAGAGCTGGACTGGAAGAGGAGCTACCAGGACTAGAACCCGGTGCCCATATGGGATGCTGGTGCCACAGGCGGAGGATTAACCAAGTGAGCACTGCGCCAGCCTCTGGGCTCCAGCTTCTATTGCTATCACATCATGGAATAGGATTTCAACATATGAATTTTGAGAGAACACAAACACGCAGGCCATGCAATATTCATATATTGATTGTTAAATGTCATTATTATCTGTTCCTTCTGGCTCTCTAGTGATCTTTTCCTGAAATCTATCTAACTTCAAAAGTAGCATTCAGTACAGGTTAATATTGGTAAGTTAGAAATTACCACCACTCACCGTCACATGCTCCACAGTTTCATGCTGAAGTTATTTTTACTCAAGAAATAACAAAGATTACTAATCTCTGACAAATGGATAGTCAGAAATCTTTTCTGAAGGCTAAATTTTTTTTGAAGATTTATTTATTTACTTGAAAGTCAGAGTTACAGAGAGAAAGAAGGAGAAGCGGAGAGAGAGATGGAGAGAGAGGTGGAGAGAGAGAGAGAGAGAGAGAGAGAGAGAGAGAGAGAGAGGTCCTCCATCCACTGGTTTACTCCCCGGATGGCCACATCCAAAGCCAGGAGCCAGGAGCTTCTTCCAGGTCTTCCACGCAGGCCCAAGGGCCCAAGCACTTGGGCCATCTACTACTGCTTTCCCAGGCCACAGTAGAGAGCTGGATCAGAAGTGGAGCAGCCGGGACTCAAACCTAGGTCCTGAAGGCTAAATTTTTATAGTGCCTTATGCTCGCGCATTATTAAAAATCATTTCCTTGTTGGATTCAGTTTTTTATATCCACATATTTGTGCCTTGGAAATGAAACCAAGGCTGTATTCCAATGCTCAAAAGAAAATAGAATTGGGCATGAAATGGCTTTTATTCTTTCCCTCTTTGGCCTTTGCTGGGTACCTAGCTTTTCAGTAATTTTAAGAGTGTAAGCTGCCTCCATGCCAGTTTTTTTTTCTTTATCCATCTGTTCACAGAAAATATCCAAATAACAAAAAATGTATTGACTTTGATAGAATTAGTCATAGGCTCATTCATTTTTCAACACCTTCTGACTATATACTAAGTACCGTGCTTGGTGCCTGGTTACTTTAATATAATAGCATCTATAGATAAAAGTCAGTAATGTAACTTAACTATGAAGTGATTTATTTATTTGCCATCAATTTTGATGTTTGGGGGCCGGCGCCGTGGCACAGCAGATTAATGCCCTGGCATTAAACGCCAGCATCCCATATCGGCCCTGGTTCTAGTCCCGGCTGCTCATCTTCTGATCCAGCTCTCTTCTATGGCCTAGGAAAGCAATAGAGGGTGGCCCAAGTCTTTGGGACCCTGCACCCATGTGGGAGACCTGGAAGAAGCTCCTGGCTCCTGGCTTCAGATTGGCAAAGCTCCAGCCGTTGTGGGCAACTGTGGAGTGAACCATTGGATGGAAGACCTCTCTCTTTCTCTCTGCCTCTCCTCTCTCTGTGCAATCATGACTTTCAAATAAGTAAATAAATCTTTTAAAAAATTTGATGTTTCGACATACATTCACAATTCATTCCTATGGCGAGTGTTAAAACTTATAATGTATTATTAGCATTCTATGAAAGCTAATTCTCAAGTTTTCATTCTTCTGATATCTGCTTACCAGGTGTGTAAGCTTAGAATCAGAAATACTGTACAGAATTGACCTAAGAACAAATTGAATGTCCATTGTCAGAGGATACTGCACAAATAAATCATGCCATTTCATGTTCTGTTTTCTGCTTTTTGATCTGTGACTTGACAAGAACTTAGAAATTGATATGTTAAGTCCATTCTTTGTGCAAATTGGAAATCTCAGAACTAAGATAGAATCAAAATTTCCTAATTTTCATTCCACTGCTTTTTTGCAGAGTTTTTCGTGGCATAGTCCAGCATAGTGCAGCATTTCTTCTCCCACTGGCATAGCATGTAGTATTGTATGATATTATGGCAGTATACTTGCTAATTTTAACCAAACTGCAAAAGGCAGTCTTTCATACTAAGCACACATGCATCAGATGGAACATTAGCTGTGTAGACCATGCAGTATCATACAAGTCACTGTAGCTGGAAATACCTAAGAATTAATGGTGTGAGGGCTAGCATGTGGCTCAGTAGGCTGCCACCTGCAATGCTGTTACCCAATATCAGCACTGGTTTCAGTTCCAGCTGTCTTGCTTCCAATTTAGCTCCCTGCTAATGCACCTAAGAAAGCAGAGGAAGATGGCCCAAGTACTTGGACCCATGTAACCCACATAGAGATCCAGTTGGAGTTCTTGGCTCCTGGATCCTCTCTGGCCCTGCCCCAATCTGTACTAACAGGCTGTACTAACAGCCTTTTGGGGAGTGAACCAGTGGATGGAAGATCTCATTCTGTCTGTCTCTCCTTCTCTTTCTGTCATTCTGCATTTCAAATTAACAAAATGAATATATTTTTTAAAAACACTGTGTTGTAAAATGTCATGCAGAGACCCACAATCTGCTTGTTCATTTTCTAAATGCCCAAAACAGCCAGAGCTGTGTCAAGAGCCAAGCTGGGAATCTAGAACTCAATCTAAATCTCCCACATTGGAGGCAAGGTCCCAACTGAGCCATTTTGATGCCTCCGAGGGTACACATTATGAGGAAGCTGGACTCTGGAGTGGAGCCAGAACTTGAATCCAGACTTTCTGATATGGAATGCGTGTATCCCATGGGGCATCTTAATTCCATGCACCAAGAGCCTTCTCCTGTACAAGGTACTTCATATGGAGTATCTCATCTTACCTTCAAAAGCAATACCAGGATTTATAAAATTTAGAAAGTCATGGATCTTAACCAAGAGTACTCAGTGAATAGTGAGGCTAAAATCCAGGCAGTCAGTAGATACATTTATAGTCCCAGTAAGACATTGTTAAAATTAAGCAGTCTACGATTATGTAACAATGTCTGATGACTCATTTAGTAAAGCTGTATTCCTTCAAATGTAATGCCAAAATTTCTAGCATTCAAATGAATGAGCAAAAAAATTCCTTATCACTCATTCACTTACACTGAAGACTAAAGAAATAAAAAGTAGAGACTTTGCAAGCCCACAGTGATCTCTGCAGGATCAATTAATTGATTGCTTTAAATCCAAAAGCTGGAGATTCAGAGACATCTGTACTAACAGGGGTTCTGCAAGAAAGAAGCCTGGACACTTTTTTATATCAATGTTGTGAGACCTGGAATCCCATAGTGAAACAAGCAAACGTAGGCTGGTGGGCAAGAATCAGCCAGTCCACCCATCTCTTTAAAAGACATTCCAGCAACGTGCTCTAAGGATTAAACAACCACACTGCTGGGAACAGGGACTTGTCAGTTTTGGAAAGAAATTATTGTTATGTGACAATTCCCAAAAAATAGAAGAACAAATGCAAAACTGACTCTGAATCTCTGAATACATTGCCATGGTATAGAACAGTGAGGATACAGACCAATGCGTCATCTTTACCATCACTTTCTCTTCTGTGCAATCCATCACTCCTTTTCCAGGCAGTTTCTATACAACACATCGGATCTCATCCATGCTGGAGTTCCACCCATTGCTCTCCACATTTTATAGCAGAGCTTTATCATCCTTCATATTTTTAGACATAAGATTGGTGGTTAAGTTCAGTCTTATGCAGAACCTCAAAATAAAATTAAAACAATCAAGAAAGAAACTAAAATGATTGAAGCAAAAAAAAAAAAAAAACCTGGATTCCTACCAATTTAACTTCAACCCTCCATTCCTCCTGCTTCACATCCCTATTTTATCATTGGCCCTGGAGATGCTCTGAAGAACATTAGGATTCCAAGAAGGGCCAAAGATTCTAAGGACATGTCTACACTTCTTAGCAAGACAGTTTCCATCACTGAGCTCCTGCAGCCCTATTTCTGGTCCTCTCCCATTATGCCAACGGTTCAAACAATTCTCAACAATGCTCAACCTCTGTCCAGACCATCCAGTTTGCTACCATGGCAGGTTTCTCGCTGCACTTTTTTCTTGCTGCTTAGAAACGACTACCACCATGCCTTTCTGTCCCTCAGGAAAACATTCAGAACGAGGCTGTGCCCCATCTGGAAAGCCTTCCTTAGCCCTCCCTTCAGGCAAATTTATCACTTGCTTCTTTCTGTCCGCATAGACCAATATCATAAACCAATAACAATACTCTCAACTTATTTTATGCTAATTATTGGTTATAAGTTTGTTATGCTTGAAGCTCATGTAGCTCAAGGATAATGCCTTGGTCTTCTTGTGATTTAAATACCCACTATATTGCCTGGCATACAAAACTGCTAAATGAGTGATTGCTATGTGAAAACTGAAATTTGAGATACTGTCAGAGATATGGAATTTGTCAATAATTATACAGCTCATTATCGACAGTTGAAATAATAAATCCAGATCTCCCTGACAACTATTCCAGTGATTTTGTGTGTGTATATATGCACAAAAATAAACTTATATTTTAACTCCTCCAACAACAACAAAAAAGGTGTGGTCTGCAAGATGTGATCTGCAAACTAGCAATGTCACCTGAGCCTTGTTAGCAATACAGAATCCCAGGTCCCAGGCCAGACGTATCAATGTGGAATCTGCAGCTTAGAGAGAGCCCCACATCTTTTTTATGCACATAAAGGTTAAGGAACACTGAGCAAACATCAAAGATATCCTAACATGGATCTAGAGGCTCTAGATTACTAAAATCTGCTATTCAATTTAGGGAGACCAAAGAGTTGAGAGGGTGGTTTTGGATAGTGAGGGATAAATCACATCCAAGTTTTCAAACTTTTTTTCCTGATGGATTAGAGCAGTGGTTTTATCACTGGCCAAGCTTAGAGCACATTTCACATTGGTTCTCATCTAATGCCATTAAAATATAGCAGTGTAGAATCCTATTTCCTTTCTCTATGCTTTTGAATGTTCTAGGACATTGGCTAAAGCAGCCAACTGATAACCATTATACTTAGTGAAAAAAGCCAGTCACAAAAAGACAAATATAGTATGGTCTGTTTGATCTGTGGTAACTAATAGAGTACTTAATATGTCGTCTATAGAAGTGAAACTAGTGATTTTGAACAGCCCGTGGCTTGACTATTGAGAAACAATGTTTTTCTTGTTTGTTTGGTTTTGTTCTTTTTTTTTCTTCATACTAATAGGTAAACTCTCTAACTAGTGTAGGGTTAATCTTATAGTATAAAAATTAACTGAAAAATTATCTCTGTAAAAATAAGAATGAGAAAAGAAGAGGGAGGAGGAAGAAAGGCGAGAGTATGGATGGGAAGGAGGTTGGGGAGGGGGCGGGATATTCATCATGTTCCCAAACCTGTATATATTAAATTCATGAAGTTGTATTCCTTAAACAAAATTTTGTAAAAATTATGCTCCATAGATGTACATCTTCCTTTTCTGTCTCAGGTGCATTTGCAAGGAGCTGGGTCAGAAGTTGAGCAGCAGGGCTTGAATTGACACTCCAATACGGGATGCTGGAGTCGTAAGTGATGGCTTAACCCAATGGGTCAGAAACAACCCCCATTAATGCTTTCAGTGGGGGCAGAATCTACTCTTTGCTGAGTATCAAGGGCTATAAACAATAATCAAATCCCAAATTGTTAATTTCTCTCCTACACATTACTTTGTACTCTGTCTATTAGTTACTACAAATCAAGGAAAACATACAATATTTGTCTTTTGAGGGACTGGCTTATTTTACCATGCATAATGGTCTCCATTTGGAATAATTCTTAGCCATAAAAGAGAGGACACAGTTTTAATTCCTCCTGCCCTTTCTGCTATATGATAATGCAGCAAGAAGGTGCAAGCCCTCATCAGACCCTGAATCTGCTGGTGCCTTGGTTTTGATCTTCTTAGCATGCATGCAGAACTCTGAGAAATAAATTTCTAGTGTTTATAAATTACCCAGACTGTGGCATTTGTTGAAGCAGCAGGAATGGATCAAGACATTTCTCAAATGGATTTAGGGCCCACTCTCCAAGCGCATGTTTCACAATGCATTTTTCATGTTAGATTTCTCCTATAGTTGAAGTTTCATAAGTAATTGAATATTCATGAATTTTTAAGTTTCTAAGGATGTTGACAAATCAGTCATATCAACCCATGCTTACTAATCAAGTATAAGCACAGCTGATGTGTACTCACTAGGCCTTGTGAGTAAAACAAAAGAGACTGAGAGTTCATATTTGTTTCCAAAGAGACCACTCTTGACTAAGGGACATGATATGTAGCTATAAATGATAAAAATTTTCAAATACGGGGCCGGCGCTGTGGCATAGCGGGTAAAGTCACTGCCTGCAGTGCCGGCATCCCATATGGGCACCAGTTCGAGACCAGGCTGCTCCACTTCCGATCCAGTTCTCTGCTGTGGCCTGGGAGGGCAGTAGAAGTTGGCCCCTGCACCCACATGGGAGGCCTGGAAGAAGCCCCTGGCTCCTGGCTTGGATCAGCGCATCTCCAGCCTTTGCGGCCAAATGGAGAGTGAACCAACAGATGGAAGATCTCTCTCTCTCTCTCTCTCTCTCTCTCTCTCTCTCTGCCTCTCTCTCTGCCTCTCTTTCTCTCTGTGTGAAATTCTGACTTTCAAATAAATAAATAAAACTTTAAAGTGAAAAAAAAATTTCAAATACTATAAAAACTGTTAGAGTGACGCCCACTGATATTTACATGAGAGAGAGAGCTCTCCTAAAGCTCATTTCTTCTTCTTAAGAGTCTTTCTTGCATTTTTAAAGGATTTCATTTATTTCATTTGGGAGTCAGAGTTAGAGACCGAAGGAGAGACAGAAATTCTTCCATTCACTTATTTGCTTCCTGGATGGCCTTAATGGCCAAGGCTGAATGGCCAGGCTGAAGCCAGGAGCTTCTTGCAGGTCTCCCTTGTGGGTGTAAGGGACCCAAACACTTTGGTCATCTCTACTGCTTTTTCCCAGTAAGAGCTGGGAGCAGGGAGCCTGGTAAGGGTGGAGCAGTCAGAACATGAACCGGCACTCATATAGGATGCTGATGCCGCAGACAGTGGCTTTCCCAGCTATGCCACAGCAGCAGCCCCAGAGTTCCTACCATCTGAAGAGGTGACAGTAAATCATCATGAAGTATCTGAACAGATATTAAAACTGAGCTTGAGGTCATGCTTAAGGAGGCCAGCTGAGTCAAAGGATAGCAAATGAAGCCACCAAATAAAGTGTGTTTATGAAGAACTATGTTCAGAATATTTAGGTTGTATTATGATTCCAAGAAATAGATTAGGAATATATTTGCAAATAATTATATTTTAAGGTAATGTAAATGTCATTTAAAAATATATTTTTCCAATAACGTGTTATTTTCTTCTTCATTGAATGCAAAACCTATCCCCCATTAATGAATCCTCTCCTGTAGACATTTTTTTAGTTTTTTAAAGATTTATTTTTATTTATTTGAAGGCAGAGTTACAGAGAGAGGTAGAGAGAAGAGATAGAGGACTTCCATCCACTGGTTTACTCCCCAGATGGCCACAGCGGCTAGAGCTGTGCTGATTCGAAGCCAGGAGCCAAGAGCTTCTTCTGGGTCTCCCATGTAGGTGCCAGGGACCCAAGGATTTGGACCATCTTCTACTGCTTTCCCAGGCCATAGCAGAGAGCTGGATCAGAAATGGAGCAGCCGGAACTAGAACCAGCGCCCATATGGGATGCCGGCGCTTCAGGCCACGGCGTTAACCTGCTGTGCCACAGTGCCAGCCCCATCCTGTAGACATTTTTAATGAAAGATTTGATTATTTTATTATTCCAAGGGTGAGTTCTTGCATCATGAATGCTTTGAAGATTGTGTCTTGTTGTGGTTAGGTTATCCAGGGAACCAGGTGTCCACATTGTTACTTCATCAGCCATTTCATGACTTGGTCTCTTAAAATTATGATATTGCAATAAAAAAAATTCATCATGATTTCATGTGGAGAGAGTTAGGGAGATTCTGATTCTGCCTTTCCTCACAATAGGCCATTTCTGATATGATTTTTTTTATTCTGGTTGAGATGTGATTAACTTTGATTGATTCACTAGTCCTGATTTAAAGGGCCATTTTTGCCTTCCTGATTTTCAATCAATTGATATTTTACTCTTACGTATTAGGTATAATGAGTCAGAAATGACTAATTTTCATTCCAAACAGCTAAAGTATTTCCTATACTTGATTTCATGATGTTTTTCATCTACTTTCATTCTCAGTTTTGATGAAAATTTCTGTCAATTAAGAAATATTGTAAGTATGGAAAGTAATGCATTCAACAAAATTGCAGCAAGTTCTGTGCTGGATATGGAACTTGACATTGTATTTGTGAAATGATTTACTATTCCAAAGTCATTTATTGTTGTACATTTTCAAAAACTTCTCTTGCCGAGTATCTTATATATTTTATAAGTATGGGTGTGCATTTCCTTTCCCTTTACACAGCTGTGCAACACACACCACATATAATGAGCATCCAAACTGATCTCATTTGAAGGGCTATTGCACCCTACTAAAGAGGCATAAGAGCAATCCTCCTGCTATAGATTAAAGAATTGACACATTGAAGCTGAAAGAAATTTAAAAGTCTCAAGATTCCAACAAATTGAAACATTAAGGAAGTATCACAGAAAATACAACTTTCTTGTTTCCTTTTTATGTTTTCATCACAGTGAATAATGAAACTGAAGAATATTAGCTCTAGTAGAGAAAATTTTAATTGCAGAGCAAGTCAAGGTATGACAATCAGTAAGAATTTTAAGCAAAAAAGATATGACAGAGAGTCAGGTTGACATAATGTATTTGAAGAAGTGAAAACACAGAAATATAAATTGTAGAATGTTATGACAGAAAAGAGACGTTATACGTACATATGTAGTACCTATCAAAACAGCCACATTTTTAATTCTCAATCTCCACTCAACACTGCCTTATTCACCTATTTGACAAGTGGATGCCAGGCAATAAACACTGACTAAACCACTTTGGGGGGATATTGTAGTCAAATGCAGTGGTCTAATATTCAGGCCACAGCTCAGAGAGTAATAACAACAACAGCAAGTAGTTTTGATTGATTTTTCTTTTCTTCAGCTTACCTTCTACTTTGAATCCCATTTTACCAGGGAATAGAAATTAAATTTCAGCCAGTTATGTTAATTTGAGCTCATTCTGAGTAATCTCTGTTACTATTGTCCTTTGTCTTCTTCTTGGTTTGTGTTGGTGGTGAGATGAAAGATTTACATAGTGTCATTGAGTCTTGTGAGGGCTCCTTGGTTTACATGGTGAGAACTCTTCTCCTCTGTGGTCTTCATGATTTGTAGAGGCATAGTGTTAAAAATCCTTCCTGACCCTACCTCAAGACCTCTTGGTCCCATTGCTTCTGTAGGAGACACCATTACCTCTAAGACATTGTAACGTGCTGCTACCCCTGTGAAGCCTTAAAGAAGACAGACTGTTCTTTGTAGGTTTGTGCTGATATAACAAAATATTACACACTGGCTGATGTATGAAGAATTGAAATTTGTTTTGTACATTTTGGAAAGGTATGAAGATCATGATCAAGGTATAGTGGGCTTGGTTTTTGATGAAGTCCTACACTCTGCTTCCAAGATTGGCACTTTACTGCTGTATCCTTCTATGGTAGAAGAGGGGAAAGGGGAATGTGGAAAAATGTGTCTTCGCATGGCAGAAGAGCAGAAGAGAATGCATTTATTCCCTAAATCTCTTTAATAAGGGCCTTTTCCCCATATATAAGGGTGCTATCTTCATAACTGAATCAATGTCTATACGGCCCACACTCTTAATTCAATATTCTGGTCATGAAGTTTCTGCATGTATATAGCAGAAAGTCTATGAATGTGTCTGGACAACATGGATGACTGCAAATTCATTCCAGCCACTCCATGAGGCTGGTTGCCTTCAGAGTAAAGAACAAGCATTCTTTGTTATCAGTGCGCTCTCTACTAACTTGGATTCCCTTGCTCAAAATACATCCCATCAGATTATCCTTTTATTAAGGAAAGAAAAAATTCTAATATGTTACTGTTCAATATTTCTATTTTTATTCCAAAGATAATAATATTTGTTTATTTGGATGGAGGGAAGAAAGAATCAGAAACATAGCTCTCTCCTAACTAGTCTCTTAAATCTGTTGTCTGTGGTTTTAGACTTTATGATCTTAGATTCGTAGAGCTTTAGATATTTATATTCAACACCAGCATTTCTTAAACACAAACTCTTTTTTAAAAATAAATTAAATCTTTCTTGATTTCTCTCAGCATTCTTATTTAGCATTAAAGACACAAATATCATAATGCACTTAAATAGGGATGAGATGTAGATCAAAATGAATTAGGTGTGTATTGATTAAATATCAAAATTGTTAATTTCACATAAGTTACTACAATATGTGATAAATATTACATCAAATGATACTGAGGTAATGTAGAGAATATATTGGCCAATTATTGATATTATACATTTTATGCTTTTTCTATTTTTTATTAATAGATTTGATATCTTCATTTTAATTTCCTTTCCAGCTAGAAATTCTGTTATAGGAAATGTATGTTTATTGATTGTAGATATACACATGTGGAAATGTGTATATCCAAGATTATATCTCATTTATGTTTACTCTTTATTAATTTTTCCTGAAACTCATACAAAGGATTTTTGATCCAGAGACAGATCATCATTATTCACTTTAAAAGGTAGATAAGGGAAAGAAGGAAGAAGGATGGGAAGTGTGATCATGTGCTTAAAATTGTATCTATGAACTTTATTCTCTTCATATAAATAAAAAAGAAATAAAAGGTTTAAAAGGTAAATACTAATCATGAGACCCCTACATCACAATTCTTACCCGTGGACATGCAATGATATTACAGCAAATGTTCCACACATATAGAAATGCCAGAAAAATGAACCTGTATATTTATACAGAAGAGAGAAGCAACTGTTTCTTCTCTATCTGCTGTTGGGGGGGGGGGAGGGGGGAGAGAGAAAACCTTTTTCTTAGCCAGAAAGGGCAGAATCCAGCATACTCACTCTAAAATTTTGAAATAAAATTAAAGCTAAGATAGGTAATCCTATTACCAAGTTTGCTAACCTATAGGTGTTTCAAAACACCTAGGCCTCATCAGCTTTTGAAGTAGAAACACTCAACTCCCTAGTCCGGAGTTCTCTTTTGGTCTCTCACTACCTGCACAGTCATCAATTATTTTCAGGGTTTGCTTTAGTCCAGGATACAAAACTTCACAACTATCCCCAGCATCCCATAAATTTCAGTTATTCTGAGCTAATAGGTACTTTTAAAAATCAATAAACAAAATTTCTCTCTTAAAAGATTTATTTATTTATTTAAAAGGCAGAACTACAGAGAGAAACAGAGAGAGAGAGAGAATCTTCCATCTGCTGCTGGTCTACTCCCCAGTTGACCACAAAAGCTAGGGCTGCACCAGGCAGCAACTAGGAGCCAGGAGCTTCATTCGGGTCTCCCACATGTGTATCAGGGGCTCAAGCACTTGGGCCATCTTCTGCTGCTTTCCCAGGCACATTTGCAGAGAGCTGGATCTGAAGTGGAACAGCCAGGACTCCAACTGATGCCTATATGCAATGCAGGTGCTACAAGTAGGAGCTTAATCAGCTATTCCACAATGTCAGCCCCACTATGCTGCCTCTGATCTTAATAATGCCTGTTAGAAGAATACTGCATGCACAAAGTATAAGAGGATTATGGAAAAACAGAGATGATGAGGCTGGCACTCTGGCATAGTGGGCTAAGCCTTCACTGGCAATGCCAGCATCCCATATGCGCACTGGTTGGAGTCCTGGCTGTTCCTCTTCTTATCCAGCTCTCTGCTATGGCCTGGGAAAGCAGTGCTTGGGCCCTTACACCTTCATGGGAGACCTCGAAGAAGCTCCTGCTTCCTGGCTTCAGATTGGCTCAGCTCTGGCTGTTGTGGCCATTTGGGAAGTGAACCAGCAATGGAAGACCTTTTTCTCTGTCTCTCCCTCTCTGTAACTCTGCCTCTCAAATAAGTAAATAAAATCTTAAAAAAAGAAGAAAAGCAAAGATGTTTTCATTTTGGAAGAGTGGGTGTAGACTATGGCAAAATTAGTTTTATTCTATTTATTTCTAATTTCTAAAAAATCTTAAAATAAAATTTTCCATGTTTATATACATGTTAAATATTTTTTACTTTAAATTTGATTTCTCATTTTTCAAGATCAAATATAAAGGGCAAACAAGGCAAGTTAAATACTAAAAAAAATATTAACTTGCTATTCTCTTAAAGGATGGGCATTACTTAGTAGTTTTTATATTTTATTCCACTTATTTATTGTATATATTTAAGATATTCAGCATTAACATTTGATATATTTGTCTTAATATGCATACACAAAGAAGTGATTACTATAGCCCAGCAAATTAATATTCATTATTGCACATAATTACTTTTAGACTTATTGTGAAAGAAGTATCCAAACTCTACTCCTGCAAAAATGCCACTCTATAGTACAATAGTATTTACTATCCTGATTTTGTGCTTAGATCTTTGCACATATTCATTCAAAGTCACTATGAATTTTTACTCTTTAAATTACATCTTTCCATTTCCTCCCTCCCCTTCAGTCATCACCATTCTACTGACCATTTCTCTGTATTTGAATTTTTTTAGATTTTTACATTTAAGTGAAACTATGTAATATTTTCTTTGTGTATCTGGTTTATTCTGCTTAGCATAATTTCTCCAGTTTATCCATCTTATTGTGAAAGGTAGAATCTCCTTTGTGAGATAACAATATCCCATCATAAATACAAGTGGAGACCACAGTTGCTTTATTTACTTATCTGTCAAGTGACACTTGGGTTGCTTTCATATTTTATCAGGCTCACATATATATTTTTAGTAATCAATAACAAGCCATAATGATATTAGTAGCTTCCCTATTCACATATGTATTTGCAAAGACAATTCTTATAAGACAACTTCTTTCTTTCATACACTGTGTAGATCATGGTTATGACAAACATACGATTCAAACAGACTAATTTCCAGAAAAAGGAAAGAACAGACTTTTCTGATTTTCTACTATATATAACTTTTAAAGCAAATGAAAGTATGAATCAATCATAAAGTAACCCAATTGCTAATCATGTTTTTAATGATGCCTGATTAGGACAAAATTTAAAGGGAATACAACCATATTAGAAACTGCACATGTGTCTAAATTTGTATGATTTATCCACAAAGCTAACAGTGCATGTCTTCTTTGTCCCTGATTCTAGAGGACGATACCATTCAACACTCACTGAACCTATTTGTCAAATGCAAATGCCTTTTCCAGGTATAGACACAAAAGATATATTTAACAGCTTCATGAGATGTGACTGACTTCTTTAGACCTGTGCTTTTCTGAATTTTGTCCTGATGTTTATATTTTGAAGAGAACGTACATTAACTGCTTTGTCTTAAGGCTCGGAGCCTGAGCTCTTAACTGTATTATGTTTGTGGGTTTTGTTTTGTTTTTAATCTTTCTTCTTTATTTTTATATTTATTTATTTATTTGAAAGGCAGAGTTACAGAGAGGTAGAGGCAGAAAGAGAGAGAGAGAGAGAGAGAGAGAGAGAGAGAGAGAGAGGTCTTCAATCCGCTGGTTTACTCCCCAGATAGCCGCAAGGGCCAGGGCTGTGCTAATCTGAAGCCAGGAGCCAGGAGCTTCCTCCGGGTCTCCCACGTGAGTGCAAGGGCTCAAGGACTTGGGCCATCTTCTGCTGCTTCCCCAGGCCAAAGCAAAGAGCTGAATCAGAAGCAAAGCAGCTGGAACCCGAACCAGCGCCCATATGGGTGCCGGCACCACAGACGGCTGCCCTACCCACCATGCCACAGAGCTGGCCCCATATCTTTCTTCTTAAATGGTGTTTCATGGATCTGTAACCTTGGGCAGATACTGAGAAAAGGAAAGCCTAGGTATGCCAGCATCCAACACTGTGTGGTTTGGATCATAGAAGTGAAAAATGTTTTTCTTTCTCAAGTTCAGATTGTGATTTTCGAAGTTAGCAGTTACAATTCCCTTGATTTGCAAGAACTGACAGCAAAGAAACCTCCACGTGTGAAGAAATCAATGTGCAAACTCCTGGCTCCTAAACATACAGGAACCATTTCAGTTTTTCTGGAATGAAGTGCTTAAGAAATCATTTCAGTACAACACGAGAAGCGGGGGGAGGTTTGGAGGAGCTTTAAGTAGTTTAATTCCAAAAGAAAGTTGTGATGCTTTAAAGCCGGTGCACAAACCAATTTAATCCCCAGCCTTCGGGCAACAGTTCTCATTTTGCCAGTAAAGAAAATAATGGGATGAAGCCCCATTCTGAGCAGCTTCAGTTTGTGGGCAGCCTCGGGACTGAAGCTGAGGCAAGCAGGTGCCCCTGGAGCCTAGACAGTGTCAGCAGATGTTATGGGGATGAAGACAATTTTTGAAGTGCTCTGTGTGACAGAAATGATCGCTACATTTTGGAGACCATCTGCTTCCATGAGAAAGATTTTTGAAGAGTGAAAATATAACAGTGTTGCTGTTCTTTGGTCCTGGAGCTGATTTGAGTAGAGGTCAAGACTGATGAGGAGGTGGCAGGGACAGCTGTTTCCAGCCCATTGCTCTTACCACCTTGTAACAGCGGCAGGAGGTGTTTCTTGGCTCTAAATTGACACACTCACCACTGATTGTAATGTTCCTGCCTGTAATTTTTGGCAAATAATTTCTGTTCCTCAAAGAATGGGCCCAGACAATTGGCATCAGTTATCTTGAGGAAGTCGCTCAGAAATGTGGAATCCCAGACTATACTGCAGACCTACTGAGTCGAAACCTTCATTTTTTAGCAAATCCCTCCGATGATTCTTGATCGTAGGAGGATTAACAAACACTTCATTTAAATTTTTGTCCTCAGTGTGTCTCCTTTGCCTCACATTGTAGATGTCCTAGGGTTATTCAGAACATTCTGCTTCTGACTGAAACCTATTGCTTGATGCCTTCTAATTCTCTAAGTGCTGTGTGAATTCACTGGCGTTACCACAGATTTTCCCACTATCTCTTCTCCCATGAGATAGAATAAAAGGGAGAATGGAAGGAAATTTCTTTAGTACTGGAACTAAGTTTCATATAACACATTTGCTAAGGTCAAAGTTTACACATGAAAGATGTCTAATTCTTACATCAATGACTGAAAATATTCTGATCCTAGACCTAAGCAGACATTGTTAGCACAAATACATTTGTTGTATCAGCATGGTTTCCCTTTCCAATATAACAACAGACGAATCTTATTTTCCCTTTGACTCACCTGTTCAATTATATATTTGTTTAAAAGATATAATTTCACAATTTATCTTTAAAGATTCCTCAAAATCTTTGAACTAATTTAGAAGACATTCATTAGTGGGAAATTGATAAAAATAAGATATTGAGTTAAAAATTAACATTTTATTGTTTGCTAAATTCACTTCTCAGCTCAAAGAAATTTTTAGTTTTAATAGCTGTGAAACATTGAAATCAATATTTCTTTGTCTTTGAACCAAACTTTCACTTAGTGGAAGTACAGTGACACAACAAAGACCTCTCTGTGAGCACCATTTATGACCATATTCACTAACTGAGAAGGAAGTCAAATGGCTTGAATAAAACCGTAAGCATTAAGGATACTGCATGTGCATTTTACTGCTGACTTAAGGGAATTTTAATAAGTTTGGATTTGCATTTTCTTATGTCTCCCAGGTAGTTAATAACACTTCATCTACCTCATCTAACCATTGTACAGATGGATAACAGCAGAGGAAATTCAAAAACCTAAGGAATCCTATTAATACTAAATGAAGAAAATATGTTAATAAATCCAAAACATCCAAATATGTTAAGAAATCCTGAGTGTTTCTAAATTGCCTGTGACATTTTCAACATAACAATAGGTGATTGTCTTATCTGTTGCAAATCTAAATGCATGAATTTTTGTCTAATGGACGATTTTGTGTTCATTTATAAGGAGCTCAAGAAATGAATATAACAGAGTATACGTCAAATCACCTTCATTTTTCTGAGGTGAAACTACTTGAATTTTTTATCACAAGTGTGTCATACAGTTTGCTGTAAATATATCTATTTATGTTAATTAATCTAATGAAAATTATGTAAAAATATATGGTTACAAGATGTGTAAAGAAATTAAGATAAATCTAATTTTTCCCTTAGGCTTTGCTTTCTTGAATAGGCTATTTTTAATATGATCTGTACAACTTTTGTTACCTCAGAAATCTGAATTTCCAAGAGTAGAAAAAGAGATTTACAGTTGTATGTGAGGAAAAAAATTTTGATTTTCATCTGAAACCTGTAATTTTCATTCATGTGTGCTCTCTTTTTGTGAAGGCAAATGATGAAGCAATGGTGCATTGATATTTGGAGAAGTACTGGCAGTGAGCCCATAATCACAATTTAATGGGCAAGGTCTTTGCTGAGTGGAGGTGAGGGGGAGGACAGAGAAACTCCTTTCTGGATAATGAGACATTTAAGAACCAGGCCTTGAAGGAAACATGTAGGTTAATAAAGAGGAAAAATAAAGATAAAAAAACAGAATAAGGAAAGAGAGACAGGAAGCTGAAGGCTCTCAGTACAGTTTTGAATAGCTGTGTTTGGTGGAACTTTTGCAGGAAATTGAGTGGCAAAACTGAATGGTGGAGAGAAGCGGGGTCACAATTGCTCAGAGCAAAGAACTTTATACAGGTAGGAGGAAAGTTTGGACTTTATCCCAGAGATAATGAAGAGTTGATGGCAATTTTTAATCATAGAAATAGCACAAGGAAAGCTTTTTCGGACACAGGAAAAAGAATCTGTCAACAAACTATAACAAACTTTGGCTGGTGCAGAAATAAATAATTTAGAAGATACTGCAGGTGAGATAAACCTGAGGTGTAATTCCAGGAGAGGAATGATATTAAGCAGATGAATATGGTAAATAGGTAGTTAAAAGGACTTGGTGATTAGATGAGGGGAGTGAAGGAGAAAAATCCAAGGTAACAATGGGAGATAGAAAATATCAACCACTCTGGAGGGATCAGGAAGATGGTGACTGGGCATCCATTTCTGACTGTGATGTAAGAGGCATGTCTTTCAAGAGATCTCATTTCATGTTTCTAGTAATCCATTCAGTTATTCCTTTCCTACACAAATAGCATAATGATTATGTGTTAGCAGTTAAGAGTCAGACCAAAATGGATTGACTATTGTGGGCGCCATTTTCTATATGTGCTTAGTTGAGTAAACTATTTAGGTTTTATAATCCTTGGTTTTTATTGATTAAAAGGAAAATATACATCCTACTTGTGTAATTTGATTATATATATTTATATATGTAAATGTCAGCAGCCATACAGTTATCACCCAATGGAGTAAATGCTAGTTGAAATATGAATTTTTGGTGCTGACAACATTTGCTAGTATACTATTCCTCAAGAACATATTCCTGGAAACATGGAAAAATGCTTGTGATGTGCAGTCTCTTTCCCACTACTCTCACTAGATGAAAGGAAGGATAATTGGTCCTTGTGAGAAGCAAGGGTTTCTGTGCATCATACCATACGATGGGAAACACACATTATACATATCCTTATAAAAAACGAACTGAATATCACATAGAAATATTTTCAATAACTTTATAAAAACACATAATCAAGGGCCAGCTTTGTGACAGAGTGGGTTAAGCTGCTATCTGCAAAGCCAGCATGCCATACAGATGCCAGTTCAATTCCCAGCTAGTCCACTAACAATCCAACTCCCTGTTAATGTGCCTGGGAAGGCAGCAGGAGATGGCCCAAGAGCTTGGGCACCTGCACCCACATGGGAGACCAGGAAGAAGCACCTGGCTCCTGGCTTCAGATTGACACAGCTCCAGCCATTGCAGCCATTTGGGTAGTGGGCCAATGGAAGGAAAACCTTTCTCTCTGTCTCTCCCTCTCATTTTCTGTAACTCTACCTCTAAAATAAATAAATAAAAGCTTTTTTTTAAGAAAAAAATCCAAATGATCAAAGAATTCTATAGTGATTGGATGATAAAGAAGTTAAGGTACTAAGTGCATATTGAGAACAGTTGGTAATGGGAAGAGACAGGGAAGAGAACTCAGTGATGTGGTAGAATTGAGAGGAAATTGTATGTATGTTTGATTGTTTGTATAAGGTAGGGAGACCTGGGCATATTTGAAACCTATAGTAAATTGTTTAGAGAAAATAAAAGCAACAGAAATATACATTGAAGATGAAAGAAATAAAAGTAGGAAAAATTGATTAAAATGTTATAAGAGCTATTTGGTACTAAACCTATTACTGTGCTTGATAAAAATCTACATACTGATTTATATTCTTATTGAATATCTCATCATATTCTCATTGTTAACTTATGAGGGTATGAGCCACATCAGTGTTGGTCACATTTGTATTCTTAGTGTCCAGCACACACTGTGGTATTCTCAGATACGTGGTGACTCAACAAATAAATACAAAAGACAGCAGACAAAGTCTGAAGTGTTTCCTTTACCATAAGGAAATGTGCAATAAGCATAAAGTTAGAGTGAATAGCAGAAGCTTTTCCAATGTATCAATCAAAGAAGAAAAACTTTCAAAACAAAAGATAAGGTATTGTCTTTGATAATTCTGAAAAGGGAAAAAGATTGACATAGCTGAACAGTTTGGGCTTCTATTAGTTCTACTTTCATCATTATAGTAAATATCTTGGAGAATCTGCTTGTGAAAGAACTTTTATTTGAGCTCATGGTTTGGAGGCTCTTGATTCACTAATAAGAGGGCCTCTTGGTCTGGCACATGAGGGTGATGGATGGTGGAATATGTGCAGAAAGAATCCGAGAGACAAACAGGGAACAGGCTTGCTGTGTGTCTTTGTGGTCTCTCCCTTATAAAGCTACAATGATTCAATCAGAGGGACTCCACCCTAACAAGCTAATCCAATCCAATCACTTCCCATAGGTTCTACCATCAAACATAATAATTGGATCAAACCTCCACCCTCATTAGTAGCATTAACTCGTACGATTACCATGATTACCATTATGATGTTGAGATTTAAACATCTTCATTAGGTGGGGAGTCAAATCCATAGCTGTGCTTTTATTGCATAAAGTGGAGGTTAAAATAAACACTCTGAAGTCAGCCTATGAAAGTATGAATTCATCTGCAAGATCTATTTATTTATTTTTTAAAGATTTTTAAAATTTATTTGACAGACAGGGTTACAGAAAGAGGTAGAGACAGAGAGGTCTTCCATCAGCTAGTTCACTCCCCAGATGACCAAAACGGCCAGAGCTGCACCGATCCGAAGCCAGCAGCCAGGAGCTTCTTCCGGGTCTCCCACGTGGGTGCAGGGGCCCAAGGACTTGGGCCAACTTCTACTGCTTTCCCAGGCCATAGCAGAGAGCTGGATTGGAAGAGGAGCAGCCGGAACTAGAATCAGCACCCATATGGGATGTCAGTACTTCAGGCCAGGGCATTAACCCACTGTGCCACAGCACCAGCCCATGCAAGGTCTATTTACAAGTTATAAAATACTAAACAAATTTATAATTTCTAAGTACTCTGTTTCCTCATTTTTGATTAAAAATATTACCTCATAGAATAGATTGAATAACTAACTGTGACACTAAGATAAATTATCAGCCCAAGCGTATCATATCACTTGGCAAGCACAACATCTACTGTAAGGCTTAAGGTTTATTGAGTGATCATGCAAGGCAATGGTCTGCAATGTGGGCCCAAGAAAAAGCTAAAGACCAGAACAAATCACTCTGCTCAGTGACTCCTAGCCATGCATAAGTTTGACTCTCAAAATGAGTCTGCACCTGCAGACTGTACAGGCTTTGGAAATTCATTTTCACTTATCTGTGCCACCGTTTTACTCATATTTAAAATAGCTATGAATTGGCCGGCGCCGTGGCTCAACAGGCTAATCCTCCGCCTTGCGGCGCCGGCACACCGGGTTCTAGTCCCGGTCGGGGCACCGGATTCTGTCCCGGTTGCCCCTCCTCCAGGCCAGCTCTCTGCTGTGGCCCAGGAGTGCAGTGGAGGATGGCCCAGGTGCTTGGGCCCTGCACCCCATGGGGAGACCAGGAAAAGCACCTGGCTCCTGGCTCCTGCCATCGGACGAGCGCGGTGCCGACCGCGGCGGCCATTGGAGGGTGAACCAACGGCAAAGGAAGACCTTTCTCTCTGTCTCTCTCTCTCACTGTCCACTCTGCCTGTAAAAAAAAAAAAATAGCTATGAATTCTACCTCAGGGTTATTTGGGAGAGCAAAGGTGGGCCAAACACTTAGAACAGCATCTGACACAGAGCAAACGTGTGAATGATAATAAAGTTTTGAGGAGGAAAGAAACTCAGAGAAATGAGGTTGGGATGCAAGGCATGTGCTTGAGAGAAAACACAGATGGACTGGGAGGAAGAGAAATGGAATTATCAGGGATAAGGTGCGAGATGGGATGAAAAGGAAATATGGCAAATGAACATGAAAATAAAGAAAGAAAACATATGTCAAAGTTCATTTTAAGACTGGATCAAATAAAGACTTTCATTATATAAAGTGAGGCCAGATTGGGAATATACAATGTGAACACAACAGAAAACTATAAATTCATTATTCTGAAAATTATTCTAAAATTCAAAAGAGTTTGTTCTTTTCTAAAATTGTTCCACCATATTCCATGTTCTACTTTGCTACTGAAATTGTTTTAGGGAAAAATGTTTCTTCTGGTTGACCTTTTATGCTCTTAGTGGCACCAGTCATTAAGATATGCCCTGTAATTTAAAATCTGAAGCATAGAAAACCCATTTTTCTGTCAATAGGTTTCAACTAGAGTTTTTCAAGACATTTATTTTGATTTGAAATGGTACAAACTAAATTTTGAAACAGGCAGACTTGAAATATTAAAAATTCTGAAAATTGGTACCTGCTGAGTATTCCAGGATGCTCTAAAATCTGAAATTTCTGAGTGCTGCCATGATGCTAGAAGAAGAAAATTTCACATCTGACTTCATGGGACATATTAGAGTCAAAACATAGGCACACTAAAATATTGCATAAAATTACCTATAAGCTATTGATATAAGGTATATTTAAAACATAGATGAATTACATCGTTAGTCTTGGGCATCATCCTCAAGAGACCTCATTATTTGTGCTCGAATATTCCAAAATCCAAGAAACTTCCAAAATTTGAAACATTTCTGGTCCCAAGTATTTTGTATAATGGAGTGCAACCTATATATTTATATGACTCAAAATAGTCTACTTTCTCTAAAAATGCAGAATCAAAGAAAATAAGATTATATATGTTGAT
Organism: Sylvilagus floridanus; assembly: GCA_949820135.1. NCBI lineage: Eukaryota > Metazoa > Chordata > Mammalia > Lagomorpha > Leporidae > Sylvilagus > Sylvilagus floridanus. The sequence continues at coordinate 29,148,632 of OX463242.1, read as the reverse complement.
ACCTAATTCTTAATCCAGAATTAAAGAAAATAAGATTATATATGTTGATACCTAATTCTTAATCCATGAAAATTGCAATAATCTAGCAATATAAGGGAAAAAATGACAGAAACAGGGTACAGGGTGATTTGATAAACTGGAGTTGCTCCAGTCCAACTGAGAAGGCCTGTGAATCAGAACTGTGGGTGGAATTCCAGCCAGCCAGAACATTTGAGACCTAGGAAGAGCTGTTTCAGTTTAATTCTGAAGGCAAAAGTCAAATAATGTTGTGGTTCAAAGATAGCCAGGCAGGAAGAATTCTTGCTTACTTGGGAGAAGTTTTTTTCCAAACGGGGTTTCCTGATTGGATATACTGATACAAATGTTGAGTCATCCAAATCCAATGTGACAGAGTAAAGCTGGATTAAATATCTAGTCACTCCATTTCCCAGTCAAGTTGAAACATAAATTAACAATTACACAGTTTTAAAACATATAAACATATATACATAAACATATATGTATATATTATTATATAATGCACGTATCTATGATTTAATCAGGTACAAGCTTCCAAGTGAAGTGTATGTTCTTTTGATATCAATTATATGACTTTAATTTTATGTGATTCAGATAGGAATGCAGAACATATATATTTAGAGTATAATGCATGTCTATGTATGTGTATATATGTTTATATTAATAAGGTAAAGGATATGTGTGTATGTGTGTGTGTGTGTGTGTGTATACTAGTTCCTACTAGTTTTGGTACATAAATCTTTCATACAAATTTCTTTCTGCCATCTTATACTGAGTCTACATAGTGTGGAACATGTTTTTTTAAGTTTCCTTTCTTTCTTTCCAATTCTAATTTTCTTTATTCCTAAGCCATGATCCTTCACGAGCTAGATTACCACTATCTCTCAGATTCTTTGACTAATAGTAGTCCTAGTTTTGAACCTCATATTAAAGTAGGTGATATTTCTTATGAATATTTTCAGTGAACACTTCTACTTGAATGATGAACAAAAAAAAAGGAAAGGTGATTTGGAACACTTTTACCCAGAAACACAAGTCAAGGGAAAATACAGCATGAAATTTCCTTTTCCTTTTTTTTTTTTTTTTGTATGGAAATGTGCTCAACCTTATTTATCTTATTTAAATTACAAAAGTTTCATGATTTCATATATAAAGATTTAGGAGCACAGTGACATTTCCCCCACTACCTTCCTCCCTGCCCACACTCCATCTCCTCCCTCTCACATTCCCACTCTTAGTTTTTACAAAGTTCTGTTTTCAGTTTACTTAATGATCACATAGTTAACCCTAAACTAAGTAAAAGATTCCAACAAATAGTATGAAGAAAAAGGCAAAGAATGAAATAACAATAATTTTAAAAAAACTATTGCTCAATGGAAGATACCAGTGCTGTAAATAATCATTGAATCTCAAAATGTCTATTTCACTCTAATATATTACATTTCAGGTACTATATTAGTTACGTTGGATCAGGGAAAACATATGATATTTGTCTTTTGGGGACTGGCTTATTTCACTAAGTTTCTAGTTGTATCCACTTTGTTGCAAAAGACAGGATTTCATTGTTTTTTCAGTTGAGACTCCAGAGTGTATATATACCATACTTTCTTTATTCAGTCAACAGTTAAAGACATCTGGGTTGATTTCAAACCTTTGCTATTGTGAATTGTGCAGCAATGAACATGGGATACAGATAAATCTTTCATATGCTGATTTCGTTTGGTTTCAGTAAATTCCCAGGAATAGGGTGATCTATATTCAGGTTTTGATTTGCATTTTTCTGATGGCTAGTGACCCTGAGCACTTTTTCTTATGTCTGTTGGCCACTTGAACTTCCTCTCTTGAAAAATGGCTATTCATGTCTTTTGCCCATATCTTAAAATGGATTCTTTACATTATTTTTTGGAATTCCTTGAGCTCTTTATAGATTCTGGATGTTAACTCTTTATCAGTTGTGTAGTTTGCAAATTTTTTTCCCGTTATGCCAGTTGTCTCTTCCCTTTACTGAGTAATTCTTTTGCAGTGCAGAAGTTTCTTATCTTGATATAACCGCATCTGTCAATTTTGACTTTGATTGTCTGCATTTCCAGGGTGTCTTGCAGAGTTTCCCAGTGTACTGTGGTAATTTGATAGTATCGGGTCACAGATTCATGCCTTGGATCTATTTTGAGTGGATTTTTGTGGAAGGTGTTAGGTATGGGTCTAGTTTAAACTTCTGCACGTGGAGATTCAGTTTCGCCATATCCATTTGTTAAAGAAACTGTTCTTGCTCCAGGGATTGATTTTAATGCCTTTGTCAAATATAAGTTGGTTGTAGATGCATGGATTGATTTCTGGAGTTTCTATTCTGTTCCATTTGTCTACATGTCTATTTTTGTGCCAGTACCAAGCTATTTTGATTATAACTGCACTGTAGTATGTTTTGAAATCAGGTATTGTGATGCCTCTTGCTTTGTTTTTGTTGTAAAACATCGCTTTAGCTATTCAGGGTCTCTTGTGTTTCCATATGGTTTTTAATATCAGTTTTTCTAGATCTGTGAAGAATGATGTTGGTATTTTGATTGGGATTGCATGAAATTTGTAATTTGCTTGTGGTAGTATGGATATTTTGATGATGTTGATTCTTCCAATCAATGTACATGGAAGATTTTTCCATTTTTAAATGTCGTCTTCTATTTCTTTTGACTTTTACTCATCCATTTCCATTAACATGACACATAAATTGATCAGCAAATATGAAATATTTTAAAAGTCATTTCATTATATGACACCTAAACATAGATATTACCAGAATTAGCTATTGAAAAAATTGTTCTAAGTAATGGCAATTTATGAAAGAGTAAGCTAAATATTCATAGCCTATAGAATTTTGTTTCCTGAACAGAAGGGAGAATTTCGCGTAAGAAAAAGTGAAACTTCACAAACTATAGTAAGTGGTGTAAAATATGACACTTTTTATATGTCTCCAAGCAAAATCATGACTTTTAAAAGATTTTTTTTCTTTTTTTTTCAGTTTAGTTTAGTTTTTTTTTTTTTTTTATTAAGCTGGGGCTGGAGCTTAGAAAGTTAAACCTCTACCTGAATTCCATATCCCATATGGACACCTGTTTGAGCCCCAGTTGCTCTGCTTCCAATCCAGCTCCCTGCTAATGGCCTGGGAAAGCAGCAGAAGTCCTTAGGCCTCTTTACCTATGGGGGAGACCTGGTAGAAGATCCTGGCTCCTGGTTTGAATGGTCCAGCTCCAGCTGTTGTGGCCATTTGGGGAATGATCCAGTAGATGGAAGATTTTCTTTCTTTCTCTCTTTCTCTCTCTGTCTCTCTCTCTATATATATGCCTTTCAACAAGAAAGTTTTTAAAAAGTTTTTCCCAAATACTTTTTAAATCTTTGAAATATAGATACAATGTGAGAATTCTTGACTTTGAAGATTCAATATCTAGTGAAGAAAAAAGACATTAAGCTGTTCAATTTCACATCCTGAATTTTATAAAACATATGTTGACATAATTCTGGGGACACATGATGGGGGAAGATTCTACTATGACATGGGGAAAGTGTTGTTTAAAAAAAAAACCTATTTATTTGTTTATTTCAAAGGTAGAGTTACAGAGAGAAAGAGATCTTCCAAGCACTAGTTCACTCCCAGATGGTTGCCAGAAGCTAAGACTGTGCCAAGCTGAATCCAGGAGCTGGTGCTTCATCTAGGTGTCCATGTGACTGTAGGGGTTCATGGACTTGGACGATCTTTGGTTGGTTTCTCATGTGCATTTGCAGGGAGCTGGATCAGAAGAATAGCTGGGACTTGAACTGGTTCCCAGATGGGAGGCTGGCACTGCAGACCCTGGCTTACCCAGTCCTGGAAAGTATTCTTAAAGGAGATAATATTTTTTCTAGATTTTTTTAAAGATATTAAGATAGTTTTAAAACAAAAAATAATACAGAGATATTCCTGGTATAAAAATATGAGTGTAAAGACATAAGACCTCACCAAGAAGTGTACAGAATATTGTATTAAATTAAATGTGCTTCTAGCATAGAGTTCCTTATTTATGTTTCAGGAGAAAACCGTACAAATGGAAGTGGAAGCACTTTGTAAGTGCAGCCTTTTAAGCTACACTGAACAGTTCAAATTTTATCTCTAATGGCTAGAGAATTATATATACACTGAATAACTTTATTGTGTCTTGTTTTAAATTGCCACATGTTCATTACAAAAAAATCAGAATATTCAAAAGATATACCTGAGAAAATGAAAGAGGAAAATCTAAAAACCAGGTTTCTGAAGCAGATTGTATAGATGGAGTGGATGAAGGAGTAGGTGTGCTAGATTCTGAATAGCTGTGTATCTGCCTGTCTGAACCCAGTACAAACCCCTGGACACCATGTGTTGCATGAGCTTTCACGGTTAGCAACACTTTGCAGCGTGGATACATGCTATTAGGAGAATTATGCTTAGGCAGGTGCCGCTTCACTGGCAGAAGGCGTGTGGAAGGTTGTGCCCGGTTTCTCTTGGACCTCACCCCTGCACTCCTCCCTTTGCTGACTTCTGTTTCATTTCACTTGAATAAACCACAACCCTGAGTTTAATAACTTTTCCACCTCCTATGTGTCCTTCTGGCAAATTGCAGAGCCTGTTAGGGAAAGTCTATGGGCACAGAACCATTCCTCCTAGGACACTAAGAGAAATGAAGAATCATTCATGAAAATGAGAACAACAGGTGAAACAAAAAACGTGAGTTTATGAAAATCAAGATAAAGAGTTCATTGTCCTACATGGTAAGATTAAATTGGTAAAGTAGAAGAAGGAGAACTTGGAAACAGTATTTGAAAGAAAGTGAATAATATTTTTAAAATTTCTTATTTCATACCGTCAGTGCATTGTGTCATCACATTACAAAGTATGATCAGGACCTTTCATTTCATTCTATGTAATTTCTCAAGGCTCTTTTCTAGTTACTAATACCAACGGGGACCAATATTAGGACTTCTGACACCTCAGGGTCAGTTAACCTATGCAATGTACTCTTGTATGTTAATATTTTTTAAAAAGATTTATTTATTTATTTGAAAGACAGTGGCACAGAGAGAAGGAGAAACAGAGAAAAAGAGATCTTCCATTTACTGGGTCATTCCCCAGATGGCCACAAGGGCCAGAACAGGCAGAAACGAGGAGCCAGGAAACCTATCCTGTTCTCCCACCTGAGTATGGGATCCCAAGTACATGTGCCATCCTCTGCTGCTTTCCCAAGAGCATTAGCTGGAAGCTGGGTCTTAAATGCAGCAGCCAGGATACAAAGTGTCACTCCAATATGAGATTCTAGTATTGCAAGCAACTGCTTAATCCACTGTGCCACAATGCCAGTCTGATAACTTTCTTTTGCTCAATAGCATGCATGTAAACCCATCTACATTTTTGTTTATATATGGAAATGTTGCTCTTTTTTATGGCTGGGTGCTATTTCTTTTAAAAAAATTTATTTAAGTTATACAACATTCATGTGTTTCATATATACATATTTAGGAACATAGTGAATGCTATTCCTTTGTAAGAAAAAATGACAAACAATTATGTGGCAGGCTGAAGTCACCTTACATTCAAATAGGCCCTGGCATGTGTAGAAGTCAGATCACTGGCCAGAGAATGCTCCAGTGGGATCTTTTCTGACAATGTCGTCATCTGACATTAACACTGGGTGACTCTATTGTGTTTGCCAAAAAAAAACAAAAAGTCAGTAGAAAAGCTAACATCACAGATATGCTAGTTTTCCTTAAGAGCAAGGCAAGAAGTCTGCCACCAGCTGTTAAGCTGGTGCTGTTCCATGGAAGAAAAGTCTATCCCTCAACTGCAGAGAATGCCATGTTCTTCCTCACCAGGGAGTGTAGGCTGCAGGAATTGTCCTATCCAAGCAAATACAGTTCTGCTTTGAACAGAAAGATTCCCCCTAGGATTCCAGCACAAGCCCTCTCCTGCGTCAACACACGCTGGCCTGGTCTCTGCCATTGACTCATCATCAGATTATGTGTATTGAGGGATCTGAGGCACATCCTCAGAGGAGTAGAGTGAGGAAAGGAAATTGAAAGAAGCATCCACTGCCTTTTGAGACATAAAACAATAACGAACTTACACACAATCACTTCCAGTATTGTCCCTCCAGCAATGTATTCTTAGTGTGTTTATTGTTAATAATTTTACTTTGAGAGTTAGAAAAAGGGAAAACTTTGAAACAAGAAAGGTTTAACTACATCTTTTTTTTTTCCAATATGTCCTCAATATTTTTGTCTGCCTGCAAATGCCAGGACACAGCTGGGCAATTTTCCATTTTGCACCACAAGAAATTTTCTTTCCACCTTGGGTTCTTCTTTAAAGCTCTGACCCATTGCTTCCATCAGTTTGCTACATTTTTCTATCACCTCTCACTATGAAAACCTCCCTTCTATCCTCAAACACCTCCTTTTCTGGCTATTTCAGAACCATTGAGCTAGTTATATCTGGAATACATGATTTTAAAATGATCATTTATGAAATCTCTTCTTCTGTATGACTGGGCTAAATAATTTAAGATAGGCCTGCCAGCAATATTTTTGCTAATCCAAGCCAATTTCCAACATTTCTGACAGCAAAATCGAGCTTTAAAAAATAAATAAATAAATAAATAAATAAATCTCCAAATACCTATTGTTGGCAGAGTGTGATTGCTAAGTGGGGATATGAGAAAGAATCTGTCATAATTCTCCTACTCAGAATTGTTATTATGCTAGAGTTAACTCCTAATATCTCTGATGCCATTTATTTTTCTGGATTTTTCCCTAAAACTATAAATAAAATAATCTGTTTATGTCATAAAAATAATCACAAACAAGTATAATTAAGATACAATTTACCTCTCATCAATCAAAAAGAAACAATATTTATTCTGGAATTATCAAAATTTGGGGGGAGAAAATGTTACTAAATGTGTTGGCATATTGAATTCACTCTAAAATAATACCTGGGATACTTCTGAGTGTCCCATTTAGTCTAGACACTTTAATAAGTGTGCATATCATCACATAGGAAGGAAAAACATGGACACAGGTACTTTTTAAAAAAGATTTATTTTATTTATTTGACAGGCAGAGTTACAGAGAGAGGTAGAGACAGAGAGAGAGGTCTTCAATCTGATGGTTCACTCCCCAGATGGCTGCAACAGCCAGAGCTGCACGAATCTGAAGCCAGGAGCCAGGAGCCTCTTGCAGGTCTCCCACTTGGGTGCAGGGGCCCAAGGACTTGGGTCATCTTCCACTGTTATCCCAGGCCATGGCAGAGAGCTGGATCGGAAGAGGAGCAGCTGGGACTCAAACCGGCACCCATGTGAGATGCCAGAACTTCAGGCTAGGGTGCTAACCACTGTGCCACAGCGCCAGCCCCCGACACAGGCAATCTTATGTAAGCAGTAGTATATTTGCCTGACCTAAAACTTGGAACAAATATTCCTGAGGAATTTTCATAGATTGTTTCTCCCTAAATCATTATGGCTTATACTTTGAAATCCTAATGTATAATTTATTATTTTTGAAGAATGTTCTGTTAATAAGCATTATATTCTTATAAGCCAGAAGGCTTATATGTAAACTTTTAAACAATGTTTTGAGCATTATTATAATTACAAAGTATAAAATCAATAAGTGCATTTATATAGAATCAGAAAAGACCTCAAATATCCAAAACAATATTGAGAATGAACAAAGTTGGAGACTTCATAGTCCTTCCTTTAAAACATGTTATAAAGCTAGCTACAGTAGTAAAAACTGTATGTTAGTTATTTAAAGACAGGCATTCAGACAATTGGAACAGAATAGAGAACTCTGAACTAATCTGAAGCATAGATAATCCACTCATGTTCCACAGAAGTTCAAAGAATATACAACAATCAAAGAACAGTCTCTTTTTAGCAGCTAGTGTTGGGGAAACTGGATAATCATGTGCAGAAGAATAAAATTAAACTACACCCCAAAATACAATGATTTAAACACTAAAATGTGAGGGCTGAAACTGTAAAGCTACAAGAAACCAGGGGTGTTTGGGGGTGGGGTGGGGATTCCATGGCACTGCTGGATAGTGTTTTGGTGACAAAAGGAAACATAGAGAAGTGGGATACATCAAGTTAACAAGCTTCTAAACAACAAAGAAAACAACCATCAGAGTGAAAAGGCAACATATGCAAAGGGAGAAAAACTTTACAAATGAACTCTTAAAACTCAGTAGCAAATATTAACATAGAATAACCTCATTTTATAAATAGGCAAAGGACTTGGATAGACATCACTAAGCATCAGGGAAATGCAAATTAAAACCACAATGAGGTGTTACCTCACAGCTCTTAGAATGACTGTCCATAACAAGAAAAAAGATGATGAATGTTGAAGGTGATGTGAAAAAATTGATAATATTTTGCACTGTGATAGGACTCCAAACTAGAATAGCCATTATGGAAAGGAGTATGGAAATTCCCCTAAAAGTTAAACTGTCACATCATCCAGTAATATCACTCTGGGCATTGTTCCCAAAGAATTGAAATAAAGTTCTAGAAGAAGTATTTGAACTCACACATTCATTGCAGCCCCATTCACAGAAGACAAGAGGTATAAACAGGGCTGTGGCATGGTAGGCTAAGCTTCCACCTGCGGTGCTGGAATCCTGTATGGGTGCCGGTTCACGTCCCAGCTGCTCCTCTTCCCATCCAGCTCTCTGCTAATGCACCTGGGAAGGCAGCGGAAGATGACCCAAGTGCTTGGGCCCCTGTACCCGCATGGGAGGCCCAGAAGAAGTTCCTTGTTCCTGGCTTCAGATGGGGTCAGCCCCAGACATTGGGGCCATTTGGGGAGTGAAACAGCAGTCAGAAGACCTTTCTCTCTGTCTCTCCCTCTCTCTATCTGTATCTGTCCCTCTCAAATAAATAAAATCCTAAAAAAAAAGGTAAATATTTAAAAAAGAGGTAGATACAATCTAAGTGTTCATAGACAGATAGATGGATAAAAGAAGTCTGAAACACGCATACAGTACAATATTATTCAACGCTGATGAACCTGGGGAGCATAATGCTGTGTGAAAGAATCTGATCACAGAAGACAAACATTGCATGATTCTACTTTCATGAAATAACTGAAATCATAAAAGTGGAGACCAGAGTGACGGTCACCAGGGAGTGAGGTTGGGGGAAAAGCCGCTGTTCCATGGAGTACAGTTTTGGTCATGAAACATGGAAAGTCCTAGAGATTTACCACATTGTTTTAACTCAAACTTAACAATGCCATACCATACGCTAAAATTCGGCTAACAGTGAAAGTCTCATACTATTTTACCACACTAAAAATACTTCAGCGGCGCTAATTTCCATATACTATACTTCCTGCCTCAGCAGAACTCAGCGCTTCAGTAATTATTGTGAATTATTGAAGAAGGTAATTAGGATGAATCATGGCCTACAGGAATTCCTAAACACTCATAAATCAGGTTTATTTTGGAATCTCTTTTAAAGTATGTGTGTGAAATATGCAGTGTGTGTATGTATATGTGTATGCATGTGCCCATGTGTACATTATTTATGATTGTCTTCTCTGTCTCCACGGATACATTTCTGTTTTGACTTATTTTTGGGTGCCTGAACTCCAAGGAGAGGAAATAAAATCTGCTTAAGCAAGCAGGTTCTCCTTTTTAGAGTTCTATTTTTTTTTTTTGCAGTGATTTGCAAACATTTTGTTTTCCAGTCCCTCTTTACACTCTAAAAAATTGTTAGGGATACCAATTTAAGTTTCTAAAGTATGAACTATATCTATTTTATTATATTATATTTTATTTTTTTATATATTTTTGACAGGCAGAGTGGACAGTGAGAGAGAGAGAGACAGAGAGAAAGGTCTTCCTTTGCCGTTGGTTCACCCTCCAATGGCTGCCCCAGTCGACGCGCTGCGGCCGGTGCACCGCGCTCATCCGATGGCAGGAGCCAGGTGCAAGGTGCTTTTTCCTGGTCTCCCATAGGGTGCAAGGCCCAAGCACTTGGGCCATCCTCCACTGCACTCCTGGGCCACAGCAGAGGGCTGGCCTGGAAGAGGGGCAACCGGGACTGAATCCGGCGCCCCAACCGGGACTAGAACCCGGTGTGCCGGCGCCGCAAGGCGGAGGATTAGCCTGTTGAGCCACGGCGCCGGCCTATTATATTATATTTTAAACACTTTCTTATTCATTCATTCAAGAAGGTAATCAACCATTGCTTATTCTGTGATTAACATATTTCATGAGAAATGTATTTTCAAAACAAGAAAGCATTTCAAATAGCATACACTTGAACATTTGAACAAATCTTTTTGAATAATTGAGAGATTGAAAGTGAAAAGTCTCCTTGCGGCGCCGGCACACCGGGTTCTAGTCCCGGTCGGGGCACCGGATTCTGTCCCGGTTGCCCCTCTTCCAGGCCAGCCCTCTGCTGTGGCCCGGGAGTGCAGTGGAGGATGGCCCAAGTGCTTGGGCCCTGCACCCGCATGGGAGACCAGGAGGAAGCACCTGGCTCCTGGCTCCTGCCATCGGACGAGCGCGGTGCGCCGGCCACAGCGTGCCGGCCGCGGCGGCCATTGGAGGGTGAACCAACGGCAAAAGGAAAACCTTTCTGTCTGTCTCTCTCTCCCACTGTCCACTCTGCCTGTCAAAAAAAAAAAAAAAAAGAAAAAGAAAGTGAAAAGTCTCATAGTTCTTTGGAATTTTTTTTTTATATTTTTAATGATTTATTTATTCACTTGAAAGGCAGAGTGACAAAGAGTAAAGGAGAGAGAGAGAGAGAGGTTCCAATAAGCTGTTTCACTCTCCAAACGGCCACAGCATGCAGAGCTAGATCAGGCCAAAGCCAGGAGTCCAAAACTCCATCCAGGTGCCCCATGGGGTACAGGGGCCCAAGCATGTGAGCTATCTGCTACCTTCTTAGTCTCATTAACAAGGAGTGTGAGTGATCCTGTACATGGCTGATTGGAGAAGTATAGCAGTGCCAATATCAGTTTTATCTTACAGAACTAGTGTTGCCCTGAATTAGCTACACCCCCTCTGCCTGCCCTTAAAAGGTGTGCTTGGTCATTAAGAAAGTGGACAGGTCCACTGACACTTGTCTCTGGTGCTTCTTGTTAAAGAACGCCGTCGCCTCGCCATCCCTGCAGTGTGGACCTCATGGCTGAGTCTGTAAAGGAGCTGAGTACAACATGGAGCAACCAGGATTCAAAATGCCCCTGCAGTATGGGATTCTACCATCATAATCAAAGGCTTCACCCTATGGGCAACAATGCCAGGCTCTTCTTGGAAGTATTTTGAAGGTAAGTTTCACTTCACTGATCCCCTAAACAGTGCTTGTGTAACACACCTTTGTGAACAGATAGGCTAGCTCCCTTAGAAGCTGTATGGAGGGGCCGGCGCTGTGGTGCAGCGGATTTACGCCCTGGCTTGAACTCATGTGGGTTCGAGTCCCAGCTGCTCCACTTCCAATCCAGCTCTCTACTGTGGCCTGGGAAAGCAGTGGAAGATGGCCCAAGTACTTGGGCCCCTGTACCCACGTGGGAGACCTGGAAGAAGCTCCTGGCTGTTGGCTTCGGATCTGCACAGCTCCAGCCATTGCAGCCATCTGGGGAGTGATGGAAGACCTCTCTCTGTATCTCTACCTCTCTCTGTAACTCTTTCTTTCAAATAAATAATAAAAATAAAGAAGCTGTATGGAGAGGGACACTATGAGTGAGTGGCATGCAGGTGAGGTGCTGCAATAATCTGCTAAAGGGGTGAGGTCACACTGGTTAGGGCCACCTGCAGAAAGAGGATAAACATATAGAAGGGCTCAAAAGAGATAATATTGACAAAAAAACAGGGAAAGTCCAGAATTAACAGACCAGAGGATCATTTTGAGGACTTCATAACATTTTTGAAGAGGACAATACAAGAGCTTTTAGTGGGATTTAGAAATCATTAACTACTTAGCTTCCCAAACTCTTAAAACTATAGATCAAAGATCAGAATTCATGTTAGGACAGCAAGTCAGTGTAACTCAATGAATTCCCCATTTGTAATAAGGGAAAATAAGGACTTATAAGTAAACAAATATCCGTATTATATTCACTTTCCTTAACTCAAAATATTACCTGTGCTTACCTCCTGATGACTACATCTTTGTTTTGCTTTTCATAAGATTGAAGATCAAGTTTTTGGTGGTTATCCTGGTTGTTGATATAGAACACTTGCATTGGGTTTAAACTATGCAGCACAGGTTGAAGACAAAACTCTGTAATTTATAGACATGCTTGGACATATAGACTAATTTTGTGATTTTCCTTTGATTATGTGTAAGCTAGAGATATTAACATATGTTCTGTAAGATTATAATAAAAAAGAAAAGGAAATATGTGTCTAATCTACAGCACTCAACCAAAACAATAAACATTACGATTATATAATTAAGTTCTTATTATGATTATAACCTTCTCCTGATTATCTTTGAATGGTCTTTAGTTCCTTGCTTAGAATAATTCACTTAGATTTTTGAAGATTCACTCACATCTATTGCTAATTTAAATAAATATTATTCTATGAATAATAACAATTTCAAGGGTTAAAAAATCAATACATGGTATGTTTTTATATTTTTTTTGGCTTGTGGTCCTCCAAAAGTCAAATAATATGTGATAATTATATATAATCATTTTGCTGGAAAGTGAGAGTATGAAAAGTAAGATTTAAACTTCCAGACCAATTGCAGGGAAGAACAGCTGAGAAATGACAGATATTTATACTGGTTCTTAACCTTGGGCAAAGCACAGAATTCAAAGTCTTACTAGGACATAATTATAATACAAAAATTGCATACTGTACAGACAAATTTAGTAATTTCTTGGATATCTAATATTAAATATCTTACATATTCTTCAGTTAGGAGGCCTAGATTAAAGTATACAATCAGGTATATTGTATTGTTGTGAAAAAGCCATTTTGTTTCTTTGATATTTATTTTTCCATCTGTAAAATGATGAAATCATAATTGACAACATACAAAGTCATATCCAAGCTCTGTTAAACTAGAAGATACACAAATGTGTCCACAGTCACTTTAAGCTTATGAAAATATTTTATTTCATTTTATTGTGGTAGAACACTTACATGAGATCTGCCCTCTCAGAAGATTCCAAGTGTATAATGTCATATATTTTAACTATAAGTATAATGTTGCACAGATTTCTAGAGCTTATTAATTTGTATAACTAAAATTTTATAACTGTTAATTAGCAACTTCCCATTTTTCTCCCCCTAATCACAGGCAGCTGTCATTATAGTCCTTGATTCTATGAGTTCAGTGTCAGCCATGACTATGTATGCAGTACTTATCCATCTGCGACTGGGTTTTTCCCTTAGCATATAATATTTTCTAGCAGGATTTTGTTCTTTATTTTTCTGGCTGGCTGTTACCCAGATAGATGACATGGTATCTACACAACTCTATTATATTCCTGGAATTTTTTGCTGTGTAACTGAAAAAAAAAGGAAGCAAGTTTTAGGAATAATGGAGATGAGATGAGGAAGAAATGATGGACAAATGGAAGACCACCAGTAGGTATCCTCTCCAAATTTATGATTGGTACCTGATGCGTGTAAACAACACAAGTTATACAAGTTGCCAATTTCTGTCAATTTCCTGTATATTTATAGAAATATATTAAAACATGTGCATCTAGCTAAGTCAGGAATAACTAAATCTAACTTGACACTCTTTTTTTCATTGTCATGTGCCAGGCCTGTTTTGAGTCTACAGGCATTATATCTCTTCATAGCAATAAGTGGTGCTTAGTGTCAATAATGTCTTGTGTTGCAAACAGTGTTGAATCTCTAATTGTAATTAAATAAGGTAAAGTGATGAGAAAGAGTACGTTACTGAGAACCTGTGTTTATATCTTAGCTCAGTGTCACTGTTAGAGTACAGTTAATGTAATAGTTGCTGTTGACAAATACTAGCCTCCCTCTGACTCCTGATTAAAAGAGTGAAATAAATTTCATACCTCTTAACTGTGAACTTGACCTTGTATCTGGCTTTGGCCAGCAAGATGTTAGCAGGTCTGGCAAAACAGAGGCTTGCAAAGTGCTTGCAAATTGTTCCTTTCTTCTCAATATGCCCCTTTCAAGAGAGACTATCCCCAAGTGCTATGGTTTGGATGCTCCCTCAAAAACCGATACTGAAATTTGATTGTCATCCTAGCAGTTTTAAGAGTTGGAGTCTTTAAGAGGTGGTTTGATCATGAGGGCTCTGCTTTCATGAAGGGATCTATGCTCTTATCGGGGGAGTGAGTTAGTAATTGTGGCAGTGGGCTCCTGATGCCACGGAAACAGTCAGCTCAGTATTTTCGCCTGGTTTCATCTATGTTGCCTTGTCTTTTTTTCCATTTTATGGGCACAGAGGCTCTCACCAGATGCCAGCACCATGCTCATGGACTTCCCTGCTTCCTTAACTGTGAGCCAAATAAACTTCTATTGCATTTAAAGTCTGTGGAATTCTGTGACAGCAGCACAATGTGTACGAAATACCAGCCTAGCCCTTAAATGCTGAAAGAGGAAGAGAAATTCTTGAAGTAAAGCCCAGTTGCCCTCACCTCACTAAGTTCATTCCAGTAGACTCCAGCCAGCCAACAGCAAAGCTTTCCAATCCACTGCAGTCAAGATGAATTGACCCTCAGATACCTTATGTATTCAAGAAAATATATTATTATTGATTGGACAATTGATTTCTATGAAATACTCTTGTGATAACAGCAGCCCCCACTTTGTGAAATAAGAATAATAACCACACACACCTCACAATGGCACTGTGATGATTAATGTGTTCATTTCTGTAGAGGCTTAGAGGACTACTTGGCCTTCTGAAAATACTTTATGTGTATGTTAGTTATTCCTATAAATAACAAGTGAATATATAGCCAAGAAATTTTAAGCAATGGGCTTAACTTCTGTGCACAGTAAATGATGATGAAAAATGATGGTGGATGATTGAAATCTGGGTCTGATTTTCCTTGACTACCTCACGTATTATTTCAGTATTTAAATTGGAAACCATCACTGGTGAAAACCATTTGCAGAAACACGAACAGGTTGTAGTGTAAACAACATGGGCTTTTGAGTCAGACATGACTTGAATCCATTCAGCAAATGAACATTTCTGTGTTCTCTGGTAGCCAGCCACAACTGTGAGGGTGAACTCAAGAAGGTTTCCCTCAGAACAGCAGACAGGATGAACCCCTTTCTCTGCCACTACTAGTAGTGTGATCTTGGGCAGTTATTTAGTATGCCTAAGCTTCAGTTCTTCATTTGTAAAATTGGAACAATAGTACTTGTTCTTAATAGGATTTGTGAGGATTAAACGAGATAACTTGTGTAACAGGGGTTGCTGCTAGAGGATAGGTAGTTAAAAAAAATAGATGGGTTTTTCATTTTCTTTCTTGGGAGAATACTCTCACATCTCACAAAGATAAAGTAAAATTAAATTTCCCAGAGCACCTCCAGAGAAGAGAATTAATTAAAAAGATGTTCTGAGAGAGTTGCTTAAGTACTCTCAATTGTGATTATGGAATTCAAATCACAAATAAAAACAATTCAAACAAAATTAAGTTGTGTGATGGGATGGGAAGTGCCTCCATCAAGCTGTAAGAACAGTTTTTCTGCATTTTGGCACCAAAGCATGGGTCACTAGATATCCTTGTCCTACTTTCTTCCTGTTCTCTGGCTCTGAGGGCTTGAGAAAGAATACAAGTTTATCATTTCAACACTAATTTGAATATTTTCAAGTGATTTTCTCTAATTCTTTGATATATATTGCTGCTTGAATAAGTCAATATCCATATTCAACCCGCTTTTCATCCATTTCTCCAAATGATAGGAAAAAAAATCACAAAAATATTTCCCAGCCTGCCTTACAGTAACGGGAGGCTAGGGGACCCGGTGCTGTCCAGTGAGCTAAAAGAGGGAGTTTGCTGAGGATTTTCTGAGAGGAATTTTGTTTTCTGTTGAGTTACACTTGTTTCCCTTTATCCCACCTTGGACATAATTCTGATTCTGGAGTTTATTTTATCATCTTAGGGCAGAAAGAAATGGACCATATAAGAGAAAGAAAGGAGAATTCTGTTGTTTAATGAGGTTGAGTGTTAATATTTCTAATTATTTACAAGAAAACCCTACAGGGACATCAACCATTCAGGAAAGAGATCAGGACAGTTAAATGGAGGACAATCAGTTCACCATAGCTTGCAAAGCACTGAGCATCAGCCTTGAAATCAAATTTGGACTGAATTTTCAAACTACTTAAGGGTCTGTAAAATACACATTTGCTTGCACCCAAAAGCATCCATGATAGGAGCAAATTTATTGTCAGAATCTGTAAGTGATGCAGCTCAATCAGAACTGCCCCAAATGATGGAGTTAGAATTGTGCCAGGGGATTCCAATACAATCCCATCAAAGTGGCATGTACCAAGGCCATCTCACTAGTCCAAGTGATCAATTTCAGCTCACAATTGATCACACTGATAGGTCTAAGAGTCAAAGGGATCACACAAACAAGACTAGTGTCTGCTAATACTAACTGATAGAATCAAAAAGGGAGAGAATGATCCAACATGGGAAGTGGGATACACAGCAGACTCATAGAATGGCAGATGTCCTAAACTGCACTCTGGCCTCAGAATCAGCCCTTAAGGCATTCGGATCTGGCTCAAGAGCCCATGAGAATATTTTAGGCATGGAAAGCTAAGACACTCTGAAAAACAAAAAAAAAAAAAAAAAAAGAAGACCTAAATGAAAGATCTCTGCGAGTGAGATCCCAGTGGAAAGAACGGGGCCATCAAAGAAGGAGGTACCTTTCTCTGAAGGGAGGAGAGAACTTCCACTTTGTCTATGACCCTGTCGGAATAAAATCGAAGTTGGCGAACCCTAAAGACTTCCATAGCCTCGGCAACTCATGACTAGAGCCTAGGGAGATTCCTGACGCCATAAACAAGAGTGTCAAATTGTTAAATCAACTTCAGGAGTCACTGTGTACTTACGTCTCTTGAGGGATCTGTCCTTAATGTGTTATCCAATGTGAAATAATGCTATTACTAGTACTGAAACAGTATTTTTACACTTGGTGTTTCTGTGTGGGTGCAAACTGATGAAATCTTTACATAGTATATATTGAATCGATCTTCTGTATATAAAGATAATTGCAAATGATTAAAAAATCTTGGTGTTAAATTGGAAATTGCATAGAAAATTAATCAATTTTTTAAAAAGTATCATGTAGGATCTCTGTCCTTAACGTGCTATACATTGTGAATTAATACTATAACTGGTACTCCCACAGTATTTTTCACTTTGTGTTGCTATGTGAGGGCAAATTGTTGAAATCTTTACTTAATATATACTAAACTGATCTTCTGTATATAAAGAGAATTGAAAATGAATCTTGATGTGAACGGAAGGAGAGAAGGAGTTGGAAAGGGGAGGGTTGCGGGTGGGAGGGAAGTTATGGGGGGGAAGCCATTGTAATCTATAAGCTGTATTTTGGAAATTTATATTCTTTAAATAAAAGCATTATTAAAAAAAAACAAAAAACAACAACAACAACAAAAAACATTTGTTTTGACTAGAAGTCATTAGTAACATTGATATACCTCATCTGATCACTTCCCCTTGGAAAAGATAAATTAGTATATAAAACACCATAACTTAATAATACATTTGGTATTTTATAAATCATGAATAAAAATGAAGAAAATAGGTACATTGTAAAATGTTCAGCTTGTTGTTAACAAGCCTGTACTGTATACTTGAGAGAGGTAGATTGAGTGTTTTCCTTTTTTTTATTCTATTTATTTGAAAGACAGAGTTACAGAAGGAGGTAGAGACACAGAGAGAGACGTCTTTCATCCGCTGGTTCACTCCCCAGAAGGCCATAACGGCCAGAGCTGCACGATCTGGAGCCAGGAGCTTCTTCCAGGTCTCCCATGTGGGTGCAGGGGCCCAAGGACTTGGGCCATCTTCCACTGCTTTCCCAGGCCATAGCAGAGAGCTGGATCGGAAGAGGAACAGCCGGGACTAGAACTGGTACCCATGTGGGATGTCAGTACTTCAGGCCAGGGCTTTAACCCACTGCAGCACAGTGCCGCTCCCCAAGATTGTGTGTTTTTCTTAACACAATAAACAAATGAAGAGTCTTTAGCTCAAAGAAGTACTTACTTGAAGAAAGGTTAAATTCAGGCAAACTTTGAGATAGTACAATGGTTACTAACCAGATGCCTAAAACATGAAATCCAAATTTTTCCAAACTACCACTTGATTCATCTCAGTTCTCTTTGTCAAGATGCTGTTTCAGTCACCATTCAGAGTTCACTGTGCACCCAGAACAGAGTTCTCTACTGTAATTCTCTGAGTGTTCTGTCTGTATCTTTAAGAAGTGTTCAAAGAAAGACTTTGGGAAGAACAAACCTGGACTAAATTCTCAGCTCTAATTCTTTACCTGTTATTTGTCCTTGGATACCTTTCTTCCACTTCCCTGACCCTCAAATGTCTTCACTTTCAAATTAGATAAAATGGCTACTTCTTCATTTTATGTAAAATTGCTGCTTGAGAACTTTTTTAAAGAGTACCTGTCATATAGAAAGAATTCTGGTAGTCTTAGCTTCATTTCATTTCCAGTTATGATTACACATGAATGTCTATTGAATGGAATTGACTTTTTCACTTCAAAGTCAAAATGAGGAGATACTTTCTTGCAGCCTTTTGGACCTAGAAATCCCACAGGAACTAATATCCAATCTCCCTTATAAGCATCATAGGCATGACCACCTGTTACATTATATATTGCTTTTTAAGAAGGTGACCTCTGTTAGAGTATAAGCTTTTTGTATGTGATTATTACCCATCCTCTTGGAATCTCTTATTTCACACGTCTCTAGGAATTCAAACATGGAACTGAAATATTTCGCACAAAATACATTTGATTGTAGAAATAGACTTCATGATTCTAAAAATGTCAAAGTGATTAACTTATATGTTTCAAACACAGAAGATTTTCCAACTAAAAAATAACATATTAAAGAGTAAATATATCCACAAATCTCAGAAGAAAATTGTAGTCTGGTTGAACATTAGGTAACTTTTTTTTTCCCTATAGTGATAAATCTGTGTCTCTACTATCATCGCTTTAATAAGCTTTCAACTTCTTGAAGTACAATCACCTAGGAAACAAACTTTAAAATTATTTTCAAATGGAAAATCTCTCTCAAAGATCCTATAATTTTAAATTTCAAATATCATCAAAACCATCTCAAAGATTAGTACTTCACTGACCTGGAGGAAATTAATCGGATGAAGTGATACTTAAGTTTTTCATTGTTCTGAAAACTGCTCACAGAAAGCATAATCAGGTTTTTTAATCAAATCACAACCTAAAAAATGTTATCTTTACTTATATAATTTAATACTGTTAGTTGAAGATAGAATTTCTACAGCCTAATGTAAAAAATAGCAACATTTTAAGAATTTGGCTCTATTACTGTGTTTCTTGATATGCAATGACTACTGTTTATTTGCTAAAGAATTTTCTAAGTCAAACCTGAACAACATAATTCTCTCCAGGATCTAGTGATGGATTGTGCAGACAAAAATACAGGTTTTGTTGAAATATATAAATATAGCATTATATTACAAAAAAACACTTTACTATATAAATTTTTAGAATATAGTCTTTATTCAAAATATGTGTATTTCCATGTAAGCACTTACATATTTTTCTAGCTGTCACATTGTTATAGGACGTTATGTAGCTATAGATGTAGCTTTTCAACTATTTGCCAAATGAGTTATTTGGAAGCGGGCAGCTGGTATGGTGGTTAAGACACCACTTGGAACATCTGCATCCTGTATCTTAGTTTGAGTCCCAGCTCCTCCCTTCCCATTCAGCTCCCTGCTAATGCACACCCATGAGGGGAACCTGTTCGAGCTCTAGGCTCCTGGTTTGGCCTAGCCCAGACCCACCTATTTAGGATATTTGTGAGCCGGCCCCGTGGCTCAATAGGCTAATCCTCTGCCTGCGGCGCCGGCACATCGGTTCTAGTCCTGGTCGGGGCACTAGATTCTGTCCCGGTTGCCCCTCTTCCAGGCCAGCTCTCTGCTGTGGCCTGGGAGTGCAGTGGAGGATGGCCCAAGTGCTTGGGCCCTGCACCTGCATGGGAGACCAGGAAAAGCACCTGGCTCCTGGTTTCTGATAAGCGCGGTGCGCCGGCCACAGCACACCACTGGAGCAGCCATTGGAGGGTGAACCAACGGAAAAGGAAAACCTTTCTCTCTGTCTCTCTCTCTCACTGTCCACTCTGCCTGTCAAAAAAAAAAGGACATTTGTGAAATGAACCAGCAGATGGAAGATCTCTGCATCTCTCGATCTCTCTTTCTCTCCCCTCCCTGACTTTTAAATAAAATGAAAATAAATAAACTTTTAAAGAAAATACATTATTCTTACCTCATGTAGCATTCATATCAATTGCAGTTAACTGCATAAAGGGTAATAAGACAGCTGAAAATCTGTTTTTCATAGTGTATTAATGGATAAGATAGTAGCTGTATTTTAAAAGATTTATTTATTTATTATTTGAAAGGCAGAGTTGGGGTAGGAAGGATGGAGGGGGAGAGAGAGAGAGAGAGAGAGAGAAAGTGTGGGAGAATCTTGCATCTGTTGGTTCACTCCTCCAAATGGCTGCAATGGCCAGGTCTGGGCCAGATCAAAGCCAGGAGCCAGGAACTGCATCCAGGTCTCCCACGTGGGTGCAGAAGCTAAAGCACTTGAGTCATTTTCTACTGTTTTCCCAGGTAGGTGTATTAGAAGTGGAGCAGCCAGGTCTTGTACTGTCAACCATAATGGCTGTCAGCATAGTAGGTGGTGGCTTAACCCAGAAAGCCACAGTGGCAGCCCTAGGTATTAAACATTTTAACATTATTTTATAAAGCATGTAAATTAATTTGAGAACACAGAACTTAGTTTTTTATTTATATGCTGGTGGCTTTTATGTTTATTTTATGATTACTCAATGTTAATAAGTGATTTGAAAATGTTAATGAAACTCTTTTTAAGTGCCAGATTACCTTGTGGCATAAGTTTTAGGCTGAAAGGAATTTTTGTTAACTCAACATTGGATTCTCAAATGAAGTTATTTAGCTTTAAATACCATTTGCAGATGTTTCAGCCAATTCATTTGGCACCCCCCATCTTGTACAACACACAAACCCAGAGTCCCCACTACTGTTAGCAGAAACGTGAGAACATGTTCTGTCTACAGAACCAAGAAAGAACGGAGACTCTGTCTTCACTGCACATTCACCAAGCCCAGGGTTCCAAGGAGGCACTTTGAGAAACATCCCATCATATTTAAAAGTCAGCTTGTAGTGTTGTGAATGCCCAAAGGCAACACGGAGTCAGTAAATGTCTGTACTTTCCTCTTTCCTTTCAATCCATGCCCGGCAGGATTGGAGACTTTGCCCTGCTCTGTGTCTGTATGGAGGAAGCCCTGACACACAGTTGAACAGTTAATGAGTTCTTTCTTTTCTTTTTTTTTAAAGATGTATTTATTTATTTGAAAGATTTGAAAGGTAAAGCTACAGAGAGGCAGAGGGAGAGGGAGAAGTCTTCCATCTGCTGGTTCACTCCCCAAATGGCTGCAATGGCCGGAGGTGAGGCGAACTGAAGCCAGGAGCCAGGAGCTTCTTCCAGGTCTCCAATTACACATGACTGCTGTGTTCCACTGCCTGGCGGTGAAGTGGATAGAGTGCACGGATCCACAGTGATGACATCTGTCTCAAGTGGTGTATCCCAAGCTTCCACCTGTGACTTCTCTCTGCCCATGACATTTGAACAAGGTGAGTGTCCACACTCTGCATCACCCACTAATCGCACCACATCCAACACTAACCTGAACTCTGCCTGAATTGCCTCATCCCTTGCCCGTTATTGGATGACTCACTCAATTTAAGTGAGGCTGGAAACGACCTTGTCTGAAATTTTTGCTTCTGCTGTGTTTCTTTTGGCAAATGTTACTAAAGTTCAGCGTTCTTGTCCCTGAACTCTGCCATGTTATGCACAGTATCTTAGCAATAACAGACATATGGATAAGTGAACTGCATATTAAACTCATGAATTATCAAGCTGAGAATAGGATCCTGAAATAAAATAAACCACATATTTGTCTGTTCACATGAATTTTGCCTTTGTTGTTGATTTTTTATTTCATTTTGTTTTCTGGATAATGAAGAAGTTCTTGGGAAAGTGCCTAGGATGAGAAAATATGGGTGACTTTCAAAAATATGGATGACTTAGAAATAATGCTTGGGTAAATTGGTGGTCACATGAAGTCAGAGGTATGCAAAAAACAAGTGTGAGAAAAAAGATGTGATACAATGGACAGTGTGGGAATCTATAACTCTTTTCTAGTGTCTCCTAGAGCTGCAGTCAAAGCTCTGAATAAGGCTGTTTAAAAATCACTTATCTCCCAGTCAGAAATAATCCACTGTCTGCAGGTTAACTGCATATATAGTTCTATAAGAATTTATTCCACAAAGAAGGAATAGCAATGATATTCTGAACTGAGGGACACCAGTCACAGGTGCAAACTGAGCTGTGGCTCCCAAAAGACAAAGATGGAGATAAACACCTGCTACCATGGGCTCACACTCTCCCTTGCGCTGCCCAACCAAGGCAGAACCTTACCATGTCTTCTCTTCCCAAACTTTCAGATTCTTCCTCTGAAGACTCTGATTGACAAGAGAAAATCTAATTGTGTTTAGATCGCTGGTGCATACTACATCTGAATCACATAATGTCCCTCTCCTTTTTACAGTATCTTGTATTCTTCCCATTTTACATATAAAGTGTGTATTTATTCATCTGTAATCACAAAAATTAACACTCATTGAGTAAATAAATACTTGGTAGTATACTAAGCAATTTAAATTCATTACCTCATTTAGTTCTCACTGTAATCTTATAAATTAGGTACCATTTAATTTTTACTTAATAATTAAGGAGAAAGGAAGCTAGAGGTTAAGTAAGTTATTCAACATGAGGTATCTTAATATGTGACAGAATTGGACTTGATCCTATTCCTGGTCCCAAGCCTTATTCACTATCTTAAAATGCCTCAAATAATTGTAAATCACGTTTTTAAGTAGGAAGAGTTTCTTAACCCCTCAAACCACTCATCTTCTTTATTCATGTACTCCATCCTATTGCAAAAAGGGTGAAGTATGATGTTTGATTCCTTATTCTACTTTAATTGAAACAAATGCATGGAAATGCCACAGTGTGTTGATAACATCATGCAGACAATGGCTGGAGAAATTCTTGTTAGAATATGGCAGGTCTTGGTAGAGAAATGAGAATGTAGAGGTTAAGATAGTTGGTTTTGATTTCCTCTGCATCTGACCCACATATATCTAGTTCATGAAGTAGAAGATTACATAATCCCGTTCCTTCCTCATGCAGACTCTGAGAAGCAGCAGGTGATGGCTTTTTGTAGTTGAGTTCCTGCTGCTTACCTAAGAGATCTGGATTGAGTTCCCGGTTCCCAGCTTTGACCCTGGCCCAACTCCAGCATTATGGGCATTTAGGGCTTGAACCAGCAAATGGGAATGTGCTGTCTCTCTCCCTCTCAAATAAATAAGTAAATATTAAAAATGAAGAGGATAATTACATAGCAAATTGAGAAAGCCCTTCATAGGGATATCAGAAGCAAAGAGCAGAAACACAGAGCACAGGAAATTGTTTTTAAAAGTTCAGGGGCCTGGTGTTGTGGCGTAGCAGGAGAGGCTGCTGCCTGCAATGCTGGCCTCCTATGTGAAGCCAGTTCTTGTCCTGGCTGCTCTGCTTCCAATTGACCTCCATGCTGCAGGCCTGTGTAAAGCAGCAGAGGATGGCCCCAGTGTTTGGGCCCTTGTTATCCACATAGGAGACCTGGAGGGAGCTCCTGGTTACTGACTTGGGCCTGGCCCAGCCCCAGCTATTGCTGCCATCTAGAGAGTGGACAAGCGGATGGAAGATCTCCCTCCCTTTCTCTCTCTCTCCCTGTGGCTCTTTCAAATAAATAGATAATTCTTTTTTTAAAAAATGTTTCAGAATTGTATCTAAGAACTGAACAATGTAAAATTTCATTTTGAAAGATCCTATAAAATGACCACAGAGATGAGACTTTACCCAAGTAAAATGCAACAATAAACTTCAATGTAATATCATATAGGTTTGGTGAGGAGGAGGACAGAGTGAGACAGATGCAAAAGACAAACTGAAAGAAAGACAAACTGAAGCTACAGAAAGACCTTCAACATTCTGAACAAAATAAGGACATTTTCAGTACTGCAAGCCTGGAAGTTTACTTCTCATTGATGCTTTCTTGGGAAGCTCCTTGAAGAAACCCTACCAAAATAAAGGAGGAAATCAAATATTTAAGAGAAGAGAGGGGATACGACAGAGAAACAAAGGAAATTCTTAGGGTGCTGATGGATGGAGAGCCAATATTGACAATTGTACTTCATACATGAAAGCCACCAGACCAGACTACTGTAAGTCAATAAAAAAATTTCAAGAGTGATTCCTAAGCTTCATAAAACCTGAAGAGTGTCTTATGTGTAGAATGCATTAAAGAGGCTAGTGCCATGGCACAGTAGGTTAATCATCCGCCTGTGGCACCAGCATCCCATACAGGCACCAGTTCTAGTCCCTGATGCTTCTCTTCCAATCCAGCTCTCTGCTGTGGCCTGGGAAGGCAGTGGAAGATGGCCCAGGCGCTTGGGCCTTTGCACCCATATGGGAGACCAGGAGGAAGCTCCTGGATCCTGGCTTCGGATCAGTGCATCTCCAGCCATTGCAGCCATCTGGGGAGTGAACCAATGGAAGGAAAACCTTTCTCTTTGTCCCTTTCTCACTGTTCTCTCTTTCTCTCTCACTTTCTGTAATTCTACCTCTCAAATAAATAAATAAATAAACCTTAAAAAAAGAGTGCATTAAAAATGTTTTGGTAAGCTACACAGTATTACTAATGAATCAGAATTGTCTCCCTTGACATAAAAGGTTTACAGTCTAGTAAGGAAGTAGAAAAGTGATATTTAATAAGTTAAATGACTTTAACATAGAATTTTACATGTGAACATGATAAAAGAAACAAGAAAGACAAATAATAAAAAGTTCATATCTTCATAGATACAAAAACTGATGCAACATCAAAGAAATAAAAGGATTCACAAATTCCACTTGCCATGTTTGATTCTGAAAGAATAGGATGTCTTTTCAGAGATCATCTATGTAATGATTTCCAAAAGAATTTGCTGTAGTCTTTGAAAAACTTCCAAAAGGTGCCAAACATGATTCAGACAATATTAGTACTTTTAGGATAAATATATAGGGGTTGACATTTTGGCTTAGTTGGTTAAGCCTCTGTTTGCAATGCCAGCCTCCCATATTAGAGTGTCAGTTCAAGTTCACTCTGTTCTACTTCCAATCTAGCTCCTTACTAATGAGCCTGGGAAGGTAGTGGAAGATGGCCCAAGTACTTGGTCATCTGCCACTCATTTGGAAGACCAGGATGGGGTCCCAGGCTCCTGGCTTAAGCCTTGGCCGATCACTGCTAGTTGTGGACATATGAAGGAAAAAAACAGCAGATGAAAGATTCTCTCTCACTCTCTCACTCTCTCACTCTCTCTCTCTCTCTGTGTCCTTCTGTCTTCCTACATAAATAAATAGATAAATCTTTTTAAAAAGAAAAAAAGTGTAGAATACAGCTCAAATGGAGAAAAAAATCTGTATATATTAGGACAGGTATGCTTAAGAAATTATCTCACATGTTTATAGAAAATAATATAAAAATAATATTCTCAGAATTTAGAGCCAAATTTAGTAATTAATTTTCTTGTTTTATTGAAGGCGATTGCCATACAATAACTTTCTAAAACTTTTTTTAAAAGATTTATTTTGTTTATTTGAGAGGCAGAGTTACAGAGAGAAAAGGAGACAGAGATCCTCCATCTGCTGGTTTACTCCACAAAATGCCACAACTGTGGCTGGGTCAGGCCGAAGCCAGGAGCCAGGAACTTCCTTTGAGTCTCCCACAGGTGCAGGTGTCCAAGTTCTTGGGCCATCCTCCACTGCTTTCATGCATTAAAGAGGCTAGTGCCATGGCACAGTAGGTTAATCATCCGCCTGTGGCACCAGCATCCCATACAGGCACCAGTTCTAGGGAGCTGGATCAGAAATAGAGTAGCTGGGACCTGAACTGGTGCCAGTATGGGGTGCTGGTGCTGCAGGCTGCAGCTTTAACCCACTGTGCCACAGCTCCAGCCCATCTGTAACCATTATAACTCATTCAAAACTCTGAAGAAGACACAAGTAAAGAGCCTTGTTTATGACAAAAGTGATTTTACATCTTCTGCTCTATCTCCAAATTCAGAAGCAAGGATGGAATTAAATCTTACTAAAAACAAAAGACATTTATACTCTACATGTAAGAGTACAAGGCAGAAAACCTTACGAAAACTTAGAAATCACAGCTGGTGTTTCTGCAAGTAATTATACATCAATTATCCAGTATATTGACATTTACCAAATCAAAGAGACTACAAAATAATAATGAGGACCACAGCCTTTCTCTAGTGCTGATAAGGTGAGGTATATTAGTGAGGTAGGTGATAATTTTACTTTTGTTTCCACAGTATGAATACAATAAGTAGATAAATACATTTAATGAAAACAACTACTGGGTGACATTTTACTTTTCACAGTGACACCCCAGTTTTGGCAGTCTATGGATAGCATTCTATTTATCCAAGTTAGAATGTAGGTCTATAGAATTCCTTGGATTTGCCAAGAAAGCACTTGACTTTCACACATTTTCCTTAAAAGATGTCAATTAATTAAAATACTCTGGGTCATGAAAGAAATTCAAGTTCATATATAAACATTAGTTTTTAATTGCCTTCTCAATTTTCTAAATAACTGAAAAACAAGAAGAAGTGGGAAAAACTAGACACAAGCCAAATGTCTTTGTGTAGCACTTCTAGAATCAGGGAGAGAAATAGGAATGACTGTACATTTTAGAAGTCACTTTTTTTCTGCCAGTGAACTTGAGGTAAATATGCTTATTATTTGACTATCTCAAAAAAGAAAATGTTAACAAATACTTCAGATTAGCACAGGTATCCACAATCATTCCATTATCAAATAGTAACGTTGAGGTTTTGACAATTGCAGAGAACCAGTTTCTGAGTTTAAAAGCGCCCCCGTGTGGAAATCAGCAGTCATGGCCCTCTCCTAATTTCATTGCTTTTGCTTACTACCACATCTGGTACCTTGAGATTTATGAAGCTTTCTAATGAAAGCTGCCTAGTTAGTCACGCTAAGAAAATGATGGTGATTTATTAGCTACTCTTTTTACTTGACAGCACCATTTATAGATTCAAGCTAAAGATATGACTAAACGTAATTTTGTTTATCATTATATCCTTAATACCAATCATAGTTCCTGGACCAAATAAAAAGATAGAAAAATATATTTTTAAATTATTAAATCATGATCTGACATTCATATAAGTTACAAATCTAGAGGTAATGCTCATTCTTGTTTGTACCCAACATCCAGTCACCAAGTTCCGTTGATTATACTTGTGAAATTTCATCCCAATTCATATTGCTGCACATGGTTAGGCCAGATTATCTCTCCAGTCATTGACAAAGGTCCCCAAACTGTCCAGGGTGACTGAGCATTCAAGGCTGGCAAAGTCATCCTAAAACAGAAAACAGAAAAATTATCTTCCTACCCTTCAAAAAACAATGAGAAAGGATAGGACATCTAGTTTGGTGCAGTAAAAAGTAGGCACATCTTCTCCCCAGAGAAGAGCTGTAGAACTTGGCAAACATTTTTAAAAATATATTTCAAGGTTTTAGATGTCTCTGTCCCAGATATGGCACAGCAGGATCAACCCCGAGTTTGATGCCAGTATCTCATCTCAGTGCACCGGTTTGAGTCCTGGCTGCTCCGCTTCCAATCCAGCTCCCTGCTAAGATGCTTGGGAAGGCAGTGGAAAATGCCCCCAAGTACTTGGGCTCCTGCCATCCATATGAAAGACCTGATGGAGTTCCAGCCTGGAGATCCAGCTTCAGCCTGGATCAGCTCCAACTTTTGTGGCCATTTGGGGAATGAATCAGTGGATGGGAGATCGCTATCTCTCTCCTCTCTCTGTATCACTGAGCCTGTCAAATAAATAAATAAATCTTTTTTAAAAAATCAGTGAATAGCAATAAACTTAAATAATATCTTTTCAATGACTGGCAATGCTTAATATAGACAAGTCAATTTGCTGAGCATTCTTTGAAATAATTAAAAGAGCAGTATAGAATAAAAAATTTGTTTCCTTTTTCCAATTTCTGTAAAGGCTTACTAATCTTTATGTGCTTATCCATGTTTTAATCATATGATACATTAATTTTTAAAAGATATACTTAGTTTCTGTGATATTTTCATTTTTGAAATGCAGGTTAGCAAGAATTAATTCAAAAATTAATGAAATTGGTGGTAGACTAAAATTATTTCTAATGATAAAATTGAAAGGACAGTTGCACATTAAACGCCAACAAATGATATCAGAGTGCCTGGGTTTAAGTCCCAGCTCTGCTTCTGATTTCATTTTCCTGCTAATGCAGACCCTTGGAGGCAGCAGGTTAGTGGCTCAAGTTCTTGGATCCCTGTCGCTCCTGTGGGAAACATGCACCAAGTTCCAGGCTTCTGGCTTTGACCTGGCCTAGCACTGACTGACATAACAATTAAGGAGTGAACCAGTGGATGAAAAATTACCTATCTCTACCTATCTCTCTCTCTATCTCTCCTGTCTCTTTTTCTGTCTTTGTGTTTCTGATTTTCAAATAAAATTGGACATAAATAAGTAATTTTAATAAATTAACTTTGAAGCTAGTTTTTTAAAATAAGTTAGCATTTTATGGTTCATTTCATAGTCCACTGCCACTGAAATATAGACAGAAGCAATGAAAAATTAGAGCTGGATTTTTGTCAGTAATTAAATCTGTGCAGATTTTACTGATGAAGAAAAGGAGTGTAGGTGCTTACATTGGGGAATTCAGACGGAGAGACTCTGTTTTAAACATCTAATTTTATAAAAAGTACAAATAATTAGTTTCAAATATGGTAAAAATTGAGATAAAGTTTTCTGTTTCAGTCATATGAGAAATCTTCAAAAAGTTCATGGAAAATATACCTTATCTTTAATTCCATTTGTTCTTGAACTTTGAGATACCCTCATTAAACAAATAAGTTCTTATCATTTTACTTATCTCTTTTCTACGTGTTGCTCCTCAGTTAATTTATGATTATTATACAGATTGAAATAAGATAATATACAGAAAATTAGGGCCAAAGTCTATGCTGTTATTAATATAAGAGCAAAAATGAGTTTTGATTGTTCTTATGTTAATATGTTAAATTTTTCTATGATGCATAGTTGCAAGTCACTGTTATCTGATAGTTTTTTTGTTGAGAAGATACAAATCTGAAAATTAGCTTTACCCTAAATATGCCCTCTATCCTTTGAGTATAAGAATAATAATCATCTATTAATTGAGTTAATGTGCATTTTCTTATGAAAAAATATGTTGTTAATTAAAAACTTTTTGCTATAAGCAAATATTTAATACAGATTTTTAAAATATACCTTCTGGGAGTGGACATTTAACCTAGCTGTTAAGACACACACATCCCTTTTTTAATACTTAAGCTAGTATTGAGTTTTTAGCTTTCAGTACTAAATTTAAATTTTTTGATATTCCAGTAAGTGTGTTAATTTATAATGTTCATAACACACTATGCACTTACCTTAAGTATGAAATTCAATAATTTTGAAAAAACTTGTATAGAGTATGGCAGCCATCATCACAATACAATTTTAGAATAATCCCATGACCTTGAAGTGTACCATGTGCAAATTTACAGACAGTTCAGCATCAGAGTGCTGGACTTGAATTGTCAGCTCTGGCTGCTGGCTCCAGCTTACTGATAGTGCAGACCTTGGAAGGCACTGGTGATGCCCCAAGTAATTGAGTGACTGCCTCTCTTGTGTAACACTTGGATTGTGATCCTGTCTTGTGGTTCTGACTCTGGACCTGCCCTAGCTGTTGTGGGGCACTTGGGGAGGGAGCTAACAGATAGGAGCTCACTGTCTGTTTCTGGAATGAACTAAACTAAATAAATAAAAGATACATCATATGAACTACTAATTGTAGCAAACAATATAGAATATAGCTTCTTGTCCCATAATGTACCCCCAATATATTGATACAAACAAGAAACAGGTATGTTGAAATCCTGAAATTATTAACTGTTGCAATACCTGCCAAAGATAGGAGTTTAGTGTAAATAATTCTCTAAGTCTCATGACACATTGTTATACAATAACCTCTTTGTGTAGACTCTTATCCTCAAACTGATGCCCCGAATCATTTTTCTCTCATTTCACCAGTTTGTCCTTGGATAAGTACAAATGTGTTGATGCTACTGTTCTGATTAAACTTCATCAAGGGTTCTCTATTGACTGTGGAGAACACTCAGAGCTCCTTTGTATCTTCACAATCTCTGTAGATAGATTACACTGCTACTTCTTCCTCTCTATTAGTATGTCACCGAGGTAAGATTCTTCCACGTTAACCCACCACACATTACTGTATCATGTATCTGCATTACACAAACTGTTTTTTCCTGTAGAATCTCCTCAATACTCATTAGAATGAAGCTGTTCACTTTCTTTTTGACATGTCATGCAGATGATTATTAATTTATTAGCCCCCAGGTCCCCCTAGAAACTTTTCATAACTTTGCATACCAGGAAATAGTTAATTGCCTAGTGTGCTACTTGTATTGCGTGTTCTTGATTCCAGTGTTGTTGGTGTGATCAATGCAGTTGGACCATGTGGGATCTCATCTGGCAGGCTGTGAGCATTCGGACATCTGGTATCACCTCATCAGCATTTCATAGGCATTCTGACACACAGTGGATTCTAAAGAATTCTGTGGAACTGTGGGCTTTCTACCTTTTACTTGTTGAACACTCTATTTAGTTGAGCATTAAGTTTGTGATTATAAAATAAATGTAAGTATGTCATCTCAAATATTAAAAGAAAAAAAAGAAGAGAAGGAAGGAGGAGGGAGGGATGGAGTATAGTTATGTTCTTAGAAGAATATCTATGAAATACATGAAATCTGTTTCCTTTATATTAATAATAAAAATAATTTTAAAACAACATATACAAGAAGTATAAAACAAAATATAACAAAACAAAACAAAAAATAAATAAAAGAGCAAAACTA
Organism: Sylvilagus floridanus; assembly: GCA_949820135.1. Classification (NCBI taxonomy): domain Eukaryota; kingdom Metazoa; phylum Chordata; class Mammalia; order Lagomorpha; family Leporidae; genus Sylvilagus; species Sylvilagus floridanus. Next base: position 29,117,193 of record OX463242.1, on the reverse strand, counting down.
GCCAGCCAGAGAACAATGCAGGGGCTTGGGCCTAGCAACTATGAGGAACTCAAACCTTATGGAAAGTGGATCTGTGGTCAGAGATTGAACAAATGAGGATGATTTAATGTTGGGGGAGTTTGCTAGTACAGAGTTACACAGACTCAGAAGGCACCTTACTAGTCACTCCACACAGATCACTTCAGTTTTGTGTTTTCCAGACTTCTGTCATTGACATAATCTTTAATGCCTATGCTAAATTTGTTCTATTTTGTATATCTAATATTTGCTTATTGTTTCCGTTTAAATCAACTCAGATTTTACTCAGTAAGTTTGTTTCAATAGAAACTATGTTTTATTATCACAAACAGAAAGTTTAGTATTTGTTCCAAATATACAAATTATAATAGGATTTTGGCTTTAGCTAGTGACACAGTAGATAATTAGGGAAAATCTTCCCACTGAGAACATTAAAATTTAAACAAGATATTTTTAAAAGTTTATTCCAATGCATTGGAGGGGAAAATCGAAAGGCAAGATCTGGGAGAACAGAGGAAACCAGAGTTGAGTGTCAGCCATAAAGCTGCTTCTTGTTCTCCAAGTGCTTGTTCTAAAATATTTAGTAACCAAGCAGAACTTTTCAAAATATATACCTTCTTAAAAGAATAAAAAATTGAAGTTGAGGGTTTTCAAAAAAAAAAAAATAGTAAAAGAAGGGCAGTAAAACTGCAGGCCCTTATGATCTGAAAGCTCTGCCCCTAGGAATCCAATCGCACTCTGCTTGCTTCAAAGCACAAGTCTTTGACCATGGCACTTTCTTCCCTGGTCTCTACTTATTTATCCACATCTAAATCTCAACCACTGCCTGGAAAGACTCTTACTTTCTATTTTTCTCTCCTTATCACACTAACTCCTGTGTCTAATTGGCTAGCTTACAGTCCTTCACTAAAGATTAACTAGAATTACAATGGGTGCATTGACGACATTTTGATTCTAACATAATTTTACAGCTCAGTAAAGTTCTAGCATAAAAAGGAAACAATGTTCTGTTTTAAAATGGTCAACATTTTCAGCAAGTTATACAATGTCTCATGATGGTTTCACTCTGGAAAATTTCATTCAGATAGAACTGATGTTAAAAAGGGAGAAAATTACTCAGCTTCTAAGGTCCCTTAAAATCATTGATGCTAATTTTATGCTAATCTCTATAAGAGATTAAAAGGGGCTTACATAAATTTAAGATATGAGAACTGAAGAAATTACGAAGGAAAAGAAATAACCATAATGATTGAAATATACACTTCTTTTAAGAGAACTGGCTGCATTTTTTAAAAAGAATATTTATTTATTTGAAAGGCAGAGTTACAGAGAGGCAGAGGCACAGAGAGAGAGGTCTTCCATCTACTGGCTACAACAGCCGGAGCTGTGCCAATCCAGAGCCAGGAGCCAGGAGATTCTTCTGGGTCTCCCACATGGGTGCAGGGTCCCAAAGACTTGGGCCATCCTCTACTGCTTTCCCAGGCCACAAAAGAGAGCTGGAATGGAAGTGGAGCAGCCAAGATTCAAACTGGTGCTCTCATGAGATGCCAGCACTATAGACGGTGGTTTTACCCACTACACAACAGCACTGGCCCCTATACACATTATTAAAGGGGGAAAATTGTGCTACAGTTATAATGGCTTTTTTCCCAAAGAAATCTTTTATTTAATGAGTACAAATATAAGTACAACATAAGGAATATAGTAATTCTTCCCACCATACCCACAATCCCACTCCATCTCCTGCTGTCTTTCCCATTCCCAGTCCCATTCTCCATTAAGATTCATTTTCAACCCAGAAGACCAACTGTATACCAAGGAAAGATTTCAACAATTTTCACACACACACACACACACACAAACTGTTTTAAAAACAAGTTTTACAGTTAAGAACAAGCTTTACAATTAATTCTCATACTATAATCATTGAGGATAGAAGTCCTGCATGAGAAGTAAGTGTACAGTGACTCCTGTTGTTAACTCAACAATTAACACTCCTATGTATGATCTCAGTGATGACCCGAGGCTCTTGACATGAGCTGCGAAGTCTATTAAAGCCTTCTGAATCCACAAACTTGGTCAGTATTTAGACAAGGCCATAAGCAAAGAGGAAGTTCTCTTTTCCCTTCATAGAAAAGTACCTCCTTCTATGATGACTACTTCAATCCACTGGGGACTCACCCACAGAGATCCTTCATGTAGTAAATTTTTACCTCAATATCTTGGCTTTCCATGCCTGAAATGCTCTCATGGGCTTTTCAGCCAGACCAGAATGCCTCAAGGGCTGATTCTGAGGTCAGAGTGCTATTTATTGAGATTGTCATTCTGAGTTAGCTGTGTGGACTTCTTCTCATGTCGGAACATTCTCTCCTTTTAAATTCTATATATTATTATTACCAGACATTTGGTCTTATTTATATGATCCCTTTAACACTTAATCCTATCTTTATGATCACTTTAACACTTAATGTAGTTACTTTAACACTTAAAATGGAATTTTTGCACCCAGCTTAATGGAAGCTGGGGTCCCATGGCAAGTTTTTAAACTGGACCCTTAGAAGCAAGTCCATAGGAATGTATGCAGAACTATACAGCTTTACTGTTGCAAACTTCCTCTTCTCTCTCTTATTCCCTCTCTAACTTTTACTGAGATCTATTTTCAGTTAACTTTATACTCATATCCTTAGAGAGCACATATGGTATTTGTCCCTTTGGGATTGGCTTATTTCACTAAGTATGATGTTTTCCAGATTCATTCATTTTGGTGCAAATGGCTGGATTTCATATTTTTGTTTTTTGTTTTTACTGCTGTGTAGTATTCCATAGAGTACTTACCCCATAATTTCGTTATCCAGTCTGCAGTAGACAGATTCCATGTTTTAGCTATTGTGAATTGAGCTGCAGTAAACGTGTGGGTGAAGATAACTTTATTATTTGCTATTTTCCCTTGGGTTAATTCCCAGGAGTGGGATGGCTGGGTCATATGGTAGGTCTATATTAAGATTTCTGAGGTATTTCCAAACTGTCTTCCATAGTGGTTTTACCAGTTTACATTCCCATTAACAGTGGATTAGGGTACCTCTTTCTCCACATCGTCACCAGCATTTGTTGTTTGTTGAATTCTGTATAAAAGCCATTCCAACCTGGATGAGATGAAACCTCATTGTATTTTTGACTTGCATTCCCCTGATGGCTAGTGAGCCTGAGAATTTTTCCATGTGTCTGTTGGCCATTTGGATTTCCTCCTTTGACAAATGTTTCTTTAAGTGCTTTGCCCATTTCTTCATTGGGTTGGTTTTTTTGTTGCTGTGGATTTTCTTGATCTCTTTGTACGTTCTAGTTATTAATCAGTTGCATAGTTTGCCAATAATTTCTCCCATTCTGTCGGGTGCTCTTCACTTTCCTGAGTCTTTCTTTTGCAATACAGAAGCTTCTCAAGTTGATATAATCTCATTTGCTAATTTTGGCTTTGATGGCATGTGCCTCTGAGGTCTTTTCCAAGAACTCTTTGCCTGTGCCAATATCTTGCAGGGTTTCCCCAATGTTCTCTAATAATTTGATGGTATCGGGTCATAGATTTAGGTCTTTAAATTATTTTGAATGGATTTTTGTGTAAGGCGCAAGGTAGGGGTCACACTTCATATTTCTGCATGTGGAAATCCAGTTTCCTCAGCACCATTTGTTGAAGAGACTGTCCTTGCTCCAGGGATTGGTTTTAGCTATTTGATCAAATATAAGTTGGTTGTAGATGCTTAGATGGATTTTTGGCATTTCTACACTTTCCATTGGTCTATCCATCTGTTTTTGTATCAGGACCAACTGTTTTGATTATAACTGCCTTGTAGTATGTCTTGAAATATGGTATCATGATACCTCTGGCTTTGTTTTTCTTGTATAAATTGCTTTAGCTATTCGAGGTCTCCTGTGTTCCCATATAAATTTCAGCATGCCATTTTCTAGATCTGAGAAGAATGTATTTGGTATTATGCTTGGTATAACATTGAATCTGTAAGTTTTTTTCAGTAGAATGGACATTTTGATGACATTGATTCTTTCAATTCATGAACATGGAAGATTTTTTTTCATTTTTTGTGTCAATCCATTTCATTCTTTAATGTTTTATAATTCTCATTGTAGGCATCTTCAATATCCTTGGTCAATTTTATTCCAAGGTATTTGATCTTTTTTTTAGCTATTGTGAATAGGATTGATCTTAGAAGCTCAATCCAGCCTTGGCATTGTCCGTGTATACAAAGGCTATTGATTTTTGTGTATTGATTTTATATCCTGCTACTTTACCAAACTTTCCTATGAGTTCCAATAGTCTCTTGGTCGAGTCTTTTGTATCCCCTATATGAAGAATCATGTCATTTGCAAACAGGGGGTTTGGCTTCAACTTTCCTAATTTGTATCCTTTTGGTTTCCTTTTCTTTCCTAATGGCTCTGGCTAAAACTTCCAAGAATATATCAAATAGCAAGGTGACAGTGAGCATCTTTGTCTAGTTTCAGATCTGAGTGAGAATGCTCCAACTTTTCTCCATTCAATAGGATGCTGACCATGGGTTTCTCATAAATTGCCTTGATTCTGTTGAGGACTGTTCCTTCTATAGCCAATTTGCTTAGAGTTTTCATCTTGAAAGGGTGTTGTATTTTATCAAATGTTTTCACTGCATCTATTAAGATAATTATATGTTTTTTGTTCAGCAGTTTGTCAATGTGATGTATCACATTGATTGATTTCTGAATGTTGAACCATCCCTGCATACCAGGGATAAATTCCACTTGGACCGGGTAAATGATCTTTCCAATGTGTTGTTGGATTCAATTGGCTGGGATTTTGTTGAGGATTTTTGCATCTATGGTTTTCAGGGGAATTGGTCTGTAGTTCTCTTTCTCTGTTGCATCTTTTTCAAATTTAGGAATTAAGGTGATGCTGGCTTCATAGAAAGAATTTGGAAGATTTCCTCTATTTCAATTGTTTTGAGTAACTTGAGAAGAATTGGAGTTAGTTCTTCTTCAAATGTATGGTAGATTCACCAGTGAAGCCATCCAGTCCTGGGCTTTTCTTTTTGGGAAGGTCCTTATTACTGATTCAATTTCAATCTTGGCAATGTGTCTGTTTAGGTTTTCTGTGTCTTCATGGCTCAATTTAAATAGGTTGTATGTGTCTGGAATCTATCCATTTCTTCTTGTTTTCCCAGTTTGTTGGCATACAGCTCTTTGTAGTAATTTCTGATGATTCTTTTTATTTCTGTGGGTATCGGTTGTTACATTTCCTTTCTCATCTCTAATTTTATTGATTTGAGTTTTCTCTTTCCTTTTTTTTCATTAGGTTGGATGTGTAAATCTTGTTTATTTTTTCAAAAAGCCAGCTCTTCATTTTGCTGATATTTGTATTTTTTGTTTCAATTCTATTATACATTCCCTAATATTAATTATTTCTTTTCTCCTACTAGGTTTGGGTTTGGTTTGCTGTTGTTGTTTTTCTAGACCCTTGAGATGCATTGATTGCTCATTTATTTGATGCTTTTGAGTTTCTTGATGTAGGCACCAATTGCTAAACACTTTCCTCTTAACACTGCTTTTGCTATATCCCATAAGTTTTGATGTGTTGTGTCGTCATCTTCAATTGTTTTCAGAAATTTTTTGATTTCTATTTTGATTTCCTATGACCCAATGTTCACCCAGGAGCATGTTGTTCAATCTCCATGTGTTTGCAAATGTTCTAGAGATTACTGGGTTGCTGATTTCCAGCTTCAGCCCATTGTGGTCCAAGAAGATGCATGGAATGATTTAAATTATTTTTGAATTTGCTGAGACTTTCTTTATGACCAATCCTATGGAAGGTTAGATGTACTGCTGAGAAGAATGTTTATTCTGCAACTTTAGGATGGAAAGTTCTTCAGATATATCTTAGGTCCACTTGGTCTGTATTGTTGATTAACTCTGCTATTTCATTGCTGATTTTCTGTCTGATTGATCTGTCCATTGATGAAAGTGGGTTATTTTAATGCCCTATTAATATTATATTGGAGTCTATGTCTCCCCTTAGATCCTTTAACATTGCTTTTAAATAACCAGGTGTCTTGTAATGATGTGAATATACATTTATAATAGTTACATCTTCCTGTTGAATTGATTTTTTTTGCAATTAGTTCATCTTTATTTTTTTCCTCTGAAGTGGTAACTTTTATTTATTTTTTTAACTTTTATTTAGTAGATATACATTTCCAAAGTACAGTTTATGGATTAAAATGGCTTCCCCCCCATAATTTCCTTCCCACTCACACTCCTCCCGTCTCCCGCTCCCTCTCCCATTCCATTCACATCAAGATCCATTTTCAATTCTCTTTATATACAGAAGATCGATTTAGTACATATTAAGTAAAGATTTCATCAGTTTGCACCCACACAGAAACACAAAGTGTAAAATACTCTTTCAGTACTAGTTATAGCATTACTTCACATTAGACAACACATTAAGGACAGATCCCACATGAGACGTAAGCACCCAGTGACTCCTGTTGTTGACTTAACAATTTGACACTCTTGTTTATGGCATCAGTAATCTCCCTAGGCTCTAGTCATGAGTTGCCAAGGCTATGGAAGCCTTTTGAGTTCGCCAACTTTGATCTTATTCTGACAGGGTCCTAGTCAAAGTGGAAGTTCTCTCCTCCCTTCAGAGAAAGGTACCTCCTTCTTTGATGGCCCCGTTCTTTGCACTGGGATCTCACTCGCAGAGATCTTTCATTTAGGTCTTCTTTTTTTTTTTTTTCCAGAGTGTCTTGGCTTTCCATGCCTAAAATACTCTCAAGGATTCTTCAGCCAGATCCAAATACCTTAAGGGCTGATTCTGAGGCCAGAGTGCTATTTAGGACATCTGCCATTCTATGAGTCTGCTGTGTATCCCACTTCCCATGATCGATCGTTCTCTCCCTTGACTCTATCAGTTAGTATTAGCTGACACTAGTCTTGTTTGTGTGATCCCTTTGACTCTTAGACCTATCAGTGTGATCAATTGTGAACTGAAATTGATCACTTGGACTAGTGAGATGGCCTTGGTACATGTCACCTTGATGGGATTGTATTGGAATCCCCTGGCACGATTCTAACTCCACCATTTGGGGCAATTCCGATTGAGCATGCCCCAAATTGTACATCTCCTCCCTCTCTTATTCCCACTCTTATATTTCACAGGGATCACTTTTCAGTTAAAATTTAAACACCTAAGAATAATTGTGTGTTAATTACAGAGTTCAACCAATAGTACTAGAACAAAAAAAAATACTAAAATGGATAAAGTATTACATTGTACATCAATAGTCAGAACAAGGGCTGATCAAGTCACTGTTTCTCATAGTGTCCATTTCACTTCAACAGGTTTCCCCTTTGGTGCTCAGTTCATTGTCACCAATCAGGGAGAACATATGATATTTGTCCCTTTGGGACTGGCTTAATTCACTAGCATAATGTTTTCCAGATTCCTCCATTTTGTTGCAAGTGTCCGGATTTCATTGTTTTTGACTGCTGTATAGTATTCTATAGAGTACATGTCCCATAATTTCTTTATCCAGTCCTCTGTTGATGGGCATTTGGATTGGTTCCAGGTCTTAGCTATTGTGAATTGAGCTGCAATAACCATTAAGGTGCAGACATCCTTAAGCATCTTCTATAGGGCTGGAGACAGTTGGTGACTTATTCTTTCAATTTCTATTTGTCATGGAAGGTCTTTCTTTCACCTTTGTTCATAAATAAGAACCTTGCAGGTTGACAGTTCTTTTCTCTTAAAACTTGGAATATAACTTTCCCTTCTCTCCTAGCCTGTAGGGTTTCTGATGAGAAGTCTGCTGTGAGTCTAATCGGAGATCCTCTGAAATTAATCTGGCATTTCTCTCATGCACATTTTCGAATCTTTTCTTTATGTTTTACTGTGGAGAGTTTGATTACAACCTGTCATGTTGAAGCTCTTTTCTGGCCATGTCAATTAGGAGTTCTATGTGCTTCCTGTGCTTGGATGCCCCTTTCTTTCTCCAAATTAGGGAAATTTTGTTATAATTCCACTAAACAGGCCTTCTAATCCTTTCTGTCTTTCCACACCTTCAGGAACTCCTGTTACTTGTATGTTGGGTCATTTGATAGTATTCTGTAGATTATCAATAGTGTTTTTTGGTTTTATAATTTCTTTTTCTTGTATTTGATCTGACTGTATAATTTCCTATGCTTTGTCTTCTAAGTCATATATTCATTCACCTGCTTCACCAGTTCAATTCTTAAGGCTTTCCACTTCATTTTTATTTGTTCTACTGAAGTCTTCATCTCCAAGATTTCATTTTGATTTCTCTTTTAGATCTGAGTTTTGTGAGAGAAATTTTTTTTCATGTCATATATGGTTTTATTAGTTCATGCATTTGCTTCTGATTACTTCTAAGTAACCCTATGGTCAGTTTTTTGAATTTGTTTCCAGAATTTCTTCAATCTCATCATCTTCAAAATCTAGTATTGAGGTGTTGTGTTCTTTTAGGGGTGTCATGTTGTCTTCCTTATTCTTGTTTCTTGAATTGGTGTGTTTGTTGTGGAGATATTCATTGGTTTTTTGGTTGGTTGGTTTGTTTGCTGTCGTGGCCTTTATCTTTGGACTATGTCTGAATGGCTCAGTGAAGTTTCTGCTTTTAGGGAATACCTAGAAGCATGTGGTGGGTGTGTCCAAGGAGCTTTGTTCAGTTCTCCAGGGTGATGGGCATGTCTGAGGTGACACACCTAGTTTTGCCATGGTAAATCTCCATTTTTTTTTTCATCAGAGAGGAGATTTGTTCTTGTCTGTTGGTGTAGACTCAGCTGAGCTCCTCTTCTCAAAGGATATCAGTGCCTGGGTGCTAGCCCCACTGGTTATATTATTCATCTATTCTGCCACAAGGACCACACAAAGGATCTGTGCAGGCCTCAGTGTAAGCTCTTATTCCACAGCAATGTCCCTGGCCAGGTAACCAGGGAACTCTGATCATGTGGCACTTCCTACAGTGACTGCCCAAAGTCCCAGCCACACTCTGAGTCTTCTGATGCAGCCTCAGTGTTTTCAAAGTCCCAGTACACCAGCTCCCACAGTCAGGAGCACTTAGCCCCATCTGTTCTCTTCAACAACTCAAGAGTATTCACTTGGCTGGTTGCTGGGCATGGACATCAGTTAGCACAGCTGTTATGTATGTCCAAAATGATGCCTGCTTTCTATTAACTTGTTACAAGATGCTGTTGAAGCCTGATCAGGGAGAGAAAAAGTGTGCACCCCACTCCGTTTTTTTCTCCTCTAGTTTGGCAGATGTGCTATCCCCACAGGGCTCCAAGCTGCATTTCCTGTAGGCTCTTCTTGTAGCTTTTTTGCCAGTGGCTTGGGCTGCTGCAGTCTGCTCTCATCTCACTCTCCAACACTGGTATGAAGGCTCTCGGCTGCTGGGGTCCTTAGTTGTGCATATTCTCAACTTCCACATAGGTGCACTGTGTCCCTCCAATTTGTGTAGAGTTTCCTCTGTGGTCTTCTCTAACTCTTCCCTGAGACTGCATTTTTTCACTTTTTTAAGACAATCTTCTCCTAGACTAGAGCAACAAGCTCCCTCCCTACTCTGCCATCTTCCACACTAAAGTTGCCTTTTGGTATGTGTTCATTTAATATCTAACTTCACCTTTCATAGATATTGGTTAGGATTTCTCTATAACAATACTTTTCAAATTTCCTTTGCCTTATGCTGTTAATTATCAGTGCTCTCTTTAGTAATAGCAATAGAATCAGAAATGGCCTTAAAGCTAATCTGATCTAGTATAACCAATTCCAGAAATCATATTCAATTCATTAAACTCATTTTTTCAGATTCTGTGCTTCTAACCCAACCAAAAATTTGCATTAGGGTTCCATAAAATAAATAGATCCAACAGAAGTTATATAAAAAGAGATTTGTGCAATAAAATGGCTTATACAAGTGTCAGGGCTGGCTTAGCAACTCCAAACTCTTTTTTTTTTTTTTTTTTTACAGGCAGAGTGGACAGTGAGAGAGAGAGAGACAGAGAGAAAGGTCTTCCTTTGCCGTTGGTTCACCCTCCAATGGCCGCCGCGGCCGGCGCACTGCGGCCGGCGCACCCCCCCTCGTCCGATGGCAGGAGCCAGGAGCCAGGTGCTTTTCCTGGTCTCCCCATGGGGTGCAGGGCCCAAGCACCTGGGCCATCCTCCACTGCACTCCCGGGCCACAGCAGAGGGCTGGCCTGGAAGAGGGGCAACCGGGACAGAATCCGGCGCCCCGACTGGGACTAGAACCCAGTGTGCCGGCGCCGCAAGGTGGAGGATCAGCCTGTTGAGAGCTTGTTTGGAGGTTCTAGCAGGGGAGCGCAGCTACTCGTATACCCTTGACCGAAGACCGGTCCTCCTCTAGCGGGGATGGTCGTCCTCTTCGACCGAGCGTGCAGCTTCGGGAGGGACGCACATGGAGCGGTGAGGGAGGAAGGGGACACCCGCCTAGCCAGCCAGATCAGCCGAATCAACCCTGGCGATCAATGGGGTGACAGATGTCGCAGCCAGATCGCCCTCACATCCAAGGATTAGCCTGTTGAGCCACGGCGCCAGCCGCAACTCCAAACTCTTTAATGGACTATCAGAGGGGGCAGACTGGAACTCTCGAGCATGTGCTACAAGTGTAATTTCTTCTTCATAGAAGCTTCAGTTCTGCATTTTTAGACCTTCCAACAGATTGAATTGGGAACCTATATATTATCTAGAATAATCTCCCTAATTTTAAGTAAACAGATCATGATTTTAATTGCATCTACAAAATGCTTGCAAAATAATACTACATTACTATTTGATGAATAAAAAGATGTAATCTAGTCAAGTTGACATACCAAAAGACCACTACATGCTTTCTTATTTTTCTTTAATACAGAGTATGTGCTACTTTTTAATTAAAAATTATAAATATACAACTGAAATTTCTTTTACTTAAATAGGAAAAATGTGTCTTGCAGTTTTTTTTCTCTTTCAACACCTTAAAATTTCTAATTAACATGTAATACACATTTTTATGGGACATGGTATAATATTTCAGCACATATATACAGCTTAAACTGCTCAAAGCAGGTAATTAGGTAATTCACAATAGGGTGATTATAGCTCACTATAGCACTTTGTATATTATATGAAAAACTGGAAGAGAGGTGCTCATAAGCTCCATACATAAAGAGAACAAAATGGAAATGCTAATTACTTGCTTTCTTTTTGCTTTATTTGGGCAATAATGTAATAATTTGGAACCATTTTCCTTCCCTCTTTATTCTTTGTTCTTATTTGGACCATTTTCCTTACATTTGAACTATCCAAGATTGATGGCATAGCACAAATAGCAGTTCTTGGATGGTGATTTCAATTAATACAGCTTCCAAAGACAGTTTTCTTTCCCTAAAAATATAAGAGCCTGAGAGAATTTTGTTTTTAAGTCACAAGAGCTCCATTGCCTTTTATAATATCAAAACTACTTATTATTTTAGCCTGAATTCTAAAAGTTGTGTGAGTGAAAAATGCACAATGATTATTGATCAATGAAAAAAGATACATTAATTTAAGGAAATAAATTACTTTGTCCTAGTGTCTGCAACAGCATGTCGAGAACCCAATATTGCAGTCTGATGTTCATTTTCTGGTTTGGCATGAGCTATTTCCATGGCAGATTCAATTATAGAAAAGACAAAATATGAGTTCCTTTTAACATATTTGATATCACTATATTTTGCTCTGTAATCTTGTTTGGTCTCTGTCGTGTTCTAAATGGTTCAGCAGAAAGATTGCTAAACAATATCCCCATTCACACTGATTCATTTTCCAAGAAATCTCTAAGCCATCTCTTTTCATTACAAAACAAATGACTAACCAGTCAACCAGTAAATTTTAGTGTCCTTGGCAACAAAATGGGGTGATTTGTTTTCAATAAAGACCCCAGGAAAAGTCATCTATGTTCTGAAAACGTATTTATCTCAATTAATTTTTAAAAAGCAAAAAAATGCAGTCTCAAATTGAATCACACTGTATAGAAATCTGTTAAAAATATGATAAGAACCAAACCACATTAAAAATAATAAGTAATTTAAAAACAGGGGGCGATGCTGCACAGAAAATAACACAGAGGATCCAATTGTTATTTGTGAATTATTAAACAGGTGACATTTTTTCCTTATCCCAAAAGTTAAGATTTTTCCTCTACTTTTTTTTTTTTTTTTTGTGACAGGCAGAGTGGACAGTGAGAGAGAGAGACAGAGAGAAAGGTCTTCCTTTTGCCGTTGGTTCACCCTCCAATGGCCGCCGCGGTCGGCGCGCTGCGGCCGGCGCACCGCGCTCATCCGATGGCAGGAGCCAGGAGCCAGGTGCTTTTCCTGGTCTCCCCATGGGGTGCAGGGCCCAAGCACCTGGGCCATCCTCCACTGCACTCCCGGGCCACAGCAGAGGGCTGGCCTGGAAGAGGGGCAACCGGGACAGAATCCGGTGCCCCGACCGGGACTAGAACCCGGTGTGCCGGCGCCGCAAGGCGGAGGATTAGCCTGTTGAGCCACGGCGCCGGCCGATTTTTCCTCTACTTTTATATTTCATTGTATTCATTGAAACTAGATGCGAAAATTGTTTCATATAGAACAGGTTCCTGAGAATCATTAGTTTAAAGAGATATGCTTTTAATGTACTTGACCTCAAAACTGTTATGGACAGAATTGTTTATAGTTAAATATGTGTTTTGTCTATTTGAAAAACCAGGGTGGTACTTCCTGCTCAATAACTATTTCTTGGTGAAATCTGAGCCGGTGTATGTAAGGGAGTATGATTGTCTCTCTCTTTGAAACAGAAGATGCCCAGACTGGGTGGAGTGATCCAGGATGCTTACATAATTCTTTACAGTTTACAAAAATTGTTTCCTAAAATCATTGCTTTTAATCATCTAATCTACATAATAATCCAATGAATTAGCTCATATTGCTTTTGATTTTGAAAATAATTTGAACCTTTGGGATATTGAATCCCTTGCCAGCTGTATGCAATGTTTAGCTACATTTATGACTTTAAATTCTATAGATCTTTTTTATTAGAATAACCTTTCATCTCAAAGGGTGTATGCTGTCTCCTGCCAGATAGTTAAGAACTTATGTGTTTTATATTGAGTCAGATATTCACAGTCTTAATTTTACAGAGAAAGCAAGTCCCAGAGAGGTAAATTCACATATTAATATAAACAACCAAACAATTTTAGAGTTGGGACTTCTGATGTTCACATCAGTGCTCTAACAATTAGATAAGCCATGCCTTATGATGTTATTGTTCAAACAGTTCCATTATGATACAGATTCCATTTGGATGAGAATTCCAATGAAAGCATTGATGTTGATCCAAATTATAAATCAACCCAAGTCAATAAGGCCTCTTGCTATTGCTGGCTTCATTTTTGTATAGTAGCATTTAATATTTACAGGAATCAGAGCAGAGGGCTCCCTTCTAGATGCTACTGCCAGGTATCAAGGTAATCATTAGACTGAATGTTGTACATGTACAGATATTTCCCAGATGGCTAAGATAGTCATGCAGCCTGTTCCCTAAGCTCAATGAAATCCCAGTTCTCTGTCCTTAGAATACTTTGATCATTCTCGGCATGCAGTTTTCTCTAGAGATTAATGTGACAATATAGTAGAATCAGGAGTCTTCTCAAACTGGAAGCAACAGACAATCAAAATCTTTTAAATTAGTGACTGAATATCAGACTCTGTGAGCATAGAAATATAGGCAGCCCCAGAAACATATGGACTGTAGGACTCAATGTTCATTTAAAGCCAAGGTCTTGGCAGCATTTCTAGTCAATTCACAAATCCTGATTATTACTCATTTCATCAGCAAAGTCCCTTTTGCAACAGCTGTTATGCTATGCTATCCTAGTTAAATATTTTCTAGTGTTGAATAGAGAACAATAAAGCTGAAACTCTATAGTAGCCAGTTCTATGGCATGAACCAGGTCTTTCAAATGGCATCTAACATTCTTGGCTAGCAAAAAGAACTAGCATGTATATCGTGTTTATAGTGAATGTTTATAATGAATTATCTTAAAATAAAAGACACGCCACAAATAAAACAGCCTTCTTGGGTGAAAACACACATGCTCTGATTGATAAAACTAAACATGTTGCTTGCTCTTTTGCTATTGGTTGCTTTCTGATTTTTTCTTTAGCTTTCCCTTTCCCTCTTAAAAATCATCCTCAGACATTCCTATAGCCTAAATCTCAGGACATGCAAAAATCTATCACAATGTGTTATATGTTATTTTCAATTTTTTAAATCATACAATATTCTTTTATTATGATTCTCATAAAAATTTACATAGGCCTCTAAGCTATGAAGCAATCCATAGGGGAAAATACCACTGGTAATGAGAAACCTGCTGACTAATGACTGGATAAAGAAAATGTGATATAAATACAGTTTGGAATACTACCCTCTTATGCAACAAAATGGTTGCAAATGGAGACAATTATGTCAAATGAAACATACCAGTCCAAAAATATTGTATGTTTTCTCTGATATATGGTAGTTAATATAGAACAAAATAAAATGTATAGAAATGAAACAGACATGATATGATTGTTGTTTTTAGCCCTTGTTGATACTCCTGTGGAACTTTGATCTTCACACTTTTTACTTGTTGGATATTATGGTTAGTGGAGAATTAAGCCTGGCATTATAGAGCAGATTGAAATTATTTCTTTGCAAAAAATTACAAACAAGAGAAAGAGAGGAAAGAAGGGAATTGAGGGAGGGATGAGGAGGAAGGAAAGCATGGTTATCTTAGAACTGTACCTATGAAAGACATAAAATCCCTTCTCTTTATATTAAAAAAATTTTTAAAGCCTGCTGACACTGAATAGCTATCACAATGCTCATCAAAGAAGGCTTTATCAAAGAAGGCAATACTGATGAAGTCACATTTATTTTAACTCTGCAGTCACTGTGAAACCATCAGTCTCTGGAAACTGTGGAGGCTAGGTGGGGACCCTGAGCTACTTAACCAGAATTCCTTAGGTGAGCACCATTAATTTGCCTGTAGGTAGCACATTTCAATATATAGCCTACATTGGGAAACTAAAACAGATTCCTGCTTCCTGGATAATTTTCCTAGATGTCCATGTATAAGAGAAATCTGCTCAATTCACACTGGTAATACTTGCTTTCTCTATCATGTTTATTTTAGACTATAACCTTTTCCTTATACCAACAGAAGGAAAGAATTGGTAATGAATAAACAACGTAAAATGAATTCATAGATTTGACTAAAAAAGTACTTCAGGCAGAAGTCCCAAGTGGCTATGTTCAGATAACATAAGCATTTTGTTGGATATACAGAGTGTTTTATTTTGGTTCTTAAGTTAAATCAGTTACAAACATTTCAAAGTAGCCCATAAAATATGTATCTCCAGCCTTCTTTGAACACAACTTCAAGATATGATCCCCCCAGGACCACTTTCCCAAATAGCAACAGATTAGTCTGAGCAGCAGACCTTGAGAATGGGCAAATTCCTCCCCTGTGTTCGCAGTCATTTCCAGGTCTATGTTTAGTGCATGCTCAAGGGGATTTGATTTTATGACCTATGAATTAATAAAATCACAGGCACACAATCAACTAGTCCATAATAGGAAATCATAAGAGCTATACATAGCAAAGTGCCCAGGCCTCAGAAGCATAATCATCAGAAAAAAAAAAATCAACTTGCAAATAAGTACACAATGATAACGTTTATGCAAATTTTAGAACAAATAGTATTTTACTTCTTAAAAAGCTATACAGCATCCATATGGTTTGTGGGCACAGGTAGAAGTTATAAAATATAAAAAACATGGGAAAGGCACACACGAGTAGCAGGATTGTTTAAAAATATCTATTGTTAAGGAGGAAGGGGATAGAAGACTGATCATATTTAATACAAATCTGTTTATTTTCTTTAAAAGTGTGCATTTGTCTGGTAGCTAAGACGCCACTTGAGACCATCAGGTTGCCCAGGTTTCAGTTCCGGCTCTGCTTCCATGTCCTACTCTAGCTTCATACTTATGTGCACCCTCAGAGGCAGCAGGTGCTGGCTCAAATTGATGGGTGCCAGCCACCCATGTGGGAGAAGGCCGAGTTCTCAGCTCCTCATTTTGCCTGGTCCAGCCTCTTCTGTTGAGGGCATCTGGGGAGTTAACCAGCAAATGGAAGATCTCTGTCTGTGTCTCCCCTTCTGTCTCTTTAGCTTTCAAATACAATGAAAAATAAATGCATTTTAACCAAATGAGCTACGGCACCGGCTATAAATGCATTTTAAAAGTTAAAGGAGGGGGTATGGTGGACAGCACTTAGCCTAGTGGTTAAGATACCAGTTAAGTTGTCTGCATTCTGTATTATTTGACTCTAGACTCCAAATCCTGACTGCAGCTTCCTGCTAGTGTGGACTCTGGGAGACACATTGATAGTTAAGGCAATTGGGTTTCTACCACAATGAGGGAGACCTAAACAGCACTGTGAGCTCTCAGCTTCAGTCTAGCCCCCTGGCCACTGCAGCCATAGGGGAGTGAACCAGCAGATGGATGCTCTCTTTCTTTATCTCTCCCTGCCTCTTTGAACTCGAAAACTCTGTCTCTCTTTCTCTCTGCCTCTCAGAAGAATAAATAAATAATTCTTTAACGTATTGCTCCTAAATTTATCAAAATGGAGAGAGGGAATTGAATAAATATGACAAAATTCTTTCATTTGATACATGTTGGAGCTTATATTGATCATTTTATTTTTTCTAACACTGCATATTTGAAATATTTCATAGTTAAAACTAAAATATTTATATAATTATTATCCTAAAATAAATAGTCTTCACAAAACTGTTCTTCACAAAACTGTTTTTAAGACCCTTAACCAATTTTGGTTGAAAACAAATGCAGATACTGTCTGGACTCCCTTCTTTTGCTACATGGAACAGTCACCCATGTGGTTTGTTTGTGGTCTGTGTCCTTGTCATTTCAGACCAACATTAGGTTGTGCTCAAAGTAATATTCTAGTCCTACTTAAGAGGTATTGCGTTAAGTCCAAACAACATTCAGACATTCAAAAATACAATTTTTTATTCAGAAATTCAAACCACAAGTGCACACTCCAGATAAGAGATCAAGTCCAAAGTTTCAGCTGGCCTTAGATTTATCAGCACCACAAGTTATGCTAATTAATATAATGGATATTAGAAATGACTAGCTGTGGCAAGTTGTTCTGCTTCTTTCTTCTGCAAGAAGGAATAATGAGCTCTTGGATTCTGCATTGCCGTCAATCTCCGATGTCATATGTTTCACTAAATGATGATGGATTAGGATGCCCAGCTTCTGATATGAAATGTAAAGAGCTTAGAAATCACTACCCCATCCTAACATCAAGTACAAAGCTGAATTAACTGAAAAATCACCAACACTTCCTGAAGCCATAAGAGTGAGATCACAGGGCAAAGAGCTCCCCTGAAATTGGAGAGACAGAAAGGTAAATACAGAAAATAACATACTAGAGCAGAAGCCAGAGTAGAAACTGAAAAAAAAATGAAAAAAAAAAAGAGCACCATAGCAAAAAACCTGAGCTGTAGCTGATAAGTTGCTGGGAGATGAGTGGGCAAGTCTGAGAATTAACTCCAGGATGACTCAGACATAGGAGACCCATTCTGTCATGGTTTTACTTCTAGAAGATCAACTAGATTTTTACAATAAACACTAAAATGATTGCAACAGAAACAGATTTACATTTAAAATTTTATTTATTTATTTGAGAGGTAGAGTTACAGACAGGAAGAGACAGAAAGAAGGGTCTTCTATCTCCTGACTCACTCCCTAAATGGCCACAACTGCTGGAGCTGGGCCGATAGGAAGCTTTGAGCCAGGAGCTTCTTCCAGGTCTCCCACATGGGTGCAGGGGTCCAAGCATTTGGGCCACCTTATACTGCTTTCCCTGGCCATTAGCAGAAAACTGGATTGGAAGAAGAGCAGCTGGGACATGAACTGGTGCACATATGGGATGCCAGCACCACAGGCAGAGGCTTAGCCAACTATGCCACAGCTCCAGCCCCTTAGATTTACATTTAAAAAAATTTTAAAGTAAAGATGTATAAGTGAAGGTAAGAAAAACTTTCAATTTCCTTAATTTGGGAGTGAGGTGCGGGGAGGAATCAGGCACAGAGAAACAGACAGACATACAGGTTTTCCATCCTCTGGCTTGCACCACAAATGCCTACAATAGCCAAGCCTGGGCCAGGCCAAACCCAGGAGCTTAGGATTTAACCTGGTTCTCTACTGAGTGGCAGGGATCAAGCATTTGAATCATAATCTGCAGACTGCTGTGTGTGTGTGTGTGTGTGTGTTAGCAGGAAACTATCTGAAACAGAGTATCTGAGATTTGAACCAAACTACAGGAGTTTCAAGCAGCAACTTAACAACTGCCTCAAAATTTTTCTTATTTTTAATTGATCTAACAGATAGCAAATCATTTGTATAAAATAATAGTAGCAACAATTATTCCATGACTAGAGCTTACATATAGGCTGAATAAATGAAAGCAATGACACAAGGAATAAGAAATTAGGAATATTTCATTATTATAGAGTAAACAGGGGTATAATGCTATTTGAAAATAATAACATAGGAGCCAATGTTGTAGTATAGAGGGGTAAGCCACCACTTGTAACACTGGCATCCTATATAGCCGCTGGTTGGAGACCCAGCTACTCCACTTCCAATCTAGTTCCTTGCTAATGCACCTGGAAAAGCAGTAGAGGAAGGCCCAAGGGCTTGGGCCTTTGCACCCACAGAAGAAAGTCCTGGTTCCTGGTTTTGACTTGGTCTAGCCCTGGCTGTTGCAGCCATTTGGGGAATGAACAAGAGGATGGAAGAGTCTCTCTCTCTATCTCCCTCTTTATCTCTCTCCCTTTCTCTCTCTCCTTCTCTTCCTGTAACTCTGCCTTTCAAATAAATAAATAAATCTTCAAAAATTAATGAAATATAAGGCCACTCTTTTTTCAACCCTTTCAACTTGGTACTCTCCCAAACTCTGGTCTAGATGAGAAATCTCTCCTCTTTCCTTCAAACCTACAAGAAACATCCAAATATCTCTTCTAGCAAATTTGTTTGAGCCTTTATTCCTAACCTATCTATCATGTAGAATTATTTTGCTTTCTTTTTTGTACTATATCATATAGATGTCCACATTAGAACCTGTTTCCCTAAATTGTATTAGTCTTTGGAGGATAAGGTCTACAGATTATTCAACTTTAAACCCCCAAATGTTAGGAAATTGCAAAGTTTTATGTAAACATAGAGAGATTATTCTTATACTGCTAGACTTTCTTATGTGTGTATCTTTGAAACACCGTACCTCCACGTGCATTATCCCACTACTCAGACATAAGAACAAGTGTATTGTCATTTGCAACAATATGGATGGAACTGGAGATCAGTATGTCACTTGAAGCACTCAAAGACATGATAGCATGCTTCATTCATATGTGTAGTGTGAAAAAAGTGATCTCATAGGACTTAAAAGCATAATCATGCTTACCATAGACCAGGAAGGCTAGGGCAGGGAGGGGGGATGAAAAAGGTTTACCAAAAGGAACTAAGCTATAGTTGCACAAGACTAAGAATTTCTGGGATTTTACTGCACAGTAATGTTAAAGTACTGTATTTTTTTCTATTTAAAAAATAGAAAATAGAATTTTGAATTTTTTGTGGGACATTGCAAAATGTATACCTACATTAAAATGTCACATATTTCCCCATAAACATGCAGAACTCTTTCAAATCTGTTAAAATGTTTTTTAAAAAAAAACAAAGGGAAGCTCAAAGTCCAGCTGCTTAGTAAAATCTTCAATGATGACATTATTTCGCCAGAGGGCACCACTTGCTCAAAAGTTTGTTCTCTGATACGAGGGCATTTTATTACCTAATGCATTTTTAAAATTCCTCGACTTATCCCAAAAGTATTTACTGACCACATCCCATGTATCAATCAATATTCTATAGTTACTGGGAGATACAACAGTAAATAAGAGAAAAAAGGTATATATCACTGGGCTTGTTCAGCTTGTTCAAAGTGATGGTTGGAAACAGCTTAACTCCAGCTGACCTTCAGGGTCTGAACTTGGCTCGATTATTTCCACTGTGGAAAACTAGGTTAGTTCTGAAGTCTCCTTCAAGGAGTATTCATTTAAAAAGTCTTAGTCAATGAGCATTCATTAAAAGCCTGTTTTATATATGGATCATATTTTTCCTGGGTATTAAACAATGAACAAGACAAAATGGTCTTTACTCTCATGGAATTCACAATATAGCAAGAAAGAAAACTTCATTTTAAAATGCCTAAATGTGATGAGTGGTGAATAGAAGTGTGGACACAATGCAGAATCAGGTGACTCAATTACATTCTAGAATTGAGGGCAAGCTTTCCCGAGGAAGGAGAAGACAAGCTCCCCACTACACAAGGACAAACTGATGAATAAGAACAACCTTGAAAGGGTTTCCAGGAAGACATTCTAGAGAAAAGGAGCTGAAAAGAAACTAACAGAACCTGGAATGATCATGGAATGAGGGAAGCACTATTAAGTCACAAAGAGAGTTTGGTCAGAAGTGCAGCTGCATAAGAGGCTACGCTCATTTTCCTTTGTGATAATTAGGATATGTCTGCTAATCTGGCACCTGACCCATGTAACTTCAGCCTACAACAGCCCCAACACCAGTCTGGAACCATAAGAGTTTGGGACAGGATGTGGAGTATCATTGACAAAACAGTAGATCTCATAGGGTCTAATTAGAACAAGACTTTGAAGTTCTAACAGCTTTGAAGCTCTAACGGGTTAAATAATGATATAAGTGACTATAAACAGTTAACTAAAATTTTAAAAAATTCAAAAAATCCAGAATAGGATATGCTAGAAAATTCAAATTAGTTCCATTTTAAGATGTGAAACTAAGAATCTCAAAAGTTGGATCCTGCACTGTGGCTTAGTAGGTTTAACCTCAGCTTATAGCACCAGCATCCCATATGGGTGCCAGTCCGGGCCCTGGCTGCTCCAATTCTAATCCAGCTCCCTGCTGATGGCCTGAGAGAGCAGTGGAAGATGGCCCAAGTCCTTGGGCCCATGCACCCACGTGGAAGACCCAGAAGAACTTTTGGCTCCCAGCTTCAGATTGGCCAGCAATTGCAGCCATTTGGGTGGTGAATCCGTGGATAGAAGACCTCTCTGTCATTCTACCTCTCAAATAAATAAATAAATCTTTAAAAAAAATTTTCAAAGGTACTGGAGATTATAAGTAAGGCAAATAAGAAAGCGAGGTGTTCTTATGTATAGGAAAGAATGAGAGGTCAGAGATTTTAGGTATATTTAGTTAGCTTCATAAAAAATAAATTTGTCGGGGCTGGCACCCACGTGGGAAGACCCAGAGGAAGCTCCTGGCTCCTGGCTTTGGATCGGTGCAATTCTGGCCATTGTGGCCGTCTGGGGGGTGAACCAGCAGATGAAAGACCTTTCTCTCTCGCTGCCTCTCCTTCTCTGTGTAATTCTGACTTTCAAATATAAATAAATAAATCTCTAAAAAATAAATTTGTCATATTTTTGCTTTTTCTTTACAATAGAACCAAGAAATCACCCCCTTCCTAAGAAGGGAAGTCTCTGTCCTAAATAAAAGGTGTTGTTAAGCTTACATACTTTTTTCTTATTTAACTTTCTAGGCAAATAACTAGAGAATTGGATGGAATCAAAGGCAAAATTAAATTACTCTTTTAAGAAGAAAGTTCTTCAGAGAGCTGAATAAGAAGGTAAAAACAGGGTAGGCATTGGACAACATCATTAGGCTACCTCTAGAGATGGCCCACATCACATGGTTCCAGTCCTGGCCCATCTACTTCTGAAACATTTACCTGCCAATGCATACCCTGAGAGACAGCAGGTGATGGCTCAAGTACCTGAGGCCCTGTCAACCACATAGAAGACCCAGATGGAGTTTCTGGCTCCTGGCTTCCAACTAGCCCAGCCAGCCAAGGCATTATGGGCATTTGAGGAGTGAATCAGTGGATAGAATCTCTCATTCTTATTCTCTCTCTCTCTCTCTCTCTCTCTCTCATTGCCTTTAAGTGAAACGAAAAATTAAAAGAAATAAAATAAAACAATGCAAAAATAGATAGAGAAATAAAATAGAGAAAACAGGGAAAAAAGTAAATAGAACAGGAGAGCAGTACATATAATCAATTAGAAATTGATAATCATCTATGGAACATCCAAGTTCCAAACACTGGACTAGATAATGAACATAAAATGAAAATTTTCTTAAAAGTAGTAATATTAGCATCTTGCCACAGAATGTTCTGGATTTGATATGCAAATATTACAAAGCAACATGATAAGTCCAGTAATCCAGGAAAGTATAATCCAAAGTCAGATGTTTGGAGAATAGTCTATACGTTTTAGTAACAACCATTTTTTTTTTTTTTTTGACAAGCAGAGTGGACAGTGAGAGAGAGAGAGACAGAGAGAAAGGTCTTCCTTTGCCATTGGTTCACCCTCCAATGGCCGCCACAGCTGGCGCACCGTGCTGATACAATGGCAGGAGCCAGGTGCTTGTCCTGGTCTCCCATGGGGTGCAGGGCCCAAGCACTTGGGCCATCCTCCACTGCACTCCCGTGCCACAGCAAAGAGCTGGCCTGGAAAAGGGGCAACTGGGACAGAATCCAGCGCCCTGACCGGGACTAGAACCCAGTGTGCCAGTGCCGCAAGGTGGAGGATTAGCCCAGTGAGCCGCGGCACCGGCCCATTATTTTTGTTTATTTAACATTTCTTCTTCTTCCATTCTCTGGTGAACAAATTCCACTCTTCAGAGGGAGAAACTATCTCATGTGATTCTGTGAAGCCACTTGAATGTCTTTATACCCCAAGACAAACCAAAAGAAATTCAAAAAGCTCAGATCATGATGATTGGACTAATTTGTCATCACTTGTATTTTTCTTCAAGGGCTATTTGGAAAGGTTCTCCATGTTAGCCCATTTCTTGTTAGCATAACAAAATACTTGAGGCTGCATACTTTATAAAGAAAGGAGGTTTATTTAGCTCACAGTTTTGGAGACTGAAGGCCCCAGGGCATGCTGCTGCGTCTGATCCACCCGTGGTGAAGATCCCCTTGGCCACATCACAATATGACAGATTGTATCATGGTGGGAGTGGGTACCAGAGGGAGAGGGTCTCCACATGTCGAGACAGAAAGCCAGGGAGTCAGGGACCAGGCTCACTCAAAACTAAACTAGCTGGTTTAGTTCCCAAGAGAAATGTCTTAATCCCTTCTGAAGGCAGTATTCCCCGTGACTTAATTACCTTCCACTAGACCCTGCCTCTTCAAGATTCTATCACCTCTCAACATGGGCTCAATGGGGCTCAAGCTTCCAGCATATGAACCTTTGGGGAAAACACTCAAACCATATCCAAATCATGGCACCATCTTTTCACTGAGGTTCTGAAGTGTGAGAGATGAGTATAGGGCTTTTCGTAAGCCACTTTGTAAGTCATTTAAGCATGAAAGGCTGTGAAAGAGACAAAATCTGAGGGAACTCAAGGAGCAAGCCATGGCTGGAATCAGCTATGCCATAAGACATCTACTTGCAAATGGAAATAATTCTGATTTATACAGAGGACAGCACTGTTGGTATATTCCAACTATTGGTATACACATTTTTAAAATTTGAATTTCAATCTTGAAAATTTAATAGAGTAATAAAGTCATAATGTCTGCATGAATAGATGGATGGACTCTGGGTGGTTTTTTGAATGTGCTGCTGGTTAAGCAGATTTAAAATAGTTCAGAAACATCAAAAAGAAAAGGAAATACATAGTAAAGAATACTGGATTCCTGGGATTATGCAAACAACACAATGTTTGGCTTGTGTTGGATACTGAGGCCATGAGTCTAGAATGTACATAAAAAAATGAAGAAAATGACAAAGCGAATTCACATTAAAATTCATTATAAAACTTATCTATGAACGATTTAAGATGCTACACACTTATTTTTAAGTGTGTCTTAACAGACTACAATATGAAGGAAAATTTATAAAGTGTTTAGTTCCTAGCATAAAGCTGCTAAAATTGACAAGTTCATTTTTATATTTGACTTGAAAATCTTGGGCACAGCAGTGGCCAGTTAAAATGCAAATGAAATTTTTCAGGAAACAGGAGAGATGCACATTTTAATTGAATTTCCTGTGAAGAAAAGGTTATAAAAGTACCGTGTGAACAGGGAGCAGCTTTGTGTCACAGCTTAAATTTCATGTCAAATGGCTTGGGACAAAGTCTTAATGTTCTTATTTGTTCCTTGGTTTATTTTAGTTTGCATTAAGAATCTCTCCTGCTGTGTCAGAATGTTGTCAGAAGGGCTAGTGGGCCTTAAGCTTTATTTTAAAAGGAGTGAGTTAGTCATAGATGGACAAAGTGAATGGGCTCCATGTGACCTGGGATTAAAAGTAAATGCCTTGTTAAAGACAGTTCCCTCAAGAATGACCTGAACTTGAGTTTGTATTTAAATACAATATGCAATTTTCCCCCTGCATGACATTTCACTAAGCCTAGACTAAAAATCACGTTGCTTGTCTCTTGGCCAGCCAAGGATAATAAGCTTTTCCCCCTGGTGAACATGTAGCTCTTCATGATTTTATTGAACTCTTAAGACAAATAATATTCTTTCTCTCTCTCTCTCTCTCTCTCTCTCTCTCTCTCTCTCTCTCTCTCTCTTCCTTTCAAATAAATAGAAATAATCAAAATGATTAAAAGACAAATGATATGGCTTGAATGTCTGTGCCCCTCACCCCCAAATTCATGTTAGGAGGTGAGGCCTTTGGAGGCAATTAAGGTGCAAGGGTGGAACTCTCACGATTGGGATTCAGGGTTTTACAAAAGAGACTCCAGGAAAGTCTTTTGCCTTTTCAACCAAGAGATGCTACCGTGAGAAGATGGCCTTCCATGAACCAGAGAGCCGGCTCTCATCCAACACCACTCTGCTGACAAATTGATCTTGTACTTCACAGTGTCTAGGACTGAAAGAAGTAAATGTCTATTGCTCATCAGTCTTCCAGTCCAAGATATGTTGCCATTGCAGCTTGCACAGACTAAGACAACAAATACAAAAGGCGGGAATATGGGATGACCAAATCTACTAATGTTATGCAATTTTCATGTGCTCTCCCTGATAGATCTAGAGGCACACAAAGTGCAGGCTGCCAATTGAAGACCAATGCTTTCCTCGTAAGGAAATGAACAATGTGATGCATAAGGATTTGCAAAGAAAAGAGCAGTAGGAAGGAAAATGGCAATACAGAGTCATTTTCAAAGGGAAAAAGTATGCTGCTTTGTGATGACAGTGATAAGATTACAGAGTAGGGTCCCAAGGCAACCTCACAGAGAAGTTACAGGATCAGAGGTGAGCGTATACAGCTCAGTCCCAGAGCCCAGGCCTATCATGCTGCACCTCTGTGAAGTCAGTCCAAACCCATGCGGAGCTGCTCCCCACAGTGGCAGCTTTGACAAGAGAAAGTGAGGCAGAGAGACTGTAAAAGTAGTGCAGATCAGGTGGTTCACATTAGCACAGAACACTTAGATGCAAGTTTGCAGACAACCATTAAGCAGTGCAGGGAATTTACACAATATAATTCATGTATTCACTCCGTTTTTTAAAAAAATTATTTACTTATTTGAAAGGCAGAGTTACAGAGGTAGAGGCAGAGAGTTACAGAGGTAGAGGTAGAGAGAGAGGTCTTCCGTCCAGCGGTTCACTCCCCACATGGCCACAACAGCCAGAGCTGGACCAATCTGAAGACAGGAGCCAGGAGCTTCCTCCATGCTGCACCCTGGTGCAGAGGCCCAAGAACTCTGGCCATCCTTTACTTCCCAGGCCACAGCAGAGAGCTGGATCAGAAATGGAGCAGCTGGGATCCAAACTGGAGCCCACATGTGTTGCCCGCACTGCAGGCAGCAGCTTTACCCGCTACACCACCTTGCTGGCCCCTTCACTCCATTTCTTTTTGCTTTGTTTGGTAACTATTACCAAACTTACATTTTTTTCTTTGCCTTGAAAAAGTAGTATCTTGCAGTTCTATCTAAATTTATAATAAAAAAAGAAAAACATCATTGAAAATTCTACACTGTATAGAAGATATAGAAAGAAGGCAAAGTTCAATGTGGCATTTGATAATTGAAGATAATTTTTTACATTTTTCTATTTTTAATATAGCAAGAATTCTACCAATACAGCACTCCTTGCATCAAGAGATTCCTTCCCCTTTCATAATCAAAGATATTTACTATATTAAAATATAGTTTAGGTTTCATCTTTAAAATATTTCTATTTCAGGTAATTACAAATCTCTAATTATTTTATTATTTCTTAAGTGCTCAAGATAAAATTTTCATTATATGTGCACAATAAAATGTAGTTTATCTGTAACATATATACACTTAACGTATGAGTGGAAGAGAAAGAAAAATATTACATAAATTATAATTTGCTATTGTGACAAAAACATGAAACTGATGTTTGTATCATTTATTCTAATTGCTCTGCATGTATCTCAACATATTATATTAAATAAATGTCAGTTTCACTTCCCTAGTGGCATTATCTTCATTAATAATGATCTAGAGTTGATTTCATCAATTTAGTCTGCAATTATTCCTAAGAAATTATTACTGTGTGGAATTTCTGCGTATTTAAATATTTATTATTGACTTATAAATATTTATGCTTTAATGATTTCACAGATTAAAGGTAAATTAAAGCAACTATGAATGTGTTCTGGGATTGAATGAACAATTAAGTAAATGGATGACAGGTGGTAGGAGACAGGTCTCTCACTGTTGTGGGAAATTGTGGATAGGTGGGGAGGAGGCTAGAATGATTCTCATGATGGATTGCAGGTGGAGACTTCAGTATAAGCTCATATTTAGTTTAATATAGATTCAAATTGCTTGAATCTATATATAGAAACATGTACCGAAATCTGTGTATGAACCCAGGATACCATACACATAGTATTTATACATCTATCTCCTTCCTTTATCTTCAGAGATACTTTTTACCTTCTGAGAAGGCCCAGGAGCAACAACAGCACAGGGGCAGTGAGCACATCTAATATGCAAATTTGGCTGCTAACCTACTCTCCAATGGAAGGAACCAGAGCTCCTTGGATTCTTGGAAAAATAACTAATTCTAATACATACTTTGTCAAGAAATATACAAGATGAGTTTGGGGCATCTTTAGTATCAGAAAGTAAGGCTCTATTATAGAAAAAAAATAATGGGCAAAAATCCCCACAACTCTGCTGATGGGAGTTTGTCGAAGGGATGTAGGAGCCAACTGTAAGCATTCCAAATGTCCAGAGCTGAGATAATTTAACCAACAAATGAAGCAGTACTAGATTACAGCTCTAAATATCAAATAAAAGTAACCTCACAAATTTCATGGAAAATGTGTATGATGAAGAAACTATTCATGGGTTTCAAATTTTTGCACTAATAAACTAATCTTTCATTTTATTTCTTCACACATTTTTTGAAGTAACTTCATGTGAGTCCATAGAGATATAATCAAATGATTTACTAAATAAATGAGTATGAGAGAATAGCCTAATCTCTCTATGGAAGAATTCCAAATAATATTATAGTGCTCTGCTGTACTAATGGGGGTATTTCATAACTCTCCACTCTTTAAGTGTGAAGGGCATATAAGCAACAGTTATGGGTAGAATTCTGTCACCTACAATCTTAGCTCCTGGTACCTCAGAATGGAAATAGAGATATGTCATTAAGATGTGGTCCTAATGAAGTTAGGTGGGCCTCTGATCAATAGGATTGGTATCTTTACAAATCAGAGAAATTTGCATATAGACACAAACACAGGGAGAACACTCTGTAAACCTGAAAGCAAATCCAAGAGGTTGTACCTACCAATGAAAGAATTACACAGAGTGCCAGGACACTACTGAGGTGGGAGAATGGCATACTGTTTCACCACCCATGGAAGGAACGGATCTTGTTAATATCCTGCTCTTAGATTTCCAGTTTTCAGAACTATAAGACATAAATTCCTGTTGTATTTGCCACTCAGTTTATGACATTTGGTTATGTCAGTCCTAACAAACTAATACAGTGACTTAATTCCAAAAACAATGGTCTAGAAAGGTAGAAAACAGAAAAAATGTACAGTGGAGATACTGGATAAAAGTTATCTCAGCCAGGTTACCAAGGTAATGTAAACAGTGGTAGGTCAAATTGATAATATATACCCTTGATATGATGTGATGATAAAGGTAATTTATCTCTGTAATCTTTCCTTAAAAAATCACACCACCCCTATCTAGTTATAAGAAAAGTATCAGAAAACTCCTAGTTGAAGGATATTATGAGCAGAAGTGGTAAGGATAAAGAAACTGAAAGTAATGAATGCAACTATTTAGAAAGCCCAATTTCATTTTATGAATTTTTTTGTTAGTATTTAAGACTCATTTTTCTATCCAAATAGTATGTGGCATTCCATACCTCTCATATAATTAAACTTTGAGCATTTAATACTAGTGGGAAGTGGAGGGATGGTAGTGGTGGATGAAGTATAGAAATTTAAAACGTATAGTTAAGGTTTACTGTCATGTTACCTCTGCTAGTTTAATGAGAGTCGGTTATGTCACTGTCTCAAGAAGAATCAGAAATGACTCTGAGAGCAGTTGTAAGCTGGGAACAGGTCAGGTGACACATGTTAACTTGGACTAGACCTTAACAGTATTATATAGACTCTGGACAGTCCTCTTAAGGAATCTCTGAATGTGGACAGATGAATATGACTAATCATTTGTTGCTTGAGTATGCCTTCTAATGTGGGGGCCTTATTTAATTGTAACTCTAAACCTTATTGTAGTATGTAAGACAAAAAGGTTTGGTAAAGAGACCAGTACCACCCAAAACAGTCAACAGCATCAAAATCAAGAAAAGTCTGAAGGAAACTTAGGAGACATGATAACTAAATGTAATGTGATTCTGGATAGAATTCAGTAATAGAAAAGCAATACTGTTGAAAGTAAGGAAATGCAGAACAGTTATGGACTTTAGTTAATGATAATTTATCCATATTGGTTAGCTAATAACAGCATATGTATTATATTAGCATAAAATGTTAATAATGGGGAAACTGTATAAGTAGTACATAGGAAATTTCCAAAATATTTTCACAAGTTTTATGTAAATCTAAAACTGTTTCAACATAATTTTCTTTACATGGAAAACATTGGATTGGCTTCATGTTTAATAATATATTTAAAATGCAAAGATAAAGTACTATGAAATAGAGGTATGTTTTAGATGAAATGTAGTTTGTAGTAATCCCCACATGCTCATAAAATTTAATGTGCACTTTGAATAAGAAAAACTATGATCATAAATTATTTACACAAATTATGCTGTTCAGTGAGGCAGGATGTATTTCTCAAACATGATCCCTAACACTTTTTTATCTTTACAAAAATATAGCTAATAAATCGTTTTCTCCTGTCAAGTTGGTAGAAAACATAATAATCTTTGACATATTATTCTTAGGGAGTTACATAAACAACTTGTGATTCATTTAATTTCAGCAGAACAATTTTTTATGCTCTACAGTAATGACTTAAAAGAAAAATAAAGAAACAGAGCCAAGGATTTATTAGTAGTTTTTTTATCTTCCATGTCATATGCCCAATCAAATTTGTCTGGGGATTTGGGTAGAGTTGTTGTGTCTTTCCTTCTTTCAGGCCACTGCTTCTTAAAGTCAGCAGAAAACAGGGTAGACCATCTCAGTAAAGCTTTGAGACATTAACATTCCAAGGCATGTGTGGAATATTTCATTTCCCAACAGGATGCTTCTTGGAAATATTTTTACTGTGAATTTTATAAATCTTATCTGGAAATAATCAATCAATTGCCATTTGGCTTCTTACTTCCCTAGAGGTTAGTATTCCTTTTATGCTGGTGAATCAACCCAGGTTCAGTCAGTGGAGAAGTGTTGGACTGAAAGTTCTGGAATATGGGATTTATTATAGGGAAGAGCCTTTACACAACTGTGAGAAACACCGGCCCCAAAGAGGAGCTAAACCAGAGATTAGTTGCTAGGCCATCAATCAGAAAACTCATGTCCTTCAAGCTTCATAACTGGGACAAATGGGGAGTTTATGGAGAAGCGGTGTTTCTGCGTAGTTACCTCCTCAGCTGGTGAGCCTGTGCAGATGTTGGAGGAAAATTTGAACACACAGAAGCACTTCTGTGGCTGTCTGTCACCCCATGCAATGGTGAACGGCCTTCAGAGAGACATGGGCACTGCTTTATTTCTGTTGTCCAAGTTCACACAGTTTTTTAGTTTTCACTAATTTGGAACCATCCAGGGAAATAGATGCCCCACTGTAACCAACTTAACCTCAGTTCTTATAAAACTTGTACTTTGTCCTTGTAAAACTCAGGTAAAGCTATAACATGTATCTGTACTTGAAATCTTAACTTACAAATATGCACAATTTTGTTAGAACATTGTGTTGGCCAGTTGAGAACTAGAGTATGCCCTTTATTATATAGTTGAACATACCCAAATAACAATATTTTAGTGAAGATCCCAGTTATTGGGGCTTCACAGTGATGCTATTTGACAAATGCTCGCATTGGAATTGTAAGAAAGAAAATAAGAGTAACACGTCTATGATTATATTTATGTTTGAGTAGAATCAGTACATATATTAAATAGAGAGAACAAGTCTACAGAACAGAGATACCTGTGGATAGGGAAGAAGTAGCTGGTAGGCTGCAGTTAGTGGTAGAGGGCCAAGGAATTCACAGAATAGAAGTGAATCTAGTAGGAAACAGCACAGATCATGTTTAGAAGCAAGCCACCTAACTGATAAAAGACAGGCAGAGCTTCCTTCCACTGCTTAACCCTCAAATGCCTGTGACAGCAAGAGCTGGGCAAAGTTTGGAATTCAACCCAGGTCTTCCACCTGAGCCAGCACCATGCATTAACAGGAAGCTGGAATGGGGAGCTAGAGACAAAATCTGAACCCAGGTACTCTGACATGGTTTTGTCTTTCTTAAATACTAGGTCAAACACCCATCTCAAATGTATCCTTTAATTCCATTTTCTATGAACATTTTGAAGCTTTTTGGTTCTAGAGGTCTTGACATTCTAAATTTAACTTTTCTGACATGCACATTGTACAAAAAACCTCTTCATATGGATGCTCTCAGAGGCTTGTGGTGATCCATTCTGATTTTCTCTTTTGGCCTCAGGCACTGTGGCATACCTTTACTGAACAAAATGCTGTTATTTCCCAAAACTATTTTACTACATTTTAGCTCATGTGCCATGCTCGCTCTCTCTCTCCCTCTCTCTCTCTCTCTTTTTCTCTTAGCTCCTAGGAGTACCAAATGCCACCGTTGTTTCATGTAACCTTTGCAGCATCTTGCACTTAAATGACAAAACAGTGCCATTTAAAAGGTTACAGTCATTTCTAAATGCTAGGGTGAATGTGGACATCCCCCTTTTGTTTCAATAGGGCACTGTTTGGTGACACTTTCAGCCATGCAGATACAACGAGGCCATGGAAAAATGAAAATGCACTTGCTTCATACCAAGGTGTTGTGAATTCTAATTGTTAAGTCATGTAAATGGTTTCATATACTGAGTTAAATCTGCAGAGATTATTATGTTATTATAATATATTGGTTTCCTCTGGCTTAGGGCATGTTATGCTAGTGAATGAAGAATTGAGACAGGATAAATCTACCCAAAGAAAGAGAATCAAGCCCAAATAATATGGAAATGAGCCAGCTGGTGAGATAGACACATCTAATATCCAGAAAACTCAAATCACAGACAATGGCTAACAATTAGAGAAAGGAAGTAACCAGATAGTCCCATATCAATTTCTCATTTCCTACATTATCATTCCCTTCTCTTTAAGAGAATGGACTCAGCCAAACTTCCCTAGGCTTAAATTCTGGGTTAATTACATATTAGTTACATGTCCCTGGGAAATTAAAATACTCTCTCAGTATTTCAGTCTTAACTATAAATGGGTACAATAATACCTACATTATAAGATTGGTGGAATGAGTAAATGAGTATTTATATACATTACGAATAATGTTAGAAAATGTCTAAATCACAGCAGGTAATTTACACATCATGGTTATTACCAATCATATTTGTATCCCCAAAGATTAGTAAAATCTTAAACATGAGAGCATTGAAGTATCTGAGTATTGGGACCTTTGTCCATGGTTTGGGATAAGAATGAAGAATCAGAAAGCGATCATGAGACAGCTGAAGATAACCTGTCAGGGAGAAAAAGTGATGACCAGGAACATAGGATGGACTTCCAGGAAATACAAAGAGTAATCTCAAATGCTTGAGAAAGAACTACTCTTTTGTTAATTATCTCTGTTGTGGGAGCTCAGATGATAGTTGCATGTATAGTAAAATAACCAACAACCTAGAATTCTAGAGAGCCTTGAACATGGAGGGTAGTATTGTATTTTGATAAAAAATTTATTTATATCTAAGCCATTTCTGAGTGCCAGGTATTTGGAATATGACTGGAACTAATATTGTAGTTGGAAGAAAGATAATTACAAGTACATGTACACAATAATAAAAAATGCAGAATCTTGATGTGAAGCAAGGGGAGAGGGAGTGGGATAGGTGAGGGTAGCGGGTGGGAGGGAAGTTATTGGGTGGGGGGAAGCCATTGTAATCCATAAGCTGTACTTTGGAAATTTATATTCTTTAAATAAAAGCGTTATAAAAAATGCAATAGGTACTATTTAAATGAGAACAATTTCTGAACATAGACTTTATTCGAAGATGTCAGAAAAGATTTTCTGAAATATTTAGGATGAAAACTAAAATATAAGGAAGAGGAAGTGGGTAAAAAAAATCAAAAGAACAGTTCACCAGGAAGAAGGAATAGGAAGTTCAAAGGTCTTGAGACAAGAAAAAAAATGGTTGAATGTGTTCAAGTCACACAAAAGAGACACACAATGGTAAGTTCAGTGAGGTGGGGAGATTTATAGAGTTGATAAAGTAAGATGGCAGCCTTCAGGTCATGCTCAACTTTGAAGGCAAAGAGAAGGACTGTAGATATTTTCTGTAAAACAAGGAATAGGTGCCCATAATTATTAAATGAGGAAATGAAATAATGTATTTCCTAATTTAAAAATGTCTGCAAAACACTGAAGATGGATTGTCCATGTTTCTGAAGGCAATTTCTCTGCCCATGCCCTCAGCCTCACCTTCCTTGCTCACTCAAGGCCTGACTCAAGCAATTCTCCCAACTTCCCTCTCTAGGAGAGTTTCCCAACAACACACAAATGTGTTTCTTGTTTTCTGCCATCTTTTAAAGCTTCTCACAACCTGTTTTCCCACTTTAATTATCCTCCATTTCTCTCTTATCCTTAATATATTTTAACAAACATAAGTAACAAAGAATGTAAAGAAATCACTTTAAAAAGTTGTCTTAAACTCTCTAGCTGCAATTTGTCTGCTTCTATTTTCTCTTAATCTCACTATGAATAGACTTTCATTATGAATATTTTGATCACAATGACTTTTGACTTACTATGTCACTTGGCCTGTGACTAGTCTTTATCACAGTTGACCTATCGGCAACCTTTGTCACTGTCTATCATTCTTTTTCTGTCTGGGAACTTTTTCATCATTGGTTTCTGTTTCTACATTCTCCTAGCCTCTCCCCTATGTTTCTGTGTGCACCTCTGTCTCTTAATGGTTCTCCCCCATTGCCTCAATCTCATAGTTGTAGCACATACTAGATCTTGCCTGTATTCTAACTGTACTCTCAGGATTATTTTATCTAGTACCATGACTTCAAACGTTGGGAAACTTTTTTCTCCAAGGGCTATTTGGATCCTTGGAGATGGACCACATCATCTGTGGTCCAGAGTTATCAACTTACCAATTAGCCTGCTATAGATTTATTACATTTTGAAACGCCTTCTGTTGCCTGGGCAGGGCCAGATCAAATGTTTTCAATGCTTTATATAGCCTGGGGGCTAGATATTCCCCACCCCTGATCTATAGGGACAGACATCAGGTACAGCAGCTAAGATGCTCCAGGAGATCCCTGTATCCCGTTTCAGAATGCCTGGTTCAAGTGCCAGCTCTTCTGCTTCTAATCCAGCTGTTAATGTACCTGGGAGGCAGCAGGTGATGACCCAAGTATCTGGGCTCCTGACACACACATAGGAGACCTGGATGGAGTTCCAGGCTCTTGGTTCCATCCTGACCCAGCTTTGGCTATTGGAGGGTATTCATAAAGTGAAGCAGCAGATGATATGACTGAATATCTCAAATAAGATGAAAATAAATAAATAAAAATATTTAAATATCAATATTAACAATACCTCTCAAATTTATATTCTACTTTGGACCTCTACCATGAATTTGAGATCCACATATTCAGCCATATAATGACATCTTGGATGTCTAATAGACATCTAAAGTTAATTTGCTAAAAACACCTTCTGCAAAAAAAAAAAATCCATTTCTGTTAGTGGCAGCTTGATTATTTACATTGAACACCAAAATCTTCAGGCCATTTTACCTCTAGTCCTCTTCATTTATCCTACATCCAATTTATTAGAAAACTTGGTGGGTTCTACTATTAAAATGCTTTTATAATTAGAATTCTTATTATCATCAACACTACTATTACTCTGGAAAAACAACCATAACCCTTGACTTGGATGGAGTGCATTTGGCTCCTAATTGATATCTCTGTTTTTGCTTTTTGCCTTCCCTCCAGATACCTTACAAATCAAACAGCCACAATGACATTAAAATAATAAAAGGCAAAAAAAGAAACAGACAAAAACTCTCCTCCTTAAACTTTTCAATGGCTTCCTTTTGTAGGTGAATTAAAAGCTAAAGATGTTTTTCTATAAGTTTTCTGGCCTTGCTGCTGCCTTTTTTACATCATCTCCAAATACTTGCTTCTTATTCACTTCAATCACACGGCCCTTATTTGCTGTTTCTAGAATGTTCTAGACATGTTTCTACTCTGTACTTGCTATTTTTACTGTGTGGATTGTTCTTCACCTAAACATTCACATGGGCAGTTCACTAGTTTGCTACAGGTTAATTTTTTTTTTGGGGGGGGGGGGTTGTTGTTTGTTCATTTGTTTTCATCTCCTTGAAAAGCAGAGCAATAGAGAGAGCACAAGAAAAAGGATTTCCTTCTGTGTTCACTCACCAAATACCTGCAACAGCCAGGGCTGTGTCAGGCCAAAGCCAGGAGCCTAGAACTCCATCCAAGTCTCCCACGTGAATGATAAGGGCCTAGATACATGAGACATCATCTTCTGCCTCTTTGGATGCATTAGCAGGAAGCATTGGCTTTGGATCCAAGGCAGAGGAACCAGGACTCTCTAGTCAGGCATGTGGTCATCCTAAGTGGCAGCTCAACCTGTGCCCATCTCTCTT
This sequence comes from Sylvilagus floridanus, assembly GCA_949820135.1. NCBI lineage: Eukaryota > Metazoa > Chordata > Mammalia > Lagomorpha > Leporidae > Sylvilagus > Sylvilagus floridanus. The sequence continues at coordinate 29,081,583 of OX463242.1, read as the reverse complement.
AAAGAATTTCAACAGTCAGGAAGCAAAAACCACAGCAGGTGTTTCAACAACGAAGACTCGATGTGGAATTGGTTAAGCAGGACTCACTAAAGGCAACCATGATATAGTAAAGCAGGAGGCAGCTACCAGCTCCACAACTGAGAGGAGCAAAGGCAAGGACTGAGGGTTATCAGAACCTGGCAGCTCAAGTTCATGGAGTTGTGATCAAGACACCTGGTGTTGGGACTCAGGGACTCCAAGAGGGGCCCCATGGCGTTTACTCTCATAATAAGCCCCGAATATTGTCAGTCCCCTCCTCCAATGTATATGTTAAAGCCTTAATCCTCAATGTGACTGTATTTGGATACAGGGTTTTCAACAAAGGTAGTTAAGTTTAAATAATATCATATGGGTAGGGCTGTAACACAACACGACTAGTGTCCTTATAAAAAACAGAAGAGACACCACTGTGTGTGCAAACAGAGGAAAAAACCCATGTAAGGACACAAAGGCTTCCTGGAAGCCAAGGAAAGAGGCCTCAGAGGAACCTTAATCTTAGACTTCCAGCCTCTTTAACTGAGGGAAAAAACAGTTCTATTCTAGCCAACAAGCATATGCTATTTTGTCATGGAAATTACAGCAAGGAACATAGACCACAACTCATCCACGCTGAAGCTTGGGATCAAACAAGGTCCTGGAGAAGTAGACTTGGGACTGAGATAAAGACAATTCTGATAGGGAAGTCAGAATGCAACTGATTCAGGGTCGGGTGTAGTGCAGCCATTTAAGATGCTAAGATATTCATATACGGGATATGTGCACCCCATGTCAGAGGTCTGATTCCAGTCCTGGCTCCCTTGCTTCTGTTCCACATTCTTGTTAATGTGCACCACGGGGAGCAGCGAGTGACACCTACAGTGCTAGACTCTCCTAAACCAGGCCCTTGGGTAGTAAACCAGCAGATGGAAGATCTCTCTCTCTCTCTCCCCATTTGTCCTTGTTGTAGCACCAAACGAAACCAGATCCCACCGGAAGCCAAGCAGGCCTCTGCTGGCCCAGCCCTCAGGGCAGCCAGCGGGGCCACTCAGGGATCCGCGTGGCAGGGGGACGGTCCCCACGCCGGTACCACCCCCGCTCCCGCCACACACGCCCTCAGGTCCGGGGAGGGAGGCCTGGCCGAGGCAGCCCCCCAGTGGGGCAGGGAGCTCCCTGTTGGCCACAGGAGGGCTCAGCTCTGTCCAGCGCGCCCCTCCCAGCGCTGGGAGGAGCCCCGCCCACCGTGACGCCTCGGGCCGGTTAGCAGCACAGAACAGGTACCTCCCCGGTGACGCGGGCGCTGCCCTCCCCCCACCGCGTCCACGCACACGCTCACTGCTGTCCCTGCACTCACGGCACACACGCGTCCAGCCGTGCACACACGCCCCGCCCCGGCCAGCGAGGCCGACCTGGCAGGCACGGGCGGGCGTGCGCAGGTCCGTGAGGAGCCCAGCCGCTGGCGCCGGCGCTCTGGGGGCGACTCAGGCTCTTGGCCAGTGCGTTCTTCTCGGGGCTTTGGTCACGAAGGAAGGTCTCTTCCCACCCAGAGGCCGCGGCGCCCCTGGTCCCGGATCCTCTCCCCCCTCAGCGAGCCCTCACTGCGCTCAGGGCCAGCCGCAGGGGCTCAGCCAGAACGCCGGAGCCTGGGGCGCCCGTCCCCTCCCCTCCCCCTTCCCCTCCCTTCCTCCTTCCCCTCCCCTCCTCCTTCCCCTCCCCTCCCCCTCCCCCTCCCCTCCCCCTCCCCCTCCCCTCCCCTCTCCCCCCTCCCCTCTCCTCTCCCCCCTCCCCTCCTCCTTCCCCTCCCCTCCTCCTTCCCCTCCCCTCCCCCCTCCCCTCCCTTCCTCCTTCCCCTCCCCTCCCCTCCCCTCCCCTCCCCTCCCCTCCCCTCCTCCTTCCCCTCCCCTCCCCCTTCCCCTCCCCTCCCCTCCCCTCCCCTCCCCTCCCTTCCCCTCCCCTCCCCTCCCCTTCCCTCCCCTCCCCTCCCCTCCCCTCCCCCTTCCCCTCCCCTCCCCTCCCCTCCCCTCCCTTCCCCTCCCCTCCCCCTCCCCCTCCCCTCCCCTCCCCTCCCCTCCCCTCCCCTTCCCTTCCCTCCCCTCCCCTCTCCTCTCCCTTCCCCTCCCCTCCCCTCCCCTCCCCTCCCCTCTGTCCCGCGTGGACTCCAAGCAGGACCGTGGTAGCACAGGGGTAGCCTAGGCAGCAGGAGATACCTCACGTCCTCTGTGTTGTGGTTTCTATCTTACATGTTCTCAAATGCTTGTATTTCAATAAACCTCTACCTCTTCGCAAAAAAAAGAAAAAAAAGAAACTGGTTAGAAAATGCTAACAAAAGGTGAAAATTTTGTGCAAGCATTGTGGTGAAGCAAATTAAACTGCTGCTAGGAATGACAGCATCCCACATCCAAGTGCGAGTTTGGGTCCCAGCCACTCTGCTTCTGAGCCAGCTCCCTACTAATGTGCCCGGGAAGCCGCAGTTGATGACCCAAGTACTTGAGTCCCTGCAACCCACATGGTAGATCTAGATGGAATTCCTGGCTCCTGACTTTAGCCTGGCCCAGCTCCACCTTTTGCCAGCATTTGAAGAGTGAACCAGAGGATGAAAGATCTTTCTCTTTCTCTCTCTCAATCTCACAATCACGTGATCCCTGGCTCTTTAATAGAGAGAAAATATGACTCATTAAATTAAAGTGAACACCAAAAATATGTTTTTAAAGTGTCCAGATGATAATAAAATTCATCAGAGTTTAGAAACTGATGATCTCCACACAGCGCCGCACATGGCGGCCATTGGAGGGTGAACCAACGGCAAAGGAAGACCTTTCTCTCTGTCTCTCTCTCTCTCACTGTCCACTCTGCCTTGTCAAAAAAATAAAATAAATCTTAAAATAAAAAAGCACTAAGCCCAATGATGGCTAACAAATTTAAAAAGAGGTATAAAAGCGAACTGATAATAGGTATGAGTGATGTAACAATTTTCAATAACAGAACTGACAGCAAAGTAAATCCTCATATATTTGCAAGGATTTTTATTTATACAGGAAGAACAAACAGTATTCAGTTCGGAAGATTTCCCATATCAATAAAACCCAGTAAGACGTGAGCAGCATTAAACCAGGGGGTGATATCCTATTTCTCTGTAAGTGGAGAGGTAGCTGTTTTTGTGTTTAGTAAGCAAATGTGTTAGTGAATAATATCACTTCTTCAGTCCTGCACACTGTATTATAAATTTTTGTGCTATAGTTTTTAAAATACCCCAGATAATTTATCAAAGGCACACAATCATTGTCAGTGAAAGGTACTCTATATTTACCCTGTCCTCCATACATTGGGGCCCAGCACAGTTAATAAACAGTGCAGCATTAGAATCCACATAGAATAATGAGAGTGATCTATGTGTAAGATCAGGATGCAGCTGTGGCCATATATGTTTACTTGTTTCCTCTTCCCACAATTGTATTAAAATATAAACTAATTTTTTATTAAACTTGCTATTTATTCTCTAAGACAAACAGAGGAGATAGTTCTTGGTGATAGAATCCTGTGAGAATTTCCTTTCATACAGTGTTCTGTTACTGACAAAACACAGAGAAGCACATGTATAGGACTTTGCATGACATCTGCTGGTTCAGTGTGAAAATGATGCAAAAGCTCATTTTTTTATTTCTCCAGTGTATCACTCAATAACATCCCTCAGGACTACCTAGCAACACCCACAGGGCTGGAAGTCTCCCTTTCACTCAGTGTCTCATTATTTAGCTTCCAAGATTTCATTTTATATAAATATTAATAAACTAGAGTTAGAATATATGAACAGCCATATCTCCCATATCTGATAATTTTCTTGAACATTAGGTTTTCCTATCCAAAATACATTTACTTAGTTAACCATCAAATGGAACTGTCTTTGAAATTGTGACTATCCAGAAGCAGCAGCAAGTTCTAGAGAGACAACAGGTCTGTGGGGTGGGTTAGGGGGTGCTTTGTAACACATCAATAGTGGCATGAGGGTCAAGAAAAAGCTTTCGTCAACTAAAATTTTTTCTTCTTAAAAGCTGCTTAAATTATTATTTTTAACCATATATATATTTATGGAGTACAGCATGTTAATTTGATAGATGTACACACTATATGAGAGTATTCAGCCAGAAAAAAAGAATATCTGGTCATCTTAGCTAAAGGAATGGAATTGGAGAACATTATTCTAAGTAAAATACGTCAGGCTCAGAAAGACCGATACTTCGTATTGTTTTTCATATGTGGAAGGTAAAAAATAAAGTCAATGTGAATGGAGAATACTGATTACTAGAGGCTGAGAAGGTTTAGGGGAAAGGAATGGAGGGAAGTTGGACAAAAATATATCTTAACATTACATTAAATTTCACTATTTGAAGATTTTGTCTTTAGTTGCAGGTATATATCCCATCATTGACATTGAAATAATGGCATTATCCACTGGCAGCAAAGGAGAATGAATGTTGTACTGATAACCCTTATTTGCCTCCTACCCAGATCCATCTGTGCCCCAGATGTTGATCACAGCAGCTGGAATCCCCAGGTCTGTTACTGACTGACTGCTTGATGTGGGCAATGGGAGGCAGCAGCAGGAAATGCTATGCAGGAGGAGTGAGACATCCTCGTGGTTCTCCTCACTTCTCTGCGTGCTCACATGTGCCTGTCACAGGGGCTGCATTTTCCCCAAGCACAGATCCCATCCAGGAGCTCTTCCTTGCTATTGTTAGTTTCTGTTTTCTTTCTTCATCATTTCCTTCCTTCTTCCCTCCCTTCCTCCCTCTCTCCCTCCATTCCTCCTTCCTTCCTCCCTCCCTCCCTCTCTCCTTCCTTGCTTCCTTCTTTTCTTCTACTGTCAGTTTCTAAAGGACTCACCATTGTTTGTTTTCACAGCTTTATCCATGCCTCTTTCACATCATTAATTCTATTATTTGAACCACCTCTTAATTTTACAGGACCTTTCATGATATCTTTCTAGATGAGCTCCAATTTATATAAAGGGAAATAATCAAAAGAAGAGAAGGGGTAGTCTAAGTAGGAAGAACACTGAGAGGTCAGGAAGCTCCTAATGTGAACCTCATGCAGTCCTACTTGCTCAAGGACTTTCTGCAAATGATACACTTAGTTATGTGAAAGCCTCTACCTCCTAAATGAATACCTGATGATTTTTGTGTTTTGCTTCATTGGAATCTAAGCTTTGTAAAAGCATGGTAGTATTTGTTTGTTACTACATTTGCTTCTTTTGTCCACTGATAACAAAGTACCTACAACTAAGCTCCTTAATAAGGATTTGTTAAAATTAAGAAGTCACCAGATCATTGTTTGAATGTACAAAGTAATGGGTCAATAGTCACTGACTAATAGGATAAAACATAATACGATGGTTAGAAGTATTAATGTAGAGGCTGACACTATGGTGGAGAAGGTTGGATGCCTGCAATGCTTGCATCCCATATAGGTGCTGATTTGAGTCCTGGCTGCTCCATTTCCAATCCAGCTCCCTGAAAACGTCCTGAGAAAGCAGAAGGGAATGGTTCGAGTGCTTGGGTCCCTGCACCCATGTGGGAGACCCAGAAGAAGCTCCTGGCTCCTGGCTTTGGCCTGGCCCAGACCTGGCCTTTATATAAAATGAAATAGCCATGTGGGTAGAGAACCAGCAGATGGAAGATCTCACTCTGTTTCTTCTGTCTCTCTTTAACTCTGCCTTTCAAATAAACAAATAAATATTTTAAAGAAGAAATAGTATTTATATGTTAATAAATATTTGACAACTATGTATGAAGAAATGCAAGGGCCAATTTATGCCATTTGATGGATTCTGTGGTGTAATAATCCTATTAAACGCATGGCATTCTATTACTTCTGATGCTGCCTCTCTCTGATCCTGTTTTCACATCACTTTATTTGACCACAGTTGGCAAATATTCCTTGTATTAAGGATTCGTGTGTTTAGACCGAATCCACCTGGTTAAACTAGGCATTTCTCGTATCTCAAAGTCCTTAACCTTAATCACATCTACTAAGTCCATTTTGCATGTAAAGTAACATATCCACAAGTTCCAGGCATTTGGGAATAGATCACTTTGTTCTTGAGGAATACTATTCTGGCTAACAAACCCCCAATAAACAACAGTATGCTATTAATATGACATTATTGGGTTCACAGATTCTTGAAAATTGAACAATCAGCTTTTATGAAACAGAAGGAACCAGCTCCTACTATCAGAATTCTGAGTAAGTGCCAGAGTAAGAATGACAGATTTGAATCTCTGCTCAGCAATGTACTGTGAATTTGAGTAAGTGCTTGAATTCCCCATATCTCAATCTTTGTACCATTGGCAATATAAGTAGTATTACATCAATGAGTATTTATAAGAATTGAGGACAGAGATGATACTTGTAACTAGAAAATGCAATTACTTGATATAATTGTTATTTTTAAGTTTATATCATCTTTTTACACATTTTTACATTTGATCTTAGGAGAACAAATATTCCTTATACAACTAAAATGCTGCATCTCCATACATACGATGATCAAATAATTAGAAAGATACAAGCATCTGTTTTCTTCCTAGGGCAGGTGTAACTGATGTTCATAATTATTATTCTAGAATGTATCCAGCAGCTGGTGGAAATTCAGTCAATTTGATCCTATTAGTGTTACTTTTACTTTTGACTTGCTAAGTTCTTAGATTCTGGTTTTAAAACTTTCCAGTAAGCATCATTTTAAGGTAATTATGATAAAAAAAATACCTTAAAGTGGATGGTAATTGACATGAGCAACTGAGGAAGGACGACAACCACAAAACCCTCCTTAGGGGGTGAAGCGAAGATTGCCGCTCTCTGTAGGGAACCACTCAAGACTGCCCACTTGGCAGATTAACTTGTGGTTCAGGTATCCTGATAAAAATGGGATTCAGTAAACCAGTAAAGTCTAGTTTATAGCCACATGTCTAGAGAGCCCCAAGGTATGCAGCTCCCAAATGTCAATCACAAACACCAATCATAGCATCCTCACCAAATCACCAGTCAGCGACCCTCATAGTAAGGAATAAATGTCCCAAACCAGAAAGAAAGTTTGCCACGTTCTCTGTCAACTGACCCAATCCTCTCTTGCATTGCACTTTAATAAGTTTCATTTTACCATCACTACTTTTGTCTCTGAACTATAATTCATTACTCTGTCAGCAAAGAGGAATCTAGGCAAGCCAGATGTCAATAGTGCAGTAGAACTGAAGTAGAAAATTCAGAGTAGCCTCAGAAGCAAGAAATAAGGTTTGTTGGTAATGCACACATTCTTCTCAATAGGACATTGATTAAACACTAGGGAGGGGTGAAAAGAGCCAGGGCAAATGCTCTTCTAGGCTGTACAGAATTCTGGCATTTTCCTGAATAGAGAATAAATTACAACATCTTGTGTATTTGACACAAGGCATTGGAGAGATTATCCTATGTCCCTCTTTTATATTAACATTTTATTTATGTATTTGAAAGGCAGAGTTACAGAGAAACAGAGGTAGAGAGGTAGAGAGAGAGAGAGAGGTCTTCCATCCACTGGTTCATTCTCCAAATGACCACAACAGCTGGAGCTGGGCTGTTGCGAAGACAGGAACCAGGAGCCAGGAGCTTCTTCCAGGTCTCCACGTGGGTACAGGGGCCCAAGGACTTGGGTCCTCTTCCACTGCTTTCCCAGGCCATAGCAGAGAGCTGGATCAGAAGTGGAGCATCTGGGACTCGAACTGATGCCCCTATGGGGAGCTGGCCATGCAGGCAGCAGCTTTATCCACTATGCCACAACACCAGGCCCCTATCCTATGTCCCTCATAAACCTCTGCTCAAATAAAGGTTCCTCAAAGATTTTTCTTATCATAAGAATCCAAAATATTCCATATTTTTGCGACCACAGTAAGACTGCCAGATGAGATACAACTCATTCATTCTTTATTTAATTGTTTCATTTGTGAAAATCCAGAAGTCCCTAAAAGAAGCCCACATTGGATGAAAGATGCATGTAGCTCAGATGCGATCTGAAAGCTTGCTTGCTGCTCTAGCTGGCTCCGACATCTACTTGTTCCAAATGTAGAAAGTAGTTCCTGAGTTACCTAAAATCATGACGTGCTGCAGGGACTGATTTTCTGTCGTGCCCATGTAAAAGATATAGAAATATCTAAGGACTCACCCCTGATCTAAAAAGGTTTGTGACTAAAGTAGGTGAGGTGGGAGTGAATGAGATATGTATGCATGTAAGAGCTAAAGTATAACAAAGGAATCTAACAAATCGCCAAGAAGCATATGTCTAAACAGGAAAAGGGAGACAAAGACAAGTTCAGAGATCACTGTGAGCTGAAAAACCCCCCATTAAAGAAGAATATTCAGCAAGTTTATCAACTGGCTAAAGGACTGAAGGGAAGAGTATGTTCTGGGTAGAGGTAATTAGCAGGTGCAACAGGCTAGTGCTGTTCTTGTCTGTGATGCTATCTGTGGTACAGTGAACACAGCAATCTGTCCCATCTCTCCCATTATTTAGAATTTCTTTAGCCATCTCATGTGAAATTTCCACTTTTTCTTGTGAAAAGAGTCAGAAAAAGCCACAAAAGCCAGATGTATTCGTGTGTAGATTATTTTTTTCATTTTTCTTTACATCACTTTCTTGGTGCAGCCTCTACTTAAAACTTACCTATTTTCTTACTTTTAAAAAATACCTCTATTCCTTACAAATTGGTAAATAATAAAGGAAACCCAAATTCTAACATCCTGGCTAGATTTTTAGGGATGCCAAATGTCAGAGAACATTCTGGTAGGGGGAGGGGCAACATCAAAACCCCAACTGTGCTATTGTTCTATCTCCTTTTAGGCTCTTGTACTGGTCTATGTCTTATCAATGTGAAAACAAAATGTCCTTGAAGCAATGATAAAAAGAAACCTACTAAATATTTTAAAACCAAGGTTGGATATTTCTTATTATTTCTCCAAGTTTTTTAGTATCTATACTTTCTGGAATTCATTTTACATTGACTCTATAATGCCTGTTTCAGCATTGTATATAGGATATACACATGTGTCAGATTAGTCAATTTATTTAACAATTTCTATCATTTAATCAAAGGCTGTGACTCCTTCCCTGAAGAGAAGGAAAGCGTCTTCTCATGCATCTTTCTCTCCCTGATTCTATGGTTATAAAAGAACCCTACTGGGAACATGTAGTCCGCTTTCCCAACCACCAACCACAGGAAATCCAGTAGCTTCTCAGCAAAGGATTAAAAAGAAAATGTCAAAACAATAAAGGCACCAACCTGGTTGTGTCTGCTTTTGTTTACTTTGTATATTCTCAGAAACTAGCCAGTGTATGGTACATGATGAATAATATATGATGAATAAAAATCAATAATGAAAGAATGCTTCTTAAGGAAAAGGAACTTTTCAAGTCATTGAAGTCATACGAGCATTACAACTGACTAGAAACTGGATGTTATCCAATAATTAGTTAAATGAAGTAACAATTTTAAATTGAATGAATGAAAGAAATTGTCTCCACTGAAAAAATACACAATTTTCCAAAGGAATAGATACAGTCTCATATGTTCCTCTGATGTTTACTCTAATTGAACAGCTATCCAAAATTCCAATCTATCTGCTAACTCTATATTGCTAATAGACCCAAATGAACATGTTTGCAGTTTGGCTGGTGAGCAGACTTCTTCAAAGTAATGAATGAGAACATACGTTCCCACTGGTGCTTGCAACAGTGCCTTGCAGGTTAGGATCTGCACCTGTTACTGCTGCTAATGATGTGGCTATCCTCGCAGCTAGGCTCCTGACTTCTCAGCTGCCAAGGAGAGTACCTGCAGAGCACAGGGAGAGCTGGACGTATTTTCAAACATTTCTCTGTGTTCAACTGTCAGATTAATGAACAAAACAAATATTTCAACTCAAAGAAAAAAAAATGATGGAGTGGATGTCCTTCTCCAATGCAAGAACTACAATTCAACTGTCTCACACTTCTGCCAGAGCTGCAGGAGAGGCTGCTCACCTGTGCTGACTTACTGGTCTCAGCATTGATCCAGGCGCGTCCCTTTGAAAAGAAGTCATCATTCAGTTGCAATGTCCTTTATAGTCAGTCATAAATTCCTGTAGTTTAACTCCTAATTTGTAGGAAAATAATATTTCCTTTAAAGCATTGAAATACATTATTTTTATTCTTCTTTTTTTTCTCTGAACAAATGCACAGACACTACAGTGATGTGGGATAATCAAGTAGCTAGATTAAGTTCACAAGCTGAAAGCCACCCTCCCCTCCCGCCAAACACAGTCCCTGTAATCTTACCTGCTCACCTGTCAATCAGATGACCCATCCCAAGGAAGGACTTCCCATTAGCTCTGACCTGGGGCCAATACTATGTAAACACTTCTGTTTCTAAGCTCATAAAGAGCCAAGGGGCTCACTTAGCTAATCCTCCGCCTGCGCGAGCACCCTACATTCTAGTCCCGGTTGGGGTGCCAAATTCTGTCCCGGTCATTCCTCTTCCAGTCCAGCTCTCTGCTGTGGCCCAGGAGGGCAGTGGAGGATGGCCCAAGTGCTTGGGCCCTGCACCGCATGGGGACCGGGAGGAAGTACCTGGTTCCTGGCCATTTGGGGGGTGAACTAACAGAAGGAAGAACTTTCTCTCTGTCTCCCTCTCTCTCTCTCACTAACTCAGCCTGTAAAAAAAAAAAAAAATAAAGAGTCAAGTAAAGCAAAGGCATGCGTGCTCTACCTCTCCATATGGACTGGAATGAGACTCTTTACCTTTCCTGGCCTGCTTTCCCTAAACAAAGCCTACATGTGTGTGTGTGTTTTTTCTCACTTTGTTAATCAACATTATCACAATGCACATCATGTTTGTGTCTGTACTTAGAATGCTTCTGTAAGAAAAAGGCAAGAGGCTGGAGTAGAAATTTAGGCCCAATCTAGCCCACAACAATTGTACTTCTGATCCATCCTCAGAAAACCAAGGTAGAAGAGCTATGCTCGCCCTAGTCATCTTTTGGAAATTGGGGAACTGTGACATCCTGCTGCATTGTCATGTTGCCCATGCCTCCATGCCTTTGTATCAGATGACCAGTGTAGAAGGGAGGCTCTGGCACACCTTGTCTTCTTGGCAAAATCATTGTTCTTGATTCATGTTTGTTCCCTATATGTGATCTGCTTGGTGCAAACACTCCTTTTAGTTCTACCCTGTCATACCTTATGTCTATCTCTGTCTTAGCACTTAACATTTGGAGAATTCTAATTCTCTCACGCCAACAAGGATCTTCTGAAGGCCCAAAACTGACTTATTCATCACTTCATGCTTAATAATAGTAGATGCCCAGCCAAATGTGTGTTGACTGGTATGATGGATGGAGGATGGAGGGAGAGATGGCAACTGGCTTTGAGCTGCATATACCACAGACAAGTAACCATCAGTAAGAAAACTGACAGTAAATGCAATCTCAATTGCTTTCCCTAGGCCCCCAAAATGCAGAGATATGTAAAAGAACTCTCCTGTCTTAGGAGTTTACAATCTATCTGATAAATGATGCAGTGCGAAGTTTTCCCACTCAACAGCGGTCTAGAAGTTTCTATAAATAGAAATGCTGCCGACCTCTTGGGAAGCTTCACCTGGTTGGTGATCACAGAAACCCTGTCTCAGTCAGCTGTGAGTGGGTGGCAGATGAGGTAAGTGGGGAGGGACTTGATTCTCTCTCTGTCTCAGTTGAGCTGAATTCAGTTGGGATGATTGAAATCTGCATCTGTGATAAGTCAAAGGTAATTTAGAGCTCTCCCAGAAATCAGTCCTGGGCTCATTGCCAGGCTAACTGGCAAGCGCTTTTCAAATGTGAAAGATTGCCATTGGCCTCTTTCCTTCTAATAAAAAATATCGTAAGCTACAAAACGGAATGTTTCACCCTTCTATGTTTACTTAAATTTATTTTCCTTTCCTGTCAGTAGTGATGCTGCGATAAATCTTTTACTTGCAATGTTTACCTAAAAACTGATTTTTACGTGGTTTCATAAAGATTTTGGTGAAAATGTATTAAAAAAAATAACTGCTCCCCAAAGCAGCCTCACAAATAGGGAAACTTAGTAACCTCCACTGTGGCTAGAACTGAGAGAGGCCAGGAAGGTCTCTTTCCAGTCCTTCACGTGCCACCTGCCAAAATGTCTCATTTTACACATAGAAATATATACATTTGTGGGCGAGCACTTGACAAAGCAAATAAGACGATACTTTGGATGCCTTTATGCCCTGTCAGAATGCCTAGGTTCAAGTCCAAGCTTTGCTTTTTTTAAGATGTATTTATTTGAAAGGCAGAGATACAAAGATAGGGGTGTGGGGCAGAGAGAGAGAGAGAGAGAGAGAGAGAGAGAATCTTCCATCCATTAGTTCACTCCTCAAATCATGCCAATCTGAGCCAAACCAAGGCCAGCAGCCAGGAGCTTCTTCCAGGTCTCCCACATGGGTGCAGGGAGAATTCAGGCCATTTTCTATTGCTTTCCCAAGCACATTAGCAGGGAGCTGGATCAGAAGTGGAGCAGCTGGGACTAGGAGTGGCACTCTGAACTGGAATACTGGCACTATAGGCAGAGGCTGAACCTTCTCCACCACAGTGCTGGCCCCCAGCTCTGCTTTTGATTCCTCCTTCCTGCTGATATGCACCCAGGAATCAGCATGTGAAGGTTCAAGTCTCTGCCACTTTTGTGAGAGACCTGGATTCAGTTCCTGACTTTGGCTCTTGTGGGCATTTAGGGAGCAAATCAGCAAGTGGAGGGTTTATTTTTCTATCTGTCTTAGTCTCACTTTAAGATAATGTTTAAGAAAAAACTAAAAATACATTTAATATCCAACGTTTCAAGCTTTCAGAGTTCTCTCATGATATTGACAGCACTTAGCAGTGTCAAGCAGTCTTCAAGTTGAGGTTGTCTTGCAAGTGACTCGTGAGTCATTCAGGCATCATCTTAGTCTTTTCTTCACTCCTTTTTTTTTTAGGATTTAGTTATTTATTTGCAAGGCAGATTTACAGAGAGGCAGAGGCAGAGAGATCTTCCATCTGCTGGGTCACTCCCCAGATGGCTGCAACAGCCAGAGCTGAGCCAATCCGAAGCCAGGAACCAGGAGCTTCTTCCTGGTCTCCTATCTAGGTGCAGGGGCCCAAGGACTTGGGCCATCTTCTACTGCTTTCCCAGGTCATAGCAGAAAGCTGGGCCAGAAGTAGAGCAGCCGGGACTAGAACCAGCGCCCCTATGGGATGCCGGCACCACAGGCGATGGCTTTACCCATACCCCACAGCGCTGGCCCCTTTCCTTCACTCTTACACTGAAGACAGCACTCAGAGCTGCAGAATCCTCGGGATAGGTTTCCAGGCAGCCACTATGGTGGGATTGGAACTGGCCTGGTTCTAAGAAGGAAGAGGTTCACTGAGAAGAGGTTCACTGATCTTTACCTCAACACAAGGAAATGCAAGTAACCACACACACACACACACACACACATACACCAAAAAAAAAAAAAAAAAAAAAACCTGTGACAATTTTGTGACTATCAACCATCAAAATGTTAGAATGACTCTAAAGGAAAAGATGACCATCTGAGCTTCTCAACACCAGTGAGCGATGGGTGCACTGGGAAGCCTTCCTCTGCATACTCACTGATTTGGTAAATTATGAATCCATTCCATTTTGAACATTATTATACAAGATGCCAAGAAAAATAAGAAGGCATAGACGGTGCTCTTGTGATGCTCCCAAACAGAGAGTTTTACTGAGTAGGGGATTGCATAAAAGGTCAGAGAATTGGGACTCGGTTTAAGAAAGATAAATTGGAAAACATCATGTCACTGCATAATAACAATTTGAACGATTTTCTTGAAGTTTCAATTATTCTCAAACAGCTTTCACAGTATTTCTTAATTTACTATTTCTGCATACTAACTTATTACTTAAATGAGATTTAAAATCAACTGTTTAAATGAAGTTTTTATTTTGGAGTAGTTTTATATTTACAAAAAAAATTGTGAAAATACTACCAAGAGTTTCAACATACCACACATGAGATTTCCTTGACTAGTAGCATATTACATTATTGGGTGCATTTGTTGCTATTAATGATCCAAGAAAAGGTATGTTATTATAAACTAATGCTTCTAGTTTATTTACAATTCCTTATTTTCCACTCACTGTTCTTTCCGTGTTCCACAGCCCCATTCAGATACCCATTACATCTATTCATCATGTCTCCCTAGGCTCCCCATTTCTCAGACCTTAGTTGTGAAGACCTTGACTGTTTGGGGGAGCAGAGGTCAGTAATTTTGTAAAGTATCTCTTAACTGAGATTTGATTGATGGTTTTCTTATGATTATGCTGGGGTTGTAGGTTTTGCAAATAAGAGCACAGAGATAAAGTGTTCTCATCATAGGGTATTAGTATTACACATCATGAAGTGTTCTTATCTGTATCAATGTTAACTTTACGATTTATACAGGCTCATCTGAGTAATAGAGTTCCGGTCACAGTTTTGAGGAGCTACTTGTATTTTTTAATACATTTCACTCTTTTATTTTTTTAATCTTTGTGCTTCTGTCTTCAAGTTCACTAATTTTCTCTCCAGTGTGTCAAGTCTACTGATGAGCCCATGGAAGATACTCTTCATGTCTGTCACTGTACTTTTATTTTGAGCATTTCCATTTGTGTTGGTTCTATAGTTTCCATATCTCTGCTTCAATGGTGGATACATTTCATATTCATACCCCAAATATGAAATATAATGGAAGCTTGAGCTGGAGAAGATCTTAGAGGTCAACATGCTATGATACAATTATGTTACATCTGCTAAGATTCATGTCCAGAGTGCTTAACATTCCATTAGCTACACACCTAATTATTCCATATTCTTCAACTTTTCCACTAGAACTTTTAGCATGTTAATTATGACCACGCATAAATGCTGTGTGGCAGTTCCTATATCTGGGTCATATCTGAGTATTGCTTTATTTATACTTTGCCTATCAACAAAGTGTTGTGTTTTGCTTACTTCTTTGTTTATCTCATTATTCTGTTGAAAGTTTAATATTGTGTGTAGAATAGTGGAGACTGAAGTAAATAGTATGTCTGGCTGGAAATGGGCATGTCTCCTCTTCAGCCAGACTTTTAGTCTGTCCAGGATAGGGGAGAGAGTTGATCATTACAGTCAAGGGGTTAAGTTGCATTGGAGTATGGTTGTTGCTATGCTACCTTACGTGCTTCAGTTTCAATTTTCTACTGTGGAAATTGTGGTTAGGGTGGGAACTGATTTGCTGCAGGGTTATTTGTCATGTTCCTGCTCTACTCTCAGCTTTAGATGTTGCCTGTGCTCCTGCACTTAGGGAGGTTTTTCTCTGCGAGCATTTGCTCCTCCCCAGCAGGAGACCATGGTTGTCTGGTTATTTGGTTTCACCAGGTGGTGGTTAGTAGGGTTGCCATTGTCCCGGTGCAGCCTTATATCACTGTATCTCAGGGCTTTCTCAGTGGCCCTTATCCAGCACTGGTAGATCTCTTGTGGTCTGGCTCAGGAGATTTCTTGCTTCTTTCAAAATAGAGAGAAAGGAGATTTTTTTCTTTTGCCCAGCCCCAGTGGGCCTTGACCTATGACCTGGGTATGGTAGGATTTGCTGCCCCTCTGACATCAGCCATTTCTTCACAGAGAGAAGCGGCCAGATGGACTTGCTGTCTTTCTCCCAGTAACGACCCCTACCCTTCTCCAGACCCGAACCGTGAGGAAAGCTGTATTCCACCTGCCCCTAATCTCCCAAGTAGGTCCTTGTGGAGAGCTGTAAAGAACAGCATACCATGCTTGCTTCAGCAGCACATACACACACACACAAAAAAAAAAAAGCCTACAAGTGGTTGCAAGTTCCCTTTGTGGCTCCAGCTCCTGGAGGTTCCACATTCTTACATTTGCCCACATTCCAATTTGAACAGTTTTTCTTCAAAATTTTTGGCTGAATTATTTTTACAAACTTGAACAAAAGCCCCAATTTCCATCTGTCAGCTCTCAGGTTAGTCCAGGAGTGTGGTTAATAGCTCTTTCCTTCAAAGTACCTGTCTTTCTTCAACTTCACTTGGTTGGTTTATCTGTGACCTCACTTGTATGATAGATTACAGAAAATTTATGGTTTTGGAAATTATCTTGTTTTTCTGACTGGTATGATGTAAGCAATCTTTTTACAGTTTTCATTTCCAAAGCAGAAGCCAGAAATGCCTGGTATATTTTTAAATGAATATGTAATAACATTTTAATAGGCATACTTTCCATCTGGAATCATCCTGTTTACAACCAATATTATAAATATCAGATTCAAGGAAATTTTACTGTGCTTGGGGAAAATTGACTAAGTATTGGGGAACTTGGATAGTGCCCCAGCTTTGTCACTAATTAGGTGTCTCGACATCAAAAATTTATTTAAGCACTCTGTTCTTGAATATTTGCACATACATCATGAAGATATCATATCACATTGACTCCTAAAATCCTTTACAGCTCTAATTTCTATTGTATTTCATATGTTAGATAAGAAAACATGTATTTTCACATACTTTTAATTGTGTGAACCTATTTCACTAAATAGCTGAAATTACAACTCAGAGAGACAAATTTTTTCCTATAAGTAAACTACTTCCTGGAAGCAAGTTAGGTACATGATAATTTGTCCTCAAAGGTTAGTGATATTTTAAGAAGTAAAGATATTAAATATCCCATAGCAAGTGTCTCTGTTCTACTAGCTGAAGAATAAATTAATTTTAACAATTTATTGAATTATTCACACAAAAAATAGCTCCAGATGTCAACTATGACTCCAGAAATTTAAAAAAAATTCTCTAAATTAAATAAAATCCACAGAATTGTAGCACAGAAATCCAAGAGGAAGTTAAGTTTTTATTTCCCATTAAAGATCAAGTTACATAGGATCTACATAGTTCATAAAATATGTACATATATTAACTTCCTTAATTATTCATTTTTATAATAAACAGAGTATCCTGACAAATATATTTAGTTACATGTTAATGTTTATCTTCTCAGGATTTCAATTTATGTCTTGGTTTAAAGCATAAATAAAAACCACCTATTGATACAAGCATTTGTTACTGCAGTTAAAGTGCCACATGAGATACTCACTAGGTTTGAGGCCTGGCACTGCTTCCATTTCTTTCTTTCTTTCTTTCTTTCTTTCTTTCTTTCTTTCTTTCTTTTTTTTTTTTTTTTTGGACAGGCAGAGTGGACAGTGAGAGAGAGAGAGACAGAGAGAAAGGTCTTCCTTTGCCGTTGGTTCACCCTCCAATGGCTGCCACGGCCGGCGCACTGTGGCCAGTGCACTGTGCTGATCCGATGGCAGGAGCCAGGTGCTTCTCCTGGTCTCCCATGGGGTGCAGGGCCCAAGCACTTGGGCCAACCTCCACTGCACTCCCGGGCCACAGCAGAGAGCTGGCCTGGAAGAGGGGCAACTGGGACAGAATCCGGCGCCCTGACTGCGACTAGAACCCAGTGTGCCAGCACCACTAGGCGGAGGATTAGCCTAGTGAGCCGCGGTACCGGCCTCTGCTTCCATTTCAAACTCTGGTAATATGCACCATGGGAGGCACCAACTTAAAAACTGTTAATTATTTATTAAATTCCAGCAATGTGCCATACACCATTTTCAGTGCTTCGATATACAAGAGTATTTGAAATGTTCCTGGGAATGAAATTAAGTTAAGGTTATTTGGGCAAATATCTTTGAAATTCATGCATATGAGGTATCTTCAGAAAGTTCATGAAAGGTGAATCTTACAAAAAACACTGCATGAATTTAAAAATATTTTTGCACCAAAATAAACAATTTTCATTTCTATTTTTGCACAAACTTTTTGCAGTACCATTGCATGAGTGAATAAAGAACCTCCCTGCCCAGTAGCTGACAGCATTACCACAAGTTATTCATCACTGCACATAGTTGCTTCCTTGTGGGGAGGGCTGCTATAGTGTTTGCATCTGGCCAACAGTTCTGGTCACATGACTGATCTAATAATTTCATTCAATAGTGGTTTGTGAGATCTATGAGCTAGTCATATTCAGTAAGCCATATTAATGTACTTTTTAGCTAACATACTTCTATCAGAAAACAGACTATTACAACACAGTTCAAGAGCCTGTAATTCTAGGAGAAATTTAGAAGTACAGTTTTACATGTTTCAACTTCCAAAAGAAAATTGCCTGTTATGTGTGTAGAAGATCAAATCTTATTTTTCCCCTTGATCACAGTTAAGACTTAGAAAATTTTGCCCAAGACACTATTTTAAGTGAATGAAGATTGTATTAGACTCTGCTCTTTTCCCATTGTCTGGCATTTCCTTCAGACGCCTCTCATCTTTCACTCTGATTTCTATCTGGGGTTATAAATATTTGTTACCTGATGAGAAGACTCCAGCCAGGGTCTCTTTGTTTTGTCAACATTTGCAAGAAGTCAAGCCAAGTTCACAATTCAACATTGCCTAATACCATGGGGAGTTTTCACTTTCACATTCCCTGTATTGCCCAATAATTGTTTTTCTTTTTCTTTTTTTTAATGATTTATTTATTTATTTATTTGAAAGTCAGAGTTACACAGAAAGAGGAGAGGCAGAGAAAGAGAGAGGTCTTCCATCTGATGGGTCACTCCCCAATTGGCCGCAATGGCCGGAGCTGTGCTGATCTGAAGCCAGGAACCAGGAGCTTCTTTCAGGTCTCCCATGTGGGTACAGGGGCCCAAGGACTTGGGCCATCTTCTCCTGCTTTCCCAGGCCATAGCAGAGAGCTGGATCAGAAGTGGAGCAGCCTGGTCTTGAACCGGTGCCCATATGGGATGCTGACGCTGCAGGCCAGGGCATTAACCCGCCGCACCACAGCGCTGGCCCCTTGTTTTACTTTTTTTTAAAGATTTACTTGAAACAGCATTACAGAGTGTAGGAAGGGGAGAGGGAGAGGGTACGGGAGAGGGAGAGAGAGAAATGTTAAATTCACTGTTTCATTCCCCAAATGGCCACAATAGCTGGGCTTGCACCAGGCCAAAGCCAAAAACCAGGAGCTTCACCCAGGTCTCCCATGTGGGTGGCAAAGGCCCAAGCACTTGGCCGTTTTCTGCTACCTTCCCAGGAGCATTAGAACAGAGCTGGATCAGTGTGGAGCAGATGGGAGCTGAAGCAGACCTCGTATGGAAGCTGGCATCACAGGCAGTGGCTTACCATGCCACACCAGAGTGCAGGCCTCTGTTGTTCTCAATGTGTTTCCTGAATGGAATATTTGTACTTTGCCTCTAACCCTACCCCCTTGGGGTAAAAATGGCAAGTAGGTAACGAGACTTGGAAGAAAAGCAAGTATTCAACCCAACCTGATACTTCCTAGACACGGAGCTGGATGAGGGAGAAGGAGCTGACAGAGGGCATGCAGGGTCCTCACTGGAGCTCCTCACTGCTGAAGTCCTACACTTTTCCATGACAATCCAACATGCAACAGGCTCTGCACACCTACTTCCCCATCATGTGTGAGACACCACGATGACCTCGTACACACTGAGCTCCACGTGGAGACTCAGGACACCTTCCCAGAGATCACCACTGTAATGAAGCCACAAGCATACTCCACCCTGTTTATGTATTCACTTAGGGCACTACCCCTTACCTGATAAAGCAATGATTTGAACCTTGGTAGGGACAATAGTAGCCACTGTTTCCTGATGGAGAGAGGCTATACCATTAGTTCCTGAATGTGTGCTATTCTTTTACATAAATCCTGCTCTCCTTCTTGCACTTTATATATGTCTTTGCTTTGAATTCTGTCATGCTGAGACAAGAATTGGGGGTCTGTCCCCATAAAAAAACCTAATTCTATTTAACCCTCATCACCTAAAACTATTTTTAAGCTTTTATAATCATTCATATTGCTGTTTTATGTATTCTCTTTGGTTTTGATATTGTTCCTGTCAATGTAGTTGGTCTTCATAAAATCCCAGGGGAGAGGCAGTTTTTATGTGCTTGGTTCAAGACAGAACAAGAGTACACTAATGTACTCTTTTTGATATTTTAGTATTTATGTTCCTGAGTCTATTAATACTCCAAGGAAAATGTTTCAAACTCCCACACACCCTCAAAATTGAAGCTCTTAAAAGGTGCTTTGGTTTGTGTTGTTATATCTGCTATAATTACCATGTTATAAATTAAAATAGGCTATTTTAAAATTAACAACATTTCAAAGATGCAAAAATGCAAATGCAATGACTCAGGGCCCTGGAAAATATCTCATGTCCACAGTCACATGGTATGGTGGACTACAGCTCCCCAAGGCCTCACTCAGAGTCGACTAGTAATTCTATTAGTCTATACAACAAAATTCATGAAATGTATAGAGCTACTTTGATAAGAAGGGACCTGAGAGGTCATAAAATAATAGAAGAAGCAATCATAAACGCGGGGCTTTAAAAGGAAACTTAGTAATCCTTTAACACAATCATGTCTCATCACTTCAGTTTTGCCTATCTCGTAATTGGCTAATTTTTAAAATTTTTTAGTTTTTAACAGATTCAAAATGTTTTGTAGATACAATTCTAAAAACATAGTGATCTTCCCTTCCCCCACCCTCTCCCTCTTCCCTTTCTTACTCCCATTCTCCTTTCTCCTCCCCTTCTGTCTTGTTTTTGAGATAATGTATTTTAAGTGTACATTACAGGAAAAAGGTTTAATATCTAAACAAATAAGAAGTTTATCCAGTAAAAAGCAAAAAGACCCCAGCTATAAACAATAAGTGAGGGGCCGGTGCTGTGGCGCTGTGGCGCAGCAGGTTAAAGCCCTGGCCTGAAGCGCCGGCATCCCATATGGGCACTGGTTCTAGTCCCAGCTGCTCCTCTTCCCATCCAGCTATCTGCTGTGGCCTGGGAAAGCAGTACAAGATGGCCCAAGTCCTTGGGCCCTTGCACCCACATGGGATACCCATGAGGGTGCACCCACGTGGGAGACCCAGAAGACGATCCTAGCTCCTGGCTCCTGGCTTTGAATCTGTGCAGCTCTGGCTGTTGTGGCCATCTGGGGAGTGAACCAGCAGATAGAAGACCTCTCTCTCTGTCTGTCTCTACCTCTCTGTCACTCTGTCTTTCAAATAAATACAATAAATGAAAAAGAACAATAAGTGAATGGAAAAATGACTATTTAACCATATATAGTAAACTTTGAAGTAATCACAGATCACTAAAACTATAGGTCTATAACATTCTTAACAATTGGTTTGACAAAGGTATAAAACACATTTTTACAAAACTATATTTGCAGCACTAGTACACATTGGCATTTATTCACTTATTTATTTTTTAATTTAGTCCCCCTATATAAGGAAGAACATGCAGTATTTGTCTTTCTGTGTCTGGATTATTTCCCTTAACCTGATGTCCTCCAGTTGCACCAATTTCACTACAAATGGTTGAATTTAGCTCTTTTTTAATTGAAAATATTCCATTGTGTATATATACCAGATTTGATTTATCCACTCATCTGATGATGGACACCTTGGTTGATTCCTAGTCTTGGCTATTGTGAACAGTGTTGCTGTGACCATAATGGTGTGGGTATCCCTTCGATACAAGGTGTTCATGTCTTTTGGGTTTATACAAAGTACTGGGGCTGATGGATCACATGGCTGTGGGGACCCATGGATAGGCTTGCCATGGGACCCCCCCATGCTGGGCTTGGCTTATAGCAGTAATGCGGATGTAGCAGCTGATTGAACTTTCCATCTAGCTGAGGATCGTGGAAAACAACAAGATGGCGCTGATGCCCTGCCTGCTGCGTGACTCCACAGCTGAGCGTGATCAAGTGCTGGATTGGAGAGCTTTGTGCATGGACTGTGATTGATTGACTGTGATTGGTTGAATTCGGTATATAAGCAGACCGCGGGAGAAGGAGCGCGGCACGCCAACTTTCCCCCTTAAGGAACGTGCGCACCATCTCTCCCCCTTCTCCCAGTCCCCCACTCTCTTTCCCACTCCTTCTAAGTAAAAGTCTTTTGAAGACCGATTAGCTGCGAGCAGCGTCGTTCCTTTTGCAGCCAAAGGAGCTGACACATGGCAAGTCTAATTCTAGATGTTTTAAGAAATCGCCAAACTGTTTTCAACAGTGGCTTCACTAATTTACATTATCACCAACAGTGTGTAAGTGTTCCCTTTTGTCCACATCTTCACCCACCAACAGTTGTTACTCTCTATGTTTTGTGTTTTAGCCACTCTGACAGGGGAGAGGTGGAATCTCATTGTGGTTTTGATTTGCATTTCTCTAAAGTCTAATGATGTTAAGCATCTTTTCATATATTTGTTGGCCATTTGTATTTCTTCTTTTGAGAATTATCTGTTGAAGTCCTTTGCCCATTTCTTAACTGGATTGACTATTTTTTTTGTTGGGTTTTTAAAGTTACTGATATACTCAGGATATTAATCCTTTGTTGGATAAGTACCTTGAAAATATTTTTTCCCATTCTGCTGAAGGTGTTCACTCTATTGATGATTTCCTTCTCTGTGCAAAAGTTTCTTAGTTTGATATAGCTCCATTTGTTTAGTATTGCTTTTCTTGTCTGTGCTTTGAGTGTCTTGTCCAAGAAGTCATCCCCTACACTATGTCTTGGATTGTTTTCCCTATGTTTTCTTCCAATAACTTCATAGTATCTGGTCTTAAATTTAGTTCTTTGATTATTTTGAGTTGATTTTTGTCTATGGTTAGAGGTAGGGATCTAATTTCATTCATTTTAATATATATCCGATTCTGCCAGCACCATTTGTTAAAGAGGTTGTCCTTATTCCACTGTATGGTCTGAGCACTTTTGTCAAAAATCAATTGAGTGTATGTATGTGGATTAGTTCTGGGCTCCCTATTCTGTTCCACTTATCTATGTATCAGTTTTTATGCCAGTACCATGCTATTTTAATTTCTATAGTTTTGTAATGTGCTTTTAAGTTAAATATTATCATACCTCCAGCTTGATTTTTCTTGCTCAGGATTGCTTTGGCTATTTAGGGTCCTTTGTGATTCCTTATGAATTTTAGGATTTTTTCCAATTCCATAAAACATATCATTAGTATTTTGATAGGGATTACATTGAATCTGTAGATTGCCTTGGATAATATAGACATTTTAATGATACTGATTCTTGCAGTCCATTAGTAAGGTGTATCTTTCCACTTTTGGCCCTTTCATCAGTGTTTGATAATTTATTTTCATTGTAGAGATCTTTCAATTTTTGGTTAAATATGTTCCTAAGTATTTGATTTTTTGGTGGCTATTGTGTATGGGATTCCTTTCTTAATTTCTCTGTGAGTTTATCATTAGCATACAAAAAGATACTGTGTTTTGTATTTATTTTATAATCTGCAAATTTACTCAATTGGTTTATCAATTCTAACAGCTTTTTTTGTGGAGTGTTTGGGTTTTTCCATGTATATCATGTCATCTGCAATCATGGATAACTTGACTTCCTCTTTTCCAATTTTAATGCCCTTTATTTCTTTATCCTCCATAATTGCTCCCACTAAAGCTTCCAAGACTGTATTGAATAAGAGTGGCAAAAGTAGACATCTTGTCTTGTTACAGATCTGAGGGAAATGCTTTCAGCTTTGCTCCATTCATGTTAGCCGTCACAAAGCACACCGAACACAGGAGTAAGGGAAAGGGTTTATTGGGGAAAACCCAGCAGACTGGAGGGGAGGGACAAAGAAGGATAAGAGAGAGAAAGAGAGTATAAGAGAGAAACATAGAGGAGAGGAGCTAGGGAGGAGAGAAGAGAGAGAAGAGAGAAAGAAGTGGGAAGGAGAGCAGATGAGAGGAGCCAAGAGCCACTGTGTTCAGGAAGAGGTCCTTTTAAAACTTTTTTCCAGAGGGCGGACAGGGAAGCAGGAGCAGCGAATCCCATTAGGATGGGGGTGGAGCTTGACAATAGTGGTTGGGCCGTGTGGCCAGCTGGCTTTCAGCAATGGCGGCGGGGGCTAGAGCCTAGGATGTAGATCACACCATAGACAAAATTGTGCCATTTTCCTAACAATTCAGTAAAATATTGACTGTTGATTTGTTATATACAGCCTTTATTGTTTTGAGGAATATTCCTTCTATACCTAATTTATGAGAGAGTTTTTATCATGAAGGGCTGTTAAATATTATCAAATGGTTTCTTTGCATCTAGTGAGATAACCACATGGTTTTGTTCTTTACTCTATTGATGTGATTTATAATGTTTATTGACTTGAGAATGTCAAACCACCCTTACATTTCTGGTATAAATCCCACTTGATCCTGATGTATGATCTTTTTGATTTAGTTTTGGATTTGATTTGCTCATATTTTGTTGAGAATTTTTGCATCTATGTTCACTAAGATTATAGGTCTATAGTTTTTTTTGTGTGTCATATCTTTGATGTTGCTATCACAGTAATGCTCACCTCATATAAAGAGTCTGGCAAAGTTCCTTACTGTTCAATATTTGGGAATAGTTTCAAGAATATTGGGGTTATTCCTCCTTCAATGTTTTATAAAAACCTAAAGTAAAATCATCAGGTACTTAATTTTCCTTGATGAAAGATTTTGATTACTGCTTCAATGTCATTGCTTGTTATGAATATGTTTAGGTTGTTTACTTCCCTTTGATAAAATCTTGATAGGTTATATATATCCAGGAATTTATCCATTTCTTCAAGATTTTCCAGTTTATTAGTATATAGTTCTCCATAGTAGTTTGTTATGAAACTTTGTATTTCAGTGTTGTCAGTTGTAATGTCTCATTTTTATCTCCAATCTTATTTGAGTTTTTTCTTTCCTTCTTTGTTAGTCTGATCTTTTATATTTTTTAGTTTCACTTTCATTTATTTCTGCTCTGATTTCTACTATTTCTCTCCTTCTGCTGATTTTGTGTTGGTTTATTCTTGTTTTTCTAAGTCTTCAAGATGTATCATCTTTAATTTGAGACATTTCTCTTTTTTAACATAAACTCCTAATGTTATAAAGTTTCCTCTTAACATGACTTCCACTCTATCACACAGATATTGATATGTTCTGTTTTTAATTTTCATTTATTTCCAGAAAGTCTTGATTTCCTTTTCAATTTCTTCAATGACCCATTGATCATTCAGAATTATATTGTTTAATTTCCAAGTATATATGTGTGTTGTTCCTGCTGTTGATTTCTTGTTTTATTCCTTTATGGTCTGAGAAGACACATGGTATGATTTCATTTTTTTTAAATGTGCTAAAACTTGATTTGTGGTCTAATATGCTGTCTACCCTAGAAAATATTCCATGTGCTGATAAGAAGAATGGATATTCTGTAGCTGTTGGGTGAAATGTCCTGTAAATATCTATTGGATCTATTTGCTCAATATGTTTCAACTCTGATATGCCATTATTGATTTTCTGTCTGGATGATCTGTCCATTGTTGGGGGAGGGAGGTTGAAGTCATCCACTATTATGATGTTGGTGTCTATCTCTCCCATTAGCTCTAATAGTATTTTCTATATGTATCTGGGTGGTCTTGTGCTGGGTGAACTTATATTTATGATTGTTAAGTCTTCTTGCTGAATTGAACCTTTTATCAAAATGTAATGCCCTTCATTGCCTCTTTTTACTGTTTTTGATTTAAACTCCATTTTATCTGATTTCAGGACAGCTGCTCCTGCTTGTTTTTGGAGTCCATTTGCCTCGAATGTATTTTTCCATCCATTTATTTTCATTATCTGCATATCTTTGTTTATGAAGTGAGTTTCTTGTAGGCAGCATATAGTGGAGTCTTGATTTATTATGCATTCAGCCAACTGAAGTCTTTTGGTTGGAGAATTGGATCCATTTACATTCAAGATTAGCAGTGATAGCTAAGAACTAAAATCTGTCATTTTGTCGATTGGATACTGATTCTACTTGCTGTGTTAGTGAATTTGGTGGTGTCATGTGTTTTCATGCTGTTTACTTTTTTTTAAAATTTATTTGACACATAGAGTTAGTGAGAGAGAGAGAGAGACAGAGAGAAAGGTCTTCCTTCCATTGGTTCACCCCCCAAATGGCCACCATGGCCAGAACTATGCCAATCCAAAGCTCGGAACCAGGTGCTTCCTCTCAGTCTCCATGCGGGTGCAGGGCCCAAGCACTTGGGCCATCCTCCACTGCCTTCCCAGGCCACAGCAGAGAGCTGGCCTGGAAGAGGAGCAACTGGGACTAGAACCCGGCACCCATATGGGATGCTGGTGCCACAGGCAGAGGATTAGCCTATTGAGCCATGGCGCTGGCCCCATCATGCTGTTTACTTTTAATGCAGGATACTCTTCAGAATTTCTTGTAAGGCTTATCTGGTGGTGATAAATTCTCTCAGTTTTTGCTTATCTGAGAAATATCTAACTTCTCCTTCTCCTTTTTTAATAGAGTATTTCTGTTTTTCTTTTTTTAAAAAAGGATCTGTTTATTTGAAAGACCAAATTATAGAAAGCCAGAGGCAGAGGTAGAAAGAAAGTGAGGTCTTCCATCCATTGGTTTACTCCCCAAATGTGCTGCAATTCCTGGAGCTGGGCGGATCAGGAACCAGGAGCTTCTTCCAGGTCTCCCATGTGGGTCCAGGGGCCCAAGCACTTGGGCCATCTTCCACTGCTTTCCCAGGCCATAGTAGAAAGCTGGATTGGAAGAAGAGCAACCAGGATTAGAAATGGTGCCCATACGGGAAACTGGCACTGCAGGTGGTGGCTTTACCAGGTAAGACATAGTGCAGGTCCTTCTCCTTCAATTTTAAAAGATATCTTCTCTGGATATAAAATTCTTGGTTGGAAGTTTTTTTTTTTCTTTAAAAACCTTGAATATATCTCCCCACTCTCTTCTGGCCTATAGGGTTTCCACTGAGAAGTCTGATGTTAATCTGATTCATTTTCCTTTACATGTAATTTACTACTTGTCTCTTACTGTCTTTATGAGTCTCTCACTGTCTTTAACTTTTGACTGTTGAGTGCAATACACTAATTTTCAATTGTTATTTCTCTTAGCAGGTTCTCAATACCTTCTTCCTTTTGTTCCCTAGAGGAATACCGATGTTACAAATACTTGGTGATTTAATGGTGTCCCACATTTCACATGAACTTTCTTCATTCCTTTTAATTTTTCTCTTATTTTTGTTTGATTGGGTTATTCTCAAAGTCTTGTCCTCTGAGTCAGAAATTCTTTCCTCCACTTTGTCTATTCTGTTGTTAAAGCTTGCAGTCATATTTTCATTTCATGGATTGAGGATTTCATCTCCAAAATTTCTAATTGGTTCTTCTTAATGAGTTCTATCTAATTAGTGATATTTTTATTCATGTCACTCATTGTTTTTCTCATTTCTTTAATCTATCTGTATTCTCTTGCATCTCATTGAATTTCCTTATAATCATTATTTTGAATTCTATGTCTGTCATCTCCTAGATTTCCTTCAGTTCAGGGTCTCATTCTGGAGGATTATTGTATTCTTTTGGAGAAGTCAGGCTACCTTGTATCTTCATGTCACCTGTGTCCCCATGTTGATGTTTGCACATCTAGTGTAATCATCTCTTTTTCTTTATGGAGTAGGTATATTGGAAAAGAGTTTATGCTTTAGCTGCAATGCAGGGTATCCCTTGGCTTGTTGCTTGATTAGCCTTTCCTTTTAGGTGTGCCCAGGAGTGTAGTCTCTGAGTGATTTCTTTTGTCTTGATCAGTGTCAATTGTGTCCATAAGTGACAACATGGTCTTGTCTGCTGAGGTTCACAGGGATAGAAGTGTGGCAGTGAGATGAATATGGATTTCCTGGGCTGTATATCTTTGGTCCATAGAGAGTTTGGTGTCAGTTTCCCTGGTGATTGTGATAGGCAGGGCCCTGTTCTAAGTTCTGAGAGAGACAAGGTTGGCTGTTCTCTTGTCCTACTGGCATGCCTGAGTGATGTCAGGGCTAATGGCATCAATCGCTGTGAGTTTAAGGCTGTGTGGATAGACCCTTCCTCAGGTCCTGTTAGGAGAGTCCAACTGGTGCTGTCACTTATAATACCAAAAGCCCTAGTCTTAGGACTAGGGAATGTGAACTGAACCCTGCTCCAGGCCTACAGGGTGGCTACAAGGTATTCTGGAGATTTTGCTCTGGGGAGTCTAAGTCCAGAGAGGTGGAGGGTATAAGTCCAGAGGGGGTCTAAGTCCAGAGCGGCCCACCAGATAGATTCCAGTGACACTGAGAAATTTAGAACTGATTGTTACAGTCCTCGTGTTGCGGGGTACAGTGGGGTCATTTCCCAGATCTGCCAGATCTTCCAGGCTGAGCACAGACTTTTTTGACTGCTGAATGTGTCACTCTGCAGGAGTGGGGAAGGGCAAGGAAGCAATGTGGCTCCCCTGCTCCAAGCCCAGCTATTTCTCAGATCCCAGTCAGCACCACAGGCTGAAGGAAAAGTCTGTGGGTGACTGTGGAATTCCTTCTCAGCTAAAACTGCAAGCAGTAGGGCATACTGCAATTTCTTCCCATCCTGCCATGGGAGATCGGTGGCTCACAGCCAGCAGCTGGTTGCATTGAATAGCTAGGTGGAGTGGTATCTCTGTCTTCTCTCCTTTTGTTCTACTGTGTCTTTGTTGTTGTTTCACTTCTTTAGACCTCTGAAAACATGGACCTTCTTTTGTTTTCATATCCCAGAGCAGCTAAAGTTAGTGTGGCTACACCCTATTCAGCCATCTTTTGACGTCTAAACTTTGATATCATATCTTATTACCTTCAAACAAATAATTCTGCACATAAAATTCAGTATATATTATTGCTTACCCAAATTTGTAAATCTAAACAGTACACTGGGGACTGGTGTTTGGCCACTGGTTAAGATGCCTCTTGGAATACCTGCCAGCGCATATCAGTGTGCTTGTGCTTGAGTCCTGCCTCCAGTTCTCATCCAGCTTCCTGCTGATTCACATTATGGGAGCCAACAGATAGTTGTTTAACTACTTGGGTCCCTGCTGCCCATGTGAGAAACCCAGATGAAGTTTGGGTTTCAGCTGGGCCTAGCCTTGGCTTTTGCTGTAATTTGAGAAGTGAGCCAACAGAAAGATCTCTCTGTGTCTGCCTCTCCATCTCTATGTTTTTCAAATAAAATTATAATAGAGATAAGATTTTTTGGAAAGAGCAAATTAGTTTTCTATTGCTTTGTAACAAATCATCACAAACTTAATGACTTGAAACACCAATTTTTATGCTTTCACCTTTGGAGAATCAGAAAGCTGGCATATTTTAGCTCAAGGTGAGTCTCAGAAAACTCAGTTCAAACTGTCTACTGTTTGTGTCCTCACATGCATATGTGGCAAAGGAAAGATGTATGTCCAAGCTCCATCAGTCTATTACAAAATCTTTCTTCTTTTGCAATTGTATGACTTCTATACTCATTGCTTTGTTAATTGTCAATGAGGACCTTATTCTTCTCCCCAAGGGCTACAGTTGAAACCTTTCCATGTGGCCTCTCCTGTCTCAGGAGTAGAGAACATTCCTCGACTGGAATCCAGCTTCAAATCTCACCAACTTCTTCTGCCAAGACCAGACAACAAAAAGGCTCAGGTGTTATGTGAGGCCCATTGGTATAATCTCCCTATTTAAAATTTAAAATTTTTATGTATTTATTTTCATTTTATTTGAAATATAGAGAGATAGACAGAGATGTTCCATCTGCTGGTTCATTCCTCAAATGCCTGCCATAGTCAGGGCTGGGCCAGGCCAAATTCAGGCACTTGGAACCCAATCCAAATCTACAATTGGGACAGCAGCAAACCAAGCCCTTGAGTTATCAACTGCTGCCTCCCCATGTGCTCATTAGAAGGATGCTGTGTCAGAAGCGGAGTAGCCAGGACTGGAACCCAAGGACTCCATTATGGGAGGCAGGTGTCCCAAGTTGGGTGACTATAACCACTATACCAAACACTCACCATATACATGGAGTCTAAAGCATAGGTGAACTCATAGGATTTAAAAAATGTAATGGTGCTTACCAGAAGCTGGAGATGGAAGTGGAGTGGGAAGAATGGGAAAGAGTCATTGACATAGAGTTATAGTAGATGGGTGTAAGGCATTCTGGAATTTTATTGTATAGTAAGGTGATTACAGATAATGTACTGTATTTTTATCTACAAAGAAACAGAAGGTAGAATTTCTGGGTGTTTTCCCATAAATGTTAAATGTTTGAATGGATGTATTCACCCTGATTAGATATTACACAAAG
Source organism: Sylvilagus floridanus (assembly GCA_949820135.1). Lineage (NCBI taxonomy): Eukaryota > Metazoa > Chordata > Mammalia > Lagomorpha > Leporidae > Sylvilagus > Sylvilagus floridanus. The sequence continues at coordinate 29,051,297 of OX463242.1, read as the reverse complement.
TATGCTTTTAATGAAACATCACATAGTACCCTATAAATATGAAAAATTAAAAACCAACTTTGTGATTATATTTATAGCTGCAATAATTATAGAGCATGTATGATAAGAAAGAAGGAAGTGTTGGGAATCATATTACAATTCTAACATACTTTCTTTTTTTTTTTTATTTGACAGGCAGAGTTAGACAGTGAGAGAGAGAGAGAGAGAGACCGAGAGAAAGGTCTTCCTTCCATTGGTTCACTCTCCAAATGGCTGCTACGGCCAGCGCACTGTGCTGATCTGAAGCCAGGAGCCAGGTGCTTCCTCCCGGTCTCCCATGCGGGTGCAGGGCCCAAGCACTTGGGCCATCCTCCACTGCCTTCCCAGGCCACAGCAGAGAGCTGGCCTGGAATAGGAGCAACTGGGACTAGAACCCGGCGCCCATGTGGGAATCATATTACAATTCTACTGACCACAAGGTTTTATGAAATAAAGAGAACATTGGCTTTAAAACCAGAAAGGAAGAAGTTTAAAAACCTGATCTTGTTTGTAATAGATGCTTAATAAATATTTGTTGATTGAACTAAAAATGTGCAGATGAATATACAAATGATAAGAGAATGTTTAATTGAATAAACAACATTCCAAAACCTTCTGCCTCATTGAGGAAGAAAAATAGGAGCATCAAATACATGGATGCTTACAAGAATGAAAATTAAAATAAAATGTCTTTGAGCATAGCTGACACCCCATAAATTTCCACCTGTTAGTAATCTTTTTGGAACAGCATGTATATGAACATACTCCTCCAATAATGGCTTCTATTATCCTCACTTTGCTATAGCAGTCTATGCTGATATCAATGAGGATTCCATTTTTTCTTTTCTGCCTTGCTTACAGAGCCTATGGTTCTACTCATTTTTCAACATTAAAATCTGATAGATTTGATTGGCAGTATAGTATTTTCTTCCTTATGCTTGGTAAATTAATTGTGTCGGCCGGTGCCGGGGCTCAACAGGCTAATCCTCCACCTTGCGGCGCCAGCACACCGGGTTCTAGTCCCGGTTGGGGCCCCGGATTCTGTCCCGGTTGCCCCTCTTCCAGGCCAGCTCTCTGCTGTGGCCCAGGAGTGCAGTGGAGGATGGCCCAAGTGCTTGGGCCCTGCACCCCATGGGAGACCAGGAGAAGCACCTGGCTCCTGCCATCGGATGAGCGCGGTGCGCCGGCCGCAGCACGCCGGCCGCGGCGGCCATTGGAGGGTGAACCAACGGCAAAGGAAGACCTTTCTCTCTGTCTCTCTTTCTCTCTCACTGTCCACTCTGCCTGTCAAAAATAAAAATAAAAATAAAAAATAAATTAATTGTGTCAATCAAGATCATAGGGGATTCCAACAACAAACATACTTCTACATGTATTGCCATGCTGTGTATCACATCTTTTTTTTTTTTTTTTTTTTTTTTTGGACAGGCAGAGTGGACAGTGAGAGAGAGAGACAGAGAGAAAGGTCTTCCTTTGCCATTGGTTCACCCTCCAATGGCCGTCGCAGCCGGCGCACCGCACTGATCTGAAGCCAGGAGCCAGGTGCTTCTCCTGGTCTCCCATGCAGGAGTAGGGCCCAAGCACTTGGGCCACCCTCCACTGCACTCCCGGGCCACAGCAGAAAGCTGGCCTGGAAAAGAGGCAACCGGGACAGAATCCAGCGCCCCGACCGGGACTAGAACCCGGTGTGCTGGCACCACAAGGCGGAGGATTAGCCTATTGAGCTGCAGCACTGACCATTTATCACATCTTGGCTGTAAATCTCATCCATGCTCCAGCACCCAGGTTGATGAAATGCCCCTTACTGAAACGTTGCTAGTTTCAGGGTAGAGAGAAAAGAACATGGTACAATCACTCAATGTTCTTAAAGCTTTTGTTCAAAGTGGCACTTGTATTTCATTGAGAAGCTAATGGGCAGAAATGCATAATCCTCAGAAAGAGGAATAGCAAATATTTTTAAATTATCCATCACATTTTAGTAGTTGTAGAACGCTTTTTAAACTTATTTATTTGTTTTTATTTGGAAGTCAGTTATAGAGACAAAGGGAGAGACCCATTGGTCTACTTCACAGGTAACTGCAACAGCAGGGGCTGGGGCAGGATAAAGCCAGGAACGAGGAACTTCTTCTGGGTCTCCCATGTGGGTAACAGGAGCCCAAGTACTTAGGCCATCTTCTACTGCCTGCAGGGAGCTGGATCAGAAGTGAATCAGCCAGTAATCAAACCAGTACCCACATGGAATGCTGGCCCCTAGCAGAGAACACTTTTTTATTCCTATAGTAAAATCCTTGAAGCAAGTGCCTTTACAAAGAAAAGTTGATCTAGCTCATAACTCTGTAGGTACAAGGTCCAGGGACCTCATCTGGTGGTGGTATTCATATTTGCAGAGTCCTGAGGCAGCACAGAGCATCACATGGCAGAGAGCAGGTCCACATGTGTATGTGCCTCTCCAGTTTCTCTCCCTCTCCTTATACAGCCACCAGTATCCAGTCATGGGGGATGCCATGCAAATGACCCAATAACCCCATCCAATCCTAATCACTTCCCAAAGGCCCCCACCTCTAAATACTTCAGCTGCATTAGGTTTTAACTCTCTTAGCTACACCAATGGGAAATAGATTTCACCACACTCAAATTGTATGCAAACCATAACAGTAGCTGTCCTTATACTTTCAACTATTTCAGTTGTGCTGTTCATTTTTTGCTTTGTGTTCAAGGTCTGTTTTGTTATCATCATAGTATTGCTGGTTATGTGCTTTGAGATGTGTTGTCAAATAGTGACAATATTGTGCTGTTTTCAAAATGTATCTCATAAAATGCTTTATTGTAAGATTCCAATGAAAAATAATACTCTGAAAAATATCACTTGATCATTTTCAAAATAATAATCCTAATTCACAAATCCTTATTAACTTCTGTTCAGCACTTCAAAAATTTCAAGGTAATTCTCTAGAAACCATGTTAGTCAATAGCATTTATTGTGGCATGAAGAGAGTAAAAAAGTACATTTATTTCATAATATTATTAATGGTTTATACATTTGATTTTTACTTCCAGGAAATTTCATACGAATTACACATACGAGTTCCAAGGATAGATAAAATACTGTGTCATCAGTTATATTGCATTGGTTAAGGAAAGAAAAGATGCAAGGTACTTAATGGTCTCTATAAATGCAATCATTTCTGTATGCTTCCTTTGTTTCTTGATATCAAAAGGGTATTAAACATTTCAGAATATTAGAACAGAAGTGAACCATAAGCTATTATACTGTTACATTCATTGTGTATTGACCATAGGTCAAATTATTACCTCATCTCTAAAATAATTTTTTTAAAGTACACAAAACAGGTCTTTCACTACATAAAGGGATTTCTTTGAGCGATCTACAATGCTTCCTTAATGTTATCTGAGACATTAATGCCCCCTTGTGGTGAAATCTAGGCATTTGCAGTTACTCTTCCTAAAGAAGACTTCTAGTTGTCTGGCATAGGCAAGACCTTCCACATGGAGCAAAGATTGGGTCACTTTGTATTTTGAGGCTCTCAGCCTATGTAAAAATGACCAAAATTAAGTCTGAAAATAGTTAAATATATTAATATTCATTGAAAAATTTTAACATACACACACACCATGGAATATAGTTCTACTTTTCAGAATGAGAGAGATTAAAAATAGTAATTCATGATGTCAAAGATGGGTGTGCCATCTACTTACAGCACCACACTTAAAGGTGTACAATAAGAAGCTTCTGGGGAAGCCAGTTCTTTGTGATTGTGACAAGCTCTTCTCAGTCACTAAGCTCCTCTGCTACTGGGAAGACTGGGACAGTTGTTTCTTTTTCCAAGCCATTTCAAGTTCCTTCTTCATATCCCACCCCACTCGGATTAGTCTTGTGAACTAATGAACTCTTCAAAACATACCTCTGAATTAAGATAAAAATTGTGTATCAGCACAGCATAGAGCTGGCTCTGTTTCATTTTCTTCTCTCCTCTGTTACTCTTGGTTCAATGTTAACCAGGAAAAACAATTGAAAATAAAAGAGTGCTTTGAACAGGAACTAGCATACAATAGGCAGTGTTCTTGAACTTCCACAGTTGTAAGCAGGATTTGAGGTACATACTAGCATACTGCTTCCTTAGATCTATACCCAAAGATTCTGATTAAGAGGGTTGAGTTTGGGTCTTGGGAATATGAAACTCATTTCAGGTATTTCTAGGTTCTTATAGATATCAAATATATTCTTAATCCTTGATGCAAATTAGCATTAACTGGGGAGCTTTACAATTCTGATACCCAGGACCCATTCCAGATTAAAAGTTCAATTGAAATTTCTCAGAATATGTCCAGGCATCTCCTGCTGACTGTGCCATGCAGCCAGTTTTGAGAACCACTGTTCTGAACACAAGAGGGTCATGGGGATGTCCCCATCATACTATGATCACCAGAGACATATCTGAAATTCAACAAATTTGAGTTAATTGACTCAGTGCTCTGAGGGAGAGTGCCTAGCAGAGGAGCTGTGGGTGTCTCAATGAACAATGGCCAATGTTATTCCAGTACACCTGAGTAGGGTGGTGTCTAGTGTTGTGACAGACTCAAAGCAGAGCTGCATACAAACTGATCAGCATCAGGTCTGCATTGCACGGTGCACCCAGAGTCTTATTTCCTTAGAATCACTAATGTTGAGACAGATGTGAAATGTTGTATCTGGATAACCTTTATTTGAAGCATCATACATGGATCTTAAATCAAGAATAATTTTCTGTGTCAAGGTGACATGGATCCTCCAAGCAAAAAAGGAATATTTCTTTCTTATGATATAATTTCAAACAGCACAGTTTCTGATAGCCCATGATTTTGGGGAATAAAGTTTGTCAGCTTGAAAGAAAGCAATACTCAAAGAAGGGAAAATTTCATAGCTGCACTGTGTTCATGGGTATATATTGATTCTTGTTAACTTTGCAGCAGGTTTTATCTATGTCTGTTAGTCCACCTTGATGAATGGAAATGTTAGTCTGAGCCAAATTTTTATCTAAGACGTGGCATCTGCCCTCACCTGGGTGCTTCCAGAAAAACAATGGAGCAGGGAAACGGGAGTATTCACGACATGTCAGTGGGTAGAGGTTATCCATGCACTAGTTCAACAAAACCTAATTGAGTGTGTACTATGTCCTGGGCCCTGGGAAGGTTACTAGAAATTCATTGATGAGCATAACTCAAGCTTCTGTCTTGAAAAGCCCATGAGAGCATCTCAGGCATGGAAAGCCAAGGCACGGTGGCAAAAAATGTCCTACATGAAGGGTCTCTGTGAGACCCCAGTGGTAAGAAGTGGCTCTCAAAGAAGGATGTACTTTTCTCTAAAGGGAGGAGAGAACTTCCACTTTGCTTATGGCCTTGTCTAAATGCCGATGGAGATTGTGGATTCAAAAGGCTTCCACTGCCTTGGCAGCTCACGTCAAGAGCCTGAGGTGACCACTGACATAATACATAAGCGTGTTAATTATTAAACTAACAGGAGTCACTGTGCACTTACTCCTCATGCAGGACCGCTGTGCTCAATGAGTTGTATTATTGAGAATGAACTGTAAGACTTGTTCTAAAACCGTGTGTGTGTGTGTGTGTGTGTGTGTGTGTGTACGCGTGAGCATGCATAAACTGTTGAAATCTTTACTCAGTATAGAGTTGTTCTTCTTTGTATAAAGTTAATTGAAAATGAATCTTAATGGAGAATGGGACTGGGAATGGGGAAGGGAGGACGAGGTAGGGTATGGTGTAAGAGTCACTATATTCCTAAAGTTGTACTTACAAAATTTGTACTCCTTGAATAAAAGGTTTCTTTGGGAAAAAAATTTAAATACTAGTTAATATTAAGTACTTGGTTTCTTCCAAGAAAACAGATAAATGGCAATTACAGAAGTTTACAGAAGTGCTGTAAATAAACTTAAAAATAAGGCACCATGGACAATTAGTGTAGTTCTGGATATTCAGGAACCTGAGAACAATATCATCTGAGGTTATGTACTAAAGAGAATTGGTGGGAGGATGGGGATAGCCAAGGGAGTTTGACAATAGAATCCTCTGTGTTCTAATCCAGGCTCTACCGTTGACTGGGTGTCACTGAAACTCCAACTTGCAGTTTTCTCATTTGTAAAGTAAGGATAACAAAACAGAAACACATATTGGGTGCCAGACAGCATTCCATGTGATAAGAAGATATCAATGAACAAGAGACACGGACCCAGGGCACCTGTATAACATGCATGATGTTGAGTTCTTATTTGCAGAAAATAAATAAGCAAAATAAGTAAGTAAATAATTGAGCATGTTTGGTAAGAAATGAAGACTGGTGGTGGGGAGTGGGGATTTCCAGGGAAGGAGACTTGGGAGAAGAGGCAAGGGAGATTCAATGACGTGATTCCCATCAGAACCCATGGACAGCACAAGACACTATATGAGGGAACATCACGGAAGTGGTACTTGCTATGTGGAAATCCCCCAGCCTCGTCAGCCAGGAGTTTGACCTCATGCAATATTTCCCCCTTCTGCTAACTTCCAGGAACCTTAGACAAGCTTTACATTTAACACCACAGCTCTTGACCCTTCACTTGAGAAGATTTCTGGGAAAGTCAGCAGGCATCAGTGTGTGGGAGAGGGTAAGGCAGGACTTTCTTTGGCTTATACTGTTCTGCATTTCCCCTAGTGTCATCCGTCCACTTTCTTTACAGCCCAACTTCAAGTGAAACTTGATTAAAACAATGGTTCACAATACCTGCCCTTTTGCCCTTAACCCTCAAAAACACAGTAATGTGGAAAAATTTTTGCTTGTCATTCTTGCTAAGGGAGAAGGAATGTTTTGTGCTTTTGATGGTCAGAGTTCATGAATTCTGAGTGGCGTGCAATGCATGGACCAATCTAAGTTAATAACAAAAGTAATTATTCTGTTCAAACTGCCAATAACTTTATCGTGAGAAATACTGAGTCAGAAAGATGGAGAGGTAGGCGTTTGCTTAGTGATCGTGACAGTGTCCCATGTTGGAATACCTGGGTTTTAATTTCTGGCTCTGGCTCCTGAATTCAACTTCCTGCTGATGCAGACCCCTGGGTGGTGATGGCTTGAGTAGTTGGGTACCTGTCATCCGTGAGGAGACCTGGATTAAGTTCCCAGCTCCCAGCCTTTGCCCTGGCCGAGACCCATTGTGACCATTTGGGGAGTGAACTAGTGAATGGGAGATCATATGCACACGCTTTCTCTCTCTTACTCCTTCCTCAATCTAATGAATTTTAAATTTTTATATACTTATATTTATTTAGAAATCAGAGAGACAGACAGACATAGAGGCAGAGATCATCCATCTGCTGGTTCTCTCCCTCAATGCCTGCAATAACTGCAGCTGGACAAGCCAGGAACCCAGAACTTATTCTCAGTCTCCTGCATGAGGGGCAGGGGCCCAGGTACTAGTGCTGTGCCTGGTGCCTCCCAAGTTTCACATCAGCAGGAGTTGGAGTTGGAAGTGGTACCAGGTTATGAACTCTGCTTCCTAATCACTGTGTCAAACACTCACTCAAATTAACTAATTTTTTTTTTTAAAAAGAAATGCTTACTGCAGCATTTAACTATTTCAAAAACTCGATTTTGCTGTCCTCAAAACCTAGCTACCGCACTTGTTAATCTTAACAAGTTCTATTTTACTCTAAAACACTATAGAATATACAGTGTGATATTATGTATGTGTTCATTTAATCTGCATTTTAGCAACAGACAATTGCTGTAATCAAGAATTTACACCTCAGATACAGTATTTAATCCAGGTGATTGATTCAAGAACATAAGTTATTCAAATAACAGAAGTTTGAAGTTTGTTTATAAAATTATGTGATTAATAATCAGCACAATGATGATTGTAATGGGCTCTCATTAGTAAAATTGGTATCATTTCAGACTCCTACATTGGTTATAAATGGTAGCATGTTCTTGCCCCTATGTATAAAATGGGCACTTCAGTAATGAAGATGTCAAATGCTTAATTGCAAACTGTCTTGAATATCTAACAGGGATAAATTATGGTAACCTATATTACAATTCTTAGGTTTACACATGGAAGATATGAATATGTATGTTCACTAAAATGGGCAGTGTTCATAACAGAAATCGCACTCTTTATGATCCCCTAAATGAAATCAATCCAAATGCCCATCTGTGATGTAATAGATATGTAAATTTTACCATGTGCCTATTGTGGAGTGTTACACTAATAAAAATGCTTTCTGTTAATGGATTTTCAAACAGATTGGTTTCCTATATGGCAAATAGGCCCTGAATTCTTTTTATGTTCTCTGTACTACTGCCCTTCATTATATGAAATTCTCTATATTCCAAGGTACATTTATATAAAGGAAAATTTTGTGGTCATAAATGGCTGAAGTGTTACTCTATTTTAATTTATCTGAAGGCTTTCTGCATTGTTTTTTTTCAAAGATTTATTTATTTATTTGAAAGTCAGAGTTACACAGAGAGAGGAGAGACAGAGAGAGAGAGAGAGAGAGAGAGAGAGAGAGAGAGGTCTTTCATCTGATGGTTCATTCCCCGGATGGCCGCAATGGCTGTAGCTGTGCCGATCCAAAGCCAGGAGCCAGGAGCTTCTTCCGGGTCTCCCACGTGGGTGCAGGGGCTCAAGGACTTGGGCCATTTTCTACTGCTTTCCTGGGCCATAGCAGAGAGCTGGATCGGAAGTGGAGCAGCCGGGTCTCGAACTGGTGCCCATATAGGATGCCGGCGCTTCAGGCCAGGGCATTAACCCACTGTGCCACAGCACCGGCCCCTGCATTGTTTCTTCTTAAAAAAAAAAAAGATATTTATTGAGTTATAATTCACATACCATACAATTTTCCCTTTTAAAAATACAATCTAATTGTTTCTGGTATATTCATAGAGTTGTACAACCATCATCACAATCAATTTTAGGACATGTTCATCACTCAAGTAAGGCGCTCCATAGCCATCATAAGCCATTCCCAATTTCTCCCAACCCCACCCTCTTCCCACCACCCCTTACCTAGTTTGTGTCCTAGTTTGTGAATTCTGGACACCCACTATTATTATTATTATTATGCCACAATTCACAATGGCTAAGATATGGGGTATGCCATGGTGTCCATCAAGGAATGAATCAATAAAGAACATGTGTTATATACACAATGGAACACTATTTAGCCATTTTTTAAAAAAGGACTGAAATCCTATCATTTTGGACTACACAAACAAAGCTATATTATAGTATTTGAAGTGAAATAAAACAGACACAGAAAATTATCATGTGATCTCATTCGAATGTGAAATCTACAGAAACTGGACAGAGTAATGGTGGCCACACAGGCTTGGGTGGTTAGAGAGAGAGGAAGGTTGGGAGATATGGTCAAATTATATATAATTACTATTTGTTGCGGGGAGGAGGTAGAGGGAGTGTCTCTGTTTTCCTGAAGTGATATGTTACCACAGCATTAATTTTCTCAGGCCAATTTATTTTGTATGGTTATCTGTGGGCTCTATGATATCTGTATAACTTGAATTACTTGTTTAGAGTCATGGATATGTAATTTAATTTTATGTAGATAATAATAAAAATAGATTCCGTATATTACCTTTCTTAGGAAACAATCTCAAATATTAAAATGTAAATAGATGGGGCAGTGCTATGGTATAGCCAGTAAAGCCGCCACCCGAAGTGTCAGCATCCCAAATGGGCACCAGTCTGTGTCCCCGCTGCTGCACATCCAATCCAGCTCCCTGATAATGCACCCGAGGAAGCAATGGAAGATGGCTCACGAGGTTGGGTCCCTGAACCCACACGGAAGGCCTGGAAGACGCTCCTGGCTCCTGACTGTGGAGCAGCTCAGCCCTGGCGGCTGTGGCCATCTAGGAAGTGAACCAGCAGGTGGAAGTCTTCTTTCTCTCTGCCTCTCTGTAACTCTGCCTTTCAAAAAAATAAAAATTCTTTTAAAAATATGCTTTAAAAAATAAAATAAAATGTAAATAGGAAACACTCTTGCAAGCATTATTAAATCTGGCTGAACTCAAAACAGCCGTGGTTGCACAACACACATCACTCAACCAGAAAGGAACACTCACACCCAGGAATGCCTTTTATTGTCTGATTAGTTTCAATTCTCCATTGTCTCCATTGATTTCTCAATAGGATAGCTATCAAATGGATTTACTTTAAAGAATGTTACTTGGAAACTGCTCAGAAAATGTTGACAAAAACAATCTTAATCCTGCCCCCCCCAACATGAGTCCTTTTCTAGGGCGAAAGGAATAAAAAACCCAGCTTTTACTCAGCCACCATATCCAACCACTGCTGTGGCTCTGTGAATACTTTATTTTCCCACTTGAATTTGAGCTCTTCTGCGAGATCATTCCTCCCGATCTTGCGAAGATGACGAGCCAGCAGGCGAAGTTTGTCGGTAGACGTTGGGAGCGATTTTTTCCAGAAGCAAAGAAGTTCATGGATTTGTTCTGTGAGATCATCAGGATGTTTGAGTTTGATGAGCTGAACCGTGGTGTGGCGCAGAGGGAGGGAGGAGGAAAGAGACTCAGCATTTTCTTCCAAGAGCTCCTCTGCCAGCCAGTGGAGCAAGTTATCCCAAAGGGCTTCTGTGGGGCACATGCAGAACACCCGGTGTTAGGTCCCTTCCTTGGGGAATGTGCTACTCCAACCCTCTGCACCAGTTTATAGGAAATCTCCCTGTTCTCTGTTTTTGGCCTCTGAGCAGTAGAAAGATACATGATGACCCAAGTGGACAATTGAAGCCTCTGGATCCCTGCCATTGCTCAACTCATCTCCTCCAAGGGTAACAGCTCTTGCAAAGGGTTAGAAATGCTTCCTAAACTTGAACATACTTCAGACCCTAAAGGGATTGTTAAAATGGTTTTCAGACCTCAGCCCACAGAGCTTAACTGAGTAAGACTAGAGTGGGGGACAACACTTGGCATTTTTAATAAGCGCCCCATGGATGCTAATGTATTATTACTGAATTGCATTCCCTACTCTTCCATGGCCTCTATTCCTTTGAACCTGCTTAATACGCTATTTGCCTCCATCAACAATACAACAATTTGCTTGGTGCCCCCAGTCATTGAATCATCCCCTACATGGTTTCATATACTTCAGGACCAGGAATGCTCCAAACGATCAGCTGTATACATCAATGATGGTCTTCCATTCACCTTTATATATGTTGTCCTCTTTGATTTCATTCTCAATTTGTCAACCTGCACCCTGCTTTAGAAACACCCTACTCAACTGCCTGAGTATATGAAGATGTGTTGAATGTGATCAACAAACGCTGTGCTGTTTTAGACAGTTTGTACACCAAGTAGCTTACAAATCCATTTAAAATGTCTTTTCCTAAACTCAATTCAAATTTTCCCATAATAATAAAATTTTTCTCCCATTCTTCAGCCCCAATCTCACTCTTATTCTGTTTCACACAGCTGATGTCTATTTCTCCTACTTTACCCAGAACCATTTAACCTAAGTTTTTGTAACTTCATTTTAATTTCAAAATCATTTTCTTACACAATCTGACGACTCTGTTTGTCAGAATTCTATCCTCTACAGTGTATTTCATCAGAGACTTTCCCTTCCACCTATCTCTTAACTTCCTCCTCCCCACAGTTTCCCCTCCATTCTTCTTCCATACCCCTCTTTCCTTGGTTCTGCTTCCATGCCAAGCTGCTGTGCACCCTCATTGCCTTCTTTTACACTAAAATCCCTTAATATGTAATGTGAATCAGAGACCTCAGTTCTTTACCATCGACTCACCACTTGAACCCTTTTGCGGCTCTATACCCACTTTCAGAACAGTATTGAAGCCCTTAGTTCAAATCTCTCTGTAGCTCTCCTAATTACTACTTACAGGAATTGAGACTTAGCATCTCTGACTTCAATGGAGCATTCCACTCCTATATTTGGATAATATGGCTTCCTTGGGTTCTTCTAGTCCTTCTCTTGCCCATTTGCTGAATCCCTTTCTCCTGATACTGATCAATTACCGCCTCCTGACTTGCACATCCTCTATTTGTTTCCACTTCTCTCAATGAATTTACTAAGTTTTACTGATGTATCATTTCTTTTGTTCAAAATATCCCAAATCTACTATGTCTTCTTTGACTTTATCGTCAATTAGTGTACTCATTCAATTGAGTAATCTAAAACGTGAGATATTATTTGAATTTTTTATGGATAATCACTTCTTATCCCTTGCTCTAAGTCCTAGTGGCTAACTCTAAACACTCAAACATGTCTCATGCTTTACAGCCTTATAGACTCAATCTTAATCCTGCCACACTTATCTTTTTCCTATGACATTACAGGAGCCGGAATTCCAACTTGTATTCCTGCCACAGGTTTTGAGTAAGTTTAGCCTTCCACACATCTTATACAGAGTTTTGCAAGTTCATTCTGATGTTATAAGCTCCCTGTCAATAAATCTCTTAGAGGGTTCTCTTATTGTCTAAACTTTTGAATTTGGCATTTAAAACTTTTAATATTTTTATACTCTTCAGAGTGTCTAACTTTATCTGTCATCATCCTTCCTACAGCAATTATAATGACACTAGTCTGTAAGAGGATTCCTTTGGGGACCAATATCTCCCAGCTGTGTGAAAACCTGGGGCTTCTTATACATATGGAGGGCCATTAAGCAGGTTCAATATCCTGCACTCAAAATGTCTGGGACTAGTTCTGAATTTTGAAACTTCAGATTTTGGAACACTCACACATATGTAATGAGATGTCTTGAGGATGAGACCAAGTCTAAAAATGAAATTTATTCACATTCCACATATACTTTATACACATAACCTAAAGGTAGTTTTATACAGTAATATTAGGAAGTCTGTGTTTGACCATGATCTGCTATGAGATCAGGAATGGAATTTTCCACTTGTGGAATCATGTTAGTCTTCAAAAAGTTTCAGATTCTGGAACATTTTAAATTTTCAGATTAAGGATGTTCAACCTGTGTGTTTGTGCTCTTTGGTGATTATTGACAAGGACCATGGTTATGCCTTTGTTTGAATATCGAATTCTTCAGACATTAATACTATTGAACTTGCTGAACTTCCATGTATTGCTATTGTTGTTATTTTTCCTATTTCACCTAATCTTCCTTTTCAAAAATTTGTATTGTACCTGAGAGGGTGTATTATACTAGGCTTTATTGCCATGCTACTCCTTATGTAGTTCAGTAAGGCCTGGGCATTTCCCATAGAGGTAACCATTGCCATCCATTGTGGGCCTGATACAGAAATCAAAGCACACTCAATGAAGACCAGTAAGTCACTCTGTTAGTAGCTACTAATATCACAAAATGAATTTCCTTAAAAGCTAAAGCAGAACAAAAGTGTCAAAATTCTATCATGAGATCTGCATTGTTTTTATGAAACTAAATTTTGTATGACTACAACTAAATATTACATGTTTCTTTTGTGGTTTCATACCAATATATACTTTTACTTCAAATATAGTGACCTCAACTGCTGGATTGAAGGGACCACACTCAAAGACTTACAATTTAATAGTCAGCATTCCATAACAAAGTGCAGTTGTTTACTCACCAAACCAAGCACTTTCTTGTTATTCAAGTAAAACAATGAATAGTAAGTTTCATATTTCTTGCAGATTTCAATACAACTTTAATTATTTGCATATTTGAGAATGCTATTTGGCTTATATGTATATGGCTTACAAAGGAAAAATCTATTAGGCTGATAAAAATGATTAATTGAAAAATCACTTTCATTGTTTTTATGAAAGGATTTATACATACATAAAATACAAGAGGAAAAATTATTATGATGACAGTGAAAACACTTCTTACCTAGAGGATCTGTAGAAATTCTTCTAGTGCTCCGTGGACGGTTGATGAATTTTTCATGCTATGGGGAAAAGAGAGTAAACAGAAGAAAGTATTCACTGGTCAACATGTTGCACTCAAAATTCATCTGAGCCTCTCTCCTACTTGGAAGAAGTACTCAGTTGCACACTTTGCAAAATTAGACTTTTATTTGTGCATGCATGTTCAGCAATTGTTTTCCCAAAAGACTGGAGAGTACATTAACCCAACTCTTTCAAATTTAAATTTAAGAATGCAAATTTGAACATGATTATTACAATAACCCGAATGCAAAACACACAGGTTCCAAGTAAAATTTAAAATGTTGGAAGCAACTAACATAGAGCAAGTTACCTCTATACCATAAACATGGTTATTTTGTAAAATAACTCATAGCCAGGCATATGCATCATACCTTACCACAACAGCTTTTTTAAATGAGTAAATTAGCAATGTGCATGTACAGTGCCGTAAAATAATCATCATTGAGCAGATAGTGTACTAAAACCATCACTTTATCAAGAAATAATCATTAACCTAATCATCATTTTCTATGTGGGTTGTAGAGCAGTTTGTTCGCAGTTAATGTGGGATGGTGGTGGAAACAGCATTAAACAGATAAATAAAAACATGTAGGTGTGGACACTGAGTCAGTAGTTGCATACCAGTGTCACTTTGGAAAATGCATTTAGTGTCAACTCTGAAATGTGTTTATTGAAAACTACATCACAAAAACTTGTATACAAGTGTTCACTGTCAGCTCCTTCGAGCAGCGTCGTTCCTTTTGCGGCCACAGTTAATCGGTCTTCAGTAGACTTTTACTTAGAAAGAGTGGGAAAGAGAGTGGGGGACCGGGAGAAGGGGGAAGAGATGGCGCGCACATTCCTTAAGGGGGAAAGTTGGCGTGCGCATTCCTTCTCCCGCGGTCTGCTTATATACCAAATTCAACCAATCAGAGTCAATTACAGTCCATGCACAAGCTCTCCAATCTGGCACTTGATCACGCTCAGCTGTGGAGTCACGCAGCAGGCAGGGCATCAGCGCCATCTTGTTGTTTTCCACGATCCTCAGCTAGATGGAAAGTTCAATCAGCTGCTACATCCGCATTACTGCTATAAGCCAAGCCCAGCATGGGGGGGTCCCATGACAGGCCTATCCATGGGTCCCCACAGTTCACTGCACCTTTAGTTGTACTAGCCCAACACTGGAAATAATTGAAATGTTTTTCAATAAGTGAATGATTAAACAAAGTATAGTACATGGCAGTCACAGCACATGACTCAGTAATAGTGAGTGCATGCAGCAACTTGCAAGGGTTCAGGGGTGTTACTGCAAGTAAAAAAATTTAGTCTCAAATGTTACATAATCTGTTTCCTTTTATATAGAATTTTTGAAATTGCAAAATTATAAAAATGTAGAACAGATTAGCAGCAATCGCTAGTTTTAGGGTTGGTGGAAGGTGACTAAAAAAAGAATTTTGTGGTGATAAAGTACTTCTGCATCTTGGTTACACAAATCTGCACATGTGATAAACTAGCACAGAACTATACACATACATTGTATCATATTGACTTTGTGGTTTCGACATTGTTCTATAGTTATATAAGAGATAATCATTGAGGGAAATTGGGTAACGATAGCATGAAACCTCTCTGTACTATTTTTGCAACTTCCTGTGAATCTGTAATTCTTTAGATCCTTTAAAAAAAAGCATACTTCACATGAGTGACACAATGATGATATAAGTGCTATGTGTTCCTGCATGGCACACAGGTTCTCACTGAGTACTCCATACAACTTAGCTGAATCTGAATACTATATTTGTAGGCATTCTTATCATAGACCTTGCATACACATGGAAGCACACAAAACTTCCGATAAGAAGCTTTAATGTTCAATGACTGTTTTCAGCCTTTGTCTCTACTGTTGAGGTATAGTGTTTTTTTCTTCATATTAATTGTCGAACTCTTTACTTAGTGTAAGTTTAACCTTATGAGTATAAAGTAAACTGAGAAAGATCTTTGTAAAACTTGAGAGTGGGAATAGGACAGGGAGGAGGAGGAAAAAGAAGAGTTGGAGCATGGGTGGGAAGGAAGGTAGGGTGGGAAGTACCACTATGTTCCTAAGTCTGTATATATGAAATATATATATATATATATATATATATATATATAGAGAGAGAGAGAGAGAGAGAGAGAGAGAGAGAGATGATATACACACATATATCTATATCATCTATATCTATATCTATATCTATATCTATATCTGTATCTATATCTGCTTGGTACTGTGGTGCAGGGTTTAAGCTATCATCTGCAGTGCCAGCATCCCATATGAGTGCTGGATCAAGTCTTGGCTACTCCACTTCTGATCCACTCCCTGCTATTGTGCCTGGGAAAGTAGCAAAGGATGGACTGAGTGCTTGGACCCTTGCATCCAAGTGGGAGACCCAAATGAAGCTCCTGGCCTCACCCTAGCCTACCTCTGGCCATTGTGGCCATTTGGGGAGTAAACCAGAGAATGGAAGATAACTCTGTGTGTGTTTGTGTGTCCCCCTTTCAGTAATTCTGACTTTCAAATAACTAAGCAAATAAATGAATTTTTTTAAAATAAATTTTAATGGAAAAATTATGAAACCCAACCTAAGTTCAAGTGCATTATATGGTAACACTATAAAAGACATGCATACAATTTTTGATGCATCAACTATGTGTTAGACTCCTTTAAAAAAATTGAGAAGCAACAGTTTAAATAATGCAACAGATTCTTCCATTCAAGTCAAAGGGTCCATGTCTGTATTGAGCATGGGGCAAGTGGTATGCATGATTTTTTTTTCTTTTCTTTACATGAACAGTTTTTCCCTATTATTCATTTTTTGTTCCCAGATGTCTCATAGCATCATGATCCACTTGAGAGTGTTTCTAGTGTTTAGATACATGCATTTTGTCACACACGTGAAAATTCAGGCCTAGTGTTTCATTTGACACAAATCAGCCAAGTGCTGTGTTGTGACAACACTGCAACAGCAGAAGCCAGGTGGATCGGAAGCCAGGATCCAGGAGCTTCTTCCGGGTCCCCACATGGGATGCAGACACCACAGGTGTTGGCCTAGCCTACTACATCTCAGTGTCAGCCTCCCATATTCCTAGTTTTGAGACTCAGTTTAATTTCTTGCCCCAGAAATTACTTCTGCTGCCCAGCAACTAACCTAAGCTGCTTATTTCTCTCCCTTCTTATCTGATATGTCTGAAACTTTCATAAATTAGCCTGCTTTATATAACTTAAAAATCACTTTTTTCTTGGTTTTCTCATCTGCGTTCCATAAAAACAGACCAATGGACAACAACCAACCAAAGAGAAGCAAGTATGGAGGATGGGGAAAGTCTTACTCTTTTCCTCCATGACAGTTGAGAAGATCAAGGCTCAAGACCAGCAGGTGTCCTTTGAGACCCACAGTACACAAGGAAGAAGGGGGTTGATCCCTGGTATGCAAGGTTTGCTGAACTTTAAATAATTATGATTATATTACATACTTCCTAGGTTTGTGGTGAACTGGAAGTGAACTTTAAATGACATAAAATTGATAATGCACTTATCATAGCACAATACATTATTCTCATGTTTATGGTGATGATGGTGTAAACAAATCTACTGTGTTTCCAGTTGTGTAAAAGCATAGCAATACAGTTATGTAAAGGACATAATACTCAATAATGGTAACAAATGACGATGTCATTGGTTTATATATTGTTATATATACATTATAATTTTAATTGACAGTATTTATATCTATTTATGGGGCTCAGTGTGACTCAATATTTATATAAAAGTGTAATGCTCAAATAAGGTTACTTTTATTTGAAAGGCAGAGACACACATAGAAACAGATAGATATACAGGGTGGGGGTAGATTTTCCATTGGATAATTCACTTCCCCAATACTGGCAACAGTCAGGGCTGGGTCATGCTAAATCCAGAATCTGAGAACTTAATCTGAATCTCCCACATGGATGGCAAGGACCCAAGTAACTGAACCATTACCTGCCCCCAACCCCACCTTACGCAGAGTGCTCATTATCAGGAAGCTGAATAGGAAACAGAACATGCACTCAAACACATCATGCTGATAAGAGATGCAAGTGTCCCAAGCAGCATCTCAGCCTGCTGCTAAAATTTATCATTTCTATGTGTTGGGAACCATCTAGTTATTTTGAAATAAAAAAAAAAGTTGCTGTAGCTATAGTTACTCCACTGTTTAGAGAACACTGGTACTGATTCTCCCTATATAACTATTTGGATTCTTGCTACAGGAAGGGGCGAGGGGACAGTGGATAAAGACGCATTGTAATGTATTTTAAATAAAATGGCTTAGTTCAGTTCTTGGCACACACTGGGTGTGAAATAAATTACTTAATTGTTTTATCATGGAAGTCTTGACAGAACTGGAATTTTATTGTGTGTTTAGACAGGTTTTCTGCACCCCCTAATTTCCAATATGTAGATGATTGCTGAAAGATTCATCTGTAACTAAAGCTAATTCTGTGAGTAAGGCTTATGTAGAGATAGGCATGATCAGACTGTGACCACAACATTATGACCTTGGGGACTGCACCCCTCTCCATGGTTTCACTGCACACCTGGACTCAACCACTGCTGGCCATCTTGTCCCTGAGAGTGTTTTGCTCTACAAACAAGCTCAGTGTTTCCATTTTGGTCAGGATTTACCCTCATTGCCTGTGTTTTCAGCGAGTGTAGAGAGGATGAGCATTAAGTAAGCTAACACCATTGAAGACACATGCATGAAAACAAGAGTGAAAAGCAATTTAGTGGTAGCAAGTGCTGCTGTGGGATGGATTTAGGGCTTTTATATTCATATTAGGGAGGGCAGCAAAGATGATGGATAAAATTCCTCTAGGCTCACCATAATAACCAGTAAACTCTAACAGACAGTCAGGAACAATCAGTAAACCCTTCCCACTATGTCACAGACATTTTGAAGTGATGAGTGGAAACAATGAGAGCCTCAGGTGATTACTGACGTCATAAATAAGAGTGTCGATTGTTAAATCAACAACAGGAGTCACTGTGCACCTGCCCCCCATGTAGGATCTCTGTCCTTAATGTGCTGTACTATGAGAATTAACGGTAAAACTACTACTCAAATAGTACTCTATACTTTGTGTGTCTGTGTGGGTGCAGTCTGTTGAATTCTTTACTTAGTATATACTAAGTTGACCTTCTGTATGTAAGGATAATTGAAAATGAATCTTTTTAAAATTTTTTTAATTTATTTTTTGACAGGCAGAGTGGACAGTGAGAGAGAGAGACAGAGAGAAAGGTCTTCCTTTTGCTGTTGGCTCACTCCCCAATGGCCGCTGCAGCTGGCGCCCTGCGGCCGGCCCACCACACTGATCCATAGCTAGGAGCCAGGTGTTTCTCCTGGTCTCCCATGGGGTGCAGGGCCCAAGCACTTGGGCCATCCTCCACTGCACTCCCGGGCCACACCAGAGAGCTGAACTGGAAGAGGGGCAACCAGGACAGAATCTGGTGCCCTGACCGGGACTAAAACCCAGTGTGCCAGTGCTGCAGGCAGAGGATTAGCCTATTGAGCCATGGCGCCAGCCTGAAAATGAATCTTGATGAAGAATGGGATGGGAGAGGGTATGGGAGATAGGATGGTTGCGGTAGGAGGGAGGTTATGGGGAGAAAAGCTGCTATGATTAAAAAGTTGTACTTTGGAAATTTATATTTATTAAATAAATAAAAGTTGAAAAAAAAATCTTTGAATCTTAAATCAACATCCTATACTTTAACCAAGACCATGGGTGGTCCCAAAGTTCAAGTGCACTCACAAAAATATTATTATCATTTGGCAATTGTCGAAGTAATATGTGGTAGAATTTGTCATCTCTAATTTCTACAGTCTACCAGTTCTGGGTCTCCACGCCAGAAGATGTTTCTGTCTCAAGGCTGGGACAGTTTTAGCTGAGTACAGATGCCACATAGCATCATAGTTAACACCAGTTTCATAAAAACAAGTAAACAAAAATCCCATGCCATTGTTACTATTTTTATGATTTATCCAAGGGAACTTGTACATGAGAAGATTTCACAGATAGTTATTACAATATATTGAGCAACAACTCTTCTATCCAAACCTAACCTCACACTCCTTCCACTCTCACACATTACTGCAGAATTTTTCTGGTAAATAGGCCATGTATTTTATAATTAGAAGACACACAAGTAAAAGCGATATGATTAACAAGAGATTTAGAAAGTATGTACAATAGACATTTTCTCTTTATCTTTAGCATGAATTTTTATCAGATGCATTTAGGGTATCATATATGTCTTGAATTTCACCACTTACTCTACTCTGCATTTATTTTATATAGCAGCTTCTTCAACTGAAAAACAGTAGCCATTTGCTTGAATTTATTTATTGCACAATAACAGTAAACTATATTCTCAATTTTTTTTTGACAGGCAGAGTGGACAGTGTGAGAGAGAGACAGAGAGAAAGGTCTTCCTTTGCCGTTGGTTCACCTCCCCAATGGCCGCTGCGGCCGGCGTTCTGTGGCTGGCACACCATGCTGATCCGAAGCAGGAGCCAGTGCTTCCTCCTGGTCTCCCATGCGGGTGCAGGGCCCAATCTCTTGGGACATCCTCCAGTGCACTCCTGGGCCACAGCAGAAAGCTGCACAGGAAGAGGTGCAACTGGGACAGAATCCGGCGCCCTGACCGGGACTAGAACCGGTGTACCAGCACCACAGGCAGAGGATTAGCCTAGTGAGCCGCGGCACTGGCCCTATATTCTCAATTTTAAAACACGCCGGCACCGTGGCTCAACAGGCTAATCCTCCACCTTGTGGCGCTGGCACACCGGGTTCTAGTCCCGGTCGGGGCGCTGGATTCTGTCCCAGTTGCCCCTCTTCCAGGCCAGCCCTCTGCTGTGGCCCAGGAGTGCAGTGGAGGATGGCCCAAGTGCTTGGGCCCTGCACCCCATGGGAGACCAGGACAAGCACCTGGCACCTGGCTCCTGCGGTGCGCCGGCCGCAGCGCTGACCACGGCGGCCATTGGAGGGTGAACCAACGGCAAAAGGAAGACCTTTCTCTCTGTCTCTCTCTCACTGTCCACTCTGCCTGTCAAAAATAAAAAAAAAAATCACTCATATGGAATTCTTAATGGGTTCACATTATAAACAAACTAAATAGAATGTGGATCAAAGAGGTAATCTGGTATGAAAATTGGTGCTAGCAAAAAAATTTGTACTATAGTTATAGGTTCAAGGTAACCATAAATCAAATAAGATCTTATATCAGTGTCAAATGAAGATATAAACATATGACTATATTATTTCATTCCAAATTTAGAACTATTGTTTAAGATATTATCATCTTTATTTCACAGATGTAACATCTCCAAGGTAACTTGGGTATGATATTTTAATGCTAGTCATAGAAACAGGTATGTCTAAAGCCTTAACTTAAATAATACTTCCTCCAGATAATAATATTGAGCACTAGTTTTTATTAATTAACATGTACAAGGGATCACTCTAGAAACTTAATGCCTATTATACAATCTTGGCAGTATATATAGCATGTGACAATTCAATTGTTATATATATTTATATATATATTATATATTTATAATTTATATATTTATATATAAATATATATAACAATTGAACTGTCCCATGCTATATATTTATATATAAATACTACATTTATATAGATATAAATATTACACATATTTAAAATTAACCAACACACACACACACACACGCACACACTGATATAACATTTACACTAACACACACACACATTTATATATATATATATATATAATAGATATAACATTAAAACATCTGTAATAGTCCAGATTTACAACTGCATGCAAAAACTTGTACATAAAGTGGAGGTTGAAATGCAGAGCTTTCCACTTAGCCATTCTGTACCTCCTGTGCTATGCTAACGATTAATACAATCAACTTTACTTATCTTGGCTGGGAGGCAGTACTAGTTGGAAGCAAAGAACTCAACTCCTAATATTGATCATTGAATTTAGGACCTTATGAAAATCATTCCCTTTGTGCTTCAGTTTCCTCATATAAAAAAATGAGTATGATAGTATTTGTTTTATACTGCCATTGAAGGATATATTGAATTTGATCATATAACTTGCAGAAGAGCATTGTATGTAACAAGTACTCAAAGTATTACTTTTTCTTACTTAAAATATTTCAAGATTATTCAGTTTCTGTTGCCTATATAAGTACATTTTAAAGAAATTTATATTTCAACTGTTATTGGGAAAACAATTTCACTTGTATATATACAAGGAAACATTAAAAAATAAATACAATTAAAAGAAAACAGCAATACTAGGTTCTGTTGTCAGCCAAGATCTCTAACACTGGGAGCTGTTTTCTGCTAAAAGGAGAGCTTGGCAAGTATTAGTGAAATTTGAAAACACGCTAACATTAACCTGAGATCTACTCACAGGGTTAGATAAAGGAATAAAAGGAACAGCACTGTCTTACCACGGGATTCATTTTCATTTATGGCTGATGAGTGCCTTGTCTTTAAAAGAAAGAAAACACATGCAATACCAACATATGAGAAAAAGTTCTAGAACTGGATCAACCCCGTTTTACGTGAGGAGAGGGATATCTTTCAGTGTAAGCATATATGTAAAGTATTTTGTCACAATAACACCTTGGGGATGTCTGAGTGATAAGTCATCAACCAAAAGCAAGGGAGCTGGTCTCATAGACTAAGTTATAGAAAGCTGGAGCTGTCCTGTAAAGAACGTTACCATCTCTGCTCTGGAAATGAACTAACAGCGGATGCCATTATGTGAATACAAAACTTACTGGGCTGTTCAGAAGTGAATGAGCATTCAAAACCAAACTAACTGCGGAATCCTGCTTCTGGCCCAGGACCTAAAATAATTCAGGCAGAGAGCAAAACCTCCACCTAAGGCCACAGTGGCTCCATACCACAGCTATTCAGCAAGAGATACAACCACCCACCCTAAGGGACTCTTTGAAAGATCTACCACCTAAAGAGGGAAAGGATATGATGGGAAATATGGCATGGTGGTCAAAGTGGTGGATATGAATTGAGACTTGTGGATGAAATAGGAAGAAAGGGTAAAGCCCAGAAGAGGAATGACTTTGCAGGTTGGCTCCTGCTGTGGCCTCTGCTTCTGCAGAGTTGTGCCAGCTGACTCAGTCATGGAAATTTTCTCAATGAACTCTCTGATTGGAAGACAGAGATGATTTTCCCTACATCCACAGCATGATATAGAGACAGATAGAGATGAGAGTTTATACACGGGGAAGTCAGTCAACTTTAGCAGAAGCACACCAACCAAATGGAACATGTGGATCTTGTTGGAACCCTGTTTTTTTGTTTGTTTGATCAGTTTAGGTTTTTTAGCAAATCAACTATAAAAATAAAAGCTAGATTAATTAAATGTAAAACACTGAATAATAGATGACATTAAGTGTGAATTCTAATTTTATTGGGTAGGACAATCATATTGTGGTCATATATTTTTGTAGGTCTTTACTTATTGGAGAGACATTCTAAAGAATTTAAAAATATGGTATGATATATGTGATTTGTTTCAAAATATTCTAACAAGTGTACAGGATTATTAGAAGAAATGGGCATGTCAGAAAATTTTGAGAAATAAATCACTGTGGGCTGTTTTTCACTGTATATTTTCTCTATTTTTGTGTGAATTTAAGCATTCACACAACTTACTCATACACATCTTTTTAAAAAATAATTAAAAGATATCACAATCAGTCAAGATCCTCTGATTGTAAGTGTGAATATTCTAATAATTGCAGTCAATGCAGAACTTCCACAATGAAAGGAAGTACCTCCATGTAGAGGGATATGCAGACCAGTGCAAATGTGTGAGGAGTAAGATCAGGGGTGAAACCGAATAGGAATAGACTGTAGAACAGGAAGTGCTGAGCTACAGTGGTCCTCCTTGGAGATAAATATAGAAATAGCCTGGTTTAGGAGTGAAACCAGACTGCTCCCAAGTCCTGGAAGCAATGTGCGCAGGAGGTTGATGGTTCTGTTTAACTCAGCTCTATCTTTGTTTTCAACTCATGCACATTTTTATACAGTCAACTTTATGTTTTTGTTCTTCATTTTTCTGTATTTCTTAGAAAATCACTCTTTTTAAGTCTTCAATCTTATTATTATTTTTTAGAGGAAAAGATTAATGATATGCCTCAGTCTGTGATAAGCCCGATCACAAAAGGCAACAGCTTTATGTCCCTGGTGATCAGACAGATCAACTCAAGAATCTGCCAAGAGGGGCTGGTGCAGTGGATTAAGCTGCCACCTGTGACACCAGAATCCTATATCTCATTCTTGGCTGCTCTGCTTCTGATGCAGCTTCCTGCTAACACACCTAGGGAAACAGTGGGTCATAGCCCCAAGTACTTAGATCCTTGCCACACATGTGGAAGACGTGCATGGAATTCCAGGCTTCTGGCTTCAGCCTGGCCTAGCCCTGGTTGTTGTGGGCACCTGAACCATGAACCAGCGGATGAAAGATCTCTCTGCTACTCTTCCATTCAAACCAGTCAATTAATCAATCATTCTAAGAGAGAGAGAGAGAGAAAGAGAGAGAGAGAGAGAGAGAGAAGGCAAGGAAAGGAAAGAGATAGGGCCTTTTGGTACCGCAGGTTCAGCTATACCTGGGATGCCTGCATCTCATATTGGAGGGCCTAGCATCAAGTCCCATCCCTGCTTCTGATCCAGCTTCCTGCTAATGCACCATGGAGGAAGCAATGACCAAAATATATGTGTTCCTGTCTCCCATATTAGAAACCCAGATGGAGTTCCTTACTCCTGGCTTGGGCCTGATCCAGCTCTGGTTGTTGTGGGCATTTGGGGAGTGAACCAGCAGATGAAAGATCTCTATGTCTGTTTTTCAAATAACTAAATAAAACTTTATGTAAAAGTCAGGAAAGATAGAAGGGGCATCTAGTGATGGTTATGAATGCAAAGTGAATAAGGATCTGGACAACTCAGAAAATACCAATGAAACATGAAAGCAACATATGTGAAAAAAACATAGATGAAACATATATGAAAGGAAAGAAAGGCTGTCAAAAGCAGTCTACAATAGAGGAATCAGATTTCTAAGCTGATGTCTCCAGTATAGCAATGGACAAAGCAGTGGAGAATTGAATGACATAGTGTCACATCAAACACACTGGCACTTTATCAATGTTAACTTTTGTTAATATGCTTAAATTATGCTCAGTATCCCAAGTAATTCTGGCAAAAGCAGGTGTCTTTGATTCTTAAAAGTAGCAATGTGGGAGAGACCATTACTTTTAAATATGTAAACAAACCAAAGAAAGATATACAGCATTGTTAGAACTTCCACTAAGTTCCACTTCTCCTGTTTATTGTTCCACTTTCAGATTATAATCCCAACATATTTTGACAATACAGAAAACCTGTCAAGGTACACATTAATCTCTAAGCATAATGATTTCTAGAATATTTCAACAACATTTTTTTCTTTCATGGTTTGTTTGTTTCCTTTCTTTGATTTATAGCTAGGGATAGCATTTCTGACAGAAAGTGATATGAATGTTGCTGGGAGAGGCCTGGACAGTCAGATACCTCTCTCCCAGCCTTGCCACAGTTTGAGAAGTCCCTGTGTTAATGACTGATTACAAGGCATTAAAAGCTTCTGCTGAACATAAGCTGGGGAGAAAACAGATAAAACTTTTCTCGGTGGGGCTTGAGACTCCACCTCCAATTGCTCATCCTATTTCCACACCACCCATTCATTAATTTATTAAATAGTTAAACAAACCATTGAATGTATTCTAGGAGAAAGGATTACAAAATTGAATGGGCTGTGCACCCAGCCTTGAGGAACTCAGTCACAAAGGGAGAAAGCAGAGTGTACCATGGCTAGGCGTGCTGCTATCAAGGTCAAACAAATTCAACCAGCAACTTTGGCATTCTCTAGCTATTTCCTCAGTGGAAACTCTGAGCTGTGGTGGCCATTGGAGGGTGAACCAACGGCAAAAGGAAGACCTTTCTCTCTGTCTCTCTCTCTCTCACTGTCCACTCTGCCTGTCAAAAATAAAATAAATAAAAAAATAAATAAATGTTTTATCAAATTACTAGGTAAGGGGTGAGCATTTAGCCTAGCAGTTAAGACACCCACATCCCACATTAGAATACCTGGGTTTGATTCCAAGTCCTGATTCCTAATACCAGCTTCCTATTAACGCAGACCTGGGACATGGTTTTCATGACCCAAGTAACTAGGTTCCCGTAATTCACACAAAGGACCTGAACTGATTTCCCAGCTTCAGCCAGGCTTATCCCTGGCCACTATAGGCAAGTGGGTGGCAAACCAGCAGATGGGAGTATTCTCTCTCTCTCTCTCTCTCTCTCTTTTAAATAAATAAACAATTTTTGAAATTATTAGCCTGGAATAAAAGCAACTGTTAGTCATCAGTACCTAACTGCATAAGTAAAAATTACAATAGATCATAAGTTAGTACAAGTATATATTCAAAGTGCTTTGTTTCTTGTTATATAAAGCAGTGCCTAATTTGGCTTAGGAAATTTAAGGGCTTCTTCAAGGTGATAGCAGAGCTAAATACAGATTTGATGCTGTCTCACTGGTGGGAAGAACCTAAGGCAGCAAAGGCCATAATGTGTAAGCAAGGCCTCAGTGAACTGGAACAAAAGATAATAGTTGGGGCAATGCAACACAAAGAGATTGTGAGAGTAAGTTGCAAGATACGTGACAAGCCTCATATGCCTAAACTTATACATTGGCAAGGGACATCTAGTGCCAAATGACAAGTTTTAGTTCAAGTGTGATAAAAACACACTGAGTTTTGAAAAAAATAGTAGGTGGTCTAGAGTGATACTTGTAGGCCTCTAAGGAAAAAAGTTGCAATCACTGATTAAAGTGGGTGAGATAAGGGAGGATATAGACAGAATGCAGGAGAAAGCAACACTTCCAAAGTCAAGTTTGTAAAACATTCTGCTGTATAGCAGTGTGTTGGGAGTCACTCCAGAAAGTCCCTTCTCCCCAGCTTCTTCATCTCTCAACGTTCTCCCTCCCAAGCCCTCGTACGTTCGCTCTGTCACACGTCCTGCTGATCTCAACCCCTAAACCTCTCTCCAACCCTCCTTTCTCACCATACTGACCGCTGTGATCTTGCATCAGACAATTGCCCTCTCCCCTGTGGACTATTTCATTACCCTTTATTTTACTGTTGCTAAGTTCATCTTTTTCTAATTTATCCTTATAGGCCATCACAATGTTTTGTAATAAAATTCCATCATGTCATTCTCCTGGTTATATATTTCCAATAGCTTCTTGTTACTCATAAGGGTAAGTGATAAGCCTAATTATAAATAAACAAGATACCTTCTTCTCCAACCTCAGTTATGGTCATTCCCTCTTCAAAAATATCAGCATATGAGAGATTTGTTTGTTTGCTCATATGCAAGGGTCTCTCTGGTTTGAATCTCTACCAGGTATTTATCTTATGTTACAAAGCTAGCCACATTCTTTTGATGGATTTTGACAGAAGGTACAGCTTACAACAATTGCGAACATCTTCTTGATCTAAGCAACACATTTAAAGCCCTCCATGATCTTCCACAACTAATTTTGAATCTGGTTTCATGACATCCTCATTAAACCCACACTGGCGAATTTATTTCCTTCTATACATACACCTTGTGCTTTTGCCACATTTCAGAATTTCTGTTCATATAATCCCTCCTGTGGCGACCCATGATCTATTTCTCTCTTCCTCTCCATATCCTTAAAATTCTGCGTATCCATTTTTTTCCTGCGGAGTGTCCCCATGTGACCTCATCCCAGAGAAATCACTCCCTTCTGTGAAACATGCCAGCACTTACCATTTCAGCCTTTTACTTGCAATTAATCATTAGTTCCTAGTTGTTGATACTGCTGTTTATTCTATTCAATAATTATTTATCTCTTACATTGTTCTAAGACTTTTAAAGTGTTTATGCTTTATTTCCTAATCTGGATTGCAATTTCCTTGAAAGCTGGGACTTTGGCCTTTATTATTCTAACTATTAGTATTATTATTTAAGGTCCAATACAATATCTCATACACATATATGTGAGGCACATAATTAGATTTTGCTAGTTGACATGTTGGCTGATACAGCTACAGAAAGAAAAACCAAATAATGAGTTCAAGAGCAACAACATTGCTTGAATTACTGAGCCTTTTTCTACTTTCAAAATGTCATAGTCCTAAGGGAATAATTGGAAACACAATTTAATTGATTAGATTATTGCACTTTCTCAGGTAGTGTATATTTGTGATTTGCTTAGAAAGAAATGGTTGAAAGGTAGAAGACAATATAGTGCTCCATACTGGGTTCAAGGACACTGCCCTTTGAGCACAGGAAGTTTTCCCAGTGCAGACAAGGATGAAAGAGGAAGAGGGAGGAGGGGTGAGAGGGAGAAGAAAAGGAGGGAGGGGAGCAGGGAGCCAATGAGGAAGAAGAAGAGGAGAGAGGAGAGGAAAAAGAAAAGGGAAGGACGCAGTAAAGAGGAAGGGAGTTGGAGAGAATAGGGGAAATAATAACTTCTTATTAAATTGGTGGCTGAAACACTTTCCAAAAAGGAACACAGGTTTCCAACTAAACAACCATGGTTAGTTTCGTTCATTATTTCATTAGTTTCACAAAATAACAGCAACAACCACAAAAAATTCAATTTTGTTCTTATATGATTTAAAAAAAATAAAAAAACTTTTGCTCCTTCTAATTTATTTTCTTAATAACTATCAACAGACTACTGAAGTCCATTTTATTTGAGAACTCCAATACAATTTTATAAAATTAATGTGATCGAAAAGACTAAGCAAAATCAAAGTGCCTGAGGATGTAACCATTTCAACAGCTCCAAATCCTCTCACTTGCTTAGGTGAGATTGCTTTAGTATTTTATATTTCTAGGAGAAAAACGACCCCTCCCAGGACAGGAAGATGGTAATGAAAGCCCAAGTTCGAGAAGGTGATTCTGACCAAATGAATGTCACAGTGGCATCTGCACACTTCCTTGCTTTGACACAGAAAGTTACTTAATGCAATGACAATAAGTGCCAAAGTAATATCATTATTTACTAGAAATCAAATGTCATGAGTTCAGCTTTAAAAAAAAAAAAAGGGAAGTTCAGGCCAAGCAAAACTTGGGTCAGCAGATGACTTACGTAAATATGTAGTTTAGGTATTACAGGGAAACTCCAGTCTCGAGCAGACTACAGCTGTCAGATCTGGAGCCCTTGTTTCCTTCAAAGTGAAACCCTCCAGCAAGTGAGAAGAGGAGAAAAACCACAACCCAACCTGGTGCAAAGAACCAAATGGCCTGTGGTCACTTGCCTTACACTTCAGAAGCACATGCACACACACAAAGTTCTCCCCACTTCCTTCCAACAACACAATCTTTGAGAGACTTTTTGAAACTTGCATTGTGTCTACCAAGTTACAAACATGCACTATGTGAACCAAATTCACTAGACTGTTTTGTAGAAGGAGAACGTCTAAAGCACTACTTAGGAAAGGTTTAGAGGCAAATCACTGTTCTTTTCAGCCATAGAATGTCACCTGTGTTGTTGCTGTGGCCACTGTCAGAAGATCATACTGGATACAATGCACCACCTGTACCCTGGCTGTCTTCAGGTCCACATAGCTCTCCTTCAGGTCCACTTAGGAAGCACCTGCACACTACAGAGCCTTGGTACTTGCTGTGTCCCTCTTTTGGTCCGATGCTCTACTGGCCAACCAAGCAGATTGGCTTCTAGTTACTGATTGCTCCTTAGCACAGGAGTCACTTCCATGTGAAGTCTTCCTTGGCCACCCTACCCACAGTTATGCACTACCAATTTTGTCTATCTTCCAGTGCTAATTTGCAAGTATCTCCTTCCTTGGCACTTCTCATTTTCCTCTTCACACTTTTCGTATTTAAAATGCAAGCTCTGTTTATGAATTCACTCATCCACCCAATGAAAGTTCATGGAGCCTCTTCCATACCCCAGGCAATATTTTAAAGTGTTGTGATTTAGCAGTAAACAGAACAAAGCCCCTGTTCTCTTGAAGCTTATATTCTTATATATTGTGGAGGATGAAGTATTCCTAAGAATAGCACAATCAGTGATAACATAATTTTAGAAGATAACAGTACCTTGGAAGAAAGGGAAAAAATCAGAGCAGGTTAAGGAGAAACAGGAGTGCCAGGATGTCAGGGCAAGAGCAGATTTAGTAGAAGTAGAATCAGAGTAGGCCTCAGAGAGAAGGTGGCGTTTGAGCAGACTTGGAAGAGGTAAATGTGTTTGGCCTACAGGTGTCTGGGAGAACATTCCAAGCAGGGGGAATCACTTATGCAAAAATCTAAGGCAGAAGCAGGTGGAGTAAGTTCTAGGAATAGCAAGAAGTTCACTGTGGTTGGAGCTGAGTCAGAGAGGAGGAGAGTGGAAGAGAGAAGGTTCTAGAGTCATTGTGGTCAGGCATCGATGGAGCATTCAATCTGAGTGAAACTGGGAGCTAATGCAGGGTTCAGAGCAGAGGCATGAGATGATTTGAGGGGTAACCCAGCCTGAGCTGTAAACACACTAAGGAAAGGCAAAGGAAGAATAAGAGTATACACCCAGGAACACCACTGTTTGTGGGACACTTGGGATAGAGTTAATGTCTGTTGCATGAATTAATATGCAAGTGAGTGATAGAAGAAGGCTTAAGGACAAGATATACAGAGATCCTCACAAACATGAAGTACAAAATGACACACATCTTCCCATCTTTGGGACTCAGATATAGTGTAATGATGTTGTGTGTGAATGTGTGTGTGTTTCAGAAACTATGTATGTACATATCAATATTTATTGGTTCTCTTGTTTGTGTAAAACCCTTTTTTAAAAATTAAGTTTTTCTTTCAATTAACTTAGAATGTATACATATTTATTGCATAACACGTGATGTTTAAATATACTGTATTGTACTACAATACGTGTTCAAGTCAGTGTTAATGCATCCATGTCATCAAACATTAATCATTTCTTTGTAGAAAAATTCAAAAATCCTTTCTTCTACTTTTTTTGAAATATATACTACATTATCATTATCTATATCCACCCTACTATGCAAGAGAACACCAGACCTATTTCTCCCAACTATAACTTAGCACCAGTAATCAAGTTTTGCCACTCCCCCCCGCTCTCCTACACTCCCCAGCCTCTGTTAATGACTACATAAAGCATTTTTAATTTTGAAAAAATACCTCTACCCATTTACTGTCACATGGATAAATGTATGCATAATCTTGTGTTCATTAACAGCATGCTAGTAAGGCAACTTCCTCTTCATGAAAAATAGCATATTCTAACACTGCCAAGCTGGGGTGAAGATTTTCAGTTCTGAACTTTTTGGAAGAAGTCTGTTCTCACAAAAATAAAGGTCGCAGTTTCAATTCCGTTTCACTATACTAGTTTGAAAAGAGGAAAAGAGTTTCCACAGCCACAGATTCTTTCTCAATCCTGACAAATTTGTTTGTGAAGACTTTGAGCAGGAGAGAGAGCCAAGAAAACGGGTCTGGAAATCCCTGTACAAACTGAAAAGGGAGAAAACAAAATACAGATGGCAAATTGGCAGGAGGTTAATCTATGTAAGAGAGCAGATATTTAAAATGTACTATTTTCAGTCACGTTAATATAGTTTCAATACTGTTAATGTAAAGGTTAAACAGCTCTAAAGTTCACAGAAATGACCTTATTCATATTGTCATTCCTGTGTATTTATCAAGTACATTGTACTGACTCAGCCTTGGCCATTCAAAGTTGAGCAGGGTGGTGCAGGGGCCTGCACCATGTATTCATTCTCCACTGGGTGAGTTCACTTTCAACAACAGAAAGCTTGGTTTGGTGTATGGCAAAAAAAAAAACAGTTTACTTTTTTAATGTATAAAACATAGATATAAATTAAGTGTATGAATGGAAACACAGTATATCTGTGGCAATAAAATTTCATGAGAAAGGGTGATTAGGAAAACAACTATCAGCAACAAGAAGGTTGAGAAGTGCTTTTCTTTTGGGAAGGAAATAAGCAAATGATTATAATTAAATGCAATAATTATGATAACAAGGACAGCACAGAATCTTGTCTGTACAAACCAGGAATACCTAATTTGGTATGGATGGGTAGATCAAGGAAGGCTTTCTAGGAGAGGTTATGCTGAACAGACAGATAAGACATGACCAACAGGAATTACCCAGGCAAGCAGATGGGGGAGTGGTGAGCTAGAACCAAAACAGAGTCCTCTACAATCCACTGAACAGATTTTTATTGAGGAAAATCTATATAATTCTTTAAATTATCAAACTTGATTAATTAATGCATGAAGCTGCAGAGGCCACAAAGAAAACATGGAAAATTGAAAACTGAATGTGTGTCACATTCTTTAACTTCACGTCTGTCCTTTCTTCCATATGAGCCTATTGCCGGCCATTATCCCAGTAAGAGCCTCACGATCTCTGGCCGGAGGATTCAGACAGCCCCCCAACTTGTCTTTAATCACCCCATAGCAGCCGAAGCACAGAGCTCCCTGCAACTGAGGTGCCTGGCTGAACTGCCTAGAGAGCAGTGTAATGTGTGCTTCACCCCTCCAAATCTCCAGGGTGATCCGAATCAACTGCATAGCCTGCCAGGTATGAACCTGCACAGCCAGGCTCCAAACTATAGATTCGAAAGAATTCAAGTGTCTCTTTAAGGCTATAGTTCTTAAACTTTATAAAATGCTGACAGCTCGAGACCTCCTTTAATTCCTCCAGTCACAAATATGTGGAGGGCCTCCTGTGCACCAGGCACTGTTCTCTTCCCTGAAGATAGTGCCTGAACAGGACAGAGAAGACCCTGCACTCATGCTGTTTGTTTCCTCAGGGAGCAAAGCCATGGAGAAAACACACAAATACAATAAATATGATAATTTACATTAATATGAGTAAAGCCATAAAGGGGATGGATTAAAGAGTTCCATTACACAAAGAGATGATGAAATAATATTTGGGCTGAGACATGAATGATAAACAGCTACCTACGTCAGCACATTCAAGATCCTTTAGCTACTTTGAAATAACAAATGTTTCAGGTGATGAATATGCATTTTGGCCCAAATTTGATCATATAAGTTGTATCACATGTATCAAAACATCATCCTATGTTCCATAAAGATGTGCAGTTAATTATTAATTATATATTAAATAAACAATAAAACCCCATAAAAATGAAGGAAGAAAAGAAGGAAGGGAGGGAGGGAGGGAGGGAGGGAGAAACAGCTATGTGACTACAGGAGGAGTGCTCTGAGAACACAGACTGTCCCTATGTTGCAAAGGCCGTAAGTTGAAAATGAAAATGCAAAGAAGCAGAACTGTTAATGAGCATATACTTATGAATCTATACTGTCATTAAAATGTCATAAATTTCAGAATCGGCAGTTTAGTAGACCCTGTCACTCTACACATATTTCCCAGAAGCAGTAGAATTTTCCCCAAACCATCAAGAAAAGAGTTAAAGGTCTCTATGCCCCTGCTGCTCTAACAGTCCTAAGAGTTGGTTTCAGTATAACTGGTCAGGGTCCACTGTCATGTGCCTTGTTAGTCATTTCTAATAGTATTTCTATAGCAAACAATAGTGCAAGTTCAGTATTCCTTATTCAAAATACATAGAATGAAAAATGTTTCAGATTTCATAATTTTTTCTGACTTTGGAATATTTGCATACACATTGTGAGATACTTTGAGGATGAGACCCAATTCTAAACATGAACTTCAATGATGTCACCTAAAGACAATACATCTTATATGTCGCCTAAAGACAATTTTATACAATATAATTTAATGCATATGTATTTTGAGTGTGTCCTGTCACATGAGGTCAGATGCGAAATTTTCCATTTGCAGTGTCCATGCAGCACTCAAAAACTTCCAACTTTTTTAGCATTTTGGATTTTCGATTTTTGAATTAGGGATGGCCAACCTGTATATATGAAATATCATTTAACTACAAGACTGAACCTTGAATAAGAACCCTAACTTTATCTGCTAAGTAGAAAACAGCATAGTGGTTGTCAAACATTAGAAAAGCAGACACCCTCAGTTTGAATCCAAGATACACCACTTCACTTATACATGAAATCCTGGGCAAGTTCTATACTTTCTGTGCCTTAGTTTTCTATCAAATGAGAATAATGATGATACCAATGATAACGGAATTTTTGTAAGGATTTAATGATACAATGCATGTCAGCAAGCTCTTGAAACACCTTTGGCATCCTAGAAATGATCACAATATCCGCTATAGGAATTGTGAATTCCTGCTAAACTATCACCTCACTTAAATGTACTCCATTTCCCAATCCTAACTCACTTTTTTTTCATTTTCAGTGACCAGCTTTCAACCAATTTACAGAGCTCACATGAAATGCTAAAATCATTATGAAATTTCTACTAGCTTCATTTTCCAGAAAAGTTGTTTCCTTCCTCTGAACAACTATTAGTACACTGCTTATACCACTAGTCTAATCACTCAGTGCTTCATAAGGTAGATTTGTAAACATGCCTTATATGCTCTGTTAGGTTATAAATTCATTTAGAGAAGTCTCATCCCATTGAAATATAAGTTTGAACACATATATAATGCAAAATGTTCTAGTAGCCACATAAAAATGTTAAACAGGTAAATTAATTTTAATGCTATATCTAGCACTCTATAAATAAAATACTATAAATTTACCATATAATCAATATAAAAGTTACCAAAATAACGGAATGCTTTTGTATCAAGTCTTTGAAATCCAGTGTGTATTGACAGCACATCTTAATTCACATTAGCCATATTTCACCTGCTCAATAGCCATGTGTGATTAGCAGCTACCATTCAGGACAATTCAGCTTTTGATCATATATTTTCCTCTACCACTCTGTATTTATCAAAATGCTCCACAAAGCACATTCCTTATTTCAGAAATTCAATCATATTTGTTAAATCAATTTCTTACCCTACTGATTTATTTTAAATCAGTACAAAATCTGACTCTATGGAAAACCTATTTCTACTAGTCATAACACAAAACATAAAAACATAAGAAAATAAAATTTAGCTTTCTTTAAAGATTGAGAAGCTTGTTCTTTGGGTGATAAAATAAAATTTTCAGTTATATTCCTGATTAAGAATATAGTTTAGACATACAGTCATGGATCATTGAATGAAATCATATAAACCGCATTCAAATGTATTTATATTTGTTTTTGTTTGACATTTATTGTGTTCAGAAAAATAACTATAATTTCTGAGTCATAATTTTAGATAACAGATTAACTTATTAGACAAACATGCAGAATTTGATAAGTCTCAGCGAGAATATTTTGATGTCATTTTCCTTCTCACAATACTCTGAAATGTATTCAGTGTTTCCATATATATTTCCCAGTTATTCAGATTCAGTTAAAGAATATGAACAACATTATTTACATAGTCATTAACAACATACTGTGAGGACCAGATCAACTCAAATGGCTCTTGTTAGAAAAATTAATATGAAAAGACTCAGAAGTCTTTTTAAATTTTTTTTATTTTTTATTTATTTATTGATTGACAGGCAGAGTGGACAGTGAGAGAGAGAGACAGAGAGAAATGTCTTCCTTTTGCCGGTGGTTCACCCTTCAATAGATGCCGCGGCCAGCGTGCTGCGGCCGGTGCACCGCGCTGGTCCGATGGCAGGAGCTAGGTGCTTCTCCTGGTCTCCCATGGGGTGCAGGGCCCAAGCACTTGGGCCATCCTCCACTGCACTCCTGGGCCACAGCAGAGAGCTGGCCTGGAAGAGGGGTAACCAGGACAGAATCCGGCACCCCAACCGAGACTAGAACCTGGTGTGCAGGTGCCACAAGGCGGAGGATTAGCCTATTGAGCTGCAGCGCTGGCCAGATTCAGAAGTCTTAATACAAATTTTCCCACTCAAAAATTGGACTTACTCTTTCCGTATAGATCTAATTTTTATTTTTTCTTTTAGCCTTAAGTATCCAAATGTCTGATGACTGGTTATGAGAATTATAGAGAATTAATGAAATAAGATAATAAGGAAAGCAAAATAACTCACCTTTGGCAATCTCAATGGTAATTTGCAAATTGGCAACTGGCAAAGGTTTTCATTAAGAGTAAGAGATGGATCCAAGTCAGGTGCTATGTTTTCTTTTGGTACTTTAAAAACTACAATGGTACCCTTATAGTGAGGACAGCTATAGTTTCCAAATTCATCCACCTCTTTGATTTGGAGTTCCAGCATGAGTTTTCTTTGAAAGTGAAAAGTAAGCTTGTAGTCTTTTCCATAATCCTTCCCATTGTCTAAATAAAAAATAAAACCAATTTGTTACCATTAAGATAGATAACTTTACCTTACTTATTTTTTAAATCCAAATGATAATTTCATTTTAAAAATATAATTAAAGCTTTTATTGTATCATTGCCTCTTGTCAAAACATAGCCTGACAAAACAGCAATAATCTGAAACCAAAAAGATTTCTCACCTATAATGGGATGGCCAGGTAATCTCTAGATGTTTCTAGACTTAGTAATCTTTGATTTTCTTTTTCAATTCAATTTTCTATAACTAGAAACTAATGGAAATGTTTGGAGTTTTCATTATTTAGAGAATTTCACTCTTCAAAGATTGCATTTTTCTTTCTCTTGAGTACTGATATCATGTTGTATACACTCATGACCTTATAATAGACATTCTAGAATTGCATTCTCCTATGACATGTGGCTATTTAAGTGAAAATTCATAAAAAGTAATTAAAATTTAGAAATCCAAGGCTTCAGTCACTCAAACTGTTTAATATGCTCAATAGAAGTGACCATTTGATCTAGTAGTTAAGACACCAGTTAAGGGGCTGGCATTGTGATATAGCAGGTAACGCTGCCTGCAATGCCAGCATCCCATATGGGTGCCAGTTTTGAGTCCCCCTTCTGCTCCACTTACAACCCAGCTCCCTGATAATGTCTTGAGGAAAAAGCATAAGACGGCCCAAGTGTTTGTGCCCCAATACCCATATAGGAGACTTGGATGAAACTCCTAGCTCCTGGCTTCAATGCTGAGGAGTGAATGAGCAGATAAAAGATTCTCCCTCCCTCCATCCTTCTCTCTCTCTCTCTCAATATCTCCCTCTCCTTTTCTTTCTGTAACTCTGCTTTTCAATGAATAATTAAATCTAAAAAAAAAGTACCAGTTAAGATGCCCATATCTGGGGCCGGTGTTGTGGTGTAGGAGGTAAAGCCACTGCTTGCAATGCTAGCATCTCAAAGGAGCAGTGGTTCATGTCCCTGCTGTTCCACTTCCCATCCACCTCCCTGTGAAGGGCCTGGGAAAACAATGGAAGATAGCCCAAGTGTTTGGGCCTCAGCAACCCAAATGGGAGCCCAGATAAAGCTCCTGGGTCCCAGCTTTAGTCTGGCTTAGCCTTGGCTATTGCCATCTGGGGAGTAAACTAGTGCATGGAAGATCTCTCAGTCTCTCTATTTCCCTCTGCGTCTGTAACATTCACTTTCAAATGAATAAATAAATCTGAAGAAGGACAAGAGGAGGAGGAGAGAGGAAGAAGAGGAAGAAGGAAGAAGAACAAAACCAAGAAGCAAACAACCCTCATCCCATATTGGAGTCCCTGAATTAAGAGTCCTGGCTTAAGTTCCTGACTCCATCTTCCTACTGATGCAGATCCCAGGAGGCAGTGCTGGTGGTTCAAGTAATTAAGTTTCTCCCTACATGGGAAACCTGCATTGAATTTCCAGCTCCTGACTTTGGTCTGGCACAGCCCAGGCCATTGAGGGCATCTGGGGAGTGAACCAGTGAAGAAGAGTGCTCTCTCCCCTCTCTCTCTGTTCTCCACCTCGGATTAATTAATTAATTAATTATTTTAAAAAATAGCTCAATATGACATATGCCCATTGGCTACCTTATTGAGTGGCACAGTTATAAACCATTTCCACTGCTACAGAAATGGAGAATATTGTTCTAGAGCTTGCAAGTGGAATAGTTACTGGAATACCACTACTGAAATTTCTAAGAAAACCCAATGGATTCTCCTAAAAAGATATCTAAACATCTTCTCAAGTCTTCATTGAAAATACCGGAGCTTCTGGGGAACGATTTTTCACTAATGGAGGTTTCAAAATGGCAATCAGGATATTTTACACTGTTATTGTCAAAGTAGAATGGATATCAACAAGTTTCCTAAGTCAATATATTTCTATAGTGCACTTTAAGAGAGCTATAGAGATATAAAATGAGTCAGCTGATAGAGCACATTTTGGAAGATTCAGATTCAAGTGCAGCCTGCACACTTTGCCTATATTGTAGTATTTATTCAGTTGTTCTTTCACATCTCTAAGAGGCATGAAGTTTTGATTTCTTTATCTTTAAAACAAGAGAAAAGAAAAAGCTTACCTTCTAGGATCACTCTGGGAATGAAATGAGAAAATAGGCACAAAATGTTTGATACAAAGTAAATGCTCAATAAATGATCATGATGACAGCAAATGAAAAGAAGCAGAATTCTTCCTTTATTTTGAATTGATGCTAATAACCAGTGAAAATCTTTAAAGAAACGTCAAGATGAAAGTTCTATCTCCAGATTTAAACTTCTGCTCCTATAAGCTGTTGTTAACTTGAATAATCAGAGTTGGCTTTCACAGTAAAACCTTGCATTTTCCCCAGTGAAAGAAGAGTTCACTGAGAGATGTAGAAGGCATGACTACCCCTCTCCCAATTTTGACTGCTGGAG
Organism: Sylvilagus floridanus; assembly: GCA_949820135.1. Lineage (NCBI taxonomy): Eukaryota > Metazoa > Chordata > Mammalia > Lagomorpha > Leporidae > Sylvilagus > Sylvilagus floridanus. The sequence goes on along the minus strand of OX463242.1, from coordinate 29,012,482 downwards.
GTCATTTTGGTGAATTTCCAAAGCACAGTTAGTTTAAAAGAAGAATAATTCCAGTTCATGGAAGACATAAGAATCATCTCTTTGTGTACATGGATATTTGAAAGGCAACCTAAATGAAACAGAAGGAGTCCTAGGAGAGGAAGCCAAGTTTGTCTTCTTGAAAGAGTTTCACTCTGGTTTAAAAAGAAAAGAAAAGAAAAGAAAAGAAGAGGAGAGGAGAGGAGAGGAGAGGAGAGGAGAGGAGAGGAGAGGAGAGGAGAAGAGAGGAGAGGAGAGGAGAGGAAAAGGAAACAAATGAAAAGAAAGGAAAATGAATTGTTTGGGGCCATTAAAATATGATCTAAGTAGTAAACTGTGTAAATTTGAGTGTTCAGATCCCTGTAGTAACATCAGGAAAACTTCTGTTTCCATATACTAGGGTACTACCAAGAAAATATTCTCATTTTGATCCCAAAAGAATACTATTCATGAATTTTTCCTTCTACCCCTTGAAAGACATTAATTATACTTGCTGCATGTGCACAATTATTCATAAGCAATGGTTCCTATACAGAATATCAGAATTCAGGGTGAGGTATAACTACATATATTCAATTCATAACTAAAACTTATCTAAACTTATCTAACTCTTATTCTAATAATTTTTAAAAATAAAGATTTAAAATGCAACTATCTAAATATGATGTTTATATATTAAGTAGGGATGAATTATTAATGATTGATTTTTAGAATAAATAACAATTTTATAAATATAAAGCATTAATTTTACATTGGAGTTTTATTGTTTATAACACATAATTTTATATTATGAAGACCCTTGATTTCTGAGAAAAATAGACCCAAAGAAACAAAGAGTATCTCTAAAAAATTGTACTATTTTTTCCAACACTGGCATGTTTAAAAGAGAAGTAAAGTAAAAGTTGTCTTTTGAAAACCCAAAGTATAAATAAACCACTGGAGGACCTTATGAGAATCCTTTTTTTCTTTCTTGCATATCATGTACACATCTCTAGCAGGACCTTGAGATAGTAGCTATTCAACAAATACTTGTCATATAAAGAATTCCAGAATTTTCTTACATTTTATTACTCAATGTTTTTCTTCTCAATAATGAGCATTTCACATATTTCATTAATGATGTAGAAAATACAAATGTGGGAATATTTGCTTTTGCTTAAAAAAGTTGCATAAGAAGGTGAGAGGGCTGTCAACATGGGGTAACAAGAGAGGCCCATGAAAACCACTGGCCCAGGATATCTCCATATTCTAACACATTCACCACCACCTCTGTCTGTAAGCCACCAACATCTACTGCTTGGTTTCCTGCAATAGCTTATTAAGTGGTTTCTTTTCTTCAACTCTTACCTTATATATTCAATTCTCAATACAGTGCAGTCTAACTCAGATCACCTCACTGTTGAAATCCTTTCATGGTTTCCCATTCACTTAACATAAAAGGCAAAGTCCTTGCAGTGGCCAGCAAAGTATGATCAGTCCTCATCCCCCACACCCTCCTTTTAATCCCTATGATGGCATCAGCCTAGCCCCCTATTGTTCTTCAAATACACAAAGGCACACTTCTGCCTTAGCTCATGTCATTTATAATCCCTCTGCCTTGTTAAACAGCACAGAGACAAGGTTATGATTTGCTCTCTCACTTTCTTGGAGCATTTGTTTGAATGCTACCTTCTCAAAAAAGCCTTCCTGAGAACTACTTAAACTTGAAATTTGGGGGTGGCTCTGTGGCAGAGTAGGCTAAGCCTCTGACTGAGGCACTGGCGTTTCATAGGGTGCTGGTTCATGTCTATGCTACTCCTCTTCTGATCCAGCTCTCTGCTAATGGCCTGGGAATGCAGTGGAAGATGACCAAAGTGCTTGGGGCCCTGCACTCACATGTGAAACCCAAAAGAAGCTCCTGACTCCTAACTTCGGATTGGCCCAGCTCTGGCCATTGCGGCCATTTGGGGAGTGAACCAGCGGGTAGATCTCTCTCTGTCTCTCCCTGTGTCTGTAATTCTACCTCTAAAATAAATAAATAAATAAAGTCTTTGGCCGATGCCGTGGCTCACTTGACTAATCCTCCACCTGTGGCGCCGGCACCCCGGGTTCTAGTCCCGGTTGTTCCTCTTCCAGTCCAGCTCTCTGCTGTGGCCCGGGAAGGCAGTGGAGGATGGCCCAAGTAATTGGGCCCTTCACCCACATGGGAGACCAGGAGGAAGCACCTGGCTTCGAATCAGTGCAGTGCGCCGGCCATTTGTGGGGTGAACCAATGGAAGGACGACCTTTCTCTCTGTCTCTCTCACTGTCTAATTCTGCCTGTCAAAAATAAATAAATAAATAAAGTCTAAAAATACTGCAACTCTGTCACTCTTCTGGGACTCTTTCTATCCTTCCCTGTTTTCTTCTACTATAATGTATTTTCAGCTAATATTAAGCTGTACATTTTCTTTACTTATTTGATTATGCTCTGTCTCTGCCTCTGGACTATAATATGCATAGAGGCAGGGATTTTTGTTGCTATTGTTGAATTATTATTATTTTTTTTTTATTTTTGACAGGCAGAGTGGACGGTGAGAGAGAGAGACAGAGAGAAAGGTCTTCCTTTGCTGTTGGTTCACCCTCCAATGGCTGCCGCGGATGGTGCGCTGCGGCCGGCGCACCGCGCTCATCCAATGGCAGGAGCCAGGTGCTAGGTGCTTATCCTGGTCTCCCATGGGGTGCAGGGCCCAAACACTTGGGCCATCCTCCACTGCACTCCTGGGCCACAGCAGAGGGCTGGCCTGGAAGAGGGGCAACCGGGACAGAATCCAGCGCCCCGACTGGGACTAGAACCCGGTGTGCTGGCGCAGCAAGGCGGAAGATTAACCTGTTGAGCCACGGTGCCGGCCTCTATTGTTGAATTATTAAAAGGGTTTTAGCATCTTACATTCTAGCATCTTACACATGCATCCAAGACAACAATTTCGATGGGCCAAGGACACTCAGGGTGTCTTTAAGGTATGAAACCCAGGGTTGGTGTTGTGGCATACAGGATAAAGCCACCACCAGTAGTGCCAGCATTCCATGTGGATGCTGGTTTGAGTCCCAGTTGCTCCAGCTCCCAGCTAATGGCCTGGGGAGGCAGTGGAAGATGGCCTAAGTGCTTGGGATCCTGTACCACATACAAGACCCAGATGGAGTTCGTGGCTCCTGGCATCGGATCAGTGCAGCTCTGGCTATTGAAGCCATTTGGGGAATGAACCAGCAGATGGAAGATCTCTCTCTTTCTCTGTCTATCTATCTCCCTCACTCTCTCTGTAACACTGCCTTTCAAATAAATACATAAATCTTTTTTAAAAAAGATGTGACAACCTCTTTTACATGGTGTTACTAGTTGTGATTCTGTTGCTGTGATGTCCCTGAATAGATTCTTGTAGAAGCATTGCTAATAATTTTATTTCTGTTACACTGGCATGCAACAAAAAGTGTAAGTGCTTAACTGCCAGCTTCCACTTAGAGAATGAAAGCATGGTAAGCATGTGTAAGCATGGTAAGCATGGTAAGCAGTGTCCAGAATGCTAAACACAGATACAAACACCAAAGGAAGTCTCTATCCATCTTCATTCCTCTTGGAAATGGAAATAGAGGGGCCAGATTTGTGGCATCCTGGGATAAGACTCTGCCTGTGGTGCTGGCATCCCATAAGGTTGCTGGTTCTAGTGTGGCTACTCCTCTTCCAATCTAGCTCTCTGCTATGGCCTGGGAAAGCAGTAGAATATGTCCTAAGTGTTTGGGTCCCTGAACCCTTGTGGGAGACCTGGAGGAAGTTCCTGGCTTCTGGCTTCAGATCGGTGCAGCTCCAGCTGTTGTGCCCATGTGGGGAGTGAACCAGCAAATGGAAGTCTTTTCTCTTTGTCTCTCCCTCTCACTGTCTGTAACTCCACCTCTTAAATAAATAAATAAATCTTAAAAAAAATAAATGGAAGTAGAGTTTATGGTCCATAAAATTCATTCAATATAGTTATCTATATTTCACATAAGTGAGTAGTGATTCATTGGCATTTCTCAAATGGTAGTCCTCTAAATTCAGTAACCAATGTTTAAATACATCTAATCATACTTAATACTATAATGTCTGGTTCTTTCCCAATCTGTGGTCTTCATTTCTTTCAAGGTTCACTGAGCCTCTTCTAGCTATCAGGTACTGTCCTTGGTGCTGGAGGTAATATGAAACAATCCCAACAAGAAAGTCCCTCCTCTTATGGGACTGTTGTCAGAGAAATTGGCATTGATCAAATCATTGAATGAGCAAACAGAAAAAAAATGACATATAGGACAAGGGCCACAAAAGAAAAAGTAAAAACCTGCAGAAGTAGAATAAAGCTCTGAGAAACAAAATAAAATAGAGACTGCTTCAGTCAGGAGGGAAAGGGATATTCCTGAGCACAGTCATTGAGATGAGATCTGCAGATACAGTGGTGGACAAGTAGAGGCAGCAGTGAAGCACTGGGGATGGAGAAAAGAATCCTACAGGCAGAGAAACTCTGCTTCCTGTCTTTCAGACTCACAGAGACTAGTCCAGGTCCCAGTGGGAAAATGGGTATCAATGCTCTACTGGGGGTCTTGTTACTCTTAGGCAGAAAAAAATCCCCAAGGCTCCACATCTGAGCCAAGTCTCTAGGAGAAGCAAAGCAGAAAGGATCTGAGCAACTTGCCCTTCTCATTGTCCCTGAGAGGAGATGAGCACTTCTCCATCCCTTTCACGGAGGAATTGCACATATGCTGGCCTTCTTCAGGCTCTCCTATTTAGTCTGCACTCCCCAGACTCCATTCAGGCATCAGTACACTTAGTACTGCTCTGTACAACAACAGTAGCTCATTCATGTTTACAGCAGTAGGTAAACACAGCTGCGTTCCCAAGTATGACAGGAAAAATCATTTATAGCATTAGTTTGGGTGGAGCATTTCTGGTTTTTTACTATCCCTCATTAGATAGATTTCTCCAGGGTGGACAATGTGGTTTCTGCTCCGGAAGCCAAGTTGGAAGGGATTTCTTCCACCCTTCCTTCCTCTTCCTTCCCTTCCCCCTCTCTGACAACTTTGTCTCTCACTAAGTCTTGTCAGCTGGCTCAGATGGCTGAGACACTGCATGTAACAATGGAAGAGATACTTCAAATTGAGGCTCTTTGAGCCTCACTTATTGCTGAGATACTAGAAAAAAGGGCAACATCAGCTTCAATGCTCAACCCCTTTTTTTGAAACAACAAAGAGCCAATGGATCTTGGAGCCACTGCCTGAATCAGAATTAGGCAGTATTTAATTAAATGGAACACATAATCATTTATACATGAAGTCAAGTGTATCACAAGGCTCCTGGACCAAAAATATCAAGGATAAAAAATCTCTTACTTCTCCCCAACACCCCACCCATGTAGGCACACGATTCGACTCTTCTCCACCTCAGAGGGAAAAATTAAGGAGTTGCCTTCATGAAAAAGAAACTGCTATGAAGGTAACTCTTCTACACTTCTGGCTCTCTTCTCACATGTGTTTTCTCTCCACATTCCTGTTTCCTTCCTTTCTCTTCTCCTCATCTTTATCCATCTCTTTGTCTCATCTACTCCCTCATTCTCCCACACCTGCCAGATCTCATAGTTTTATTTTGATTTCCTCAGCATTGTTCCATTCATTGACAACCCAGTCACTGAAAGCCTTTGAGGTATTAGATACTATGCTAGCCTCAGAGAATGTAAACAAGGAAGACCAGGTCATGATGTCATAACATCGTCATTCTAGGGAAGAGCATAAAATGAGTATGTGAACAAAAAGAAAGCCAACAATCAGTAAAATAGTTTAAAATTGTGAGATGTATAATGGAAACAAAAATAGTTCTAGATGAAAATGCAGAAGAGAGGTGAGCAGATATGTCATCTACATAAAAGTTCTTCACCTCCTGTGTGCCAAGAATCCTTTTGGAATTTGGTGGAACCTGTCCATTCTTTCTGAGAGTTGCACAGAAATAACACAGTTGTGCAGAAATACTATTCTCAGGGCTGTATTGTAGGATAGTGGGTAAAGCCACTGCCTGCAGTGCTGGCATCCCATATGGGTGCTAGTTCATGTCTCGGCTGTTCTGCTTCTGATCCAGCTCCCTGCTAATGCACCTGGGAAAGCAGTGAAGGATAGCCCAAGTCCTTGGGCCCCTGCATCCACATGGGAGACCCAGAAGAAGCCTGGCCAAGCCCTGGCTATAGCAGCCATTTTGGGAGTGAACCAGCAGATGTAAGATTTCTCTGTCTATCTCTCCTTCTCTCTGTGTAACTCCATCTTTCGAACAAATAAAATAAATCTTTAAGAAAAGAAATATAGTTCTATTTGCAGATCTTTTGTGGTGTCCATAGACCTCAGGTTAGTTTCTTTGTAGTGCATCAAATATAGTTTGTATATTATTCTGGATAGGAGTTAATGATAAGGTTTTAATCAGATGAATAATATAGTATGATTTATAGTTTTAACAGACTACTATGCTACCATGTGGGAATAGATTTTATGTGGCTACCAGTGGAAGCAGGGGAGTACTGAAGAGATGGCTACATTGTTGTAGGAAACAGATGACCTGGCATAGTAACCATGAAGATGATTTCTACAAGTGTCACTTACAGTCTGTCCTTAATAGAATCTGCATCTCTCTCCTAAGTGGAGAATAAAGGGACTGGAAAGACAGAAGGAATTAGTATTTTTTTCTCCCTACTTCCTAAAAACTCCCCTCAATACCCTGAAGGCTTCCCCAGTAAAACATTTAGTGAACTTCTGAGGTTAGTGCATGATATCCCATAGAAGACATAAAAAGATATCTTTATACTTACTTGAAGCGAAAATGTTTCCAGTAAACCTGAAAAGAAGTTGTTCTCCTTCTCTTACTTGGAATTGACGAGATGGCTCTGGAGGACTCCGGAAACCATCCAAGCGCAAGTTTTTAAGTGCTTGGTTTAAATCTTTAGAAGGCACCACCAAAATAACTACTTTATGTGGATTGTCCCTCTGGTGAGACAGTACTACACAGGCTGTGCTGCTGAGCATGGCTTCCTCTAAAGATTTCACAAATGAGACCAAGTGGCCATTGTCCACGATGGAAGAGCAATAGAGCACAATAAACCTACCCGAAGGAAACAAGCAAGAACAGAGGGAGAACCACAGCTGTAAAAACATCACTGATAGCTGATCAATGCCCCTCCCCAAAATTAAAAAAGACCAATTCTTATCCAAACTTCTCTTAATTTCAAAAATTTTAATAACCAACTGGTTCGATTCATGAATGATTTTAGTAAAAATCGGCAGTGAAAAATCAAAAAAATCAAACTAAATGCTAAAATACATTCTTAAACAAAAACTCCTATAATGTCAGCTCAACTCTACACATGGAAACATATGTGACATCTTCAAAAGGCTTATGAAAATGCATATTATGAAAACACTATGCATAAGTTTCAATACTTTGCAAGAAAATACACAATTCAATTACATTTTCTATAACAATTTTGAAGTACCCTTATATTTTAAGTTGTATTTTAATGAAGAAAAATACTTCAAAGTTTAGCAGAGAAAGCTGATCCACTGACTCCCAACAGAATGCAGAATTTATACAATAATTGAGCCCGTGTGGTGAAAGCTGTTAGGATGGACCATTTTATGGGTTGAATTGTGTACTCACCCTTCCCCCCATTTATATACCAAAATATTTACCCTCAGTACCTCAGAATGCAACCTTACTTATAGACAAGGTCTTTACAGAGCACAGCAAGCTAAGGTGAGGTAATCAGGATGGGCCCTTATCCAGTGAAGACTGGTGCCAATAAAAAGGAAATGCAAATAGAGAACATCATGTGACCATGATGATGGCCATGTACAAGCCAAGGAGTGACCTGGAACAGATATCTGTGCTCATAGTACTTAGAAGGAACAAGCTCTACTAACACCTGGATTTAGGACTTCCAGCCTCCATAGCTGTGAACAATGCATTTCCGTGTTTAACCAGTTTGTGATACTTTATTATAGTATCCCTGGGAAGCCAACAGCAACCTGTACCCCCGGGCTGGGATACTCATTCCCCAATTGTTTTCTAGAGAATTTTCCTGCAGAAAATCTTCCAGATTTTCACTCACAAATAAGGATGGACTCACCTCTAGCTCTCCTCTGTGGTATCAGGCTGGGAAGAGGACTCAATTAAAATCGTAGCTTTTACTACATTCCTCCCCTATTCTACCTGCTTCTTTTCTTCTGTGACAGGATTCATTAGAGAGCCCTCCCTCAATAAATCTATTGCTTTCTGATCCTGGGCTCTGTTTCTAGGGAACTTGATCCAAGGCAATTGTAGATATAAGAGCTTCCATTACTAAATAAAGGCAATCTGTAGATATATGATTGTCATCTTTTTATGACTGTCTATCCTCACGAGCCTTAAAATTGTCTAAAGCAATTCTCATAATGGGATGTCCAGAAAACATGGAAATGAGAAAGCAAAATGAGGGCACTGAATAACAAATTAAGTTTATAAATACATAGTTATTAGATGAGTATAGCATGAATAATTAATTACTATCTCCATGGATTTCAAAAATGAAGGTATTATTTTAAAACTACCCAGGAGTTAGAAGAAACTTGTTAGAATTGTGAGTTGTTTTCACAATCACTGTTCAACTAACATGTATGAAACTACAAGTACTATATTCATATCACTTCTGGTTTGCATAATAAGCACACACTGAAGGATGGTTCATATTTCTCTCTGAAGAATAAAATTTAATCTTATAGTTCTATTTGCGGAAATATCAATTATGGACATCAAGAGAGAATATCATTAAGTTTCATTATTTACTAGCGAATTACCTTTCTAAGTGTTCATACAGTTCAAATGATATCAAACCACTCTGCATGGGTCTCACCACTACATCATCAAGTGCAAACCAACCACTGTCTCGGCTTCTGAATCCTAGCAATTTCCAAGACTCATAGGCATTTACCCCAAGCTTTCTTGTGGAAGCACTTCTTGTCCTATATAATAGTAACAAAAGAGAAATTGGTAAAGTTTACATAGTATACTACATTTAATATAGTCATTCTTTCATTAGTGAATAATATGATAACAACTTCTTGACTCATACCACATTCCACTAATTAGGGTATACTTCAGGAATGCAAAAATAAGAAAATATAGGCCTTGACCTGCAAAAACACACAGATTCACAATATTATTTGGTTACGTTGTAAGGTGATCTGTGTAATAATTAAGGAATAATCAAGATGGATGAGAAACAGAAGCAAGGTGCTCATGGAAGCTTGAAAATTGAAAATACTGTTATTTGAGAAAACTTGGAGGGATGAGAAGCACTTTGCTTCTCATGTAAGGAAGCGCCTCATAACATTAACTCACAGATATAAAACCAGTGCTTTGGGATAGTCAAGAGTGGTCATAGGGCACAGCAGAAAGGGTAAGACCACAGACTCTGGAATAAAACTGCCTGTTTCAACCCTGGGTGTCTCTGCATCTTATTAACTCTATGACCATGGGCAAGCTATTTGATTTATTGAACTCTCAGTTCTCTTATCTATAATATGAGAATAATAATCATTTATATTACACAGTCTTGTTACCTTGAGACAAACATTACAATACTATATATATGGATTTCTGACAATTTTTCTTTCTATGTAATTTTTTGTCTTAAGTAGTGATCATATTCTAATTCAAATTGTGTAACCTGGTTTTAACATTTGTAATCAATGCAATCAATTTGGATATCAGTTGAAATTACTTGAATCCTCATATCACTGAGAGAAAAGTTCTCTCCCTATTCAACTACTCTTTTCAACTACAGGTTCAAAAACTCTTGAAACTTTAGGTCCAAAATGTACTTAATGTTTGTAATGCACTTACAGTTCTAGAGAAGCTATGTAATATTAATATTCTCATCCTTACATCTACAGCAATCAATCAACTTTCTTGTGCGACCTTCTTTGACATATAATCTACTTCTCATCCACAGGCTCTGAAACAGCCAGTTGTATGCATGGCGTGACATGTTTCCCCATCCCAAGCTGATTTCACTAACAGTAGACCAATTTCCAATGGCTGTCAATTTGATTCGCTTTTATTAGAACTTAAATAGGAGGACTGGAGATCATAATTTGTCACTGTCCTTTGTCCATGGTGAACAGAGAGAATTAATGAACAGAGAGAATTTTTTTAAAGATTTATTTATTTATTTGAAGTTCAGAGTTACATAGAGAAAGAAGGAGAGACAGAGAGAGAGAAAAGGTCTTCCATACGCTGGTTCATTCCCCAAATGGCTGCAATGGCCAGAGTTGAGCCGATCTAGAGCCAGGAGCCTGGAGCTTCCTCCGGGTCTTCCCATGTGCGTGCAGGGGCCCAAGGACTTGGGCCATTTTCTACTACTTTTCCAGGCCATAGCAGAGACTTTATTGGAAGTGGAGCAGCCAGGACTTGAACTGGTGCCCATATGGGATACTGGCACTGCAGGTGGTAGCTTTACTTGCTACACCACAGTGCTGACCCCGAACAGAGAGAATATTAAGAAAGGAAAATAGATGCTAACGAAAAAATGAGAAAAATTAAGACAAATGGATTTACACAGTACTGAAGATGGAGAAATCAGGTTAACTACTATAGCCTTACTATAAACTCTTTACTTGAATTCATTTAAGTATTTTTTTAAGTGGATATCTATTCCTCACAAGCAACATAAGAAAAATTGATACTGACCACCACCTTGAGCAAATAATTTCTGATCTAATCTGCTACAACCCATATTGGAACAGAACAGTGTTTGCTATGTCCAATGAACAAAGACTTAAGTATGAATCCCACATCTTTATTTGTAAAAGAATGAAAGCTACAGGCCTAAAACCACTCTAGTTTCAAAGGTTTGACCTAGATAATAGGGACTGAACTAGATTTAAAGTATCTATTCTGAAAATACTTAGTCTATATTAATACTTCAGAGCTCAGGTAAAAGCAAGAGTAGGGAAAATCACAATTAGTTCTAACCACAGATATGACGAGTTTATAACATTTAGAAGTTAAGAATTTATTCACATAGGAACATGCATTCACACTGAATCCAAAACATCGGTCATTTACATGTAATGTTGCTTTTTTCCTCTGGTTACAAAGATTCTCTTTTTATGACCAATAGTCTGAATTTTCTATGGCAACCTACAGGCTGCCAAGTATGGTGAGGCTGCCGCTACACCCAGCCCCATGTGGGCATATATCCTCAGCCAAATAGTGCAATTGGCATTTCTTAGTGCTGTTCATCAAAACATTAAATTTCCCATTACTCAGAGCACATGATAGAGTTGTATTTCCTGGCCTCTATAGTGCAGTAGGGCCATTTGACTAGTTCTTGTTAATTAATTATAAACTAAAAAATGAAAAAAAAAAAAAAAAACTGTGTCATTTTTACGCCAGGCACCTACTTGCCAATGTGTATCCATCTAAAGCTCTTTCTTCTGCTGCCGTAACAGCAAACAGATGGTGGCTGCTCTTGTCAGCTGAAATTCTGGAATGAGGGCAGCTGAGAAGCAGAACACCACTGATGGCCACACAGTGCATGTGAGGTAATAAAGACTGATGGAATAAGCCCCCTGGATTTGATAGTTCTGCTTTTATAGGCTAACCTTCACAGTATCTTCCTTCTGGTTCCAGTGGTCTACTTAATAATGGGCTTGTGGCCTGTTTGGAGTGAGAATAAAGCCCTGGTATTTTATGCATATTCATGGAAACAAGAAGCTTCCTCTTTGCCATGGAACTTGGGGCTATGAAGATGTAGCCATTATGCTGGCATAAAGAATGAAAAATAAATGGAAAGGGCACAGAGGAAGGCAGATAGAAAATAAGGGAAAATGCTGACTTCTTCCTGGTTCAAGAAAAAAATATAAAAGAAGATAATTTCCAGATTTTTAATTTATACTCACCATAAAAGTTCTGTTTTGCTTAAATACATTGGATTTACTTTAGTACAACTTCAATCAAAAGAGTCGTTATGGTGTAAATTTAACATATAATTTAATATAATAGACATAATCCATATTAAGGTTAAAAAACCTTACGGTGTAGTTGTGTCTCCCAGATATTAAGAGCTCTGAAACTACACTATTCTGTTTATATATACAATAAGCAAAGTTTGACAGCTATTATTGTCTGGCAGTGAGTAGGGCTTGTTATAGTTATAATGATAAACAGAATGACAGTTTCATAAAAATATGGTAGATCTTTATTAAAGAAATTTATTAATTCAATAATGGTGAAATTTTGCTTGGGACTTCCACAGACATTACTGAGGTCTTCGAAGTTACTAATTATAGTATGTGTTCATTTTTTACCTATGGAATGAATAATATATGATGCAGAACTTAACAATCCATTGTATCATCAAAGTTTTTCATAGTGTATAATATTTTATCTTCATAATATTATTTGTAATATAGATAATGTCTAATTTTAATATAAATATTAATAATGTTTTAAAATTAACCTTTTCTTATAAAATTTTCATTAAAGTATATTGATATTAAATGATATTCTATATTTAAAAATTAAGATTTTTTCCATTTTAAGTTAAACATGGTGATTATAGAAATGTTTGACATAGAAAAAGAAAGTACACACAGTCACATTACCTTAAGTCAAATACTATAATCCTGTATACCTATAAATTTCTGATAATTTTTCTTCTCCACAATTTTTTGACGAATAAAGTAGTGACCATACTCTATACCAAACTGTGTATCCTAGTTTTAACATTTGTAGCCAATGTAATCATTTTTGGGTAGCAAATCCAATGAGTCAATTCATTAGACCACTGAGAGTAACGTTCTGTCCTGATTCAATTATCTTATTCAACTGTAGGCCCATTAACACTTGGAGCTTTGTCCACTCCACAGTGTCTATTAGTTCCAGTTAAAATCATTTCATGGAGGAAAAAAAGCTATATAATCTAAGCAGTCCCCAGTTTTCATTTATGTTCCCCATTCTCTTTGCTTTGCCAGCGTTGCTTTCATACTGACTGCTGGTGAAAGCAAGATCTCTCATGATTCTGAGTTTACCAGTCTATGCCTTTATACCAGGAATAGTTCGCAAGGTATAAGGAAGAAAAATAATAAAACTCTTTCCCCACTGTATAATTTTCATTGTAGGGGTCTTTTACCTCTTTGGTTAAATTTATTCCAAGATGTTTACATTTTTTACAGCTATTATGAACAGGACTGATTTTACAAGTTATTTCCCAGCCATGGTATTATTTGTGTTATCAAAGACTATTGATTTTTTTAAAGATTTATTTATTTGAGTGGCAGAGTCAATTTCCCCATTCTTTCCCTATGTGTAATTCAGTAATTATGTCCTGAACTTGAGATTCCAATGATATTGTACCTTCCTAAACCCACTCAGCCAGATCTGACATTCACACTCAGGGAATTCCTAGAGAAATGTCCATAGTGCAAGAACTGTCCAGTATTGTATTCACAGCCCACCTTGATAAGAAGCAAAGATCACCATGCAAATTCCCTCTCCTTTATGCTGAATTTTTCTTTCTACCTAAACACAGCAGAAGTGTCTCAATAATGCTATAACACAGGACAGACAGAATGACAATTTCAATGTCATCTCTTTCAAGAGGTTCGATTTCCACTCTTCACATGAACTCATCAGTCCTCAGGTAAAATGAGTTCCATATGCAGATGCATTAGTTAAGACTCATAAAGCACAAGTAACAGAAACCCAAATAGATTTCACTTATTTATAAAATGAATCAATTGTAAAAATATTTGTTAGTGGAGAAAAGAGACAAGTGTCGTAGGTCTCAGATAAAAATTTCATCACATTAACACATTAAAGAGTAAAAACAAAATAATTATGTCAATAGACACAGAGAAAGCATTCAATAAAATACAACATCCTTTCATAAGAAAAACCTTAAGCAATATGAATATAGAGGGAACATTCCTAACATGATCAAGGCAGTTTATGACAAAACAATAGCCAGCTTCTTATTGAATGGGGAAATTTGGAAGCATTTCCACTAAGCTCTGGAACCGGACAAGGATCCCACTTTAACCATTGCTATTCACTATAGTTCTAGAAGTTTTAACCAGAGCTATTAGAAAGAAAAAGAAATCAAAGGGAAATAAATGAAAAGGAGGAAGTCAAATCATCCTTGCTTGTAGATGGCATGATTCTCTCTCTCTCTCTCTCTCTATATATATATATATATATATTATATATCTATATCTATCTATCTATCTATATATATATATATGTATGGGGACCAAAAGAAGACACATCTAAGAGATTATTGGAACTCATAAGAGAATTTGGTAAAGTTCCAGAATATAAAATCAACACACAAAAATCAATAGCCTAGGGCTGGCACTGAGGCATAGTGGATAAAGCGGCTGCCTGCAGTGCTGCCCTCTCATATGGGTGCTGGTTTGAGTCCCAGCTGCTTCACTCCTGATCTGGCTCTCTGTATGGCCTTGGAAAGCAGTAGAAGATGGTCCAAGTCCTTGGGCCCCTGCAAAGCATGGGAGACCCAGAGAAAGCTCCTGGTTCCTGGCTTCAGATTGGTGCAGTTCCAGCTCTTGTGGTCATCTCAGGATTGAACCAGAAGATGGGAGACCTCTCTCTTTGTCTCTCCTTCTCACCATCTGTAACTCTACCTCTCAAATAAATCTTTAAAAAAATCAATAGTTTTTGATAACACAAATAATACCATGGCTGAGAAAGAACTTGTAAGATCAGTCCTGTTCATAATAGCTGTAAAAATTTAAATATCTTGGAATAAATTTAACCAAAGAGGTAAAAGACCCCTATAATGAAAATTACAAAACACTAAAGAAAGAAATAGAAAAAGAAACAAAAGATGGAAAAATCTTCCGTGTTCCTGCATTGGAAGAATTAATATGAAAATACCAATGCTATTCTACTCAGATATAGAAAAAATGATGCTGAAATTCAAATGGAACACACTAAAGACCCCACATAGCTAAAGCAATCTTATGCAACAAACAGAAAGCCAGTAGGATCACAATACCAGACTTTAAGACATATACAGGGCCTTTATAATCAACATAGCCTGGTGCTGGCAAAAAAAAAGAGACATGTAGACAAATGGAATAGAATAGAAACCTAAGAAATTAATCAGCACATCCACAACCAACTAATCTTTGACAAATGAACTGAAATCAATTCCTGGAGAAAAGACAGTCTCTTCAACAAATGGTGCTGGAAAAATTGGATCTCCACATGTAAAAGTGTGAAACAAGACCCTTACATTATACCTTATTCAAAATCAACTCAAAATGAATCAAGGATCTAAATTTATGACCTTATACCATCAAAGTACTAGAGTAAAACATTGGGGAAACTCTGCAAGACATGGGCATAGACAAAGACTTCTTGGAGAAAACCGCAGAAACACAAACAATAAAGATAAAAATTTACAAATGGATTATACCAAGCTAAGAAGCTTTTGCCCTGCAAAGGAAAAACTCAATAAATTGAAGAGGTGACCAATATAGGAGAAAATATTTACACACTATTCAATTAAAGAATTAATAACAAGGATCTATAAGAGCTCAAGAAAATCAACAACAAAACAAACAATCCAATTAATAAATGTGCAAAGGACATGAACAGGCAATTTTCGAAGGATGAAATACAAGTAGCCCACAGACACATGAAAAAAATTTCAAGATCACCAGCCATCAGAAAAATGCAAATAAAAACCACAACAAGATATCACCTCACCCTAGTTGGGATGGCTATCATCCAAAAATCACAAAACAATATATTTTTGGGAAAAATGTGCCCTAATCCATGCTTGGTGAGAATGTAAAGTAGTACAACCATTATAGAAGACAGAATGGAAATCCCTCTACCACATGATCTACCATATGACACAACCATCCCATTCCTGGGAATTTACCCAAAGGAAATTAAATCAGCATATGAAAGAGTTATTCATATTCCATGTATATTGCAACTTAATTCACGATAGGTAAGACACGGAATCAATCCAGGTGTCCATCAACTGATGACTACATAAGGAAAATGTGATATTTATACACTATAGAATACTATTCAGCTATAAAAAATAATTAAGTTGTGTATTTTGCAACGAAGTGGATGCAACTGGAAGCCATAATACCAAGTGAATAATTCAGTCTCAAAAAGACAAGTATCATATATTTTCTCTGATATGTGACAGAATGCCACATATAGAATATATGTATTTTTATATATAATAGCAAAAATATGTAGGAGTGAAATGATCATTTTGTGATACAATTGCCATTTTTAGACATTGTTTATATGCCTGTGGAACTATGGTCTTTTTATTTTTTACTTGTTGAATATTATGATTAGCAACAAATAAAGACTGTGACTATGATGTGGATTAAAACTATGGCTTTGCAGAAACTGATAAAGAGAAGAGATCAGGGGAGTGAGGAAAGTGTGGTTGTCTTCTTGAAACTGTATCTATGGAATGCATAAAATATGTTCTTTTATATTAAAGAATGTAAAAATCATGATAAAAAGACTGTATCTGGAATTCAATTGTCATCTTTTTTTTTTCTTTTTTTATTTATTTATTTTTAATTAAAAAAAATTTTTTTTTTATTTACAATGGCTCCCCCCCCACACAACTTCCCTCCCTCCTGCTACCCTCCCCTTTCCCGCTCCCTCTCCCCTTCTGTTCACATCAAGATTCATTTTCATATCTCTTTATACACAGAAGATCAATTTAGTACATATTACGTAAAGATTTCAACGGTTTGCCCTCACATAGAGACAAAAAATGATAATACTGTTGGAGTACTAGTTATAGTATTAATTCACAATGTACAGCACATTAAGGACAGAGATCCTACATGATTTTTTTTAAAAAATTGATTAATTATCTATGCAATTTCCAGTTTAACACCAAGATTTTTTTAATCATTTGCAATTATCTTTATATAAAGAAGATCGATTCAATTGTCATCTTAATCTGAATTTTCCTCTTATCTGATTACTTCATTTTCTTCAATTCACTAGTGACCATTTTTCTTTGAGAGGCAGAAAAGCCCTGACTTTTGCATCCTAAATCATGAACTACAGTTAGGAAATTGAACTGTTTCTTGAGTCCAAGACTATCTATGTCCAAAGTTCAAGGCATTAGGGAATTATAATCAACACATGCTAGGTTAAGTGTTTAAGTCTGAGTATGGATGTTGACAAATCCCATAGTTAGAAAGGGCAATTCCTAGAAATTGTAGTACAATTTCCCAACAATAAGATGCTGGGTAAGCAAACCAATAGATACATAAGGGATCTTCAAAAGTTCATAGAAAATATATATTATCAAAAACTTCTTGAATTTCGAAGTTTTCATACCAAAATAAACTTAATGCTTAATTTTACTTTTTGTGAACTTTTTGAAGCGGTCTCATACAATCCACATCCTTCACATGCTGTGAAGGATAACAGCACCCTGTTAATGTTTCCTAGACTGATGGCCTTAAAAGCAACAAAGGAGGATATTCAAAAGATTTTTTCCAAATGAAAAAAAAAAAAAAAACCTACTCCAAAGTACCTCAATATTTTGTCTCCACAAGTGGACATACTCATTATAAGGAAATTTTTCAATATTTTATTTAAAATAAAAATTTAAATTGTTCCTCATTTGGCATCCCAACCCACAGAGGACTTCCTAGTCTTAATTATAATCATATACAATAAATTTAACATACTTCCAGTATAGTATCTTCAAGTTTAACCATTGAGAAAAGACTTAATCTCCCTGTTAAAGTTAGCTGTCCTATTTTGCTGAACACATTTAGCTCTTTTAAAAGATTTGACAATACTGACCATATAAAAGCAGGATAAATACCAAAGAGAATATGTGTATGTAATTTCACTATGTATAAAATTATTATTTCTTTCTTAAGTTGATTCTGTAAAATACCATACACATATATACAAAACAATTATAAAGAAATTAAGAGTAAATATTCTGAGGACCCTTCTTCCCTAATGCAAAACAACTAAAAATTGATAAATGTGCTTTCTGATTCCTTGAGGGGTAGAACAGAGGCTCTTGCCTAAGTAAGGGAAATTCTAAAGGAATTCCCCAAACTCCCTCCCAAGAAACATGCAGTCAGGATTGCAGCTGAGGGGCTTCACAGCAATGATGATGGGATTGCTGTGGGGACAAATGCCTTTCCAGTAACTTAGATTCAGGAATACGCAATTAAGTAATCATCAAGCGAGCAGAACCTGAAGCTATCAATCCGTGGCATCACAGTCATATGGGAAAGGTGAGCTTGAGCCCTTCACCAAGACTCTCAAAATGATTAAAGCAGGCTCAGGTGAGTAGCAGCTGGTTCTTACAGAAGCAGAAACAAATGCCTTTTGGAGGAAATCAGGATCATCTTGGAACTGCAGAAATCTTATATGTACATATTCATAAATAAAGCTTACCAAAGAAGGTAACTACCACAAGTGGCAGCTAATAGAAGCAGCAGGCAACAAATGTAAATACTCCAAAAATATTGTTATCAGCTAATACAAAATGAAAATGACATATGATTAATAAAAAAAGGACACTATTACAAAAATAATCTAGCAGCAAAAGGCTATCAAGAATGATTAATCATGGGCTGGTATTGTTTGTAGTGGGTACAGCTGCCACCTGCAATGCCAGCAGCCCATAAGGGTGCTAGTTCAAGTCCACTTGACTAATTGAGTCCACGTGGCTCACTTGACTAATCCTCCACCTATGGCGCCGGCACCCCGGGTTCTAGTCCCGGTTGGGACACTGGATTCTGTCCTGGTTGCTCCTCTTCAGGTCCAACTCTCTGCTGTGGCCCGGGAGTGCAGTGGAGGATGGCCCAAGTGCTTGGGCCCCACACCCGCATGGGAGACTGGGAGGAAGCACATGGCTCCTAGCTTTAGATCAGCGCAACTCTGGCCGTAGCGGCGATCTGAGGGGTGAACCAACGGAAGGAAGACCTTTCTCTCTATCTCTCTCCTTCACTGTCTAACTCTGCCTGTCAAAAAAATTTTTTAAGGAATCTGAAATCAGAGCTACATGGAACTGTATAATAAAAATGTCAAAAACAATAACTTAAATAGTAAACTAAAATATATATGTTTTAAAAACAATATTTTTGGCATTTTAAACTGGAATGTGAAGAAACTGCCTCGAAAATGACATACCAAGTCAAGGCTATGGAAAAATATAAGACAAGTAAACAAATGCACAATTTAATAAGAGGCGGTTTAATATGCATCTATTAGGACACTCAGAAAGATGAAGTGGATAAAATAAAGAGCCAGGATTTGATTAGAAAACACATAAGAATTTTTCAGAAACATGAAGACACAGAAATGTACTTTCTTAGTACACACATGTATTGTATTTAGGAAAAGCATCTACAATTCACATCTAGATACATCATAAATGACTGCCGAACACCAAATACAATGGAAAGGTCTTAAAGGCAGCTAGTAATATACAGCAGCTCACCCATAAAGTCATGAAAACTTTATTCCCTACAATTTCACATATCATTAGTTAAATACATGAAGATTGGGCCGGCGCCGTGGCTCAACAGGCTAATCCTCCGCCTTGCGGCGCCGGCACACCGGGTTCTAGTCCCGGTCGGGGCACCGATTCTGTCCCGGTTGCCCCTCTTCCAGGCCAGCCCTCTGCTGTGGCCCGGGAGTGCAGTGGAGGATGGCCCAGGTGCTTGGGCCCTGCACCCCATGGGGAGACCAGGAAAAGCACCTGGCTCCTGGCTCCTGCCATCGGACGAGCGCGGTGCGCCGACCGCGGCAGCCATTGGAGGGTGAACCAACGGCAAAGGAAGACCTTTCTCTCTGTCTCTCTCTCTCTCACTGTCCACTCTGCCTGTAAAAAAAAAAAAAAAAAAAAAAAAAATACATGAAGATTGGTGTAATATCCCAAAAAAGATTTTTAAAAAAATCACTGCCAACCCTGAATCTTATGCCAAAAGTCGCAGATGGTCTCCACAGTTGCCCTTCAGTAATCTGCACTCTCTCTTGGTGTTCATGCCCTTGTCTAGCTCTCTCCCACAGTGAACCAGAGCCAGTTCTGTGGCTCAGGTTTAACCAACAGAACCTGCAGAAGAACAAGATATTGTATAGGGACGAAGATCCACACATGCATATGAGAGTGTGCTCCAACAAAAAAGTAATTAAAAGCAAAGGAAGGGCCAACGCCGTGGCTTACTTAGCTAATCCTCCGCCTGCAGTGCCGGCACCCTGGTATTCTAGTCCCAGTTGGGGTGCTAGATTCTGTCCTGGTTGCTTCTCTTCCAGTCCAGGTCTCTGCTGTGGCCCGGGAAGGCAGTGAAGGATGGCCCAAGTGGTTGGGCCCTGCACCCTCACAGGAGACCAGGAGAAAGCACCTGGCTCCTGGTTCGGATCCGCCTAGTGCACCGTCCACAGTGCGCTGGCCTTAGCAGCCATTTGGGGAGTGAATCAACGGAAGGAAGACCCTTCTCTCTCTCTCTCTCTCTCTCTCTCTCTCTCTCTAACTCTGCCTGTCCAAAAAAAAAAAAGCAAAGGAAGGATTCAAAATTTTAGAATAGTGGTCATTGTTAGTGGGGATAAGAAACTACAGAGGACAAGAAGGGAATGGGACATAAGAGGGGAAAGTAAAGAGTAAAGAGATGTGGGATTGTTAAAGATGTTCAACATCTCAAGTTGTGTAGTAACTATTAGCTGCTGTCTATTTTGCTGTGCCTCATGACTTCTATTTTACAAACATCCTTGCATATGACTCATATCAAATTTAAACAATATAATTTATTGTTTTTATTTTTAATTTACGTTAATATAAAGAAAATAGATTTAATGTGTTTATTTAATAAGTACAGTTCTAAGATGATAAACATACTTCCGTCCATCTCTCTCTCCCTCCATCAGTCCTCCTTCTGGGCCATCAAAGAAGGAGATTCTCTTCTCTGAAGGAAGGAGAAAACTTCCACTTTGCTTATGGTCCTTTTTAATACTGACAGTTTCTGGACTTAAAAGGCTTCCATAGCCTTGGCAGCTCATGGCAAGAGCCTCGGGTGATCACTGACGTCATAAATAAGAGTGTCAGTTGTTAAATCAACAACAGGAATCACTGTGCACTTGCTCCCCATGTAGGACCTCTGTCCTTTATGAGTTATATTATCAGAATTAATGGTAAAAGTTGTCTTCAGACAGTACTTTATACTTTGTGTGTCTGTGTGGGTGCAAACTGTTGAAATCTTTACTTGGTATAGAGTTGATCTTCTGTATATAAATAAAAATGAATCTTAATGAAGAATGGGATGGCAGAGGGAGTAGGAGGTAGAACGGGAATGGAAGTAGGAGGATGGGTATTGGGGAAAAACCTGCTCTATTCCCAAAAATGTACCTACGAAATCTGTATTCATTAAATAAAAGCTTTCTAAAAATATCCCCCTTCTTCCTTCATTTATTTCTTTAATTTTTGCAAAGACATAGCTTCAATCACCTCTATAACCATAGGCTTAATTCACCTCTAACCATAAACTTCAACAGGTAAAAAATAGGAAGACAAAAGTTCCATAGGAGTATAACAAGGGTTCAAAGCAACAATCATATCAGAGATGTCTGTTTCATTCCTATACATTTCTTGTCTATATTAACTGCCACATATCATATAAAACATATATTTGTCTTTCGGGTTGGCTTATTTCACTGAGCATAATGGTTGCCAGATGCTTCCATTTTGTTGCAAAAGACAGGAGTCAGGGGCCAGTGTTGTGGTGTAGTGGGTAAAGCCATTGCCTCAGACTCCAGCATCCCATTTGGACACCATTTTATGTTGCAGATGATCTATTTCTAATCCAGCTCCCTGCTAATATGCCTGGGAAAGAGAGAGATGGTTCCAGTCCTTGGGCCCCTACAGTCATGTGTGAGGCCAGGAAGAAGATTCTGGCTCCTAATTTCAGTTTGGGCCAACACTGGCTGTTGCAGCTATTTGGAGGAGTGAACCAGTAAATGGAAGATTCATTCTCTTTCTCTCTCTCTCTACAATTCCACCTTTCAGATAAATAGAACAAATCTTGAAAAAAAATGCAAGACTAACCAATAAAAAAATAATTAAGTCCTGTTTTTTGAACAATAAAATCCTTTTTTAAAATTTATTTGACAAAGATATAGACAGTGAGAGGGAGACACAGGTCTTCCTTCCATTGGTTCACTCCCCAAATGGCCACTATGGCCAGCACTGCGCCGCTCCAAAGCCAGAAGCCAGGTGCTTCTTCCTGGTCTCCCATGTGGGTGCAGGGGCCCAAGCACTTGGGCCATCCTCCACTGCCCTCCTGGACCACAGCAGAGAGTTGGACTTGAAGAGGAGCAACCGGGACTAGAACCTGGCAGCCATATGGGATGCTGGCACCACAGGTGAAGGATTAACCAAGTGAGCCACGGCGCCGGCCCCTGAACAATAAAATCTTTAAACAATAGCATTATGTAGAAAATATCATTTTCATGGACAAAAATTTCTTTTCACACTTTTAAAAATATTTCTTGCATAGTATGAAGTAAGTTTGTAGTTAATAAATTATTTTTCCTCTTCCATTGTTGAGAAATCTTTTTTGACTCATAGTTAAATGATTCTCTTCATTTCCCCAGAAATCATTCAGACATGAAGGAATGTATTACAATATAGACTTTTTGTTCTTAATATTCAGACTATGCTTTGGTCTCATGTAATTTTTTTCTTTCTTATTTTATGAAGCATGACTACTTCATTGTGCTTCATTTTTCCATTAAAAAATTCAACTGCCTTTCACTCTTGAATGAAATAATATTAAATATCAGTTGACATGGGTTCCCATTTGCTTATTTTATGCTCCATTATATGGAGAAAATCTATCCACCATGTCTAACACAAATAACAACTTTTCTCCCTTGCTATTGGTATTATGAAGAAAAAGACTGAGGCCAGATTATTATTATTGTCTTTTTTAGTTAGTCTGTTTGTATTGAATGGTTGCTTGGTGAAATTATGTTTCATTTAAACCTACATTCCAGTTTTCCATGTTATGTCTAAGTCTGGTCTCTTTCCACAATTTTTGTCAAGTTATCAATCAGAATTTTCTTTTTTTTATTTTTTTAACTTTTATTTAATGAATATAAATTTCCCAAGTACAGCTTATGGATTACAATGGCTCCCCCCCATAACTTCCCTCCAACCCGCAACCCTCCCCTTTCCCGCTCCCTCTCCCCTTCCATTCACATCAAGATTCATTTTCAATTCTCTTTATATACAGAAGATCAGTTTAGCATATTTTAAGTAAAGATTTCAACAGTTTGCACCCACATAGAAACACAAAGTGAAAAATACTGTTTGAGTACTAGTTATAGCATTAAATCACAATGTACAGCATGTTAAGGACAGAGATCCTACATGAGGAGTAAGTGCACAGTGACTCCTGTTGTTGACCTAACAAACTGACACTCTTGTTTATGGCATCAGTAATCACCCTAGGCTCTTGTCATGAGTTGCTAAGGCTATGGAAGCCTTTTGAGTTCACCAACTCCGATCATATTTAGACAAGGTCGTAGTCAAAGTGGAAGTTCTCTCCTACCTTCAGAGAAAGGTACCTCCTTCTTTGATGACCTGTTCTTTCCACTGGGATCTCACTAGCAGAGATCTTTCATTTAGGTCATTATTTTTTTTTTTTTTTTTTTGCCAGAGTGTCTTGGCTTTCCATGCCTGAAATACTCTCATGGGCTTTTCAGCTGGATCCGCATGCCTTAAGGGCTGTCAATCAGCATTTTGTAACTCAAGGCTTCAATCAGTGTCAGAAAATTCAATTCAACTATGCCTTTAATTCTTGCTTCTCTTATGCTTGTCTTCCTCTTTAAGTGTCTATAATTATTAGGTCACATCACTTGGAAATCATTGCCTGCATACGCTGGGCCCCTTTAATCTCTGCCTGTTAACTTTGTGGATCATTCCCTCCTGCTTTCATCTTTTCCTGGTCTATCTTAATGACATTTGCTCCTATTTCCTGGAAATTATGCCATGGGAAACTACTAAACTTAAAAAGTAGATTTTTATGATACTCTCTAGATAACTGTAATTCTCATTATTCAATTACTGTGAAACATCAGGATGACACTATTCTCCCATATTTCTACAAGTTTTGCTTTTTATTGTTTTAATCCTTTAATTAACATCCCTTCATAGTTACAGCATTCAAAATCTTCTGATCTAGATTTTGTTTTGTTTTGTTTTGGTTTTAAACAAGATGTATTTATTTTATGGGAGAGAGAGAGGGAGAGGGACAGGGAGAGGGACAGGGACAGGGAGAGGGAGAGGGACAGGGACAAGGAGAAGGAGAGGGAGAGAAACCTTGTATCTACTGGTTCTCTCCCCAAATGGCCATCTTCCACTGCTTTCCTAGGTGCATCAGCAGGGAGCTGGATAGAAGTGAAGCAGGTGGTACTTGAACCAATGTCCATATGGGGAGGATAGCAATTTAACCTGCCATGCCACAATGCCAGACCCTGTTCTATATTTTGTGATGAGAAATATATAATACCTTATCCATAGGCACTCTACTGTGTAATAGAACCCAGAAATTCATACTCCTAATGAATTGTAACTTAGAATCCATCAATCAACTTTCCCAAATCCTTCCCTCTAAACTATCCTCACCAGTGTCTGTTAACCATATTAATATTTTTAACTTATATAAGATTGTCTATATTTTAGAATCCACACTAAGAGTGAGAATCTGTGATATTGGTGTTACTGTACTTGGCTTATTTCGCTTAACATAATGACCTCATATCCCACCCATATTGTTGCAAGCCACCAGATTTCATCCTTCTTTGATTAATATTCAATGGTGTATATGTACCATATATTCTTCTTTCATTTGTCAGTTGATGGACACTTATGTTGTTTCTATTTCCTAGATATTGTGGATACTGCTGTAATGAATATGGGAATGCAGACATATCTTCAACAGGTGAATTTCACTACCCTTGGATATATACCTAGAGGTGGGATTCCTGGATCATATGGTAGTTCTACTTTTAATTTTTTTTAAAAAATTAAACTTTTTAAGATTTATATAAAGGGAACAAATTTTACATATTTCATATATACAATTTTGAGCATAATGATGTTTACTATGCTACCTTCCCTCCCTCAGTAACTCCCATCCTCTTTCAATTTACTTTATAACGACAAGCTTAACTCTCACTTAATAAAGAATTGAACTGGTAGTAAGTAGAAAAAAACACTGTTCTTCAGGAATATAGTTAAGGACTATGAATAATAATCAGATCTCAAAATGTCAACTTTGCTCATATGCGTTAGATTTTTATACTCTGTATAATACTTATGACAAATCAGGGAAAACATGCTAATTGTTTTTTTAAGAATCTCCATGTTTTCTACAATGCCTGTGCTACTTTATATTCCACCCAGTGGTGTGCAAGTGTTGCATTTTCTCCATATCTTCTCCAGCACTTGTTATCATTTGTCTCTTTGATAATAACCAGTATCACTAGAGTGAAGTGATATCTCATTGTGGTATTGATTTCTAATTCCCTGATGATTACTGATGTTGAGAATTTTTCCTGCATCTGTTGGCCATTTTTGTCTTCATCTTAGGAATATCTGTTTAGTTACGCCTATTTTTAATGGATTGTTTGTTAATATTTCAGTTGTTTGAATTCTTCATATATTCTGAATATTAACCCCTTGCTAGATGTATAGCTTGCAACTATTTTCTTGCATTATGTAGCTGACTTTACACTCTGCTGGTTCCTTTGCTGTGCAAAAACTGTTGAGTTTGGTGAAATCTCTTTTGTCTTCTTTTTCCTTTTATTTTCTGCACTTTTGGGGTCTGATCAAGAAAATCCTTTCCTATCCCAATGTTCTGAAATACTATTCCTATGTTTTCTCCTGATAGTTTCAAATTTTCAGGTCTCACATTTAGGTCCTCAAAGAATTTTGAGACGATTTTTACACATAGGGAGAGACAGAGATCTGGTTTCATTCTTCTGCATGTGGATATCCAATTTCCCTAATGCCATTTATTGAAAAGACTTTTCTTACTGCAATGCATGTTCTTAGCAAATTTGTCAAAGATAAGTTGACTTCAGATATGTGGGTTTATCCTTGAGTCTATATTCTGTTACACTGGTTTGTGGTTCTGTTTGTATGCTAATACCATGCTATTTTAATTACCGTAGCTCTGTAAGATATTTTAAAGTCAAATAATATAAGACTTTCTATTTTGTACTTTTTGCTCAGTCACTTTGGATTTTCTGAGTCTTTTGTGGTTCCATAGAAGTTTTAGTAGTGATTTTTCTAGTTCTGTAGGCATTGTAATTGGGATTTTGATAGGGACTTCATTGAATCTGTAAATCACATTGGGTCAGGGTAGGGAACTTTTTTTCAGCCAAGGGCCATCTGGATATTTATAATATCATTCATAGGCCATTAAAATTATTAACTTAAAAATTAGCCTCCTATAAATGTATTGATATTTGAGTACTGTCTGTGGTTGCCTTGGCAGAGCCAGACCAAATGATTTTATGGGCCTTATACAGCATGCAGCCTGTATGTTGCCACCTCCATTCTTTAGGTAGTATGCACATGCTTATGATATTAATTCTTCTAATCCATGAACATGAGATGTCTTGCCATTTTTTGTATGTCCTCTTAATTTACTTTCACTAATGATTTATTCTTTTAATTATAAAATTCTTTCATCCCTTTGGTTAAATTTGTTAACACTTCTGTGTAGCTATTTGTGCTCGTTTTCTTGATTTCTTTCTCAGGTGATTCACTATTAGTATATAACAACATTAAAGATATGTGTACATTGATTTTTTTATCCTGTAACTTTTGCTGAATTTCTTTATTAACTCTAACAATTTTTTGTTTGAGTGTTGGGATTTTTATATAAATCATCACATTTTCTCGCACACAGTGATGATTTGAACTCCCCCTTTCAAATTGTGGTACACTTTATTTCCTTCTCTTGCTGAGTTCCTCTAGCTAGGACTTCCACAAGTATTTTCCTTGTGGTGTGATATTGAGTTGTTTATGTGTGATCTGTTGCTGTTGTTGCCATTGTTATTGCTGTTTTAATGCAGACATTGACAGTAAGAAGCTTCCTTCTTTGTACTTCTTTTGCTGCATCCCAAAGGTTTGGGTATGCTGTGTTTCCATTTAATTCACTTCAATAATTTTTTTAGTTTACTCCCAGATTTCTTCCTTGATCCATTGATTGATCAGGAGTAAGCTCTTTAATTACCATTTATTTTTATAATTTCCAAAGTCTTTCTTGTCATTACTTTATAGTTTTATTGCATTGTGGTAAGTAAATACACTTGATATGATTTCCATTCTTATAAATTTCAGACTTGTTTTGTGACCTACCATAAGATCCATCCTAGAAAATGTTCCATGTGATGTGTAGAAGAGTATGTATTCTGCAGCTGTTGGATGGAAAGTTCTGTAGATGCTGTTGGAGTCAATTGACAGAGGGTGCAATATCACTATTTTTCTTTGTTGATTTTTTTGTTTAGGTGAACTTTCCATTCCTGAAAATGTTTTTTTTTTTTTTTTTTGACAGGCAGAGTGGACAGTGAGAGAGAGAGACAGAGAGAAAGGTCTTCCTTTGCTGTCAGTTCACCCTCAAATGGCCATCGCAGCTGGCGTGCTGCAGCTGGAGCACCGCGCTGATCCGATGGCAGGAGCCAGGTACTTCTCCTCGTATCCCATGGAGTGCAGGGCCCAAGCACTTGGGCCATCCTCCACTGTACTCCAGGGCCACAGCAGAGAGCTGGCCTGGAAGAGGGGCAACCGGGACAGAAGCTGGCTCCCCGAACAGGACTAGAACCTGGAGTGCGGGCGCCACAGGCGGAGGATTAGCCTATTGAGCCGTGGCGCCGGCCCTGAAAATGGGGTTTTAACATCTTCTATTACTATTGTAATAGATTCTCTCTCTCTCTTTTGGTCAATTAACATTTTCTTTATGTATTTTTGTGCTCCAATAATGTGTTCACTCATATTCCTGTATTGTTTGCTCTTGCAGAATTGACCCTTTAATCATTATATAATAGCTTCCTGGTCTCTTTTTACTGCTTTTGATTTAAAATCTATTTTATCCAATAGAAGTCTTGCTATTCCTGTTTTGTTTTGGGTTCCATTAGCAAGGAATATCTTTTTAAAGAATGATTTATTTATTTGTTTGCTAGTTTGTTTTGATGGCAGAATGACAGAGACAGAGGAGGGATTTTCCATCTGATGGCTCACTCCCAAAATGCCTGCAATAGCCAAGTCAGGGTCAGGCTGAAGTCAGGAACCAGGAACTCCACTCTGGTCTCCTGTGTGGGTGGCAAGGACCCCAAGCAATTAGATCATCTTCCACTGCTTTCCCAGGCATGATAGCAGGAAGTGGAGCGGCTGGGCCTTGAAATGGCACTCTAATATGGGACGCCAGAGTTGCAAGCATCTGGTTAAGCAGCTACGCCCAACGCTGACACCTGCATGGAGTATCTTGTTCCATCCTTTCACTTCAGTCTATGTGTGTCCTTAGAACTGAAGTGTATTTCTTGTGAGCAGCGAATGGCTGGGTCCTCTTTCTTAACCTATTCAGTAACTCTGTGTCTTTTAATTGAATAATTTAATATATTGACATTTAAGGTAATTATTAAAAAATATGGTCTTAGTAAAGCCAATTTTTACCTATTTTGTATTTTTATTATACTTTCTTTCTTCTCCCTCTCTTATAATCTTCACTTGTGGTTAAATGATTTTCTATAGTGGTGTATTTTGATCCTTGGCATGTTTTTCATAAATCTGGATGGGTTCTTGCATTGTGGTTTTCATTAGGCTTACAAAATCTTCCTTTGGTTAAACAAGCTCCTCAAATGATAACAAAGTTGATTATGAATATAGGGAAAGAGACCAAAAAACAAAGAAATTTCTAATTCAGATAAAGAAAGACCTCCACATTTGTGCTCCATTGCTCCCCACATTTGGAATTTTGATATTACATTTAACTTCTTTCAATATTGCTTGCCTCTCAACATTTTGGTAGAGTGATTCTAATTTTTTAATCTTCATAGTAAAGATATAAATGCTTTACACATGTTTGCCATATTACAGCATTCTGAATTTGTTGGTATAGTTATATTTACTTTTTTTTTTTTTTTGGACAGGCAGAGTGGACAGTGAGAGAGAGAAAGAAAGAAAGGTCTTCTTTTACCATTGGTTCACCCTCCAATGGCCGCTGTGGCCGGCGTGCTGCAGCCAGTGCACTGCACTGATCCGAAGCCAGAAGCCAGGTGCTTACTCCTGGTCTCCCATGCTGGTGCAAGGCCCAAGGACTTGGGCCATCCTCCACTGCACTCCTGGGCCATTGCAGAGAGCTGGACTGGAAGAGGGGCAACCGGGACAGAATCCGGTGCCCCAACTGGGACTAGAACCCAATGTGCCAGCACCACAGGCGGAGGATTAGCCTAGTGAGCCGTGGCGCCGGGCAGGTATAGTTACTCTTAACTGTGAGTTTCCTACCTTCTGATATTTTCTTCTTACTTGTTTTCATTTCTTATTTCAGTTTGAAAAATCCGTATAATGCTTCTTGTAAGACAAATCTGGTGGTGACAAATACTCACAGCTTTTGTTTTTTTGGGAATGTCTTTATCTCTCCTTTTTATCTGAAGGACAATTTTTATGGATACAGTATTTTTGCTTGGTAAGTTTTTTTTCTATCACCATGTAAAATTTAATCTCACTCTTCCCTGGTTTGTAAGTTTTCTGTTGAGAAATCCACAGTCAAGAGAACTGGGAATCCCTTATGTGTTATTTGCTTATTTTCTCTTCCTGCTTTAGTAATCTTTACCTTGAGCATTATAGAGCTTGATTCTTTTTTTTTTCTTTCTTTTTTTTTTTTTTAATTTTTTTTTGACAGGCAGAGTGGACAGAGAGAGAGAGAGACAGAGAGAAAGGTCTTCCTTTTGCCGTTGGTTCACCCTCCAATGGCTGCCGCGGACGGCACACTGCGGCTGGCGCACCGTGCTCATCTGATGGCAGGAGCCAGGTGCTAGGTGCTTTTTCCTGGTCTCCCATGGGGTGCAGGGCTCAAGCACATGGGCCATCCTCTACTGCACTCCCGGGCCACAGCAGAGAGCTGGCCTGGAAGAGGGGCAACCGGGACAGAATCCGGTGCCCCGACCGGGACTAGAACCCGGTGTGCCGGCGCCGCAAGGCGGAGGATTAGCCTGTTGAGCCACGGTGCCGGCCTATAGAGCTTGATTCTAATATGTCTTCAGAAGACTTGGTTGGGTTGAATGTGAGAGATGACTTTTGACTTTCCTATACCTGGAGCATTGTATCTTTCTTTAGGTTTGAAAATTTTTCTGTTATAATCATTCTGCACCTTTGTCCTTCCCAAGTCCCTCATAAATTTTATCCCAAAAATTGAATATTTGCACTTTTCATGCTATTCCAGATTTCCCATAAGCTTTCTTCAGTCTCCTGATTTTTCTCCTTCAACTGTATAGTTTCAAATAGCCTGCCTTGAAAATCACTGATTCTTCTCTTTGATTTATTAAAATTAAATCTATGATCTATAAATATTAAAGATGATATTTAAATATTAAATCATGCTTGTGTTGTCTTGAATTTTGTTGAGTTTTCTTTAAGTAGCTAATTTGAAATCTACATTTGAATGTTTGGTAATTCAAATTCTCAGATGGTTAGTTTCTGGCACCCTATTTTCTCTTTAGATTAGATCATATTTTTCTAGTACTTTTGACACTTATTGGTATATGACGTCATCTATGAATTAAAATATTATTTAAATAATCTGGTCTCACTTGCAGCTGTCCTTCTAGAAATTCTAAAACAGTCTGTTTACTTTCTCTGAACCTATGGAACCTTCTGCCATTTCAATGCCTGATAGCACCCTGAGCTATGATTTGTCCCAGATCTGCTGTTGGTGGTTTTATTGATTCACTCTTACAATATTCCCCAATTTCAAATAAGTTCTGAATCTGCAGTTAAAGTGATATTGAATATGCACAGGGAAAGACCCTACAAGGGGTAATCCTTCCCTACAAGCCTCTTTCTGGGCCTGTAGTTGGCTCAGACTCCATGTCCTCTTCCTGGGAATGCCTCAGTACTGGATCACATCCCTAGCCTTCTGTCCAATAAGACTAGTACAGGGGCCAGCGCTGTGGCATAGTGGTTGAAGCTGGTGCCTGTAGTGCCAGCATCCCATATGGGTGCCAGTTCGAGTTCCAGCTGCTTCTGATCCAGCTCTCTGCTATAGCCTGGGAAAGCAGTAGAAGATGGCCCAAGTCTTTGGCCGCTGCACTAACTTGGGAGACCTGGAGGAAGCTTCTGGCTTCGGATCAGCCCAGCTGAGCTGTTGCAGCCATTTGCGGAGTGAACAGTAGATGGAAGACCTCTCTCTCTCTCTTTCTCTCTCTCTCTCTGCCTCCGCCCCTCTATAACTTTGCCTTTCAAATAAGTGAATAAATCTTTTTTTTTTTTTTTTAAAAAAAAAGACCAGTATAGTCCCAGGGTAGGATCAAGTCTTACCCTGCCATGGCCTATCTGCTGCTGCTGTGGGCTCCATGCCTCTAGTGGTATTGGCTGGGTATGTGACTGATCAACCTGGATTGTGGCTCTCCACTGTGCACTAAATCAGGTCCAGAGGCTCTATCTGTAGGTACTGTCTTGGGGATGGAAACTGCTAGGGTCTTCTCAATGCCAGGTTTATCAGCCTGGTACTGAATACCAAAATAGTCCTATGATTTCTTGATGGCTGCCCAAGGTTGTAGGAGGAGTAATAGAGAGAATGTCTCAGTTGCTGAGGCCCTGCATGGGTCACACCTGAGTCTGCAATCTTAAGGGTCCACACCAGGCATGCAAGAGAATGATGCGATGTACACCAAAACAAGTCTCTATCTGATATGTGTGTTAAGACCAGAGACTCTGTTTTAATGTTCTTGTGTAGAAATGGAAACTGTTAAGATCTGCCCAGCATTGTGCTTACCAGCCTATCACGGAGTCCAGAGACACACTTCTATGACCTCTTGCTCTCTGCCCAAGGTTGGAGAACAGTGATCAAGGATGCCCTCAAGCCACCCAGACTTGCCCCATATTGGTCACGCCAGGATCCCAAGCCTCTAAGTCCCTACAAAGTCCCAGGAGTGTCTACCAAGCCCACTAGAGGCCAAAAGCGACACATGGCAGAATGATTCTGACATCTGGAGCCCAGGTCTACACCTGAGGCCAGGCCAGTCTAGATTCTGAGTCTGTGACTACTGTCCAGTGCTAGAGAGGCCTTTAGGCTTTATCATGTGTTGGGTTTCATCTTGGTAGGCCCAGATCTGACCTCTGAGGGGCAGTCCCAAAGCCCTACCGCACCCTGTCATGACCTCTCCAGGAGACTGGAGTTTCTACTGGTGGTTGGGCAAGTGGGGCAGAGGCAACCTCAGTGTGGAGACCCCAAATATTCATTCTACAGATACGGGCCTTAGAGCAGGACCTGGCAGGCTAAGTTCAACTGACTTTTTTTCAGTGTGTCTGGCACTGGGATTCAGTTTTCTCTGCCTCTCCCAGATGGGAAGTTTCTTTGTACAACATTCTCCTTGGAGCTGGGAGAAACGACACAAGCAACTCTTTCCTTTTTGCTTTTTCAATGTGACTTTTCTTCTAATAGGACACTGTGGCCTCATCTGGCTTCTGGAGCTCTGTGAAGGTGACGAGGTGACTAGGTGTGTGCAGCTGTTCACATCAGTTTCTCTGTGGGGAGTTAGTCGTCAGAACCTCTTACTCCACTGCTATCTTGGTTCCCTCACTCAAGGTCTATTTTTTTTAATTCCTATTAACTAAGATGTGACATTTTCCTGCCTGTGCTAACTAAATTTTCTGTGCTTTGAATATACTTGATTATGAAAATGATGTGCAGTCTCAGCATGCATTTCTAATAGGGTTCTTATTGCCTCTATCTCTATCTCTATACTTGTGAGAATTCCATTCCTGATAATTTAATAGGCTGCCTTCAATTTCCCTCTACATTTTGCCCTTTTGTTTTTGTGCCGTGTCAAAATATACCAGAAGAGCAAAAGAATGATGATCAAATTACTTCACAAATCATATTTGTATATTACATGGGTAAATTTAAATTTTCATATTTATATATGAATCAGAAAAGAGATGTCAAATAAATTTTATCTACTAAGATAATGGAACTGTTTCATTTTACCATATAATATACATGCTATTCACATGTTATTTTTATGAATCCTTTGCCATCCATCTTATAGATGGTAGAAATACTTAATAGACTTGGGCATAAGTTACAAGTTAGAAAGCATTTTTAGAGTTGTTAAACTTCCCATCCCTTTTTAAAATATATGCATGGTTATTTTAAGGGATATTTGGAGAGAGTATAAATGTTAATCTAATAGAATGCTGCATTTAAAGTTTGAAATTCTTGAATATTTTTGGTTGTAGGTCTCACTTTACCATGACATATAGGAGCATGGATCTGTTAAATTGCCACTTGGGATACACACACACACACACACACACACACACACACATACATATAATTTTGCTGCAATGAATTTGCTAGCACAAACATATGTAAGTGGATCATGTTGATATTTCTACATTATTTCACTTATCCAATGCAATGGAAATCTTGATTTCTTCTTCCACCCACAATACAACATTCTACTGTCACCAGCTTTGTAAACTGAAAATATAGTAGGGAAGAGCAAAAAGTCCACTTCTCAATTTCTAATCTTGTAGCCACAAACCAAATGATCAATAGCTATACAGAGTCATTGTTATGAATAGAAATATATGAGCCTACACCAAGATCGTACTTTTTGCTGTTATTTCTGCAAAATCTTAATATCACAAAATTTTAAGACTTTTCATTGATAAAATGAAATGGAATGAGATAATATACATAATGAATTTGGCACATGGTAGTTCTCAATTAATTGTAGTTATGATTTTAATTAAATATCTGAAGCTGTTTGTATTCTGGTCTTTCAAAATATTTTTTGTTTTGTACAAGATCAGGCTAAACTTTTCCCTACATTAACAGAATATTTTCAAGTATAGAAATTAAAAGCACACACTGTGTCTTTGTAATTAATCATATCATTAAGTTCTTTGAAAGGAGGGATTACTTGTACTTCTTTCAAAAGAAGTACATAACACAATTTTGGGGCCTGGTATGGCTAAAATTATTACATATTGTAGATCCACAATATTTTATTTACAAATTAAATATATTTCATAATACTTAAATGCTGATATTTATATCTAAGACATTTGGTTATAATTTTTAACTATTTAAGTTTCTGTTTACTATTATATTAGTTAGCAACATTAAGATCTTACTTACCGGTTGAAATATAAAGGTATGACCCTGTTTGTTGTGGCAGTAGGGATTCTTTTATGATCTATCTCAGATGAAAGGTTCTTTTTATCAGGATGTGGAGAACAGGGTAAGAACACAGTGATTGGCTTCTGAAAACGATGAGTGGCTGGGTGCTGAACATGAATCAGAGGACTAGTGGCTAGTACTGAGTAGGTAGTATCATGCTGTGTTCTTAAATATGTCACCAGAGATGGGTCAACTGGCTGGACCTAAATAAAGAAAAAATACATACATTCTTATATTCTAATAGCAAAATATGCAAAGTATCAGAACATTTCTAAGCCAATTTTCTGAAAATTTTGCTGAATATCAGTTCATACATGCCCATACATTTTTGCCTGGAATCAGCACTACAATAATTTATCAAGTATTAAGGTATTTGGGCTCATTTTTCCAAAGTCTCTCTGAAATTTGAGTTCCTTAACCTGTGTTACAAATAACGGAAAAAAAATCACTAAATTGTAGACAACAAAATGACCTATAAAACAAAATAGAAATGTTGTATAATTTCTAATTAGAACTATCGTTAAATCAAGTGTTCTTTAGAAATAGGAAAATAAGACTATATTTATTTGTTTCCTTTCACATAACAATGATTAATAATAAAACAGTTAACATAAGTCCAATTCATAATATGTTTCCTCTTCATCTTTCTTCTCACTATTACTTATGGTATCATCTAGGAGAAACAGCGAGAGAGAGTAGAGGGGAACAGTTGAAGCTAGCAGGACAGGCTGTCTTATTTGAGGAAATGAATCTTCTAATCTAAAATGTACATTGGTATACAGTGAGTATTTGTATATATTAAATCCAGATTCCAAAAATGCTGTTTCATTATTTTTAAAATTTTTATTTATTTATTTGAGAGATAGAGTTACAGAGAGAGAGAGGGAGAGACAAGGAGAAAGGTCTTCCATCCACTGGTTCACTCTCCAAATGGCCACAATGGCCAGAGCTGAGCCGATCCGAAGCCAGGAGCCAGGAGCTTCTTTTGGGTAACCCACACTGGTGCAGGGGCCAAAGCACTTGGTCTTCTATGCCATAGCACCAGCCCATGTTGTTTCACTATTAAAAGTAGCCAGATACAAACAATAACCACTCTTTTGGTGCATTAGACTGTTTTTTTTTTTTCAACCTTTCAAATAGAAACCTTGCATTGTGTGAATTTCTGCAATCTGTGATCATTTCATTCATAGATACTTGGTATATGTTTTTAGAAATAAATACCAAAAACCAAACAACACAAAACACTATCTAGGAAGGCATTTCTCTACTTTTTAAGATTTATTTATTTATTTGAAAGTCATAATTACAAAGAGAGAAGGAGAAAGAGAGAGATCCTCCACTTACTGGCTTACTCCAAAGGTCACAGTGGCCAGGGCTGGGCCAGGGTCAAAGCCAGGAACCAGGAGCTTCATCTGGGCCTCCCACGTGAGTGGCAGGCACCTAAGTACTTGGATCATTTTCTACTCCTTCTCTCAGGCTGTTAGTAGGGAGCTAGATTGGAAATGGAGTGGCCAGGACTCTAACTAGTGCCGATATGGAATGCTGGCATTGCAGGAAGCACCTTTACCCACACTGTCACACCCTGAGGAAAGTCTTTCAAATAGAGCACAAATTTATTTTGGAATAAGATTCAGCACACTCAAAATCATCACTTTATCACTGATATCATCGTATTTTAGTTCATTACACGTATAAAAGAAGAATCAGTTTATTGTTATATTAAATATTTTCATCCTCTCTGTCTTTGAGGATCATGATTAATAACCCACAAATCAATGAGAAGGAACGCAACAATTTTTAATATTTTACCTTTAACTGTACGAGTACTGCTGAGCTGAAAACACTGGGCGGATAATTTAAGGATATTCGGGGATCCAGGCTGGACCTCAGAGTGCAGCCTTTCTTTGTGACTGTGAAGGATTCTTTCTTTAAACAAGACACCACAGAAAAGATTCCTAACTTGTAAACTTTCACTGCAGCGCAGGTGCCCTGTATGGATCAAAGAATATGAAAAAAGCAATCGTACTATGCTGTGAAGTATTATAATTTGTGCATACTCTGTGGCCTGTGGGAAAAATCAATATATTGTCAATATAATCACCGACAACCTGGAATGATGATTTGCTTAATCTAAAATGGACAATCTTTTTTTTTTAAAAAGTTTAATTCTTCTTCTTTTTTATTTGACAGGTAGAGTTATAGACAGTGAGGGAGAGAGACAGAGAGAAAGGTCTTCCTTCCGTTGGTTCACTCTCTAAATGGCCGCTACAGCCAGCGCTGCGCGGATCCAAAGCCAGGAGCCAGGTGCTTCTTTCTGGTCTCCCATACAGGTGCAGGAGCCCAAGCACTTGGGCCATCTTCCAGTGCCTTCCTGGGCCACAGCAGAGAGTTAGACCTGAAGAGGAGCAGCTGGGACTAGAACCGGGTGCCCATATGGGATACCAGCACCACAGGCGGAGGATTAACCAAGTGAGCCACGGAGCTGGCCCCTAAAGTGGAAAATCTTTTTTTTTTTTTTTTTACAGACAGAGTGGACAGTGAGAGAGAGAGAGAGAGAGAGAGAGAGAGAGAAAGGTCTTCCTTTGCCATTGGTTCACCCTCCAATGGCCGCACTGCAGCCGGCGCAATGCATTAATCCCAAGGCAGGAGCCAGGTGCTTCCTCCTGGTCTCCCCATGCGGGTGCAGGGCCCAAGCACTTGGGCCATCCTCCACTGCACTCCCGGGCCACAGCAGAAAGCTGGCCTGGAAGAGGGGCAACCAGGACAGAATCCGGCACCCTGACCGGGACTAGAACCCGGTGTGCCAGCGCCGCTAGGCGGAGGATTAGCCTATTCAGCCTCAATGCCAGCCAATCTTTTAATGAGATAAGATAGGAATAAATGAGTCAAATTTTCTCACATTGGGACTCCATGATAGAAAAAAAAATAGAAGCATGAATTTTTAAACTTAAACTATATCTCCTTCCCCCAAAAATGTATAATAGACAACCATATCAGTGTTTTCACAAATATTGTTTCTGAGATGCAGTGGATCTTCCATGCATTGATTCACTCCCCAGATGGCTACAGTGGCTAGAGCTGAGCCAGGCCAAAACCAGGAGCCAGGGGCTTCTTCCAAGTCCACCACATGGATGGCAAAGCCCCAAGCACTTGGGCCACCCTCCACTGCTCTCCCAGGTACATTGGCAAGGAGCTGGATGAGAAGCAGAGCAGCTGGGACTTGAACCAGGGTCCATATGGGATGCCAGCATCCCAAGCAGCAGCTTCCCCCTCCAGCCTCAATGCCAGCCCCTGGATTTTAAATCTTGACTGTGATGCAGCACATTCAACGTTGTTCTGGAGAATCCCGAGGACTAGAATAGTTTAATCAAATGCTATAGCACCTGTACTGCTGGCAAATTCTGCCACCTGATGACCATAATCTTTAAAGAACCAAAATAAAGCTATTATTTTTCTCCACTGTGCAGTGAAAACAAATGACTTCAAAGAAACACATTTGTGTTTCTTCTTTATATAATGACATTTAAATTTGTAATCATACATGCAGGCCCATATTCAAGCTTTTGTAATCACACAAAAGAGAACTCAGTACATAAATGAAAACAAAATCATCGACATGTATAATCACCAAAGCTTAAAATGAGGAGGCAGACTTAGAAGTACTTTGGTCTATTCATGCTTCCCAGACACCAGTCGGCCTCCACCCTAGCGTGAGTGGATGATCATGCAGACACACACACAGTTTCAGAGACAATCACAATGGAAAACAAACTATCATTTGAAAGCTGACTAATGAAGGGATTTTGCAATGTCACTGCATGAATTCATCAGTGGGAAAATTCAGGCATGAGTTTTCTTTATTGGTCAGAAATGAAATCATTAAAGGTAAGCAAGGTCTTCTGAGACCCATGGAGGTTGCTACATATTTAGATCATATTTGGCAAAGAGTGGGGAATCAAAAGGGTATTTAAGAATTAGATTGTTTAAATGTCATAAGACTCACATAAAAATTCACAAGATTCAGAGTTTAAATCTTCCTGAGCTAAAATTAGGGATAACCACCATTGATATACTATGAAAAGTAAAAATACAGGCCTTTATTTTTATAGTAGACAATGATTCTCTTTTTTATCTCTTGCTTTGATGATCTACTTTCTAAAATTCTTATTTTGTGAAAAGCAGATGTACCCTGAGCCATCTGGTCCATGCTGATGGGACTATTATTATATGCTTCCTGGACTGAACATGAAATGTATTAGTTTAATAAATGGAGTAAGCAATTAGGATCTGCATGGAATTCAACTATATAACTTTGCTTGTAATACAGAAAAAGAAGACATGTATTATAAGATTTTTTTTAATCCATGGAATGTTTTTCCATGTACTCCCTGCCTATTCATCAAATAAGGACAATTTACATAAATATGAAAAAGACAAGTACTTTAATTGTTTGAAAATACGTTTAGTGGTCCACAAAAGAATGTTAAATGTTAATCCCCATCAACTTTATAGTAATAAATTTAATGATTGTGCATATTTTCTCTTCACAGCATATGAAATTGTGACCATAGAAAATGAAAATTTTCTATGATGAGAAAAGATAATTTACTAACAATTATGTGTTTTAGGCATTATTTCACCTTAAATGTGTGCTCTTTTTAAAATTTATTTATTTTTATTTTACTTGAAAGGGAGAAAAAGAGGAGAAAAGGAAGAAGAGAGAAAGAGGGAGGGAGGACGAGAGAGAGAAATGATGAGAAATCATTTTTATTTTTTATTTATAAAAAGGAAACAACCTTCATGTATTTCATGTATACAGTTTTAAAAGCATAATAATACCTCCTACTCTACCCTCTCTCATTCCCACCTTCTCTTCTTATTTTTCTTTTTAATTTTTATAATGACATACTTTCAATTTTCTTTAAAATCACAAGCTTAACCCTCCACTAAATACAGAATTCAACAAATAGTCAGTAGAAAAATCACTCTTCCTCAAGAGTATAAACAAGGATTGTAGACAATTAAATCTGAAAATGTCCATTTTGTTCATTTCTTGTATTCTATATATTAGTTGCCACAGCTCAGGGAAAACATATTTGTCTATAGGGGACCAGCTAATTTCAGTAAGTATAATGGCCTCTAGTTGCATTAATTCTTATATTCCCCTCAGGTATTCACTATTATGGTGTGAATTTTTCAGACGAACAATTGAGACTCAGTAAGGTTTCTTGGTGTGCAAGAAAGAAGAGGAAGCAGATTTCAAATGCAACTGATCTTCCACCACTGCCCACATCCTAACTTCCATACATACTGTCATCCGTGTGCAGATTAAATTGGATTTACAGACATAATTACCATATCAAAGTATACACACCACACAATTTTCCACTTTTTACATGTTTCCTAACTCATGAGTGATAAAAATAAAGCTACTGTCATCTTAAAGTTCTAACATTCTTAAATGTAGGCAGGAATCCAACATCAGAAATATCAGTCTAAAGGAAGTCTAAAGTTTGCAGCAAATTAAGCTGTGATATTGATTTGTATTCTAGACCCATGTTTTCTATGCTTAACTTTGGTCACTAATTTCTCCTCTTTGATCTTTATGAATGCCCAAAAAAAAAAAAATGGGAAAACGTGAATGTACTGGCACAAATCCATCATCTCTCCTACTTATTGACAATGAAGCAATATCTGTATTATAATTTGTTGGTCTGAGTAATATTTAAAAGAGGAGTCAAACAGTTAATGTAGATGTAGCCAAATATTTACCTACCTTGTAACGACCTCTTATTCCTTCCAGTGA
The DNA here is from genome assembly GCA_949820135.1 of Sylvilagus floridanus. Lineage (NCBI taxonomy): Eukaryota > Metazoa > Chordata > Mammalia > Lagomorpha > Leporidae > Sylvilagus > Sylvilagus floridanus. Next base: position 28,972,137 of record OX463242.1, on the reverse strand, counting down.
ATTTGGGGTTAGGTAACTTGATTGAAGGTTTACATCAGACACTTTCACCATTATGTCTCTGTAATTTCCCCTGTAATGCGCAGCAAATGGAATTGCAATGCATATTGGAAATGGAATTTTCATTTCCTTGTCTGAGCACTCAACAGAAACGATGTTGCTAACCAACTCTTCATTATCACTCACTATTAAAGAACTCATGCTATTAATTATTTGGCATACTAGTTGTTGTAGAACATTTGATGGTGCCATAATATAACAAGACACTTGGGCGTCAGTCTCATCATTTAGCACTTCAAGATACCTGAAGGAAAAAACAGAACATCATTTTCCAGTCATTTGATTTATGTTCTCTATAGCTATTTGCAGAAGGGCACAGACTCTTGAGGTGCACTATCTTCATTTGAACCTAAGATCTCTCACTGTTTGACCTGTGGTCTTGCATGATACATTCAACCTCTCTGTGCCTCAGTTTCTTCACCTGTGAAATAGTGATAAAATAATAGCTATCTCCCAGGAAAATGGGGAAAGTTAAAGTACTATCGTATATTACATATTTACAAAGAATTATACCTAGTACATAATAGGTGACACATTGTATGTTAGCTATACTCACTGTTGTTACTGCTGCTATTATTTAAGTGATTGATTTAACTTCAATTTTGTTCACTCCACAGTAAGAATCTAAATGTTGCATTCATACCTTAACAGTTTCCTAGCTGTGAAAGGAGTAATCTACTCAACTTATTGTAATTGTATGCTATATCAGACAATGATGTTCACTACATTTTTAGAACAGTAAGAAAAGGCACAAAGTTAATTTATGATTAACTATTAATTTATGATTAAACTTTGTAATTAAGAACAGATTATTTACAGTTGTCAAAGAATCAACCAGAAGCTTTTTCCACCATTCATTTTAATCTTGTTTTTTATACTATGATCTTTGCCAAACATTTTAGAATTGTATAGATTTGAATTCAAACTTTAAATTAGTCACTATTTACTTGACCTTAGATATTAGTAACTACTTTTAAAGTAGCTAATGCTTTACTGCTTTCTATTGACCAAGAGTTAGGCTACACATATTTTTTTAAATAATCACAGTATTGTGTTAGGCAGGTACAACTATCCTCGCCATAATACAAATAAAAAAACTGAGGCTCAGAAATTTGACTTGCTAAAAGTCCTATCGATAGAACATTTTAGAAATCAATAATTAAGTCCATCTACTTTAATATGAAATGCCAAACACAGTCTTTCTCTCTCTCTCTCCCTCTCCTCTCTCTCTCTCTCCTTCCTTCCCCCACCTCGTCATTCTGCCTTTCAAATAAATAAAAAAATCTTCAAAAACTGTTTATATTTTGTCAAGTCATTCTAAAGTACTGGTGACTGTCCACTAAAAATTAAAACTAGTTTATAATTCACACTATTATAAAATTTGGTTGAGATAAAATGCTGAAATTTCTTACAAATAGTGGGTTAGCATGAGAGCTCAATAAATATTAAATCTCTAATTAAAATTATCAATAGGTTTCTCAGCATCTTACTACTTCTCTTTTCATAACACTGAAATGATTAAAATATGTATATAGGAAATTGCCAGTTCTAGAATAACTGTTATATTTGTTTTTCAATCACTGGAAGATAGATTTTTGGAGTCACTGTAATATAAAATCTTTAAAATATGTTAAAATTCAGAAAAGGCCATTTATTTGTAATTCTGAACTCATAAAGTTAGAAGGAATAGAAAATTACCCAGTCCATTTTTTTTTTTTTTGACAGGCAAAGTTAGACAATGAAAAAGAGAGAGACAGAGAGAGAGAGAGAGAGAGAGAGACAGAAAGGTCTTCCTTTACTGTTGGTTCACCCCCCCAAAATGGTTGCTATGGCTGGCGCGCTGCGCTGATCCCAGGCCAGGAGCCAGGTGCTTCCTCCTAGTCTCCCATGCAGGTGCAGGGCCCAAGGACTTGGCCCATCCTCCACTGCACTCCCGGGCCACAGCAGAGAGCTGGACTGGAAGAGGAGCAACCGAGACAAAATCTGGCACCCCAACCGGGGCTAGAATCCGGAGTGCCGGTGCCGCAGGCGGAGGATTAGCCTAGTGAGCCAAGGCGCCGACCCCGTACATTGTTCTTGAGTATTCTCTGTTGATGATGATTAACAATAACTCAACAATGGAGAAACACTGTATAACAGCAGATAGAGTGACCCAGCATTGCTTAACTCCAGGAATGGCTTCCCTCTGTTCTCTGGAAACCATCTAAATATGCTCTTTTTGCAGGAGGGATGGTTCTCAAAAGATAGTGAAGTAGAGCAAGGAGACCTTTAAGTAGTTCCATTCTCCCTAGCCCTAATCAAATAGATGTAGTCTAGATGATGAAATAAGCACAGTGTCTTATGCTGGTCTTGTTTTGCCTTCATGTACACACTAGGAGAGCTAAGCTGGAAGAGTTAGGCCTCTTTCCGAAACCTCTCCATGTGGGACCCACAACAGGCTCTGAGCAAGGTTTTGTTGATGCATATATCTTTTATGTAGCATGTTGGATTCCACCTTGAGGGAATGCAATGAACAGTCATCTTAAATATGCAAGCCAGGCACAATTGGTTTGGATGCTACAAAGAGGAAATCACCAACCAGGGAACACCTAAAGGAGGTGTTAGAAGGAGTGGTTCAAGCAATGACTCATTAGCTGATACTCTGAGTCATTTCTGAATGCAAGGACATGAAGTGTTGATGTTTTAGCTCAACTGAAATGGATAACCACATGTTGACTACTTAAGTAGCTTTTTGGTTTTTGCTTGTTTTGCAGAGGCAGCATATTCTCACAAACTAGAGGTCTATCATACACTGAACATACTCTGTAGAATTCATGAGTTTGTCTGACCTGTGGGGACATCATAGCTAAACTAGCCTAACCTCCTAATTTTATAGATGTGATAACTAAAGTCAAGGTGAGAAAAACGACTTGCTGAACATGGTGAACTCTGTTAGTGGTGTTTTCCTGGAAATGGTATTTGACATCTGAAGGAGGAGCAACATGTGGCAGAGAAAGAGGTGAGTAAAGTATGATAGAGGCGGGAGGGAGGGAAAGTGAGGGCTGTGCTGGTGATGTAAACTAACACAGAATTCTTCAGCTGGGTGTGAACAGCTGCAGAGGCAGGAAGCTGGGGCCCTTTACAGGACTTTTTTTTTTTTTTACTTTTATCAGATATACCCAGTAAACATATGTCATTTCTACAACAAAGAAGATGAGGCTAAGAAAGGACTCAAGTTGCCTAGGGTCACAGAACCATCATATACTAAAACAAAAAAAAATTAAATCTGTATGATTCCCCCCAAAAATGATTTATTTGTAACTATAGTCCATTGCCACATAAATATGTTATGTTTAACTGGGAAAATATGATTTGTGAATATATTATTTTACCTGGGAAAATAGGTAACTAGTGCCTCTTTGTATAGAGGAGCTAATTTATAAAATGGATCAGACTGGGGAAGGTACTGTGGCATATCAGGTAAGCTGCCACCTGCAGTGCCAGCATCCCATATGAGCACTGATTCAAGTCCTGGCCGCTCCACTTCTGATCCAGCTCTCTGTTATGGCCTGAGGAAGCAGTAGAAGATGGCCCAAGTGCTTGGGACCCTGCACACACGTGGGAGGCCGGGAAGAAGTTCCTGGAATCATATAGGTGCAGCTCTGGCCATTGTGGCCATCGGGGGAGTGAACCAGCAGATAGAAGACCTCTTGCTCTCTCTGTGCCTCTGCCTCTCTGTAACTCTGGCTTTCAAATAAACAAATAAATTTAAAAGTAACTAACTAAACTAACTAAATAAATAAATAAAATGGATCAGACTTTCTCATATATTTGAAAACATGAGTTCTTAAGAGATTTTCACTGAAACCCTGGCTTCTCCAAAGAGATAAAATAAATCTGAGCACCCACACCTGATATTAAGAACTTCCCAAAGCTTACCCATGAGCCCCTAGAGTTCTATAGATACAAGTTAAAAACTAATGATGATTTTCTTGAGAATACAAATGAAACAAATCTGATTAGAACTCAACTTTTTAACACTCTGTAGTCCCTTATTTTTTTCATATTTAATTCAAAACGTAAAAACCTATGATAATCTCTTTGTTCTAAAGAATTATTCAATTGAACTACTTTCTTATTTAGTCAATTCCTTCCTCTTTAAAAAGACATTTATTATATTTGTCTCCTAAAGCAATAAGAAATAAACAATATTAGTACTAACAGCCATGTAAGTCTTTCCAGGGATAATTTAAACTGAATTTTGACTTAGAATATCTTTTGATAATATGTCATGGAAATACAAAATTTTATTCATAAACAAATACTGTGTATACTGCTATGGTATGAATGGTATATCCACTCAAAATCCATATGTTGGAATCCTAACCTTTGAGGATAAAATTAGAAGGAGGACTCTTCGAAACTAATTATGTCATGAAGGCAGAATAAGATTAATACACTTATAAAATAGGTCCAAGGGACTTCATTACCCATTCCACCATGTAAGAACATTGCAAAAACATGAGCCAGAAATACCTCATCATACACTAAATCTTCCAACGCCTTGATCTTGGTCTTCCCAGGCTCCAGAATTGTGAAAAATAAATTTCTGTTGTTTAAAAGCTTCCCAGTTTATGGCATTTTGTTATATGAGTACTAACTATAGAAACACACATATAAGTAGGCATATATAAGCACTTCTCATGTTGCATTTACTTACTCCTTTTCCATTGTGTTATTCTTTTGCTTTAGACTCTCTGAATCATTTGGAAGTCTATTCACATCATCACTGGAGATATCACATGTTGTTGAGGATGTGGTAATCTCTTCTCTTTGGCTCTCTGAAGTCTCATGAATTTCCCTTTCTGTTGCCTGCATTACATCATGAATGTTTTCCCTGCTGCCATTTAGGTTCTCAATAGTCATGTGTTCTATTTGTTTATCATCTTCATTTTCTGTATTATCTGATAACATTTTGTTCTCAGACTCTTCTTTCTCTGTTACATTTCCATTCAGTGATGCATTGTTTTCTTCTTCCAGTAATGCTGAATTTATATGTGCTTTATTTGTGCTAAACTGGACCTGGTTTGTGTAATGGCTTTCCTCTCCATTTGTAGGGGAAACAGTGGCTGTTTCTATGGTATTTAGTTCCCCTCTTGCAGCAATGTCTGTTGCTTTGGTATCTTGAATGGTGGACATTGTTTGCTGTGGAGTACATTCATCATGCATGCTGCATAAATTACACATCTCCTTCTCTTCTTTCTTTAGAAATAAAGCAGTGCTCCCCAAATGTTCCTTTATTTTCATCAGGCAGTCTATGAAAGTAACAATTTCTGCACATGCACACATGCACACAAAGAATAAATACAAAACTAAACAAAATTATGTTTTTGTACTGACACAAAAAGACGTATGGCAAGATGATCTTAGAAACCAGCAAATACCCTTACTGGAATTTAAGCCAGCCTACTGAAAGAGATGTCATTTATACAACTGCTATTCTTTTAACACTTCTAGGAATAGGGAACTATGTATTTTAATATGTACTTTTTAAATACTAGTTATGAGTAAATCTAATCCCTATGACTCATAAAACTGACGTGAATATCTGAAGACAGATATCATGACTCCTCCCCCTAGTAAGAACTGAAACCAACATCACCTTCAATGGTTCCTCATTGGTATGACTTTGAGAATTGTTCCTTTACTTCTGGTTAAAGTTAATCAATTATCCATTTAAAATGCTGGACCTAAAACTACCTTCAAATCTCCAAATGAGACCTGGGTAGCAGAAACAACAGATAGCTATTTCTGCCAATATAGATGCTTTGTTTCTAGGAAATAGTTTGCTGCTGTGAGTTGGATTGCATTCATACTATTCCTCCTACTGAATTTATGATCATTAGACAATTTCAAACCAGTCTTTCAAAGAATGTTTCAGAGGATGCCTATTTCCTGACTGGAATCTGCAGTGGCTCTTTAAAAACGGTGAATCAAGCCAAGCCTCTTCACTCTAATATAAGCCTTCACTAGGATCTGTTCTGACAGAACTTCTCACTCCATCTCCATTTTTTAACAGTCTCCTATTTGTTGATCTCTCTCTACCTCACATCTATGTCACCTGATAACTAATTGCAGTGATCAACACCTCTCCCATGTTTAAACTTCAAGTCTGAAGTAGGAAATATGAGATTTTTTTTTAAGGTCCATAGCTTGGTGTGTTTGGAATCATCACCAAATCATACTTTTACTAGTCTAGGCTTGTCTGTAGCTTCCAGTTCCAACAACTTCTTTTTTATCATCTGCTGCCCAAGACCCTATCTTTATTTTGGATGCCTGTTTTAATACCCGAGCCCTTATTTTCCCTGAGTGATACTTTTGCTATGTTGCCTGGGACCATGCTCAAACCTCTCCAGAGCCTAGATGACATCTGGGACTTGCTGCTTTGGAAGATTTCCCAGGTGCCTATTATTTGGCCTCTATCCTAGAGCACTTCAGTTTCTCAGCATTTTTACATTTAATAGGTCCAACTTCAAATAACTCTAGAGACAGAATATTATATTCAATATAGACCTCCTTGCTCTGCCTCAAACTAGGCCTATATTTTCCTACCTCTAAATCTGTACTAATAATACCTTATGACTTCCAATCTCTAGTTGCATAAAGCCAATCCATTCTTTGAGCTTCAGCTTAAATACCACATTTGTTTAGCAAAATTCTTAATTCCTCACCCTAAAAATGGCATATCCCTGCATCTGATGTCCAAAAGCTCTTCATTCATTAGTCTCTAATGGAAATAGCCTCCACGCACCTTTCACTACCATTCATTTGACTTATTTCCTCATTACACTGTGAGTTTCTCATGACCAGAAAGTATACCCTAGCATTTTGTATGCTTATAGACCCTTTTGGATATCATCCTACTCAATATCTATTAGAAAATAATAAAATAAAACACACTTGCCTTGTCTCCAGCCACACTGATCCTTCTTGTCGAGTATCAAAGACAGCTGCTCACAGGTGGAGTGCATAGTCCCTGCAGTGTGCTCCAACAGCTGTTGAAGCGCCCCACTGAGCTCCTGACCCAGAAAGACCACTGTGGCAATCCAAGTGGCCCCACCAGCCCTCTCACAGAGGCCATCACCCAGGAGTGCCTGCTTTAGCATTGAGTTTTGTCTCCAAATCTGCTTCAAGATTTGGCCTAATTTACCTGAACCCATGTCTTCCATATCCATTTCACGCTCTGAAAGTTGTATGTTTCTTTTCTGCCTGCAAAGCCTAAAAGGTCTAGAAATTCAAACTCAGTGGTGGTTCTTTCTCCTAAACTCTAGGAGATGATCCAAGTTAGCTAGCCAAGCACTTTCCTGCGATATAATTGTTTATTCAGCTTGTTGTTGACAGTGAAAAGTTACTAGGTGACCAAAGTAGGGGCGTTCCTGCACCCTTAGTGCTACTGTGTACAGAATAGATTAATCACGGGATAACACTAGTTCACACAATCCAATTCTCCATGGAAATTTCACAAATGTAATGTACTACAGAAGGCTTATATACTTCTCAATTTTTGAGATAATAAAACATGTATTCCAGGTGAGGTAGAAAGCTTATTAATCAATGGTAAACTGTTCTAACAATATTGCTAATAAGATTCCTATATACATGCTTAAAATATTTATGAGTGACATAACCATGTCTGGCTTGCTTCAAAATAATCTCAGGGTGTAAGAGTGGAATATAGATTGGCTATAAAAATAATCGTGGTTGAAGTTGGAAATGGTTACATATGAATATTTACAATTGACTCTGGTTGGTATGTATTTATAATTTTTCTTTTTAATAAAGATTTCTTTGGAGCCAGTACAGTGGTGTATTAAGTTAAACCTCAGCCCACGGTGCCAGCATCCCATGTGGGCACCGGTTCAAGTCCTGGCTGCTCCTCTTCCCATCCAGCTCTCTGCTTTGGCCTGGGAAAGCAGTAGAAGATGGCCCAAGTGCTTGGGCCCCAGCACTCATGTGGGAGATCTAGAGGAAGCTCCTGGCTCCTGGCTTTGGATTGGCCCTTGTGGCCATTTGGGGAGTGAACCAGCAGATAGAAGACCTTTCTCTCTCTCTCTCTCTCTCTCTCTCTCTCTCTCTCTCTCTCTCTCCCCCTCCCTTCCTCCCTCTCTCTCTGTCTTTCAAATAAAGAAGCAAATCTTAAAAAAAAATTAAAAAAAAGAGATTCCTCTGCTGGATTGGAGCCTATTACCATTGGCTAGGTAAGTGTAATTAGTACCTTCTTATATGGTAAGTCTGCAGTGAGATTGAGGTTGGGATTTGGCCTCTCTGTATTCTCTGATAATTGGATAAAATATGCCTTCACTAAAAGAAAGCAAACCTGTATAGTAGGTTTCTCTAAACTAGCAAGGGGTCTTTGCCATGTACAATTAAAATTCAGATATAGCAAGCTATCACAGTCAATGCCACTCAGTTGGCACACTACATGTAGGGCCATGGCAGGACAGACTCTCATAATGGGAAAACCGGAGGTGTGAAGGAGAAACCAAAAAGAGTCTGCTTCTTCCTCCCCTCCAATCCCTACTCCCAGAAAGAGGAACACATACCAAAGGGAGAGGGCAGAACATTCCAGAGAGGATCATGTTACCGCAGAGGTACTGGAAGAAAATGAAAGGTTCCAGGGGGAAGCTGGAATGCTTCTCTCCTACAGCAGCACATTATCTCATCTGAGGCACTGGCGTTAGTACAGCTCCTCTCCTCGTGACACCTGGAAGGGGAGATGGGAAAAACAGGCCCAGTGAATAAAGATGAAAGACCTGAAGACTGCCCAGGCGGTTTCTGGCCCAACGGCTCTGCAGGGAAACAAAGAGGCAGAACCAGCACTGCTGGCTCCAGAGTAAGGTGGGGTCTGCTTCTCGAATGAAAGTCTTATTTTTTTAGTGAGCATCTATCCATCAAAAGGGGCCCTTTTTTTTGAAAGATGAGTTCATATCACATCATGGATTCCAATTTTTAAAAATATTATCAGGCTCTTCTCAATACTAGTCTTTCTGGTTTCCATGTTATTTTTTTCTGTATCTTCTGAAATATATGTGCAATTCTCAATAATAACATGCATATGGCTTCAATTTCATGCCAATCACAAACACTTTCTATAGCATTTACTGCAGGCAAGACACTATCTAAATGTGAGAGTAGGGCCTTCTAGGACTTCAGATAGAGACAGATGCCATGAACAGACTGTTAAATTACTGGACTATGTATTAGAGCAGAAGTGTGAGCAAAAGGTAACATGAAAACTTTGAGAAGGGATAGATGACTTTTCATTAGAGGCCTGGAAGATGTTTGAATTTGGAGCTAAAGGATGTGCGCACTTTGAGCAGACTAGAGAACAGGAGGAAGAAGCATTCCAGCACCAGAAATAATCAAATCAACAGAATGGAGCCATTAAATCCTACAGTGGGATCAAAAATGGAAATGTATGACTCACAGTCAGGAGAAAATGGCCAGAGAAAAAGGAGCCAGTAATCATGCAGAGTCAAGAGGAGAAGTTAGTATGCTGTTTTATAGATGAAAGGGAGAACGTAAATGTCTTTGAGCCAAGTTACAATATGAACAAACCTGTACTGCAGGAATGCAGATGGTTTTGATGGCAGAGACAGAAAGTGTTGGGAGGCCTGAGGATCTGTATTAAACAAAGTGCAGGCAAGAGAAGGGGATTTGCCTTGGGAGAGGATTGAGTAAGAGTGGCTAGACCTTACTTAACCATCAAAGAGAAGAAGAAAAAGAAAGCACTGAGAATACATCCACGCATGCACTTGGGAAATATTTAGTGGCCATTGTTGCAAGAAGTATGTTTGGGAGTGGAATAAGAGAAAATTTTAAATTTAGGTGACTGCATAGAAGAGAGACCTATTAAGTTAAAGAAGTTAGGAAAATTTTAGATTTGCTGGATTTTAATGCATCCGTTGAGTATGAGATAGCTCAGGACAATTCTTTAGAGTGTGTTAGAAGTTTAGAAAAGAAGTCAGAATTATATTGGCATATTTGAACATCACCAGTAAATAAGTGGTGATTGAATTCATGGAGGTGGTAGAGATCAAAGGAAAATTCCTATCATGCATACTTAAATGTTGAATAAAACTGTTAATGAAGTGCTATATTAATGGAAAAATCTACTAGATATGTGGGAAAATCCTTTCTTGGAGAGGAAAAAAACAAAAAATAATTCTTCTGAGCCTCACTGGTATTTGATATACCCATGTTTAAACTTGTTCTCTCTCTGGCTCCTTAAGAACATGCAGTATTTACAAACTGAGACCTACCACGGGCCACACTGCATTTATTTGTTAAAACAAGCATCTGCATGTTCCTGTAACATGTTTTCAATTCATTGATGTCACTAACCAAGGAAAAAAACTGACAAGTACTGTCAAGACACCCAAAGTTTATTGCAAAAATTCCTCTAGATGGTTCTAACAATTGATTAGCATCTTTTATACTCTGGTTTCTCTTCAGATCATATAAATCTTTCACCTTTTACTGCTTAGCATCTTTGTTGTAGCTCCTAGATATTAGGACTCTCTTTACTTTCTTACTATTAATGTTGTATATTTCCACTGACATTAAGGGAATGGCTATGCAGTCTTGATTTCATACAAAATATTATGTGGCAGTCTCAGCTACACGATCTAGGGCATGGCCAACATTGAGAAACTCAACCTCAGAGGCTGCTACAACCTCACCAACAATGAACTGAGCCACTCATTCAAGCCCTCGACCTGAGTCTTTGCAAGCAGATCAGTGAGAGCAGCCTGGGCCGAGGTAACCCAGTACCTCAAGGGCCTGGAGGCGCTAGAGCTGGGGGGATGCAGCAACATCACCACCACGGGCCTTATGCTCATCTCCTGGGGGCTGCAGCACCTCAAGAGCCTTAACCTGTGCAGCTGCCACCACCTCTTGGACGTGGGAATTGGGCACTTGGCTGGCATGATGTGCAGCATGACTGAGGGCTGCCTGGCCTGGAGCAGCTCACACTGCAGGACTACCAGAAGCTCAAGGATCTCTCTCTAAAGCACATCTCCCACGGGCTGACGAGCCTGCGGCTCCTCCATCTCAGCTTCTGTGGGAGTATCCCTGACGCGGGCCCATTGCTCCTGTGGACATGCGCAACCTGCACTTGGCGACATCGCTGATACGGGCATCATGCCTGGCCATGGGCAGCCTGCACCTCTCGGGTTGACAAGGTAGGGGACCAGAGTCTGGCTTACATAGCCCAGGGGCTGGATGGTCTCAAGTCCTTTCCCTCTGCTCCTGCCACATCAGTGACGATGGCATCAACATCATGATGCATGGGCTGTGCATGCTCAACCTTGCACAGTATGTGTGCATTACAAAGTCCTAGAGCTAACTGCTGAGCACCTGGGCCAACTCACTGCGATAGACTTGTATGGCTGCACCAGAGTCACCAAGCATGGCCTGGGGCATGTCATGCAGCCGCTCTGCCTCAAGGTACTCAACCTGGGACTCTGGCAGATGACAGACAGCAAGAAGGTCAGGTGAGGGCGGCAGTACCGGTCCCCTTGTCCAGTCCTGCTTGTTCCCCACCCCTCCCCATCCCCACTCACAGGCACATGTACACACAGGTCTTTGCAGTGGATGAGATTGGGTAATGACGCAAAGCCTCAGGCCCTCCCCACCCCCAGTCAGTTCTCATTGCATCTAGGGTTCCTCTGTCTCCCAAGCCCTCCTCCCCTTTCCTCTTCCCTGTGGGGGAGCAGTGGACTCTGCTACATACCCACCCACCCTCAGCAGGGGGCTGGAGGACTGGCTGAAAAGATAAGGAGTTGAAGTGCATTAGAAAGAAAAGTCATGTCATTAGGATAGTCACTTCCTTACTATCTAAAAAAATAAAACTCTGCAATAGACTTGACAACCTACTCATACTAAACAGGAGGTGAAAACAATAAAGTGTTGACGTATAATAAAATGTGCTATTACCCATGGAATTTAAGGAGGTTAGTAGTGGATAAGTCAGATGTAAGTGAGAGAGTTATGTCTGCTTGAGGTACTATGAGTCAATGTCATTACTTCTATTATCTGATTTTGTTATTTTCTTTGAGTTTCTGTAATTGCCTACATCAAAGATTTGTGTGCAGACAGCCCAGAATAATTTTGCTCCATTTGGAAACTCTTACTGAATGTCTGTTCATCTCTCTGTTTAAGACAACCTCACACAACTGGATTGTGAGTGAAAGGAGAAGAGGAATTGCTTATTTTGTTTTTGTTTTTCCTAGAGATGATTTTACTGGAAGAAATAAAAATTAAACATAAGATTGTCAAAATGTTATCAATTTAAAATTATTTCTAAGCTAACTCTCCTGGTTAAAAGGTAGTCTAGATATTCCCATGTGCTCTACCTCTGCTTCCTCTGAGACGCCAATGAAGTGAATAGAACACTGTAAAATCCCCAGAGCACAAGGAGAATGGATGATAACATGACAGACACAAGACATTAGCAAACTCTTAAAAGGCTGGAAGCAGATGGACATTTGGTAAATGACTCAAGCAAGAAAAGAGAGTTGAAATCTAAGTCCATAAAAAGAGGAAAATGGGTCAGTTATTGTCAAAGAACAGAGAAGGTCCCAGGAATTAGAGTCCTGGTACTTCTGACAGCGAGAGTGAACCTGTAGCTGCAAACGGAAGTTATTGTTGAAACTCTGATTTGGGAACAGGTACATTTCTGGATCTCTCTCTTCAGCTCCAAATAGTTAGGCTACTGTCTCCCACCCATTAGAAGTTTGAGATTTTTTTTCTCTATAAAGAAACTGCAACAGAAAGGCAAATGGCTTGAGTTGAACCAAGAAAGAGAGGGGAGAGTCATGTTGACCATTTACATGGGCTAAGTGTAAATGTACAATTTTAAATAATGAACTTCTACTGCTCAGTTCTAAGAACACAGGCTGACAAATATAACTTCATAGGTAGAAGATTGATTATACCCTTTCTTGAATAACTGAACACTCTAGGAGGAAAAATCATTGATAGTGAATCATTTAATGCCTCTCCCTCTACTCAAACCCACTCCCAAGCCTGCCCTGTTCCTACCAGATTTTCTAACAATGAAAATCCTACTCAGAAGTCCTAAATATGCATATAAAGCTTCCCAACAATGGGCCTAATGCCTACCTCAGTTTTAAGAATACAATGACAGTCAATGAGGTCAGGCATTTGAAGAAGTTCTTAATATAAAACTAGAGCTCAAAGCAAAGAAACACAAAATAAAACACTTGAAAAAAAAGTTGAGCCAAACCAGAAAAGAGATGACAAATCTATAATTACCATTCTGAGTCTGGGATAAAGGAAGATAATGCACCCACAAAACAAGAAAAGATTATCTCTAAGAAAAAAAGGATCATTCAGATAGTGGGAAGGAACTACAGAAGTTAAATATAATAATAACAAGAAAAATTTAAACGGATACATGAGTAGAAACAAGCAGTTGAGAAAATCTCCTAGGGGCTAGCACTGTGTCATAGCAGGTAAAGATGCTGCCTGCAGGGCCAGGATCTCACATGGCGCTGGTTCAAGCCCTGGCTGCTCCACTTCTAATTCAGCTCTCTGCTATGGCCTAGGAAAGCCAGGAGACCTGGAAGAAGCTCCTGGCTCCTGGCTTCAGATTGGCCTAGCTGGTTCGCTTGCTCGCTCGCTCTCTTTCTCTCTCTCTCTCTGCCTCAGTCTCTCTGTGACTCTGCCTTTCACATAAATAAATGTTTAAAAAAAAGGAAGAAAATCTCCCCAAAGATGAAACAGAAATATGAAGAAACAATAGAGAGAAGAAGAAAATTACAAAGATTAAAGATTAAATTCAGGTGGTCCAACTAAGTCAGTTTTAGAACAACAGAAGGAAATCTATTACCAAAGAAATAACTGAAGAATGATTCCCAAACTTGAAGGATGTGACATTCCAGACTGGATTAGTCCATTTTCTATGGCTATAACAAGGTATCTGAAGCTGAGTATTTTACAAAGGATTAGATTTGATTTAATTGTAGTTTTGGAGGCTGAACGTCCAAGATCAACCTCTGGTAAGTGCATTGCAGCAAATGGCATCAACAGTGGTGGAACATAGGCAGAAGAGAATCACATGGGGAGACTAGAAGCCAGACAGACTCTGGGGCTAACCTTGCTCTTTTTGTTAAAAAAAACTTGTTCCCACAGGAACTAGGCAGTGGGATCCCAACAGAACTGCATTAAACCATTTTTGGGGTAGGAAGACCAATGACTTAATTTCCTTTCAGGACATCCACCTCCTAACAGTTCCATTAATTCAACATCACCACAATGAGAACCAAGCTTCCAGCACTTGAACATGGGGAATACACACAAATCACATCCAAACCATGGCACAGACTGAAAGGTCTCTAAATAATTCAAGCAAACAAAAAATTCATAATTGGTCATATCTTCATGAACAAGTGAAACTTCAGGAATAAATAACCTAACAGATTCCAAAGAGAGAAGAAACATCACATGTAAACCAGAAGGTACTAGACTTTTCTTTTCTTTCTTTCTTTTTTTTTGACAGGCAGAGTGGACAGTGAGAGAGAGAGAGACAGAGAGAAAGGTCTTCCTTTGCCGTTGGTTCACCCTCCAATGGCCACCGCGGCCGGCGCACCACGCTGATCCGATGGCAGGAGCCAGGTACTTATCCTGGTCTCCTATGGGGTGCAGGGCCCAAGCACTTGGGCCATTCTCCACTGCACTCCCTGGCCACAGCAGAGAGCTGGCCTGGAAGAGGGGCAACCGGGACAGAATCCGGCGCCCCAACCGGGGCTAGAACCAGGTGTGCCGGCGCCGCAAGGTGGAGGATTAGCCTAGTGAGCCAATAGCAACACTGAGACCTAGATAATAATAGAGCTCTAATTTCAATATTTTGAGGAAAATTCTTTCCAACTTGAAATTCTGTTTATGCCAAAGTCATTCCAGTATGCAGAACAAAAGAGAGGGGTATTTTCAGGTATGTAAAAATCAAAGTGTTTACCCTCTGTCAGCTCTTTTTTGGGAAGCCACTAAGGGACATAGTCTACCAATAGCAACAGAATAACACAAGAAAAATAAAACACTGGTGTCAGGAAATTGAAAATCCAGCAAAGGAGAGACTTAAGTCAGATACCTATAAAGAAATTAGAGAATTATAGGGAAGCACTATTGATAACTGAGCAAATGAAATAGAAGACAATTATCAAAACCAGGATAAAACTAGATTCTAAAGGAAAGGATATATATATATATATATATATATATATATATATAGTATACAGGATAGCTCTACTGTGAACAATAGATATATGGCCATAATAATAAAAATATCCATAATTACTTTAAAAATTGTGACATAAGTGCATTATCAGGATGGATTAAGGAATATTTCAAAAAGTTTATGGAAAACACAATTAAAAACATGTGGTTGGGGCTGATGTTGTGGCATAGAGGGTAAAGTAGCCACCGCAGTGCTGGCATCCCGTATGGGTGGCCGTTCTTGTCCAGGCTGCTCTGCTTCCAGTCCAGTTCCCTGCTGATGCTCTAATCAAGCAGTAGAAGATGGCCTAAGTGCTTGGGCCCCTGAGCCCATGTGGGAGAACGATGTGGGAAGAAGCTCCTGGCTCCTGGCTTCGAATCATCCCAGCTCCAGTAGTTGCAGAGAGAATGCAAGATATTTCTTTCTGTCTCTCCCTCTTTTTCTGTAACTCAGATGTTCAAATAAGTAAATAAATCTTTAAAAAAGTGATTATTTTGGCACAAAACCTTTGTTTTTCATAACATGCACATCATAACAAAAAACTATGCACAAATTTCAAAAATCTTTTGCAGCAAAATAGACATTACTTTAAACTGATTTCTCCATAAATGTTTATAATATACTGATATGTAAGAATATATATATATGTATATAGTAGATTGAATATAAGAAACAAAAGGATTATTTCTACAATAGAAATTCAATGATTAAAAATGTCAAGAGAAACTAATACTTAAGAATCTGGAGATTAGTATTGTCATGCAGATGGTTAACACCACTGCTTGTTATGCCTGCATCACATATCAGAGTGCTAATTCAAGTCCTGGCTGCTCTGCTTCCAATCTAGCTTCTGATAATGCACCTGGGATAGCAGAAGATTGCCCAAGTACTTTGTCCCCTCCTACCCACATGAGACCAAGATGGAATCCCTCGCTCCTGGCTTTAAACGGCCAAATGGGGAGTGAACCAGATGATAAAAAAATCTCTCTCGCTACTTTTCAAATAAATAAATAAGTAAGTAAGTCTTTTTTATAAAGAAAGAATTTGTAGGCAAGGACCAGAATAAATTGCTAAAACTTGAATGTAATTGCTTCTGGAGAAAGATGCAGAAAATAAAAAAAATCAACATCTGACTTATAGGAGCCAGCTGGGTACCATCAACTAGGCGAGGTGCTGTCACAGGCTGGCGCAGCACTCATAGCTAAATGCTGGCATTCTCCTGTTGAATGTAAACCTTTTCACAGAACATCACTATCATGATGTACCCAGACAGAATGAAGACTGCTCCATAATTGTCTAAACAGAGACATGAGGTTTGTCAAATCACAGAATATCTAGCAATCCCCTCTTCTGGCTAATATGCATGAGGACTGTTTCTTACCAGTGGCACCTTAACTTTGCTGTAGTCTACCCTCCTAACAGACAAAAATTATTGCAATAAATAATTTCAGCATTGTTTAACCTTTAGAGGGCTTCATTTTCAGAACAGAAAATTTCCCCCACAATCACCCAACCAAAGCCCAAATCTAATAATAAGCACTTTCAACCACTTTAAGAGTAACACCCCATGGTTTCCTATGATGTGAGTGCTCTCTTACTGGAATGGGTAATGAAAGCGTCCGACTTGTCCAGTTATAGGGGTGTTCTGGCAGCCTCTGCCCAGAGGATATTAAGAAATGTTTTGATTTCTGACATGAGAGGAGTGCAAGGTTCAAGGGTCTTTTGCTTTCCTTCAAAGTTGTGATGCTGTATGAGTCTTTTTTAAAAATGTGTATATTACATGTTTGATAGGAACTAAATTACTTGTTAAAAAAAAAAAACAGCTGAAGTTAAAAGAGGCATTCCCTCCAGATCCTTTGGCAATGATCTTAAAGTTGACGCAACATATCACATGCAGTGGATTACTTCAGAAGAGCTATCACATACTCCATCGACTTTTTAAAGAACGATTTATTATTTGAAAATGCTTAGGATTCAGTGGCAAGTTCTCAAGCATGAGCTTAAATTTAAAACAGTTAAATGGGCTGGGCAAGATCTTCAAACAGTTGTGGAGTAATTATTACCTGGTAGTAGTCCAATATTTAATACTTCATCTGGAGCACAGATCTCTACATGTAGCAGGTCAACAAATGTTTTATGGTTAAGTTACAACAATGATGAGACGTTATAAAAATCCACACTTTTAAGATAAGTTATGATACTTTTCTTAACCCTAAAAAATGATTCTCAGAATCTCAATATCATCAAACATTTGGTCTGGGCTTAAATAACAAATTGATTCATAAAAGTCATAGGTATTTTTAGAATTTTTCAAAAACTCAGGCTCCAAATAAGGTTCACACAGGCAACCAACTCCCTGTTAATGATTTTCATCCAAATTGAAATGATGAAAATACTTATTTTACAAAATTACATCCCAGGGCTTGAGTTGTAGCATAGCTGTAAGGTCACTATATGCAATACCAGCATCCCATGTGGGTGCCAGTTTGTACCCAGCTGCTCTACTTCCAATCCAGCTTCCTGCTAATGGCTTGGGGAAAGTAATAAAACATGGCCCAAGGGCTTGGGCCACTGCCACTCATGTGAGATACCTGGAAGAAGCTCCTGGCTCTTGGTTTTCACCTGGCCCAGCCCTGGCCATTGCAGTCATCTGGGGAATGAACCAATGAATGGATGATCTCACTTGCTCTCACTTTTTCTCTCTCTGTCTCTCACCTCTTCTCTATAACTTTGACTTTCAAATGAATAAATAAATCTTAAAAAAATACATCCTCCATAAAATGATAATAGGGAGTTTAATTTGCAATTTGCAACTTATCTTTCATTTTTATCATTTTCTATATTGACGAAACAAATAAGTAAAAGGATTAATTCAAATGGCTTCACTAGATTTTAAAAAAACCACGGACATATTTTGAGATGTTTTCATTCCTTTGTGTTTAAGTAAATTCTTGAATCTTTAACACTCAATTATAGTTTTTATGGATTTTGACTTGTTTTGTTATACTTGGAAGTTGATGTTGAAAGTTCTTACTGGTAAATTCTAAAGTCACTATGTCAAGACAATAGATTATTCAGAGTGTCAGGAACTGTAACAGAATTGAAAATAATTATAGGTACCCATTGTGGTTAGCAGCCTTTTAAACAGCATTAATGGCCTCTGAAGTTAATATCAGTGCTTTGGATTACAACTTTGCAACAGTTCTCTGTTGAGTCATTGTTGTATTTGTAAAGATCTTGACACTTTATATAGTTGTGGGCCTATAATACGAGACCAGTGAAATAAATTTTCATGTGAAATATTAACTACACAGTTTTCTTCCATGCCAAAATTTTCAGAGACAGATTTTCAAGTGAGAATGTGCCAGAGGCATTTCTAGTCTACTCAATGGCTCCTTAGCGTTCAGAATCTGTTTTAATGCCTTCCTCGCTGCAATAGTTCTACCAGAGAATAATCAGAGATTTGAGGAGTAGTTCTGGCAAGAAGAAAGAAATACACAAAAGAAGAAAAGAGAATTTATTAAAGAAGAAAAAGACACGCACATGTTCCTCCAAGTTCACCCCCCACTTCTTTACTTCTGAACAACTATAACAAAATCCACAAATGGAATGATTATGCTCTTCTAGGTCTTAACCCCAAACACAACTCCCTTCTACATACACTCTATGACTTCTCTTAGAGAACTTATTCCTAGGCATATCATACAAAAACTCATCCCTTTGAAAATAGCTGTCATTAATATCCTTACTCCTTATACTGCAAAAATAAATTTGCAAGAAACACATTCTTCAGCATGAACTACACCCTCATCATGGTAAGTCTTCTTGGAGTGGGGCAGATGCAGGGAGTTGTTGAATTTTTTTTTTTCAGAAATACTTGAACTCATCCATCTAAATTTGGTGATCTGAGAGCACCTCAGGACTCAATGTCCGTTGTAAGAGGTTGATACCGTACACACTGGACCTTCAAGTGTCTTTGTTTCTTAGAAATAAAATTTATTATAAATAGAACTATAGCTTTCTATTCTGATATACTTGATAACCATTATAGTTGATCTTAAAGTATCAACTTCTTTTTAGTATTGTTTGTATTAACTATGGTCCCGATCACTAAAGAATAGTTATCAATTTTTCTTTTTGCTCCACCCCTACGCCTTGGGATCAGGGCCATTCCAGGATACCAGGGAGGAGCAATGATTGAGTGGAACAGTCGTGGCTGGCCCTAGGCAAGCACATTTATTGTGAAATTCACCATGGCACTTCTTTCTGGCTCTGTTTCCCACCCACCTCTCCCTTTCAGCACACTTTCCATGTTGTTTTTGCACCTGCTGCCTTGCCTCACCTTCCAAAAGTCACCTAGTTACCCTGGAGTCTTGGCAGGTCTGTGATTTTCCTCAGCAACATTCTTTGCATTTTTAAAGAGTGAATCTGTAATGGTAAAATCTGGAGCTTCTGTGGGATGTCTTCACAGGTACCCGTAAGCTTGGGTGCTTGGTTTGCACAGGCAGACAGCTTACCAGGGACTTTCTTTTTTCTTCTATTTTTCTTTTGAGTACTGTCAGAAACACATGATTACTTACTAGTTTATTTCTGAATTCAGAATCAGCTGTGACATTTCATGGAAACTACACTTGCTTTAAAAAAATATTGTAACCCCTTGTGATGAAAATGAGAACGAGAATGGATTAATATCTGTTCTCATGAACGACTCAGCCTTTGTTAGGGCACAGCCAATCCAAGAATGTTCTACATTTTAAAGATGTTATTGCAATTACTGGGAGACCCAGAAAACAGTGTCATTGTAATCCCAGGTTCCCACATTGAATTAAATCTGATGTGGGTTATTTGGGTCACATACTGAAGAAATGCCCTCTTTGTGTCATTTCTCTGTAAATAGTGGGTGTGCTTTAGTTTTCTCCATAATATACATTTATTTTTGGAGCTCATTAAACAGGTTACACAATTTAAATAGGTCTAGCTAGTAGATAGGCCCTAAAACTGAGGTGAAAATACTCTCTGTGGTATTATCTAACACCTCAAGATGAGAGGAATTTTTAATTCTTAGCTGTTTCCTACAAAAGAACTGAGAGAGTCATTTCAAAATTAGGTCTTAAAAAGTCAGATCTACACTTTAGCTAGGAAAATTTTTCATTAATTTTTATATTGTCATTTCTTAAGAATATAGGTGTTGGAAAACAAAAGGATATATGTCTTAACAAAAACCTGAGGCTGGTGCTGTGGCATAGT
Source organism: Sylvilagus floridanus (assembly GCA_949820135.1). NCBI lineage: Eukaryota > Metazoa > Chordata > Mammalia > Lagomorpha > Leporidae > Sylvilagus > Sylvilagus floridanus. Next base: position 28,951,556 of record OX463242.1, on the reverse strand, counting down.
GGGTAAAGCCACCACCTGCGGTGCTGGCATCCCATGTGGGCACTAATTCAAGTCCTGGCTCCTTCATTTCCAATCCAGCTCTCTGCTATGGCCTGAGAAAGCAGTAGAGGATGGCCCAAGTCTTTGGGCCTCTGCACGCACATGGGAGACCCAGAAGTAGCTCCTAGCTCCTGGCTTCAGATCGGCAGAGCTCCGGCCATTGTAGACATCTGGGGAGTGAACCAGCGGATGGAAGACCTCTCTCTCTCTGCCTCTGCTTCTCACTCTGTGTAACTTTGGATTTCAAATAAATAAATAAATAAATATATTTTTAAAAAAGCAAAAAACCCGAATAGACAGTATACAAAAATACAATAAGAGCCATTTTTCCAGGTTCGGGTGAACCAAGAGGATACCAGTTTAAATAGGATAACCTGATTCTGTCTTCTACCACCTCTCTTCTCATAACCCTTCCCATGCAAATGTATAGTTGTAATCCCTTCTTGATCTTAAATTTGTCTGTATTTCTCAAAAGCCTAAAATCACTCCTGAAAAACAAACTAGGTACTTAGGGGTCAGTGATGTAATTGCATTTCAATAATGGTGTTATGAATTTATTTGACTATACAGGATGGCAGAAGAAGTCTGTGCCTCTGTATAGAAAATGACTTCCATGGGGTCGGTGCTGTGGTAGAGCAGGTAAAGATGTCGTCTGCAGTGCCAGCATCCCAGAGAAGATGGCCCAAGTTCTTGGGCCCCTACTCCCATGTGGGAGATCTGGAGGAGGCTCAGCCCTGGTCGTTGTGGCCATTTGGGGAGTTAACCAGTAGATGGAAGACATCTCCCTCCCCTCCCCTTCCCTCCCCTCCCCTCCCCTCCCCTCCCCTCCCCTCCCCTCTCCTCTCCTTATCCTTGTCTATGAGGTTACAGTAAGTTTTTATAGCAATTTGAGGCATTACTTAATCCAGAAGCTGTGACAATGCCCTTTTGTATGATGCAAAAACAAAGGTGCAAAAAGGAATCAGGCAGTTGAATGCTTGAGAAAGTCAGCAGGCTACCCTGTGGCTATGTGTGAGTAGCTGAAGCCTCCATACAATGTTAACTGCTTTAGTGTGAGAGTGGTGATGGCCAACCTACAGTTTCACTGTGAGATTTGAGCCTATAATTGGTTGGAATCAACATGTTGAGGGAGGGAGAGGGATTGGCACTGTGGCATGGTGGGTGAGGATGCCACCTGAACTGCCAGCATGCCATATGGGTGCTGGTTTGTGTCCTAGTTCTCCACTTCTAATCCAGCTCCTTATTAATGGCCTGGGAGAAGCAGTGGAAGATGGTTGAAGTACTTGAGACACATGTGGGAGATGTGGAAGAAGCTCCTGGCTCCTGGCTTTAGCCTGGCCCCCCTGGCTGTTGTGATCATCTGGGGAGTAAATCAGTGGATGGATTCTCTCTCTCCCTCTCTCTCTCTTCCCCCTGTCTCTCTCTCTCCCTCTATGTTTCTCCCCCTCTCTCTGTAACTCTTTCAAATACATAATCTTTAAAAATAAAATATTAGGGGAAAATATATTCAACATCAACTCTGAGGCATGAATAGAACATGACAAGATTATCAGTAGTAATCCATTCCAGAGAAGCAAAGTATTTCTCACAAAATCTTTGCTGACTAAAAATGAGGACATCTACATATTACAGAGAACTTACAGTAGAACATTTGTCCACCAGTCTACACATATTGTGAGTTTCTTATGTGCTAAGCATTATCCTAATCTTACAGATGGCTTAAAATAATTATTTTTCTCCCTATGGTTCCTAAAAATCTAGTTGCATTTGGCATAGTATTTAAGATGCCGTATGCACATCCTATATGCAAGTGCCTTGGTTTGAGTTCCAGCTCTGCTCCTGACTCTAGCCTTCTGCTTACATGCACCCTGAGGGGCAGCAGGTGATACTTCAAGTAGATGGGTCTCTGCTACCTGTATGGAAGTTCCTGACTGAACTTCGTGGTACCTGCCTTTGACTTGGCCCAGCCCTAGCTGTTGCAGGCATTTGAGAAGTGAACCAGTAGACAGGATCTTTCTCTCCCTGTCCCTGCCCCCTATCCTTCAAATAAGTAAATAAATTTTTAAAAATTTAGTTGGAGTGACTAACTTTGCATTTGCTAAAGATCAAAGGAAACTGAAATTTTACATTCAAAGGAGTAAATTAACCATGTGTTAAACAGGGCTTTAAAGAGAATGCATGAAATAGATTAGTCAAGGACTACAAAGGCAAAAATAAAGCAAAACCACACACAGACAAATATGGTGTCAAATATCAAATATTAATAAGTTGAGACATCTTCAGATGCAACTTCAAAGCTTTTGCAAAGTCACAACTTATAGAAAGAACAGTGGAACCACAGAAGAACCAAAAGTGCAGCACTCAGGACACTTTAACAGTGAGGTCATCCCCAAGGATGCAGTCACAGCATTGTGACTGCTGTCTCCTCATCATGTACAATAGTTATACTAAGCACATCTTGTTCCCATAGAAACAAGAATGTGAAGCAGTCACATCTTTAATAGGAAAGGAAGGAAGGAAGGAAGGAATGAAGGAAGGAAGGAAGGAAGGAAGAAAAGAGAGAGAGAAGGGAAGAAAGGAAAAAAAGGGAAGGGAAAAGAGAGAAAGAGAGGGAAAGAGAGAGAGAGTTTCAGGTTATATACTAAGTTATTATTAATGGTAACATTATTCTGCTCAATACCTGAATTTCTCAGGCAGGTGGACTTAATGTAAGTTGGTTGGCCCAGAAATTTCATGGATGTGAGTTTGAATGAAAATTTAAGCATTGTGACTTTCTCCATATGTTTACTGCCAATGATTTTCTGGGAGAAAAATGGAAAAACCAGTGGGCATATGCATTATCAGATAGAGACTTCTAGCCCCTTATAGATGAATTTTGAGATTTCAAGGATTTGGATTCTTTACAAGGTTTCAGAAAAGTGTGTGTGTGTGTGTGTGTGTGTGTGTGTGTGGTTTTTTAATTTTTATTGTGACTGATTTCATCAGCAACATAAAACAGAGAGATGGACCCTCTGGGGACTCTCAGTACCAAGGAAAGATAGAGGTAATAGCACTTCACAAGCTCAGACTCAAGAGAATTCCCACTAATAGAGAGTTCTACTTCAATCTTTCAGATGAAAACAATAGCAACCTCTTCAACCAGCTATCTTCTGCACCAGAAATATAACTAAAATCAGTGACATCTCAATATACATATATATTTAGACACACACAGTCTAACATACATTTCATATGCTATGGAGAAATAAAGTCCATTCATTTTGGTGAATTCTAGTAAGTTCAAGTTTAGACATTTAATTAAGCAATACAGATTAAAAACATGTTCATCCATTTAACAAATGCTTACTAAACATCTATCATGTTCATTTGTATGCCTACTCTTTAGGCACTGGGGAGAAAAGTCTCATTTCTCAGATTTACCCTACTGGGCGTGGCTACCTAGCTATGTAAGAGAGACTCAAATAAACAGATTTCTAATGACATATCATTTGCCCACATTGTATGTTTTTGTTTGGAGTTCATTGTAGTATTACAGGTAAGTGAGCAATTGTCAACCTGTTGCAGCATGTAAGCATTATCTGATATTTCACAACGAAGTTAATACCAAATACCTTTAGTTGTGATTGTTTTGTTTATCTTGACTGCTGGAATAAGGTAATTGTTAACAGCTATGCCTGAACCAAAGCAAATTGTTAAACTTCCAAACAGTTACTAAGACTGTTCTGCATTGCTGTCAAGTTTATTGTCTTTCTTACAAAATCTATACCAAAAATGTGTGTTTTTAAACTAACTGTGTTTTCACAAAACTACTCTAATGACTAAGAAATTGTAGATATTTTTAGTATTTTTTTTCCATAATGAATTAGTTCTTTTGACTGGTTTGGGATCCATTTTCATAATGCCAGATCACTGAATGGATTTTGAGTTCTCAGAACTTCAAAAGCCTCATTATGTGATATAACATTCAAATCAAATTTGAGAGGCAATGCTTTACTACCATCCGTTTCCTGAGGTGCCTTTGTAAATAGATAACAGTTTGAAAACTTTCCCTTGCCAGGCCATTTCTAATTGTTCTTTCTCAATGTATGCTCCCATGAAAATCAAATAAGCTTAAATTTAGAAGGACATACAACTTTAGAGCTGAAAATTAACCATTAGGTTTCCCTACTCCAATTCCTTATTTAATGAATTAATACAGGGAAAAACTAGCTGTCTATATGCTGTGATTGATTATTACAGAGCTGGGTCTATAGCCAGTCAGTCAGTATCTAACCCAGTTTAAAGGGGAAAAATCACTTATTTTAAATAATAGACTATTTAACTCACACACTTGCTTGAATTAAAACTGTTAAATTATTTACAAGTCCCTTAAGTCTTATTTCTTTCTAAATTCTCTTCAGTTATATGTAATCATTGCTTGGGAAGGGTAAATATTGTTATACATGTCCATGTATAATATTTCATTTTAGGAAACTGGTGCAGTTTTATCTATGGCACGATCTACACTCTGATTTACATTCTAAGCTCTAGCCTCCCCCCACCACCTCGCTGGAAGCCAGGTGGCCACATGGCCCAACTACTATTGTCAAGCTCCACTCCCATCCTAATGGGATTCGCTACTCCTGCTTCCCTGCCCACCCTCAGGCAAAGTTTTAAAAGGACCTGTTCCTGAACACGTGGCTCTCTTGGCTTCTCTCTTCTCTCCTGCTCACTCTCTCTAGCCTCCTCTCCTCTCTCCTCTTTCTTTCTTACTCTCCTTCTCCCTCTTCGTCCCTTCCCTCCAGTCTGCTGGGTTTTCCCCAATAAATCCTCTCCCTTACTCTGGTGTTCAGTGTGCTTTGTGACGGCTAACATTTCAGAGTGCTTAAAATAAACTATCCAAATATGATCATTACAATAAAACCAGAAAGATCAGAAAGTATAAAGGTAAAAGAGAAAAAGAACTACCATAAGAGAGATATTTCATTTTTAAGTTTTTAACTTTAGCAATGAAGTTTCTTGGCCATCAAGGGAATGACAAGATGAAGTATTAGTCTCATTTGTATTTTGTTACTATTTATTTAGTATTTATTAGATACATATCAAGAAGGGAGGGGTGAGAGTGCACTCCCATTCCACCAGCCCACTCCCCAAATATCTTCAATGACCAGGATCAGGTTGGGCTAAAGACAAGAGTCAGGAACTCATTCTGAGTCTCCACATGGGAGACACATGGGAGGCAGGATCTCAACTCCACTGCCTCTACAATTTGCCTTAGTAGGAAGCTAGAGTGAGGAGCTGGTGGTGGATACTTAACCAAGGTATTCCAACATAGGACATAGGCAGCAGCCCAACCATGAGATGACATGCTTGCCCAGTCCCACTCTTAGATGAAAGTTTTATACCTATAAAACATTCATGGAGCCAAAATCTAGGGGATTACAGTATCAAAATATTTATGTGAAGGACATTGATATGATGAACAATGTTTCTAAAAGAGGCTTTGAAGTACTTTCAAAAGGTCTTCATTGTTTTTATATCAAATCTGCTGAAAACATTTGCCCATTAAAAGACATTCTTGGGAAAGGACTTTCTGTAAGGCGATAGTGAATTAATCTAATTGAAGCAGGAATAGAGGTTAAAGCAAATGAAAAATGAGATCACCTTATCTCTTAGAGTCTTATTCAAATATTCGATCAAGTATGTTTTGGGCCAAAATACTCAGGCATTTCAGTGTATTCATGATTGCTTTGTAAAGAGTGAGATGAAGTAAACCTATGCCTAGCTGGGTTTTTTTTTTTTTTTTTTTTTGGATGATGGGAAAGGTTAATATTCTTCACCACGCCTCTCCCAGTGATAACTTCATTCCAAACAAAGACAAGAATCCAGTAGAAATGAGCAAGAAGACAGGGAAACATGGACTGAGAATGGCTTCCATGAGTCCTCAACAGTAACTCAGGACAATAGAATTTTCCCCTTCTGATTGTGGACCTCCTCAGTGATAGCCTGGCTTTTGTGACACAGGGCTGGGTACATGGACTACAGGTGTCAACCTGTATAAGGAAAGTCATCTCTTGAAACTCTATGTACAAAATAGTTTATAGGTAACAACTGAATAATTAGTGCCAATGGTGGTCTAATTAAATTGTGAAGATCACTTTTTTCCTAAATTAATCATCTGCTTATTCATTCTCTCTCTCTCTCTCTCTCTCTCTCTCTCTCTCTCTCCCTCCCTCTGGTGCTGGGGTTCATTTTCTTAATGCACTAACATTTTTCTTTGGAATTGTCTTCATCCATATCCTCCAGGAAGCAATGATCTGAACCTGATTAAACATGCTAGAAATTCATTAGGGGGACTTTCAGAAAGTAGAAGGATCTGGAAAAGCTCTATCTGATCCTGGGTAAAAGGGAATGGAAGGGAAGGAAGGAAGAAATTTAGGTGGAAATGCTGTAGATTGGCTTTGCAGGTCTATTTCAGCATGGCTGACTTGGAGGCCTTGAGCCAAGGTCTCCACTGTGAGAGGAGTCCAAAGTCTCCCAGGAAGACATCTGATTAGCATCACAGCACCTGAATTAAACATTGGCTGGGGAACAAAGAATATGCATGGCCTTAGTACAACTGAAACAATGGATTCCAGAGCTTGACAACTGGGGCCATCACTTGGTTATTTTCTCTGCAAAGACCTAACAGGAACATTTTCATGGCAGCAAAAGCAAAGGACCCTCTCAAGGTCTTACTTCAGTTTAAGCAACAAAATCACTTTTTGAGTGTTCATCTTGTGACAGACACTATTAACATCTTTACATGCATTATGTCAGTTCTTTCTCACAAACACCCTGTTATTTTCCCCCACTTTTCAAATTATTTACTATAGTTTCTTTTCTTTTTTTTAAAAGATGATTTATTTATTCGAAAGTCAGAGTGACAGAGAGGGTGAGGCAGAGGCAGAGAGAGAAAGAGAGAGAAAGAGAGAGAGAGAGAGAGAGAGAGAGAGAGGTCAGTCTTTTATCTACTAGTTCACTTCCCAAATGGCTGCCATGGCTAGGGCTGGGCCAGACCAAAACCAGGAGCCAGGAGCCTCCTCAGGGTCTCCACACGGGTGCAAGGGCCCAAAAATTTGAGCCATCTTCTGCTGTTTTCCCAGGCTCATTAGAAGGGAGTTGGGTCAGAAGCAGAGCAGCAGGGACTAGAACTGGCGCCCATATGTGACGCCAGTGCCTCAGGGAACAGCTTTATCCACTACGCTACAGCACCAACCCCTATTTACTATAGTTTCTTGTACACACAGGCTGAGATGGACTATTATGTCATCTTGATTAAACTAAGAACTGTTTCCCAGAATCCTCTTACCTGTGTGGTTTTGCTACCTATAGAGTTAGCCAAAAAGAACTTGCAAGAGACTTGAAAACTGCAAGAGATACAGCAGATCAATCTCTGAAAGTTGTTCAGCATACCAATGATGTGATGGACGGATGAAGTGGTACCCAGTGGGTTCTAGGGTGTCTTCATTCTTTGCGCATCTACCTCCAGGTCTTCTTCCAGCCTTAGGTCTTTCTCTAGCCTACTCTCACCGATAGTCAAAGGTGTCCTCAGGCATAAACCTGGACACTTATCTGAGCCTTATAGAGTTGGTCTCTACAGAGCAAGCAACTTACCATGAGCTCCCCTTCATGGTTCTTCCTTGGCGAACTGATACACTTGGCTTCTCAGATTGGCTGATTGCTAACTTCTTTACTGATCTTGTAACTTCCTCTTTCATACCTCCGAGCTCCCATTGTGTAAAGTCTAATTCTTATAACAAGTCCTTCCTTTTCCAACTAAGAGTGACCCATTTTTCCTGTCTGAACCCTGACTGGTATAGAACCAGTTCAATAAACATCATTGAATACGTGGGAAATTAAGAGTCAGTCCAGGAATTGAGTTCTATGCACTCTGGCTTCAGAATCTAATTCCTTGTCTTTTAGATTAAAGTAAGTAGAATTCATTTGTTTCCAATACCAAACAGAAAAAAAAAAATGACCAGAACTTTCTGAGTTTTAAAGTACTGCATTTGTAAAGTACCCAAATTTTAATGCCCCAATGTAAAGATTCATTCTTCTGTTTTTCAGTGTGAAACACGGATGGTTAAAATTTTGTAGAAAAACCTTAAAAGAATAAGAATACCTACAAATATGCCTAACTAAGACCTGCTTTTTGTGTTCCAAAACTCAAGGGATAACATTTTATTCTACAAACACTTCAGGAGCAGGCATTATCAATCAGGCCTCAAATATTAAATTATTGTTAACATATCCAAAGTTGGCTGCAAAAAATCTTCAAGATGCTAATGAAATTATTTACTATTGTTATATCAACATATTAAATTGTTAGAAAATATTTTTTTAAAAATAATAGTTTTACCATATTTTATATCAAACATTTTTCTGAGAGAAATTATACAAGACATTTTTATCTCTTTTGCTTTTCAACTTTAAATTTCAAATGATACAGATCAAAGGAAGAGTACCACCGAGGGTGCTGTCACATCAATCTGGAAGAAAATATATGGTTATAATAACACGCACAGTTCTTTCTGTGCTTGCTCTATTTATCTGCTGTGGCTCAGCCCCAAATCCCTACTTCCATAGTCTTCTGTGTAGTACATCTTTGCCAGCAGTTATCCTATTATTCTGCCAACAAAAACACCAGTGAAAAGAAGACAAAAAAACTCACTTTGTTGTTTTTATTGCCTGGCCATGCCACATTTACCCCAAGAGTGACCCTTTATTCCTACTCTTCTGGTACTTTTTTTTTTTTTTTTTTGACAGGCAGAGTGGACAGTGAGAGAGAGAGACAGAGAGAAAGGTCTTCCTTTGCCGTTGGTTCACCCTCCAATGGCTGGCGTGGATGGCGCACTGCGCTCATCTGATGGCAGGAGCCAGGTGCTAGGTGCTAGGTGCTTTTTCCTGGTCTCCCATGGGGTGCAGGGCCCAAGCACTTGGGCCATCCTCCACTGCATTCCCGGGCCACAGCAGAAAGCTGGCCTGGAAGAGGGGCAACCGGGACAGAGTCCGGCACCCTGACCGGGACTAGAACCCGGTGTGCTGGCGCCGCAAGGTGGAGGATTAGCCTGTTGAGCCAGGGCGCCAGCTCTTCTGGTACTTCTTGAAGGAGGCTTAACTACAGTCTGACCCTCAGCTCTGGAGGCCCCGCCTCCAAGGTGTGACATCAGTAACCTCCATCTCTTCCCTCCTGCTCCCATGTGGTTACTTGCTCTTAGTAACTGTGAGTTTACTCCTGTGTTTTGGCTCTCAGGGCCTCCAATATCTGTCCTACCATCCCCTATATCAAATGTTCCCTGTCCAAACACTTCCTATGAATTCTGTTTTCCTCACTGGACCATGTCTGATTCCCTGTTTTGTGACTTCTAATATATAAAAGAGGCTTAGCCTCCCTTCCCTGTCTCTGCCTTCCCCTCAACTATTTATGAGTGTGTCCATGATACGTCTTAGACGTCCTCAAGAAACAGCCTATTAGCTCCTATGGGATAGCTGCAGTTTTCTTCTTATTCCCAGTTCCTGGTGACTTCTGCTAAGTCCTCGAAAGTTATGAAACTTAGAGAGGAGTGGTGTTGCTTCCTCCTGCTGAAACTGCAGGTACCGGCAGGACTTCTTGCTGATAGTCATCAGAGGTGGTCCAGATAGAGGCCTGCTGTTCAACCTGCTGTTCTCACTCTTGGCTCCAAAAGTCTGTGTCATGAAATTACCTCTATCCTCAAAGGCTGCTTTCTTGGTACACTTTGTATTTTGCTTTTCTGTTTTGTTCTGAAGCAAATAGCTTTCACTTTTACAGTCTGTTTTATTACAAGTCTTTTCCCATGGCAGAGGTCAGAGTCACAGGGCTGAGCAGAAGGAACATCTGTGTCATTGACAGACTATAGCATTTGGAATTACCCTCCCCACAAGGGCAAGAGTTCCCCCCTCCTGCTCCTGCCTTTTCCAACCAGACTGCTATTAATTTTTCTCCTTATTTTTACTTTCTCTGAAGATTATATTTCAACAAATTATTTTTATGACATAAAAATATTTTCAAAAAGACTAACATAGATCCTCCAGTTATGCTTGGCCTTACCTACATGCAGAGTTAAAAAGAACTCAGTTTCAAGCTGAGACCATCACTAAAAATGTAAAAAGTATTTACATGAACCATAACCTATATGATTTGGAATAAAACTTTCTCCCGAGTTCTATTACATTTATAAAAAAATAAATTTCCCCTTTATTTGTTGAAGATTGTTGATGTATATACATGATCTCCTAGGAAACCCAAAACCTACATTTTTTTGAAATTATACTTGGAGGGTCCAAAGAGCTTATTAGAAAAGCTTTAGTAGTGCTTCTTAAAAAGTTCAGAATAAAAGCAGAACTCTCACCAATTAAAAGAGATCATAAACCAGAACCTCTGGCTTCACTGGTTAAACAAGAGAAAATTAAAAAATATAATGCACTTCAGAGATTCTAATAAGACATTGAACTTTGCATTAATACGAAGTAGTTCTAAGAAATAAATGAAAATTACAAAGATTTGAAAGCTATCAAGTATTAATGAAAATGAGGTATATAGTCCATTTTCCAATAAAAGTGAATATCTGGAAAAATATTTGAAAAGGTAAAATATAAAAGAGGAAGATGAAAATGCATAAAATGAAATCTAAACTCTATACAGGTGTAAGCTATATAAAAACAGCATTCTTTTTAACTGACTTATTTCTGTCAAAGGATAAATTCACTATAGGTTCATGCTTTTAGTTAAACAAAATGTAGAAAGACAGACTCCAAACATTCATCTGTTTAGTTGTAATGTAATGACATTTGCCATAATTTCTGTGGTATTTCAAGATTTTTTTCCAAAGAAAATTTATATTTGTACAAATTTCTACAGAATCTTTTCAAATATTCCATCTTCATGGATTTTGAAATGAGTTGCTCTTAGATAGATTTTTCTCTCACATGTTGTCCAAATCAATCTTATGGACAACTTGAGTTTTCATATACATAATGTGTTAGGACAAATATTCTTTATTGGCTGTGATGTGAGTGTTTTAGGTTAAATCATTAGCTAACGGTTTTATAATTAGTTTTTTAAATTAATGTCCATTTAACCCATTAAGGATACTTGAGACTGTCAACAGCTCTAGTGCCTGTTCCTTGACCTTTGTAGACATGTGTCATTCATGAACTCATCTTCCTAGGTTGTTTATCCTTTATGCTTTAATATACTTATTATCTTAATAGTATCATAGCAATAGGGTTGCTATTTGTGACCTGTATTTGGATTAAACAATAATGTCCAGTGACTTTATAATACTTTTGAATAGACTGAATGTACCGTCCATATCATAATAGAAGAAAAAATCAGTCATCATAAAAGAATATTTTATAAAAAATATTTTTGTTGACTAAATCTTCATGCCATTAAGCCAAATGGTATGGCATTCAATTTTCAGCAGAAGGTATTACCCAGTCTAAACTACTTTAAAGATAAATCAAAATATTTGGTAGGGACCTTGTAACTAACTAGCCTGTAGCTGGTGATTCCGTGATAAAAACATGTGACATTTCCAATCAAGCAGCCTCCTCTTACTTGATTTTAAATTGAACCCTGAAATGTTAACAAAGTGTGTAGATGACCAGAGTAAAGATTTCATTTCTCAGGCTCTTTTGAAGCTATATGTAGTAATTCAAGTTGTAGCCCATAGACTATGGGTAAATACAAAGGCCAACTACTGGATCCAACTTCAGAAGTATGGACCTGTCTTTTTCCCTTCTCTCTAGCTGGAATGCAGGTGTGATAAGAGCTAGAGAAATCACATTTGGCCATCGAATGTATGATGTGTGTTGATAAAGATGGTGTCTTAGGCAGTTTGAGCTATTAGAAATTACTGTATTCCAGATGACTTAAACAACAGAAAATTACATCTTATAATTCTGGAGGCCAGAAGTCTGAGTTCAGGATGCCAGCATAGGTGAATTCTGTTTAAGAGGGTCATCTTCTCTTTCTATCTCTAGATCATGGAAAGAATGCCAGAGAGACGTCTGGGTTCCCTTTTAAAAGGGCATAGGTTGCATTCATGAAAGCTATATTCTTATGATCTAACCACCTCCTACAGGCTCATTCAATACCATCACATCACATTGGGCATGTGCATTTTAACATTAAAATGGCAGGGGTGAGGACAGAAGGTCACTTTCAGTCAGGAGAGAGCTCAATCCAGTCATGGACTACTTATAAATGAACTGAAAGAACAATATACTTCTATCTTATTTGGGGAACTCTTACTTTGATCTTTGATTTGATTCCACATGCAAATATCCTAACTTATGTAACCCAGATATGTAAGAATCCTATACTGGGATGGTGAATGGAGTGTTTATTTCTGGCTCAGCTACTTACTGCCAGTACCAGTTTGAATTTAAGAAAATTACTTATAGTCTGTTAGCCTCAGGTTTATTTCCCTTTTATGAAATGTGAGTTACTGTGAGAATTAAGATAATTAAATTGCATAAACATTGCCTCTGAACTTGACACAAAGTAAGCCTTCAAAAACATAACCTATGATTATTAGAGCAGTATGCCAACTCCTTCATATATATATTCTATATATATTCAATATATATATTCTATATATATAGATATATTTTTAACAAATATCTATCTCAAAATTTTTTTGAAGGCTATGTTTTTTATTTATTTTATTTTTAAAAAATTTATTTAAGGTGTACTAAGTTAATGCATTTCATATATACAGACTCAGCATAGTGATTCTTCTCACCCTACCTTCTCTCCCATCTTAATCCTCCCTTCTCCTATTCCCATTCTTATTTTTTACAAAGATCTATTTTCAGTTAACTTTATACTCATAAGATTAGGATTAACCCTACACTAAGTAAAGGGTTCACAAAGTAGTACGAAGGAAAAAAAAAAAACACTATTGCTCAATAGTCAAGACAAGGGCAGTTAAAATTCATCCCATCTCAAAGTGTTGATTTCACTGCTCTACATTACTTTTTAGATACTCTATCAGCTACCACAGAAAAGAGAAAACATAAGAGAGAACATATTTGTCTTTTGGGGACTGCCTTATTTCCCTAAGTATAATGGTTTCCACTCTCTGTTGGTAGAAAGTTATGTTTTGGCAGGTTCCATGTGCTATGGATACTTCAGTGAGATTTTTAAATGTATGTATTGGTATTTGCTACCACCCACTTACAAACACTGTAGGCTAAACTTTTCAATGTTACACACCTTTTTGATCTTAATTATTTTTTTGGCTGCAAGTGAGTCAGATTTGAAATTATTTTTAATTAATTTTTAGGTAAGAATCATAACTTGGTCCTCAGATACGTCTTTGTTTCATTTTCATGGAGAGGTGGACTGACATCTAGACCCATATGCAGCAGGCCCCACTTTCTTTGATTGAGTTTCTCGCTATTTCAAGTTTAAAATCTGCAGATCCTGAAGAGATATCAAGAATATTTGCATGTTGGTAACATTTTAAGCATCATTTCCTTTTACCTCATCTCCACACACACCCCTTTTCCCCCATCAGCTGCCAAATATCCTCAATAGCTTCACTGCAAGAAGTAATGTTCAATAATCCTCTCTGAGTCTTACTTATGGGATATGTGGTTCCTTAATTGCACTGGATTAGGTTTCTTGAAACTGCGGTTCAGAAGACTAAAAATATTGCACAAAGATGGTTTCCTGGTCAAATAGCTCTAAGAAATGCTAAATTAAACAAGATTAAAAAAAAGTTTCTTTTCTGTAGGATTTTCTTAAAGACTTAAATATGGTAAATATGTGCCATTAAATCTCCAGAAGAAAATATAGATTGAAGCATTTTCTAGGCTTACTTAAGTTTCTCTTATTTTCCTAAAGCATTCTGTAGACCTAGCAGGAAACCCTAGTTTTGAAATGCTAATTTTGTTAGTGGCTTATATAGAGTTGTTGGAGATCTACATGGTTTTCTATAGAGATAACTTTCCCATCAGATTGAACTATCCATAAAGTGCTCCCTTGGATCTATGTCTCATTCCTTAAATATATATTTATTAAATATTCATATGCATTAAATTCATATTGGACATGCATTACAATAATGATCACTCTCAGGATCTTCCTCAGGCCCAATTCTTTTTTTTTTCCCCTTTCGAATGAACATTGCCAGGAAGATCACAGAGACCTAAAATCCAAAAAACTTCAAGTGTTTTAAAGACTTCTGCATACTATCAAACCTACTGAGCAAATCCATTTGCTTAGAACCCACCATGATAACAACATGACTTGTGGATGACCTGCCTGGTCATTTTATTGACTGAACTTATTGTTTTTCTCAAAAGCTGTTATGAATGAAATAATTTCACTGCTTATAGATGCAGGAATCTACATTAGAATCCAAAATGCATAGGTAGACTGCTAGAAATCAGAACTACCTAAGCTATAAAATTCATTAAGTGTCAGGAGAAATTTGAATCAGGACATCATTGACTGTGTGAGTATTACTGATTAAATATGCAAAAAGATGTGTGAGTGAGTGGATGGAGAATTTTGAAGACTTGGATCATGTTACTTTCTCATTTTGTTTAATAAGAACTTTATGGTCATGTTCAGGCCTGTACCTGGGACACACCTTATTCCATGAACGATTCCTATCAATAACACAGAGATGATAGCTGCTGTTAAAGTCTGTAATCTGAGTAAACCTTCAGCTTTGGATGCAAGAAGCCATTTTAATAGACTCCTCCAGTCGCTACTTAAGCTAACAACACTCCAGTGCCATGCAGAGGTGACCTGATATATAACTACCATGAGCTAGTCTATGCATCTGACAGTAGTACGATGTTTAAGCACCAGCTCGCCCATTCACAAAGTAGGTAACAGGGCAAGTTATTTAAACTCTTCAACTTCCAAGTACTCTCGCTTAATAGAATCTAATCCATAGAGTTGTGAGGATTAGGAAATGTAGTTTATGTGCAGGACTTGCATGTGGGTAGCATCTGATAAATATAAGTCCAGTATTAATAAATATATAGCATTTAGTAAGTATGGCTATCCACACACACGTACACACACATTCCTATAATAATGAAAGACTGCCTTGCTGATATAGTGATATTCCTGTTTTTAATTCCAATTTATAAAATGATATGCTAGTTCAAAGGCTCTTATCTATTATCTTGATCATGTTAGATGTAGCATGTAAGGCAGGTTTGAGGTTCAGCTCTGGAGAAAGTAGGACAACAATCCACACATATGAAATCAATACCAGTTGTATATCCTAAACTTTGCTAGACAGTGTAGAATATATGCAAGAATTGGGGCACTAAGGGTGTTAAAGAAGGAAACTCCAAAAAGTGGACCAAGAGGATTTCAACAGCTGCTGCATCTATGGAAGTATTCCCAGCATTTCAAGAGCAGTAGGCAGGCCAAAGTCCAGCAGTGGTGAGTAGGTGTGCTGGAAATTGAGGGGAGAGAAAAAATGAGCCAGATTTATAGCTGCGTTATGTAAGAAACTGTCCTTCCTCTCAATCTCCTTTTCCCCTTGATCTGATCCCTGAGGGGTTTGATGCAGTAGCTGGTGACTGAGAGAGGAGATAGGCATGTAAGAAAACATCTAGCCCCTCCCACTTCACCCACCACCATAAGGCAGATTTCAGACCTGACGAAGGCTTGTGAAACAAGGGTGATTGAGGACAATAAGATTTATACTGAATAAACTGGCATAGAGTAAATCTGTGTACTAGAGCAGCTTAGACCCTTTCATCACACAAATTAGACTGTTCTGGTCACTAACATAGGACAGAACATCTACTAGTCCCACCATATATTTCATTCAGGGCAGAAGCAAAAATTGAAAAGAACAGTTTGGAAAGGACAAAGATCGACTAAAGTTCTCTATATTTAATTGTTCCCTATTGACTTATGCTGTTTAAATAAAATATTTACCCATCTGATAAGTGTTTAAATGTTGCACTTTTTATTTGAAATGTACTCTGCACTTTACGAAGATACTTAAATGAATTACACTGGATTTGTTGTTTGTTCTATTTTAGTAAAAATTATCTCCACCCAGAGCATGAAGACAAGGGAAAGATTCTGTGGTGTTTTATTTTCTTCTTTTTCTGGAAATGAATGAAAAACAAAAATCTCCTTTTTTAGTGTCCTAGAAACTGTATTGCAAAAGCCAAGCATTCATGGCTGAATGAATGCATGAGCAGTGGTTCCTTTACAAGTGAAAGAAAGAACAGTTCAATCAAGCATGACTACCACGGTTTCCTTAAAATGCTTGCTAAATCTACTGGGCAGACACCATGTTTTCTGATTGCTAAAGCAGATTGCAGTTCAAGTAATGTGGGTATGAGAGTTTCCACAGGAAAAAATATAAAACCATTACACAGGATGCAACCGAAGCCATGTAGAGCGAAGGAAATGCAAACTTGTGTTAAACCTTTGAAAGTAGGTGCACCTGCTGTTCAGCATAACCGAGTTGGTATGTCATACTTCACACAAAGAAAAATAATCAAATGGCAAATGTATTGTCTATAAAATGTGTTTTAAAGAAACTTAAGACACTAGTTTTTCAAAGAAACAGGATATATGAAACTTTCTGAGTAAGAATACCAGACATTTCTGACATACAAGTTACTAGTAACTAGTGTACAAACTTGTTATGAAGTCAATGATGAATTTTAAATTATGTGTTAATTTCTCTTTTAGATACAAAGTAACTTGATTAGTGTCTTCACTCTCAAATCTACCAAAACTTTTTCATGATGTGCTGAGACATTCTTATCCTCTTTTCCTTTTCCTCCAAATCTATTTTTAATTTTTTGGTTTGGGAACAATATTGAATTCATTTCTGTGTTACAAAATAGGCAGTTCACATTGAAAAAATTAAATCCTCCATAAAGTATTAGAATTACACTGTAGAATCTGATAGGATAAATTCACTGGACTGTCTCTTTTATTTACCTAAATGCAGAGATGTTGAATAAAACTTGTGAACACTTTAAAACCTGAAGAAGTATTCACATATGTTATTTGTAAGTCACAGTCTGCAAATGTACAGATGTCATAGAATTTCTACAGATTACATTGTGGACTTCTTTTGAATAGGTAGAACAGTAGAGTGGGTGAAAGGACAGCCTTGGGAATTATCATTATGTGCTATCAAATAATATATTTGCAATTTCATTTTTCTGAATGTCAAATTATCCATCTGGAATATGGCCATAATAATAGTATGTTCCATCAAGGGTTGTTTGGAAATTATATAAAATGCATAACTAAAAGGTCTTATGTTCTCTCCTCTTATATTCCTTCAATGATTTTCCATTGCCTTTTTGAAAAAACCCCAAACCTCAGTATAGTCTATATGAATCTATGTGATATAGCCACCTGTCTGACCAGCTCCATCTTGTTCTACTCTGTTTGATTCACAGTATGGCCAAAAGACATTCTTTCAGTCCCTCTATAATTCCTGCTTTTTTGTGCCTCTGAGATTTCACAAATGCTTTTCTTAGGTTGGAATAAATCTCAGCCCTTCCTGTTCCTCCCCTGCCCCACCCCATTCACAGTACACAGAGCTCACTCCCACTCAGCACTCTGTTCTCAGTGCAAATATCTCTCTTTTTTTTTTTTTTTTGACAGTCAGAGTGGACAGTGAGAGAGAGAGAGACAGAGAGAAAGGTCTTCCTTTTGCTGTTGGTTTACCCTCCAATGGCCGCCGCGGCAGGCGCGCTGCAGTCGGCGCATAGCACTGATCTGAAGGCAGGAGCCAGGTGCTTCTCCTGGTCTCCTATGCGGGTGCAGGGCCCAAGCACTTGGGCCATCCTCCACTGCACTCCGGGCCACAGCAGAGAGCTGGCCTGGAAGAGGGGCAACCGGGACAGAATCTGGTGCCCTGACCGGGGCTAGAACCCGGCGTGCCGGCACCACAAGGTGGAGGATTAGCCTATTGAGCCAGGGCACCGGCCCCAAATATCTCTTCTTTACAAAGGATTTTTCTGATTGGCCAATGAAAAATTGCCCTTTCTCTGCTTGCTATAGCACAGAATGTTGTTTGTTCCTAATACCACAACTGCTGGGGTACTTGATTTTGAATGATTGAAAAAAAAGGAATCAGACAGATGATGAATTCAATATCACTTTTAGAAAACATGCTAGACTCCGGAAGCTTTGGACAGGTTGAAGCTTCCCACAATTCTTACAGCTTAGAAGAGCAACGTGGGATTTTGGCTTCCCTGTGGAACCTGCACAAAGAGTAAGGGAGGATGAATGAGCAGGGTTGATGTGGCCAATGCTTCCTTCCAAAGACACTAAATAAATTAGGCACTCTGCCATCACAGAGCACAATGTGTGGAGTGGGGATGGTGCTACAACAAGATGCTAGGAGGATTAGAAACTACCTCCACATGAACAAAAGGCTAGGAGAAGGAGAAAAGCATTTCCTCCATTCTCCATTCTCCAAACTGCATTAATCAGAGTCACATACAGTGATGATTACTGTGGTTAGAAATAGATAATCATCAGCAAACTTGTATGACTTAAACACAGTTATGTAATTTATGCCCATGTAAATATAAAGTACATATGTATGCATGCATGGATACATTATGGAATATGTGTACTCTATTTGTACAACAGTATTATATATGTAGTATGCTGTATGCAGTGTGTGAATACGTAGAACACATATATGTAAACACACATATAAAAATTTGCATGATTGAGTCATATCTGCTTCTACTGTCATACTGTGATAAGAATACAGTGAAGTAGGACTATTTTGCTTCTTTCTTTGTCTCTGCTGGTTGTTCGCATCTTAACATGTACAAAATTATCTGAATGAATTATCATGAATAACATCTGTAATGTGTTAATGTGTTATTTGACTTATTTTAAGAACTCAACAGATGCTTGAGTAGCTATTGTGATGAACATACTGCTGTTGCTAAATAGTCCTCACATGTTGGTTACTAAATTTAGATCTGTACTGCTCTTTAAGACTCCCATTTTAAAGATTTTTTTTTTTTTTAGGTATTCAAAGGCAGAGTGGCAGAGATGGAGGAAGAGACAGAGAGAAAAAGCGAGATCTTCCATCTACCGATTCACTCACCAAATGCCCACAGCAGCCAAGGTTGGGCCAGGTGGAAGCCAGGAGCCAGGAATTCTTTCTGGGTCTCCTACATGGGTGGCAGCAACGGAAGTACCTGGGCCATCATCCACTCTCTCCTCAGTGCTGAATTGCAAGCCAAAAGGCACGCCCTTAAGAATTCCATTTCAGAAATCCATAAACTTACTCCAAGGGCCACCCACAGAGATTGTCTTTTTTTTTTTTTATTGTTGTTGTTTTTTTTTTTTTTTTTTGACAGGCAGAGTGGACAGTGAGAGAGAGAGACAGAGAGAAAGGTCTTCCTTTTTTTGCCGTTGGTTCACCCTCCAATGGCCGCCGCGGTCGGCGCGCTGCGGCCGGCGCACCACGCTCGTCCGATGGCAGGAGCCAGGAGCTAGGTGCTTTTCCTGGTCTCCCCATGGGGTACAGGGCCCAAGCACCTGGGCCATCCTCCACTGCACTCCCGGGCCACAGCAGAGGGCTGGCCTGGAAGAGGGGCCACTGGGACAGAATCCGGTGCCCCGACCGGGACTAGAACCCGGTGTGCCAGCGCCGCAAGGCGGAGGATTAGCCTGTTGAGCCACGGCGCCGGCCTTTTTTTTTTTTTTTTTTTTTTTTTAAGATTTATTTGAAAGTCAGAGTTATGCAGAGAAAGAAAGAGAGGCAGAGAGACAGAGAGAGGTCTTCTATCTGCTAGTCCACTCTCCAGTTGGCTGAACTGGCCAAGGCTGGGCCAGGCTGAAGCCAGGAGCCAGGAGCTTCTTCTAGGTCTCCCACATGGGTGCAGGAGCCCAAAGACTTGAGCCTCCTTCTACTGATTTCCCAGGCCATAGCAGAGAGCTGGATCTGAAGTAGAGCAGCCAGGACTTGAACTGACACCCATATGGGATGCTGGCACTGCAGGTGGAGGCTTTACTTGCTATGCCAAGGCTCTGCCTGCCCCCACCTTGATTGTCCTTAACCTCATCCTAATTTCAGGTCCTATCTCAAAGCTGTAACTTCCACACCACAGCACCTGAGTCATAACCTCAAGGAGCAACGGGTGAGAAGGGACTGTAGCAAACAGAAGAAAAGAACTGCTAACTTTCCAATCAGTTTAGACATGTTTTGCATGAGTGTCAGGGAAGTACTTTAAGACTTTCTGATTGTTTTACAGAGAAGCTAAAAAAATCTCATTTTAATGTAAAATCTACATTTCAGTGACTAATAAGAACTGCAGAACTCTCTGTGGTCTGGGACATAACTGTGGACTTCCTGCCTTCTTGCTACCCACAGGCAGCTAGTTTGTGACCTCTGCTTTTTTGATAAGTTGTCTTGTGGTATGAGGTTATATTAATCCTTTTCTTCTTTTTCATTAGCCATTTACAGTGATAATGCTCTGTTCCATTCAAGCAAGTGCTATTTTTTAACAGTTTAATGTTATTGCTTCATGAGAAATCTAGTTCTAGCTGTTGCTTTTGTATTTCTACCTTGCGATGTTTGGCTTCTTTACATCCCTCCCTCTTTTTTCTTCATGTCAGAAGATATTTCAAAGTTAATTATCTATTATAAATTTAGTTTTTAGAGAAAAAAGCAAAGAATAGAGATACACAGTGTTTTGTTTTGGTTACAGCACAGAATCATAGAAATTTGGATGTATTTAGGAAACTCAATTACAGAAACACATGGGAGAGGGCAAGTATTTGGCCTAGTGGTTGAGACCCACATTCGTTATTGATTCGTCTGGATCTGAGTTCTGGCTTCACTCCCAATTCCAGCTTTGTATCAGTGCACACACAGGGAGGCAGCAAGTGTTGGCTCAGTAGTAAAATCCCTGCCATCCACGTGAGTGACAACAATTGGATTCCTAACTCCTGGCATTGGTCCAGGCCCCAGGGACCATTGCTGGCCTTTGGGAAGTAAACCAGTCAATGGGTGTTTTTCCTTGTCTCTGTCTCTCAAATACATAAAAATGAATAGTAAGAACTGACTTATCAAAGTGGGAACAATGCTCTTACACCCAGTAGATGTATAGGGAGACTTTGAAATTTTCCAGAAATAATGGGATTAACCAACACTCTTATTTTGGTGGAATTTTTTTTTTTTAATAATTTTGAAAGTCAGAGTCACTGAGAGAGGGAGAAACAGAGAAAGAAGGGGAGAGAGAGAGAGAGAGAGAGACTGAGATCTTCATCTGCTTGTACATTCTCCAGATGGCTGCCACGGGCAGCATTGGGCCAGAACAAAGCCAGGAACCAGGAGGTTCATCTGGCTCTCCTTAATGGGTAGCAGGCCCCAATACTTGGGACATTTTCTGCTGCTTTTCTCAGGCCATCAGCAGGGAGCTGCAACAGAAGAGGAGCAGCTGGGATGTTAACTATCATTCATGAGATGCTGGCATTTGTAGGCCTCGGCTTTCCCTGCTATACAACAGCAGCAACCCCAGGGCAAAAATATTTTGAAATCCATGCATCATGTTTTCATAATATGCTATTTGCCATTTCCTGGGGACCTTTTCAAAGACCCCTCTTTCATATGCAAATCCAACGGGCTGTTGATTTTTCTAGAGTTTCTATTAGCCATGATTTTCCTTGAACTTTTGACCACAGAAAAATAAAATTAGATATTTATGTTGGCAATGACAAAAACTGATGGATTTCAGCAACTCTAAAATGTAATATTTTCTATACTACTGAGAAAAAAAAAAACACTCTGTCTGAACACTTAGAATTAAGATGTATCTCCAGAGCCAGTGCTGTGGCATAGAAGGTTAAGGTTCCACCTGCAGTGCTGCCAGTTCGAGTCCTGGCTGCTCCACTTCCAATCAGGCTACCTGCTGAAGATGATTCAAGTACTTGGGCCCATGCACCCATGTGGAAGACCTGGAAGAAGCTTCTGGGTCCTGGCTTCGGCTGGGCCCAGCCCTGGCCATTGCGGCCATTTGAAGAATGAACTGCCAATGGAAGATCTCTCTCTTTAAAAAAGAGTATTTCAGAAATATTAAAATTTATAAACTTGTTAATATAAAAGAAATAGTCTTATCTCTATTTCCAAAATGGGTTTCTGAAATATCAGTATTATATGAAAAATTATATTTACTCTTTTCTTGGTACTTGAAAAACATTTAAAATAAATTATTATTTTCACAATAATTGAATTGGTTGAATATTTGTAGTGTTGCTATGCCTAAGGTAACCTGTGGTACCATTCACTAAAGGGTTCTCTCAAGAGAACAGAGTTAAAACTTTTTTTAAAAAAAAGATTTATTTATTTTTTTGAAGTCAGAGTTACACAGAGAGAAGGAGAGGCAGAGAGACAAAGAGAGATGTCCTTCATCCATTGGTTTACTCCCCAACTGGCTGCAACGACCAGAGCTGTGCTAATCCGAAGCCAGGAGCCAGGAGCCTCTTCCAGGTCTCCCACGTGGGTGCAGGGCCCAAGGACTTGGGCCACCTTCCACTGTTTTCCCAGACCATAGCAGAGAGCTGGATTGGAAATGGAGCAGCTGAGACTTGAACTGGCGCCCATATGGGATGCTGGCACTGCAGGGGACAGCTTTACCCAGTATGCCACAGTGCTGGTCCTAGAGTTAAAACTTTCAAAGCAATTCTTTTGAAATGTAACAAAGGAATAAAGGGAGTCAACCTAAGGAGTGTAAGTACTGCAACTTAATAAAACAAATATTTAACTAAGTGATAGGCACTTCAGGTAATACTATTAGAAGAAAATTTTCTCTGTAGCCAAATGCAAGGCCCAAGGTACTCCAAGGTGGGTAGACACAAAGTATGGGCAGAATTCCTTTGTATCCAGCACTCCTGATTATAAGCTACAAGATTTTGCTTCCCCCAAAATTGGGCCTCAGTATTGTATGGTCAAAACTTTCAAAGCCCCCTCTATGGCACGGTAGCACTGGCAATGAATGTAAATATCAGGGTTAAAATCCTGATTCCTTTATTTACTATTTGTTGAGTTCTTACATGAGATAACCTTTTTGATTTCTTCACTGACTAAAAAAGAGGTAATGGTAACACCCACCTTCCAGCCCTGTGAGTAGAATGAAAAGTTATTAATGTGTCATATATATATATATATATATATATATATATATACATATATACATTTTCTGTTCTTCTGAACTACAAGCTAATAACTACTTGAGTGTGTGTATGGTAGGGAGAGAGGATATAGGTTGAAATATCCTTAATCAGTCTTAGGTTTGGATATATAGAGAAGTCTTCTAACAAAAATCATTTTAAAAATAAGCAGGCAAAAACATTAAAAATAATTCATGTGGGCATGACTTCAACATTTAAGTGTTGTTTGCTAGTGTAAACATGCTTTAAAAGTCATTAAAAAGGGAGCAGGCATTGAGCCCAGACATTAAGCTGCTGTGAGGATGCCCATATTCCATGTAGGAGTTCCTGGGTTTGAGTGCTGGCTCCAGTAATTGTGTCATTGATACAATTCGGGAGAACTGAATTGAGATCCTGACTCCTGGCTTCAGCAATGCTCAGCCCTGGATGCTGGAGGCATACAGGGGAGTGAACTTCAGTGAGTAGAACTGTTTCTCTTTTGCTGTCACTCTGCCTTTCAAATAAAATGAACAAAAATAAAAATAAAGCCATTTAAAAGTTGGTAGAGATCATTAATACACACATTTATACTATGAATGAGAAAACCATTCTTTTTTTTTTTTTTGACAGGCAGAGTTGGACAGAGAGAAACAGAGAGAAAGGTCTTCCTTCCCTTGGTTCACCCCTCAAATGGCCGCTACAGCCAGTGCACTGCACCAATCTGAAGCCAGGAGCCAGGTGCCTCCTCCTGGTCTTCCAGGCAGGTGCAGGGCCCAAGCACTTGGGCCATCCTCTACTGCCCTCCCAGGCCACAGCAGAGAGCTGGACTGGAAGAGGAGCAACTGAGACAGAATCCAGTGCCCTAACCGGAACTAGAACCCAGGGTGCCGGTGCCGCAGGGTAGGATTAGCCTAGTGAGCCATGGTGCTGGCCAAGAAAACCATTCTTGTAATAGAAACTGGGAAACTGTGGTTTGTAATAAAATTTACAGTGACAGAATCATGAAGTTATCCAGAAATTTACATGTCTCCAAAAATTCAGAGTGAAAACAATCAGCTAAAATAACAATAAAAACCAGATGACAGCAGAGACAATAAAGCTAGAAACATCACACTGCCTGGGTTCAAAATATACTACAAAGTTACACTAATCAAACAGCATGGTACTCACATAAAAATAGATATATAAATCAATAAAATGGAATAGAGAGTCCAGAAATAAATCTACGTATTTATGGGCAACTGATTTTTGACAAAGTCTCCTAGAACACACAATGGGGAAAGGACAGCCTTTTCATTAAATGTTGTTGGGACAACTGGATATCTTCATGCAGAAGAATGAAATTACCTTATTTTCACAACAAATACAAAAATAATTCAAAATAGATTAAAGATGTCTATAAATGTAAGGCCAGAAATGTTAAAACTACAAGAAAACATAATAGTGAAGCTCCTCTATGACATTAGGTCTTTGCTTTATCTTTATTTATTTTTAATTATTTATTTATTTATTGGAAAGTTAGAGAGGCAGACACACACACACACACACACACACACAGAGAGGGAGAGAGAGAGGAAAGTTAGAGAGGCAGACACACACACACACACACACACACAGAGAGGGAGAGAGAGAGAGAGAGAGAGAGAATGAGGTCTTCCATCTGCTAGCTCACTCCCCAGATGGCTGTAATGGCCAGAGCTGCATACCAATCGAAAGCCAGGAGCCAGGAACTTCCTCCAGGTCTCCCACACAGATTCAGAGACCCAAGCACTTGGGCCATTTTCTACTGCTTTCCCAAGCTATAACAGAGAGTTGGATCAGAAGTAGAGCAGCCGGGACTCAAACTTGACGTCCATATGGGATTTTGGCACTGCAGGCAGCGGTTAACCCGCTATGCCACAGTGCGGGCCCGTTTTATCTTTATTTTAAAGATATATTTATTTATTTGAGAGGCAGGGTGATATAGAAATAAGTACACACACACACAAAGAGAGAGAGAGAGAGAGAGAGAAAGAGAGAGAGAATCTTCTATCTGCTGGTTCACTCCCCAAACGGCTGCAATGGCCAGGGCTAGACCAGGCTGAAGCCAGGAGCCCCATCACCAACTGGGCTTACCATGGGTTGCAGGGGACCCAGCATCTAAGTCATCATTTAGTGCTCTTTCAAGGTTCACCAGCAAGGAACTAGATTGGCAGAGGAGCTCTGATATGGGATGCCAGCTCTGCAAGCAGTGGCTTAAGCTGCTGTGCCACACTGCTGGCCCTGTCAGTAATCTTTGGATATGATCCAAAAAGCAAAGTCAAAAAAGCAAAAATAGACAAATGAGGTTATATCAAAGTAAAAAAATTATGCCCAGCAAATGAAACAATCAACAGAGTACAGAAAATCTAGAGAATAGTTGGATTTTTTTGCATATCATACATATAAAAAGTTTTTATCCAAAATATATAAGGAACTGAAACAAGTTAATAGTGAGAAAAACAAAGAACTTAGTTAAAACAGGCAAAGCACCTCAATATATATTTCTTAAAATATGTACAAATGGCTAAGAAGTACAGGAAAAATGTTCAACATTACTAATCATCAGAAAAATGCAAATTAAAACTACAATGAGATAGCACCTGTTAGAACTATTATAAAAAAAGACAAAAGATAGGCATTGGAGAAGATGTGAAGAAAATGGAATCATTATGCACTGTTATGAAAATGCAAACTAAAATAATCACGGTGGAAGAACCTTAGAAAACTTAAAAATAGATCTGCCATATGATCCAGCAATCCCACTCCTGGGTATATAAATGAATTCACTTTGTCAAACAGCTATCTACACTCCCATGTTCTTTCCAGCATTATTCACAACAGCTATGATATTAAATAAGTCTAGGCATTCACTGATGGATGAATGGATAAAGAAAATGTGTTATTATACACATTGGAATATGTTTCAGCTTTAATAAAAAAGGGAACCCTTTCATTTGTGACAACACTGATGAATCTAGAAGACATTATTCCATGTAAAGTAATCTAAGTATAAAAGAAAAACAATGCACAATTATACTTATATATGGATTTTTTGAAAAAAGTTGAACTCATAAAATAGAGACTAGAGTGGTTTTTATGAGGGGTTGATGGGAGGTGAGGAGTGGAGATGTTGGTCAAAGTATGCAAAATTTCTGTTAGATAAAATGAGTAATTTCAAGAGATCTGCTGTACAACATGGTGACTATGGTTAGCAGCAATGTACTGCATTTTTGAAAAGAATAGATTTTAAGTGATAACACAGTTAACTAAGAATGTGAATAAATGTATGTATTAACTCAATTTACCCACTGCACAATGTATACATATTTCAAAACATGCTATATGTGATACATAAATATATATGTCAAATTTCTGCAAAATTAAAAATAAATTTAAAGAGAATTTACTGTCTTCTAGGAAAAATTTTAAAAATGCTTACATCCAACATTTAGAATGGCTAATGAACAAATGAACACGACAGGAAAAAGAAATGTCTTTTAGTCATAGTTCCTCAGAAAGTACAGCCTGAGATAAAAATCTCTGTGTGAGCACTTTCTCTTGAGGAGCAGGACTGAAAGGCAGGGGTGAGTTAAGGTTCTAAGAACAACAAAAAATAAGTGACAGGTGATTCCAAATATGATTTAAATGCTGAAGGCACAGTTTAACACCTCGTGGATGTCAAAGTTACATGTTAAATTTCCTAAAATATGACTCAGTAGTGGGTATTTGGTACTGAGGGTTATGCCACTGCTTGAGATGTCCAAACCCCATATTGGGGTCCTTGGGTTGGAATCCAAGCTCTGCTCACCATTCCAGCTTCCTGCTGATGCACACCTGGCAGACAGCAGGGCACAGCTCAAGTACTTAGGTCCCTGTTACTCACATGTGAGACCTGGATTGAGTTTCTGGCTTCTGACTTCAGCCTGGGCCATCCCGAGCTGTTATGGGCATTTGGGGAATGCCACAGTGGATGGAAGAGCTCTCCCTCTGTCCCTATTTAAATAAATAAATAAAATAAAGGAAAAGCATTTCCAAATATATAATTTTATTTTTATGAATAAACATGAATTAAACTTTAAACATTTTCCTATTTAATCTACCTCTGTGATATATCTGGCAAAAATAATATGAGATTTTTTTAGAGAAAATAAAGAGATTACTTAATTCTATTGTATAAAT
The DNA here is from genome assembly GCA_949820135.1 of Sylvilagus floridanus. Classification (NCBI taxonomy): domain Eukaryota; kingdom Metazoa; phylum Chordata; class Mammalia; order Lagomorpha; family Leporidae; genus Sylvilagus; species Sylvilagus floridanus. Next base: position 28,924,132 of record OX463242.1, on the reverse strand, counting down.
AATTATGAGAGATATGGAAAGGTTTAAGAAGTAGGTAGGACTTGAACCCAATCTTGAAGAATAATTGGAGAAAAGAGAATAGAATTAAATGCATTGAGGGATTACCATTTTTTGGGTGGCTTACATATTTACAGACATTAAATTCTCATAAATATATGACTGCTATTTTACACGTGGGGAAGCTAAGTCTCAGATAAGTTACCAGGTTGTTTCAAATGCCCTGTTATAGGAGCTGGGTCCATGCTGCGTGCAGGCCTTCTAAAGCCTAGCATCATGCAGTTTCCCTAAGGGACAATCCAGTGTCGAAGCCGTACTCTGGAGAAGATGTGGTAAGGATTCTTCTTCCCTTGTGGCCTTAATTGGCTGACTTATGCGAGTTACTCAACCTCGTTTTCCTAAGTTCTCTTATCAGGGGGATAATAACATTATTTCTTTGAGAAGCTTTTAAGAGAATTAAATGAGCTCCTACAAGTTAAGTGCTTGGAACAGCAAGGTACACTTAAGTGCTCAATGGGTGTTAACCTCTGTGAGGTAAGGGAAAGGAGGAAGAAGAAAAGGGGCAGAGAGGAGAACAGAGAGGAAGGAGGAGATGAGGGAGATTTCCACTCTTCCTAATTACCTCTTTCATCAGCAGAGTGCCAGGGATGCTCTCTGGGTACAAGGGATGTGAGCAGCAAAGGCACAAAGACAGGCAAAGACTATCTGCGGCCTTATTAAAAATCTAGAATACAGGAGGGGGAGCCAGTCGTCTTGGACTATTTCCAGCCTGGATAGAAGCTAAGAATATGTACTTCAGTAGCCTTTGCAGTAATTCTTAGGAAGTGAATTTTCCTGTGCATTTTATTGTCTCACTGTGAGGGTTGCTAAATAAGCAATGTATTCCCTATAAATACAGCCTTGATGTCTTCAATTTGTCCACCATGTACTATTTAAGTTCTTTATATTTCAATTAAGCCTATATTTAAAAAAAATTGGAAGAAGAATTTCAATTCAGAGTTGCTAGGTACATACAGCACATATATTAGGTATTTGGCAGGGTGCTTAATGAGAAATTAATAAAAGGAAGTTTTGCCATATTTCTTCCAATATGTATTATTTCTCTCTATTATTAAGATTCATAAAACCAGAATATATCTTGTAACTAGTCTACACAGGCAATCAGGGAGCACTGATTTTCTTTTACTTCTCAGAGGTATTTTTACATCATTGTCCCTTACAGCTCTTAACTTTATTTCCCTTTAGAGAATACTAAATCCAGAAATTGTATGGGTATTGTATCTGCCAACCGTTATTTTCCACTTACCAAATAATGATCAATAAAGGTTTTAAACAATAAATGCCTCAATAACCATCAATACACTAATGATATTGTTGCAAAGAGGCACCAAGTCCCAATGAGATTATGAAATCTACCAAGAGAAGTAACTTGAGGACAAAGTAATTCCCAATCTGCAAGATGTACCATAACCGATGCCAGGATTTTTAAAAATTGATAACCTACCTTGTTCAGAGAGGGATTGAAAACGGCTTACAAAGATAAAAATAAATGAGGAATATTCGAGAACTCCTGGTGGGGGTGGGAGTGGAAGGAGTGTGAACTAAGAACCCTCAAGACAGGAAACAATCACATAAGGAACATTTCTGCTTCAACATGAGAGGAATCCAAAGGAAAATACAATTTTGAAGTTTGAAAAAAATGGCAAGAAAACTTTTCCAGTGAAAATAGGGCTGGCTACGGAGTACCTACTTCAAAAGGACTGGAGGTTTACGGTCTCTGTGGCAGGTCCTAGTCTCCCAGGAAAGGATGGCGCCTTCCCGTGGGCAGGCAGTTTGACCTTAGGTGTAGACGTGAAGGTTGCCAAGGGCCGGGGCTCCTGGGAAGACACCCACACTTTGGACTTCACCAATTATCTCATTTTCATAATAAGGGCTCCACTTTCCCTAATTGCTTCACTTCCATCAACAGGTACCAGGAGGAAAGCAAGGTAAATTTCACCTTTTAAGGAAGAGAATTTCAGGTTGCAGTCTGTGGAGACATGTTTATTAAAAAAAAAAAAATGAAATAAAAACAAGGACCTGGCCCAAGATCTCATTTAAAAACAACTGGGACTTAAGGACTCTTAGGTCTTTGCGGTCCCCAAGGGTTTGGGAGGAACATATTTTCCTTCGCTTCCTCTTCACCTCTGGGAGTAGGGCATCAAAGTGCAGCTCAAAGGAGCAAGGTCAGGATCCAACCACTTCAGGCACAAGAAAGACTAGACCGCGGGGGGTTCTCCCGACCCCTCCCAGCGGATAAACAGAGGTGAAACTCGAAACACAGCAAAGAATTCAGATCTAAACTGAAATTCACCGCCCCCCACCCCACCCCCAGGTCATGGCCACTTGCTCAAACGCTGAACTCTTTCATAAGACTGCTCAACTAGGAAATGGGGATACTGATCTCACTGGGCTGACGTGAGGCAGGATCTCACAAAATGGGCTCAAGCTACTCACCCAGGGTTGTTACAGGTCCCTGGCCCATTGAATGCAAATGCAGGAAAGCGGCCTGAGGAAATCAGCGCCCTAGATGAGTCTTTAAGTTTGGGAAAGGTGGCCATAACAGGAAAAGTACCCAGTAGAGCAAGCCTCATAAGCAGTGGTGGCCAGGTTCCACCCAGTTGACAATCAGGACCCCCTTGCTGGGCACAAAGCTAGCGGCCTGGGGCGCCTGGGGACGCGTTCCTCCCACGAGGGTGGTCAGGCTCGGCCGCTGTGCGCTCGGGGCGCGCCCTCCGTGCGCCTCTGGGCCGAGGTGCGCCAGGTGGCCCGGGTGCCAGGCGCGGCCAAGCCGCGGCGGCGGACTGAGTCAGTCGCCCAACTATGCTGCGGAACCAGGGCTGCCGGCTCGGCCGCCCCCGTCGCTAAGCTCCGGCTGCCCCCGCGCCTAGCGCCGGCTCCCCGCCCCCGCCGGCCCAGAGGAAGCGGCTGAGGCGCGGCGAGGGAGCACCTGGGCAGGGCGCCGCCTGGCGCGACGCTTCCGGAGCTGCGCGCGGGTTCGCGGCCCGCGCTCCCCGCCTCCAGGTGCGGCGGGCGGCCCCGCGAAACAGCGCCGCCCGCGCGGCCGCCTCTCGGCAGCAGACGCGGCTGCGGGCAGCCCGCGGGGACCGGGACGGAGGAGGCCCGCGCCGGGGGTGTCGGGGGGAAGCACGCGGGCGAGGAGCCAGCGGCCGCGGCGGGCGGGCAGGCGGAGACGCCGGCGCCGGGGCTGCCCAGCGCTGCCTGGCCTCGCTCTCCCAGCTCGGCGGCCGCGCGCGAGGCGAGTACCCGGGGCCACGGGTGGGCAGGGCCGGCGTGGCGGGGCCCGGGGCCGAGCGGACGGGCTGGGGCTTTTCGGTTACGTCTGTGGGTGAATTTTCCAGCGTGCTTAGTGCCGGGCTCTCGTTTCTGCCCCTTGGATGTCGCTCCCGCGTGTGGGCGGCTAAAAGGAAACCAGAAGCCGGGGAGTGATAACAGAAACTGCACTCACTTCTGGGATTTGACCCAGAAGGGTGACAATCCGGATCGACCACTAGACACCCCTGCATTGCTTTCCACCCCGCCCCACCAAGTACTGAAGGAGCCGGAGCGAGTTCCAGGCACCAAGTTATTTGCTAGGTGGAGATCATGCCTTCGCTCTGCTCTCCGTGCACCCTGCACCCTGCTTGCTATGCACTTTAAGACGACAGGCCTGTTAATTAACTCTAATTACTACCGTTTGGCCTCCACCTGCCCGAATCCCGCACCCTACGCGGTGAATACCGCCTTTACTTTGGGAGACAGTTCTCTCGGGAGAATTGCTGTCCGCCTTATTTAGTAAAGTAAGTTTTATTTTAATTCCTTGTGGCCAGTTTTCTTAAACACTCGTCCCCACCTCCCGGCGGAGATACGGGTTGTTTTGGCTTGGGAGAGGGCTTTGCAATGTTACATGGTGAACCATAAGCTTCGATAAGGGGAGAAAAATACAAGAGAATGAAAGGCTGGTTTGTTCGGATTAGTGACATTTTGGGTTGTTGCAAGTTTGGATGGTGATAGCAGCTTTTTTTTTTTTTTTTTTTAACGTTGTCCTTGAGGCAGGCTACTCACTGGGCTGTATCCTTTGGTTTTTCTTTTCTTTTTTAAGGGTATTGAAAATAAGCTATTTTTAAAAGTACATTTAATCGGATGTCATTGTTATTACCAATAATAGTATTGTACTTACAAGCTCGGTATTGATTTCTCTGCACTTAAGCCCAGTACACCCGGAGTTTGTGGAACATTGCCCATAAATGATTAGAAGTAAAAGGAAACTAACTTTTTTTATAAATACACAAAAAAATAAACTCCTCTAAATTTTTATTCATGATTTTCCTCCAACTTACAAGAAAAATGAGGGAAATTTCTTGTGACATTCCACTATTTCACAATGTTTTAAAAAGAAAAAAAAGTGGGTCATGGAACTAGGCTAGAACCTAAAGTGGAAATCTCTCCCTGACTGCTCACCATACAGATTTTTAACACACACATATTCAAATAGGTGCTAACACCAAGAAAGCTTTATATAGTCAGGGTTTGCAAGCACCCAAAGATTTAAATTAAAATGTACCTAGAGGGTAAGTTCAGTGGCTTGTTAAAACTTAGTGGGTGTGCGTGTGTTTGTGTTTTTTCCTTCCTGTGTAAGCATGTCAGGTTTTATAGGTGTTGTCTGTGGAAAGAGAAGCTGATGATACATTTTAAAATAAATTCTTTTTCTGATACCACTACAAGTTGCTGGCTATGTGCTCATGGGTATTCAGTAAATGATTCAACTGCTCTGGCCTACTGTGGTTAAGTATAAAACTCGGAGTATAAAGAATTGCAATTTTCTTAAGAAACTTTGTATTCTTACATTGAAATTGTGACATTTTATAACCTGCTTAGGATTGTGGGTTATAGCTTTTAGGATATCAGAGGAGAAAGTTTTGTTTTGTGACTTTCTAACCTACCTGTTTCAGCTCTGGACACCATTTAGTGAAAGCCTCTATAAAAATGCCAAGCCTATGGTCATCCATTTAACAGCTTTTAATTCCCCCCATTTATTGATTCATTTATAGAGCCCAACCTTTGCATGCTAAACAATAGGGATTTTTGGAATTCTCTGTAAAATATTATTTAGGTAGAGAAGTTCTTAATGGTGTGGGAAATATGTCTTAGCTTTGATCAAACCTGGTGGATGCAAGACTATAGTTTATGAGATGTCCTATTAATGTTTCCTTTTCTTGTGCAATGTTCTGGACCTTGTAGTTTATCATTTAAGTTGTGTGTTTTAAAGTACTGTCTGCATTAGCTAAATAATAATAGTTAATCCATTTTGCTTGATAATCTCTTTTCTCAATTGAAAGAATACACATGATCCTTTCTAGTTAGAAATTTGGCCTGCGAAATTCTGTTAGTTGTGACTGAGGGTTAGCTGATATTACCCATGCTTTGGGGAATGAAGAAATCCTGACCTGGGTTAGGCAGTCATTTTTGGGAGGAGAGGTGGGAAGAAGTATTTTTCCATCTTGGACCATTTGTATACAGAGATTTGTGGGTAGGTGAGGATACTCAGGGAGGGTTGATTAGACAGTTTGTCTACCTTGACTATTCTCACCAATAATGACTATGCTTGTTAAAGTACTTAGCTTTTGGGGGAGGAGAGGATGATTTGATCTGTTTGGAGGTGAGAGGTGATCAGGGAAGGGCAGAAGAGGAATGTGGCGTCCATGAAGTTATGAGGCCATTTGGGCCCTTCACTTGGTGACGAGGAGAGGGTTTGAGGAGACTCCAAGTATCCTGAAGTGTGGATTCCTTGGCCTGCTGGTCAGGGACCTGGTCAGCCAGCTGCACCCTGCCATTCTGTCATCATCTGTCATTGCTCTTTGGTCCTTGGGTCTGTTGCAGGCACTCTGCTTCCTGATTGTCTCAAAACACCTTCTCCCTCCACATCCGTTCCCTCTAAGGCATTCCTTTGACTTCAGGTGCTGATGGCTCCACCTGCTAGACTTCTTACACATTTTGAGACCTTCTGTAGCTCCTTCACTGGCCCCTCCATTGCAGAACTCTGATTGCTGGTATTTCAATATATTCATGGAATTGATTTGAGATTTTTAGTTTCTAAGTACCCATGAAGAATGATGGGGTAGCTTACCTGTGTAGTTAAAAATAAAGCTGTATTACAATGTAAAACATGTATACATCAAAAGTCACAATTTTTTTTTGCTTTCTCTGGTTTCATATTTTTCCTTTTTTTTGTATTTTTTCTTTACTGGCACTTACCTAATAAGGACTATTTGCTGATATATATGTGTTTTCCTTTGCTTGTGCTCAGGTCTAATCTGCCTCTTTATTTTATACTCTTGTGAGCAGACATTGGATCCTCATTTTCTTTGTAGGCCTTAGCACGGTTCTCAAATCAGATAATAGATGCTGTTATCTTGAACTGCAAATATTTCCTATTGTTATTTTGGAGAGAATGGTACTCTTTAAATATTTATTGAAAGAATGAATGTAAATAAATAGTGCAATCATTTAGGTGATATTTGCTAAGATACCTTCTTTTCATAAGAAAAACAGACTTCACCAATTATGAACCAATAGGAATAAGCCTCAAATTCAGTTGGAAAAGAGGTCAGGGTGCTATTTATAAATGCAGAGAGGAAGTGTTCACAGTAGGCTATTTTGAAACATCTGGTTGTTAGTCTAAAACTGTGACTCTTACATTCAAAGAAATGGTGAAGCATGTATTTGTGTGACGATGTTTAAATTGGAGTGTTATATATATGTGTGTGTGTGTGTACCTATTTTAATTGCACATTAAAAAAACCTTTGTGTTGAAGTGCAATATCATTCTAGCTTTGACTAGAGTAAATTAAACATTTAAGTTGTTGTCCAGTGTGGAGATGCTTTGCACCGGAATCCTGAAAAATATGTGCTTAGGTCCAGGGTTCTAAGGTGCTAGATATCCTTTAGCTCTCAGGTGATAGGTGTGGCTAAATGGTCTAGAGGGTAAGAGAGAGCTGGCACTGGGTAGATGCATTTAGGGAAACTGCAGCTGGCCATGCCTTTCCATGAGCCCCTTTCCATCTGTGCTTGTAGAAACTCTGGAAGATGAAATCTCTCTGCTTGCCCAGGAATTGTGGTTCTACCTTAGAGATCTCGCCATCAGAATTTAAAGTAAGTCCCAGACCTTAGCCACTTAACTTAAAATTCAACAAGGATAGCTTGAGAGAGGAAAGACTTACTGAAATTAGGGAGAATGCTAAGCACTTAACTATGAAGATGCTATCTAAAATACCCAAACCTAGATATTAGCTATAGCTATGCTAAACAACTTTTCATATCAAGGACCAGAATGGCCTCTCCTGGTCTTTACTGGATGTAGGAATGGATGTTAATTTCTACATTTTGAGAGTTGTGTTTTTCAGATTGCACAGTAAATGAAACTAATGAAAATGTAGCTTAGAACAACCCTTTTCTCCTTGATCCAAGCCATGAAATGATTTTGCTATTTTAGGCTGAAATTTCGATTATTCTCCATCCAACAGGTAACTAATTAAATATTTATTGCCAGACACTGTTCTAAAATCTTTTTGCATAATCACTCTTCATTCTACAGAAAACCTTATTAGGTAGGCATCGTTATCATCCCTGCTTACAGATGACAACATAAAGCTTAGGAAGAGAAAGCGCTTTGCCTAAGCCCATACATTGTAGCCCATGGCAACTCTGTGATCTGTGGTAATTACTGGGGCCTGTGTTCTAGGACTTTAAACTTTAGTGCTGCAGGTAAAATTATCATTCTCCAAATTCTATCCATATCTTTTTTAATAAAACTCTGCTTACTTTTTGTTAAGTGCTTTGTGGGTTTATCAGAAAAATAATTTATAGGATGACTATAAAGGAATATTACATGTCTTTGCAGGCAAAGAATACCAATCAAATCAAGAGTGATAATGAAGTATAAGTATGATCAAGTTTAATATTGTAGATAACAGATGAATCAAGATAGTAACCAGCATGTATTGTGTACTTGCAGCTCCTGTGGGATGCTGTTTTATATGTCTTATATATTTCACTTGTTTAGTCCTAAGAGAAATAAATTTTAATATGAAGTACGTCATCTTCATTTTATAAAAGAGGAAACAGCGCTTTAGGGAATTTAAATAACTTAATCAAGGTCCAGAGTTAAAAGGTGGAGAAACCTGGGTTGGAATTCAAATGTCATGCAGGCTGTACTACTGCTTGGTAGGAATTAATGAAGTGAGGGATGAGTTAACAAGAAGCCTCATGGATGTGGTGGTTCTGCACTTGTGAGTCTTGAATTCCCCTAAAAGGAAAGAAAAGACTACATGCAGGGATTTCAATTTGAAAAAAAAATCTTCTACCTCTTCAAAAAAAAAAAAAAAAAGAAGAAAAATCTTTGAGGCTGATGCCAATTGAGTACTCTAGTTCCATATTTCCTTTTTATTATGGTAAAAATCATGTATCACAAAACTTAATGTCATAACAATTTTAAATGTACAGTGCAGTGATGTTCTATATATGCTTTTTGTTGTGAAATACATCTCCACAACTTTATCATCTTGCAAAATTGAAATTCTTTTTTTAATTTTTTATGATTGATTTCTTTATTTGAGAGGCAGAGTTACAGAGAGAGGGAGGGACAGAGAGAGAGGTCTTCCATTTGCTGGTTCACTCCCTAAATGGATCGGAAGTGAGAAGAGCTGGGACTCAAACTGGGCTCTCATAGGCATCCCTACTACACCGTGGCGCAGCCCCTGAAACTGAAATTCTCTACTTACTGACACCCACCTCTCTATTCATCCCTGATCATTACCCTTCTAGCTCCTGTGAATTTAAGTACTGTAGGTGCCTGATAGAATTCTTTGGTATTTTCCTTTTTGTAACTAGCTTATTTCAGCTTAGCATAATGTCGTCAGAATTCCTCTAAATCATAGCAGATGACGGGATTTTCTTTCTTTTCTTTTTTGTTATGGCCTAATAGAATATTTTTATTTTTCAATTAATAATGTTACGGAAATGCGGTATGTATACCAAGAAATGCATGATAATGATAAATGAGGTTTTTTGTACTCTGAGCACACTTAAAATCAACACCCAAATAAAGAACAAAATATTGGTAACTTAAGAGTCCTTAGTATCCCTCCATCTCCATTTTTTTTAACATGAAGAAAGAAGAGTATATTTCCACTTACACGGTATGATTCAGTGAAGAGAAAATTTAGAAATGCCAAATAATATGTCATCCACACCATTTTTAGATTCTCTCTCTATATTACTTTCACAAATAAGAGAAAACATGGTATTTGTCTTTCTGGGTCTGGCTTATTTTACTTAGCATAATGATCTCCAGTTGCATCCATTTAATATTCCAGTGTGTGTTTTAATTTTGTTTACTCTTCTGCTGTGGAGATTTGGGTTGTTTCCATACCCCTACTCCTTTTGTACCACATTTAGAGTTAAACCTCTAAGATTATGGTTAGGTATACTTTTAAATTAGTACTTTCTCTTCTAGTGAAGTAGTTTTTACCATCACTCTTGACAGCTTACATGGGCGATGAGTATTTATTTTTGTCATATTTGATTCTTCATTTTTGTCTTCATATTATTGCAGTATGTCAGATGTTCTGTAGTCTCAGTTGCCCTTGGCAGTGATATGTGCAAAGTAAAATTTAGTAAACTAAATGTTAACATTGCTTTATATAGTAATTTCAGAGATGTTTCCCATTAATTTGTTATTGTCTTTTAAATATCAGGAAATTCATGTAAATTAATATCAGCTTCAATTTTTAATCACCTATTTGGACACATACTCTCATAATGAAACTAAAAGGTGTTGTAATTTGAACTTGTGAGACATTTACAAAGCATGTGCTTATACATAGCTAGACAAAGGAGATACAAACTGTTATGTATTTAATCTTTCTCTTCTATGAAGTCAGTTGTGTAGCTAGTAGGAGGCATTACAGGTAACAGCACAGGTTGTAGAATCCGCATCTTAGAATTATGGCTCCACTGTTTCTTTGTGGTGTGACCTTGGGCATGAGGTTTTCTTCTAAAGCAGCTGGGAGGATTAGATGGGCTCCTTCAGAGATGGTTTGTGAACACATCACAACTACTGGCTAATTTAGCAATATAAGTCTGTGGAAGAATGAAAGAGGATGCGTGGGGAAGGAGTAGGAGTAGTGGTCAAGGTAGAGAACATGGGGAGAGAGAAGGTCAGACCTGTGGGTGACCACAGTTAAAAAGACATGATCAGATTGAGGGAACTGAGCTTCCTGTGAGGGGATAATGTTGCCACATGATAAGGCAGGTGATGGTAGATGAGAGGGATACCAGATGACCAATTTCACACTTTTATTGAGGGCTAAGCAATCAGGCTAGAACAATAAAGTAGGAGTCTTGACCTTCAACCTTTTGCAATCTGCTCTATATTGTGAGATGGAGTAATATGTAAACAAGCATATTTTCTCTAAACCACTTCCTCTTCTGTGTGGTTGTGGGGGAATAGTCAAAGTAGGATATTCTGTTTTTATGAATACTTGCTGAAGTTAATATCTCATTATTATTAAAGACTGATTTCGCTTGATTTGAATGGCAGCTTATTTCTCATGACCGTGTTTTCTATTAAGCAAAGGTGGATTTCTGTAATATCTGTAGCTTGAACTAATTATTTTAGCATGTTATGCATATGGATACTTTTAATTTCACAAGGAATTAGCTGTTTCTGCACACTAAATTGAGGGCAGGAACATGTTTTTTTTTTTTTTTTTTTTTTTAAATCATCTGTAGTGCAAGGCACCATATGGGAAGCCAATTGACTATAGAGAGTTGGAGTTAAAATTTTACTTGAGATTTCTACCATAGCTATCATTGTAGGGTGTCATAAATCACCTTTCCTGTCCACTAGTGCTACTCAGTTATTGAGACCACAAAAATCATGTTTTCATATGTTTCTGAATATAATCTTGTTGATGTAGTTCAACTGTGGGACTTGGCTCCCATGACTCTGGATAGCAGTAAACTCTGATTTTATTTTATTAGAATCTGTGAGATTTGTTGTGATAACATTCATTTATTCATTTAACAGTCAATTTTTTTTTAGATATTTTCAGCCCTGTGATCCTCTGGTTGTTAAGCCTATTGTTTCATCCCTAAAGTTGTTTCTGACTTTATTATGATGATTTTTTTTATTTTGAATAGGTTAATTGTATGACTGAATTGCATTGTATTATGCTAATTTTCCTTCATAAGATATTAGAATCAGGCAAAGTGATTACAGACTTGTTAGGATTGACTTTTGAATGATCTTGTGGCTTAATCAAGTGACCCATGGCTGTCATTTGTTTCTTTTCCTAGCTAAGCTAAGGGATATAACACAAAGCTCCATTGGTAATCAGTGGAGTGGGTTACTTGTGATGGTTTTCCTTACTTTTGAGGCATTAAACAGGGAAGGCTGTCCCAACCTATTTAGTTTTTTAAAAACCCAACAAATAGTTTGGAAAATTTCTGGCCAGCCTGCTCTATCCAACTCCTGATTTCAGGACCTCTCAATGTTTAGATAGAGCAGAGAAATAGGCCTTTGTTTTTGTTCTTTACCTTTGTGGTGACTTAATAAGCAAAATTTTAATACTACTAGTGCTTTCTACTTCTTACATTACATCATCTCAAAGCAAGGAGGAAGTCATTCAGCGGTTGTTTATTGTGTGTCTTCTGTGTACCTGACAGTGTTCAAACTTAAAAGCTAGAACAGTGACCAGTAGACAAGATTTCTGCCCTCTTGGGGCAGTTGGTAGATATCAGGTAGTGAATCACAAGGTATGTTTGTGTGCATGGAGAAGATATACATTTGAGTAGAGATCTACTTAAGTGATGGAATGAAGCATGGGTATGTGTTCGGGAAGAGGATTTGAAAGAGATGGAAGCTCTGAGAGGTAAAGCCATGAGCTAGGTAAAGAATTGAGGTCAGCACATGAGCTGTAAAGTAATGGAAGAAAAAGTGAGGAAGATGAGGTTGGGAAGTCGCATGGAGAGATATGGTATTACTTTTGTTACAAAAATAATTATTCTGGCTCTTTTATTGAGAATCTTCTGTTTGGGAGGTAGGGGACCAAAATAAAATCAGGACTGTCAATCCAGTAGACTATTGGCAGTGGTTTAAGGTAATATGGTGTCTTGGATTAGGTTGTGAGCAGGGAAGGAGATGAGAAGCAGTGGGATTTGGAACATATTTGAAGGTAGAGCTCAATGATATCATATTTAGTAAATGACATGGCAAGGATGTAGATAGCATATGTTCCTGAATGTTGCTTTCCTGTACTTTTACTTCATAGTTGAAATGGATCAGGATCAAATGGGCATATACGCAACCACATCTCAATTCCAACTATTTGTATATTCTCTAAACATGTATTGGGTATGCATCATGCACTGTGTATGTAAACAGCTAATTTGATTGGCATTTATTGGGCAGTTATGTGGGCAGGTCATATTCTTGGCAGAGTATGTTGTGGGTAATAAAATAATAATGACAAACACTTAGCATTTGTTATGTGCCAGTTGGTGTTGTATGTACATTAACTCATTTAATTCTCAGAACAGCCCTTATGAGGTAGATACTATTACACTCCCATTTTCCTGATGAGAAAACTAAGAGCTTAAATACTCACACAAGCTCATCAAGTTAGTGTGTGGAGTAACTGAGATTTAACCTAAATTGTTTGCCTTTAAGTCTTGTTTACCATGCGATGCTTTGGGAGAAGCAGCTATGATTAAAAATAGTCATTATGATCTGAATATCTATATCTATGTATTTATCTATATATCTATATCTGTATCTAGATATCTAGATATATTCTCCCAAAATTCATGTGTTGAAAACTCCCAAGGTAAAGGTGTTAGGAGGTGGGACCTGGGCAAGAATTGGCATAGTGGTGACGATGCCACTTAGTAAGCCCACATCCTTTGTTTTAGTTTGTGGGATAGTGCCCTGGCTCTGCCTTTGATATCAGCTTCCTGCAAATGCATACCCTGGGAGGCATGGCTCAAGCAGTTGGGTTCCTGCCACTTGTTGGAGACCCAGATTGAATTCTAGGCTCCTAGCCTTGACCTGGCCCATCACCAACTGTTGAGGTCATTTGAGGAGTGAACCACTGGTTGGAAGGTCTGCCTGTTGTCTCTCTGCCTTTCAAATAAAATTAAAATAAATAAAACTCTTTAAATATTTAAAAATACAAGGCACTTAGGAATTGATTAGGTGATGAAGTAATGGTATTAGTTACCTTACACAAAGCCTGAGGAAGCTTGTTAGCTGTCTTGTCCTTCAGCCATGTGAAGACACTTAAAAGCCTTGAACTATAAAGAATTGTCCCCCACCAGACATTGCCATGATCTTTGACTTTCCAATCTTCAGAACCACCAGCAATAATTTTATGGTTTATAAATCCAGTCTAAGGTATTTTGTTACAGCAATCCAAATAGGCTCAGATAAAGGAATAACTGTTGTATGAATAGGGGAAGATAATGAGTATCTGTTGCTCAGTAGAGACATTTTGAAGGAAATGGCATTTGCATTAGACCTCAAAGAATACAGAAAATTTCATCCATGAGAAATTTTCACCACAGAATGACTGTGGTATTGAAAAATATAGTGATAGAAATGTATGTTGCTAAGCATCACTGTGTGTGTGTGCTAGGACTGCTTTAACACTTAATGATGGGTTATTGAATTTAATTTTCACTGATGCTGAAGTACCTTTGAGTGTTTCCATTTTGTATGAAAAGATATGGAGACACCAATGTGGAAATGGGATGGAAATAAAGAAGGTGGGATTTGAACCTAGGCTGACTTCAGACTCATGTGCAATGTGTTAGTAGTAGCATTTCATCTAAGGGGAAAAGAGTAATGACTCTTTGTGGAGATGGTAAATAATTTAGAATTAAAACTACAAAATTTGTTGAACATTCCAGTTACTATTCGATGGTTATAAAAATAAATATTCCCTGGCACTGCTCTCTGCTGTTCCTGTGCCATATACAGATCCACAGAATGGCACTTGGAGAGTCAATTGGATGTCAAAGTGTGGAGGACTATAATTTCATATTAGAATTTGCACCTTTAGACTTTTATCAAGTTAGACATTCCAGTTTCTTTGTATCTAATGATCTACTTGGTGGTAGAGCCTCTGTGAGAAGACTGGACTAGGGAATGTCCTTGGTCATTTAAAAGTCATGTGATTGGAGGACAGAGCTGGCATTTAAGTGTAGAGAGGATTCTATGGCCTATGGAAGAAGAGCTGCTTCCATATTCCCAAAATGAATCAGGCTCACTAGTTCAGCGTGGTGAATGGGAGTAGAAACAGATGGTTTTGGGTTGAGCATTTGAAATGGTTTTCCTTTACTCTGCCACCAGGAAGTATATGAAGATTCCCCCTAGGAAGGGAAAAATCTTTGTGTATTAAGACACAAGAACACACACACGAAAAACCAACAACATAGACCTTTCAACTTCTTTTTTGCCGTTGGTTCACCCTCCAATGGCCGCCGTGGTCGGCGCTGCGGCCGGCGCACCGCGCTCATCCGATGGCAAGAGCCAGGTGCCAGGTGCTTTTCCTGGTCTCCCATGGGGTGCAGGGCCCAAGCACTTGGGCCATCCTCCACTGCACTCCTGGGCCACAGCAGAGAGCTGGCCTGGAAGAGGGGCAACAGAATCCAGTGCCCCAACCGGGACTAGAACCCGGTGTGCCGGTGCCGCAAGGCGGAGGATTAGCCTGTTGAGCCATGGCGCCGGCCTGACCTTTCAACTTCTTCTGCCACCTCTACTGACTTCTTCCAACCCCTAATACATGTCCCACATATTTTTCAAAGTTCCAAGGTACTAGTTATTGACCTACAGAGATAAGAGTAATTCATTCTGTTTTAAGGGGTCATTAGGAAGTCTTCACACAGGAGGTAATACTTGACCTTTCAAATTTTACATTGGAATATAGGAAAGCATATATAGCATATATAAAAGGAATGGGGCTATTGGGCAGCTTGTTGCCTCAGCAGAATGATATAATAACCAACGTGAGTGAAGGTTGTTGACAGATTGACCAGTTGAATGTGATCCTGGAGTTAGTACGTAGGAACGCCTATCTTGTAGGAAATACAAACCAGAAATGGTGTCTGGCACATAATTGCTATTTTTCATCAGAAGTACCTGATGTTGTTATTAGAGACCAGAATATGACATGGGCCCTAAGAAGCTTAGACTTTAAATCTGTTGAGGATGTGAGTGAAATGCCATGGTTAAATCTGTGGGAGTTTACTGATACTTGGAGTCTGGCCTGAGAGATTTAGTCAGAGGCCATTGCAGTCATCTAGGCAAGAGATGTAATGAGAGTGTGATCCAGGGTAAAGACAATGAGGATGGAGGAGTGTGTTGGACAGTGCAGCTGCCAAAACAGCATACCACAGACTAGCTTAAACAAAAAAGAATATTTTGTCATAATTCTGGAAGCTGAGATGTCCAAGATCAAGTTGATGATTGTTGGTTCCTGGAGTGGGCCCTCTTCCTTGCTTGCAAAAGGCTGCCAACTTGTTGTGTCCTCATACAGAGGATAGTAGGGGGAAAGTGAGCTCTCTGGTGTCTGTTATAAAGGATTAGTATTATCATAGCAGGTGCCATCTGTATGACCTCATTTTACCTTAATTACTTCCTTGGAGAACCTCTCTCCAAACAGAGTCACATGGAAGGTTATGGTTTCTGTATATGAATTTTGGGGGAACACAGATATGTTCATAGCAAAGAGTAAAATCAAGAGCTTGCCTCCTGTCTTGAATGCGAGGATGACCTTGGGATTGCTCTGTGGGCTTCAGATTTGGGTGAGTGAGTGAGTGAGGCTGCCACTATGATGGTAGACAAGGTCCGGGAGGTTTCTAGTATGCAGGTGTCGTATTTCATTGAAATATTTTTTCCTAATAAAGATTTTGTGAAGGTTAGTAAGCCAGAATATGATTTTCTGTAGCTTATTCTACCCCAAAATAACAGGTTTTAATTATAGATAATTTCAAATCCATTTTCGTGAACTTTTTGAAGACCGCTCGTAAAATTTACCCTCCTAAGTAATTATGAACTTGATAAATGATTCCTTGTATGTATGGACTTCGAAAATTTTTGCACCAAAAGAAACATCCTTTAATTCCGTTTACCATAAACATTTGAAATGCCTTGTATCTACTTATTGTTCTGTTGACAGTGATTATATCATTTTGTGATGTGCTCCAAAAATAGTACTTTTATTTACAAAGAATTATTTGGAACTTGAGTGGCTTGTCTGAATCTGAGAATTAGGACTTCAAATGTTGTTGTTTAACTTTTTTTTTTTTTTTTTAACATTTGGCAGTTTAGGTGATACCACACCAAGACGTTTCCTGCCTTTCATCTCTTGTTTGTATTTTGCTTCTCTGCTCCAACAGCATGACTTGAACAAGATGGCGGTTTTCCCTCTGATTGTATACCTGTTTGTCAGTGTTTGCTAATATTTCTAAATAGTTGAGGAAATAGTTTATGGACAGTTGGCCTGTAAAACATGCAGAGTCTGAGTAGTGTCTTTTGGAGAGCTGTTGCAAGATGTGATTTCCAGAGCCATTGCACTGAAGCCCGGCATGTACCTTATTTGGGTGTGTCTCATTGCTTCAGTGTGCGTTATGTATGTCATGTACTTTTAGCTTTTATTGAAGTATGATATACTGAGAATTGGATATATGCATTCTCATAAACTAAACACACCCATATAACCTGCATCTAGATGAGTTGACTTTTTAAAAAAGTTTAATTATGTCGTTTGGCAGAAAAATGAACCTATAAGAATCTGCTTCATGGAGGAAATCGTGACCTTTAAAGTTTTTCCTTTTACTTTCGTATTAGCATGTTTCCTATTATGAGATGTGTTTAAGAATTAACTAACCCTTCAACTACTTTTATCATATATTGCTGTTAATTGTTTGTTTATAGTACTGCCTGTCTTTTTGTAAAGAAAGATAGTAACCTGAGAAATATGTTCTAGCTGCTCTTTGAGTCTTTGAAGGAAAGTTTACTGAAGGACAAAGTTATTTATATGTAGTTACTCTTAAGTAAAATTCATGTGGCCAGCATTCTGGCATCGTGGCTTGGTTTACTGCCTGCAACACATGTGTCCTGCATGGGAGCCAGTTCGATTCCTGGCTGCTCCACACAGATGGTCCAAGTGATTGGGCTCCTGCAACCGTGTGGGAGATCCTGATGAACAGCTCATGGCTTTGACCTGGCCCAGCCTAGCTTTTACAGTCATTTTGGCAATCAACCAGTAAATGGAAGATCTCTCACTCTTTCTCTCCTTTTCTGTAATTCTGCCTTCAAATAAATCAATCAGCAAATCTTTTTCTAAAATAAAGAAAAATGAACTAAAACTTAGAAATCAAAAGAATGTCTTTCAGTGCCTTATTGGAACTCTTGTTTAACAGACCCAAACTAAGGATATACAATTCTTTTTATTTTAAAGATTTTATTTATTTTATTTGAGAGATAGAGTTACAGACAGTGAGAGACACACACACACACACACACACACAAAGTTCTTCTGTTTGTTGGTTTACTCTCCAAATGGACGCAATAGCCAGAGCTGCGCCAATCCGAAGCCAGGAGCCAGGAGTCTACCACATCGGTGCGGGGGCTCAAGGACTTAGGCTATCCTCTACTGCTCTACCAGGCCACAGCAGAGAGCTGGCTTGGAAAAGGAGCAGCCAGGACTAGAACCGGCGTCCATATGGGATGCTGGCACCGCAGGTGGAGGATTAACCTACTGCGCCATGGCTTCGGCCCCTATAATTCTAATTCTAATTCCTGTGGTTATCTTGGCTACTTACTCTTTGAGCCTCGTTAGATACTGGGCAAGTTAACTTATAGACTTCTTTTAAATTTTTTTTTTTTTTGACAGGCAGAGTGGACAGTGAGAGAGAGAGACAGAGAGAAAGGTCTTCCTTTTTCCGTTGGTTCACCCCCCAATGGCCACTGCGGCCCGTGCGCTGTGGCTGGCACACAGCGCTGATCCGAAGCCAGGAGCCAGGTGCTCTTTTTCCTGGTCTCCCATGCAGGTGCAGGGCCCAAGGACTTGGGCCATCCTCCACTGCACTCCCTGGCCACAGCAGAGAGCTGGACTGGAAGAGGAGCAACCGGACAGAATCCATCCGGCGCCCCGACTGGGACTAGAACCCGGTGTGCCAGCGCCGTAGGTGGAGGATTAGCCTATTGAGCCGTGGCGCCAGCCTTAGACTTTTGTCCAGTAGAAAAGATAAATCTGAATGCTATAATTTTCTTCATCAGTAGCACATTAGCAATTTTTAAAAAGATTTATTTATTTGGAAGAGTTTACAGGGGTAAGAGGAAAGAGAGAGAGAACAAGAGGGAGAGAGAGAGAGAGAGATCTTCATGTGCTGGCTCATTTCCCCAGGTGGCCACAACAGCTGGAGCTGGGACAGTCTGAAGCCAGGAACCAAATACCTCTTCTGTTTCTGCCATGTGGGTAGTCTTCCACTGCTTTCCCAGGTGCATTAACAGGGAGCTGGATTGGAAGTGGATCAGCCAGGACTCACACGTGCCCATATGGGTCGTCAGCATGGCAGGAAGCGGCATTACTCATTGTGCCACAGTGCAGACTCCATTTGCCATTTTAAAAAAAATCTAACCTGGCTATCTGATTCTGAAACTTAAAAAAGAAGCAACAACAGCTTTTCTGAAGGATAGTATAATCCTGTTACACAAATGCTCGTGGAACCAGCCTTACGATCCTGTTATTTAGTTGGTTGGCTAACATGTTTGACACATGTTCATTCCGTGGTTGCCTGAGAGTCACCATTTAGCCTTTTGAAAATGATAGTTTGATATTCCCATACTGTTTCTGTCCTGTTTACTCACACTGTGCCCAGGGAGTGACTTTCTAGGGCATGCAAGGCAGTGCACAGCTTCCAAACACTGCATCGTCCTACTTTCTTTTCTGTTTCTTCAGAGAAAGTTGATAGTGCAAAACTAGGTTTTAAAAATTAAAATATCCTAATAAATTACTTTTATTTTTTTTCCTAGGCTTAAGAACATAAAGTAGTCATTGTGGAAATAATGTTTTGAGAAACTTTTCTGTTGCAAGTGATAGAAGAAAAACGAACAGAGAAGTGCATCCTCTTGTGTGTGTATCTCACTGTGCTACTTTTGATAACTCAGCTTAGGAATGAAGCCACCATTATGTCCTCAGTCAGTGAAATAAATGTTGATATCAAAGATTTCCTAATGAGTATTAATTTGGAGCAGTATCTCTTACATTTCCACAAGTTTGGTTTTTATACTGTGAAGGACTGCACAACAATCAATGATACTGTGCTACACAAAATTGGAATATCGCCCACAGGACACCGTAGGAGAATACTTAAACAGTTACAGATAATCTTGTCAAAGATGCAAGATATCCCAATATATGCAAATATTCATAAAACAAAGAAGAATGATGACACTTCAAAGGATTGTCATGCTCTATCTTCTGATCGGAACACCTGCAGAGAAATTTCTAACTCTGATAGTACTCCCACACCTAGCTCAACACAGTTGGAGGCTGTTACACAAAGTCTTCATCAAAATGACATTGGTGTGGAACATAGCCAGTCTCTTAAATCAGATGATAAGCTGTCTCTTCCTAAACGTGACTTCCCCGTTCCAGATCAAGAACCACGCCTGAATTTGGGTTCTTCTCATGATAGTCCATTTGGTAGTGAAAATATTAAAATAGAATCTTTGATTGCAAAGAAGACTGTGGATTGTACAATTGAACAACAAACAGAAAAAGTTGATTCAATATTGGAGACTATCAGCAAACTTCCTAGTGTTGACCCTGAATGTCTTTCTTCCCTTGGTTCCGCAACATCAGATGCAAATTCTGTAAATGGATCCACTGGCTTAGTAGAAGCATCACCTCCATCCCCATTCTTTCAGTTTCAAGGAGAAATGGTTGTGAATGATTTGTACATACCGTCATCACCAAACTTGGCACCAATGAGAAGTCGCAGCAAGTTGGTTTCGAGACCATCTCGCTCTTTTCTGCTAAGACATCGGCCTGTACCAGAGATTCCAGCGTCAACAAAAGGAATTTCAGGAAGGTAAGGATTTTTATGACAAACTGTAAATATTCAATTTGTGGCAATTTTGTTATTTTTATCAGTAATATTTTCAGTCTTTCTAAGTTGTACTTTGATTATTTACCTGTTCAACAAATGTGTACATTGCTCTCTTGTAAAACGTTTTTCCCCCATATTTGTTTTGTATATTATTTCTCAGAGTGAATTTTCAGCTTAAACAGCCTAGGACTTTTTAGCATTCTCTCGTTTAGTTTGAGGAACATCCTTCCTCCTAACTCTATCTGATGTTCCTTCCCCCGCCTTCCCTCACACCTGGTCTTCGTGAGTGAAATTCTCCTATATACATTTCTGATTCTCTCCCCACTAGATTACTTGTTGTTTGGCAAGGGACACATTTTCTGTTTTTGCATTTCTACTTCCTGACACAATGCTTGGCAACCATTAATAAACAAACATCTATTGAACTTTTTTACTAGTCACTGTGTAATATAGAAAGGATATAAAGATATTGAATCTAAGAGCTTCCAGTCTAGTGGAGAAGCCAGATGTTGAAAGATGGTAACAGGTACATCATGAAGCAGGTCCACTAGCAACTCTAGCATCCAGTGTAAAAGCCAGACACCAAAAGACAGTAGCAGGTATACCGAGAGGCCAGGTGCAGCAGTAACTCTGATATCCCCAAGATGGCTACTAACTAAGGGTAGGCTGTTGTGTCTTGTGGTAGCTGAACAGTGAGAGTCCACCCAAGAGCCTTCATTGGTTTCTCAAAGTTCCACTAACATACATAGTTGTGATTTTTTTTTTTCCAGGATGGGGTAGAGAATTACTTTTTCCACTTAAAACTAACATTTGTCTCTGCTGGGAGGCAAGAGACTGCTGAAGTTTGCTGCTGCAGTTGCACAGAATGGCTCTAGAATGGTGGTTATTTATTTATTTATTTATTTTTTTTGACAGGCAGAGTGGACAGTGAGAGAGAGAGAGAGACAGAGAGAAAGGTCTGTCCTTTTTGGCATTGGTTCACCCTCCAATGGCCGCTGCAGCCGGCACATCCTGCTGATCTGAAGCCAGGAGCCAGGTGCTTCTCCTGGTTTCCCATGCAGGTGCAGGGCCCAAGGACTTGGGCCATCCTCCACTGCACTCCCGGGCCACAGCAGAGAGCTGGCCTGGAAGAGGGGCAACCGAGACAGAATCCGGCGCCTCGACCGGGACTAGAACCCGATGTGCTGGGGCCGTAGGTGGAGGATTAGCCTATTGAGCTGCGGCACCGGCCTAGAATGGTGTTTCTGCGATTCTCCTCTTCCCCCTTGAACTGTGGCTGCACCTGATTCTTGGGCCTTTGGTGATTGCAGTGTGAGTTGTCTTTACAAGGAAAAGGTCACAGTGTAGTAGTTCAAAGAGAAAACAGGGCAATTTGCAAGACTCTGTTAACTTAGTATCTCCTATTAGAGCATAAACTTTGAGAGCTGATTAATTAATTTGTATGTTGACATCTATAGTGCCAATAGCCAGGTTTGATATTGAGTAAATCAGTAGTTAGAATGCCATTTATGAAACAAGTGCTTGTTTAAATTGCAATTTTCCATGGATTATCTCATCTTCACAGTGGCCCTGTGAGATAGGTAATGTTTATCTAATTTTACTTATGAGAAAGCTGAGCCTTGGTAAGTCTCCACTTGATAATTTGGGTTGTGAACTGGAAATTCATTGCAGTACATTTTACTCCAGAACTCACTTTCTTCACCACTGATTTACAAAATATTTTTAAAATGTTGATTTCATATACAAGGAATGGATTATTGTTTGGGATTGTAGAATGTCACTAATTTTTTGCTTGATGCTTTGGTTTTCAATTATTTTAGTAAGTTTGAACAGTTACAAGAAAGTGAAGAATTAAGTTTTCAGATGTCAAAAATTTTTGCCATATGAGAAATGACCACTGTGAATGTATGTGTTGAAAGTACATCTTTGCCTGGATAAGATTCTTTTGGAATCCATAAGGATAGCTTCAATTAAGAATATTTTATTTAAGTTTCAAACAATGTGTACTATTTTTTATGCATTTTACGGAGAATATTTTGATGCCTATTTAGTTGTAATGAGTGGCAAAATTTCACCCCTTCCTGTTAAGGTCTGACTGCACATATTAATTAAGACAAATTAATAGGGGAAAACAGATATTTATTTAATACAAAAAATACAATTTTATGTGTCATAGGAACTCTCCTAATGAGATAAATACCCTTAGGAGGAGTTAGAGTGAAACATTGAGTACTGAATTGGACAGAGTAGTGAATTGTGAAAAAGTAGCTAAGTTATGTGGGGGAGTCTTGAAAAGATGGGTTATTTTCCCAAGGCCTGTACAGATTGTTTTCAGTCTCTACTTTTTGTCCTTGAGGATAAGGATGCTGTTCCTTTCACATGGGAATTGCCATCTCCTGCTTGGAAGAAACAGCATTTAGGTCAGGGTTGATCTTTTTGCACCTGTTGTTTTCAACACTTGAATTAAATGCCTTTAATTCAAAATAGTCTGTAAGCCAGAGTGGTATATTTTTAACTTCTTTAGTTATAAATGTAAGCTTTGTATCATATAAAAGAATTATTCTTCATATTGTGATTATGCATATTTGAAAACAAGAACAGTAATAGCATTGAAGTTAGTAGTTGATAATTAAATGCTATATATCATAGCACTGTTTTCAGTGTGATTTTAAGGCTAGATTACCCACAGAAACTTCTTTGTTTATGGTAATAAATGGAAACTATGCACTTGTGGTGCTCAGATCATAAAATGGCAAGTAAATTAGGCATCACTATTTTTACTTGTGGTCCTCCCCTTTTATTGCAAACAGTAATTGCAAGATTTTAGAATGCTATAATAAGACTTTAAATAAAGCTGTGGGTTCTGTAATCTAAGCTTCTCTTTATTCAAATAATACCTGCATATAATATTTCATGTATACCCTGATGTGCCAAGTAAAAATACTTCTTTATGGTCAGTACTTTTTTTTAATTTAATAAATGTGAATTTACAAAGTGCAACTTTTGTATTGTTGTGACTCCCTTCCCCCAACCTCCCTCCCTCCCGCGGCCCTACCCTCTCACACTCCCTCTCCCATCCCGCCTTTCATAGAGTTTCATTTTCAATTACCTTCATATATAGAAGATCAACTTAGTATATACTATGCAAGGATTTCAACAGGCTGCATTCACACAACTGCACAAGATATAGAGTACTGTTCTACTAGTAGTGTTGTTTGTAAGTTTCATAGTAAAACACATTAAGGACAGAGATCCTTCATGGGGAGCATGTACCCAGTGACTCCCGTTGTTGATTTAACAATTGGCACTCTTATTTATGACATCAGCAATCACCCGAGGCTCTTGCCATGAGCTGTCTAAGCTATGGAAGCCCCTTGAGTTCACCGACTCTGAACTTGTTTAGTCAAGGCCGTATCACTTGGAGAAAGGTGCCTCCCTCCTTGATGGCCTATTCCTTCTGCTGGGGTCTTGTTCACCAGGATCTTTCATTTAGGTTGTTTTTGCCACCGTGTCATGTCTTTCTGTGCCTGTGAGACTCTCATGGGCCTTTTAGCTAGATCCGAATGCCCCAAGGGTTGATTCTGAGGCCAGAGTGCTGTTTGGGGAGTTTGCAATTCTATGAGTCTGCTGTGTGTCCTGCTTCCCCCGAAGGATCATTCTCTCCCTTTTAATTCTATCCTTCATTATTTGCTTACACTGGTCTTATTTGTGAAATCTCTTCAACAGTTACCCTATCTTTTTGATTGGTTATGCACTTATCACTTTACCAAGTGCGCTGGCATTGGTACATGCCTTCTTGATAAGATTGAGTTGAAATCCCCTGGCATATTTCTAGTTCCACCATTGGAGGTAAGTCCGAGTGAGCCTGTGCCGTTTGGTCAGTACTTTTAATGTGATTTCTAATTAAACATTTCGTCTAGCTGTTAAAGGGATTGTAAGTGTTTTCCTGATGCAGGGCCTTTGGGCCTCTCTCCTGAACATGGACCCTTCCTCCCAGCTGATTATCTGGCACAACTGCATCTGAGGTTGAAAGTGGATTGTCTTTGTTCTAGCTTTGGGGTTTTCCTTGGATTCCAACCACTCCTCTTTGGAGGACTGGCCAGGGTGGGCTGTGCTGCATCTTGAACCTTAAGGTCTTTTTGTCTCCTATCTCTTGAGAGCCAGATCTGAAGCAGACTTTCTGCACCAGCAGCTTCCTTATCCCTTTCCCCTTGAGATCTCCCTGGTTCCTTGGAGCCTTCTAAGCAAAGCCAGTCCAGCACTTTGTCAGTACCATGGGAATGATGGTCATGTCCCGTGGTCCTTCTCAGAGGAGTACTCTTATTTTTTGAGGTAGAAAGGGACAAATGTCTTGAAGTTACTAAACCAGTACATTTCTTCTTTTCCTTTACAGTTTAATGATTTTTGTACATTGTGCATGCAACTATTTTATCCTTGACAGAAGTTGCAAATCCCTTGCTTTTAGGTGTAGTGTCTTAGAATGTTTTGAGGGAAAGGACCTGATAGTATGCAAAACTTCACAGTGATGGGAAGTTGTTTTTTTTTTTTTTTTTTTTTTTTTTTTGACAGGCAGAGTGGACAGTGAGAGAGAGAGAGAGAGAGACAAAGAAAGGTCTTTCTTTGGTTCCATTGGTTCACCCTCCAGTGGCCGCTGTGGCCAGCGCGATGCAGCCGGTGCACTGTGCTGATCCGAAGCCAGGAACCAGGTGCTTCTCCTGGTCTCCCATGTGGGTGCAGGGCCCAAGGACTTGGGTCATCCTCCACTGCACTCCCTGGCCACAGCAGGGAGCTGGACTGGAAGAGGGGCAACCAGGACAGAATCCAGCACCCCGACCGGGACTAGAACCCAGTGTGCTAGTGCCACAGGCGGAGGATTAGCTTATTGAGCCGCGGCGCTGGCCAAGTGATGGGAAGTTTTACTGGAACCTCTAGTCTTTCTTGAACTTTTTATAAAAAATTAAAATCTTATTTATGTTTAGCCTAGTGGTTAAATGTCTGTCTGCATTCCCATATCATGGTAACTGGGTTTATTTCCTGGGTTCCAGCTCCTGACTATAGTTTGTTGCTAATGTGTACCCTGGGAGGCAGCAGGTGATGGCACAAGTAATTGGGCTCCTGTGGGAGACCTGCTTTGGTCTCAGGCATCATGGGAATTTGGCAAGTGAAACAGTGGATGGGAGCTCTCTCTTTCTCCTTCTCTGTCTTTTTCTGCAGTAAATATGAAAAATATAGGAACTCATTACACCTACTTCATATTCATGAAAGATGTCACACTTCACGTTGTAGCAGAAAAATGCTTAGCAATTCTAAAATTGAGATTTTTTTCTTTTAAAATGATTTTAAATAGACTTTATTGAGAGTACTGGCTAATATAATATTTGCAAAATTCAAACATATAAATAATTATATTAAAAATTAAGTTGTCAGTAGATTTATTGTTAGAGAATGAAGGTAGCCATCTGCTCAATACTCTTTTTTTTCCCAAGTATTCTTTACAACTTAAAATGCCATTATGCTTATACTTTAGTTTTAATGAAAAGCTCCATCTTGTTTGAAAAAATATTCATTTTACCTCAATTTTTGCTGGTACATTAAAAGAATTTTGTGATAAGTATGTAGACTTATGTATTCCAGTCCTTTTGTAATAATCTTAATCCAAAGGACAATTTTTGAAACTTTACCGAGTAAAACTTTTAAATCTGTGTATTGTAAATTTCACATTATTGGTGTCTATACTGTAGTTATCTCAAGTTTTCCGAATTTGGGTTGCTGTGTTTTAGTTAGATTCTATGAAAACCTAAGGGCGCTTTCCAACTGCTACCTAATTATTCTGATGGTTTTCTTTTCTTTTGAGTTCAACTATGCAGTGACTTCTGGTCTTTTATCATTTGTGAGAACTGCATATTTTATTTTTTTAAATGTTTCTGTGAAATGATGAGCCATATATGGTATATAGTTGGTTATTATTGTTAACTTTTTTTTTTTTTTTTTGTAGTATAGCTTCCTTGCCTAAGTTATAGGTAAGTGAAGTTCATAAAGGGAGATCTTTGATATTGTCCTTTGTGCCGCTGCTTCTCTTGGCAATTGTAATGATTCAAAAAATGTGAAAGTGTCATCTCTATCTATGCTGACCATTCATTTTGGTAATCAGAGTTGTTCATTCCATTCTGTAATTCAGGTTCTTTTAACAAAACCATTTTAATTATAATACCTAAGAATAGTTTGCCTGTGGTGACTACCATAACAGATTCTTGGACTGGGTTGTTAAACAATGGACATTTAGTTTTGCACAATTGTAGAGACTAAAAGTCTGAGATCAAGAGACTACCATCATTGGGTTCAGAAGAGGGCCCTTGTCTGGCTTTAGGGTGCTTCCCGCTTGACATCTGTTCCTAGGACTTTTTCTCAATGCCTAGGCTCAGAAAGAGCCATCTCTGCTGTATTATGATCTTTTATAAGGCCATCAGTCATACTAGAATATGACCTCATTTATTTGTGATTACCTTAGGAAGACTTCATCTCCAGAGAGGTTTGGATTTAGAACTTCAGCATATGAATTTGGGAGAGAAGAAAATTCTGTCCATAATAATATTGTTTATTTTTTTTACTTACACAGAAATTTGTTAATTCTCTATTTAAGGAATAAGACATAGTAATTTATTTGCAAAGGGTTTGCAGACATATTGCACAGGTAAAGGCTATTTATAGAAGCTTCTATAAATATACAGCCCATTGGAATACCTGTAGTTTCCTTCTGTTTTAAGGAAAAAATGACTTTGGGTTTTAAAAATGATAAAACTAACATGGGAAAATCACAAAATATTTATTACCAAGTTAATGAAACTCAGAATAATTTGTATCTTTTACTTTTTAGATTTTATTGTTAATTGCTTTTGAAACCTTTATCTGTATTTGGACTTTATTAGAATAAGGTTTATTTTTAAAATTTCTCATTTTTGTAAGTTTGTAACTCAAGCTGTGGATATACATACCTTACTTCTTAAATTCACTTTCATATTAGATGATTTTTAAATCTGCCTTTAGTAACATATGTACGCAGATAGTTGACAGTGTTTGGAACATGGCTTCAGCAAGTCCTAGCTTGTTGAACTACAGCCTTGAAGGGGAAGGGGAGGGAATGTGATCCAGAGATGAAGACTGAGGTCATACTTCTCATGAGTTTATGTGTATGAGGAGGCACCTTGTGGTGTTGGAGATAAGCTAGTAACTGTGACTTCCTTGTCAGTGACTGTAGGTTGAGTCATCTTTAGGAAATAGTTTGAAAACCACAACAAAAACATTGAGACTAAATCATTTGTACTTTGGGAAATCTTAAATGTACAGAAAAGTATGTAAAATAGTTATAATACCATGTGCATTAATAATGACTATCTTGTCTCAAATTTTAGTTTGTTGAAAAATAATAAAAATCAGCTCACTCTCTTGTCTTCTCCTTCCATTACCAGAGCTAATAAATTTTCTGAAATTGGTATTTATCCTGCTCATGCATGCTTTTGTACTTTTACTGCAGATACTATAGCATTGTTGTGGATGTTTCTGATGTGTAAAAATGATACACTTTTACAACTTGGTATTTTACTCAATATTATTTTTTGAGATTTATTCTGTTGATGCATATATTTTATGCCATAATTTATGTTCAGTATGTTAAAAATTATTAATTTATTCTAGAGGGGGGAGAGAGAGAGAAATAAAGGAGAGTGCATGCTCCTGTCTGTTCCTTCTCCCTAACACCTCTGATGGCTGGAGCTAGGGACACAGTCTGGGCCTTTCCCATTTGTGGCAGGAATGCAATTACTTGAGTCTTCACTGCTGCCTTCAAGGATCTGCATTATCCACACGGTGGAGAGGGGAACAAAGATACTCCTGATGTGGGACATGGGCATTTCAGCCACTAGGCCAAGTATGTAAGGCAGCTTGTGAAAGTTCACTTCTAGACAAATGAAAATATAAATTTCTAACCAAGAATTTTTAAAATTAAGTGTGTGGTTTAGAATAGGTTATGGAGCTAGACTACCTAGGTTGAATCCCAGATTAGTTACTTAAGAGATGTCTGACCATGGGCAAGTTATTTAATTGCTTTGTGCATTAATTTTTATTTTAAAAATACAAATGATCGTATTTCATGTTTTTTATTGTATATATGAGTATATATATAATTGTACATATATACATATATAATTGTATACACAAACACACGCTCATATATATATATATATATATACACACACACACTGTACGTATATGTAAAATGCTGATGCTGTATATAGGATCTTGTAAGTGGTCAGTAAGAATTAGCAATATTACAGCCCAAAATATTTGGGACACACTTAGACTAAAGAAGTGTTTGTATGCCTAAAATTTAGATTTAACTGGGTGTCCTGTATATTTTTTTTCTTTAAAATTTATCAGTGGCCGGGACCGACGCTGTGGCACAGCGGGTTAACGCCCTGGCCTGAAGCGCCGGCATCCCATATGGACACCGATTCTAGTCCCGGCTGCTCCTCTTCCTATCCAGCTCTCTGCTATGGCCTGGGAAAGCAGTAGAGGATGGCCCAAGTCCTTGGGCCCCTGCACCCATGTGGGAGACCCGGAAGAAGCTCCTGGCTTCTGGCTTCGGATCAGCGCAACTCTGGCTGTTGAGGCCATCCGGAGAGTGAACCATTGGATGGAAGACCTCTCTTTCTCTCTGCCTCTCCTCTCTGTATAACTTTGACTTTCAAATAAATAAATAAATAATCTTTTTTAAAAAAGAATTAGCAATATTGTTAGCTTAAATTGCCAAAGATGTATGAAATTTGAGTAATGCTCCACTCAGAGGTTCAAGTGATTATTGGGTACTTGTTCTAATAATATGTAAATATGAGGAAACAATTGGAGACATTTAACATGTCAGGAATCTGGAGATAATGAACAAATAAAGGGTGAATTATTTTCTAATCCTTTGGTAAAATTCTCTGTTTCTTCCCAGCAAAAGACAGTGTCTTATCCTGACAGTCACTTCCTTGATTTTAAATAAAATTTTAGCTCTTAAGTATTTCCTGAACATTATAGCCTGGTTGTGAATTATTGTTTTGAGATTTGTTTATTTCTTTGAAAGAGTTTATTTATTTGAAAGAGATATTTAATCTGCTGGTTTACTCTCCCAGATGGTGGCATTAGCCAGGGCTGGGCCAGTCCAATCCAAACCCAGGAGCCAGGAGCTTCATCCAGCTTTCCCATTGTGTGGCAGGTGCCCAAGTACTTAGGCCATCTTCCACTGCTTTTCTCATGTATATTAGCAGGCAGCTGGTTCAGAAGAGGAGCAACTGGGATGCCAGCATTGCAGGTGGTAGCTTTACCAGCTATGCCACAACACTGGCCCCACTTTTTTTTTTTTAAAGTAAATTTTTAATTTAGTAAATGCTTATTTGGAAGAGAGAGAGAAAGAGGTCTTCCATCCTTCCATCCACTGGATTGGAAGTGGAACAGCTGGGACTTGAACTTGTATCCCAGCATTGCACGTGGTAGCTCAACATACTGCCCCACAATGTCAGCCTTGTTTGTGAAATTAAAAAGATGCAGTCATGGCTGGCGCCACGGCTCACTAGGCTAATCCTCCACCTATGGCACCAGCACCCTGGGTTCTAGTCCCGGTTAGGGCACTAGATTCTGTCTCAGTTGCTCCTCTTCCAGTCTAGCTCTCTGCTGTGGCCCAGGAAGGCAGTGGAGGATGACCCAAGTTCTTGGGCCCTGCACCCGCATGGGAGACCAGGAGGAAGCACCTGGCTCCTGCCTTTGGATCCCCGCAGCGCAGGCCGCAGCATGCTGGCTGTAGCGGCCATTTGAGGGGTGAACCAATGGAAGGAAGACCTTTCTCTCTGTTTCTCTTTCACTGTCTAACTCTGCCTGTCAAAAAAAAAAATGCAGTCATGTAATGTGTATTCTAGTCCAGGTCATTTTGCATACTGAGTCTCATATATGTTGCTGTTTGTAATTATAGCATTTCCTTGTATGAATATACCCTGCCATGCATTCTTTTTCTTCAGAAGCACACTTTATGTATTTTTAACTAATCAGCAACTATATGTATTTTATAATAATACTAGTTTTTTAAAAAAATTATTTAAGGTATACAATTTTCATGTATTTCATATAGACAGATTTAGGGACATAGTGATACTTCCTGTTCCACCCTATCCTCCCTCCCACACATGCTCCAACCCCTCTTCCTCCTCCCTCTCCTATTCCAGCTCTTTATTTTTAACAAGATCTGTTTTCAGTATACTTTATACTCATAAGGTTAACCCTATACACTAAGTGAAAAGTTCAGCAAATAGTATGAAGAAAAAACACTGTTCCTCAACAGTAGAGATAAGGGCTGTAAACAATCATTGAATCTCAAAATGTCATTTCACTTCAGCACATTGGATTTTAGGTACGCTGTTAGTTACCTCAGATCAGGGAAAGTATATGATATCTGTCTTTTTGGGACTGGCTTATTTCACTAAGTATAATGGTTTCCAGTTGCATCCATTTTGGTGCAAAAGAAAACTATTTTTTTTTTTGTATAGCTAAATAGTACTCCATGGTGTATATATGCCATAATTTCTTTATCCAGTCATCAGCTGATGGACATCTGGGTTGATTCCATATCTTAATTATTGTGGATTGAGCTGCTATAAACATGGGGGAACAGGCAACTCTTGAAGATGCTGATTTCTTTTCCTTTTTCTTTGAGTAAATTCCCAGGAGTGGGATTGCTGGGTCATATGTTAGGCCTATATTCATATTTCTGAGGTCTCTCCATACTGTCTTCCACAGTGGCTGTACCAGTTTACCTTCTCACCAACAGTGGATTAGGGTCCCTTTTTCCCCACATCCTTGCCTGCATTTGTTTGTTGATTTCTATATGAGAGCTGTTCTAACTGGGTTGAGATGAAACCTCATTGTGGTTTTGATTTGAATTTTCCTGATGGCTACTGATCCCGAGCATTTCTTCATGTGTCTGTTGGCCATTTAAATTTTCTCTGTTTACTATTGGTAAATATTTCATGTTTTCAACATTGTTCAATATTCTTCATATTTATTTATATTTACATATACTCACATGTATATATGTACTTATAGATATGTGTGTACATATGTAATGCATATGATTAACTTTAGATAGAATTGACATGCAATAACATAGACTCATTTAAAGTATATAAGTTGATGAGTTTTAACAAACATAAATAGGTTGGTAATCCCTAAGCCGAAGTCCTGAAATTGGAGATGCTTCAAAATCTAAAACTTTTTGTTCATCCACCTAATGCTCCAAAAATTTCAGCTCCTGGGGGATCTCAGGTTTTGATTTTCTGATTAGGAATACTCAGCCAGGAAAGCATACATAAATCTCCCAGAACCCAAGAAATTCTGGAATCTGAAACATTTCAGCTCTCAAGTGTGTGTTCACCCATATGTCTGTTGCCTCTCTCTCATTTTTCTTTGTTGGGCTTTGTCAGTTTTACTGATTTTTTTTTCAAAAAAACCTGGTTTGGGTTATAACATTTTTTGAAATTTTGTCTATGTTCTTTTTTATTGATTTTTGTTCTTTATTATTTCCTTGATATATATGTAAGAGAAGTTATCTTCAGAAGGAGAAATAGAACTCTTTCTATGATAGTAGAACTTTATTACCCTTTGTGACTACAGTGTTTACCTCTCATTGCTGTTACTTTGCTGCATTTTAATTAAAAACCTGTGCTCTCTCTCCCAGGACAGTGGGGTCTCTGAAAGTAGGTCTTCTATGTACTTTTGTATTGTGTTTATACAGTCAAACACATTTTTTATTCTGTTTAATGAAGCTAATGACAAAAAAAGCAAAAACAACAAAAATTAAAATGGTTAACAGTCTTGAAATTATGTGCAGAATAGCTTTTGACCAATTTACTTATCCGAATTATACATGTGAGATGCAAACGTTTGTAAATCCAAAGAAATCTCTTCATTTCAGGCTTTTTAGAAAGAACGCATTTGTAGAATTTGGCCATTGTATCTGTATTTGAAATCAGACTCATCGTGGCATATTTATTTTTGTACCCCCCCAGAAGTATGTATAGTAAACCCTTTGTTCAATGTGGTAACTCTTCACTGTTTTCCACTTTGCTTTAAGCTATTTCCGTGAGAGAAGAAATGTCGCTACCTCACCTGGAAAATCTGCGGCATGGCAAAGTGAGTCTGTGTGTTTAAAGTTTCTGTAAATTAGTTAGCACTCATTTGCCAGTTGTCAACCTGCGGTGTAGGGAGTAATGGGAATGCCTATGTGCTAGCATTCATTGTACTTCAGCAAACTCTTTTAAAGGTGAGTGAATAAAAGTCACTCAGACTTTTGCTTATGTGAAAATCTGGCTTCATTTATCATTGGCCACAACCGAAGGCATTTAACTAAATTAAATGTTTTCTCACAGTCTGAGATATAGAACAAAGAAATATGGAAAGTGATTTTGCCATGGTAACAGGCACAGGCTGATGTTGGTTATATAGACTGATCATACATAGAGGCTTTTCATTCATTTTGAAAACTTTGGCTTATACAAGTTTAGGAACTTTCTTCTACACAATATGCTGGCAAATGCTTGACTACTGAACCCTTAAACACAGTTTGCCATAGCAGAGATGCAAGTATTGAGAATAATTTCATGCAAATCAGTGTAATTCAAGGATGGTGGAAATTCTTTTGAAATTCTTTGTAGGTGTGATTGTGGGTCTGGTAATACAGGAATTTCCTTCAGTGGTTTCTGGGAGTTTGAGTGATTGGCAAGCTGTCATATTGGCAAACTTCTTAAAGTTGTCGGTTGAAAATTATAAGAGCTAAAATTAATTTCCTGACATTTAGAGTATTCTCTTATTTAGAAATTGGCATTATGAATGACACCATTACAGTTTCCATCGTGTGCACCTGGTTAAGTTAATGTGGATTTTCAAGATTAGCAAGGAAACATTTGACCAGTTATAATTTAAGAAACAGTCATATGCCATGCTTGTTAAGTCAGAGATATGTACAGTGAGTACTGTATCTAGAAGACCACTGGAAAGTTGATTTGGGATTAAGAATTAGGATAATTTTGGATTCTTATAGAATGATTAAATTGTAATATCATTATCAAATAACCCAAGGTTTCTAAATTTTAATATAAATATATCACATTATTCACATCTTTCTATTTTCATAATTCCTTCAGAAGATTCAAGTGAGGAGATTTCATCTTCCATCTTTCCTTATGGAGAGACCTTCCTCTTCCAGAGACTGGAAAATTCCAAGGTTAGTTCCATATCTTTTATCTTTTTCCATAATCGGTCCTTTACTCTTCTGCATACAATGCCTCTCTATTCTCCTGTAAGTGTAAAGAATGTGTTAGGCAGAAAAATCAAATTTCCAGTTAGTAAAATTTCTGCTCAATAAAATGATGGTAGATCCATATCTGTAAATATATATCATGAAAGCACATTTTGATTTGTGACTTAAAAATTTGTCGTAAAGAAGCTACTTCAATTAAAAAAAAGACAACCTCCCTTTAAGAAATAATTCCCCTCCTCTAGATTTTGCTTTACCTTAAAACTAAATGTAGATTTCCTAAGTGTGAATATACTTCTAATGATTAATATATTTTGACTTCAATTGTTCAGTAAGACTTTTCACTTCATCACTTGTTGCCCTTTTGCTAGTTTATTTCTTTGTCTTGATGAGAGGGAAATTGGACGACAAAAACAATGCTGGATAGAAGTCTGTGAATTTTATTGTTGGTTAACTTCTTTTTTTTCCCCTCTTAGTTGAAATGATGAGCTGTTAATGTTTTAATAAAATATTTTAAAAAGCATCGCAATGCTACTATTTTATAGCCTCCCTAATTAAATTGTTCAGATTGAAAGTTCATCTAAGCAATTAAATATTTGTTTAATAAAACTAAACGCAGGTATTGTGGTTCTTTGCAGAATGTTACCAGACTAAAAAAAAATCTCAAAACTAAAAATAAAATTTTAGGTGTTTTTTTTGTGTGTATATATGTGTTTTTTTTTTTTTTTTTCTTTCTTGTATTAGAAGAGATGTGTGAAGAATGAATTTTGGGCCCATGAAGAGACACTCAAAGGGGAGGCAAATACTGCAGGGAACTCTTTCTGCATCAAATCAAGGTATGAAGTCATGGTTGATTATGATTAATTGTTTAGAATAAAATGTTAAAAATTTGACTTCTTGCTCCTGTTATAAGACTATTTCTAAGAAAACACTGACAAAGTTTGCATCTCTCAACATGCTTCCACATCAGCACCATTTTAAGGATTGAATAATGGTAGATAGTGACAGTTCTCTACATGGTAGGTTTGAAATGAACAACCCCCTCCTCAAAGTGGCAAATATGTGGTTACCATAAATGTGTCTTTCTTAAAGACAAGAACTTATGTTAATATAAAGGAGAAATATACAGTACAGAATATCACTATGGGAGTTGCAGAATTTTGCAAATATAATGTATGCTTTTTGTTAGCAGGTCAGCCTTTACAGGATCCTTGATGACCATCTAATTATGTCAGTCACACATGAAATTAAACAAGTTGTAGATGCCAATTTAAATAGTATTTTTCTTTAATTTTTTTGGGGGAGCTTGTTATATTAGATCATAACTTGGCATTTATTTTAATTTTATTTATTTTATTTTTTTATTTTTTTGACAGGCAGAGTGGACAGTGAGAGAGAGAGAGAGACAGAGAGAAAGGTCT
This sequence comes from Sylvilagus floridanus, assembly GCA_949820135.1. NCBI lineage: Eukaryota > Metazoa > Chordata > Mammalia > Lagomorpha > Leporidae > Sylvilagus > Sylvilagus floridanus. Next base: position 28,889,158 of record OX463242.1, on the reverse strand, counting down.
TCCTTTGTCGTTGGTTCACCCTCCAATGGCTGCCGCGGATGGCGCGCTGCGGCCGGCGCACCGCGCTCATCCGATGGCAGGAGCCAGGTGCTAGGTGCTTCTCCTGGTCTCCCATGGGGTGCAGGGCCCAAGCACTTGGGCCATCCTCCACTGCACTCCTGGGCCACAGCAGAGAGCTGGCCTGGAAGAGGGGCAACCGGGACAGAATCCGGCGCCCCGAACGGGACTAGAACCCGGTGTGCCGGCGCCGCAAGGCGGAGGATTAGCCTGTTGAGCCACGGCGCCGGCCACATTTATTTTAATTTTAAATTATCTTTTATTTTATAAGGTTAATACTGATGCAGATTTCCTTAAATTAAGATTATGTAATTGGAAAGGATGTTTGGCTTAGTTAATATGCTTGCATTCTGTATCAGAATACTTGGGTTCAAGTCCCAGCTGTGGCCCTGGCTCCTGATTCCAGTTTCCTACTAATGCAGACTCTGGAGGCTCAAGTAGTTGGGTCCCTGCCACTCATGTGCAAGACATCAGTTGAGTTCCTGGCTCCTAGAAGCAGTCTGTCCCAGCAGCAATCATTGCAGACATTTAGGGCATTAACCAGCAGATAGGATGTCTCTGTCTCTGAGTCTCTTTGCCTTTCAAATAATAACAACAACAACAAAACCACTTAATAATTTAATAACCTCAGAAAGCATTTAACATGAATCTATAATACAAAACATGGGATGACCAGGCTAAATCATTTTTTGAGAAGTACTGATTTTTTTAGAGCATTATATCCAGGAGGTTGTAATTTTTCCTTTTTGCATGTCTGATTTTCTAAAACTTCCTAATAAAGAGTTTTATTTTATTTATCAGTGACTGAATCCATTGTGTCATAACCTTAAATCTGTAGGGATGTGCTTAGCTAATGTGAATGCATTCTAGTAAATATTGCGTATTATGAAGATTTTACATTCTGAGTATACACTGACCCTTTCCTGTTTTCTGGGTAGCAGTGTGGTGCAGTGTTTTTCTTCATTAGCATTGCAAAATAATTTTGAAAATCTCACCAATCATACTCTCTGTTTTATTACGTTATGGTAGGACATGGAATTTGTGGAGTCAGAGGAACATAGACAGTAGGCAACAAGTTGAAAATAAGATCTCCAAACAGATGAGATAGTGATTCATAGTATTGCCTAGACAATAATGGTTAAGCTGGCTACTTGATTGTGCTGTTGAAGATGTTTAATTTTTGATGATAGTAATATGGTCAGTCTCCATCCTTACCACCTGTTCCCAACACCCAAAACAAAAGGGAACAGACTAAATTCTACATTAGAAAAACTCATAGTACTGTTCAGATATGTCATAGGATAATAAAGATTTATATTTAATTTTTCTGGAGGAGTTTAAAAATTATCAGATGGTTTATTTGACCTCTAAGATTCTCCTGGCTTTAAATTTCTGTGATTTTTTTTTTTTAATAAAAAGAAATGGCTGATGATTTAAATCACATTTGGCACTTTAAAATGTTAATTCCATTCCCTTTCATTTAGCATATATGATAACAGGAAGGAGAAAATAAGTGAAGAAAAAGTAGAAGACATTTGGATACCTCGAGAGGATAAAAACAATCTTCTGATTGAGTCTGCCTCTGAGTCAGAATACTCAACAGTGGAAGAATGCTTCCAGAGTTTAAGAAGAAAAAATTCAAAGGCATCAAGGTTGAGGACACAGAAAGCACTGAGCTTGGACCCAGTGAACAGGCACAGTTATCCCCTAAGCTCAACAAGTGGAAATGCTGATTCCTCGGGCATTTCCTCAAATGCCATATCTCCCTATGCCTGTTTTTATGGTACGTCTTCGAAGAAGGTGAAGTCAGGGTGGCTGGATAAGCTTTCTCCTCAAGGGTATGTATTTACTCATTTGTTTTATTTCAGAAGTAGCCTATTTCAAAAAAATTAAAATTCACTCATTTCTGAGTCTGCAAGATTGCTGCCTCTCCCCAAACCCTTCCCCTCAAGAGTTCCTGGTTTTAGGGTGACTCAGTCCATTTTTGCAAATGCTATTTTTTTTTTGGACAGGCAGAGTTAGACAGAGAGAGACAGAGAGAAAGGTCTTCCTTCTGTTGGTTCACCCCCCAAATGGCCGCTACAGCTGGTGCTGCGCCGATCCAAAGCCAGGAACCAGGTGCTTCTTCCTGGTCTCCCATGCGGGTGCAGGGGCTCAAGCACTTGGGCCATCCTCCACTGCCCTCCCTGGCCACAGCAGAGAGCTGGACTGGAAGAGGAGAAACTGGGTCTAGAACCTGGTGCCCATATGGGATGCTGATGCCGCAGGTGGAGGGTTAACCAAGTGAGCCATGGCGCCAGCCCCCGCAAATGCTATTCTTGAGATGCAGGGGAGGATATATGTAATATAATGCTGCAACTAAGGATCTGAAGAATAAATTAAAGTTATGACCTCATATCTAGATTCCCAATGTTAGTTTCTAACTTCACACCAAGATAGACTATGCGGTATCCCTTGTGTAGCAAAAGAAAAACACAGCACACTGAGTTGGTGTTATCAGCCCACTCTGCTTGGCTCTTGCTCATATCATAACAGTGTTCTGTTTGAAAATACAAAGCTATTGTAGTTAGGTAGAAAAATGTCATTGTTAGATTTAGGCATTCATTGTTACTGATACATTGTTTCGATTTTTTTTATGTTTTACAGACAGTCTGAATCCTTTGAATTTTATACATTTAAAAACAGATTTATCATTTCAGATATTTACGAAGAAGCTTGTGTCCCTTAAGCATTTTACATTATTGACAAAACTTCAGGGAGGAATTACATGTAATTAGAATTGTTTTCTGGCATTCCAGTTTTTTGAAATCTCTACTAGAAATGTTGTTTGTGATTTATTAAATTATTTTGGGACTAAGCTTTTCATGTTGAAGCAGCTAATGTGGCGAGTCCCTGTAGTTTTTTTCCACTGTTGCTCTGAAATGTGTTGTTTCTAGAAATCCTTGATTTGCTCTAAAATAATTTTGCTAGTAAGAAAAACTACAGCCTCAGATGACACGTTGGGACTTCTTAAGCCATGGGAGAAAACCCAGACTTTTATGATTAGTAATTATGTGGTTAATACTTTAAATGGCCGCACTGTTTTAGATAATTAGATCATGAATAAAGTGAAACAGACTACTTAGTTATTTCGTGTCACTCCTTTCTGGTGACACTAGGATGACAAAATGGTATGCTGTGTGTATTGTCTGTTTTTAATCTGTCCTCAGTGTTATTGGTAAATGCCTGTTCAAATATCCAAGGCATGAGTCAGCCCTCAACTACACGTACTGCTGGAATAAAACAGTGAGCTTGAGTGTGCTCAAATCTTTCATTTCTATAAAATGTAAGTGTTAAGGGAGAGCCAGTTGCTCTCAGTGGGAATGGGAAGAATCTACGGAGCCGTGGTGCACAGTGCAGTGTCTAGCAGTTCTTTTGTGTTCCCTGGGGGTGTCACTCTCCGTAGAGTTGGTGTGCTGGAGATCCAGGTACATTGAGAAAGCCTTGCCATTAGGTCAGTCAGAACAGTTCTCTTCTTTATAATGGAACTTTGAGTTTCTATCCTTTCTATTCTGAATTTGCTCGAGTTTAGATATTAGTTTTCTAGATTTGTATTTTGTCCTATTGGGGAAATCATTTAGTTTCTGGCTTAGAGTTTTTCTCCTGGATACCAGGATAAGATTTTAAACAAATAAGCTTGTTATCACACCAAGAAATGTAACAACTCTTCTACGTGATTATATTGCTTTGACTTAATTCAGAAGTAGAATCTGAAATTTTTCCTTTCCACTATTTTCTGTAGGCTATTGCGAGGGTTTTGGAGGTGCTTTTTAATAAGACTAAGTAATGGCTCTCCTTCCTTGAGAAGAGGCTGCAGAACTTTGCTTAACTCAAGGCCACATCTGTTTGATGCAAGTAGCATTGATTGAGACCGCATTGTGAATTCCACAGAGCAGATGCCAGTAAACATTTTTGCAACAGGTCAGGTAGTAAATACTGGAAGCTTTAGAGCCATATGGCCTCTGTTGAAGCTGTTCAGCTGAACAGTTGTAGTATGAAAACAGACATAGATAATTTATAAACCATTGAATGAGGCTGTGTTCCAGTAAAACTTTATGGTGATGGGTCATAAAGGCATAGACCAAGTTAGATGGTTGACTAAAATCTCCTGTTATAGCCAGTATACTCCAGCTCTCCTGGGCTCTAAATAGAAAAGTATAACCCAATAGATCACAAACTAAAGAAGCTGCTTTCTATTATTCTATTAAATGTGGAGTAATAAAAAGCAGGTTTCCTCCTTGGGAGCCCCTAGACTGACTTTGTGCCTGAAATGCTCTTCCTATAGAAAGCAGCATGACTTGAATCTTACCTTTCTCTAGTGCTACTGTGGTGTCTCCTTTGCATAGGCTCTGGCCACTAGATTTAACGTTGCAGCTGTCCCTCTCCTCTGATGCCCATCACTCCCTTAATTTTCATCAGTAGGGCTCATGTGCCAGAATTTTCATTTATTTCTTGTAAGCGCCATTGAGGACAACCAGCTCTGTGGCTTTTGTTTAATGCAATTTCCTGAGTAGAACATTGCCTAGCATAGGAGGGTTATTGTTGAATAGATCAGGGGAAAACTTAGCGTTAGTTATTCTATTTTTCTTTTTAGTTTTCTAGGGACTTTATCCCACAAACTGCTGAACTCAACTCTATACAAGTGCCACTGCTCTAACATTTATTAACAGAGATGTGAACTCTTCAGTGTTTTATATAAGCATGTTTCATCCTTGTAGCCATATACATGATTTATCAAAACACAGTTTAAAAAAACCCCACATTCCAGTTACTGTTTTCCAATTAGTGCTTGAAACTGCTCTCAGTCATGAGTGATGTTAAATAAAATAGTAAGATTCATGAACTGAACTAATTGCACATGGTTGATTCTCTGCTTTTGAGATAAAAATGCCAGTTCTGAGTCAAAGCACAGAATGTGAAAACTTTCTAAGATTTGATTAAAAAATAACTATATAATATCCAATAAGTTTCCAGTTAAGCACAAAATATGAAAAAACAAATTTTTGAATGGCATAATAAGGAGTAGGAGTATTGGTTTAAAAATTTCATGAAATTTGAAAACATGTTGAAGTTGAATCTATTGGCAGTGTTTCAAACAGATCAAAGCATATTAATCAGCTTAATATTATTTGTTTTTAAAATAGCTCAAAGGAGGGCAGAGTTTGGCAGATGGTTAAGACTCCACTTGAGTGGTCCACATTGCACATCAGAGTGCCTGGATTTGAGTCCCACCTGTGCTCCCGTTTCCAGCCTGCTGTTGAGCACCTTGGGAGGCAGCAGGTAATGGCTCAGTTGATTGAGTCCTGTAACCCACTGTACTAAATTCCAGACTCCTGGCTTCCACCTGGCTCAGTTCCAGCCACTGGGCCATTTAAGGAGTCAATCAGTGGATGAGAAATCTGTATTTCTCCATCTTTTAAATATAATAAACCAGTAAAAATCTAATGAAATACATAAAATTAGTAAAACAAATTCATTACACTTATTTTATTTTAACTAATATTAAATTTATTTTAACTATTATGAAAATTTAACTAATATGAAAACTAATATGAAAAAATATAAAGACTTAGTCAAATAAACCAGTAAATTATTTAAATTTTCACTGAATTTCAGGAATTTCAAAATGTTCCTTCCTCCACATTTTCCCAATTGTAATTAATAAACTCAAGCTTTTCAGAGCTGTGTAGATGCAAGTATGAGAAAGCAGGTAGAATTTATTCAAGTATTTCCTAAATAAGTAACTCAGAGGAAGAGTCCTAGGAGTTTCTGTGAGGAAAGACTGTGGCAGAGTGTTCCACTCTTCTTTTTGGAGGTGCATGAACTGAAATCTCTGCTTCTGTGACAAGGAAGCCCTTGTGACTGTTTTTAAGTCATTGTTTTCTAAAGATGACTGTGCACAGCGTAACTCACTGAATATAGTCATAAAAACTAACACACACACACACATATATATATATAGAATTTCTTGTTTTATTTGACAAGATGTTTCAGGTTTATTTCTTACTTAGCTAAGTCAATCTCTTTAAGTCAGTCTCTCTCTCTCCCTCTCTCTCTCTTTAATTTTTTTTAACCATTGGGTAGACTGTTTTGGTAATAGGAGCGTGGGAAAGCAGAAGCTGAACACATGAGGTTAACTCAGCTATTATGTAGTAAGCATATATATAATGTATATATCTTTTCAGGATATGGAGGATACAAATTAAGCAAGATGTGTTCTTTGCCTGGTTTTAGGGATATAAGAAATATATACAAATAACAATAAAACCAAAAGACCAGGGTATAATAATTGGTTCAGACTGCAAGGTTGAAGAGTACAGACTGCAAGGTTGAAAAGTACTTCTTAGAAAAAACTCCATGGCTCAGAGTGGCAGTTAATTTGAAGAAATGGATAAGATTTTTATCACCATTTTAAACTGGAATATTGAAATAGCATTTTTAGCTGCACTGCTGTCCTGGCTGGAGGGAGTAAACCACACCGAGGTAGGTGATACCTGAGTGTACCGAAACGTAAAACGGAGAGCAGAGGTCAAGAGCAAGGTGGAGGTTAGGGTTATTTTACTGAAGATGAAAAGTTGGGCTGTTGAACCAGGTGGGGCAAAGTGCCACTGAAATTCATGTTCAAGTTGAATGGAGATCTAGGGAAAATGGAAAAGCCAGAGGTCAAATACCAAGAAAAGATTGAATCCCGGGCAGAGGCTGGGAGTCAGACTACCCAGGAGCCAGCGGCCCGTGATTTGGTGGCATTCAGAGCTTATACTGCTTGTACCTTTTTCAGTGACCGATTGTCGAGTCATTTTCCAGTGTTTATGGCTGCTTTGGTAGAGTGATTCCTCTCCCTGGTCCTCAGCTGTTTGAGTGCCTCCAGTCTCCTGCTAATGCTGTTCAGAGCTGGCTTTTCACTGAAATGCAGATATTGTGGGAAAGTGAATCAGCCTGTGTGACTAAGGTGTTCCCTGTGAACACCAGGAACTTCAAATTGAATCTTAGATCCCTGATAAAGAGTTATCTTTCTATACCAAAAATTAGGTGCCTCTTTCCAAAATCACTTGTCACTTGCAAAGATTGTGCCAAGAATAGATAGCTTTGTAATTTTATTTTTAGTTTGAGAAAAACACATTCTTACTTTTTGTCTCCATTAAAATAACCTAGCTAATTCCTTCTAGTCAGTCCAGCTGTAGTGAAGTGAATAAGGGCCCTGGGATCAGACAGACAGAAATCAGAGTTGTCAACATCGTTCATGCACTGTGTGGCTGAATGGGCGAGATTTCCTCTATGGGATCACTGGGAAAAGTAGGTAACTTTAGGCTAGATATTTAATTGGTGCTCAATAAACCTCAATTTTCCTTCTGCTCAGAAGAACACTGTTTTATGGCAGGTGACCTTTGATAACATTACTGCAAGTGAGTTCTAGTCACTTCTTGCCGTGACATGTACTTGTTTAAGGGAAAAAAAAAGCATCTGTTCACCTTGAACTTTCGAAATTCAATGTTTTCATTGGTTCTAAAACCACATAATTTAAGTGTCAGAAAGTTCTACATGGGTTATTAAAAAAAAAAAAAAGGTGGCTTTTCCTGCCCTCCAATTTCTTTTCAAGAGACAGCCACTTATAACTGTTACAGTAGTTTCTTTTACTATTTAATTTATATGTCTTAATACTGATTTTTATTTTTTATCATTGAGTCACTGCCCCGAAAGATCATATTAACTCATCACCATTCTCTTCCTTCTCTTTTAGCACAGACAGAACGGTCATCCCCTAAATACGGTTATATAAACTATTTGGATTTTATATATAATTCAATTTTATATTCTTACGCCTGAGTACTATTTATGTTTGGGTTATGTAACATCATAGAGTTAATTTTTCTTTCAGTTAATAATTGTTACTTTGTTTTGGTCTTAATAATTGCTTATCTTTTTGCTTGCTGAATTTTTATAGGCTTTTTCATTCGTCTAAAATTTCTTTCTCAGAAGTATAACTGTCTGAAATAACCAAAATATATAAAGTCATGATTTCCATCATCATATAGGCCTAATAGAGCTTGATTAGTTTGGGCTGGTTGGGCTCCAGGCCTGCTGCACAATCAGTATCCTGGGGTCCTCTCATCATTATCTGGGGGTTTCATGGCTCTTATATTTTTGTCTTTACCAAATCTCACATCACTATGCAGTGCCCACCTCCTTGCTTTGGGTAAATAATAGCACCTTTTGGCCTCCAGGGATATTTTTTGAGACTTTTACATTTTGAATGTGTCTTTTTTTTTTTTTTTTTGACAGGCAGAGTGGACAGTGAGAGACAGAGACAGAGAGAAAGGTCTTCCTTTGCCATTGGTTCACCCTCCAATGGCCGTCGCAGCCGGTGCACTGCGGCCAGCGCACCGCGCTGATCCTAAGGCAGGAGCCAGGTGCTTCTCCTGGTCTCCCATGTAAGTGCAGGGCCCAAGCACTTGGGCCATCCTCCACTGCACTCCCGGGCCACACCAGAGAGCTGGCCTGGAAGAGGGGCAACCGGGACAGAATCCGGCACCCCAACCGGGATGAGAACTCGGTGTGCCGGCGCCACTAGGCAGAGGATTAGCCTATTGAGCCACAGCGCTGGCCTGAATATGTCTTTTTTATTATATAAGCATGCTTGTTGATAATCTTATCATGTTTCGGACATCTTGGCTTTCTTAAAATTGAAAACATATGATTTAGAGTAGATAAATATTAGCGCTTTGTGGAAGTATTTTAGCAATTCCTATATACACATTCATATATACAAATATATACATTTTCTTTATTCATTGCTAATGCATTGCTTAAAAGTCTCAAACATAAAAGAATAATTAGATAATAAACAATTAGGTGGATAAATGAGTCATTAAGTAAATAAATATCTGTACTATTGGATACTATCATAGTTACAAGAAATGTTCAGCCTTATTAAGGTTAGAGGAGAGAATCAGATCCAGTCTGCTGTCATTCTTCAAGTTTACATACACAAGACAGATGAATCTGGAATAGCATATTGTTGATAGCTCTTTTCCTCAGGGTTTGGGAAATTGAGAAATAATGTTTCTGATGATTTAAATACTATGATTAATTAAAGCTGTAAATTAGACTTCGTGCCTTTGAGTTTCACTTCAGTTGTATGACTTTTAAAGGGGACACTTTGATAGCCTCTGATACCTTCATTTATTGTAATTGTTTAGCATGCATGTTAGATTTTGAGGTTTTTTTTTTTGTTTTTTGAAAGCTTAAAAAGGATCTTAAACTCTACTCTCACTTAGGAATGAAATTAAATAGGGTACCTCTGTGTAAGTACTCTACAGATAAAGATTTAATTGAGTATGTATATGCTGTTGTTGATAAAAGAATGTTTGAGGTGTACATTTCGAAACAACAGCCACTGACACAGGTAGCAAAGCTGTGTTTATGAAAGCTGTTGCAACTGTACACCACCTGGCCTGCCAGCGCTCAAGGGAAGAGTTTATAGAAATCCGTTCCGTAATGGTGCACAAGCCTTATAAATTATTCTAAAAAAGCGTCTTAAAGAAATGTTTCCCTTCAGAACCTTAAACGCAAAGTAAGATACAGCCCAGGCTAATGTGATTCCTGTCTACTTTAACTTTTTCTCCTGCAGGGATTCTGAAGCACTTTGTAAAATTGAACTCACATATAAAATGTGTAGAGGTCAAATGTTATTACTTCCTGGGGGAGTGTCCAGGATGCTTTGTTACATGTAGTGGAGTCTGCTTTGTGAGTGGTTAAGAGCATAGTCTGTGGGAAGGGAATGCTCAGTGTGACTCCCATTATGCCTCTGCTAGTTGTATGTAACTGACCTGTGTCTCAGTGAGTTTATCTGTAAAGTGGGAATGTATGGTTGGTTGGAGGCTTAAATGAGTTAATATTTGTGCGTGGCTTGGCACAGAACCTGGAACAAAGCATGATATAAATAAATCTTTGCTACTTTTATTAGCAAATGTATTGTCCAATGCGTTTGTATTGACTGAAACTTTAACACCTCTTCTCTGTATAACTGTAGTTATTTCAGATATAATTTTTATTGCTTGATAGCAAGAGTGCAGTCTGAGGTGCCATTTTTTAACACCTCACCTTTTTTTAATATTTTGAAACAAATTGTTAAATAAAATTTAGGAGAAAAGCTACCTTCAGATAACTGTTTGTTAGGTGTAGTCAATTATTTGAAAGGCAGAGCAACAGAGAGAGAGAGAGGAGAGATATTTTCCCATCGCTGGTTCATGTCCTCAGATGTCCACAACACTTGCCAGGGCTGGTGAAGCTGAACCAGGAGCCAGGGCTTCCATAGAGGGGGCAGGGACTAAGGCAAGTGAGTCTGCTGTGTCCTGGGATGCACATTAGCAGGAATCTAAATAGGAGGTTGAGGCCGGCACTCTAGTGTGGGATGCAAGCATCCCTAGGTTGCTGCTTAACTCACTGTGCCACAATGTTCTTCTCACAGAGAAAGCTTGTAAAGGACTTCTGCAACCTCTAGTAGTATGCATATTAATTAAACTTAATTCCAGTGGAATTAGTTTCCTGTATGTAATAGACTTTTATAAATACATGAGAGGAATATTATTAAACTCTTAAATAGGAAAGATAATTCTTAAAATATGTAATGTCAATATTTACTTTTTTGTTTAATTTTTTAAAGATTCATTTATTTATTTGAAAGAGTTATAGAGGGAGGTGGAGACAAGGAGAGAGGTCTCCATCGGCTGGTTCACTCCCCAGAGGGCCGCAATGGGATGTGGAGAGTGAATCACAGATGGAAGCGTACTCTGTGTTTGTCTGTCTTCCCCTCTCTCTGTCTCTAAACAAACAAATAAATAAATAAACAACATTTTGTAAGTTAGTAAATATATTTTTCATGGAAAAAAGAACAATTTTTTTTTTAAAGATTTATTTATTTATTTAAGAGGGAGCGTTAGAGCGAAAGATATTCCATCCACCACTTCACTCCCCAGATAGCCACAATGGCTAGAGCTGGGTCAATCCAAAGCCAAGAGCCAAGAACCCACAAAGGTTCAGGGACCCAAGCATCTGGGCCATCTTCCACTGCTTTCCTAGGCCACAAGCAGGTAGCTGGGTTGGATAAGACGCAGCCAGGACAGGAACTGGGGCCCACATGGGATGCTGCCACCGTAGGCGGAGGCTCAGCACACCATACCACAGTGCTGGCCCCAGATTTGTTATTTTATAAACAGAAAATAAACATCACTGGAACACTTTATACTTAATTTCACTTTTTATTTATTCAAACACTAAACATTAGGTTTCTCACACAACAAAATGAAAACTGTATGGACTTACCTGTTGTTAAAGAAATAAGTCACTAACAAGCTTGAAAACCCACCATAAATTCCTACATGGTTTATAAATATGTTTTAGAATTGAAAATAGATTATTTCATCAGCATCTCCTCACTACTTCCATCTCTCAGACCCAGGTAGCCACCATTATAGAAACCATCTGTTTCTGTGAGGTTAGCCTTCTAGTGATGCTGGTCAAAGGAAACAGACATTCGCATGTAAGAAGAAGAATGGACAGCACAGTGTGTTATAGCCCAGGAGATAGCTACGTTAATTGGCTTGTTTGTGGGAATTATTTCATAGTGTGTATCAAATTATCACACTACACACCTTTATATAACCTTTGTCAATCATACATCAGTAAAGCTAGAGAAAAAAACAATTATAATTCTATACATCTGCACTTGATACTTTCCTGTTTAAAAATGCAAAATAATTCAAGATGCTTCTTATATTAATTTACATAAAAGTTGAATAATCTACCTTTCTAATTAAAAATGTTAATCAACCTATTTTCTCAGTGTGAATGTGAAACTGGATTTTAAATGCTGGTTAGTTAAAGGTAAGAACTTACATTTAGATCCTTTCTCACAGTATTTTCCCACTTTCTAGCTATTGGAAACTTGGATTTCATATTGGTAAACCTACAAATCCATCAAAATTTCATTTAAATAATAAAGAGCTTGACTAGGACTGTGCCTCTAAATGCTTAAATAGAAATTTAAATTAATAAATATTGATGGGGCTGGCGCTGTGGCTTAGTGGGTAAAGCCTCTGCCTGCAGTACTGACATCCTATATGAGCACCAGTTCAAGACTCAGCTGCTCTACTTCCCATATAGCTCTCTGCTATGGCCTGGGAAAGCAGCAGAAGATGGCCCAAGTCTTTGGGCCCTTGCACCCATGTGGGAGACCCAGAAGTAGCTCCTTGCTTCAGATCAGTCCATTTCTCCCCTGTGTGGCCATCACTGCTGCCTCCCAGGTTCTTCAGTAGCAGGAAGCTGGAGTCAGGAACTGGAGCCCAAAATTGAATCCAAACACCCCGATTAGGTATGCAGGCATCCTAACCACCAGGCTGAATGCCTGCTCCCTTTACTACATATTTAATAAGTGCGTTTGATAAGCTAGCAACTATCACAGTGATTTTACTTTGCTTTGTTTGCAAATGGTTTCTGTATTCAAAATCTCAAGATCTATTATGGACAATGGATGAAACAAAACAAGCATATAATCACAAATTCTGATAAGTTGCACTGAGTGAAGAAATGCAGCAAGAGAACAAAGCAGCTAAACCATCTGTATGGTAGGCAGGGATAAGCAGTTATGCAAATGACTCAAGTTGAGATCTTCTGGATAAGAAAGAGCCATCCGTGTCAGGGGCACAGAGAGAGCATTCTAAGCAGAGAAAATGGCAGATGGAATGGTCACAAGTTACAAATAGGTGTAGAGAAAAGAGGCAGGTAGTGTCTACAGAGTTGCTGCCCACAACTGTAGATGACTGACTGTGAATGAGAGCAAAGCTTGGTAGATTGCAAAATAGCTCTCCAACCACAGAGTGTATCTTTCCCTTGCTATGCCATGTGGCTTTTGCTTCCATTCATTTTTGACTGGGATTTTTCTTTTTTAAAAAAAGACTTATCTATTTACTGGAATAGTAGAGTTACACAGAGAGAGAAGAGGAGAGGAGAGGAAGGGAGGGAGGGAGAGAGAGAGAGAGGTCATCCATCCGATGGTTCACTCCCCAATTGGCCGCAACAACCAGTACTGTGCCGATCCGAAGCCAGGAGCCAGGAGCTGCTTCTGGGTCTCCCACGCGGGCACGGGGGCCCAAGGACTTGGGCCACCTTCTACTGCTCTCCCAGGCCACAGAAGAGAGCTGGATGGAAAGTGGAGAAGCTGAGTCTTGAACCGGCGCTCGTATGGGATGCCGGCACTTCAGGCCAGGGCGTTAACCTGCTGCACCGGAGTACTGGTCTGGGGATTTTTCATACTTACCTTTCCCTCTGTATATTATTACAGAGATTTAATAATCTTTAAAAAAAACATTGTACAGGGTCTGAGTCCACCCATAAAAGGATGGACTGGGTCCGAGGAAAGGTGAGTGCACCGCTCGCCCGTTCCCCAGCCTCCCGATCCCGGAGATAATCAGACGCAGCGGAGAGCCAAGTCTAGCGAGGACTCATTTATTCCATGCGAAACTGAACCTTTTATAGCACAAAACTGCAGAGTCATTGGGGCAGGGCTAAGAACCAACCAATCACTTAAAAGGTCACTTTACGGGGGGGATTTCTATAGGACTAGCCATATGTCTATACTAGTCTTGTTACCGCCCCTGATGTTGCATAGCCAATTAGCTTTTGAGTTCTGCCCATCTTACTTCCTCTGGGCGCCATCTTTTTTGCCCCTCCTTGGTGCCGCCCGGTCCGGGGGCCACGTGCACGCACGCCAGACCCCTCCCTGCGCTGCTATCCCCAGGACACCTGCCAGCTGGCTCCACAGGCCCTGGCTTGGGTTAGTTCACGGCTCGGCTCCACGTGGCTCCATTCCGCGCAGCTTGGGGGGGGGCACCCGCGCATGCGGAGCCCCCAGGCCTGGCCTGGCCGCACCACGGCCGTGCTCATGCCCCGCAACATTGAATTTTCAGTAAGTGAATGTAGTTACCTGGTGGTTGAGAAAATTAAAGTGCTGGGAAAATATCTTAGGAGCTAAGGCTCTCCTAGGCTGAGGTTGTATTTGGCTTTTCTTAGCCAAGAGTAGAGTTTGTCCTTTAAAGTATCAGTGTCTGAGAGGGAAGGCGGATCTGGTCAGATGGTGCCGTCTTTGATCTGTAAGCCTCACAGATACCAAGCTACCTGCCCTCTTTCTTCCTCTCCCCATTTTCCCGTGGACGTGACCATTAAGCTCTTGGATGATGCCTCCCGTTGCAAACTGTCCAGATGGTGATGGGATTCTGAAAAAGCTTCACGAGTCGAGCTGACTGTGATTAAACAGTTTTAAGTAAGAAAAGTTAAAGTAGTTGCCCTTGGAGCCTTGGCAGGATTTGAAACATGGAATTTAAATCTGAGTTTTTAGACGTTTTCCTGCCTTCTCTCAGCCTTCTTTTAAAAGAGTCTGATGATGCAAGTGCTGATTGTTTAAGTCTTTATTTGTGTCATCCTGCCTGTGTGCGGAATCCCATCACTCATTCACTCAGCCATGTTCTTTCTTGGTGCTTACTCACATGATACAGTAGAGAAGGGAACATTCTGGGACTTTGTGTTTCTGAAGCCTAAGGGCAGGTTGGAGACAATAAGCAAGAACACAAATACGGGTGTAAACAATTAGCACCTGTATTATGTCCTATGAGGAAAAGTAGAGGCTCCTTTGAGAAAGAATGGCTTTGAGATATGCCTTTGATTGGGTTATGAGAAACGGCATTTCTGTGATGGTTGAAGTACAGCTGAATGATAAGGAGTTTGGACAGGGAGCAGAAGGGGGTAGCTCCCCACAGATGTTGCCTGTTTTTATTTTATTTATTTATTTTTTTATTTATTTTTTTTTTGACAGGCAGAGTGGACAGTGAGAGAGAGAGACAGAGAGAAAGGTCTTCCTTTTTGCCGTTGGTTCACCCTCCAATGGCCGCCGCGGATGGCGCGCTGCGGCCGGCGCACCGCGTTCGTCCGATGGCAGGAGCCAGGTGCCAGGTGCTTTTCCTGGTCTCCCATGGGGTGCAGGGCCCAAGCACCTGGGCCATCCTCCACTGCACTCCCGGGCCACACAGAGGGCTGGCCTGGAAGAGGGGCAACCGGGACAGAATCTGGCGCCCCGACCGGGACTAGAACCCGGTGTGCCGGCGCCGCAAGGCGGAGGATTAGCCTGTTGAGCCACGGCGCCGGCCGCCTGTTTTTATTTTAAAAGGAAAATTATTTGTGCTACTAAGCCCTAGAAGTCCACCGTTCACAATATAAGATGGATGAAGGCCAAAAGAAAATCTGGCTTTGCCGAGTTACCCTCAGGATTGTGTGGGGAGGTGTACATTTGCCTTCTCCAAGTGTGGCAGAGAGAAGCATAAAATGAATGCGAAGTACTTTATTTATTCAATGTAAAATTTTCCTTACCTTTCAGCTTTTTCAAAAAGATTTTTTAAATTTTTGTTTGAAAGGCTGGGTTACAGAAAGGGAGAAGGGGAAGAGAGAGAGAGCTATCCAGCTTCTATCTTCCAATCACGGGTTCAATCCCCAAATGGCCACAAGGGCCAGCGCAGGGCTGGGCTAGGCCAAGCCCACACCAGGAGCCTGGACCCCCATCTGGTTCTCCTACATGGGTGGCAGAGACCCAAGCATTTGGGCCATCTTTCATTGCTTTCCCAGGCACATCAGCAGGGAACTGGATTGGAAGTGGAGCTGCTGGGATCTGAACTGGCTGTCATATGGGATGGTCGTGTTGCCCTTAGCAGCTAAACCCTCTATGCCACAAATTTAACCCTGCCTTTCAACCTCTAATGATAGCAATTTGAAGAATCCTTGGGTTATTGGAAGAAGTGAAAACACAGTGGCATGTAATGCTGTTGGATGTTGCACTATGAAGAGAGCCCATTACAGACAGGCCACAAGAAGTTATAAAGAGGCACAGAAATGAAAGAAGAAGGTGGAAGGAGGGTGGGGGGGGGGTCATTTGTGGCTATATGATGTTAAGGTCCTTACATCTTACTACGTTATAGTTATAATTCAGAGCTTATATGTGGAAATGGTTTCTGTACTGATGAGCTTTCGAAGTTTTCTTCATTTCAGCCTATTTGGTTTAATTTTATTAAGCAGGATAAATTTGCTACAATTAATATGGGAGCTTTGCAGTATTTCATTTGAATATACCATGTCAGGCTGAGGGAAGGAGCTGGAAGTCACGTTTCCCGCGTTTCCGGAAGTTCTTTTTTCTATCTTTAAATCTTCTGAAAGTCACAGGAAATTATACCAGTTCCTTAAGTGTATCAGAAAAGTGCGAAAGGAAAGGGTAGATGTGGTTGATGTTTACCTATGCATTTAGAAATGTCTTTTCTAAAATTGAAACAGGAAGTGAGTTTCCTTATATTATCTGTGTTAAAGGCTAAAAATTTCTAGATAGTATCAGTCTGAATTGAGAGCCATGTGGAAAACAGGATATCCAAGCTGTAGGATATTCTGACTTCAGGGAAGGGGAATAAAACAAAACAAAAAACAAGCCCAAGGAGAAGTGTTTCTCCACTCTTCCCAAATACTGTCAGAAAGATAATCTCTTTTAAGCCTACAAAGGAAATGGGTTATTATGTTGTTATGCTTTTGGTTTTCATATTGTAAACACTTCCAACAGCAATTGCCTTTCATAGAATATTATTTCAAAATATTAATGTTTCAGTAAATTTTGAATGATCAAAAATGGGTGTTTATATTTGGATAAGGCTTTTTTTGCTCATTTAATCAAAATTAGATAATTGCCTCTGTAAATCCAGTTGACAAAAATGTTGTGATTTTAGCCAAATATTGTTCATATCCCAAAGCAAAAATTAAGGTAGGATAGATGTGTAAGCTTCATGAGGAAGGAAAGCCTACATAAGCATATTATCTTCATTAAAAGATTATCTTTATTTATGGAAATGGATTGATGTGCAGTGTACATAACACTTTGCCTTGCACTGAACCTTTACAAGAGTGTATGGCAAAATGGGTGGCAATGTCATTTTTTAAAATACCCTGGTCATCTGATAAGAAAGTGTCATTATGCAAACTTTTTCCTGTGTGTCATTGCCAAAACTGTCCGTTAACTTAAGGTATTGTTGTCTGTGTTATTTAATAGCAAACGGGAATGTTCTCAATGTGGCTACATTACAAATCCATTTGAAACTCAAGTCTATGGTACTTAAATGTAAAATAACAATTTCATCATATTTTATAGAAAACGCATGTTTCAGAAGAGATGGGTGAAATTTGATGGCCTTAGCATTTCTTACTACAATAATGAAAGGGTAAGTGCATTTTTACAGTTTTCAAAGATTACTTTCTGCAAACTAAATGTACTTCACCACGGAGCCAGCAGTTTGATTTTCAAGAATAGGAGTTGGATTATCAACATGAAAAGAATTTGAATACAATAAAACACTCTTTTATAATTTAAGTCTGTCTTGAGGCATAAAGTTGAGATTTTTTTTATTCACATCTCACTATTTATAGAGTATCTTCTGTAAACTCTAGGAA
The DNA here is from genome assembly GCA_949820135.1 of Sylvilagus floridanus. Lineage (NCBI taxonomy): Eukaryota > Metazoa > Chordata > Mammalia > Lagomorpha > Leporidae > Sylvilagus > Sylvilagus floridanus. The sequence goes on along the minus strand of OX463242.1, from coordinate 28,871,536 downwards.
CTGCTATGAACAAGATAAAGATGAATAAGAAATGCTGTTATCCTAGAGAGCAGGGGGAATGTTTACACATGATATTGTAAGTGGGAAGGGCAAAGCAAGGAGAGGATGCTTGGTACTCTAGGAGTGGGAGGAGTTTGCAAGAGATTTAATTTGATAGAGGGATTGAAGACAGGGGGAATGTGCATAGGTAGAAACTAGAGAGAACAGGGAGGTGCCCACATGGGAGAGTGTGGCCCACGTACAAGAGTACTTCAGTTTGTGGAAAATGGAATTAAAAGATGTTCATTGGGGCAGCTGTGGAGCAGCACGTTAAGCCCCCTCTTGGGAAGGCAGTGGATGATGGCTGAGGTGCTTGCAATCTTGCTACACACATGAGTGGCCCAGATGGTGTTCCTGTCTCCTGGCTTTGGCCTGGCCAGTCCTGGTTGTTGTATGCATTCGGAGAGTGAACCAGAGGATGGAAGATTAATCTCTCTCTCTGTCCCTCCCCCTCCCCTTCTGTATCACTCTGCCTTTCAGAATATAAAAATAAATAAATGTTTACCAAAATATGTTTATTTTGGTGTAAAACATTTTGAAGTACATACACATGAGGGGACTTCAGGACGTTCATGAAAAATGTATATTGTGAACAAAAACTGTGCATGGATTTCAAATGTATTGTGCTAAATTACTTTTTTAATTTCTCTTTTCCCAAGACCTTTTGAAATTCTCCTATGGTACATTTGACTACACAGTTTTTTTTTTTTTTCCTAGTTGCAGACTAGATGAGAAGGAGACTTGTAGAGATTAGGCTAAGAAGGTTTTTTTGAAAATACTGTTACGTGAAAATGGCTACAATAATAAAGACATTTCAGAAAGTTCATGGGAATTGGAATTAAATGTTTTAATGACAGATAAATTAAAATTGAAAGTCCACATATAGTTATTTTGGAATACACCACACTTCAAGTATTAGGAAAAGGATAGTCTGTGTCTCAGAAAAACATCATTTTAATAAGTGTTTCATGAAGTTTTTGAAGTCACCTCATTGTTCTTGAGCAAGCTGAGTTCTCAGCATGTCTTAATAGGTGTGAGAATGTCTTTACTTATAGGAGATGTAGGTTGAAATATTTAGGATCTAGTATCTTTTCTGTGAATGTTTTTCAAATACTATGGTTCTCCATATTGATCTCTGCAAACATATACATTACCACACATACAGAGTTAGATAAAACCAATTCTGAAGATGGAATAAGTTGTCAAATGAAGCTGGAGGTTATAGGGTTGTTTGTTGTACTGTACTCTTAACTTCTCTGAGGTTGAACATGTCCTTAATAAAGTTAGAACTAGCAAATATGCCACATATTTAGGTTAGTAAATCAGGTTTGTTTTTTTTTTTATTAACTATAGACTTTGTCTTAACATACTAACTTTTTAAGACTTAACCAATTCCTTTAATTTATAGCTTATAGCCTAACCTTATTTCCTTATGATTTAGAGATCCCCTATGCCAAATTATGGTGATTTTGTGACTTGGGTAGACCTGTAGACTGCTGCTTCAGTGCTGCAGGGCAGAAAAGCGTATGCTTTCAGAGAGTAACACATCATGCAACAGAGCACAGACCCTGTGCTATGCTGCTGAGAACAGTAGGTTGAGAGAAGTGTTAATTGTTTGGTTTCACTTTGCAAAGATCTAGATAAAGCATCAAATTGGTTTAAGCACACTGCTTTGAGGTTTCCAATGATGAGATGAATACTTCTTAAAAGCTGTCCTTCTCCCTTAGCAAGTGTTTCAAGTTCCTTTGTACATTTGAATGTAGAATGTGGATGCCTAGGGTGAGCACTGTGTGGTCTCCATATTGGATGGAATCTGACAGCGGATTGTTCTCAGTGTCCTTTCCTAGTTTGAGTGAAAGAGGGGAAACAGACCACTCAGGGGTGTGACAGGTTTCCATTGCCATGGGGCTCTGGTGGTGGTGGCATCCTTATTCCCGTTGGAGAATTTCTAATAACCGTGCACAAATGGGTTGTTCTGTTCTGTTCTTTTTATCCTTAAAAGCTCATCTCAGCTGCTGTGCAGAGATGAGGCCTATTCAGTTTTGAGATAGTGGTGCAGGCTTGATTGGAAATCAAGATAGAAAGTCCATATTAAAATGAGTTATAATTTATTTAATTTAATATCAAGTATTTTTAAAAATTCTGAATTTTAAATTGCTGCTTCCTAAAGCATTTTGTCCGTGTGTTGTCCAGATGATTGGTTACATCTCAGTAAAAAAAACAAAAGCACTGCTGTGAGGGGTTCCTAAAAAGATACAGTTTTTGTTTTGACCCTTATGATGAAGGAGATGGATAGCTGCTGCCATAGTTACTATCTTGGTCAGCAATTTTAGTGGTTCTGAACAGAGCCGTTGGGTCTTTTAATGTCTAAATGTGCAGTTGCAGATCATGTGGTTGGATACTCGGGAGGTGGCGTGCAGAGTTGCCCATTTTCCCTAGATTTCTTCCACTTTGCTCAGTGCTGTCCATCAGCCCTGTCTCTGAAGGACCCCTTCATTATATCATACACAATGGTATCATCCCAACAGCCTTGGTATCTTATCCACTGCTAAGAAATCCAGCTCACCTCCATTCTCACTCAGCTGTGGGCAGAATTGCCCTGTGGTCATTTCATTGTCTGAAAGTGGTAGATAAATGACAAGCTTGACCTAGATATCTGTGTGGTACAGGCTCAAGGGATTCTTTAAAATGTCTCTCTTTAAGGAAACTTTCACACTCCGAAAAACACAGGCATTTTGAGCTTGTTGTTATTTGAGTATTTTTTTCTATATTGTCTTTATCTTGTGTTGTTACAAGAAAAATGGAAAATCAACTCTGTATTGTTGAAAATGATGAGATTGTCTTGGAATCTCATAATAGATTAAAAATGAGCTATTTAAGAAAATACTACATCCTGAGTTTAAAGTGACAGGGTATTTAGCTTGTCTCATTCATTCACACACACACACACACACACACACACACACACAATTCTGGGGAATCTGTTTTTATCATTACTCCACAAGAAGTATTTATTTATTAACTATGTTATCAGTGTTATAGGCATTTAGAATATTGCTGTTTTTGAGGTGTGTTTTATAGGAAGAAAGAGAGGGGGAGAGAGAGAGAGAGAGAGAAAGATAGAGAGAGAGATTGAGAAAGAGAAACTGACAGGCAGAGATCTTCCATCACCTATTTCGGTCCCCAAATGGACACAATGGCAGAGTTGGGCCCAGCCGGTGCCAGAAGTCAGGAACTCTTTCTGAGTCTCCAGCATGGGCAGCAAGCACCTACGTCCCTAAACCATCATCTGCTGCCTCCGGGCTGTGCATTAGCAGAAAGCTGGGACTGGCACTGCAGCCAGGGCTCTATGCCAGGCACTTTGGTTTTATATGAGGCCCTTCTGAAATGCATTTCAGTCACGATGTTGAAAGTTCTCACCCTTGTTTTTTATTGTTGTTGTTTTTTAAGGGCCCCCTCCCCCACAGTAGTTTTAAAGAGATCTAGTGGAAAAATAATCCACTTTTATTACATTGCTATTTTTTTTCCATATAATGCTGGCTTGATTTTTCTCTGTTGAAAAATGGGTTAAGGGTAACATTTATTCAATAAATAGTTAATTATCTCTCTAGGGTTGCATTTTATAGTCTCCTCACATTCTTAGGCAGGCTAAAATTCAGAGACAGATCACCCAGGGGATAAAGTGCAGATGTGTTTGGATATTCTGAATTTTCTACCATTTGATCTCGGCCACCGCAGACTTAGAGCAGAGAGGTCCTGACCCTGTCGAGAAAAACGCTCTGGCTGCTCCTGCCTCCTCATGTTCTTACGTTGCCTGACAGTGGGGTGAAGTTCTCTCCTTCTTCTCAATTCCTAAAGGACTTACTGATCTAGTTTTGGCTCATATTGCCATTTTATCATTCTTGCATTCATAGAGCTTCCTTTGTGAAGCTAGTCATGTCATATTTCTTTGTAACAGTGTCTGGGTATGCACTGTGGGAAACTTGAGTAGCTCTTCCCCTGTATTTTCCCCTCTGTGTTCTTTCAGCCCCCCAACTCATTTCTGTCAAGATCGTGTGCAAATGTCAGGATCCTCCTCCATGAATATGTAACTTTTTCTAATTTTCTCCAGTGTTCTGATATATGAACAACCATATGCATGGAATTTTAGAAGCAAAACAAGCTGAGAGTCGAGAAGCAAGTCAAGACAGTGTTGCAATTAGCCAGGCATTAGCAATGCAGCCAGGATGTAGGCCTTGTATAGATTCACTAGAAGTGATAGTAAATTTCAAAATATTAAAAGTGAGTCATCAGGGTTTGGTCTAATTGTGATTGACTGGACATGGGATTCATTCATTCAGAAAATATTTCCATAGATAAATACCTCAAAGGCTATTTTGTGAGATGATATTGACCAAATAACCACACAGATAAATATAAAATAACACTTAAATTATAATCAGTAATTGCTCTAAAGGAAAAGTACAGGTTGCTCTCAGCCTAAATTAGGATTACTTGCCAGGGTCAGGATGGGGACCAAAGAGAAGAGACTGGTTGCCGAGGCTTTGCTGAGGAGGGTGTATTCTTGCTGAAGTGAGAAGGATGAGGAGGCAGTAACTGTATGATGATGAGTGCGGACAACTTTCCCTGCCGAGCAAGTAGTGCGTGCAGGAGCATTGGTTTGGACAGAAGCATGCCATGTTCAGGGAACCTCAAGAAGGCCAGTGTGACTGGAATTCAGAATCAGTGTGTCATGGGGAGGAAAGGACACTGCAGGTGCAGGAGAGTCCAAGCCACATGGCGCAAAACATCAGCACCTCTCAAAGGTATCACATCCGGTTTCACATTGATTGCCTAGAGGAGAGATGTTTAAATGGCCTTGTGTAGAAGGAAATCTGTTTTACAGTTTGAGATGCTTAACAGAGTTACATACACTGTGGATGAGTTGAAGTTTGAGAGTGGTGTCGAGTGAAATGGGTAGATAATGAAAGAGGGGAGAGATTTCAGTTTTTCTTCATAAAGCTGGTAGTTGGAAATAATGAGAAAAAAAGACTTTGTGGAGAGATGGTGGAAACTAAGCAGAAGAAACAGGTTATTATCTAAGTGTTTATTTTTTGGCATCCTTTCCCCTTTTCTATGAGGGTGCTTGTTTTTTTTTTTTTTTAAATCACTATTCAGATATCACATTCACTTTTAGCTGCATGAGAGGACATTGAAAAGCCTTCAGGCCTCCATGGTATTGGTATTTAAGATATCATTGAATATTTCGTAGGATTTGGATGGATGCATAAAGCAGGGTTAGGAGATTGGAGCGAGCCAGTGAAAGACAAGAAACTCTTGGAGAACTGAGAGAGAATACCAGGATGATGTAGTCTGTCTTGTGTCTCCTCAACTCAAAGGAGGATGATCCTCCTAGTAGGGTGCCCTGTTGATGACAATGACTGTCCCATACTGGTTTGCTGAGGCGGGAGTTTACAGGGGGTAGGAATGTGAACTTGGTACTTGATCTCTTAGCAGATTCTACTACCGACTGTTTATTTTAGATACTTGGAACCAGCATGGATATGTTGTGGAATGAAAGAGAAGAAACAGTTTAAGCATGTATCAAGATTCTTCTCATGTTCAAGAACTTCTGTATTGTGATTTTATTATTTTTAAGATTTATTTATTTATTTGAAAGGCAGAGTGACAGGGAGAGGGAAAGGTGGCGAGAGACAAGGATCTTCCATCTGCTGGCTCACTCCCCAAAATGGCTACAACAGCTGGGACTAGGCCTGGCTGAAGCCAGGAGCATGGAACTCCATCTGGCTCTCCCACATGAGTGGAAAGGGCCCATGTGCTTGGGCCATCTTCTGTTGCTTTTACTAGGCAGCTAGATCAGAACTGGAACAGCCACGACATGACCTGGTTTGACCTAGTACTCATATGGGATGCCGACTTTGCATACAGCAGCTTAGCCCGTTGTGCCATAGTGCTGGCCCCCATGTTGCGGTCTTACTGTGTAATTTCAGCTTCATCTCTTTGACCCTACATTGCTCTTCTCATATTTGCCTGCTTGACACTTCCATTATGTAGAGCTCCCAACCTGCTTTTTTATTTGGTTAATGTTTCTTAAGTTAGGCTCAAATGTCACTTTGTAAAAACAAAGCTGAACAAACAAAAACAAAAAGACCTTGTCAGCTCTTTTAGCAGAATTGAAAATCTGTGCCTTTGTATTTCCTTATCTGTTAGTTTGTTCTGAGTTTTGAACTTTTCTCTCATCACATTAGCTGGGTTTTCATTCTGAGGCTCTTTGAATGTGTAAGGACTCCAAATTTTCTTTTCAATACAAGGCTCAGTAAATGTTAAACCTTTAATAAGTGATTAAAACTCTGTGGTGATCATCATGCCCAATGACTGGCTAGGGTCCAAGAGAACTCAGATTGAAAAAAAATGATTAAAATCTTAAAATGTGCTTTTGAGCAAAATTGTCATATGTATATATACCAATTACTAGCAGGCAAATCATTTTTTTTTTTTTTTACTCTTTAAGCATTGAGAAACAGAAAGTAAAGTGACACAGCATGAGAGTGAGATTAAAATCCTCACTCCCAGAGCATTGTGTAATATGGTTAATTGATAAAATCCAGTTTCTTATGTCTGATTTTGTTCTCAGTATATGAGTAGAGTAGCAGTATTTTTGAAGTTCAGTTACAGTACCTGCTGTGGCCAGCAGATGCCTGCAAACACCATAAAATCATTTTGACCAGCTTGTCTTAAAGGATTTGCTGCTGTTTTTAAAGAACATGTTGCTGTTCTTTGGAACTGAATACTGCTGGTATAGTAGGATTGTTTGTATTTGATTCTTTTCTATTTAATTGCAGTTGTAAACAATTGAAAACACATCTCACTTAAAGGGGGCATTTAATAGTCCTTCCTTTCTAAAGCAGTGTAATAAGGGTACATAGTATTTGTACATGATTTTTTAAATTTAGATTGAAATTGGGAAAGAGAAGGACTTTTAAATACTATTCCATTTTTGATAAGGTCAAGAAGTTCATTTTAATGTGTTGTCTTTATCTTTTTTCTCTAACCAACACAGGAGATGTATTCAAAGGGAATAATTCCCCTTTCTGCCATATCAACAGTACGAGTTCAAGGAGACAACAAATTTGAAGTTGTTACAACACAAAGAACTTTTGTTTTTAGAGTAGAAAAAGAAGGTAAAATTATTTCTTCTTCCTATAAATGTACCCAAATATGTTCATTTCTTACCAGTCAGATTGAGAAACCTGTTAAATTAGAAAATGTCAAGAAATCCTTAGGTGCCAGGACCCTTCTAAGTTCTGCTTATACATTGGTGAGAAGTACCAAAGATCTCTGCTCTCATGTAACTTACCATTGAATTTCTAGTTTTATATGCAAAATAGTTATCAGGTATGCAATATTTTTCCTAATGGTTAAACAATTTCTGTGGAAGTTTATGTCAGACTTTAGCTAAATGCTCAGGCAGAGTAATTGTAGATATTTGGAACACCTTTTATTTTTCTTGGATTCTTTTCACCTGTATCTTTTGCTAATAGATTGCTTAGTGGTAAAAAATGATCTAAAGATGGCATGTGTCTTCTGGGTTGAAGCACAGAGGAATCCTTTCTCCATTTTGTTTGGCAAGGGTTGGAGAAGTCAGGGCAGTTAACAGTTCCCTCTTGTTTGTTTCGCTTGTTTATCGTGATGGGTCATTGTGAGCCTCCCTAATTTTAAATAAAGTGGGTAAGGTCATCTCATCTTAGTTGAAGAATTGGATTTCATTTTAAAAACTACGGTTATTTTAGTATAGCTGTGTAATTAAACTTAATTTTTTAAAAAAGATTTATTTTATTTGAAAGTGACAGAGAGAGAGATTGTCCATCTACTGGTTCACTCCCCAAATGGCCACAACACCTGGAGCTGGGCAAGGTCAAAGCCAGGACTGAGAATTTACCTCTGGATAAATGACATCTGTGGCAGGGCCCCAAGCACTTGGGCCATCTTCTGCTGTCCTCCCAGTTGCATTAGCAGGAAGCTGAATTGGAAGCAGAGCGGCAGGAACTAGAACTAACACTTGGACTTGGGATACCTGTGTTGTAGGCCATGGCTTAACACACTGCATCACAACAGTGCCCCCTGAAGCTTGCTTTTAAAAGTATTTATTGGTGCTTAATTATTTGAATAATAATAATGTCAAAAGCTTACATGAAATGTGCTAGACACTGCTGAAATTGTAATTTTCACAGTGGTCTTATCAGATAGATAGGTAGTATTACAATTATACAGATAACAGTGTTTACCCCTAATTGGAAGCTATTACACTGTTGACTATTATGGGGCAACAATGTCTTTTTTATAGACTTCTAGATGACTAGGACATAATTCAGTTACATGGCAAATAGAAAGCATTCAGTAAGTATTAGCTAATACTAGGAAATGTCCATTATTGCTTATAAATAGATATGGCCCAGCTGCCCCGTATACTGGAGCAGTTTTTTTCAGTGTGGATTACTACCCATTTGTGAGATAAAGCTAGTGGTTTAACTAGAGAAACCTTCAAAGCCATACACTTTGAAACATCAAAGTGTTCACTTACAATAAACTGTTACATTGGGATACTTAGCTATGTCCATGAGAGGGCTCATGGAAAAATGGGATAAAGCTTAATATGCGTTTTCCATGAACTTTTTAAAGTCCCCACCCCATATATTGCATATGTATTATATAAAAGAAAAATCTCCTATTTGTCTTAGTATTTAAAAGAAATATTAAAAGCTGTATCTCTCAAGCAGGGGGCACAGCACCTCAACCTGCAACCTGAATGTGTCTGCTGCTTGTTTTTTAGACCTGGTCTCTCAGAGTACAACACTCTCCCTCACCTCCTTTCCAGGTCGATTCTTGGCAGCTTTGGTGCCTTGGGCAGCATCACATGGCTGTAGGAGAGATAATAGTCAAATGGTCAATAGAGCCCCGAATATTTATTCTCTGGCCCTTAAGAGAAAGTTGGCCAATTCCTGTCCTTTGGCCTATAGTCGGCTTTGTGAAGGAGTCACCTCTCCTGTCATTGGCTGAAATTCAGAAAGTTGTCCACACACAGCTGTGATACAGAGTGTAGGTCTCTCTTTTTCCTTTTGATACTACAGTTTCTCTGTTTCTCCATTTCTGGAAACACATGGTGGTCGCTTCTCTTGACTGACCGTCGTGGTGGTCTTTCCTTGGACTTTGGTTCTGCTGACTTGAAAAGTGACTGCCTCTTTCTTTGAACTGCTCGGCCCATTGCCTTGGCTTCTCACAGTGAATTTCACGTAAGCCACATGGCCTGCATTGTAATTCAGACATACTGAAAAAGGCTTCCAACTTGTGTGAAAATCTGTGTAACCATATTTACTTGGGCTTTAAAGGTTAGACACATTGAAGTTTGTATCAGCCCACCCACAACATTTTAAGGGTGTGTGATTACAATTGACCAATACATTTTCTGTGGTATATAGTTCATTATTATGATGAAAACTTAGTATAAGAATTTCACCAACTTTGTTAAAAATTTGTTAAAATAAGACACCAGTCTTTAATTTTTGAGATCGTGGAAATGCAACTTCATTGAAACAGATTGCTTCCACATGGAATTACTTAAAAAAGTTAATTAGAAACTTTTTTCCATAGTAATGCATGTTTTAGGTAAGTGTGTATAGAGGTATATGTGTATGTATTTATGTATGTTAAGTATATGTGTATCTTTATATTTAGTATGGAACACGTCAACAAGGTGTTGTTATGTTTTAAATATATTAAGTGATCTTCCTTCCAAGTACACAAGTAGTTGATTATTTTTATTTTGTTGGGATTGGGAAATCAATGATAGTGGCTTAATAAATATTAAAGTAACTTAAATTTGTTTCAATCTAATGAAGAAAAGGAATCACAAAATAGAATAGAAACAAGAGTGGTTGGTACCCTAACAGAGATAAATTCTACATTTTTGGTGGAAAGGTTTTGAATGACATGTACAACCATATCCCTTTGTCTTTCCTGAGACCAATGTCTTCCTGAATTGCTCATCACCTACTGTCATGGTTAAGATAGGTTTGCACTGTGTCATGTTTTCCCCACAAGTTTTTCTTAATCATTTTTAATTTTAAAAATTTTGACAGGCAGAGAGACATAGAAAAGCAGAGATCAGCAGATAGAGATTGATCTTCCATCTGCTGATTTGCTCCTTAGTTACTGACAACAGCTAGATAGGTCTGGGCCTGGCTGAAGCCAGGAGACCAGAACTCAATCCTAGTCTACCATGTGGATGACAGGGAGCCTAGAGATTTACCCACTGCCTGTTGCCTACCAGTGTGTGTTAGTACAAAGCTGGAATTAGAAGTAGAGCCTGGGCTCGAATCCAGTCTGTCCAGTATGGGATGGGACTTTGGAAGCGTTGTCTTCACCTCTGCACCAAATACCCAATGCCTCCTCCAAACTTCTCTAAGACACCTGTTCTCCTAATAAAAGTTATTCTTATAGTTCCAAGTGAATTATGTTGAAATAATAACATTTGAAAAAGATTCTTAAGAAAATTGAGTCTAACTCCTCTTCATCTCAGGCAGACCTGTTGGAACTGGTCTGAATATCTTCTTAGCTAATGATTGTACAATTCGGTCTTTATCCATGTGGCACCAGTGGTCACACAGGGAGCTCTGTTGCTTCAAAAAGCAGGTGGTGTTTGAAGTGAGCAGTTTTCATGGTTGGCATAAAGCTTAACACTTTGGAGTGGGCCTCCCCTTTCCATTTTTAATCCTAGTTCTTAACTGTAGGTTTCATAGTTTCATACACCTTACTAGGATTTTAGGCTCTTGGGAAATAGGCCAGTGTGCCATTCTTTGAACTCTGTTTTTAGATCGTAGTGTACAGCCCTGTAATGGCAGCTCTGATACTGATAACAGAAAGAGACATGAAGATTCCCCTTCATTGTCTTAGGCAAGCAAGCTAACTCTCTTGAAATCTTCAGTGTTTTTTGAAGCAGGATGTGAGCCATTGACTATCCCTTTAATTTCTGACTCTACTTAGTGATGATTTGCTCATCGTTAGTGTCTGCTTTGTAGACTTCATCACGATGCTCTGGAAGTTTCTGACATAGGTATTTCAGGAACTTGCTAGAGCTTATGGTTTTAAGGTGACTTGTCTGAAGTGTGTGTCTCCACCTCTGACCTCTTCCTGTATTCCAGAATTGTATATTAACTGCCTACTTGACATCTCAAGATGGATTGTTAATAGCATCTCAAACTTTATTTAGCCAAATTCCTATTCACTGTTCTCTCCACTAAACCTTCCTCCCCTGTAGTGTTCCTCATCTCAGTAAGTGGAAGTCCCAGGTTTTGAGGCCAGGAGCTGTGGCGTCTCTCTTGAAATCGTTCCCGCAGTCACATTTCATATCCGGTATATCAGCAAAGCGTGTCAGTTTAACTTTGAAGATATGTATAGAGGCTGATGAATTATCAACATCTCCACTCTCCTACAAGCCGTTACTTCCACCTGAATTATTTTGATCACTTCCCTTGATTGACTGCAGTCATATTTTCAGTACAGTTGTCAGAGCTATTATTCAACAAGAAAGTCAGATCATGTTAGTCCACTTCAAAAGCCCACATTCTTTCCATCTTACTGAGAGTAAAGCGCTTATGATGTCCAGAGTCCCTCCACGGTGCATCCCTGGTGTCTTTGTCCTCATTTCCTTCCATGCTTGCCCTGATCCATTGCCTTGCAACTGCAGGAGCCTCTTGTTCATTGAATAGGTGAAGTGTGCCATTCTGGGATTCTCCTCTTCTGGCCACCCTCCAGGCTTGCTCTATTTTTTGAATGTCCTTGAGGCTTCTGCTTAACCGTTCCTCTTTATGAGGTCTTTTCTACAACTTTCTATAAAATAGCACTCAGTATACTCTCCTCTTGTGCTTTATATTATCCTATTACACCTGTCACTGTGAATATAGTATGTAGCTAAGTTCTTATGGCATTCTTCCTTTCACTAGAGTGCAAACACCAGGAGAGTAAGGGCTTCATATATCTTGTTCATTGCCCCATTACTGGTATCAGAATTGGTCCTGGAACATAGTGGCATTCAGTAAATATTTGTATGCATGAGTGGCTGTCAATTTGAAGAACAGCACTGGTGTGTTACGCTTCCTTCTCTGATATTTATTAATCATGGGTTACATTGAGGGGTCTGTAGTCATATCATAAATAATGGCCAGATAAACTGTTAAATTATGCTTTTGATGATTCACATGGCCCTTAGTAATTTCCAGTATGATCAGTCTTTTGTTACTAATGAATATGGCCACCACTAAACTAGTTAGTCTGGAAAATAGTCTCTCCTTCCTGTTTATTTTTAACCTCCTTTTTTGATTCTTATAATATAATCTAGCATTCCTGAAAATCTCAAGAACTGTATGAAATTTGACGAAAATGCTGTTGTCTTTTGTTTACATTCTAGCATAATCACAAGAAGCTGGCAGTTTAAGCACTTAGCTCTGTATCTCCTCTGCTCTCCTTTTTTCCCCCAATCCAGAATGCCATTCTTGTAATAAAAGTACATTTAGGTCAGAGCCCATTTTCAGAAGGGTTAGTACTTAGCTCAGTCCAAGACCAGGGTGGACATGCAGTAGGCAATTGTTATTGCAGAGGATAGAAATGTCTTGATGTGAAGAGCAGAGGGAAGCTAGCATAGTATCTTGCCTTGCCTAAGACATTTATCCAAGAGGAAATCACGATTTGGTTTTGCATCCCACGTCTGAGGATGCACATATCAGACAGCTGAAAATAATTGACTCTTGTAATCTGTTTTATTGTGTTTGGATTGTCTGTTCCTTTCTTCCTCTTGGCATTGGCTTGGATAGTTAAGCATAAACTGCTTGTTACTATTAAATCTTATTCTTCTTCCTAACTGTTTACTTCCTGGTAGTGACTGAAACCCTCAGAAGCTAGGTAATTCTTCTAGGGTTTAAGGAAATGCTGTGTTGAGATGCAACCATTCAACCACAATATGCCCATATCCAGCAGGTATAGTTACCAGTTTGACATCAATTCCTGAGAACCTGAGATACATGCTAATGGTAATCAAAAACCCACAAACACTTTGGCCCAGTTCATTAAATTGTGAACTACATTTCAAACTCAGTGATTTATGTGGATTGACACAAGCCAACAAATGAAAACCTTTATATACCAATTACTTGGCAGAGATATCTTGTGTGAAAGTAGTGATCACAAGTAAGACCCAGGGTAGGTGGAAGGTCTGTTGCTGTGACTTAAAATGCAATTCATTATCATAGTGTCACCTGGATCTGTTTATGTAGACGTAAAAGAGTAGAGTAGCTGCTGCATGCTGACATTGACTTAGCTACCTGAATATTTTCATATCTTCTAGTTGATGACATGCAACAGTGCTAGGAAGTTTGGTAAATATTTCTTTCTGATATATAGTAACCTGCACCAGTTCCTTGGGATTATGAAACTTGCCATAAAACATTCTTGAATGAGTTTTTAATACATAATTTAGCTTTGGTCAGTAAAAGATACAACCAACCATTGTGAATAATTTTGAAGTAGAGCAAGAATGAAGTTAAAAATTAAGACTTGTGAAAATAACTGGACTCACTGGTGCCGCGGCTCACTAGGCTAATCCTCCGCCTTGTGGCGCCGGCACACCTGGTTCTAGTCCCGGTTGGGGCACCGGATTCTGTCCCAGTTACCCCTCTTCCAGGCCAGCTCTCTGCTGTGGCCCAGGAGTGCAGTGGAGGATGGCCCAAGTGCTTGGGCCCTGCACCCCATGGGAGACCAGGAGAAGCACCTGGCTCCTGCCATCAGATCAACGCAGTGCACCAGCCGCAGCGTGGCGGCCATTGGAGGTTGAACCAAAGGCAAAAGGAAGACCTTTCTCTCTCTTTCACTCTCTCACTGTCCACTCTGCCTGTCAAAAAATAAAAAAAGAAAGAAAAAATAACTGGACTCATGTTTGAATGTGAGCAAGTCTAACAACAGAGACATTTCTTTGCACAATGAAGTTACCCTGTGCAGACCTGTCTTTGAAGGATCTGAGAAATTGTCCAGTTTTTCATGCTTAGACTGTGTTTACCTCTTACTGCTCCTTCTGTCTTTAAAATTTTTTCTCATCTGAGAAAAATTGTTTTGTTTGTTCTTACCTTGATAACCACCTCTCCCATATTTTTTGGTAGGCATCTTCCAGCCTTGTATAGGCAGTAACATCTCATGGTAGGCCCAGTTCTCCTTGTACCTTAAACATTTATCCACTTCCATGTGTCTTCTCTCATGTGGGTTATCTTTGTTCACATGTTGCAATCAGTCTGCCTAGATGTTCATGCTGGGGCACTGAAATCTGAGGCGGTTTTGTTGATTAATTGGATCCTCCTATCTCCTATGGCCAGTGCATGCTGTCAAGCTACCTTTTCTTTATAGTAGCTTTTTTTAAATGAACACCATCAAGCATATTCAATACATCAGCTCCTTCTTTACTCCTCTTAATGTCTTGACCCTTATATGTTCATTTGTCCATTTTCATTGTACTTTAAGTCCCTTTTATTATTAATCTTAAAGCTTGCAGTCCGGCATATTTGTCATAGTCTTGATTATACTAATCACTGTTCTCTTTGCTAAGAATCCTGACATGGCTTCCTGGTGCCAAAATTCCTTAAAGAGGCAGTATAGATTTATTAGCCACATTTGCTTCCATTTTCTTGTGAGTTCAAGAATTATAAATAGATTCATCTCCAAGTTGGTCAGTTTCCCTTGCCTTTGTTCCTGGCTCATCTTTCCACTCCCAGACTGATTTTTTTTTTTAATTTCTGCTCCTCAAGAGCTGATAAAATACCTCTTTCATAATGGTGCCAAGAACAGTTGTGGGAGAGTAAAAACATGGGATTCTCCTTATTTTAATACTAACTTGCTATTTGACCTTCAGCAAATCACTTCCCTTGATTGAATTGATTCATATATTATTTGATGCCATTTGTATGACATTTGTAATATGACTCTGTGTTCAGTTCTAACTTCACTTAAAGCTTTGATTGCTCTTTGGGGACTAGATCAAATTCCTATGCCTATAATACAGTGTGTTTTGCATACTTGAAGGTCACTTGCTTTTGTGGAAGGAGTAGAAATCCAGGTTTTAATTAACCAACAGAGATGCTATTGCTGGTTACTGTGGTGAGAGTAGGCATACTCAAATACATTAGGTGCCAAGTGCCTGATAGGAAGTAAGATTTTTTGGATATTTGAGAAACTGAATTGCCAAATAGAGTCTGTTAATAGTTGAGTAGCCATATGAGTTTAAGAGAGATAATCCAATCTCATGACTATAATAAGAGAGTGCTTCTCAGATATTAACATGGATACAGATCAACTGGAGGTTTTTATTTTTTAATGCAGATTCTGATTCCTCAGAGCTGGAATGGGGCCTGAGACTTTGCATTTCTAATAGACTCTTAGGAGAAGCCAGTGATACTAATGGTACAACTGAATGGTATTCCTTTCCCCTCAGACTTTGGCCATTGTTGCTTACACTGAGATTTAGATCATGGTATGGAAAAGAACCTGTGAATGATCGATTGCAGAGAATAGATTCCTTGTTGACATTTCCATTTATATGTAATATAATTATTATATTTTTCCTGTTTTCAGAGGAGAGAAATGACTGGATCAGTATATTATTAAATGCACTGAAAACACAGTCCCTTACCTCACAGTCTCAAGTAGTTGCTGCACCTGAGAAATGTGGATATCTTGAATTGAGAGGGTATAAAGCCAAAATTTTTACTGTGCTAAGGGGAAACAGCGTGTGGCTTTGCAAAAATGAACAGGTAAGCTCTGTTACAGTAATTGTAAATTGTTGTTCTCTGATTATTGTACCAGAACAAATTTTGTTAGAATTATTAGCATTTTTACTTACAGCTTATAGAGTCTTTTATGTTGTGTTTTCCACTAAATATAACAAATAAGAGTGCTTTTTGTTGGATTTTGTCAGCGCTATGCTACTAGAGAAGTGACTGAGGGCTGGCACTGTGGCATAGTAGGTTAGGCATCTGTCTGCGACACCAGCACCCCATGTGAGTGCTGGTTTGAGTCCTGGCTTCTCCATTTCTGACCCAGCTCCCTACTGATGGCTTGGGAAAGAAGTAGAGGATGGCCCAAGTGCTTTGGCCCCTGCACAAATGTGGGAGACCCGGAAAAGCTTCTGGCTTCGGATTGGCCCAGTTCCAGCTAGTGTGGCCATTTGGGGAGTGAACCAGCAAATGGAAGACCCTTCTGTCTGTCTGTCCTTCTTTCTGTCTGTAACTCTGCTTCTCAAATAAATAAATAGATCTTTAAAAAAAGTGTGTGTATCAAATATGATGCTAGTTGTGGCCTTTTTAAGAGACTAAGGAAATATAGTTGTTGAAATTAACTTTTGAAAAGCATTCATTAGTTGATCTCTTATGAAACTAAATGAGGGAATATTTGAGAGCCAATTAACCGTTCCTACTGCTGGTGAAAGAGGCCGCGTTTTGCACCTGCTGTGCTGCTTTTATTTTTGCAATGAAGATTATAGATAGAGTGAGCACAGGTAGCATATTTGCTTGAGTCTACAAATTCTGTTGGTGTGTTTTTTGTTTTTCTGAGCAGATGTGATGCTTGTAAAAAATGCCTTGTTAGAGACAAATAAGATATAAATGTCCACACATATGTATACATATATACACACATGTGTATGTGTATGTACAAATGCATACATGCACACAGTCCTGCAATATCATATATACATAAATAGAACATACATAAATACATAAATAAAAAATAAAATACTTGAATTTCTGGGTTATTGCATTTGGTTGATTTCAAAAATGTTAGCAGAGAATTAAAATATTTTAAGAATACTAGGAAGTTGAAGTTTTACAGATCCTGTTTCAATTTTTTTTAAAGCTTTATTTATTTATTTGAAAGTCAGAATTACACAGAGAGAGAATGAGAGACAGAGAGAATGAGAGACAGAGAGAGAGAAGGAGAGGGAGAGGTCTTCTATCTGCAGGTTCACTCTCTAATTGGCTGCAGTGGCTGGAGCTGAGCCCATCCAAAGCCATAAGCTTCTTCTGGGTGTCTCACACAGGTGCAGGGGCCCAAGGACTTGGGCCATCTTCCACTGCTTTCCCAGGATATAGCAGAGAGCTGTATCGGAAGCAGAGCAGCCGGGACTTGAACCAGTGCCCATATGGGATGCCAGCACTGCAGGCAGCAGCTTTACCCACTACGCCACAGCGCCAGCCCTGAGATCCTGTTAGTTTCATTTCATTCTGTAAACTTTTATCCTTCTTCTTTCGTTTTAAATGTGTAGAAGAGAATTCTGTCTTTATCTGTTTGAGGGAATAAATTCTTGGTTTTTAATCTTTTAGAACATACTGGGTGCTTCCTAATTGTCAAATTAAATGTTACATTTTGAATATCTGACATAAGATGAACTCATCTAATGACATTTTATATTGAGTTAATAATTTGGTGAAATATAAAGACTGGCCGCCTTGCGGCACCGGCACACGGGGTTCTAGTCCCGGTCGGGGCACCGGATTCTGTCCCGGTTGCCCCTCTTCCAGGCCAGCTCTCTGCTGTGGCCCAGGAGTGCAGTGGAGGATGGCCCAAGTGCTTGGGCCCTGCACCCCATGGGAGACCAGGAAAAGCACCTGGCTCCTGCCATCGGATGAGCGCGGTGCGCCGGTCGCAGCGCGCCATCCGCAGCGGCCATTGGAGGGTGAACCAACGGCAAAGGAAGACCTTTCTCTCTGTCCCTCTCTCTCACTGTCCACTCTGCCTGTCAAAAAATAAATTAAAAAAAAAAAAGAAATATAAAGACTGGCCTTTCATAACAAAAATAGAGATATCAACTTAGAACAATGTTTAAAAATTACCTTTTAGATCTTTATCCAAGGTGTCCTCTCAACTTCATTCTGAACTTATTCATTATATTCTTTTGGATGAGATTTCTTTTTGGTTTTCTGTAGAAGGCATTGTTGAGCACTGTGGGTAAATTAAGAACTTGGGCAGTTAGCATATTCCTCAATAAGAGTGATACATAACTTAACAATGTGTATGGACTAAGTATGGACATTTTCAGCCTGTGAAGTTAGATGATTAAAACTTCTCCTGGAATGGACATTAAAAATGTGTTGTTTGTGTGTATCAATATGGAAGTTAACTCTGCCAGATTAACTGACAAGTTCAATTTTGTTATTATTACTATTTTTTTTACTTGCACAGACCTGAGGGACTTCAAATTATTAGCTTTGTTGCTCACATTAGCTAGATTGTTTGATTTTGTTTTCTCTAATTTTATTAAGTTTTCTGCTTAGCAAAAGATGATATGGAATGATATCCTTAATATTAGTAATAGAGTATAAAAAGCATTGTAATGATTACCATTTGTTGAGTAATAGGCACAGGTTTACTTAATTTATAAACATTTCCTGTTAAACTTCCCTAGGGAGATACTGTCATCTGTGTTTTACAGAGGACAGAAGTGAAGATAAGGGAATTTGGGCATTAGAGTACTTTATGCAGACTTGAAATTAAAACCAGAACTTGATGGCTATATGCCTAACTTCTAACCACTGTAACAATCTGCCTTTTTCTTTAAGATTTATTTATTTCAAAGGCAGAGTGACAGAGAAGAGAATCAGAGACAGATCTCTGTATACTTGTTAACTGTCCAAATGTCCGCAGTAGTTAGACCTGAAGCCAGGAGCAGGAACCCCATCTATCACCCCTGTGTAGAGCGGGGACCCAAGCACTTGGGCCATCTTCCACTGCTTTCCCAGGCTCATTGGCAGAGAGCTGGATCGGAAGTGGAGCAGCTGGGAATAGGGGTGGCACTTTGATATGGAATGCTGGCATCTCAAGCAGTGTCTCACCCACTGCTCCCCAACCATCTACCTTTTGAAAATTTAGTTTGGAAAGAACTTTTCAGACTTGTGAACTTTTATAAATAGCCTAAGAATTGCTTCCTTGGATAATTTAGGTGCCTAGCAGTTTCATTGTGCACATTCAATAAGCATATGCTATGTCAGGCACTCAGAAAATGCCATGTTTCTGAAAAGAATGTAAGTCTTGTCTTCCAGGAGGAAAAGTCAGAGAAGACTGGCATTTGTGGTGGATGGTAAAGTCGTAGATTGTGCAGAAACACTTCTGTGTGTACAACTAATGAGTATAAATATCAAAATGTTAAGACTGGACCCATATTTTTTGATGCATAAACATATTTTCGATGTAGGCAATTTCAATTCCTTTTCTGTGCATTAACATGCCTATAAATGTGACTTAACATTATATATTATTGCTTGTATATGTGTTTGTTTGTGTTTTCATTGCTTCATCTCATATGGAATCAGGTTTCAAGGGGATGGTCTCGAATCAGATCTTTAAGGCCCTGCTGTCTTGAGTGGATTAAGCAGGTCTTTGTTCAGTTCCTGGCACACCACTGCAGTTTTGTGTGTGTTTTCCTTCTGGTACACACCATTTTCTCCATAGGAGAGTTATCCACTGGTGTTATGAACCTGGTGGTGTCTTTAGTAAGGAATCTTCCCTTTGACTACAGAGAACTTTATGCCAGTGGAGGAACCAATCTGTGTTTTTTAGGAAATATACTAAATGTTAGTAAAATAGTTTGATGCTGCATCTAAAAGTTTCTTAGAGTCTCTCACTGTTGTTAGGCCTTTCAAGTAGATAAAAATAAATAAATAGCCATTTAGTAGGAAACAGTGGCAGGTATCGTGACACATGGGTTACACTGCTGCTAAGAATGCCTGCATCGCTGTGTGAGTACTGGCTAGAGTCCCAGCTGCTGTGCTTCCCACCCAGCTTCCTACAAGTGTATCCTCAGAGGCGGCAGATGATGGCCCAAGGACTTGGGTTCCTGCCACCTAGTCACTGACCTAGTAGGAGTTCTTGGCTCCTGGCTTTAGCCTGACACTGCCTGACTGTTGCAGGCATTTGGGAGTAAACCCACAGATGGAAGAGTGCTGTCTTGCTCTCCGGCTTGCTTTCTTGCCCATGCTTTCTCTCCCCTTATCTCTTCCAAGTAGATGAAACATTTTAGAAGTTACAGACACATTTCTGTGTTTTTCAAAGGCAACTGAAAAATAATCTATTCCTCAGAAAAATGTGAGATATTTGATATGTGCTTCTGTATCTTAATTTGCGTTAGATCTAATTCACTGTCATGTAGCAAAGTTTGTTTTTACTCATTTTTTTAAGATTTATTTTTACTTATTTGAAAGGGTGACAGAGAGAGAGATACAGAGAGACCTTCTATCCTATCCTCTGATTCACTCACCAAATGGGTGCAAATGTAGGGGCTGAGCCAGGCCAAAGCCTGGAGTCATCAGCTCCATTAAAGTCCCCATGTGGGTGGCAGGGATCCAGGTTCTTGGACCATCTTCCACTGCTTCCTATGTTTTTATTTTTTTAAGATTTATTTATTTATTTGAAAGGCAGAGTTACAGAGAGGCAGAGGCAGAGCAGAGAGAGAGAGAGATCGATCTTCCATCCACTGGTTCACTCCAAAGATGACCGTAACAGCCTGAGCTGTGCCGATCTGAAGCCAGGAGCCAGGAGCTTCCTTCAGCTTCCCCTGTGGGTGGCAGGGGTCTAAGTTCTTGGACCATCTTCCACTGCTTCCCTGGGAGCATTAATGAGCACTTCGACTGGAACCAGAGGAGCTGACACTCCATTCAGCGCTCATATTGGAGTCTGGCTCTGAAGGCAGTGGCTTAACCAGCTATGCCACAATGACAGCTCCCATGTTTTTATTTATTTATTTAAAGACATTTATTTATTGATTTATTTGAGAGGCATAGTTACAGAGAGACAGAGAGAGAGAGAGAGGTTTTCCATCTGCTGGTTCACTCCCAGATGACTGCGACGGCCGGAGCTGTGCAGATCTGAAGCCAGGAGCCTGGAGCTTCCTCCAGGTCTCCCATGTGGGTGCAGGGGTCCAAGGACTTGGGCCATCTTCTACTGCTTTGCCTGGCCATAGCAGAGAGCTGGATCAGAAGTGGAGCAGCTGGGACTTGAAACAATGTCCATATGGGATGCTGGCACTGCAGGCGGCAGCTTTACCTATTAGGCCATAGCACCCGCCCCATGTTTTTATTTTAAAACAGTGATTTTAATACCCACATAATGTAACAGCATGAATAGATTGGGAAAGAAAGAAATTGACCTACCCTACCCTATCAAAGGAACTGTATTTTTCATGGCTCTAGTGCACACATAGTTCTACTGATAAAAGTAGTCAGTTATAATGGTACACAGACAGTGGGTAGAGGTGGAAGGGCAACTGTTACAGCATGTGTTGGAGAGTTATTAAAGAGGAGCTTACATTTCCCACAAGGAAGATGAGACTGGGAGGTGCAGTTAGGGGTTTTTTCCTTGCTTTGCCGCTCTTGGGTTGAGGCAATTACACTAATCACTGTAAATTTAAATGGCATCATCTGATGAAGGAAGGTGGACTGCCATCTCAGTTGCATGTTAAAATTTCAGGCATCTGGACTTCTCCAGACCTGTTGACTTAGAATTCTGGGAATAGGGTGTTGTAGCTGCATTCACACCCCAGGTGATTCAGGGAGGGGAGATAAAAAAGCCAGGCATTGAGAAACAATGCTTTGAGGTTGTTTACTTTATGCTAAGGGATAATCATACAGATAGAGAGAGCAGACTATTTTTGGTGATGGGAAATGTTTAGAAACAACTAGGAGTGACATTAATGAGATCAATGTTTGTATAGTTCATCTTTCAACTTAGAGTCTTGAACCTCCTTCCCCAGTTGAACATTTTGAAACATTTAAATGAAGACAAACTTCAATGGAAAGTTAAGAAAATCATTAGTAGTAGTAAACTACTTAAAACTTTGAAAAACTGTTACTAAAAATTATGTATAATTCTAAACTAATCTATAGCTACTTTTTTGGCTAAGATCTTGATTTTTATATGCAATTTTAATTTTCACTTCATAAAACATGTCTTAGCAATTTAATTCCTTTATCTTAACATAGGCTTTTATTACCAGAATATGCCTTATTGGGAGAATTTTTAAAAACCTTATTTGCAAATTCTACATGAGGGAAAAGAGTGTGAAAGTTTTTGGAGATATTTTCATGTTACCATTCATAAATCTGTGTCTGGAAAATCTCAATTATGCAGATTATTGCATACTTTCTAGAACTTTTTCTCTGCTTCTAACAAATGTCCATAACATTTCAAGTCAAGCCTTCCTTCTTTTTTTTTTTTTTTTTTTTTTTTTTACAGGCAGAGTGGACAGTGAGAGAGAGAGACAGAGAGAAAGGTCTTCCTTTTGCCGTTGGTTCACCCTCCAATGGCCGCCGCGGTCGGCGCGCTGCGGCCGGCACACCGCGCTCGTCCAATGGCAGGAGCCAGGAGCCAGGTGCTTTTCCTGGTCTCCCCATGGGGTGCAGGGCCCAAGCACCTGGGCCATCCTCCACTGCACTCCTGGGCCACAGCAGAGAGCTGGCCTGGAAGAGGGGCAACCGGGACAGAATCGGTGCCCTGACCGGGACTAGAACCCGGTGTGCCGGCGCCGCAAGGCGGAGGATTAGCCTGTTGAAGCCTTCCTTCTAACATATTTTTAGTAATTCATTCCCTTTTCTTGTATCTGTTTCTTCTATCAAATTAAACACTTTTCCAAAATTAAAATAGTTATTAGAAGACAGTCCTCATTAATGCCTTTAGTTAGTTTAAAATTGCTTCTCTCTTTTTAAATTTTGTCTTTTAGGATATTTCAAATAATAAAGAAAATCACAGAGTTCAATGAGCACACAGATTCAAGTTTTTAACATTTTACTTTATTTGCTTCATATGTAAACATTTTATACACACACACACACACTCACACACAGTGTTTCTTATTTTTAAGGATAGTAAGGGGGATGTTAGTTTGCAGTTCTTGTTGACAGTTTGCTGACTGGTCTAAACTTTCTGAGTAACATACCCAGTGAGGGTATATCAGGAACTTTTGCATTTCCCAGTTGCTTAGTTTAAACGTTCACTTTTTTCATTCCTTTCTTTCATTAGTGAAGTGTAGGAGCTGAAACCTGAAGTTACTGTTGCTTGTATAGTAGGAATGGTTTATGGGATATTTTCTTAGCTATTACCTTATGCATTTATTTATTTATTTATTTATTTATTACCGTAGATGTTTATTTATTTTTTTCTTTTTACAGGTAGGCGTTAAGAAGTAGAAAAGAAATATGAAGAGATTTGTTAGAAAGGAAAATGGAACAATAGAAATGGGCACTACAATTCTTATGTAATTACCCTGTAGTGCTCTGTGTAAATTGAATGTCATCCTTGTGTATTTAGCACCATGTCATGATCTCACCCTTTTTAGTTATTCTGTATTTTCTTTTGTTTCTTGATTCTTCTTATGTTGTATACACCTGCAGTGTGTTATAATTATGGCAGCTTTGCCACATTATTACTTCAATTTTGTGTAAAATGAATTGTATAATTCTGTTTTTATAGGTTACACGGAAGTTGTTATGTGTCCAGGTTCGTCTTTCCATTTAACAAATGTTTGGTTAGCACTTTACCGTTTCTGGGTGCTGCTTTAGGTGCTGAGGCCCGCTGGTGACCCATGAAATCTCCATTGAAATCTGTTTCCGAGATCTTTCTGAATAGGGTAACACGTGGTCATGTGTAAATAAATGAGATGTCTGGTAGTATACTGTAGGTAGCCTTGTCTTCCTGTTTTACTTTGGTATGAATTCCTTTGACTCTCTTAAAGAGTTGTTTACATTTAAAATACTGATACCTGAATAAATATCAGTTGCTTTTTTTATCTTGAAACTGTTGACAGTTGCAATTTTTACACTTCCAAGTTGTATAAATGTTTACTTGCTGCTGTGTCTTTAGGAGTGTCCAGGCAAGAAGCTGTTGCTCAATAAACATGTCGTATGTGCTTGCTGAATTAATGGTTGTTTGCAGCCATTTTTCTTGAACTGTATTTTTTTTTTTTACAATGTACTCAAAATTTTTTTCACTCTTTCTCCTTTTTCTGTTTATTTATTTGGACTTTTTTTTGTCTTTCTCATCAGTTTTTCAAGGTTTTATATAATAAAGAGATTAATCATCATTGCATATTTTCTAAGTTCTTCAGCATTTTTTGGCCAGGTTTATGGTTAGTTTTTCTGGTGCAGAAATTTTGTTTATGAATTAAACTTTTTTAATCAGCTCAAGACATTTTCTATATTTTGAAACTATTTTCTAAATTATTTATTTTGGAATGATATGGATACAGTATATAAGCTAGTATTCTTAAATTTTTAGTGAAATAAGCCTTCATTGAAATATATAAATATAGTTATATATGTGACATTACTAGTTGAATAAAATTTCTGCAAATGGACATGAATGGCATTTAAGAGAATTGTCCTTGGTTTCCATTTGTTATGATGTCCTGACAGCCAGTCTCCCATATTTCCCTGATGAATTTTTAAAATATCAAGTTAATATTAGTGGATTCGTTACAACCAGCTGTCTTGCTTTGTGGGTCTGGATATCCATTTAATGATAATTGCAGCACTGAGTTTCTAACGACATAAACTGTTGATTAAACTTTCCCAAATCAGGGTTTAACAAGAGGCTCATGCCCCTTCATTTTCCAACATAATGTACCCTGGTGTTCTGGCAAGGGAATGAAACACTAATAGAATTTAAATAGACCTCACAGGGCTCTGGGTCCTGTGGCAAGAAGAAGCTACAGGATGTAGGTGGTGGCCTCAGATTCTCTGGTTCTCATTCTGCCAAACTCTGCATCTGGTGCTTCCCAGGAAGCCTGACGCCAGTGTCACACAAAGCCACATCTGTTTTCCACAAATGTTTAAGCACTGAGTCCCTAAATTCCTGGCATGGAATCCTGGCAACCAGCATTTCCCAAATAGGTTTGAGATTTCAGCAGATTTGGGGTTAAAAAATCCTTCCTACAATTTCTGTGTTGGAATCCAACTTTCCATTTTGCTCTTTATACCCATGGTTTCAAAATGTAGTTTTCACCCGCATCTGTGCTTCAGAACATATAAAGAAGCTAATTTAATATCTTGGTGAATATTTGGCATCAGTTCTACTAGGATGTTTAAACTGGAATCATTGATGTGAATTGTTTCAGTCATTAAGAATAACATGGAAGTATTTTACTGAAGGTAAATTTTTTGCTTAAAACCCTCAAGTAGAGTGTTTTTAAGTTGCCTCAGGCCCTTCCTATGAGCAGTTGCATGTAGTTGTTAGTGCTATGTAAGGTAGATATCGTTCTGTTTTCTTAAGTGAACGCTGATGTCTACATAAACTGATAGACTAGGCTTACTGACAGGAAATGGCTCAGCCAAGATTCTCCCCCAGATCTGAGCTCCAGTACCTGCTGTGTTTCACCTCCTTTGCAGAGTCCAGATTTGTTAAGTGAAGCGTGGCTGCTCTTACTTAAGAACTGGTGGAAGGATTCATGCTTTCTGGGATCCCACATTCTATCACAGCAAATTAAATGTAAAATATTGCTCACTCCAGAATCTAGTTTTAGATTTATACTTTCTATAATATTGTAGTTCTATCCACTGAACCTCTGCACTACTGTCTTTTCAATACCGTTTATAGCATTTTAAAGCTTGGTTGTGCCTGACTCATGCCTATTTCTCAGAATGAGAATAGAGCTGATAATTAGGTTGTAATTAATGGGTAATTTATTTTTAACTTTCTTTAATGGTTTGTGTTCACATTCCATTCCATTTTTTAAAGTTATGCCTACAGTTATTTTTGAACATGTATTTTCTTGTAATTAACTTTTTCATAGGTAATGCATTCAGTTGGCTTTAAATCAAAAATATTTAAAAGACAAAATTTAGGAAATAAAAAGTTAGTTGTCCTGTCCTTTGAGTGTTTGGGCTGCATTGACTTCATCCACACCAAAGTGATCGTGTAGATATAACTTGTTATCCCTACTTAGCAAAATAGTGAACTGAAGCAGGACAGATGAACCTGAACATTAAGATGGTCTGGGTTTTGTGCATCGACCCAGCAAGTGTCTCCTCCTATGGAAAGCCTTTTATGAACACAACTCTTCCCTGGGCTGGATTCAGTACTTCCCTCTCTGCCAGACCTTTTGTGTCTCATTCCCTCCTAAGACTGTAAGCATTCCCAGGGCAGGTGCTCTTTCATGCTTTTGTGCAAGCTCAAAACTTAGCACAGTTTCTGACACACACTAGATATTTAATAAATACAATGTTGCTAGTACTAACTTTTCTGGAGGTTCTGCCTACTCAGAATCAGAGAATCACATGAGTGTTTATAAGTGTTTATAAATTTCAGAGCACCATACAAATAGACATTCAAAAAATTGGGGGGGGGTCACTAATGCTTCATGAAGATTATTGCTTTAAACCTCTGGATACAGAAGGTTTGCACTGAGGACAAACACAGTTTTAACAGTTTAGCAAGCATTTTGTCCTGGCCTGCTTATTTTTAATCGGTAGTATTAATGATTTGGAAGATTTTATATATTCTGATTGAATGCTCCTTCTTTTATTCAACAGAAGGCAGACAGAAGTGTTTATGTCCTGATATTTAAAGATTGCAGATTCATACTGTCTAAATTTTGCAACTGGTCCTGCTATCTAAGATGATTCAGTGCTGGCCACATATGAGAATCACAGGGATATCAATTAAAGATTCTTAGCTTCTGCCCTCAGTCTCAGGGTGGGAAGATATTGCCATAGGTAATTTTGATGAATGTGTAGGAATGAGAGTCTGTGTTCTAAATACTGTATGAAAAACATGGCTTAATGTCACTAATATTTTTAATAGAAAATGTACTTGTTTCATATTTAATAGCTCTCAAGAGCACTGACATTTATTTTGTAACTCTGGTGTATATTTTACAGTCAATTTGTGCTGGTGAGCACTGTGGATACTCTAATTATTCAAAACCATATGGCCATGGCAAGCAGCTGATGAATGGGATACAATTTTCAAGGCTAAAAAAAAAATCATCTTTGCTGCGCATGGGAGAAATTTGGGGCATGGAGTTGGCCCTTACTTATTTTAACAGAAATTAGAGCTTTCTATGTGGACATTTCATGACTTGCTTGTAGAGATGAGGGCCCATCTATTCTGGCTGCAGCCTTGATGAGTCTCATCCGTTTCCATAAAAGGTTGTCATCCTTGCCATCTGCTAGTCTGATGGTGAGGGTTTTAGGAGCCTCTGCCCCTAGTAACTTAACAGTACTTGCAGGTCAGGCCCCCATCACAGAATATAACCTGGAATGGCCTGATATCTAGCTCTTGTCAAAAGCCTCATTATGGAGAATTGTTTGAAGGACATAAAGTCCAAGTATTTTATTCTGGAGTTTATCCCTGTTCAAGGTGAGCCGTCAGAAAGCTGTTTTAAAGATATCTGTCTCGCTGCTCCTACCATTTCTTCCTTTACAGGAGAGAGCTTGGCTTCTGTGTCCCAAGCATGCTGGGGTGGGGTTGGGAGGTTAATGCAAGAATTACATTATCTATGAGGAGCATTGGTATGGATAATTGGGAATTTTTTTTTAATTTTATAAGTAATCATAAATGCATCTCTGTACTGAAATGCTACATCGTATTAAATGTGGCATCTTAGAAAAGTGATTTTCCGTCCCTTCTTACAGATCCCATTAACTATACGAAGTGGAAGTGTATTACTCCTGTTCTTTCACAGCACTCAACATTTCTCTGCATCTTTTACGTTAAGATTCTCACTTTCTGAGTTGTTTCTCCTAACAAAATGAGCCACTTGTTCTTTATCAGAAAAAAAATAATACTCAGTTGATGATTTTTTATAAGTAAGTCATTTCCTTCTTCTAAATAAAAACTTCTATATTTTAAAGTAAAGCTAAGTAGGCTCTCCCACAGGTTATGATAATCAACACCTGTATGAGTGGGAGGGCATTTGTTCTAAGATTATTTTACTTATTTTATCACTTAGGAATATATTACTGTTAAACAACAAAAGCCTAAAGGATGGGTGAAATAGATATTTATTTAAACAAATCTACATAGGCAAAAGAAAGTTGACACTACAAGGGGATGGAGTTCTTTGTATCCTTTTCTCACTCTGACATGAAAATTTGTCCTGAGATGTCACATCTCAAGGATTCTAAACTTCTAAAACAGCCTCTGTACTTATAGAAGTTATTGTCAAAGAAGATAGAAAGTCTCTTGCTCTTAGCTTGTTCTGCCCCCCCCCCCCCCCCCCCCGCCCCGCATCAGGAGTTACTGGTATCTTTGTGACCAAAACTACAACTGTGACACCTGACCACTCTTAAGGGAAAGGGAGTTGGGAAAACAGCACTTGCAGCCTATATAGCCAGAGAGATAAAGTGAGGAGACAGCTGCACTGCTTCTTTCACAATTACTAAGAATAGACCAGCAGTTCTTGCAATTTACCCTTAGTGTGACTGCTGTTTCGTAGTCAGCATTTGGGAATTCAGAGCATTTTTTTAATATGAATCTATTCACAAAAATAATTCCTTTTGTAAAACAAATTGACACATAACATTTGTACATATTCACGTGATATGGTGTGATGATTCCATAAATCTATGTGAGTAAAATGTGTAATTCATTTTTGAGCTACAGATTAAATATATATTAATTGAAGTGTATGTTTAATTGTGTTTGTCCATAGCATGTAATATCAGATTATTCCATTATTAGTGATTCTAGCTTTCTAGCTTTACTTACTTGTTCAAAGCAGTGATTTTTTAAAATATTTATTTATTTATTTGAAAGTCAGAGTTACACAGAGAAGAGAGAGAGAGAGAGGTCTTCCATCTGATGATTCACTCCCCAACTGACTGTGATGGCTGGAGCTGCTCTGATCCAAAGCCAGGAGCCAGGAGCTTCTTCCGGGTCTCTCATGAGGGGGCAAAGGCCCAAGGACTTGGGCCATCTTCTATTGTTTTCCTAGACCATAGCTGGGAGCTAGATCGAAAGTGGGGCAGCCGGGTCTTGAACCGGTGCCCGTATGGGATGCCGGCACTTCAGGCCAGGGCGTTAACCCGCTGTGCCACAGCACCGGCCCTGGCAGTGACATAATTTTTAAGGTTATGTCTTCTCTCATAAGTAAGTTATGGCTAAATACTTTGAGACCATGTAAAGATACTGTATTTCCTACAAGTTTTCATCCAGTGAATTTTAGATCTTCTGATGAACTTTGCCTGCCTCAGTTGCAAAGTGGTGAGATTATTTAATAAGTCAAATTCCCAAAATCTTGCTAATCGATAATATATTGTACACTTTGATGCTTTAAGAATGAAGATTCTTTGTAGCCTTTTGAACTGTAACCAGTCTTCATGAGAGATGAACAAAATGGCTATAGATGTTAAGGAAAAGGCAGTTTTCTACTTAAGTAACATTCCAGGAGTCGTAAGTGTCACTGAAGGAATAGGAAAGTAATAAAATATTGAGAATGAGATAAAATTGTATACTTCATAAAATAAATAATTCTTTTGTGTAAGAGCAAAAGAGAAAAATGGTGACAGAGCAGAAGTAATGCCATGTCACAGAACACAAAAAAGCTTGGGTTCAGTGTGTAAGTTTTCCCTTTGAGCCACCCTTTCCTCAGCTTTGTACATAAACAGTAATTATGCTGAGCTCATGGTGTCACTTGGCTCTCCCACATGGAAACCCTTTGACATGGTGAAATTTAACTGATGATTTGCTTTCCTGAGTAGATGAGGGTGAATATAGTGCCCACGTCTGAAAGCAGGCCATGAGCAGTTCAGTATTTGTGGCCTGGACAATTTATCTGTTATGTGACAGAAACCTATATTTATCAACAGCCCTACTGCTAAGGTTGGAATGATACACATACACACACATCTGTTATGTGACAAAAACCTTTATTTATCAACAGCTCTGTGCTAAGGTTGGAATGATACACACACACACTAGCTCTTATTGAAAGGGGCAACCCATAATGGGAGGAGCACTCTCAATTCATCTTCTAATGAATTATTACTTCTAATGATTTGATGATATGTGTGTGTGTGTGTGTAAAGTAAAATTTGGTAGAATTTTCTGTATTTTAGAAAATATTGTAGTTTCTTTTAAGATTTATTTATTTGAAAGTCAGAGTTACACAGAGAGAGGAGAGGCAGAGAGAGGTCTTCCATCCGATGGTTCACTCACCAATTGGCCGCGATGGCCGGAGCTGTGCCAATCCGAAGCCAGGAGCCAGGAGCTTCTTCTGGGTCTCCCACATGGGTGCAGGAGCCCAAGGCCACCTTCTACTGCTTTCTCAGGCCATAGCAGAGAGCTCGACCAGAAGTGGAGCAGCCAGGTCTTGAACCAGCGTCCATATGGGACCACTGCACTACAGCGCTGGCCCCAAATATTGTAGTTTCAAAATCCATTTTTTTTCCCATTTAACGGATTATTTATTATGTTAGCTTTCAGGATGCAATTAGGGTTATGCATATTGTAACACTGAAGAAGCTGAGGGTCAAAGTAAGTAAAGCGCTGTAGTTGTTTGAGATAGAATTTGAGCCCAGATCTTCAGACACCATCGTTTGGGTGTTTCTCCTAAAGCACAAAGTCTGTGATCTCTCTCTTCCTGTCTGCTCCATGTTGGCATGATGCACAGACCAGGACTGTTCTATGTTGCCAGTACATCCTCTCTCCACCTTCAGCTTCTATCTCTGAGTTTAGCAACAATTTTGCACCTCCACTCCAGTTCTGGAACCTCTGGCCCTTCATATTCTCTATGGAATCTTGTACATGACCTTACAACGTCTTCCTGTACTTAGCCCTGCCCACTCATTTCTCTGCAGTGAAGCATCCTCCTAGGTGTCTCCTTCCAATGTTGTATACAACTACTGCAGACTCCAAGGTTCGACACTGATATTTTCCTGCTAATATTCTTTCAAAATCCATTTTTTAAAAAGATTTATTTATTTTGGAAGTCAGTTACAGAGAGAGGGGAGAGACACAGAGAGAGATCTTCCATTCTCAGTTTCTCTTCCCAGTTGGTCACAACTGCCTGGGCTGAGACAGGCCAAAGCCTGAAGCCAGGAGCTTCATCCACTTCTCCTCCATGGGTGGTAGGGGCCCAAACTCTTGGCCTTCCTCTGCTGCTTTTCCCATGCCTCCAGCAGGGAGCTGGATTGGAAATGAAGCTGCTGGCACAGGAACTGATGTCAATATGGAATGCTCATGTCAGAGGCAGTGGCTTTACCCTCTATGCTACAATGCAGGCTCCCAAATCCATTTTTAAATTATTCTTTGTTTCTATTTTTTTTTTTTCAAATTAGGATTTTAAAAGTGGATTGGGTATCACCATCATTCCTATGAATGTAGCCAATGTAAAGCAAGTGGACAGAACTGTAAAACAATCTTTTGAAATAATTACTCCCTATAGGAGTTTCAGGTAAGCTATTTTTAAGCATTTTATGTTTGTATAACTACAGGAAAGTTTGGGCAGTCCAACTTCAGATTGCTAGTGGTGACTATATCTCTTTATAGGACACTTATTTGCTTTCTTTTCCATATTGTTTAATTTATTATCCAGCATATTAAAACACCTTGTAGAAGTGACCTGAATAACCAGAGAGATTTATCACATGAAATTTGAATTGTTTCTAAACTCACTGTTACCTCTTCTTAGTAGATTTGGTGACTGTTTTAATTTTTTATTAATAAATATGTGACAAATTGCTTCAGATATTGATGGAAGTAAATAAAAAGAATGCTGCATTATCTTTAAGTTGTATTATTATTTACATTTTCTTAGGCTAATCAAATAAAATCCCTTCTTTAATATCAACGTAACTACAGCAGTTCCATATGATTTCTTCCAGGGATTCCCAACTTAGAATTATACTGATTTCAATGGATCTCATAGCACTTGCTGATTCAAATATTTTAGCATTTTCTTATATGTCTTATGATAGCTATTTAGTTATTGCATTATTATGACAGCAAATCAGAAAATTTAAAGTACTTAATATATTTTAATGACCTATCATAGCTCCCACAGCTTTAGTATACAGAATAGAATTAGGTCCTCTCTTTTGAGTTCAACTACATTAATTCATTTGTCACAAACAGTGAACATACTGCAACGGTGTGCAGGTCAGAGGTAATTATTCTATGACTAACAAAGAAGTAACAGTTTTAAAAAAATACCACCACGTCTGTGTTTATTTTTGTCTGTCGGATTATATCCGTTGGCCAAAGTTTGGAGAAAGAAATGATCACATAAAGCATAATGAGCTGTATTTTTCACCTGTGCAGATGCTGGCCTTAAATGAAACTTTGAGGAGAACTGGAAACCACGAAGGGGTTTATCAACATTATAGAAACAATGAAATCATAAAGTATTTCAAAAATGTAGTCTGTCTTGGCCATTCATTATTAGACTATGTTAGTCATTATACCAGAGTACTTTTTGAAGTATTTTGGAAAATGCATACTATTAATAAATGATACAGGGGTTTTAAAAGTTTTGTAACAAAGGAAACGTCTTTTAAGTCCATTTTTCCATGAGCTTTCCAAAATATTGTCATATTTTAAGGAATGTTTATCTTTAGGCTTGGACATTTTAGTGTGAATAATCATTTTTTGGGGCACTGACTGAGTGTATTACCACAGCACATTTCTTAGCACATTGTAAGTGCTCAGTAAATATTTTTTGAAGGCATGAACTGTTATTTTAATCTTTTATCCATTTAATTAAGCACCCAATGCATACTCAGAATCAGAATGCATCTGAATATGCCTAAAAATGAGTTAGAAATCTGTTAGAATAGTAACCACTAAAACTTTTCTGGTTTCTCAGTCTCTTAAAGCCATCTGGATGTTCTTCTAATTAAAAAAAAAAAAAGGGAATATTTTTAAGTCTGAAAAAAAAAATGAGTTTCTGGTGGGTGTTTTTGATATTTAGTTTTTGACTCTCGTGGCCCAATTAGTTAGCAAAATATTGCAGTAATCCTGAAACTATGGCAATATGGCAATCTCTTATTGATTTATTGTTTTATAGTCATTGCTGTGAAAATGTGGCCTCTTATTTAAGCTTTTGACCTAGTAAGGCAACTTTTTGTGTCCTGGTCAGAAGAATGTGTGTGTTAATTTTGGTTTAAGATATGTAAACAAAGTCATAAGCAATGTGAAAAACTAAAAGGAAAAAGAAAAGATTTGTTAAATTAGATGATTTTTAACAGCAAAGAACCCCTAACTGCCTGGAAGGCGTACTTTTCTGCTGCTGTTTAATTTGTGAGTGAAATGAATATGCAAACTGAGCTTACTGCTTAATTGGCCTTTACAAGCGAGATCAATAATGCAGAAACGTTAATTGTTTCAGCTTTACTGCAGAGTCTGAAAAAGAGAAACAAGACTGGATTGAAGCTGTGCAGCAATCGATAGCAGAAACTCTCTCTGATTATGAAGTAGCCGAGAAGATTTGGTTCAATGAGTCCAACAGGAGCTGTGCAGATTGTAAAGCCCCAGATCCTGACTGGGCATCCATCAATCTCTGTGTTGTCATCTGTAAGAAGTGTGCAGGTAATTAGTGCTAAGTTATGCTCATCACTGCTTTGTGGCAGATTGGCCCTGAATGTTCATTGTTGTCTTCTATAATGTGTTCTAACTAATAGCTGTGAAAAGTAAAGTCAGAGCAAGCTTATTCTCTTTAAATCAAATTCAAAGCCATAATTTTAAATTTCTGCATGACTCACATGTAAAAATTGCTTTTTAGGCATGTAATCATATTTTCTGCCTGCTCGCCCATGTATTATTTTTTATTTTAGTCTTTTAAGATTTTATTTATTTATTTGGAAGGTAGAGTTATAAAGCAAGAGGAAAAGATAGAGAAAGATCTTCCATTCTCTGGTTTTAAATGGCTACAACAGTCAGGGCTGGGCCAGGCTGAAGCCAGGAGCCTAGAATTCTATCTGGGTTGCCCACATAGGTGGCAGGTGCCCAAGCATTTGGGCCCTCTTCTGCTGCTTTCTCGGGTGCATTAATGGAGAGCTAGATTGGAAGTGGAGCAGCTGGGATTCAAACCAGCACACAGGTAGGATGCTGGCATTGGGGTGCTTAACCCACTGTGCCACTACTCCCACCTGCATGTATGATTTTCTAAAACATTGTCGAGTTTTTTGGATTTTATAATACAACCTGATAAAGCTTAAATCTTTGCATAAAGATTTAGCCATTTTTCCCATTTTTTTGGTAAGACATATTTTTCATATCAAGATGGTTCTACATTCTAAACATCGTATACCAGTTTTGGTATCTTTCATGATAAGAGTACTTATGTAGAACCAAGGTAACACAGTAATGACTTCTGAAAACAACCAGAATCATGACTACTTTTTTTTTTATTTTTACCTTATATCTGCCTACTAACATCTTAATGTGTTTGGAAGCTCAAATGAGTATTCATGTGATTTTAGAGAAGTGGACCCCAGCTTAAGTATGTTGCTAGAGGCCTTAGAGAAATTTCCAGTAGTACCATACACAGTGCCTCCTGTTTACTCATGAAGAATTCACCTACAACACCGTCTGCTGTGCTAGTCTGGAGAATTAAAGATATAAGACATGGCATTGTCTCCATAAATACATAAATAGAAGTTACAGTAGAATCAAGTACAAGACTCAACATTCAATGAGAGACCATAGATGAGGATTTTCTAATTTAGTTGAAGCAAAGCCAAGGAATTGTACAGTCATTATAACTGCTCAAAACAAAATTTTTATAGATCTCTATTCTCCATTGCTTATCCTACTAAGATAAATTTCTTCACCAGCTACAGCATCAGCTAGGATCACAAAAATCATCAGCTCATCACATTCCACTTTGCATTTTGCCATCCTTTCTCCTCTCTGGCCTTGTTGAAGGAAACAGTCCTCGTGTGGTCCCAGGCCGCTGCTGTCTTTCCACTCCCTTTCTCCCCTCCCCTGAGGAGCTTCATCCCATCATAACTCTCGATCCTCTAAGTATTCAAAAATGATTTCTTCTATTTCCTCCTATGAACTTACTTATGTCTGTCTTGTTGACACGAGTGAGCTTTCTAAAAACCTTTTGTTCCTCCGTGGTTGTCATTCACTGCCCTTTTTTGCTTTCACAGTTAGAATCCTTTCAATAGTAGTGATCCACAGAGATTTTCTTAATTTCTTTAACTCAGTTTCTCTTCAACCTACTGTAGCCATCATCTTTTCTTTCCAGCAAAAATGTTTTCATCACACTTACAATGTACGTTACTTTCAGTTTCTGTCTTTTTGGCCTTTTCAGCTGTATTTGAGACCCTTGACAGGCAGGTTTCTCTCTGACCTCCCTCCTCCCTCTCTTTCTGAGCTCCCCTCTCTGTGAGTGTGCACTGATGACCACCATCATTTTTAGGGTGCTTTTCCTCTTTATGCTCTGAAGACTGTGTGCCACCTTAGGTTATGCTCAGCTCTGTTTCACCGTGCTGTCCCTGAGCCGTGTTATCACTTGAGTTCAAGCAGATGATTCTCACTCTATTGGACACGAAGCTCGTGTAATTAACCTATGTCCTAGCATCTCTCAACAGTGACATGAACCCGCTGCCCTCAGCCCATTTCCTAAAAGTGCTCATTTTCATGCGTTCCCCACTTTGGGGACAAGCAGTACTGCTTGTCCTACACTCAAGTCTGAAACTGAGAGCCACTCTTGACTTTTCTGTGTTCCCTAAAGCCCTCTAAGTTTCACTAGTTTCATCTTCTCATTATCTCCATCTCTCTCCTCTCCCTTTGATTTCTTCTGCCTGGATTCAGAGTCTGTTCTTTCTTGGTGAACCATTATTGCTGTCCCTTTTCTGTCTTCCTACAGGTTTCCAGTTTTCTCATTCATGGTATACCTTTAAATGGTCTTGTAAAATGCAAACCTATGCAAATCCCTGCCTTCAGAATTCTAGGTCTTAGTGTTTTGAGTAGTTTCCACCACAGAAGAGTTAAGGAAAGAACTTCTTGCCCACATAGAGGGAGGAGTGAATCCTCACTGCTCATAAGACAACTGATTTGTAAGATAGATCAGGGAACATGCCCTGTGTATCTGTGTTCCCCTCTTTTCAGCTTTAAAAGCATTAGACATGAGTCTGCTTGCCCAGGAATAACTATGATTTGTATAGAATTATTGAATTAATGGTAATAGAACACTGGGCTCTTACTCCCCAGTGTATCTTTTTTTTTCTTTTTTACTTATTTTTTTTTTGAAAGGCAGAGACAGAGAGAGGTAGTGAGAGAGAGATCTTTCAGTTGACCTCATGTGCTGGTTTACTCCCCAAATGTCCATAACAGTCAGGGCTTAGCCAGGCACAAAACTAGGAGCTGGAAGTTAAATCCAGGTGTCCCTCATGGGTGGCAGGTACCCAGCTACTTAAGCTGTCTCCTGTACTCTCCCAGGGTGTGCATTACCAAGTATCTGGAATTGGGGGTGTAACCAGAATTGGAATCTGGGTACTCGAGGATGGGAAGTAGTTGTTCCAGGTGGTATCTAAATCCTTGGGCTGAATACCAACCCCCAGGTTGTATTTTTACAAACATGTTTGTTAGAGTTGTAGCTGGTTAGTGAAGGAATATACCTGGGATTATATATACATATATATGGGATTTCAGCAAATACATTTAAAATGCATGAGTTAAATAAACCCATTATAGAAGGTTGTCAGTAACCTGTGATTTCTAACTAATTACCAAATGAGGAAAGATGTAAACATATGTATGTATACACTTGTGCATACATGCAGACTTGTACATAATCATCCATTCATATCTAATATGATAATGTTCTTTTAAAATTGCCGTTTTTATATCAATTCAGGGAAGATGATTGCTTGTCTTTGTGATTGGTGGTGATTTCTGCATAATTTATCACTGCTACTCCTAGTGGTATTGGGAGAGTGACTATGGGTGTTTTAAGTTGAGAAGATATATTCACACATATAAATACATACACACACATATATATATATATATATATACTAGTCTTTAAAGAAAAAGTTAAAGTCTACCTACAAATTGAAATAGAAATACTTTGTTTTTGTTTTGTTTTGTTTTGTTTTTAAACTTTAGGGCAGCATAGATCCTTGGGACCAAAGGATTCTAAGGTTAGGAGTCTAAAAATGGATGCCAGCATTTGGAGTAATGAACTGATCGAGGTGAGTCCTACTAACTGGCTGTGGCTGCTCAGGCTGGGGAGGAGGAACGCCAGGGGGTGATGTGAGTCTCTAGGACCTCTGTGGTGAGGTCCTCACCATATTATAAAAATGGCTTATGGCCTGTTTGATAGCAATAACTCTGAGTACTTCCTAAATGAGATGGTTTCTTTAAAAATAAAAAGTACAAGAGTTTTAATGGTAATAACTACATTTAAAGACTTGACAGCTATTTAAAACTTAAACGAGAACTCTCTTTCTAACTCAGCATGAGTAAAATATTAGAAAAGTGAATGACAACATTGGGTAAAAGTTACTGCTCTTATGGCCATGCTGTTATTAACTGTGATTGAGTTCAACTTGCTGTCTCCCATTTCCATTCTTGTTCTTGTTCCACCAGTACTTCCAAGAGACAGCATCAGCCCACGTCAGCCATTGCAAATGAATCTGCCTCAGTTTAAGTTACAAAGAAAAATTTTGCCGAAATTTGTGTTGCTTGTGGTTTCTTTCCAGCCTGAGTTTTTACCATTATGTAGAGCAACTAAACTGTATTAAAAATACATATTGTGTCTGCTTTCATACTTCACATTCTCTAACAAGTTGGTTCTTTCCTGCGTTTCCTTGTATTTTATATTGAGTTATGCTTTAATTTGTAATGTGAGTGAATTTTCTGAAGATTTAAATATATTCTATGAGCTGATATATTTTATAATTTTTTGACAAGCTTTTTATCATCATTGGAAACAAAAGAGCAAATGACTTTTGGGCTGGTAATCTTCAAAAGGATGAAGAATTACACATGGACTCACCAGTAGAAAAGCGAAAAAGCTTCATTATTCAGAAATACAAAGAAGGAAAATTCAGAAAGACCCTTTTGGCATCTCTCACCAAAGAAGAATTAAATAAGGTATTCAATAAAACGTAATGGTAGATCTACGCTTTCATGTAATTAAACATGTACCAAGATTCCTCATAAGAGGCAAAAAATTGGGTCAAGTGTTTGGCTCGGCAGTTATGATGCTGTTTGGTATGCTGACATCCAATATTGGAGTGTGTGGATTTGAATCCAGGTTATTCCACTCCTAATTCTGACTTTCCACTAATGTGTACCCTGGGGAGGGGCAGCAGCTCAAGTCATTGGGTCCCTGTCACCCACATAGGAGACCTGGATAGAGTTCTTGGCTCCTGGCATCAGCCTGGCCAAGCTTCAGCTGTATGACATCTGGGGAGTGAACAGGCAAAGAGAGAGACTTGTTTCTACATGGCTGTCTGCCTGTCTCTGTCTCTTGATCTCTATGCCTTTCAATTAAAAAATCTTTTGTTTGATAAAATTACTTTTGTTTTACTTCCTTTTGGGAGATTGTGCCAGTAGTTTTCCACATATTTTCACTTATGGATCCTTTACCAAAAGAGAATTGACTTCCTCCATAACTGAATTTTCCAACCAGCTCAGATCTATCTCTGTTACTTTTTTTTTTTTTTTTTTTTGGACAGGCAGAGTGGACAGTGAGAGAGAGAGAGACAGAAAAGTCTTCCTTTGCCGTTGGTTCACCCTTCAATGGCTACCACGGCCAGCGCACTGCAGCCAGCTCACCGTGCTGATCCGATGGCAGGAGCCAGGTGCTTCTGGTCTCCCATGGGGTGCAGGGCCCAAGCACTTGGGCCATCCTCCACTGCACTCCCTGGCCACAGCAGAGGGCTGGCCTGGAAGAGGGGCAACAGGGACAGAATCCGGCGCCCCGACCAGGACTAGAACCTGGTGTTCCGGCGCCTCAAGGCGGAGGTTTAGCCTAGTGAGCCGCAGCACCAGCCCTCTGTTACTTTTAAAATCTCAAAACATTTCCCTGTTTTAGGGACAGAATACTAACCATAATTTCATCCATATGTTGCTGATAGTGTCACCAAAATTGCCATGGTTTTCTGAGTTTATTGTTACAAACTGTGATTTATTAAATGCTGTTGATCTGAGGTCTTGTTTGCTTTGGGCTAAGTGATTCTATTTTTTTGGGTCTTTGTCATGCTGCTCCTTTGGTCTTTTGGCAAAGGATTTTGTGAAATTCCTCTCACCTCTTATTTCCCTGCTTCCTCTTCCTGTCTTGTGTGTTAGGAGGCTTTTCTGTGTATAGGTTTTTAAAATATATATCTTTAGATACCAGCTTTTTTAATCTTTAGATGATTTTTTCATGGCTTTCAGTTCTTTACTACAGATTTAATGATAATGCAGGTTGTATAACGATGCCTATTCAAGTAACATGCTAAACATCATGGAAAATAAATTCATTAATGCAATTGGAAAATATAGATATATAAACTTGGTTTATGTTTCTATTCTGATGATTTAGTTAACCCCAAATTAGTTTTTCTTCTTCATATATCTTTGGTACTAGTAAAATGAGGTCACCAACTGATTTTCAAAAGTACACAATGCATGTAGGTGCCTCAGCTGGGAAGGGAATGAATCATTTGGTTGGTTAGATGTAAATTATTGTTAAATACTGAATTTTGTTTTCTGTAGTGTTTTTATGGATGCTAATTACATTATTAAAGAATTACATTATTAAAAGAACAATCCAGTTTTACGAGATAAGCAATTCAAACAGGGTCTCATAAACCTAGGACTATGCTTCAGCTAATTCTCTTTACCAGAGTTTGATGGTATTAATATATAAAAACTAAATTTTCTGGAGTGGCATTGTAGCACAGCAGGTTAAGCTGCCACTAAGGATGCTTGCACCCAAATTGGAGTGCCTGGGATCCAGGCCCACTTCTACTTCTCACCACACCTCTTGCTATTGTACGAACTGGGATGCAGCAGATGGTGGCTTAAATGGTTGGGTCACTGTCACCCACGTGGAAGACCTGGATGGAGTTCTTGGTGCTTGACTTTGGCATGGCCCACTCCAGATACCACAAGTATTCAGGGAGCGAATCACCTGATGGAAGAACACTCTCACAAACTCATTCTCTGTTCTGATATCTCTCTCTGGCACTCTGCCAGTAAAATAAATAAAATTAAGACAAGAAAGGTAGGGTAAATCATGGATTTGGGAAGGTAATTAGAAAGCTTGGAGAACAAGGCCATATGTTCCCCGTGTTCCTTTTCTACTTGATGCTAATGTGAATCTTGTAAATGGGCAGTTATTGATATTTCCAGATGAGGTTCCGTCTACCACACCTCACAGTTACTAAAAGCTAAGCCATTAGATAAATTTTAAATTAAGTGCCAATAAATTGCATTTATCTTAATTTTATGGAAGCTTATCTGTTGGCCTTATTTCCAAATAGACTCTTTAAAATTAGCATCTTTTGATAAAAAATGAATTTATTTGGTAATTATTTGTTGTATACTTACTGAGTATGGAGATACAAGTGTGGTAATAAATAGATTTGCCTATTTTATTCATGGTAATGACAGTCAAATACAAAAGACGACAGAAACAGCCAAACTCCAACAGCGTGAAGGAAAATAATAGGGTGATGGAGAAAGTCAGAGACTATTAAAGTGAAGGGGTGATAATAGGTTTCAGTTCCAGAGAGCATAAGGGCCAAGATCACCTAGCAAATTTATACAAAGTCATGTGTAAGAATTTAGGCTTCTTGATGCTGAGGTGAAAGGAATTCTAGAGGTCAGCTACACCATGGTGGAGAAGGAGACTGGAGCTTCCAGGGCAGGAACTGTGCTTCATCCCGGGAACTCTTGCCTATATACACTCCGCTGCCCAGGGGGACAGCTAAGCAGCAGCTGTCCTATGGCTGCATCACAGCAGACAGCTTCACCAGCGATCTATCAAGGTGCACCTTGGAAGAAGAGAGGTAAAATGGTGATTCAGGGCTGAAATTTCAGGTGGCTTCAGAATGTGCAGTCTGAGCTTCAGAAGTAAACAGGAAACCAGTAACGTGAGATGTGATGTGCAGACTGACATGGTGAGAAAGGAGAAGACAAACAGCTTATTATATTACTTCCAAGCAACAACAACAAAAGTCTGATCGCTGCAGGTGCTGGTTCCAGTGCGTCTTGCTTGCTCTCCTTTCTCCACTGTCTTCCCCACAAAGCAGAGATCCTGAATCTTCTTTGCACTCATATTTCAAATTCTCAAAGCACAAATGATAATTTAAATAGTCTATGGCTTCTGATTAGGTTGGAAAAATATTGACTGCATTCAGATGGTGAACATTTAGTGGAAACTTCATTATTTCATTATTCCATTGTTAGAGTAGGTAAGTGTAAAAATGTCTTCTACAGCGTGTAGAATGGATAGGAAGGTTTAGAAGGAACATCACAGCCACAAATGATGAATTGAGGCTTTACAGTTTTGGGTAAATCCATATGGTGCAGGGCTTTCTGCCTACGGCCCCATTCAAGCCATGATTATGATTAGCTTCTTTGGAATGAGAAACGCAGCCTTCCTCTCATTGACTGAACTGTCGGACTTGCGCTGATTTGAAATTGCTAGAATCCTATTTTCTTCCCTTTCAAGGTGTATTTTCTTTTAACGTCCAGGCTCTGTGTGCTGCTGTTGTGACACCTGACGTTCTGGAAACGATGGCTTTGCTGTTCAGTGGAGCAGATGTCATGTGTGCAACCGGAGACCCTGTGCATAGCACCCCTTATTTGCTGGCCAAGAAAGCTGGGCAGAGTCTGCAGATGGAATTTCTTTACCACAATAAATTCTCAGGTTAGTCCCCATCCCTGTGCTAACCTGCTCTCTTCTGATATATCCCTAAAAGGAGGGAAGCACAAATCCACTTACTTCTCCAATGTGCTAAACCATAGAATGAAGAAAAATGTAATTACCCAAGCGACAGAGGATGTTTAAGACTATTTATTTTTACACCATTTCAAGAGAAAGTTTAGGGCATACATCTTTTATATGTCTTTAATCTTATAAATGGAAGATTAAAATAGTTAATCCCACATAATCATTTCCACTAAAATTAAATCCGATTTTCATATATGAATAATAAGCATGACTTAAGCACTTATTTGCAATTTTTATGCAAAGTGAGATGAAAGCATCTATATTTATTCTTTGGGAAATTTGAAGCAGCTCTTATTCTAGGTCAGAGCTCACCTTCATATTTACAAGCAGTGGGAAAATAATTGTTTTATACTTCAAATGTGTTATTTTTGAAATTTTTCTAGATTTCCCCCAACATGACATTCATTCTGAGGGTGGATTAAGTCAAGAGGCCTCCCAGTCCATGTTCCTTTGTGACTTTTTGTATCAAGCTCCTGCTGCAGCTTCTAAACTTTCTTCAGAGAAAAAACTGCTTGAAGGTATCTTTTCTGCTTCTTCTAGATTTTATCAGATAAAACTTTACTCCATTATCAAAACAATTGGGTTTAAATTTTTATTCCTTTTTCCCTTAAGATGTTAGATTTGATCTTACAGTGGAGAGATATTTTTGGAGGATTTATAAATGCTTCCAGGCACAGATAATATTTCATGTACTGCAGCAGGGACTTACCACGGGGCTGGAATGCTGAGCGGATTCTCAGCAGAATTCACTGATGTCTGCTTTCTGGGCCAGCTGATTCTGTTTCAGATTTTAGGGTTTATTCCAAAAAGAACCTGGAAGTCAGCCCGTTCTCTTAGGGATGAATAAATGTGAACATGTTAGGAAAAATTGGCAAATTTTCAGTATGAGTTGAGCATCCCCTATCCGATACATGTGGAAGCAGAAGGCCTAAGCATTTCAGACTTCATTGGGCTTCAGATTCTGAATTTTTTCAGAGTTTGGAGTGTGTGTGTGTGTGTGTGTGTGTGTGTGTGTGTCTGTGTGTATTAAATGATATCTTGTAGGTGGGACCCAAGTCTTAAACAATGGAATTTGCTTATGTTTCATATATGCTTCATCTGCATAGCCTGGAGGTAGATTTGTAGCATGTTTTTAATAATTGTGTGCATGAATCAAAGTTTCATGGTGTGGAATTTTCACATCCTGTGGCATCCTGTCAGCACTCTAAAAAGGTTCAGATCTGGGAGCGTTTCACATTTGGGATTTTCAGATTAGAGTTGCTCAACCTGGAGCCTATTCAGGTGGTACCAGAGAGTTCAGTGTGTTCTGAGTAAAACTGAATGTGTGTGTATTTGAGCAAAAAATAAAGCTTAAGCATGGTTTAAAAAAATGATGTGAATAAGTTTGATTTTCCAGTACAGTCCAGGTTTGGGGGATTATCTGAGCCGAGTCACAGTGGGCATTTATCTGTGTACCTCCTTGTGTCAGGCTTGTGCTGAGCATTGGAAATATAGAATCTAACTAAGACACAAGCCTTGTGCTCATGTTACACAATGTGAACTAAGTTGGGCAGTAACTACAAGAAAATATAGTGAGACCTGAACAACTGGAACAAAGATTTCAAGGGGAGGTTAGCTGTACGGATCAACTGATGGTGGGTGTTGATGAACTCAGTAGTCTGGCATTAATTCCTTAAGTGGTCTAATTTAGCTGTATTACTCGATCAAGCAACAGTAGGATAGAAAACCCACTTTAGGCTGTTAACTCAGATACTTGTGCATTTGAAGTAATTACCTCAGTATAAAACTTATATGTCCCCCT
This sequence comes from Sylvilagus floridanus, assembly GCA_949820135.1. NCBI lineage: Eukaryota > Metazoa > Chordata > Mammalia > Lagomorpha > Leporidae > Sylvilagus > Sylvilagus floridanus. The sequence goes on along the minus strand of OX463242.1, from coordinate 28,827,722 downwards.
CCCCCTGTACCTCCCAGAGTAGAATTCTATTGGCATTAACTATATTAGATTTCCTGAAAAGAGACAGAACCCTGGGGTGAGCATGTTCTATGTATATGGCATTGCTCTGGTTACTTCCTGTACATTAGTTTTAATCCTCCTACAAAGTCTGCAGGAGAATTGATGTTAAAACAGTTTTCACAGGAAAAATGAAGGAACTCAGCATGATGCAGAATTTCACACCTGACTGGTGTTCTAATTGTTATTGGTTCACCCTTGGTCAACCTGTGACATCCTGGAGACAGTAAAATGGCAAAGCATTTTATCTTTAAATTTAGATGTGTTCTTTTAGCACAAAAAAAGCACTTGGTTTTTATTCTCTTCCTTTACTCAGTCAAACTGAAAATAAATGACAAATATTAAAGATAGTTTTAAAAAACTTCTGTTGCTCTAGACAGTATTTAACCTGTAAGCAGTTCAGTGATAACTAATCAGAGAGGGTAATAGTACCTAGATGACTTTGAATTGACTATAACCATTATTAAAATAATTGAATAAGGCCAGTAATGTAGCTGTCAGTGAGTTTTTATAAGCTTTCTAGAATGTTTCTTCTAAATACTGGGAGATCATAGACTCATTCTTCAAACCACTTGAATTTCACAAAGGTCAGATAGGACATCTAAAAAACAGGATTTTGCTCCAAAAGCCACCCAATATATTATAAGCCTCTGGAGACTAAAAGTAAACATTTTTTAAAAACTTTTTTGAGAATTATCATTATAATATCTGTAAACTTATCAGTTTACTTTAATATTTTCTTGAAATACATGTTTTTCATAATTACATGAGTACTGAATTGAGATCTTAAACAGTTGCTACTAAACCTTTCATCTTTTTAAAACCAACTACGGAGGTTTGGGTTAAAATTTATTTCAAAACACAGAAACTGGTGCATTCTCTGTACAGCCATCCCTTGATATCCTTGGGGGATTGGCTCCCTCCCGTCTGATACTTCACCTGTGGATGTACAAGTCCCTTGTTCAAAAGTAGTGTTTGCATGTAGCCTACACAATCCTCCATATAATTTAATATACATCTCTCAGTTACTTATAATAGTTAATGCAATATAAATGCTATGCAAATGACAGTTATACTGTATTTTTTAGGGAATAATGACAGAAAAAATCTGCACATACAATGCTTTTGTTAATATTTTTGATTTGTGGTTGAATACATGGATGTGGAACCCAAGGATGCAGAGTAACTACTTTGTGTTTAATTAGGGATGTTTCCCCATTTGGGAAAGTGAATATTGGCATTTTGGCTTTATGACACATTTGAAACAATTTAATCTGAAAATAATTTCCTGGCAAGGTATTCGTTGTCCACATTCCTTCCATCCAGTTTATCAGCAAATTCAGTCATTTCAAACTCAACAGGGGAGTCTCCTGACAGCATCCCAGCCCCCCAGGCACCATGTCCTGTTCATGCATCAGTGCCCTCCTTTTGTATCTCCCTTAGCTTTCCACTAAAACTTTGTCTACAAGCCAGAACTAATGATCTTTAAAAATTTAAAGCAGGCCATGTAATTCTACTGCCCAAGCATATTGACTTTCCATTCCAGAATGTAACCCTGTTCCATATCGTGGCCTAAAAGATATTGTATCTTATTTCCCATCTACCCCTACCCTTCATCTCTTATTTCATTCTACACATACATAACCCATGCTGGACTTGTTTCCTCCATTTCTGGAGCATTCCACGTCCTTTCGGGACTTTTTTCAGACTTTACAGGGGCTGTTTCCCTTTGCAAGGCTCTTTTCCTACTGGCGGTTTCTTACCTGTCGAGTATCAGATCATTGCCTCCTAGTCAGTGAGGCGTCACTGGCTTCCCATAGAGTGTGCTCCTGTTGCTATCACTTCTCTTCCAGGGGATGTACTTGTTCGTCCCATGAAGACTGTTCTTTCTTCACTTACTGGTTTTTCCTTCCTTCTGGACTGAACGATCGGGAAACATCAGCTCTTTTGACTTGTTCAGGATTATTGAATACCTGGTGCCTATAACAATGTCATTGCATGGTAACAATGTGATAAATATTTGTTAAGTGACCATTTCTGTCAGTCTGTTTATCTGAAAAGCAGAGTGACAGAGAGAGGGAGAGACAGAGATCTTTCATCCACTGGTTACTCCTCAAATGGCCATGCTGGTTGAGCCAGGTTGAAACAAGGAGCCAGGAACTCCATCTAGGTCTCTCACTTGAGTGTTAGGGGACCACGTACTTGGACCATCTTCTGCTGCCTTCCCATGTGCGTTAGCAAGGAGCTGGGTCAGGAGTGGACAGCCGGGCCTGCTACTGGCTTTCCCATGTGGATATGCCGGCATCACAATGGCAGCTTAAACTGCTACAATAGCAGCCCCAGAGTGACTATCTCTTTAAGCATTTTGCTAACCAATCTGAAAATGTAAGTCATATAATAATACTTCAGTTTTGATCTGGGTATAAAATGATACATTTGGGGCCAGTTTTGTGGCATAGTGAATTAAGCTAATGCCTATGACGTCAGTTTCTTTTATGGACACCAGTTCGTGGCCCAGCTGCTTCACTTCCATTACAGCTCCTTGTTAATGACCTGGGAATGCTGCAAAATATGGCCCAAGTTATTGGACCCCTGCCACCCACATAGGATACCAGGAAAGAACTCCTGGCTGCTGGCTTCAGCCTGATCCATCCTTGTCCATTGAGGTCATCTAGGGAGTGAAGCCATGAATGGAAAATCCTCCCCCAATACTGACTTTCAAATAAATGAGTAAAACTTAAAAGGATACAGTTGCTGGCACAAAGCATATTTTGTATAAAAAGAGTCTACTTAAAAATGAAACAGAAAATGTTGAACCGTCAAGAATCATTCTGCTTTCTGGGTTTATTTTCCAGCCCCCCGTTAAGATTCCCAGTGGTGTTACTACTGGTGAGCATCAGCTTTATGGGAAAAATGAATTATTTGGAAATATTTAGAGATGAGCATGTAGTTTTCACCTTTGCCTGTGAAAGGCTAGCGCCTGGACGAGACCACTCCATCAGTACTTGTCAGGATGGCTGTAGAGCCGAATGATGAAAAACGAAGACAGACGTCTTGAAATAAAATGCATGTGGTCCTTCAGAGAGCTACAGAGGCATCAAATTGTCAGTTCAGCTTTTCCAGACCTCAAGTTCTTCTAGCCTTTGGTTATGAAGACTGATCTGTATTTCTTCCTTCCTTTTTTCTTCTCAATTTGGTGTTCATGAAAAGAAAGATTGATAGTTCTTGCTAAACTAAGAACAGAGCTGAATAATAGCATCCTGGGTTTGTTTTCCTTATTCCCCTCAACCCTATTTTGTTCACTTGAAATCTTACCTAGATTTGTTTGTACAGTGTTTGGTTTTTAAAAAGAAAGTGGTTGATGTGGCTTACCAGAAACTCGGTTTGGTCTGTTTGTATTTAATGTCATGGATTAATGTTGAGGAATCTTGTAGATCTTTTGTTCTATGATATCCTAGATTGTATTCTTGAGAATCTTTTCTGAATGTATATTCCTATTTTCAGTAGATTTAAAAATTTTTTTTTTATTTATTTGAAAGTACAGAGAGAGAGAGAGAGAGAAATCTTCCATCTGTTGGTTCACTCTCCAAATGATAGCCATGTCCAGTGCTGGGCCAGGCAGAAGCCAGAAGCCAGAAACTTCTGGGTCTCCCACGTAGGTGAAGGGGCTCAAGCACTTGGGCCAACTTCTGCTGCTTTCCCAGGCCATAGCAGAGAGCTGGATCAGAAGTGGAACAGCAGAACTTGAATTGGCACCTCTGTCGCAGTCGGCAGCCACATTGGCCCCTTCAGTGACTATTGAATACTATCAGTTAAGGAAATTCTTCATCAGGAAGCAATCTATAGTTTTGAAAAGTGGTATATTTGGATTAACTGCCTTAGCTTTATTGTCCACATTTGTATCGAAAGATGTGACTTCTTTTTTGCCTTAATGCATTATTTTACATAGAGATAGATGGCTCAGCATATAATATTCACAGAGAGGCAGTATGTGTAGTCCTTAAGAGTAGAGCATCAGACCCCAGCTGCCTGGGTTCTAGCCCCAGCTCCGATGCCAAGTACTTGTGTGACCTTGAGGAGGTCAGTGAACTGTTATGTACCTGTGGAAAGGATACAGGGAAGGGGTATAATAGACTAACCTGATAAGGGGATTCAGCTAAATGTATATAAATATGGAGAACTATGCATGGTGTGTAAGTGTGAGAGAAGAAGGGGAAAGAAGAGAAGTGCTGGTGAGTGTGCTTGTATGTAAACACAGCTGCTTCTGGCTTCCAGTTAGATTTTGAGTTTGTGTGTTGCCTATAGGCTGTAGCTGACAACTAGGGTACTCCCTTGGGGTATCTGTATCATTGCATAGTCATATTGATATAGGTCACCTTTGGAGTTCTTTACCCATGCTTGAGTAAACCCCAAAGTAATGTTTTCCTTCACTGAAACCATTATGCTTAATGAAATAAGCCAGTCCCCAAAAGACAAATATCATATGTTTTCTCTGATAAGTGGCTGTTAATATAGAATACAATAAATGTATAAGAATGAACAGATATATTAATGATTTGATTATTGTTTTTAGGTCTTGTTTAGACTCCTGTAGAACAGTGGTCTTTCTACTTTTTGCTTGTTGAAAAGTATGTTTAGTGGTGTATTAACCTGTGATTATACAGTAAATCAAAATTATGTTTTTGCAAAATTTAAAAAAAAATGAAGGAGGTGGGTTGAAGGAGGGAAGTATGGTTATCTTCTTAGAATTTTATCTATGAAATACCTGAAATCTGTTTATAAAAATTTCAAAAAAATTGAATAGGAAAAAATGAATAACTCCTGTGGCCAACCCACCCACTTTACATATAGCTTCCACACAAGCTCCTGTCTATTAAAAACAAGAGTCCTAAGAGGTATCCATTGTGTGACCCCAATTTTACCCTAGTGGACATCATCCAGTAGCTGATTAACAGTAGGACTTGTGCTGCACAGAGGGTTTCACAGAGGGTATCGACATTTCTGAAAGTCAGAGTCAAGAGTTCACAACTAAATTGGCCTAAGCAAACGAATATCATCCAAGATAATTTTGCTAAAGCATTTCATTGCTTCCCAAATCAATAGGAATGTCAAGATTTCCCATCACAGCTCTGTTACTCTAAATCCTCAAGGGTAATATCCATGCCTACCTTGTCAGACCTCTGGCCCACTTCACTTACAAAACTAACGCTAATAAATGGTTATAGAGATGATAATGCTACGGGACTAAATCTCCTCAAGCCCATATTTCTAACTTAAAATGAGTTTATGTGCACCTTGAAAAAGAGATCTGTCATTTGTTTCCCATTAGAATTTACATAATTAGATTCTGCATTCACATTTATTTTATGCGTCATTCATTTGGCACTGTTTGTTAGGACCTTGAATGGCTCCCACTTGTCTACTGACAGAGGCACAGATTCTAGAACACCTGTCATGTGGGGCCCTCGAGGCTTGGCCTCTGCCATGAACCTGCCGTCTTGTTTCCCGTTTCCCAGCTTCATATGTAATCTCATTATCTGCCCAAATAGGGATTCTGCTTTCCCCTTTCTGTGACTTTGCTCACGCTGTTCTTTCTCAGAATCAGGAAGTGATTGTAGTTCTGAATACATTCTTTGCTGTTTTAGAAGCATGCCTCCTCAATCGTAAAGGACTGTTTCAAAGCCATTTCTTTCTGTGAAGTTTCTTTCTGATGGCTCCAGTCTGAGAGTGGCTTCCGTCCTTGAAACTTCTGATCTCCTAAATGGACTACCTGCTGGTTAGCATTCCAGGCACATCTCCCCTTCCGTTGGACTGCAAGCTACTAGCGAGGACAGGAGGCGGAATCCTAATCTGCCAGTGGTTATCCTCTGTGTGTTAAATATTGTGGAGGTCGACTTATTCTTTTGTGAAGATTATTCTAGTCATCTAAATGGCTTGTTTTTAAGTTATAACCCCCTTTGATGAGTATACTGATGTTTTCATTACATTTTAGAAGTCAGAAATGATTATTCTTTTAAAAATTATTTCCTTTCATGATTTTCATATAACCATGCAGAGTATAGGCTGTGATTCAGCATTTAGGGGCCCTAAAAAAAAAATGGATCACCTTTCCCTGGGAATTGATTGGGTCTCTGTTAGCTCTTTCCCAGGACCCATAAAGGATTTCTTTGTGCTGTTTGCTTCTCTGAGTTCTGACTTGACTTTTCATATGGTGACCCGTGTTTCACAATATACACTTCTCAGTCTCAGGGTTGCTTCCTGTTGGCCGTCTGTCCTAGGGACTGTATTTTGAGGCACATATATATTGTCTTGTCTTGTTGTCTTCTAGGTTTTACCAGTCCCCTCCCACACCCAAGGTTCAAATGATATGATAAAAGAGAATTTAAGGAGCAGTTTAATCTATTTTTTCTTGTAACGTTTTAAAAGCTATTTTGACTTCGTTTGAGACTTACAGAAAATTTGCAGTGCTGCAAAGAATCCCCATGTCTTTTACCCAGATACCCCAAATATTAACTCTACATTTGTTTTATCCTCATTTTTAGTGTTTATGTATGCATGTGTGTACACTTAAGTACTCACATGCATATACATCTTTGTTTGCTGTTTGCCTTATGCTGGCGCATTTCTTCATTTTAGCTTATGGCAGGCTTTCCTTCATTACAAGGGTTGGTGGTACATCCTGACTGGCTTTACCTTTAACTTTCTATGTGGTCTTCATTATGCTGCAACCTGGCATCTTTCACTGTGCTTTCAGGAGGCAGTTTCCTCCCTAATACACAGACCCACAGGTGTTCTTCTCAGCACTTGTTTCCTTGGATATTTTTGCTGTATTTCATATTGGTAATAAATCCTTTAAAAAGTGCTCTGGGAGGGTGGTGTAGTATAATGAGTCAAGCCTGCAAAATCAGTATCCCATATGGGTACCAGCTCAAGTCCAGGCTGCTCCAACTTGAGATCCAGATCCCTGCTAAAGGTGTGGGAAAAGCAGCAGAAGATGCCCCAAATACTTGGGGCCCTGCCACCCACGTGGGAGACCTGGATGAAACTCTTTACTTCTGTCTGGCCCAGTGCTGGCTGGGGAGTGAACCAACAGATGGAAGATCTCTCTCTCTCTCTCTGTCTCTCTCTTTCTATATCTCTCCTTCTCTATCTAACTCTGACTTTCAAATAAATAAATATATATTTTTAAAGAAGCACTTTACTTCTGTTTTATGTGTGGTCTCTTCTCATTTTCTCCATAGTTCCTAAGGACCTGTATATATTCATCACCCCTGATAATATTAAATTCCCTAAGATTTTATGTTTGGTTACTGTGTATTTTGAACTACCATCTCATACTGAACACCTTCTGGTTATCAAGTGCTTTCCTTGGCTCATCAGTGCAAATCCATTGTCATACTGACTTTTAATTGGATTTCCAAACTCTCATTCAGTGTTTCTGAAAGGAAACTGTTATTTCACTGCAACCTCTTTTATTTTTTATTTTAAATGGTAATGAGTATTATTGTCCATCTTTTAATCAAAACTTTTCAATGATACCATGATTAGTGAGTTCTCCTTATTTTCTGTATCGCATCAGTTTCATTTTCTTAAAACATTCACATGCATGCTTGTGTTGCTTTTATTCACACCCCATCACTCTCTTGTTGTGTCCCCCTTCTCCTGTGCTTAATAATAGCCAGTGTCCTGCTTTGGCCTCTTAATTCCTCACTTAAACCTCTGTCAACAGAGGCCTCTGGCATCATCCTCTCAAATCCATTTGCCACAGTAAACAGAGTGTGAGAAATTCAAATCTGATGTTATTCCATTGCTAGAACCATTTCAGTGGCTCACCTATACCCACAAAAATCAGGAATCAGCAGTTTGTGAATATTTTAGGTTCTGTGGACCAGACGGGCTCTGCCTCATCTCAGCTCTGCCCGGGTCCAGGCAAAGCAGCCACTTGATGAATAGCTGTGACTTACTCCAGAAAAGCTTTCTTTACAAAAGCAGGTGATGATCTGATTTAACCTGTAAGCCATAGTTGGCTGACCCCTGTGCAAGATGGTTTTCAGTCCCCTAATCAAGGCTTTAAGGAAATTACAGGGAACAGCAGTTTCTCTGGTGTGCCTGCTTGTGATCAGCTGCAGCCCCCTTTCCTCCTAACATCCTGCAGACATTTCCCCTCCTCATGCTTCGTACACACATCTGTTTTGCAGTTTCACAGTTGTTTTGCAGCAAGTGCTTTATGGATCTGCCTACTTCAGTGGTCATCAGTGTGACAGTCATTTTTGCCATGCACATTCCATGCTATTAGATTGTAAATGTTTTGAAAGCAGGAAATGTGACACCTTTATATCCCATGAAACAGTAGTAGGCTCTTTACAATGAACTGGGAAATTAATACATTTATCTATTTGAATCTAGCTGTTGCTTAAAACCATGCATTTGTAAAAATTGGGTTAATGTTATAGCTCAAGTATTACTTGTTTTGTTCTAAATTTTTAGAGACAAATAAGAAGTGGTGTGTTTTGGAAGGAGGTTTCTTGAGTTACTACGAAAATGATAAGTCCACCACGCCTAACGGCACCATTAATATCAGTGAAGTTATCTGCCTGGCTATACACAAAGAGGACTTCTATTTAAATACCGGGTAGGTCTGCCATTTACACAAGAGGAAAGGTATTTTTAGGTAATTGTCACACCAGGTAAAGAGGGTTTTGTTATCATTTCTGTTCTTCAGTTGCTTCTGAAAGTTCTCTAGAGAATTTACTTTAAAAGTATGAAAATGAAAGTATTATGCAAGGCATGAAAGGCTCACTTGTTTGCATCTAATCATAAGCAAATTTTAGCATTTCCTTGCTCACCATCGTAGCCCTTTTATATTATTTAGTCATTATTTTATATAGTGGACTAATGGCAAAATTTATGAATTCATTTAATGAGTATCACGATTAAAGTAGAAGAGAAAGGGAAATATTCAGTGATAATTTGTTCACATTAAAGTAAAATATCAATTTACTAGTATATTGAAATGCTACATTTCTTAAAAATTTATGCTGGTATTTTAATAGTCTGAAAAAAGTTGCACTTGAAATATTAAGCATTATATACTTAACATGCTTGACTCATGGGGTAGTTCAGCTGAGTTTGAGGACTTTTTTTTTATTTGATAGAGTTAGACAGTGAGAGAGAGACAGAGAGAAAGATCTTCCTTCCATTGGTTCACCCCCCCAAATGGCCACTATGGCTGGCACTGCACTGATCCAAAGCCAGGAACCAGGTGCTTCTGGTCTCCCATGGGGTGCAGGGCCCAAGCACTTGGGCCATCCTCCACTGTACTCCTGGGCCATAGCAGAGAGCTGGACTGGAAGAGGAGCAACTGGGATCAGAACCCAGTGCTCATTTTTTTTTTTTTTTGAGGACTTTTGGACACAGGTCACCTAAGGTCTTTGATGTGAAATTTCTTACCATGTTTTGTGATACATTTAATGAAAAAGTTTAATTAATACATCTAAAAAATCAGTTTTATAGGATCTTAGCATTTTAATGAAAGGTTTATATGACAAAAGGAAGAGATTTGCAAACCTATGTGTTTACATAACATTACACAAAACCTATTACCATTGTTACATCATTTCTGGTATGTACTTGCTGAGATTACTATTATTTTCCAGTAAATATAACTTATTTTTTATATGAATAAGATCATGAGTTGATTTATTTTAACTCTTGATAGTACCATTCTAATGAATAGTCAGTTTTATGTGTCATATTGTGGAATGTTTAAATTAGAGCACTGTACAAAATTGCTAGATTGGTAAATAAATTGCCACTTAAAAGAATTACTGTTCATTCATGTCAACCTATAACATATTTAAAAATATAACATTATTGATGAAATGTTAGTGATAGGGTCTTTTGAGATTTTTAGATAATAGTAGCACACAAGCCTCACATGTTCCAGGGAATAGTTGGGGATCTGGATGAGGAAATCATGGTAGAAGTCAGGCCATTGGCTGTTACTCTAATTTTATCTATAATAAAGTGATGATGTTTCGGGGTGACATGAGAGAAGATTTGTAAACTACCACAAGAAGAGGGCTAATAACTCTTTGGCCAACATTTGCTTTGAGCCATCAGTCAGAGGTAATGTAGGCAGAGTGGTCAGAGAAGGAGGAGGAAGCCAGGCAGAGTCCTTGGTCATATCAGTGAGCTGAAGAGTGTCCAGGGCACCAGCAACATCATGCGGTAGATTGTCATCTGAACAATATTAATTTTGTCTGATCTAGAAAGTTCCACTTAACTCATTTGATAGCCATGCAAACAATCAATACAATAATACGTTAGCTGGATGAATAGGTTGATTTCACAGCATTTTCCTGTTTCAACAGGAATTTCAATAATAACTTGATCTGTATGTTCTTTCGCAAGAGCCAAGCACAGTGGCTGATGGTATCTTTTTATTCGTACATGCTACAGGCCCATCTTTGTTTTTGAGATCTACTTACCTTCTGAGCGTGTGTTTTTATTTGGAGCTGAAACATCTCAAGCTCAAAGAAAGTGGACAGAGGCAATAGCCAAGGTATTTAAATATTATATTATTACTTCAAACCCAGGAAAGATTCTTAACTTTGAGTCTGTGGTTGAGCTTTAGGGGTCCATGAAAATTTTATTCAAGAATCTAGAGAAAAAAATGTATGTACTTCATTAGGTTTTCCAAGTTTATAGTCAAAAGAAGATAAGAGTTGCCTTTCTAGAGCCTTAAGCAGAGAAGAAGTTAACAGTGTTGGAAAAAATCATTCATTGAACTTTCAGTGTTTTTGATGATTGTTTTCAATATTAATTTCTGTATGTTTTTATATGTAAATTTCTTACTCATTGTGTGTACAAAGGGGAAGAAATGGACAGAATCAGTAAAATATATATAAGTGGAAAAACCAGTGTAGGTTGACATTTTTAAAAAGGCCACAGAACAACAAAGAGAATGTCTTCCTGTTTCAACTTTATGTAGGCAAGGAAAATGGCACAAGATGCTGCCATTTGAAATCCATTTTTACTGTTTAGTTTGGAAACACCCAACAAGCTTAAATAGTTGTTCTGAATTTGGGGTGACCAAGATAATTTCCCCATCTTTCCTCGTATCTGTGGTTAGGGAAGAGATTTCCTATTTTCCCTGTCTTTATTACTTCTCTGTATTTGTTTTAACAGCATTTTGTTCCCTTTGTTGCTGAAAACTTAACAGAAACTGACTACGACTTGATTGGCCAGCTCTTCTACAAAGACTGCCATGCCCTGGATCAGTGGAGAAAAGGCTGGTTTGCTATGGACAAATTCAATTTGCGTTTTTGCCTTCAGATGCAGGAAGTTCAAGAAGACAGGATGCACTTAAGAAGACTGCAAGAGTTAAGTAAGATGCTTTTCTCTTATCTGGGGGACACAGTTCTTTATTGATGGGATAATGGTAGCTTTTACATAAAATGATGGCTCACTCTGGAACATGGGACTAAGTAGTATTAACAGTTGTTGTGTCTGTATAGGTGTTTAGCATAACATTTAAAAATGCATACTTTTTTCTTCTTCTCTAGCAATCAGCACAATGGTTCAAAATGGGGAAAAATTGGATGTCTTACTTTTGGTGGAGAAAGGCCGGTAAGTGCTTGTTTGCTTTTTATCTCAACAATTCTGGGGGTTGGGATGTTTTGGTTATTTTATTGGGAAGGAATCATTACATTAAAAGCTGTTAGAAATTTCCTGAATCATGCATATAAAATATATATGAACTTTCTTCATAGCAAGTAAATACCAATGAAGTTTACATATTTTTATATTTTTAATGAGTAACTCATTGTGTTCAGATTATTATAGATTTCTATGGAATATTCACATTTAGGTATTTGTAAAGCAGTTTTGTAATTGTAACTGTATTTTCAGTGGTGATATGTAGTGGATATGAAATCCTGAATTTTGCACACATGTGAGGCTTTTATAAACTTCACTTTCTTCAGTGTGTTTAGTTTTTCAGTAACTGTTGTTAATCATCCACTCTTCATCGGGCTTATTATTAGGTATCGAGGATATAGCAGTGAATACATAGACAAGATTCCTGCCCTGAGGAAGTATATAGAGTAGTGAGGGAAACAAACTAAGTAGATAAAAGATAATTGTGTTATATTGTGTCCATCAATTTTAAATATCATGAAGAAAAACAGGCAAGGGAAAGAGAGATATTCTGAATAGTATTCTGAAAGCGAGGGCATTAGGAGAAGCTATTTTTGATGAAAGACTGGAAAAATAAAGAAGCAAAGCATGCATTTGTCTTAATAGTGTGTTCTAGATCTAGGATCCAGCAGAGTTAAAGACCCTGAAAAGTGCTGGTCTGCAGGTTTGTGGCTTGGGAGATGTGGATGAGTCAGAGAATGGAAAGAAATGATTTTAACAATCTCTAGACCAGATCACATGGAGCCCTATAGGTCATGATGGGAGATGATTTTAATTTTGTTCTGAATACAATTGGAAACTACTCATTCTGAGAGCTAGGATGTGGACTGATCTTAGTTTTGTTTTGAAGGCCTTCTATGGCTCCAGATGAGTAAGCTTTGGGGGAATAAGAGTGAAAGTGAGTGTCTAGTTAGATGATGCTGTACAAGCAAGGCAAGAGATGGCTTCCGTGAGAACCTAGTGTTGATGAGTGGTAGGATATATTGTGAAGGTAGAGGTGGCACAGGGTATGTTGATGGAGCAAGTGAGTATGAGAGCCAAGGAGGACCCCAAAGTTGTGGGCCTGAACTATACATGATGGTCGACCAAGAATCTGGTTTCAGCAATTGTAACTAGGAGATGTCTGTTTTATAGCAAAGTGGAGCTAATGAGTAGGCAGTTAAGCCTGAAATTAAGTGAAGCAGTTACAATTGGAGATGTAAATGTACCATTTAGTTGTTGTTTGGCCAAGGAATGGATGGGTTCACCTACAAGAGAAAGTACAGGTAGAAAAGACTTTAGAGGATTTGGCCCCAAGGCTTCTAGTATGTAAAGGTCTGTAACATAAGGATGATCAAGTAAGGAAACCTGAGAAAGAATGGCCTAGGCTTCTCAGAACAATTAGAGTTTCTTGAATAATTTTTTCTTGATTTATTGTTATGTGCTTAAAAACCAAATCCCACAATGACATTGATTCAGAATATTTAGCTCTGTGATAGTGCAAAAATAATTTGCAAACCCATTATAAAAATTTAGCTAAATCAGCCTTCCCTCTGGTTATTTTTCTTGCTAGTGACAAGGTTAATGACTTTCAACAGTTAACTGAACCTGTCTTCCCTTCATCTTCATAGGAGCACACCAGCAGCTCCACACAGCAAGCATATTGCTGATTAGACATTTATGTCAGAGTGTGTCTTTTACCTTCTAGGCACAGTTAGGACTCTGCTTTTTCACTTATTTATTCCTGGGACTATGATGGTTAATGATACCTTGGATTCTGATTTTTAGTACCAGATTATAAATTCACTCTACTGTCAGAATACTGTTAATTATGTATTCAGCAGTAAAAACCCAGTTATATGTGTAGGTAGTATAATAGCATCAAAATACAAGCGGAAATGCAGCTTTGTGTGTGTGTGTGTGTGTGTGTGTGTGTGTGTGTGTGTGTTTGACGGATAGAGTTAGACATAGAGAGAGAGAGACAAAGAGAAAGGTCCTCCTTCCATTGGTTCAACCCCCAAATGCCCCCCATGGCCGGCGCTGCACTGATCTGAAGCCAGGAGCCAGGTGCCTCCTCCTGGTCTCCCATGGGGTGCAGGGGCCCAAGCACTTGGGCCATCCTCCACTGCCTTCCCGGGCCACAGCAGAGAGCTGGACTGGAAGAGGAGCAACCGGGACTAGAACCCAGTACCCATATGGGATGCAGGCGCCACAGGCAGAGGATTAACCAAGTGAACCATGGCACCGGCCCAGAAGTGCAGTTTTACAGTCATCTATTTATGTTTATGTTTTGCCTACTGGGAGCTACTTCCAAGGCAGGAAATAGTGGTCAACCTTACAGATTTAGTGTCTGAACTCACAGAACTTGTGTTCTTAAACTAGCAAATATGAATTTGATAATTGACTTTATTATATTTATCATTTTGAGTTATTTTTATCAAGTTACCATGGCTAAGGTTTTTTCCTACTGGATTTGGCCAATGGTATGTAGGTTTAAATTATGATGTAGTAAACATGGATTAAACCTCTTCAGTTTGGTGAATTTTTATGTTGTGCTTACTATGTGAAGTACACTCCCTTATAAATGTAGGCATGGAAGCCAGATTTTATTACTTTGTCTTTTCTAATTTGCAGAAATTACAGGGTGAAACCCATTTTTAAAACAGGTACTCTCTCTGAGTTCATAGAAAAGTGGAACACTTAGGAAATTCCAAAATAATGGTCATAGATTCTTCATCATGTTTTTTTATGATAATGTAAATATCTTTAAAAGCCTATCTCTGATTAACAAATTATGTGGAAGCATTTTGAAAAGATTTATTTATTTATTTAAAAGGCAGAGTGACAGAGCAAGAGGGAGAGACAGAGAGGAAGAGGTTTTCCATCTCCTGATTCACACCTCAAATTCTGGTAATATCTGTGGCTGGCCCAAGCTGAAGTCAGGAGCCAGGAACTCCAGCCAAGTCTCCAGCATGAGTGGTGGCAGGGACCCAAACACTTGGGCCATCTGCTGCTGCTTTTCCAGGAACACTGGCAGAGAGCTAGATCAGAAGTGGAGCAGCTGAGACTGCATTCTTACATGGGATGCCAGTGTTACCACCAGGTGCTTAATCCAGTGTACCATGATACCAAACCCATGAAAATGAATTTGATTTTAGACATGTTGAATATGAGGTGCTTGTAAGACATCTAAGGAAAAACTCCTGAAAGAGTTACTTTTGTGGATTAGATGCTTATGAAAACTGTTTATGGGATGGAGATAATAGATTTGGAATTTCCAGTATGTAAAAGGAAGAGTGTGTAGTTTATAGAATACGGAGGGAAAGAGTTGGAGACTTGATGAATACGCATTCCTTTGGGGTGGTAGGGGTTGTCTTGTCAGGGGAGAGTAGCTGCCCTGGGAGATGGATCTGCATAGTTACCCATAGAGTGAGACAAGTAAACAAAACTGATGTCCCAAAGCCCAGGAAGAGCGTATACTGGAGTATTGCTTAATGACAGATTATGTCCTGAGAAATGCTTCCTTGAGTGATTTTAATTGTATAAACCTTGTACTTACACAAAATATATAGTGTAGGCTGCATGAGGGATGTGTGTGGCTGCATGATGAGTGTATGTTTATACACGTATGTACATAATGTGTATGTGAATATGAATGTGGTATAGCCTATTGCTCTCTAGGGCCATGATATGCAAAACAAAATGAGATCAAATCCAAGAGGTGTAGTGAAGTACACGTGACAGGTATGAGGTTGTTGCCAGCATAACATGGCATACAATTACAATAATATATAACAAAATAGCAATAGAAAATATAATATAGAGGAGAGATTTTGAGCCTGTGGTTAAGATACCCACATCCCACATCTGAGTACCTGCATTTGCTAGTTAGCTTTGGCTCTTGACTCCAGCTTCCTGCCAGTGCAGAGTCTTTTAAGACAGCTGTGATTTCTCAAGTGTTAGGTCCCTGCCACTCACGTGGGGCCCAGATTGAATTATAGGCTCCCAGCTTCATTCTTGACCCATCCAACTGATGCAGACTTTTGGGGAGTGAATTAGCAGATGGGAGTGCACTGTCTCTTCTCTCCTCTTCTCCCTCCCTCCCTTTCTCTTTCCTCTCTCTGTCTTTCTGCCTCTTAAATGAATTAATTACAAAATTTTAATCATAGTATAGTAAATGCATAAATCAATCCTCTAGTCATGTATTGTCTTTATCAAGGATTATGAACTGTACGTAACTGTGTTATGCTTTTGTATAATGAGTCACACATTAGATTTGTCTATACCATCATCACCACAAACATGTGAGTAATGCATTTCACTATGACATTGTAATGACTGCCGTGTCACTACATGATGAGAGTTTCTCAGCTCCATTATAATCTTGTGGGGACACTGTTGTTTATGCAGTCTGACACTAAGGGGAATGATGTTTGGCAGCATTGACTGTATTTCAAAGGAGCAATTAAAAGTATCAAGCACTGCCAAGGGAATACCCTGGATGAGGACACATAAGTGATATCGAGTCAGTCTGGTTACTTGGAGAACAGAAGAAGTGATCAGCATGTACCAGACCAGATTAAGATTGAGAACTGAGTAAATTGAGACAGCTGGTGAGGACAGTTTGTGGGAGATGTGTGGAGGCTGATGGCACTGTTGAAGTAAAGGGTTTGTCCCAGGAAGGGAATACTTGTGCAGTTCGTTTTAAGATGATTTGAACTTATGTAAGATTAAATTTTGTTTCAAAAGAGACTTTAAAAGGAGCAGCTGACAGTGGGAGAGAGAGAACATGAAAGGGAAAAGATCCCTCAATTGTAACCGTATGAAGAGAGAAATTAATAAGTAGTGGTGTGTGTTGGTAGCTTCCTTGATATGGTAAAGGGATGTTGAAGGAGGTACTAGTTTGATGGTTTTCAGTGGCTTTGTGAGCTAGGAGGTAGGGATGACTCCTGAGCTTTTGCTTGGGTGACGGAATGAATGGTTGTATCTACCTAAATAGAAAGTATGCCCTTCTAACCTAGTGCTCAAGCATAATGAGTTAGTTTTACCTGCAAAATAGAAGAACTTCATTGCATTGTGTTTTTTTTTTAAATTTTTTTCTCTCTTTGGATCTTTTGCCCCCTGGGAAATAATGAGTATAAGTTAAAGAAGATTGTGGTATATGTGTCAATGACAAATAATATTATGGCCTTGGGAAATAAAATAACTTTCAGTTATTCATAATGATGGCATGTATAGTACAAATAATTGAAAGAGAAATCAATCAACTGTAAGTTATAACTTTTTTAAAAGTATTTATTTTATTGGAAAGAGTTACAGAGAGAGAGTGAGACAGAGAGAGAGGTCTTTCATCCACTGGTTCACTACCCAAATGGCCACAACAGCCAGGGCTGGACCAGACTGATGTCAGGAGCCAGGAGCTTCTTCTAGGTCTCCCACCTGAGTTGCAGGGGCCCATGCACTCGAGCCATCTTCTGCTGCTTTTCTAGACTCATTAACAGAGGTTTCAGCCAGAAGTAGAGCAGCCGGGACTTAAACTGGCGCCCATATGGGATGCTGCCATTGCAGGTGGTGGCTTAACCTGCTGTGCCACAGTGATCCTGACCTTTACTTTTTTTCCTAGCAAGAGCTTGATACAACATTGCAAATCATGAATAAATCAAGTGAACTGGTCTCATGTATTTTTCCTTTTCGTTGTCTACCCTTGCTTAAAGTGCTAAAATAGGGGCCAGCGTGTTAAAAGTCCTTGGAGGAGGCTCCTGACTCCAAATAGGATCAGCTCTGGCATTGCAGCCATTTGCAGAGTGAACCAGCAGATCAAAGATCTCTCTGTCTCTACCTCTCTCTGTATCTTTCAAATAGATAAAATAAATCTTTTTTAAAAATTAAAGTGCTAAAATACATTAACATTTCTTTAAAGGAAGGAGGAAAAAAATTTCCTGAATTAGAAAAGTCCATAACTAATCATCTACTCTATGTAGCCCCTATTTAAATGTGTATTTCAGTATGCATGTTAGGTTCATTATGTCCATAGCATGAGTGTCTTTAGAAAGAAAAATATTGCAGTAATATATTACACAGAGTACTTTTGCTCTGAAAAGCTCTAAACAGAAGGTGTTCCAGATGGAACTTTAATGTGTATATTTTGTGTACTTTAAAAATTATTATTTTGGAAAATAAAGCTTTCTTGATTACAGTTCAGGGTTTCTGGCATGCCATTTGATGCTGTTATTGGGACATAGAGTCTCTGCTTTTCTTTTAGTACTTGATTTGGATTTCTTTGTGTGAAAAAAGAAAGCCATGTTTGAATATTTATTGTTAACAAATATTCTGGACTAGCAGGTCAGAAGTCATTTCCTGGACAGCAGGTCAAATTTCCACTTTTGGCTGGAATGTCCAAAAGACTACAACATCCTTGTCTCCAAATTTGAAAACTGTTCCTGTACTTTAACCCTGAACTCTGTCTGTCTGTTGTGGTCACCATTTTCTCATTCTAGAGCTACATGCCCATTCGCCAAGGACAAATGTTGAGCTGTTGCTCAAAGGTTGTGGTTGTAATAACATAATGAATAACCCAGCCATGTTATCAGAAACAGAAAAGACTGGTGTGGTTTTTTGTTTTAGATTCCTTGGTTGACATATAGTAAAGCACAATGTATTTGATGTCTTCTAAGACTGACTGCATTTCAGTTTTAATTTCTAATTCCAGACATAAGGTAGCTAACACTAGGGAATAAACACTTTATCACTGTTTCACAATTATGGAACAGACTACTTTTCTCAGTTTGGGAGATTAGCACACTAAATTTAAGATTCTTTTCTTCATATCAACTTATTCCATACGATCTTTCTTTTGTCCTCCTTGGATTGTGTTTTATGGGAGCTGATACATTAGCAATTCTCCAGAGGCTAAATTATCCTAAAGTGGTTTCTAAATTGTGCATGTAATTGCAAATTAAACAGTATCAGCTTGACTGCCCACAATATCAGCTTGACTGCTTTTGTAACTTTCTGATGATTTAATTCTCATGGTTTAATTCTGAATGTTTCTAAGGCAAAGAGTCTCTTCTCTCATCTTCTTCTCATCACCCCAACAAATGCTGCAAAAATAGATACACTTCAAGTTTATATTATAAAACAGTTTTGGGTTGAGGAGAGTTATAGTAAAGGGAATATGTACAAATTTAATAAAAGGTAGATTTTAAAGTTTATGTTTTTTGCTTTAAACATTGTTTTATTTAACTCAAAGCATTGCTGTGTACAAAGAATTAAGTTTATGAAGAAATAAATGTGTTATATTGTGAATAAATATATTAAAAAGTTACATTTCTTGATCTTGTGGTCAGGATAATTTTTTAAAGAGAAATGTATTTAAGTGGGTCTGGAAGCCTACATAGGATTTTAGTATGAAAAATTGAAATGGTCAAAAGACAGATATCGTAAGAGGTAGAAATTTTAGCTTCAGAGAAGTAAAATGGACTAGAAATAACTTCAGTCCAAGTTGTACTTAACCTTGAGTTCTTGAGGAGGAAGTGTGGGTCAGTGGGTCTCAAAAAATAGATAGACACCATGTTATTATTTTTAATTGAATTTAATTCATAACTTGTCTGACTCTGGAAAGGATTTCAGGCCTGTTACCAAGGTATAATAGATATTTTAAGAGAATGAATTTTTAACACAGTTTCAAAATTCATTTTATGGGGCCGGCTCTGTGGCATAGCAGGTAAAGCCGCCGCCTGCGGTACTGGCATCCCATGTGGGCACCAGTTCATCTTCCAGCTACTCTACTTCCGATCCAGCTCCCTGCTATGGCTTGGGAGGGCAGTAGAGGATGGCCCAAGTCCATGGGCCTCTGCACCCACATGAGAGACCCAGAGGAAGCTCCTGGCACCTGGCTTCGCATGGGTACAGCTCTGGCTGTTGCACCCAGTTGGGGAGTGAATCAGCAGATGGAAGACCTCTCTCTCTCTCTCTCTCTCTCTCTCTCTCTCATTCTCTCTCATTCTCTCTCATTCTCTTTCTGTGTAACTCTGACTTTCAAATAAATAAATAAAATTCTTAAAAAAGAAAAATCATTTTACAAAGTATAGATTTGGATTCATTCTCCAGTCAGTTGAACACTATTAGAAGTTTTGAGCAGACTTAAACAGGACTGTCTTACAATCCAGTTGTAGGTGGTTGTCTGATCGTGTGTTGGTATGGGATTGAAAAACTTGAGCGATTCCTTTCTTGTGAAATCAGGCATCTTTTTTTATTTTTAAGATTTATTTTATTTATTTGGAACAGTTACAGAGAGAGGGAGAGGAAGAAGGAAGGAGGAAGGAAGAGAGGGAGAGAAAGAGAAAGAGAGGAAGAGAGAGAGAGGAAGAGAGATCTTCCATTTGCTGGTTCACTCCCCAAATGGTCGCAAAGGCCAGAGTTAAGCTGATCTGATGCTAGCAGCTTCTCCCAGGTCACTCACGTGGGGGCAGGGGCCTAAGAACCTGGGCCATCCTCTGCTGCTTTCCCAGGTACATTAACAGGGAACTTGATAGGAAGTGGAGCGGCTGGGACTCTTTCTACGGGAAGCCAGCACTGCGGGGCTTTCATGTGCTGTGCTACAGCACCAGCCCCAGATCAGGCATCCTGAGGCTGTTTACTGAAGTTGACTTCCAAATGTACAATCTTCTTATAATAACATTTCCTACTACTTTGTTCTTGTGACAATCTCTATATCTGCATATATTTATAATAGCATTTTCCTACTTCTAACTAAAAATCCATCTCTCTTGCCCAGTTTCTTATCTGAAGTAGAAAACTAATATGATATCTCTCTAAACTAAAGTGTTTTATGAGTACAGTGACTAAAATGTACTAGTCTCCCATTTCTGTTCATGAAAGGATAACTGGCATGGAAAATGCTTTCTACTTTGAACCACTTGAAAACCAGGCACAATATATGAAACACCTCTTCAGACATTGGAGCAAGAGGCATTCGAGGTCTGTGATTAAGGAGAAGGGAAACACAGGAAGTAAGCATTGAGATCACCTTAACTTTCTATTTACAGGCAATCATGGTTCATGACACAAGAAATGGGAAAACCCAACCAGAATGTAGTGGTTTTTCAGAGATGGGAGAGAAGTTCATGGGTCTAATTTTCAGGGACAGATGGGAGAGAAGAGGAAGAAAAATGGAACTGTGCAGTATGAACATACATCAAAAAGTTCATGGGAAGGTGAATAAAAGATAAACTTACTCTTGTGCAAAAATTTTGAAATGTATGCATAGACTTTTCATGTCATACCATTTCCATGATCTTTGTAAAATATTTATTTAAAGGCAGTTACACACACACACACACACACACACACACACAGAGAGAGAGAGAGAGAAAGAATATCTTTCATCAGCATGCTCACTCCTCAGATGACTGCAACAGCCTAGGCTAGGCCAAGCCAAAGCCAGGAGCCAAGAGATTTATCTGAGTCTCTCAAGTAGGGGCAAGGACCCAAGGACTTGGGCCATCCTCCGCTGCTTTCCCAGACACTTTAGTGGGGAGTTAGATAGGAAGTAGAACAGCCAGAACTCAAACCAGCACCCATATAGGATGGTGGCACTGCAGGCACAGCTTAACCCGCTATGCCACAACACCAGCCCTATCCATGATCTTTTTTCAAGGCACTTCTATATATAGATTTAAAATTTTTGTACCAAAATAAGTTTATCTTTCAATTCCATTTTTACAAAAACTTTTGAAAGTGCCCTCAAACTGTAATTCTATTTCATGAAAGTCTAGAACTGGTAAGCTAAAGCATAGTGACAGAAAGCTGACCAGTTTTTGTCTGGGACTAATGTAGAAGAAGGGACTCAATGCAAAGTGGTGTGAAGAAATTTATGAATGATGAAAATGTTCTATTCATTGATTGTCCTGATGGTTACTAGGTATAAGTAGTTATAAAGTATCTCAAACCATACACTAAAAATGAGGGGATTGAAAACTTTTTACTGACCAAATATCACTCACAGAAATAACACAATTTGTCCTTTTCTAGAAAAATAAAAACCAGAAATCCTTCTATGATGATTGGTATGTTTCCCAAATTACAGCCATGGTTCTGTCCTGCCTGCTGTGCATCCAATCCAGCTCCCTACTAATGCACAGGAGAAAGCTGCAGAAGATGGCTCAAGTACTTGAACTCTGCCACCCACATGGGAGACCTGGATGGAGTTCCAGGCTCCTTGCTTTGGCGTGGGTCTGCCCATGCTATTGTAGCTATTTGAGCAATGAACTAGCAGATGGAAGAACTTGATATTTCTCTCTCTCTCTCTTTCTCTGCCTTTCATATTTATAAATAAATAAATCCTTAAAAATTAAAAAAATAAAAAATACACAATAAACATTTTCAAGGTTTTCTTCTAAACTCCCATCCATTATATTTCTTACTCACCAAGGATGCTTTTCAAGGCAGAATGTAAGGTGTCCATGAAAGGAAGACAGACAGCTCTCCTGTTATGACTGACTCAGAGGGTCATCTTCCATGTATTTTCCATTAATATAGCTTTGTGATAATTTGCTCCGAACAGGCTCTCTTGTGAGTCTGTGTGATAAAAAGAACAAGAGGAAAGGACACAGAAAGATATACATCAGAATTTTACCCATTGAATGAGCAGTTGTGGAAATAGTAACCTGGGCCTTAATTATAGATATCTAATTCCTCAAAGGGAGGATCGTGGTTATTATTGGTTAAGACCAGAAATCCTACTTTTTTAGCTCAGTTTTGCTAAGCTCAGTTTTGCCTGTAGGCCTCAGAAAATATTTCTGGTCCTCAGTTTGTTGTTGTTGTTGTTGTTGTTGTTGTTTCTTTGTTTTTTTCCATAAACGATGGGCCTGGCAGAGAGATCTCCAGTGCCTTGGCTCCAAACTTAGTAACAGACGCCCAAGATGACATGGTTCATAAGGCTGTGAATACCTTTAACTTCTAGAGATCAGTCAGTACATTGATTTTGGTGATTTATTTCTAATTACATTAAAAACAAGCAGACATTTGTACTGAAGGAAACAAAATGTCCATGAGTTTTCTACTCAGAGACAGTTTAACATTCTGTCAAAAGCAGTTGATTTATACACACATGCAGCCTTATGTTCTCTGCTCATTGTACTAAACATACACATCTATAGGTGGATAGTGAATTACTTAATCTCTCTCCATTTGTTGGAATTTAACCTTATTTCCCTTTTTACAATGCTTTGGTGAGTGCATGTGTTTGTATGTATATACACCAGTTGGTGAGAGTGTAGCAGAAACATATTGGGATAAACAAATTTTGTCTCTATTTCTCTGCTTTCAGGAATACTCACTGCAGTTTTTTTTAAAAAACAAGTTTATATTTAGAGCTTAATTATCAGGTCAAAAAATATATGTAAGTAAAAGAGAAATGTTAAGTCTTTTTGTTAAACTCATGAATTCATAAGGATGTAACATTGTTTATGGGGTGTAGGGTTTGATATTCATCAAGGAAAGCTCCTGAGTTATTTCACTTAGACAAGTATAACCAGCATTAGAATGGTTTTGAGCTAAAGATGTTGTAAGGTAAATGAAAAGGCTAAACCTTGTCAAGAGTATTAGAACAAGTGTCAGAATTTTTCAGATAGAAAATTACAAGACCCAGAGGTCAGGGCTGCTGTTGTGTTGTGGAAAATAAAAACAATAGATAAAGATACAGGCACAAGTGTCAGTAAAACAAAAGTAGTTAACAGCAAGTTCAGAAAACGTTAAAAATTAGCTTGGTAAAATGCTGGTAGCTTTTTTTTTTTTTTCGCAGAAACACTGCAAGAAACAATAAAGGAAGAAGTTTGTTATTTTTTTCTTTTCTGTTAGGGCCAGTAATTATCAGAAAGATAGGACACTATGTCCCTCTTTTCTCTATGTCCACCTCTACCTCAGGGCTCATTCTTTTCTTTTTGGACTGAATCCAAAGTAGCTCCCTCATAACGTGAAGTCAAGATTAAATACTTTTATTTAGATGTAAATATGCTTGGATTTCATCTGTAACAATGTTATGTTTTGAATATAATTTTATATTTGATGATAGAACCTCAAAATTATTATGAGTCCAGAAATGCTAAGCTCTATGCATTCACCTTGGAGAATGAAATATTTCTCTTGCCTGACTGTCAAGTTTAGGATCTAACAGCTAATGCATCCTCTTAGATACAACAGGTGGTGTAATAGAGAAGGCAGAGTGGCTATTTGGTGACTAAGAAGGAAAATCTGTGATACACTAAGCATAAGAGGTAGATAACTAATAGAGTGGGGAATATCACCTGGATACACCTTAGTGGGAGAGTTGGAGTAACCAAAGAACCAGAAATGTTTATGATAAAGATAAGAAGATGTGTTTCTACTCGTACCTCCTTCACCCACCTTAGTAAGTCTTGAGTTCAGGGGAATGGCAGATCAAGTAGGAGGGGGAAATATAGACCAGATCATAAAGACTTTTTCTTTCCTTTTCTTTTTTTAGACTTACTTAAATGTAAGAGAGAGAGCGAGAGTGAGAGTGAGTGAGAGAGAGATTCCATCTACTAGTTTACTCCCCAGTGGCCGCATAGCCAGGGCTGGGCCAAGCCAAAGCCAGTTTTCCACCCAGGTTTCTCACATGGGTGGCAAGGTTCAAATACTTGGGCCATATTTTTCTTCCTTCTGGGTGTGTTCTCAGGAAGCTAGACCAGAAGCAGAGCAGCTAGGCCTTGAACCAGTTTTGGCTTCCTGTGTTTCATGCAGTGGTTAACCTGCTGTACTGCAACACTAGCCGTTGAAGACATTTTCATCTTGAAAACTCAGTAGTTGTAGGATGTGATCTGGAAGTGATGCCCTTAGCTTTGCATTTTATAAAAATTGTAATTGCACAGTGTGGCCAGGGGTCAGGGTGGGCAGCGAAGTGGGGAAGAATCTATTGGCAGGGGTTTTAGTGACCTCTGGGCACACTATGAAAATCTGAAATAAGGCAGTGTTGGAAAGAAGAGGAGGAGGGTGAATATAATGAGACTGGAGTCAACAGAATTTTGTTATTGAACTCACGTGGCAGTGACTGGAGGGGAGACCAATCTATAGTTAATTAATCCTAAGTTTCTGGTAGTATGAGTTGAGAAGTAGAGTGGCAGGAGCAATTTATATGCGGAAAGAAAGGTTTGAGATGCTGGTGGCATATTAAGGTGATGGTATCCAAAATCCAAATATCCATGACTGGCACAGTGCATTATTTAGTTATTAATGCCATGTTTATTGAGCACTATGCTGGCTGCTATTATTATTTTAACTTTACCAGTGATGAAACTGAGGCACAAGCAAGGTTGATAACTTACCTAAGGTAACAAAGAAAGTAAAAAAGGCAGCTAAAATCTGAGTGTGGAAACATGGATTGCAGTCCCCCCTCTTAACTGCTGTCTGTGCCTGCTTTGCAACAAGATCGGATTTGTCAAAGCTATTGCCTGGAGATAGGGATTTGGGTGTCAGCAGTTTACATGGGGGAAATGAAACCACTGGCCTGACTGATACGCCCCTGGGGAGTCTGGGCTCAGTGTGAGCACTGAGGTCACACCTTGCTGTTCAGACAGGAATTGAGCTTGAGAAAGAGAATGAATGACCAGAGAGATAGAAGGAAAATTCAGAAAGATCGTTACTATAAAACCCAAGTTAAATGGTAGTATTTTCTTTTCTAAAGAAATGAACTCATTAACAGTCTGACATCTTGAAAAATATAAATGTACTTCATAACGTTTGTGCAAAATGCAATTGAAAGGAAGTTCCTTTTGGTGCAAAACTTTTGGAAGCCATGCATAGGTTTTTTTTTTTTCCTAATACGCAATTTCTACAAACTTCTTGAAGACCCACCATGTGCATGGAATTCAAAATTTTTGCACTAAAATAATTTATTTTTTACTTTTCAAAGTACCTTTGTGCAGCTGTCAGGATCTTTGAGACAGCACTAGAGATACTTGCCATGGGAGTTTAAATTCAGTTTTTCAGAAATAGAAGAAAAGAGCTGGGGAGTGATAAGAGTGGAGACTGTCATTCCAGATAACCCCCTCTATCCTATGAAGAGATGTGATTGTCCCCGCAAGAGAAGGACTGAGTAGAAGACAGTGGTGATGAAAGGAAAGATTTTTCTTACAGTGAGTGAGACAGGATTCTGTGTATATGAATTTAAGGGTAATCTGTCTTGAAGTAAGAATTTAAAATAAAAATGCAAAATTATGATTCGAAATGCTTTTTAAACTTTCCAGAACATTATACATCCATGGGCATACCAAGTTGGATTTCACAGTCTGGCATACAGCAATTGAAAAAGCAGCAGGTACAGATGGTAATGCATTACAAGATCAGCAGCTCAGCAAAAATGACGTCCCCATTATCGTGAACAGCTGCATAGCATTTGTTACACAGTATGGTACGTATCACAGAGTTCTTATTCAACCCCTAGTAGTCACAGTGTCACTCTTACAGTTTTTCAGTGGCACCTCTATTGGACCTAATCAAGCCCTTTGTATTTGCAAGTATACCAGGGAAAAAGAAAAGCCTAGTCTCATGCTCAGCTAACTGCCATTCCTTCTCTCAATAAAACTCATTTGGACCCCATAATACACTTCCACCGTTTCCTTCTTTTGATGACTAAAAAGTGTTAAATAATGTATTGAATGAATCTATAATGTAAAGTGTATAAAAATAGTGAGGACCATGATTTTCTGTTATTGCAAGCATGGAATAAATCCAGCAGTAACTCAGTCTCTCTAAGCATGTGTTTAGAAATGGTAAAAACTATGGAATAACATGTAAAAGATCTTGTTTTCTGTTTTCATGCATATAAAATGTGTGTGTGTGTGTCTCATTCAATATGCTATTGGTCAGATATGCAATAGATATTTCTGTGTAGAGTTTGCAGATCAAAAGTTGAACTATAGCTATGTTGTCCAGCTTCATGTTAATTTCATATGCTATGATAGCATTTTTAGATTCACCTCAAAAATAATCTTTATTCCTCATATTTTTTTCTTTATTTTATATGCATATCTTTCATACTCAGAAAGGTAACAAAAATTCCTATTTGTATTTCTAATGCAACAATGTTCTCACTTAAAAATTTTTTTTAACTTATTTATTTGAGAGTCAAAGAGACAGACAATGAGATAGGGAGCTCCCATCCCCTGGCCCACTCCCCAGGTGCTCAGAACGATCCTTGGCTGGGGCCAATACGGTGATCCAGCAGCTCAATCGAGATCTCCCATATGGGTCCCAGGGACCCAATCACAAGCCATCACTGCCATCTCCAAGGGTGTGCATTGACATGCAGCCAGAGCCAGGAGCTGGAGACAACTATGCAACCCAGGTACACTGATGTGGGATGCTAGAATCTTTGCCAGTGTCTTTAACAGTTAGGCCAAATGGCCACCTCCAGAATTTTCCCTCCTTTCAGCCTGTAGCTTATTTAGATGAGAAATATTAAAAAGAATAAAGTGTTTGATCCTGTATTTTTTTTGCTGTCCTTGATATTAGAGAGATCTCTGGATATGTTTAATTACAAAAGAAGGTATAATCAGTGAAATAGCTACAGTAGAACATTGTGTAGTTAGTTCATTTCTTATTTACTGAGTGCCTGTTGCGTATCAGCCACTGGTCTCAATAATGGCAACATAGAAATCGGAGTAAAAAAGTTAAAGACCAAGCCATAGGTTGTATATTCTGCTATTGAAAACTGACAATACATGGATATGTTGTAAAATATCTAAAATAAACATTACAAAGAAAATTTTTTGAAATTAAATTTATAACATGCATATTAGCCTTTCCTCCAAGGAGAGTGCCATTTTAAGTATTTCAGTTATTTTCTATGTAATTCAAATGCAAATTTTATTAAGGTGCAGCTTCATCATTTTTGTATTATATATCTACTGAAAATATGTACATGTTTATATATATGGCCTTTCTTAGAGGAAGTTCCTTGCTATGATAGTATATATTTTTTCAGCTATAAGCATCTTTATTTGAAGATAAGGGAAGAAGAATGTTATTTTCATTTATTGCTATCATTCTGTATTAGAATGCTTGTATTTTGCAGGTATAAATGAATTGCATGGATATTATGTTTTAGCAAGAGCATAACCTCATTGGGAATTTTCACATCATGTTGGTTTTATAATGGTATAAGATCTTTCTTAAGCTGGCAAATGATTAAAATAACTTGACTAACTCTAGTGTAACCAATTTAATGCTTCTCTAGGGAAATCAGAAGTTTCTTTGTGTTGTTTACTTGAATTTAAAATCATTAAGCATTAGATTGTTTTCAGCTAAATCTCATACATTATAACTACTTTATAACTCTAGTACAAGGTGCATTAACTTGCATATTAAAGTAATAAAGCCAATGAAAGTTTTTTTATAAGCATAGCAAGGGAGAAACCTCAATGTTAGCAGCATAGGGAAAACCTCAATGTTAGCAGCAGGTAGAAAGAAAGATTTGAAATGAACTTAAAATGTGTCCAGTGATCATAGGATTCCAGTGGTTGGCTAGGAGCCTTTGCAGTAGTAATTTTGAAATATTGATCCCAGGGTGAAAATCTCTAGGCAAAGTTTCAATGCTTGTCATGTCAGGGTTTGAGCTTGACTGAGTTCACAATATGATTTTGGGTATTTTAATTATTTTTATAAATTAGCTTATTCTTAGGGAATGTATTTTAATTTTTGTAAACAAAATCATGTTCATATTCTCCTTCGATTAACCTAGTTGAACACCAACTTTTAGAAACTCAGCTAGGAACAGAATGTCTTAGACTCTTGGTTGTAGTTGTTTCTTGGCATCTAAGGGTCCTCAGAGTATGGATCACAGGGACACAAGCGAAGCGTTACATCTAAGTGTAGAATTCTGTGGCTCCAGGGTTGCTGCAGACGTCATTGATGTAGGAGTGCATTTCACCCATAGTAGGGATGGTAGCATGGGGCTTCATAGTGATGTATTGTGTCTACTAGGAGCCTTAAGGGAAAGCAGGAGGTAGTTAAGAGAAAGAGTTGGGGATTCGAGGAGAATACAGTGTGTGCTGGTGTACAGTGTCATGACAGAAGATTGTGAGTTCAACTACTATATCTAGTTAAATGTGACCAGAGCTTAGTTTGAGAAGAAGAGAAATGAGGTCAATTCATTTAGCATTTTAAATATGCTAAGAAAATCCTCAGGGGCCAGCACTGTGGCAAAGTGAGTAAAGCTGCTGCCTGTGATGTCAGCACCCCATACGGGGCTGCTCCACTTCCAATCCAGCTCCCTGCTAACGTGTCGGTGAAAGCAGCTCACCCTTCCGGGGGTGACCTAGAAGAAGCCTCTAGCTTCCATCTGGCTCAGATCTGGCCGTCGTGGTCATTTGGAGAGTGATGGAAAACATCTCTCTCTCTCTCTTTCAAATAAACAAAATAAATTTCTAAAAAATCTGCAAACTTTTTTTTTATAAACAATGGGAGGGCAGCACACAGATTTTCATGGTTGTCAGTAACACCAAAATACTTGTACTTCAGATCATGTAGTTGTCACTTTCAAACCAGTCTGGAAGACTGCACAAGACTGGGGCCTGGAGTCATGGAAATGCAGTGAGGAATCAAGGGCACAAAATCACAGCATATGGGATGGATGATTTCTTCATCTTGTTCACCATCACAATGCAGAAATTTACTTTATGATACAAATGTGAATTTTAAATTTAAACATTTTCATGTAACTCTTTTAAACAAAGGCTTAGGATGCAAATATATCTATCAAAAGAATGGAGATCCTTTGCACATAAGTGAGCTCTTGGAACATTTCAAAAAGGATGCAAGAAGCTTTAAATTGAGGGCTGGAAAGCACCAACTTGAAGATGTGACGAGTGTGCTAAAACGTTTCCTTTCCGACATCGATGATGCACTGCTTGCCAAGGAGCTCTATCCATACTGGATCTCTGCTTTAGGTAATGCACAAAATATGCAACCTAGTAAATGCTTGACTTACAATGGAATGCTTAGATTTGTGTAGTCTTTGGTATCTGGAAATTTGTACATAAAGGCAAGAGCAGAAATAGGGCAATTTTCAGTAGCTGTTTGTATCTTCCTCGAAAGAAATGTATGATACTTCGTAAAGAGCATGTTCTACACTTAATTTTCAATAGATTTCTTAGTGCTTACTTAATTTAACTTTGAAGTATTGTATTCAAGTCCATATAAGCTATCTTTTATTGAAAATAAAATCAATCACTTAAAGCAATGCTCATAAGATTTTTACATGTTACTCCTTTGTCTTCTTTATTTTCCCTAATTTTCCATTTAATGACATAAAGAACTATGGTATTTGAGAAATTATTTAAGAAATGATCCTAGAAAAATATTTTTTTAAATAACTGGGTCTCAGTAATTTCAGTAAAACATAGTTTTGCAGATACTAATTTACAACAATGCCTTTTATTGAAACATAATAAAAACTGAAATGCAGGTATTTCCTTTAATGTTATATGTCCAATTTTTAGTTATACTTGTGATTTATATATGTCATTTATTATCAAACATACTTATCTGTCTATATCTTCAAAATGATTATTTTAAATCTTCAGTTTTTCAGTTTTCTTTTAATTAAACTGTAATTTCTAAATTGTCTCTCTCCTATACATTAACTTCAAGATTTTTTGAAAAATGGCTTTTTGACTACATGATATTTCTCTGTAGAGAAATAAAGTTTTTACTGATGATATTGCTTTAATCTAAAATATAACATATATATTTGAATTGTGAATTGATGCCACAAATCAAACACAGCATGAAAATTATCACAAGAATGGCCCATGTTATGGGAAGCGGGATGCACAGCAGACTCATAGAATGGCAGATACCCTAAACAACACTCTGGCCTCAGAATCAGCTAAAAGCCGTGAGAGTTTCTCAGGCTTGGAAAACCAAGACACTGTTGCAAAAAAAAAAAAAAAAAAAAAAAAAGGCCGGTGCTGTGGCTCAACAGGCTAATCCTCCGCCTTGCGGCGCCGGCACACCGGGTTCTAGTCCTGGTCGGGGCACCGGATTCTGTCCCGGTTGCCCCTCTTCCAGGCCAGCCCTCTGCTGTGGCCCGGGAGTGCAGTGGAGGATGGCCCAGGTGCTTGGGCCCTGCACCCCATGGGGAGACCAGGAAAAACACCTGGCTCCTGGCTCCTGCCATCGGATGAGCGCGGTGCGCCGGCCGCAGCGCGCCCACCGCGGCGGCCATTGGAGGGTGAACCAAGGGCAACGGAAGACCTTTCTCTCTGTCTCTCTCTCTCACTGTCCACTCTGCCTGTAAAAAAAAAAAAAAAAAAAAAAACTAAATGAAAGACCTCTGTGAGGGAGATCCCAGTGGAAAGAATGGGCCATCAAAGAAGGAGGCACCTTTCTCTGAAGGGAGGAGAGAACTTTGATTATGGCCTTGTCTAAATAATGTCGGAGTTTATGAACTCAAGAGGCTTCCATAGCCTTGGCAGCTCATGACAAGAGCCTCAGGTGATTACTGACGTCATAAATAAGAGTGTCAGTTGTTAATCAACAAAGGGAGTCACTGCATACGTACTCCCAATGTAGGAGCTCTGTCCTTAATGTGTTATACTATGTGAATTACCGGTAAAACTAATACTCAAAGAGTACTTCATACTTTGTGTGTCTGTGTGGGTGCAAACTGTTGAAATCTTTACTTAATACATACTAAATTGATTTTCTGTATATAAAGATAATTGAGAATGAATCTTGATGTGAATGAGTTGGGAGAAGGAGTGGGAGATGGAATGGTTGCGGGTGGGAGGGATGTTATGGGGGGGAAAGCTGCTCTAATCCAAAAGTTGTACTTTTGAAATTTATATTTATTAAATAAAAGTTTAAATAAAAAAGAATGGCCCATGTTAGTGTCAGCATGAAGAGAGTAGTGTTGAATTTATAATAAAGCTTTTCATTTTTTACCTAATTCATAAATCTTTTATTTGCTCCCCATATTCATCAAACCAATAGGGTTAACTATAACCACAAGAAGAGTTCATTGTGTAGTTTTCTGGAATATAAAACATGGAATTAGATAAATACATTTCTTTAAGCCCAGTTCTCTTACAGCCTTCATTTTTGTTTTAAGATTTTATTGTGCTTTATAACTTTGAAGTTATTTATAGTATTTCTATTTTACAAAGGCTTACAATGTCTCTTCATTGTAAAATCGGTTATCAAAACTATGTGACAAATATGTTTTTTGTTAAAGTTGTCAAACGTAGTGACAAAGAAGGCTCTCTGGTATCAGTCTGCCAGGAGGAGGTAGTCTGCAAGTGGTCGGCCTATGTCAGAAGGGAATGTGTTCACCTTTCACTTGGATCTGAATTCTTTGTGAATTTTTGTGGAGAGGCCTTTGAATACTGGGTCAAATAGCCTTTAAGTCCTTTGATTTCACCTCCAAAATAGCTCAGCCACGTTTCAGAAGTGGCCCATGTAGGATCTGACAAGGATAAACCACAACTACCCGGGTTGACCTCACAGAAGACCTCTATGGCGTCCCCTGAGCCTGAGGCTGAGAATGCCTTGCAGGGGCATACTCCTATTTATATGATATCCTGTCTCCCTCCTAAGTTAGATTATCTAACTCAGTGCCTGATCCCATTAATCATTGTATTTTCTATGACCTGAACTCTTTCCTAAGCTTATCTTTATTTTAAAATGCTAGTTTATTCTTATGAGGTACGTAAAATATCCTATACCAGTATGACTTCTTATTATAGGAGCTGTAGTAGTATTAATTTTACTGAATGCATGCAGTTAACCCCTGTAGATAGAAACTGAATAACACAAGGGTAAATATTTGGATTATACTAGGGATGATTAATTTTCAGTAGTCTTTTACTGTAATGTTGAGTATTTCCTCTTTTTGCTTTCTGAGAATCATCTACTAGGACTCTTCAGTCAATATGACTCTGTTTACTTGTATAAATCTCATGTGCAGGTTAAATCAGCACATAAAAGATGCCACTTGCAGTTTTGAATAGGAATGTCCTTGAAAAATGTGTCACAGAGTTTCTTAGATCCCCTGGGATTCTAATGCCTATTGCAGGTGACTATGTACTTTTAAAGAATCATCAATGTGCTACTGCCTCTATGTGAGGAATAGGTATGCCTAAGTGGGAAATGAAAAAGCATTGTCTCTAAATGTAGTTGAGAATTAAGAAGGAATGTATGAGTGCAGTGCCCTTGAGTTACATAGCCAGTATAAGCTGTTTCTTTGAAAAGTGATCTTTTATTTCCCCTATTAGCTGATTAGACTAAACCACTAGAATATATCTCTAGAGTCTAGACTAGGGGTGTGGAAACTTTTTTCTGCCAAGGGCCACTTGGATTTTATAACTTCATTTACAGGCCATACAGAATTATCAACTTAAAACTTAGCCTGCTGTAGATTTATTGAATTTCAAGTCCCACCTGATGTTGCCTTGGCAGGGCCAGATCAGATGATTTTGTGGGGCCTTCCCTACTCCTGGATTCTAGGCCTTTGGATTTCTTGTCTGCAGAATCTCTAAACTTTTGACGTCTTAGGTTTAGGAGTTTCAAAGGTAATTTCTTTTCATGCTCCTCTCTCTGAACCAATTTCTGCTCAAGACAAAGGCAGAGAGTCCATCCTTCTCTGTGTCTGGACCATAATATTCAGACTTGTGTACAACTTTATCCATTCCCTCATCATTTCCAATGATTTGTAGGTACCAGGACTGGTAAAAGGTCTTTTATTTACATCAGAGGGGTAATGCACAGTTCATAGCTCTGGGTTGGGTTATAGCTTGGTAAAGTTTTTAAAATTTCATCAGAAAAAAGATTAGAATTCATATACAAATAATGAAACCTCTACATAGCTACAGATAAAATACTTTTGGATTATTACTCCTCTTTGTACTATAGTTTGAGAAATTAATTGAATGTAACAGTTCATAAGGTAGAAGATAAAAAAGCCCCACCCACCCTCACATTTTGAGTGTTTTATTTTAAACTACAAAGTATTGTAAGAATTAAAGCAGTTAGCTGTGGAATGTTTATGTAAATAAATGCTTTTCCAGAATTATGCATGATTAGAAGTTGAGTGTTTTTCTACTGAAAGCTGGTTGTATCATTTATTAAAATATATGAGTGACTATTGTTTTAAAACTGTGTAATGGTTAATTTCTATATAACATAGATATTCAATTTAGGACTAAACACTTTTTTTTTTATTTCCTGCCAGATACACAGGATGACAAGGAAAGAATTAAAAAGTATGGAGCATTTATACGCACTCTCCCAGTGGTCAACCAAGCAACATTGGCAGCTATAATTGAACACCTTTACAGGTGGGTAAATACATGAACTTTCCTCAACATTGCAAATCTGGCACTCCATAGGTCATTTCTTAAGTTTAAAATAATGTGCCTAACCTTTCCCATTCAACTATGAATTTTTCACCATATCTTAAGAACTGTCACATTATCCTTTCTGTAACTTAATATAATTAAGTAACATCTGCAAATAAATAGCACTGAAAAATTTCTTAAATGAAATAAACAGTGATATATATTTCTTCCTCAAATGCATACAGCACTAGCCAAGAATCTTAAAACTCCTGAATGCCAGTTCAAGTCCCAGATCTGCTTTCAGTTGAACATCATGCTAATGTAACCCTGGAAGCCAGCAGAAAATGGCCCAAGTGCTTTGGTCCCTGACACCCTATGTGAGACTCAATTGGATTTCTGGGCTTCTGGTTTCAGCCTTGCCCAACTCTACCTGTTGCCAGTACGGGGGGAGTAAACCTAGTGGATGTCTCTGCACACCTATCTCACTCTCTCTGTAATATATATATATGGGAAATTGTAGATGGAGGAATTATTTTCTTTAAAGCAACAACAACAAAACGTTTCTGAGGGGCCAATGCTATGGCACAGCAGGTCAAAGCCCTGGCCTGTATGTAGTGCCAACATCTCATATAGACACCAATTCCAGTCCAGCTGTCCCACTTCTGATCCAGATCCCTGTCAATGTGCCTCAGAAATCAGGGGAAGATGGCCCAAGTCCTTGGGCCCCTGTACCACCATGGGAAACCCAGAAGTATCTGCCAGCTCCTGGCTTTGGATCTGCTCAGCTCTGGCCTTTGTGGCCATTTGTGCAGTGAACCAGCAGACAGAAGACCTCTCTCACTGTCTCTAGCTCTCTCTGTAACTCTGTCTTTCAAACAAATAAAATAAATCTTTAATTTTTATTTTTTTGAAACTCAAAGAGCACCAAAAAAGGGGAGAGAAAGAACTTCTATCCTTTGGTTCACTCCGTAATGATTGCCACAGTTGATAATGGGCCAGACTAAAGCCAGAAGCTAGGAACTTTATCCAGGTCTCTCACATGGATGTCAGGAGCCCAAGCACTTGAGCCATCATTTGCTATCTTCTCAGGGGTATTTACAATAAACTAGATTGGAAGTGGAGTAGCCAGGACTTAAACTGGCACTCTGATAGAGACTACTGCTGTTGCAGGTGGTAGCTTGATCTGCTGTGCCGTAACTCCGGAAGTGGTTCTCTTGTTGCACCATACAAATTGAATCCATGTTATATAGTCCTATCTCTGTTCCAGTGAGATGTTTGGACAGATTTTGATATAAGCAGTGTTAGCATGTGGCATAGAATTATAGAAGAGAGAATCAATGATTCATTGAGTGTTTAAGGACCACGACTCTATAACAGGAAACTATGAGCACAGTGTTTTCCTATAGTAAGGTCTTTACAGGCTCTTATTTTTTTATTATCAGCTTACATCTTACCAGACTACTGATATTTTGGGATTATATAAAGGTTAATATGAGGATATTATAGAAATTAAAATCATTTTCTGTGTTAGTGCATGGAAGTCATCTTACTTTTGAAAGGATAGAGGAGAAGAATCTGACTAGAGAAACTAGAGCTGAAAGATGCCAATATTTAAAAATAGTCTAAGTTAAAGTTAAATGTTTCTTTTGATCTTAGCAGCAGTTATTTAAAATACTTGACAATAAGTATAAATTTTGCTTTGTACTTTGGAAATTTATATTTATTAAATAAAAGTTGACAAAAAAGAATTTATTGTATTCATCTCCCCTTTAATAAATTTCTATAAAACAGAATTCCACTAAAAGTATTTTATTTGGAGACTAGATTTAAAAATCTTACACAACTTATTTTCTTTACTCAAAATTTTTTATTTAAGGTAAAAAAAATTTCATGTATTTCGTATATATATACATATTTAGGAATATAGTGATATACCAATCTACCCTACCTCCTACCCATGGCACCAAACTTCTTCCTCCTTCTGTTATTCCCTCTCTTAATTTTAGCAATGTTCTGTTTTCAGTTTACTTTGTACTCATCAGATTAACCCTCTATTAGTCAAAAGTTCAACAAATAGTAAGAAGAAAAAAGCACTGTTCCTCAACAGTAGAGACAAGGCCTGTAAATAATCGTTGCATTTCAAAATGTCAATTTCATCCCTACACATTACATTTTTGGTACTCCATTAGTTACCACAGATCAGAGAAAACATTTGGTATTTGTCTTTTCAGGGACTGGCTTATTCCACGTAGTATAAAAGTTTGCAGTTGCATCCATTTTATTGCAAAAGAGAGGATGCATTCTTTTTTTTTTTATAGCTGAGTAGTATTCCATTCTCTATATATCACAATTTCTTTTTTTTTTTCTTTTTTCTTTCTTTCTTTATTTTTTTTATTTTTTGACAGGCAGAGTGGACAGTGAGAGGGAGAGACAGAGAGAAAGGTCTTCCTTTTGCCTTTGGTTCAACCTCCAATGGCCGCTTTGGCTGGTGCACTGATCCAAAGCCAGGAACCAGGTGCTTCTCCTGGTCTCCCATGCGGGTGCAGGACCCAAGGACTTGGGCCATCCTCCACTGCATTCCCGGGCCACAGCAGAGAGCTGGCCTGTAAGAGGGGCAACCAGGACAGAATCCGGCACGCTGACTGGGACTAGAACCCGGTGTGCCGGCACCGCAGGCGGAGAATTAGCTTATTGAGCCAAGGCACTGGCCTATTTTTATATATCACAATTTCTTTATCTAGTCATCAGTAGTGGGCATCTGGCTTGATGCAATATATTAGCTATTGTGAATTGAGCTGTAGTAAACATGAGGGTGAAGATTAACTCTTTCATATGCTGATTTCATTTCATTTGGTTAAATTTCTAGGAGAGGGATTGTTGGGTGGTATTGTATATTTGTGTTCAGCTTTCTGAGGTATCTCTGTTTTGACTTCCACAATGGCCAAACTAGTTTACATTCTCAGCAATTGTATTAGGGTATGTTTTCTACCACATCGTCACCAGCATTTATTTGATGATATCTGTATGAGAGCCATTCTAAAAGGTGAAGTGAAACCTCCTTGTCATTTTGGTTTGCATTTCCCTAATTGCTAGTGATTCTGAACTTTTTTTCACGTGTCTGTTGCCATTTGAATTTTCTCTTTTGAAAAATGCCTATTCAAGTCCTTTGCCCATTTCTTAACTGGGTTGTTTTGTTGTTGTTGAGTTTTTTTTTTTTCTGTTTATAGATTCAGGATATTAATCCTTTAATTAGTTTCATACTTTACAAATATTTTCTCTCATTCAGTCAGTGGCCTCGTCACTTTGCTGAGTGTTTCCCTTGCAGTGTAGAAGCTTCTCAGGTTAATATAAGCCCATATGTCCTTTTTGGCTTTGATTGCCTGAGCTTCTCTGGTCTTTTACAAGAAATATTTGCCTATGCCATTGTGTTACAGAGTTTCCCCAATATTCTCCTTTAGTGATTTGATGGAATCAGGTTGTAGCTTTAGATCCTTGACCCATTTTGAGTTGGTTTTTTGAATAAGGTGTAATGTAGATGTCTTGTTTCATAGTTCTACATACAGAGATCCAATTTTTTCAGCACCATTTATTGAAGAAGCTGTCCTTGTTCTAGGGATTGATTTTAGCTCCTTTGTCAAAGATTTGTTGGTTGTAGATGCATGGATTGATATCTGAAGTTTCTGTTCTATTCCATTTATCCACATATCTATTTCTGTGCCACTACCTGGCTGTTTGGTTATAAATGCTCTGTAGTATGTCTTAAAATCTGATATTGTGATGCCATTAGCTCTGTTTTTGTTATGTAATATTGCATTAGGTATTCTGGGACTCTTGTGTTTCCATATGGATTTTAGCATCATTTTTTTTTTGACCTGAGAAGAATGCCATTGGTAATTTAATAGGGATTCCATTGAATCTGTAAATATATTTTGGTAGAATGGACATTTTGATTACATTAATTCTCCCAGTCCATGCACATGGAAGATTTTTCCATTTTTTTATGAGGTACGTATTCTCTTCGTGGAGTCTTTTGTTCCCCTATATATAGAATCATTTCATCTGCAAACAGGGATAATTTGAATTCCACCTTTCAAATTTGTGTCCCTTTGATTTCATTTTCTTTCTTTTTTTTTTTTAAGACAGCTACAGAGAGAGGTAGAGACAGAGAGAAAGGTCTTACATCCTCTGATTCACTCCCCAGATGGCCGCAACCAGGAGCTTCTTCCAGGTCTCCCACATGGGTGCAGGGGCCCAAGGACTTGGGCTGTCTTCTACTGCTATCCAAGGCCATAGTAGAGAGCTGGATCAGAAGAGCAGCAGCTGGGACTCAAACCAGCACCCATATGGGATGCCGGCACTGCACGCAGTGGCTTTACCCACTATGCCACAGTGCCAGCCCCATGATTTCATTTTCTTGCCTGATGGTTCTTGCCAGTACTTCCAGGTCTATATTGAAAGTTGGCATCCTTGTGTGGTGCCAGATCTTAGTGGAAATGCTTTCAACTTAGCCCCATGCAATAAGTTACTGGCTGTGGGTTTTTCATAAATTGCCTTGATTGTGTTATGGAATGTTTATTCTATACTCAATTTGCTTAAAGTTCTTATCATGAAAGATGTTGTAGTTTATCAAATGCTTTCTCTGCATCTGTTGATATGGCTTTTATTCTTCAATTTGTTAATGTTTTTGATTTGCAAAAGTTCTTGCATACCGGGGATAAATCCTACTTGGTCTGAATGAATGATCTTTCTGATGTGTTCTTGGATTTAATTATCTAGTTATTTTGTTGAGGATTTTTGCATATATGTTCATCAGGGATATTGGTCTATATTTCTCAATATATAAACATATATAAATATATATATTAATATATTTATATATAAATATATATTTATATATATATAAATATTTATATATAAATGTAAATATATAAAATATATAATATATAAATACAATAAATATCTATTTATATATATAAATATATATAAATATATATAAATATATATAAATATATAAATATATAAATATATATAAATATAAATATATATAAAATATATAAATACAATAAATATCTATTTTTTTATTTTGGAATTAAGGTGATGCAGGCCTCATAGAAGGCATTTTTGAGGATTACCTCCCTTTCTGTTGTTTTAAATACCTTGAGAAGAATTGGAATTAGTTCTTCTATAAATATCTGGTAGAATTCAGCAGTGAAGCTATCTGATCCTGGGCTTTTCTCTGTTGAGAGGGTCTTCATTACCAATTCAATCTCCATCTTGGTTATCGGTCTGTTAGGTTTCCTATGTTTTCATGATTTAATTTCATCCACTGATGAAAGTGGAGTATTGATGTCCTGGGAGTCTATATCTTTCTTTAGATCCATTAATGTTTATTTTACATAGTTTGGTGTCCTGGCATTAGATGCATATACATTTATTATTGTAACATCTTCCTGTTGAATTGATTCCTTAGTCATTACATAATGCATTTCTTTGTTTCTTTTAGCAGTTTTTGTTTTAAAGTCTAGTCTATTTTGTCTGATATTAGAATGGCTACATCTGCTTGTTTTTGCTTTCTGTTAGCATGGACTATCTTTTTCCATTGTTTCATTTTCAGTCTGTATCTTTGTTGGTGAGGTGTGTGTGTGTGTGTGTGTGTGTGTGTGTGTGTGTTTAAAGATTTATTTATTTATTTAAAGTCAGAGTTACACACAGAAAGAGAGAGAGGCAGAGCGAGTGAGAGAGAGAACGGTCTGGATCACTCTCGAATTGGCCACAACAGCCAGAGCTGCTCCAATCCAAAGCCAGGAGCCAGGGGCTTCCTCCAGGTCTCCCACATGAGTGCCAGGGGCCTAAGGACTTAGGCCATCTTCTACTGCTTTCCCAGGCCATAACAGAGAGCTGGATTGAAAGTGGAGCAGCTAGGTCTCAAACCAGCTCACGCTATAGTGCTGGTCATGAGGTGTGTTTCTTGTATGCTTCAAATATTTGGGTGTTGTTTTTTAATCCACTTATCCTTTCTGTATCTTTTAAGTGGAGAATTTATGCCATTTAAATTCAAGGATTTTATTAATAAGTAACAACTTATCCCTGTCATTTTTCTGTAAGTATTCCTATTGTTTGCCTTGTGCTTTAACTGGGAGATTTTCTGCTTTCAGAGTCTTCCATAATGATGACCGTCATTCTGAGTTTCTGTGTCTAGCACATCCTTAAGCATCTTTTGTAAGGCTGGATAAGTGGTGATTCTTTCAATTTCTATTTGTTTAGAAGATGTTATTTTGCCTTCATTCATAAATGAAAGCTTTGCAGAGTACAGTATTCTGGGTTGACTTTTTTTTTCTTTTCAGACTTAGATTATGTCTCTCCATTCTCCCCTATTCTGTAATGTTTCTGATGAGAAATTAGCTGTGAGTCCAGTTTGAGACCCTCTGAAAGTAATTACATTTCTCTCATGCACGTTTTAGAATCTTTTTGTATTACTGTTGACAGTTTGTCTATAATGTGTCGTGGTGAAGATCTTTTCTGGTTATGTCTGTTGGGAGTTCTATGTACCTTGTTTACTTGGATGTCCCTTTCTTTCTCCTATTTTGGGAAGTTTCTTGTAATTATTTCACTGAATAGGCATCCTAATCCATTCTCTGTTTCCCTGTGTTCTGGAACTCCTAAAACCCATATGTTGGGTCATTTGATATTATCCTGTAAATCTCAAATATTGATTTTAATTTTTTAAATTTCTTCTTTTTTTCTTTCTTTATTTCTTTTCCAAAGATTTATCTTTTGGCTTGGATATTCTTTCTTCTGCTTCATCAAGTCTGTTGTTAAGGCTTTTCACTGTATTTTTTATTTTATATACTGAATTCTTCATTTCTAATATTTCAGTTTGATTTCCCTTAAAAAATCTCAAGCTCATGGAAAAATTTTTCCTCCGTGTCATGTATAGATTTCTTTAACTCATGAATTTGCTTCTGAGTAATCTTATGATCAGTCTTTTGAATTCCTTCATCTGCACATTCTGTTTTCCTTTGAGGGAGTCATGTTGCCTTCCTTATTCTCATTTCTTGAATTTATGCATTTCTTTTTAAGCATTTGTGGAAGTAAATGTTGGTTTCCTCCTGATGGGATTTATCTTTGAACTATGCCTCTGTGGCTTAGTTGAATTAGGCTGCTCTTTCTGTGAATACCGAGAGGCATGTGCTGGGTATGTCCAGGGAGCTCTAGTCAGTGCTGCAGTGTGGTGTGAAGATTTATGGTGACACCCAAGTTGGGCATGGTAGAGCTCCTCTGTTGTTAGCAGGGGTAGAGTCTGATCACCTCTATTGGCGTAATCACACCTTCACCTCCTCTCTTCCAAGGTGACCAATGCCTGGGTTTAGCCCACAGTGGGTGCAGTACTCATCTGGGCTGCCACATGAACTGCACAAAGGATCTGTGCAATCCTCAGTTTGAGCATGGATCCCACCGCAGGCCATCAAAGAGCTCTGTTTCTCTGGCCCTGCACACAATGATTTCCCAGAGACCCAGCTACTCCCTGCACCCTGTCAACTCTGTGGAACAAAAGAGTTCCAAAAGTGTCAGTATACAGGTTTCCCAAAGTCACGTGGTACAGAGGGTCTGCCCTGTGCTGCCAGCCTGTCTTGTATACAGAGAAAGCAAAGACATTGCCAGAGCTAGCTGCCTGTGGATGTTCTGCCTTGGCAGTGTGAGCCCTGGAGCCTGTGATATGTTGAGTGGCTGTGGAAACCTCACAGTCCTATGTGGATGCCCAGCCCCATGTCAACCCCCCCAGCCAGATTCAAAGTCAGTGGGGAAAGTGTATTTTCTCTCAGGTAAATTCCCTGGATCACACACTGTAAGAGCTGCCACAGCTACTACTGGTGTC
This sequence comes from Sylvilagus floridanus, assembly GCA_949820135.1. NCBI lineage: Eukaryota > Metazoa > Chordata > Mammalia > Lagomorpha > Leporidae > Sylvilagus > Sylvilagus floridanus. The sequence continues at coordinate 28,785,755 of OX463242.1, read as the reverse complement.
AAAAATGGAACTTTCTCTCTGCTAGTGCTAGGTGCCCTTGAGGGGCAATGGAGAGAAAGAAATGTGCTTTTTCCCCCCTCTGGGTTAGGGTGGTACCCTTCCCTGGAGTAGAGCTCCAGACTGGATTCAAAGACAGTGTGGTCCACAAAGCTGTCTCTGCAAAGCTTGCACCTTGCCCATCATAGCTGCATACCCTACAGCTGTTTGCTGTGGAGATCCTGTGTTGTTTCCAGGCTGCTTGCTGTGCGTCTGTACCTTCCCTGTGGACCATAGATTCCTCTTCCTTCTGTAGAATTTCCACTGCAGATTTCTCTCCATCCCTCCACTGTTTTTTCCTGCTCTTTCCTCCTCTTTAAAGGAGTACATCTTTTCTCTATTCAGCCACCTTGGAACCCTCCCACTTGTTTTCTTTTCTTTTTTTCCCCCTTTCTTTTCCAACAAATACTTCTCATGTATGTAAATTGCATTATTATAAAACCAATTTCTTATTGTATCATACTAAATAATATCATTCTGTATAATCCTATCCCTATGCCTAGGAGATGTTGCTAAACCTTTTAATATAAAAAATTGTGTCATGAAAGAACAGCTTTGTGTGCCATGCAAAACATTAAGATATAATTCATTTACATGGATGGGGAAACTTTTCTCTGGCAAGGGCCATTTAGATATTTATAACATCACTTGTGGGCCATACAAACTTATCAACTTCAAAATTAGTCTGCTCCACTCCAGATTTATTAAATATTGCATCTCACCTAGGCAGGGACAGACCAAATATTCCTTTGGCCTTATATGGGCCTGGATTTTCTCCACCCTGAATAGTGATAAGAAGTGATTGATTACATCTGTTTTATGATGATAACCCTTATAATAGGTTTGGCTGGGAAGAGACAGAGAAACTAAGTAGGAAACAGTTTCCTTGGATTTTGAGTGAGAAAGGACTTAGTAGGCTCATTGTGGAATATTTGGGAATGACAACATCTCGGAGCAGAGAAATGAAGGAACAAAAGGATCTGTTCGAACTCAGTTCATCCTAGAAATTAAAGAAGCTATGGAAACTAGACAGGTAAAGTAGTACCAAAGGAGAATGACATTATAGAAGGCAGCCTCATGAAACACAGGAATATTTGATGGTGTTGTCAAAAGTTTGAGAAGTAATTTGGATAAGGTCAGGTTGATTTAGCATTTAATTCAATCCTTACCAAGATAAGAGATCACTTACTCTATCAGTAACATCCACTTAATTCCATTCACCAGACATTTATTATGCACTACAGTGTGATTAAAGCAATAGTCTCTGTGACATGCTTAGATTCTAGTAACAGAGGCAGGCATGCTGATAAATTTTCTGGATGTTTACAGTCTGGTGTGATAAGATTGCAGAAATGATTTGGGGGGAGAAGTCCGCAGTTGTAGCATCCTCCTCTATTAAGTTCCAATTCCTTTCGCATCTTGTAAATCACATTCACTTGCCCGGCTCTGCTGTGCAATTTAGTGTTTTATTCTGAATTTCTTACATTATCATATATATTACCATCTTGCTTGCTTACTTTTTTTTGCACCAACTGGAATCTGTCTATGTTCTATATAGACAAGAGTTCCTAGCTTCACCTCGTTAAATTCCCTTGATGGGATTGGTCTTCTTCATTTAATATGCATTTTAAAAATTTCCAAAAGTAACTAAATCAGCAACCAGATAGCTAGTACGTATATAGTCAGTGACAAATAGAAGCCATTAACAGATACTTCATGCCCATACTTACCGTTCTCATCTAATGTGTTTTTGCTAATGTGACCTTTCCTTTGTTGTAGAGATTGCCATATTTTTTAAAGACTTTTTCAGTTTATTTGTGAACACTTCAAATGCTCTTGAAGACCCGAAGATTGTAGTTTACTGATTGGAAGAATTAACATATTTCTTCATATCTGTTCATTGTAAAATATCTACTTGGTTTTATTCAAGGAAACTGTAGTTGTGGTTTTAAATGAAGTCATTTTTTGAGATAAAACCATATCATGCCCTATTTTTCAGTGTCTGTACAAACACATCTTGCCAGGTATTTTTTCTCACCTAATACGAAGTTTCTGAAATAGGCCAACCGTGAACCTGGAACTTGGGGCTGTTTCTAGGTGAATGCCAATCCACCTTACTTATTTTGTTTCCTACTTATCTCCTGCCCCCCTTCCTCTTCCTTTATGCTGTAGATCCTAAGTCAGTGTACACTACTCTGGGTACACAGATTTATGCATGAATCATAAATTGCTTCATTGTCTGGAATTGTTTGGATATGGTCAATCCCTCTGCTAAAGCAGTAGTTGAGCACTGCTTTGTAACTTGTACTGGTATCTTTCTTAACAGTTTTCTCTTACTTTGTAATTAGACCATGAGGTACAAGGAAAAAAGAACCATGTGATTGTTGTTGTTATTCTTATTTTTAAAATCACTTTAGTGTCTTTTAAGTCAGAGAAAAATAATAGCAATATTCTGGCTTAGAATTCCATGCAGTTTTCGGATAAAAATGTGTCATAATGAGCGATGTTTTTCTCTTCCAGGGTTCAGAAGTGCTCAGAAATCAATCACATGAATGCCCATAATTTGGCCTTGGTCTTTTCTTCCTGTTTGTTTCAAACTAAGGGGCAAACTAGTGAAGAAGTGAATGTAATTGAGGACCTCATTAATAACTATGTCGAAATATTTGAGGTAAATATTTACTTCTTGCATTTGTTAAAGTGGTATTTTCTGTTTGCAAAGATGCATATTTTAGGATATTATTATTCAGGTATTTATGAATATTTATAAATTGGGAAAATAAAGAATAGTTATATTTTTTTTGATATAGCTACTTTTTAAGCTATAGCCATTCATTTAAATTTGTTTTATGTAAAGAATTTTTACTCTCTCGAGTCTGTTGAACAGCGTAATTTATAGGGTTTTGTGTATTTTCTCCTTAGAATTTGTGCACTGTGTATTTCTGCTTCCCGAGGTGAAAGTTAGGAATTCAACAAACTCTGAAATAAACTCTAGGATATTAAATTCTGTAGTTGGAAGCATTTTAGTATTGTGTTCCCCATTGAAAAGAAATTCTGAAATATCATTCCGTTATTTTCTAGTAAGTCATTCTTGTTTTTTTTTTTTTTTTAAGATTTATCTGTTTATTCTTAAGGCAGAATGACAGAAAGGGAGAGACCAGAGAGAGAGAGAGAGAGAGAGAGAGAGAGAGAGAATCTTTCATTGACTGGTTCACTGCCCAGATGTCCACAATAGCCAGGGATGGTCCAGTCAGAAGCCAGGAGACACAAATTTAGTGTGGGTGTCCCACATGCGTGGCAAGGACTCAGGTACTTGAGCCATCTTCTGCCCCTCAGTGTGCATATTGTCAGGAAGCTGGATCAGAAGTGAGGGAGCAGGGACTAGAACCACAATGCCTACCTATCTTACCTATTTTAATAATTTAACTTTTCAGTTTCTCTCATATAGATTTAAAATTTTCATATTTGGGCCAGCGCCGTGGCTCAACAGGCTAATCCTCCGCCTTGCGGCGCCGGCACACCGGGTTCTAGTCCCGGTCGGGGCGCCGGATTCTGTCCCGGTTGCCCCTCTTCCAGGCCAGCCCTCTGCTGTGGCCCAGGAGTGCAGTGGAGGATGGCCCAAGTGCTTGGGCCCTGCACCCCATGGGAGACCAGGAAAAGCACCTAGCACCTGGCTCCTGCCATCGGATGAGTGCGGTGCGCTGGCCGCAGCGCGCCGACTGCGGCAGCCATTGGAGGGTGAACCAACGTCAAAGGAAGACCTTTCTGTCTGTCTCTCTCTCTCACTGTCCACTCTGCCTGTCAAAAATTAAAAAAAAAAAAAAATTTCATATTTGATCAGAAAATTGATTGAGTAGGAATGATTTCTCAGTTCAGAGAAATAAAAATAAAGGAAACAGACAAATGTTTGAAAATGCTGATTATGGGCTGTGAGTCCAGTTTCATCCGGTAACTAGTTCTGGCCTCTCAGTTCTGCCATGTACTCTTTCTGAGCTTTCCATTAACGAGGCTTAGAAGGCTTCTTGTTTTCCAAAGATAAGAATGTACCAGGTGAAACCACATGGTGATGTGATGTGTTACCATTTGTAGAGTTTTTATATTCTTGTAATAATTATTTTAAGATTCCTTAGCAAAGGGAAAGAAAGTATTTCAATAAAACTTCACAGTTTATATCTTAATTCATATAGTAATGGATGCCAAACTTGTTGAATTGTTCTTGCTCTTTGATTTCCTCCGTTTCTTTCTATGTATGTCTACTATTTTTGATCAATAGCAACTTCTTTGCAATAAGCTGATGCTGAGAAAAGAATTACAATAAAATTATATGTGGCTTTACATGCTCTCTTTATTTTTAATTTTTGTACTGCCCCATTATTAAAAACATGGTTATCTTCACAGTATGTCAAATCCAACTTTACAGAATCGTAGAAATTGAATCAGCACTTAATGAAAAATTTGGCTTGAGAAAATGAGTCTTGCACTTTATGAAACCAGGCATCATGCCTTTGCTGGCTTAATCTCCTTAGCAATGGGGCTTCGATTGATGAAATCTGCAGCCTGAAGCAGGATCATCAAAAAGTGTTCTAAAGTCTATGAAACTCTATCTTGCTGGCTTTCTCTGTGCCCTAGCCTTGGCGGCCCATGCTGATTAAGATGGCCATTCTCATTTATCTTTAGCTTGGTGATATTTAAGTTCCTGAAGAATTACATGAGGATGAGTACTACTGCTCCTTTTATTCTACCTTATTAGAATGTCCCAAATTATATCTTAAACAGGTTAAAGAAGATCAAGTCAAACAAATGGACATAGAGAATAGCTTTATTACCAAGTGGAAAGACACTCAAGTGAGTAGTAATAGTTAGAACTCTAAAGAATTAAAACAAAAATTTCTATTGTAAATAAAGACTTTTGGTACATGTATCTTCAAGTTCCCATTTGAAGCAAAATAAAAGTAATGTTGAAAAAGAACCTAGAAAAACAATACTATAACCTGATATATACATGTAAAATATGTTAATATATATTACTGAAAAAGGGAAATAATTTTTAATTTATGGTTCAAGATGTGTAATAAACACTATTGAAAGTGCCAGAGGATTTCAAAGGAAGCATTTAAAGCCAAAGAAACATTAAGTTGAAAATTCAGACAGCCTAATGATTCTTTCCTTATAATTCTGAAAATTCAAGTTATTTCTTACCTGCTTTTGCTCTGCATGCTCTCAGGTGATTGTATTAATGGGAACATTTCTAATGGGATCTTTGTTAACACCTGCTAATTTTCATCTTAAATGGACTATTCTAAATCCTGTCTTGCTTTCTTCAGGTATGTTACATTGAATCTGTGTGTGCAGGTTGCACTCTGCTTTTCCAGGGTTCCTTGTTTAAAGAATATTCTCTGGAACTTCCTAAGGTTGATCATTAATCATCTTCAGTAGGTAGAAGCCATACTGGATTCAGGCATCAATGTAAACAATACAAATGGGTCAAACATACCATGTTTACGGTAACATTCAGGTAATGAGGTAAATGCTTCCTTATTAGTCAGACGGTAAATCCTCTTCAGTCCTGAATAATTAGAGGAATCCTTGGCACTCACTCTCCTTCCAAATGAAGAAGTCGATGAAGGCTTAGATTCCCTAGTACTAGCACAATGATATTAACTACTTAACAAAGTATTTACTCCATTTGACCCAATTTAATTAATGCAACTTCCAGAGTTTTAGCATTGAAAAATATGGCAGCTTAGAAAATCTCTTAGAATCTCACTTTTTCTTGGAAGCATCGAAATCATGAAATCAAGGGTTGTGGAAAGCCTGAGAGCATTGTAGTTATGCTGTAAGTAGCCTTTTGCATTTCTATCCTTTTTATTCATATTACAATAAAGAACTCAGTCTTGAACACTTTCCAATTCAGCATAAAGTAAAAATAAGAAATAATTGTCTATAAAATTTAGTAATGAGAAAAGTAGGAGAGTTTAGAAGAAAACATTCTTTTGCTTGAGTTTTTCTCTGATCACTTCAGAAGTCTCCTCTGGAGTGTTTTCCTGACAGTATCTATGTCTTAGCCGTGTTTGAATTTCCTAGCTGTTCATCTCTTTGGCTTCACTCTGTGAGTTCTTTGTGTTTGCTTTTTTAATTTTTAAAATGCATCCTTCCTGGAGAGTTGTTTATGCAAACATAAATGAAAAGCAAAAATGTCAAGTGTATCTTTTCTGTCCTAGAAATTCGATGTAGCATCAGAAGTAAAACACAAAAATACAAAAAAAGTTAAAAAATAAGCTTTTCTAAGCCTATAGAACCAAAAAAATTAAGAATACTTCTTCAGAGGACATCTTTAAAATGTTACCACCCTTCAATTATACTCATTAAATTTTATACTGAGGCAGATTTAACTTCAGAATAATAGCTTCTCCATTATGGTCCTTTTTTTAAAAAAATAGGATGATGTTTATTATTTCCAAGTGGTTACATATAACTTACGTGCACTTTAGCAAAAAGATACTCAATAGTTTTCATAGATTTCTTCGGGCTCCTTGTAAACTCTCTTCATTTTATGGTGTTAGTCAACATTGTGATACTTATGCTTTTTATTTTCTGTCTTGTATCTTCCTCACTTAAACTGTCTTCTGAGATATAATAATGATCCAAGTAATTGTAATGTAGTCCTTGGCCAAAGATAACTAAAATAAAACTTATGTTTATTGTCTGGCTGATTCTTTCACTTCATTTTATTTTTTCTTACCACATTTACTTTCTCTATTTGTAGTTTTAATATAACACTGAACTAATTTATACTTCAATTTTTAATTTTTGTATATATCTTGTTTTAAAAATTTATTAAGACCTTTTTCCTTTTAGTTTTTGATTCTGCACATACTAGAATTTAGAAAAGAATTACATATGATTCATTTTCACTCTCCATTTTGTTTATTCTGTTAACATACACAGTGATGGCTCTTATATCTTCTCTTGTCAATGTCAGCATATTTCATTGCATCCACTGAAATAATGAACTTAAGGATATTAGATTATTATGAGATAAAAATATCACATCGTGATTGTTGTTGATTATAACACATTGTGTAGATTCCTTGTTCGTAACCATATCTGGAAATGAATACATCATATTTGTGAGCAGGAGATTGAGCTAATTTCATTGGTACATGGTATTGCAAAATGTGACTAGGACTTCACAGCTGTCTTAAGTGTCCTATGTGTGTTTTTGCAGTGTCCTGATATGTGCCGTCTTTACATCTGCTTTGTAGGTTTCCCAGGCTGGAGATTTGCTAATTGAAGTGTATGTAGAAAGGAAGGAACCTGACTGTAGTATTATAATCCGGGTAAGTCCTAAAGACGGCTGTAACGAGTGCTGTACGAGTGCTGTAGGAAATCGTAAGTGCTAGCATTAATGTAAATATGGTAAGTTTCCTCACATTTCCTGTGCTTTATGTTACCTCTCCAGTTCAGCAAATTATTGACGACAAGATTCATTTTCTGTACCAGTACTCTGTGAAAATTCTGTGTTTTAGTCATTTTGGAAAGTACATGTTTTATGCTCTAGGTTACAGTTGGGATTTTTATACAGGTTTTGGAAAATAACTTGAGAATAAATTCTTGCTCCTTCCCTTCCAAGCTTCTTAACCTTAGGCAGGCTATTATCCTGTCTAAACCTCAATCTTCTCACCTACAGAAATAGGAAAAGTTATAGGTCTCACATCATCACATTCATGTGAGGACTCAATACGATAATACATGTAAAGCTTAGCAAATGGTTCTTCAGTGACTACTTATGAGTAAATATTACTCTAAGTGCTGTTATTATTAATGATCTTGTGTCCTGTATTTTTAGTCATCTAGTTTACTTGAATATTAGATAATTTTTTTCTTCCTTGAGATTGTTAATCATTTGTGCTGAATTAAAGTAGATCTTTGTCATGCTACTATATTCAGTAATGGTCTGTCTTAGATATGGAGGCAGTGATCTTACTTCTCTTTATGAGGAGCAGACATTCTGCCTTGTATCTAAAATTAGCTTTTTATGTTTTGAAAGCCCGAGATTGGGGCTGGCGCTGTGTTGTAGTGGGCGAAGGCACCATCTGTGGTGCCAGCATCCCATATGAGCAGGTTCTAGTCCCGGCTGCTCTACTTCTGTTCCGTCACCCTGCGAATGCAGCTGGGAAGGCAGCAGAGGATGGCCCAGGTCCTTGGGCCCCTGCACCCACATGGGAGACCTAGAAGAAGCTTCTGGCTCCTGGCTTCTTCCAGGCCAAGCCCTGGTTGTTTTGGCCATCTGTGGAGTGAGCTAGTGAATGGAAGATCTTTGTGTGTGTGTGTGTGTGTCTCTCTCTCTCTCTGTGTGTGTGTGTGTAATTCTGACTTTCAAATAAATAAAATAAATCTTAAAAGAAAGTCCAAAATTAAACAGTGCAGCATTAGATATTTCCAGACTTCTGTTAGACTTCTCGGAATTGTTAGGTTAATTCATTTGTGTTAAGATTGTGTGCTACGACTTTGTAGCATGAGCTCCCTGCCCCAGAACATGGAGGCAAAACTCTGTCGTAGGATTTTTCCTCATGAGGCATTTGCCTTGCCACTCCTTGGTCCTATTGTATTTCTTGATCTGAGTTTGCAATATACATCGTAAGGCACATGAGAAACTAGTATAGATCAATCAGTACAAGTCCATCATAGTGCTAGAAGAGATATTTAAAGGACATGACTGAAATCTATCTAGACATCAATTTCTTCACAGCACATTTTAATTTTATTGTAAAGTCACAACAAATTAATACAATGCACAAAAATTTTCATTTTAAGTTACTCAGAAAAGACTGTCCAGTTTTATCTAAAGCAACTTCACATTTTTTGGCTACCTAAAAACAACATAGAAATAAGCACTAACATTTGCTCTACTGCTTAAGACCTTGAAAAGCCCTTTAGTTATATTTAGGTCAGCTAATCCTTACCTCAGGCTGTGGAGGTGGATGCAACAAATGACATCCTGTTTACAGGAATTCAAACTGGGAATTAAAACAACAATTAAGCGCAACATGCAAACATGGCTCATCATACTGCAGAACTAATTTCTTTTTTTTTTTCCATTTTCAATTATCTTTATATACAGAAAATCAATTTAGTATATATTAAGTAAAGATTTCAACAGTTTGCACCCACACAGAAACACAAAGTGTAAAGTACTGTTTGAGTATTAGTTATAGCATTAATTCACATTGTACAACACATTAAGGACAGAGATCCTACATAGGAAGTAAGTGCACAGTGACTCCTGTTGTTGATTAACAATTGACACTCTTGTTTATGGAGTCAGTAATCACCCTAGGCTCTTGTCATGTGTTGCCAAGGCTATGGAAGCCTTTTGAGTTCACTGACTTTGATCTTATTTAGACAAGGTCAGAGTCAAAGTGGAAGTTCTCTCCTCCCTTCAGAGAAAGGTACCTCCTTCTTTGATGGCCCATTCTTTCCACGGGGATCTCACTCGCAGAGATCTTTCATTTAGGTTGTTTTGTGGTTTGTTTGTTTGTTTGTTTTTTGCCAGAGTGTCTTGGCTTTCCATGCCTAAAATACTTTCATGGGCTCCTCAGCCAGATCCAAATGCCTTAAGGGCTGATTACAGAACTAATTTCATTACATTAATCTGTGTTTTCCTTAGAGTAAAGATTTCCTAAATGTGGAGTCCAGGTGGTCTAAAGGTGGGATTTGTGTCTTTCCTAGGGCAAAGTGGATGAAGTTTGTTCTTCCTACTTGAAATTAGGGCACGCTCTGCTTCCTGTTTCTCCAGTTTGGTTTGTTAGTGATTTACTCTTTTTTATTTTCTCTCAGAAAAGGCTATACTTTTTAAAAGATTTTAAGTTTATGCAGAACAACATTATTAAAATGATTCAACTCCTGTTTATACTGTTTAAAGCTCTCTACTTTGGGGTTTTTCTAAACAGAAAACAGTGGACTTCATTGTATAATTAATATATCCCGCAAAGCACTGAATTTTATGCAGTATAAAAGTCAGACAGCGTTTGAGTCACCTGTAGTGAAATGCCTCTTTGTTTTTATGTGGGTGACAGGCTGTGCGCAATACTGAGCAGGGGCACTAGTAATGAGCGACTGCCTCATCTAAGCAGTGTTTATAGGGGGACACTTTCACTGAAAATGCACAAACTTAAGTTTCACTAGCAATACTGTAAGGCCTAAAACATCTTCTGTTTGTTGTGTGTGTGTGTGTGTGTGTGCACGCGTGTGTCTCTGTGTTAATTTTTTATTAATATAAAAAGAAGAGATTTTATGCATTCCGTTGTTACAGTTCCAAGAAGACAACCACACCTTTCTCATTCCTCTACTCCCCCACCCCCCTCTCTCCCTCCTCTTCCTTATTGGTTTTTGCAAAGACAGCATTTTAGTTCACCTATATTCACAGGCTAAATTCTCCACTAAGCATAATATTCAACAAGTAAAAAGCAAAGAGACCACAGTTCCACAGGAGTATTAACAAGAGCTAAAATGACAATCATATCCCAGAGTGACCATTTCAGTCCTATACATTTGTTTGTATTCTTTGTTAGCTGCCACATATCAGAAAACGCATTATGACGAATTGCTAATTGAAGAAAACCATCTTGATTTTGGCCAGCATGCAATTAAGATTGGAAAATAAAAGAGAAAGCAAAAAAAAAAAAATCCCCTAAGTCTGAAGAAGTGACATGCTTATACAGGCCCCAGGCTCTGGAACTCTTGTAGAGATGGGCTCCAGGCTGGCACCACACACTCTGCCCTATGCCCTGAAATCCTGGCTCCAGCATACCTGGGGACCCCACCATCTGTCACTTGGCATTTCAAGGCAACCACGAACTACCAGAACCATGGGACTTCTTGGCATGACAGACAGGAGTCAGTGGGCTGTGTGCAATTTAGGGCCTCATCTGAATAAACCAGGCCACTCTGCACACTTGATTACAGAGGTGGAAAGTAACAAGATTTACTGGATTCATTGTCTGTTAAGGTCTTTCTGTTTGTGATTAGAAACGTTCTTACCTTCTGGTCTAATTGCTCACTAAGTGAGAAAAAATGTCTTCTGAGTGTATCTATATTATAGTATCTCCTTGACATACACTAAATTGAATTGCAGATTATGGATATTTGAACACGCTATTTTCTCTGTTTGCTTAGAAAAATTATGTTTAACCATACTGAGAAGAGATTTAAGGGATAATAAGATAGCGGATGGAGAATATTATTACCCTAGAATAAGGCTACCACCATGTCTGACATACCTTTTAAAAAAATATTGCTTCTCTTATAGATATCTCCTGTGATGGAAGCAGAAGAATTGACTAACGATATATTGGCAATAAAAAATATCATCCCTGCAAAAAGTGATGTTTGGGCCACATTTGAAGTTATTGAAAATGAAGAACTTGGTATGTGATCTTTATGATACAGATTCTTAATTCCTTCTAATATGCAGAAATTTTTTTGTGACAAGTCATTAATATTTTCTGTTTTTCTAAAAAGGAATACCTCATTATGAATGACAAACGATCCCTATACTAAGTTAATAATTTCCACTTATTTCATGTTGATATACAAGAGTAATTCAGAGAGTTCATGGAAATGTAGCATTAAATGATAAGTTTAGGGCCATCCTTTTGGCACAGTGGGTTAAGCTACCACTTAGGACACTGGCATCCTATATCCAAGTGCAGTCCTGAACCTCCAGCTCTTCCATCTCTACCAGCTCCCTGCTAATGTTCCTGGGAAGACAGCGGAAGCTGGCCCAAGTTCTTGAGTCCCTGCCACCCATCTGCAGGACCCCAATGGATTTCCTGACTCCCGGATTCAGCCTGGCCCAGCCCTGTCCATTGCAGCCACTTCAAGGAGTGAACCAATGAATTGAAGACCTAGCGTGCACTGTCACTGTCACTTTCATTCTCTTTTGCACCCTGCATCCGTGCTCTGACTTTCAAATGCACAGATAAGTCTTCAAAAATACATTATTTTTATGGAAACAATTTTGAAACCCATGCCTAATTCTTTCATAATAAGTATTTTTCCATGAACTCTTTAATAACCCCTCATATGCATGGATTTCACAGGTTTTGTACTAAAATAAATCTTTTCATTCCATTTTCCACCCTCCTATATTACCACCACCTGAGGCTTCCTTCCTATAATTTTACTCGTCAAACTGGTTATGTTCCTGACTATAAATATATGAGGATAATGCCGATCCTTAGGCATCAGTGTTGCTGCCTTGTGAAATGAGCCCTTTGGAAAGATAAGCAAGCTGATTTGTTACAGTGTTCTAAATACCACTCATCTCCATTCCCCTTCTTCCTGCATGCTGCTTATTACCCGGAACAGAGAACACTGATTTAAAAGATTGTTTTTTCTAAACAATAAGTTTGTTGTAAACCTAACAGAAGCTACCTTTTCTGACTTTTTCCTTTTCCTCTGTCTTTAATGGATCAATTATTTTGTCATTCTCCATCCCAAAGACACTGAAGGATACAAAGAGCTCTTAAAACACCTTGACTACCCCAATAGTCAAGTGCTGAATAAGCTTAACATTGCTATGACACCATTTGGTTTTAAAGACCTCTAGGAAAAGAAGAAAACAGACACGGAACATCTTTGTACCTTGACCATCTGTCTAGCTGATGTCTAGTAAGGTCTTGGGACCCTTTCAAGTATAGCTGTCAAACTGCCAAGAGGAAAATCCTGCCACCCGCAAACTCAAAAATTAAAATTCAGTGCTGAAGCGTCCCGTGGTGCATTATTAGGAGTTTTACAATCAGTGTTGGAATGAAATGGGATTATCAGGTACTGTGTCTTTCACCCATCCTTCTTGATGTTTTTATTCCTTTATTTCTGTACTGTACACAGCTCTTTCAAAGTTGAATCTACATTGAAATATTTTCTTTATTCGTTGCCAAGATCCAAGCACTGGCATTTTGATGTCGGTTCACAGTGTCTCCCCTGTCCTGGAGCTCATTCTCCCCATGCACAGGACTGCACACGACTCCTGTGACCCTCACTGCAGCTGTCTGGTGGATTTGCTTCAGGTTGCACCTCGCCTGTCCTTTCTGACAGTCTGACCATTGCCTTGTCTTCTGATGACCTTCATTCCACTTCTGGTGCTGCCTGGATTCTCCACTAGATTCTCTGGTCATTTTTATTCATTTGTAATTTCTTCCTCCTCTCTTAAACATTGGGTTTCCCTTACTCCAGTCTCCTTTGTTATATTTTCTTATTTTATATATTCTTCGTAGATAATCTTTTCATTCTTTGTGCTTTACAAACATGCATGAGCCAAGGTTTCCTGAACATACCTATGTTCTTCCTCCATCTGGGTCACCTGAGGAACTCCTGTGAAACCCAGCTCATGTGTGAGCATTTAGCTTAGTAGCTAAGATACTGATTAAGATGCCTTCATTCTGTACCAAAGTTTGAATCCTGGCTCTGGATTCCAGCTTCATGCTAATGTACACCCTCAGGGGCAGCAGGTGGTAGCTCAGCCCTGCCCTCCAAATGGGAGACCTGGATTGAGTTTCAAGCTTTGTGAGAGGGAGTCGGTGGATGGGAGTGCACACTCTGTCTCACCATCCCTGTCCCTCTCTAATGAAAAAGAAAAAAAATTATAGAATTTTGTTGCACTTTGTCCCTCCCATCCAGGTGCCTATCACCTGGATTTATATTTCTCTGTCTTGATGGGAGTTCCTTGGAAGGAACAAAGAGCTCTTTTTCCTATCTCGAGTATCTAGCACAGTACCTATGACACAGTATCCATGTAATTAAATCCATTGAATATATGAAATAGTATTGTAAGATGAAGTGGAATAGAAGTGATTTTTTTTTCTTTTCTGTTTAATTTTAAGGAAAAAGGATAGCTTTACTAGTTCATTATATTTCTGAGTAGATCAGCATTATTGGCAGAATTTTTTTTCTAAATCACATATTGGATTATATTGTTCCATCACTTAAAACCCTTCCATTACTTCCTCATTGTCCATCCTTCCGTAATGATAATCAGACAAACATAGTTCACAATGATTGATCCCTTTCTCACCATTTGCTTATAGATCTGTAATGCAGCCTACTCTCTGCGCTGTAGAATATTAAGGTGCATATGTCTGGTTCTGTCCTTCACTGTATTTTAATGAGATATTTGCCATATATTTTAGACCTTTATCTCTCACTACCTCAAGCACAGCACCTTGACATTTAACGTAATTCACAGAAGTCTTTCTTACAACCTGCTCCACAGAAGTGTCTTTTAATGAACTGTATCCAAAAAGACAGTTGCGTTCTGGATCCGAGTCATCTTGATTGTGTACAGATGTGACCAGCACCTAGAAAGTTGTCTCTGCTTGTAGATAAGAGTTCCTAGGAGACTAGAAGGCCATAGCTACTGCTTGGACAGCTGAGTGTCTCCTGCATGCTTGTATTGGTTCATAGGAGATTCACGGCATAATACTGAGTCATAAATTTGGGGTTAGGCATCTCCTTTCTGCCACCCTTGTTCTCTTAAAGGCTGAGTGAAGTGAAAGCGTATTCCTGCATCATGGCACTGGCATTCAATTCAGTGCCTTTTGCTCCTAGTTTTCCTGACTGATGGGAGTGAGCAGAGTGGATGAGGATAAATAACCAAAAACAAAACTGCATTCTGAAACATTGCTTTGAAATTTCATTTCAGAAAACCAAGCAATCTTCACACGGAAAATGACTGGTTATCTGCGTGCATATGACTATAAGTTTATCACAAATGCTAAGACAGGAGTGGGATGTTTAGTTATTTTTCCTCCTCTCTAATAAAAAAAAAAGGATAAAGCTTATCTTAATGCTGATATCAAAATCTAGGCAACATCAAGTTGCTTTGTTTATGTATATATCTGAGAATATAACCAAAGAAACATCCTGTGTCACCAAGAAAGAATATACGCAGAGTTGGCCGGCGCCATGGCTCAATAGGCTAATCCTCCGCCTTGCGGCGCCAGCACACCGGGTTCTAGTCCCGGTTGCCCCTCTTCCAGGCCAGCCCTCTGCTCTGGCCCGGGAGTGCAGTGGAGGATGACCCAAGTGCTTGGGCCCTGCACCCCATGGGAGACCAGGAAAAAGCACCTAGCACCTGGCTCCTGCCATCGGATGAGCGCGGTGTGCCGGTCACAGCGTGCCGTCGGCGGGTGAACCAACGGCAAAGGAAGACCTTTCTCTCTGTCTCTCTCTCACTGTCCACTCTGCCTGTCAAAAAAAAAAAAAAAGAATATACGCAGAGTTAACAGAGTTTTTGCGCCGGCACTTCGGCGTAGTGGGTTAAGCCTCCACCTGCAGTACCAGCATCCCATATGGGTTCTGGTTCTTGTCCCAGCTGCTCCTCTTCCAATCCAGCTCCCTGCTGATAGCTTGGGAAAGCATTGGAAGATGGCCCAAGGGCTTGGGCCTCTGCACCCATGTGGGAGACCTGGAAGAAGCTTCTAGTTTCAGATTGACCCAGCTCCAACCCTTGTGGCCATTTGGGGAGTGAACCAATAGATGGAAGACCTGTGTCTGTGTCTCTCCATCTCTCTCTGTCTGTAACTCTACCACTCAAATAAATAAATAAATCTTTTTTAAAAAAGAATTCGAACTTGGCATGATCTTGATGTTTGTTCAGGTGTACAAGCAGAAATTGCAGGAAAAGAAAACTAGGATTATTTTTGCTGCTTCTAGAGAGGTAATTATAGGGAAGGAATTAAAGGGTCTGTGGTTGTGTGGACTTAACTGAAGTGGATGGGGCTGCGCTCTCCACCTGGCCATCTGCAATGTACAGAGTTTTAATTCCAGTAACACGCTGGGAAGATAAAGTGAAATATAAAAAGAACATGAGCATAAAAGCATAGGCAGCCATAAGATTGTAGTTGATATGAAGAATTTCAGCAGGGAATTAGTTTTCTAACGTAAAAACAAATCCTCCAAATAATTAAGTAATCAAAAATGAATGTGTGGTTAAATAAGCAAAGCAGATTGCTAGATTTTATTACCTTTTAGGTATCTGTAACTTTTAAGGCAGTAGTCCTCTGTCTTGTCACATCAAGAGTCCCCTTTGTATAATAGGTATTTTGTAATGTTCCCTTTGCAATCCTGAGATATACTATTACACTCATGAAAAGTTGAGTTTCTCAGCTGTTATACTTCCTACCCTGCTCTTTGCTAATGCCCCTGGGAAAGCAGCAGAGTGTGGTCTAAGTGCTTGGGCCCTGCACCCATATGGGGGACCTGGATGAAGCTCCTGGCTTCTGGCTTTGGTTGCAGCCATTTGGGGAGTGAACCAGAATATGGATTGAGGGTCTCTTTCTCCCTCTCCCTCTGTAACTCTGCCTTTCAAATAAAGGAATTAATTAATTTTAATTTTTTTTTTAATTTTTTGACAGGCAGAGTTAGACAGTGAGAGAGAGAGACAGAGAGAAAGGTCTTCCTTTTTCCGTTGGTTCACCCCCCCAAGCGGCCACTATGGCTGGTGCGCTGCGCTAATCAGAAGCCAGGAGCCAGGTGCTTCCTCCTGGTCTCCCATGTAGATGCAGGGCCCAAGCACTTGGGCCATCCTCCACTGTCTTCCTGGGCCACAGCAGAGAGCTGGACTGGAAGAGGAACGACCGGGACAGAATCCAGCGCCCCGACCAGGACTAGAACCAAGGGTGCCTGGCGCCACAAGCGGAGGATTAGTCTAGTGAGCTGCGGCGCTGGTAAAGATTTATTTATATATTTGAAAGTCAGAGTTACACAGAGAGAGAAGGAGTAGCAGAGAGTCTGAGAGAGAGAGAGAGAGAGAGAGAGAGAGAGTTTTTCCATTTGCTGGTTCACTCCCCAATTGGCTGTGACAGCTGGAACTGTGCAGATCCAAAGCCAAGAGCCAGGAGCTTCTTCTGGGTCTCCCACCTGGGTGCAGGGTCCCAAGAACTTCAGCCATCTTGTACTGCTCTTCCAGGCCATAGCAGAGAGCTGGATCAGAAGTGGAGCAGCTGGGACTCGAACCGGTGCCCATATGGGATTCTAGGACTGCAGGCAGCAGCTTTACCTGCTATGCCACAGAGCCAGCCCCAAAATTTAATTTAATAAGATTAGTATGCTACCCTAATTATATAAATATAAATGGGGTGAATATGTGCACTATTAGCATATAGGTACTGAAGCTCATATCTATAGCCAAAGATTATGAAACTCTATTCTTAAACCTGTAAGTAGAGTCACCATGGATGTGACAGTTACAAAAGCAGACTGATTTCAATTTTATGACTCTGATTGTATTCACAGAATTGTTGTTGAAATGGTAAACAACTCTTGGAAAGTTCTTGCTACTGCTTAGTCTTTTAGTAGTTAGATTCATGGAGAAATGTTTTATTATAACAATATGAAATATCTTTATAATTTTGATATTTTTATTTTGTACCAAAATCATAGACTGTGTACATTGAACTGAGTTAGATTCTAAGCTTAATTAATTTATCTTCTATTTGCCCTATTAAATGAATGCCTGGCAGAGTACTCAAAATTTGTGCTGGATAAAGAACAGATCGCTTTTGTCTTACTCCTTGAAGGATCTGAAGCATCCTTGACCATTATTATCATTTTGTTTAATGCTTTCCCTTAAAACTGATCTAACCTCTGCTGAGGTAGTCCCCATACCCTTTAGGTCCTTCACATCTTAAACAAAATTAACTTCCTGGGAGGCATCACTTATATGGGCTTTTCTGAGGGTTCAAGTGTGTGAACCACTTAAATTACACAGTAATGCCATAGTACAGTTGTCTGTCTTATACCTACTGTGGTGCTGGAAGACCTGTTCATTTGCATCAGGATTCTTTCCTGAGGGACGTACGTGTTGTTACCTTCTGATTATGTGAGAGGGAAAGAGAATGACTTGCACAGCTCTAAGTTTGACCTAAGAAATGAGCTGTTATAGAAATCATAATTTACTCTGAAAATTCTGTGTCATTACTACCAGAAATTTATTAAAGACAGGTGCTATATCAGATAGAAGATAAATAGTTTTGTATTTAATGAAGGAGGCTACATGTATTCTTTGAGCAAGATTTTAAACAATTGCTTTTTTTTTAAAGATTTATTTTACTAATTTGAAAGAGTTCCAAAGAGAGAGAGAGGGAGAAATAGAGGTCTTCCATCGGCTGGTTCACTCCCTAAATGATTGCAGCTACCAGGAGAGGGCCAGGCCAAAGCCTGGAGCCAAGAGCTTTATCTGGGTCTCCCACATGGGTGCAGGAGCTCAACTTGGGCCATCTTCCATTGCTTTTCCAGGCATGTTAGCAGGGACCTGGAAACGAAATGGAGCAGCCAGAACTCGATCTAGCTCCTGTATGGGATGCTAGTGTTGTAGGTGTCAGTTCAACCCAGTATGCCAAATACCAGCCTTAACAATTAATGTTTTACCTATGTAAGGATCCACCTCCAAAACTGTTGTTTACTTATATACTCATATTGATTTTTGCTGTTCATATTGCAGATAATAAGCAAAAGTTATTTATTTCTAGTAATGCCCTATTTGCTAGATGACTATGTACCATATTATCTATCATAACAAATAGTTGCAAATATATCTGTAAATAAAAACTTGCTTAATTGTAGGAATTTATATTCCAACTATATTTGATGATGCAGTCCTTTTTTCCTGCTTCTTATCTCTTTCTTAAGGTGGATATTAGTGTGATTTCATAATTGTAATATTTGACAGCCTAATAGATACTTTGCTTTCATCCTGTTTTTTGGCTGTGTTCTTTATCTAGGAACATGGATCAGTAGGGTTTTCATTCTTCAGAAGTATTTCATACTATGGCAAGGATTTGAAAACTTAATTAATTTTTCTGGTCACGATGAATTATATGTCCATCGATAAGACCCTGTATCTACTGTGATACATTTTGGCATAACTAAGAACACTTCAGAGATATCACGATAGTATCTACTGGTGCTAGTGTATAATAATGACCTTCTTTATTGTAAATATTCTGCCATTTGCAAGTCTCATTACCAATTCAATTTTGTAATAGAGAGTAAGTTTTTCTTTTGTCACAGATAATTTATTCCAGTGAAGAATATTATTTTCATCTCCAAGCCTGCTGTAGTATCATTAGTTTCCACATATGCAGGCTGATGAAACTATTTTGCCATTGTGTCCTTACCATCTTCTCAGTAGGTATAAAAAAGTGATGCTATTTTTAACTTTGCTTGTTACCTTATTCAGTCCTCAGAAGAGTCCTGGTGAGTTGATACTTTCCCCCCAAAAAATTACATATGAGAAAAAAAAACAGGAAATAGTTTATATTGTCCAAAATAAAACAAAGTGGTAGTTAAGAAATTGAGTTTTGAAGTCAGATAGGTTTGGGTGAAAATTTGTTCTTTAACCAGCTGTGTGACCTTGAGCAAGTGGATGTAACTCCATATGTGAAATGTGAATATGATCTATTTCAGAATATTATAGCTAATTAAATTAATCAAAGTGAAAACCTGGGTGAGCAGTTGGCACAGCCATTAAGATAGTGCTTGGGATGCTCATCTCCTGTAACAGAGTGCCTGGGTTCGAGTCCCAGCTATGCTCTCAATTTCACATTTCTATAAACACGTAATCTGGGAGCAGCAGGTGGTGGTCAAGTACTTGGTTTCCCGTTGCCCCCAGTGGAGACCCAAAATGCATTCCTAGCACCCGGTCCAGCTTGAGACAGCCCCAGATGTGGCACACATTTGGCAACCAATAGATGGAAGATGTCTCTGTCTCATCTCTCTCTCTCTCTCTGTCTCTCTATCTCTCTGCCTTCCACAATAAATAAATAATTGTAAATTACATGTTACTGATATAAAGTACCATCTGAACATAGTTGTTATCCCAGAAATGGTATCTATTAATGGGGTCAAGAGTTTCTCAGAGTTTGCAAGTGTTATAATCAAGAATTACAATATAGCAAATATGAAGCAAGTTTTTTCTTTTTTAATTTTTCTATTTATAAAAAGTGAACAAACTTCATGTATTTCATATATACAGTTTTAGGAGAAAAATGATGCTTCCTGTTTTACCCTTCCTTATTTCCTCACTCCTGTCCTTCTTCCTTCTTTTCTAGTTTTGCTTTTAAATACATCTTGCTTTGTCTTTGGCCTGTTGCTATCGTGGGCCCGTGCTGCTCTGCACTACCAGGGCATGTGGTCTTTGGGCCACCGGCCCTGTGCTTCCTGGCCTGCATGCTTTCCCACGTGGCTGGCTCCTGGTACTCTATACCGAATTTTGCTAGTAGAACCACAGAAGTAATTAATACCTGAGGTTTCAATGTATGGACATTAACAACGATGAAAGATAGATACAGACGTTTGGGAATCAAATACTAGGCAAAACACTTTTAAAAAGTGTATCAGGCTTTTAAGAAACACATGTATAGGATCCTGTCTGTCTTTTTACTGGTAGAACTCAGCTGAGTTTAGAAGGTTCTAGTATTCCCCATGGCTGAAGTTTGGAGTCTGAAACCCTGATGCTTATGCTCTATTCTAAATCATAGCTCCAACTCCTTCAGTCTATAAAGGAGAAGAGAGAATATTTCCACAATGATAGATCTTTGGTTATACAGTTGCCAGAGACTATTACAGATGATTGCTGTTGAGGCACAACATTCTCAAGCAGTCCATGACCTTGAAAGTTTAGGCAAACACCAGAGAAAAGCACTAAAAAATCCCATTGGATTTGTGGAAAAACTCCAGAAGAAGCTTAATAAAGGGCTTCCATATCCACAGAAAGTTGTTCAGTTGCCTGAGATTGTATGGGACCAATATACCAATAGCCTTGGACACTTTGAAAGGGAATTTAAAAATCATAAAAGACATACAGGAGAGTTAAGCTAGTTTTTGATAAAGTAGATTTACCTGCTAGACCAAAAAGTCCTTCAGATCCTAAGAAGGCTGGAGAGTCTCTCTCACTCTATGTTGGCTTTGAGTGATGGTCCAGAGGCTCAGACAGTCGTCTTCAGATGCTGAGAGGCCGCCTTTGTGATGATACCAAGCAAGAAACATTTAACCAACTGCGGACTGTTGAAGAACAGAAGAAACTTGAAGAGCTACTCCTGAAATACCCTCCAGAAGAAGTAGAATCTTGATGCTGGCAGAAGGTAGCAGATGAACGGGCAGCAGGACAGCAAAACAGTTACAAGCCAAGTACAGAAGTATTTCATAAAGCTAACTGGAGCTGGCATTCCAGGCCCAGGCAGAACACCTAACATGTTTGTTCTCCAAAAAGTCTTCATCAAGCAAAAGACAGCTGACTTCTCGTGAACCACCAGTGTATACGGATGAAGATGATGACCGATCCTGTTGAACAGTTATTGAAGAGGCATTGGATGAAGAAATTGTTTCTATTATGTATAGGAATTTACATGAATGTAAAGAGCTATTATAGTTTAAAAAGTTAAAGAAGCAGAAACTTCAGCAAATGCAGGCTGAAAGTGGATTTGTGCAAGATGTTGGCTTCATGTGTGGTAATTGTGGCATAGAACCTTTCCAGGGTGTTCGGTGGCACTGCCAGGATTGTCCTCCGGAAATGTCTGGATTTCTGTGATCCTTGTTCTGATTGTCTACACAAAACATATATCCACAAGGAAGATCACCAGTTAGAACCTATTTATTGGTCAGAGACATTCTTAGACAGAGTACTGTGTGTCCCAGGGCACCAGTTACAATTACCTTGACCCAAAGTACTTTCCAGCAAACAGATAACATGGAAGAGAACATCATTTCCTAGTCCACTTCAACACATAGCAGACGTATCATTAAGTGTGTGCACAGTTTGGAAAGATTCTCTAGTTTCCCTGAAATGACACTCACAGCATGAGAGCTTCTTTAGTGCTCCTGCCAAGTACAGCCCTGCACGGTTGTGGCTCTAGATCACTGTCCAGCAGCTGAACATTCCTGGTGAGCAAAGGGTTAGGTGAGGACTTTAAATGAGTGAGATGGAAATGAGAACACACATTAAAGTGAGAGTAAATTCCAAAGGTTTCAGAGAGCTTGGGCACAAGTATGATGAGCAGAAAACAAAAAGTATTTATATTAAAGCACTGTCGTATCTTTCAGTTCTGTGAAAATAGTTTTCAGCACAGAAATTTACTTCTTTAGACAGAGTTTTAACCAATGACAGTGAGTGCATCTAGAATACCACTTTCAAAGAACTCACTGTCCCAGTGGTTGTCGTTGATGGCCTTTAGTAAATTGGAGCTGCTTAACCATATTGATGTATCTAATTTCTTTTAACCACAATGACCTGTCCTTTTTACCAACAGCGAAGCACTACAGGAGACAACTGCGGCACTGGTTGCTTAACCAGCTTATGGTGTGTGAATGTTATAAAGTCATCATTCAGATATATGTTTTAAATCTGATGTTATACAGGATGATCATGTGATGTGCAATTTATGGTGAAAAGTGCCAATGATAGTAACTGTGTAAAGTCTCTGATTCACAACATTAATTCCTTTAAGATACACAGCCTTCTGCCTCTGTATTTGGAATTGTCAGTCTAACTCATCAAAGAAAACTGCCTAGTATAAAATCATATATATGGTAATAATTTCCCTATTTTGTTGTCTGCACAAGATCCATAAAATATTGTATTTTTATTACTATTTAAACAAGTGATTAAATTTAGTCTGTGCAGTGAGCAAGAGTTTGCATGCATTCTTTTTTTTTTTTTTTTTTTTTTTTTTTTGACAGAGTAGAACAGAGAGAGAGAGAGACAGAGAGAAAGATCTTTCTTTCCATTGGTTTGCCCCCAAATGGCCGCTGCGGCCGGCGCACCATGCTGATCCGAAGCTAGGAGCCAGGTGCTTCCTTGTGGTCTCCCATATGGGTGCAGGGCCCAAGAACTTGGGCCATCCTCCACTGCACTTCCGGGCCAAAGCAGAGGGCTGGCATGGAAGAATACATGCATTCTTTTATGCTGCTAGATTTTGTTGTGTATCATTTAAAATATTTTGTATGTTTCTTCTTATCTATATATAGTACATTCTTGAATAATGTTCATTTGTCAGGAGAACTGTGAGAAATAAACTATGTGGATACTGTCTGTTTATGTTATAGAAAAAAATACGTCTAAATTCAGTTATAAGATTACTAATTTATGGATTATTCAACAACTGAATTATAATTTTTGCAAATCATGCATTGGCAATTATACCTTGCCCAAGATTTTAGGAAATTATTTTAAGAAATCAATATTGATGTAGTACAGACAATTTCATCTAATTTTGCAAAGATGTACATTTTACCCTCTGATCTATATATAGATCAGAAAATATTTATATTAACATATGGGCCACCAAAGAAAATTCATAGGCTACTTCATACCTCAAATATTTACTGAGAATCTATTACCCACCACATAATCAATGCTATGCTGTGAGCAGGAGATACATAATAGTGAACAAAATAGATTTGTCTAAGATTTATGCTCTAGTATCTCTTTTTTGTTTATTTTTTGATGTTATCACAATGTGTAGACTTGCTTCAATGAGCACAGAATGCAGAACTGGATTTCATTTTACTGCATGTGGAGCAAAAATGTGACTTATACCGGAGACAGAAAATTTGTTGTTAATAATTTCTGGAATGTGGTCATAGCAGGGTACCTTTAAAAATATTAAGGAGGATTGTTATATTTGTCATTTTTATCTGAGATTTATCTACCATTTACCATGTCATGGGTCAGTATATAATACTAACTTGTGCTTTATTATTTGTTACTAACATTACTTCTTTGATAAAAAACAAAAGACTCAGGTGCTATGTGCTATGCATTTAGGAGGGTATTAAAGAGTTGAGTTGACTTATCTGCAGTTACACTATTAAGGAAAGCCACAACTTCATGCCAGGGCTTCTGACATTTCAATATACTGTGAAAAGTTTCAAATCTCTTTTTCGTTCCCAGCATATGCTTCTGTTGTTACATATTTATTAACTGATGGTCATATTTTGATCAGAAGATATATTTCCCATAAAGTAAAACCATGTTAAGAACATATGATACCTTAAGAAATGTGACAATCTAAAACAAAAAGTATATGGATGAGTATTCATCAAGGAGGAAATCTTTAAGCTGTCATTTTACCTCTTCTTATTGACCTGTTATGTGAACAGTTAATTTCTAATGTTGCCACATAGTGCTTATAAATGTTATTTCTTCTAATACTTAAATATAGTTTACTCAGTGCTATTTTATAGTTATTTCTACATGTTCTTTAAAAATAATATTTTATAATTTCATACAAATGACTGAGAATATTAGTTGTAAGTTCACTACGATTGATCAGAAACTTTAAGATTATAATTGTATTGAATAAACAGGATTAATTAATGCTTTTTACTTAGACTGGGCAAGATTAATGTGTTAGTCCTTTCAAAATTATTCAGTTGCATATGCAAATAGGCATTTCTCCTCAAGCAAATCATCTAATTAAAAAGGTATAGATCCATATTCATTGTACAAAAGATTGTATTCTGATATTTAGTCTCAAGGAAAGCACTTCTAAAAATTTTGTTTTAACAGTTAAGCAATAAATGTTCCTGCAAGATTAATTTATACCAAAAATTTATTTTGTGCTTAGTGACATCCTAGGTGTTAGGATCTCTTGTATGTAGTTCTAGTGTTGTATATTATAAGACTTGATTTTATATTTATATATATATATATAGCCTACATATCTTTTCAGAATATCTTTTAAAAATGTATAAAATGGATCTCTCATCATGTTTTTGTTTTCAGTTTGTCTTGGGTTGTGTGTTTTGCAGAGCGCCCCCTCCACTACAGAGAAAACGTGCTGGAGCAGGTTCTTCAGTGGAGTTCTTTAGCTGAGCCTGGCTCTGCATATCTTGTGGTGAAGAGATTCTTAACTGTCGACACAATTAAACACTACAGAGGTAGGTGCCAGGACTCCACATCACAACCATAATTGAAAATCAAGTGGTTAAAGGATAATTATTATGGTACAAGTGGTATTTGAAAATATGAAAATGAGTAACTAAAAGCTGAATCTTCTGGTATAACATTGTAGAGCAGAACAAAAAATATGTGAATAGGAGGAAATTTTCCTAAGGTGTAATGCTGAAATAATAGATAATTTTGATAGTATCAACTTGAAAGTTTTGGAAATGAGTGACTTTTTCCAGGTTGGTTTACTGTACCTGTGCTTATTTTTTCTAATTTAAAGGTTGATGGTGAATTTTCATTCTGAATTATGTTTCTATTTGAAAGTTTTCTGAGCATTGAAGAAGTAAAATTTATATAGGCTCTGAGATTAGCGTATGCTTTAAGTCTCACTTTTTTTGTAGTTGCATTTGTAAATAAATCAGTACAAAATAAATATTTTACATCCAATTGGAAAAAGATAATGCACACATTAAATAAGAAGTTAGCTTGCAGAAATGGACCCTATAAAGGAAATCTCTGAGGCGATTTATCAGAAGATATTTCATTTTATAACATCATTCACCAGCCATACAAAATTATCAACTTAAATATTAGCTTGCTATACATTTATTGAATGTTGAGTCCTGCGTAAGAATACCTTGATATGGGCAGACCTATTAATTTCAAGGACCTTATATATTCCCCACCTCAGTTAGATTATCTATGAAAGCTATCCTAGCTCTCAAAGTCAGTTATTCTTTCATTTTATTATTGAGATAAAAGAAAGCAACTAGCTTATTACAAAACACTGTCAATATTATGTAGTATGTATGACTGATTCCCATGGTTCCTTTCCTTTTGGAAACTGACATGTTTCCTGACCACTTTTATCTTCTGGGTGATAATTATTTTTCTTTTTCTAATACTCTCTCCGAATATCTCTAGTTGTCCACATTACAAACTGTTTGCAAGTTATGCCTACACCTAATACCTTGGCTGTTATTTGAATACTGGAAGCCTGGTTACATGAATATAGGCAGATGAATAAGATCTTGAAAGCTTATTATACAAAGGAATAGCGTGCATGTGTGGTGGGCAAGAACAGCATTCTGTGTTGTTAGTCTTTGAAGATAAAATTAGCAGTGTACATATTGAGGTGATACAGAATCCTCACATATCAGTATAATCTTTGTTATTTAAGGGCAAGTAGAAATTGCACAATGACAAACTACATCAGATCTACCCATAACCTGTGGTAAGAAGATTGAGTGCTATACTCATGCTTCACTTAAAGCATTGCATCCCCTTGACAGACTGTGAGTGAGTCCCATTGTGAAAACTTCAAGGTCTAGACTAAGCATCTTGCACACAAACTGGAGAACCCAAGCAGAGGAAGAAAGTCTGCGTGTGAAGTGATATTTTCAGAGATTTGCATGAAACATTCTCGGGAGTAAAATGTCATTGAACTTATGCATTATTACTCTTTTTATTTCCTTCACTTTTCTAAGAAGAAGGAAACTTTAAACAAATCCCTGTCCCTGCACTATCCTTACCTTATCAGTATGCAACTTGTTGCTATACCATCTGCAGTTCTTTTTACTAGGAAATTAGGTCTCTTTGCAAGAGAAAAGAATCAGGTTTTAGAGTAATACTGTTAGTAAATACATTAGTCAGACCATTTTCTGTTAGCAGCTACCTGTTTTGGATGAAAAATAAATCTACCATGTTTAAAATATTTTAAATTTCTAGCCTATATTTTTATTAATGTTTTCAATTAGAATTTAGTTTATGTTGATTATCAAAGCAAAATAATATGTTTTGTTATAGTTGATTTTAAATTTAGGATTCTCCTTTTTAAATAAACTCTGATCTGTTTCTTAAGTCATGATTTTGACTTCTGGTTGTTTCTTTCAGAAACCTGGAGCTTATTAATTACTTGTATGGAGTATTCTTTGTGATAGATTCTGGGTAGCTTAGCTATTCAGTCTACTTTGTCTCTGTCTTGGCAAGTGATTCCTAAATCAATCACAATGACCACCTACTCCAGAATTATTGCTCCATCCATTACTACCACTCCGCCTGAACATTAGGATCTAAAAAGAAAACAATGAAAGTAAATCAAATGTGATTTCTATGTCAATTTGTTAGCAGAAAAACTAGAGTAATCTCAGAAATAGTTTTTCTTCAAAGCAGAAAAAAATAATGTTAAAGGTTTTTCTTCCTTTATTCTAACCTGGGGACAGATTACAAATCAGTTATTTGAAAACCAGGGTAATTTGTCTCAACAAATTTTTTTCTATAAAGCAAATCCCCAATGTGTTAACATTTTGTTCAAATATAATGTTGTTCTAGGGCACGTTTGTACCTTGTCCCCCCATATTTGTGACATAGTTACCACGAATTTTACTGTGTGTCTGTCTTTATGTCTAGATATCTACAGGTACACACACACATAGGCATGACTTGAGTTTCAATAATTGTAGGACAGTTGTTCTGATGTATGGAACAATTTGACTTTTACTTTTGTTTGACATTATGTTTTCATTACTTTGCTAAATCAATAATGTTATCACATAAGAAAGATTTGCTGCAGTTTAAAGCTTTTCATTTATTCAGTTTTCTCACTTTATCTGAACCATTTACAATGTAGACATCACAACTATAAATAGATTTCTGGGTCATTTCTGCTCATCCACTTAAGGTAATAAGATATTTTTAGAAATATGTAGCAGTAGATGAACTGTCTGTTGCCTCTACTTAAAAATCAGTTCTGCATTTTTCAAAAGCGGTCTTTTATTTCTCAGAAACATTTTGTGCCATTGCCATTATTATAACGAGGAGTTAATTAACTTGAAAAGAGATAATAGTTCTCAGATTTTTTTTTTCTGCTCCATGGATTAAAAACTGAGACTTTGAGATAGGAAGAATAAAACTTCATTGGTGTTGCTGTTAGTCAGAGCTAATCTTACTACAACATCTTTTGTTATCATCTTTTATATTTTGTTAAATTTCAGTAGCTATCACAAGTAAAACATCAGCTTCTGTAAGGTTCCATAATAAATAGTTTTTTTCTTGTGAAAGTCTTATTTTAAGCATGGGGATCCTTGAAAACTGTCTCATCGAATTTGAAAGATACAAATCAAGTCTTAATGATCTATTTCAGAAAGAAATACTTTAAAGATATAAAATATAAACTGAAATGCATATCCATGTGGATTTCTAAAGTTGGATCTCTGGGTTTGACAGGCACTTTTGGATTAAATTTACATTAGATGACAGTAGTTCAAAATGTAACTGCTTCTGACAAATTCAAACCTTGAAACCTGAACCATTTGCTCCCAATGGACTTAAGAAAATAAAATAATATTTCAGCAAAAATAGCACAAGTCTTTAAGTTGTGGTCTTCCTGAAATAATTCATTTTCCATTCCACATAAAATCATCTTCAACTGAAAACTATAGAAAATATTGAAGATAAGACTTAGCTCACTTCAAGTGGAAGTATTTTTCTGGAAACTTATGGTAATCCTTGGTTTTTGCTACCCTGTATGGAAATTCTGACATTGTCTAATACCGTTAATTCCATAGCAGGAAAACCAAAGAATTTTTATTCTCTGTTTCATGCAGGTATGTGCTACAGAAAATTAAAAGATTGGTAAGCCTTATCTTTACCCAGAGCCAACACCTATGTAAACAAGTGATTATGGACACAGCATGTAGCAAATGGCTACTCTAGGCCAGGATGTTCATGCAGAACTTTTGAGCACAGCAAAAGAGTTTTAACTGGATGATCATTGCCATGCCTTCGAACACTGAATGTCCCAATTCAAGGAAATGTAATTCCTTGTTTAGTCCTTGATGTGTCCAGCCATAGCAAGACAATATCTTACCTTTTACTTAATTCTTTAAAAGTACATGATGAGAAAACTTTAAAAATATGAATGAATGATTAATTGTGAAGCAGTAATTACTACAGAATTTCAAGACCACTGCCACTCTCTTGTCTAGGTTGTTAGGGAATGCTTTCAAAAGAAGGAAGCATCATTGAACCACTACTGTGAAGGAGTAGCCCTTGGTTTCTTTGTGCGGGTGCTTCCTGAGATGATAGGATTATGAGAATTGAAGAGTTTCTGGTCGGAGATGGCATCAGGTAGCTTTCCTGATATTAGTTTTGGATGTGGTGGGTTTTAGGCATTTGATTTTGCTCAGAGGTATATGTCTAGAAGGTACTGAAGTACCCGTAGCTCTGGAACATATTGTATAGGATGTGGTTTTAGCCCTGGATGAATGCGAGATCTGTAATTTTAGTGTTAAGACTGAGAATATCAAGAGTACTAAAATTGCATGAAAATCACTTGAGATTTGTGAGCACTTGGAAAACTCTTAAGTGTTACGTAAAAACAGAGTGCTGAGAACTGTACCTGAATTTAGTGCAGCAGAAGTGTGTGCCACTCAGTGGGAGAATCAACAGAACCTGTGGGATCATATTTGGAATTGATTTTCTTTATGGTGATTTTGTTCCTGTTTATTTTTAAGTTTTCTTTTTGCTACACTGGAGAATAAAGATAATGGTCAGTTTTAAAAGTTAAAAGTATACAGGCAGCTCTGTAGCAATAAAACTAAATATGTACATACTCATAAAGAAATGTATCACTTATTATAGTACATTTTATTTTAGAAGCAGTTTATAATTAAGTTTAATAATGAAAACAGAACAGAAATATAGTTTCTCTCCCTGTAGTTTATTTCATTGCCCGGAAAATGGCAAATAATCACTGGCACTTTTATAGTCAGTTCTGTCCCAAGAGTAATTATATTTACAGTTTAACTAGTTATCAGTAATTGAAGATAGAAGGCCATCAAGCTGCTACTTCTATTGACCGTTGCATTTTCCATATAAGGAAGAATCTAAGTAGCCTATAAGTACCACATAGGAACTTAAGGAAAATAGATTGGAAGTGTTGTGCAGGGCAGTGTATCTGACTCACCCTAAGAAATAGATTGCACTCTTGGAGTGTCATATGTTCTGATATATCTGTTGTCCTTAGGTATTATTGTCTACTAAAATGTAAGAAAAAGAGCTGTTTTCCCTTGCGAGAGTTCTAAATACAATCATTGTGTATTAGTAAAGTTAAATAGTGTTCAGGCAGCGTTTATATGCAGTTGGTTTCTACTCTGTTAAATTTTATTAAAATGCGTTTTGAATGATTGCCATACAATGCATTAAATACATCATTAGTTCTAATTCCTCCAGTTACCAAGAATGTATACGTACTCGGGGCTGGTGCTGTGACGTGGTAGGCTAAGCCTCTGCCTGTGGTCCTGGCATCCCACATGGGCACTGGTTTGTGTCCCGGCTGCTCCTCCTCCAGTACAGCTCTCTGCTATGGCCTGGGAAAGCAGTGGAGATGGTCCAAGGGCTTAAGTCCCTGCACCTGCTAGGAGACCCAAGGTAGCTCCAGACTCCTGGCTCTGGATCAGCTCATTTGGGGAATGAACCAACAGATGAAAGAGCTTTCTCTTTGTCTCCCCCTCTCTCTTTCTGTAATTCTACCTCTCAAATAAGTAAATAATTTTTTTCAAAAACAGAATGTATGTATTCCAGACAGTTGATACTGAACAAAAAAAAATACTCATAATTTTGAATTTGGAAGAATTTCCCAAATGTTAGATTGCAAGTATTACCAGATGACTTGGTCTTGGCATGTTCATGGGATTGTCACTCATGAAAGTTGCCCATTTGTGTCCTTTGGCACTTAGAGCATACAGGAAGAGATAGAACAAGGAATTTTTTCCAGATAATATGCAGGCCTGGGAAAACAGTCATTGCCAGCAATATAAGAGACAGGTACCATGAACTTGTTGCATATTAATTTGTCATTGATCAGATCACATAAAAGAGATCACAATAATTCATTGTGTATTTACTATGTGCTAGATGCTTGGCTGAGCGCTTAACCTATTTTATTTCATTTCATCTACCAGGAGTTGTTTATAGTACTTACCACACCTTTGCACAGAGACATTATATAACTCTATCAAGACGACCTGCTGCAAAGTAAATGAGCAAGCAATTGAATCAAGTTTTCCAAATCCAGCCCATATGTTCAGTGCTAAACCTCTTCCTATTCTGAAATCAAGGGCAAATCAGATATTTAATTTTTTAAAAGAATTCTTATAAACTCAGTTTGTTAGTTCCTAGACACACACAGACACATACACACACACTCATCCCACCCTGATAATTTATTTTATTAGATTATATTGGGATTCAAGATCCCTATTTGAGTTAGTATTTTTGTATAAGAAACTGAGAATTTCTAGTAGTTTGAAAAACCTATTTTTTGAAGATGGTATCAATTTTATTGTTCTAGTTATATGATATTTTAAGAGCTTTTCTGATTAATAAAATGATAGCTCAGAATAATAGGAATACTAGCTTTATTACCCACAGTGCTAACTCTAAAGAACCTGCCCTGAACTCCAGTCTAGCCCATAATCAAGAATGGGAGAGGATTTTATGCTTTAGTAATGGTAACAGTATGTGGGAATTTGATTAGAATGAAAGACAATATATAATAAATGAAATAGTACCTACACACACAGTATCTTTTACTGGGGTAGTCAGGTGCTTTAAGGAATATAGTCAATCTTCAGATCGTTAGACTTGAAAATAAATTAGGTGGCCGGCGCCGTGGCTCAACAGGCTAATCCTCCGCCTTGCGGCGCCGGCACACCAGGTTCTAGTCCCGGTCGGGGTGCCGGATTCTGTCCTGGTTGCCCCTCTTCCAGGCCAGCCCTCTGCTGTGGCCCGGGAGTGCAGTGGAGGATGGCCCAAGTGCTTGGGCCCTGCACCCCATGGGAGACCAGGAAAAAGCATCTAGCACCTGGTTCCTGCCATCGGATGAGTGCGGTGCGCCGGTCGCAGCGCGCCGTCCGCGGCAGCCATTGGAGGGTGAACCAACGGCAAAGGAAGACCTTTCTCTCTGTCTCTCTCTCACTGTCCACTCTACCTGTCCAAAAATAAATAAATAAATAAATAAATAAATAAATAAATTAGGAGTTTTCCCAAGTTGCTCACTTAATTACTTTCTTTAGTTCATTGATTATGTGAAATAACTGATTTCTTTTTCAATTAAATGCGGATATTCATTCTCAATGAATTTGATCATTTTTCCTTTAACTTTTTAATTGCGAAGAAGTTTCCTCTGCTTAACAACTTGTATGATGTCATGCCTAGGATTTGTATCATGGACTGCATTGCATGTGACATCAGTTTGTTGAGATAAGAAAGATCCAGTGAATACTGTAAGACTGTAGAACAAAGGAGGATTGCTTATGTGGCAGTAGAATTATTACTGCTCTAAAGTCAGGAATTTCAAAAATTTGGCGTTTAGAAGGATTAATGAGGTATATAGGAGTCCAGTTATCACAGGTTTCTAGAGAAGGTAGAAGCCTGATTCATAGCAGAGAGACTGAGTTATGACCAGAATCTTAAAGAATTATAAAGCATAGCCCCTGCTACAAAGATCTAAATAGGAAGAATTTGATCTGTAGCTTAAAAAAACTCATGCTGGGTATGAAACTATGTACTGAAAAACTCGAGTTGAACTCAACCTTAACAAGGTATGGACAGCAGAGTATTGGATAGCTGGTATGAACTTTGTCCTGAATCAGATTCTTGGGGAGCAAGGGAGATTCCTGCTTAGAATGAAATGAAGTGACACTATGAGACTAAAGTACCCCAGAGTTGACAGGCCACACCATACTTGAAGAGGGAGATACTGGAAGCCATTCTGTTCATAACCTGGATTTTGGTGTGTGAAACATCACACAAGGTGTCACTCAAAGCATATACCTTAATCTGACACTTAATTGGAGGCTGTATTTCTATTTATATTAGCATTTTGAGAGCAGATAGAAATATAGCTGTGAACTATTCTATAAATTCATTTAAATCCACAGGATTTATCATTGAACTACATATTTCAAAATTCCTTTTGTTCTTCCATCATCCATACATTTTCTTAAAGCTTTCTTTCCAAATCCGTTAATAGTGTATATTTCAAGATTTAACTAATATACTCATCTACTTACAGTAATTATTGGAAACAGTTTCAGCAAATATATACCTAAGGATAAAAATTTTTTTTTCTTTAACTGATTTTCTCTTTGACCTGTGAATGGTTTACTTAGACCTTGGATATAGACTTATTTCTTGTTGGTGAAAATTGATGTTTTATTAATTGGAATAAAAATATAAATAGCAAAGGTATTTCAGAAGATTTGAGTGGTGGGGCAGGCATTGTAGTGTAGTAGGTAAAGCCACCACCCCATATGGGTACCAGTTTGTTCCTAGCTGCTCTATCCAGCAGTTGCTAATGGCCTGGGAAAAGCAACAGAATATGACCCTAGTGTGTGAGCCTCTGACACCATATGGAGACCTGGATGAAGCTTTTGGCTTTGGCCTGACTGAACCTGGCTGTTGCAGCTACCTGCGGAGTAAATCAGCAGATGGACGATCAATCTCTCTCCCTCTTTTTTTCTCTCTGTAACTCTGCCTTTCTGGCTTGAGCAATATACATTATCTGTACCTTACAATCTGATTATAACTTATTTAGTGCTTTTAAAAAATAATGTTTTTAAACCAAAAATATTGTAAATATCTTTCTCCACTTTCCTGTTTAAATCAGCTGAATCATCAAGCCCTCAGTGTATTCTAGGTTGTTAACTATCTTGATACTTACTTATCCTTTTTCTTAACAATGGAACATTCTTAAAATATTTTTGTGGCACTAAATAGTAAGAGATATACTACTATATAATAGTGTATTTTTCAGTACTCATTTCAAAAATCATAACGTACCTACAGAGAACCTATTAGTATGCTGGTATGATTTTTAAAAAATGTCTGTGACCAGATGTATATTATGAAAACGATTAGGATTTCTTAATCACTTTTCTTTGTAGTTTGGATCAGTGATATGACTGATCTTGGAAATTTTTGCTTATTTATTCCATTCTCACATTTCATTTAGAAGCAACAATTTATGTTTTTTAACTTTTGGTTTTATATGCTAAATATAATTGTAAATATTCGTGTATTTGCTCAGTAAGTAGATTGTTTTTCCAGATCAACCAAATATTGTTAGATGTAACACTCAGAGTTTTTATAAAATCTTTCAGGTTATTTTGTGACTTTTTTACTTGGAACCTTCAAAACTGTGTCACCTAAATAGCAGGCAGTTCCTCCAGGTCCTAGTCCCCCTGACTGTTCAGTCTGACATCTTTCGTGAACGTTACCAGTGAAGGGGCCACCACGGTGCTGCTGCACAGGTGTTAGGACTCCTGTTTCACAGGAGGCGCAGACGTTGACCTCATGATGACCCTGTCACAACTACTTGGCTTGAGGGTTTTCTTTTCTTTCCACTATTCTTCAGTTTACAAGTAGGCAGGAGTATATTTATCTAGATGTTGGAGGAAAGTTTTTGATTGATACAATAATAAGTTTATACATGATAAATACAAATTTAGTGTTCTCAACAAAAAGTGTTTTTAATGGAGTTGAAATTATTTAAGAGTTGCACACTGACATTACACAAGCAATATAGTTATTATTGAATGTTCTAACTTAGCAATTTTGCCTTTTGTACTCTTAACTGTTTATTTATAGGAATTTCTTTATTCCTTTAAGAATTCTTCCATTCTTGAATTAAAATTTCTGAATATGTTTCCCTTCTCTTATATGTATTACATTATTTATACTGGTGCTATGCAAAAGAAACACTATGCAAATTATTTCAAATTGTCTGATAGCTACATTTTAAGACACTGGTATCATTAATTCGACTAGTTTGTATTTAACCTCATATGTTCAAAGTACATCATTTCAATATGTGATAGGCATTTAAAATTTTAGTATTTTCTTTTTCTTTTGCAACATGTCTTCAGTATCTGATAGGTAAAGGTTACCACACATCTCAATTCAGACTAACCACATTTCATGTGCTCACTAGACCATGGCTAATTGGACAGCACTGGCAGGTCTTTGTATGGTAAATAATAATTCTCCTGACAAAAAAGTGTTCTCAGCAGTTCACCTAAGTTGCTTAGTAGCAGAAAACAAGTTCCTACTTTTTATTATCAAGACTGAAAATATGCTAATGGTTCTTTGTAGTATTCCAAATATGTGAAAATATACCCAACTTAACAAAAATAATGCTGTACTTTGCAGAGAGGCGTGCCCTGGAAAGTATCAAAGAAGGAGTCTTGAAAATAAAAGAAGAACCATCTAAGATACTGTCTGGAAATAAGTTTCAAGACCGGTATTTTGTTTTACGAGATGGGTGTCTCTTTATTTACAAAGACTCAAAGGTATTTGTATAAGTAGTATTTGAACGTGTACGTGTTTTTGCTTGTGTTGTATTCTTATATTATACCACTCTGTGTGATATCTGCTAGAAGTCACTGCCTGTAGTAAATGAAATGTGTGTAAGATGGTGATTTATTTGGTGGTCTGAGATACAATGTTAATGTGCCAGTAGTACAGTGAGTAACTTCATATGGTCTAATTAACTTTAATTTTATAGGACAGAGGATGACTTGAGCCTTTAAGACCAATATGCATTACCTAACCTAACATCTAAATCAGTATTTTAGCCAATAAAATTAGGAACAAATGTATCATATCCTAAAGCAAAAGAGACTTGAATTTAATTGATAGAATTAATAAAAAGTTGAATAAAAAGGCAAAGTAAAAATGAGACAATATTTTTATATGTTTGAATGAGTTGACTCATGTAATACTTTTAATTGAATGTAACTGACTTATTCCATGTAATTTTGAATTCCTTACAAACTTTTATTAAAGAAACTTAATAAACTTCAGGTAAAAAGCAGATGTAGATAAATTATGTAGTTTCAAGAATATTGACCATAGCATAGAAATCACATTTCTGCAAACATTTGGTTGTGTGAATAAGTAACTTAACCTCTCAACCTCAGTTTCTGAATCTGTAATATGATGATGGTAGCGTGAGTCATAGGTGCCAGATTGTTGAAATCTTAAGAGTATATGTGATTTTTTAAAAATGTGCAACATTTGTCAATCTGTGCAGTAATAATAGCAGGCTCACCAAAAGATTTAACTAAGAATGTGAATAGGCAAATCCCAAAATGAAAATATATATATATATATATATATATATATATATATATATATATATTCATAGTACAAATAAAAGCACTTCAAAAGCATGAAGTGTATTTTGGTACAAGGAAATCTTGCATATGATAAATCATCAATAAGTTAATGAAAATTGCATATTGCAAAGAAACCATGGATTTCAAAAATTTTGTGCCAAAATAAACATCTTTTAATTCTGTTTTCCATGAACATTTTGAAATACCTTAATATACTGGAACAGTGACTCAGATCCAGAAGATAAATATTTCTTCCAAATCAACAACAAGAAAGGCAACCAAATAAAAATTTGTGCAAAGGATTGAACATAATACATAAGGGAAGGTGTAGAAATGGTCACTAAGCCATTGAACAAAGGCCAATAAACCATTGAACAAAAAGTGATCAATATTGTGTCATTGGAGAAAGTAAAACTATGAGACACTATTTAACACCTACTGGTTTCACTAAAATCTTAAGAATGAACACCCATTATTAATAAAGATACAGAATAATTACAATCAAATTATTGATGGGAGGGTAAAATCACACAATTAACTGTGTAGATTTTGGTAGGTTTTTTTTTTTTTTAAATAATGCTTTTATTTAAAGAATATGAATTTCCAAAATACAGTTTATAGATTACAATGGCTTCCCCCCCATAACTTCCCTCCCACCCGCAACCCTCCCCTTTCCCGCTCCCTCTCCCCTTTCATTCACATCAAGATTCATTTGCAATTCTCTTTATATACAGAAGATCAGTTTAGTATATATTAAGTAAAGATTTCACCAGTTTGCCCTCACATAGCAACACAAAGTGAAAAATACTGTTGGAGTACTAGTTATAGTATTAATTCACAATGTACAGCACATTAAGGACAGAGATCCTACATGATATATTTTTTAAATTGATTAATTTTCTATGCAATTTCCAATTTAACACCAAGATTTTTTTTCATTTTTAACAAAGTTATTTGTTTATCTTCCATATGATCTAGAACTTCTACAGCTAAATATTATGTTCATAAACACACTGAACAATATTTTATTAAATATTTTACAAAGAACTAGAAGACAACAAACAGTTTGAAGCCTCTAATACAAAGAAATGAGAAATGTTTAAGTAGAAGTAAATGCTACTTACCCTTGAATGCTCATTACATATTGTATGTATATAATGGAATTGTCTCCCTCTATCCCATAAGCACACATCAGTTAAAAAATTTTAATGTGCTAAGCAGTTTTATTCATAAAAGCTAAAGCTTGGACTTTTCCCAGATGTCCAGCCAAAAGAGAAATGTGTATTTATGATGTGGAATCCTCCTCAACAATAAAAATGAGTGAATAACTGTGCTTGCAGCAACATTGGTGAATTTTTAAAATTTTCTTACACAAAGTGGCTTGATATAAAATAGCACTATATGAGTCTATTCATAAGTCTGAGAACAGGCAAAATCATTATAATGATGATAGAAGTCAGAATATATCTGATTTGGGGAGAAAGATTACTGTGGAACTTCTAGGGAGAAGGATCAACAGAGAACTTTCTAGATGGAAATGTTCTCTATCTTGTTTGGGGTCGTGGTCATGTGGTTGTATACTGTACAGTTACATCTGTGTATTGAGACTGGAGTAGTATAAAGGTGTTTGGAATGTAGCAAGGTAGCAAGACCTGGAGAATCATTCTTTTGATATTGAATTGAACAGTTCACTTGAGTAAAAATTGCTTACAGACCTTAAGTGAGTATCATTTCATGTTGTTCTAGCATGGAGATG
Source organism: Sylvilagus floridanus (assembly GCA_949820135.1). Lineage (NCBI taxonomy): Eukaryota > Metazoa > Chordata > Mammalia > Lagomorpha > Leporidae > Sylvilagus > Sylvilagus floridanus. The sequence goes on along the minus strand of OX463242.1, from coordinate 28,747,834 downwards.
TACACAGAAAGACCAGATTAGAACATCTTTTTAGATGTTACAAGGAAAGAATAGCTGGACAGCTTTCCAAAGCTGCAGCTCCAAGTTTTTGTATGATCTGTTGACCTCTCCAACAGTTTAACCACTCTCCGTGTATATTCCATCAGCAAGGGAAGCATCCTTGTGATGTGAATGAATTTGAGTTGCATTTCCATTTTGTATGCTCATCCCATTGTTTTAGTCCTTCAAGGACAATGGGATGGCCAGGCAGAAGGATACCCTTCTGCTCTTATCCGATATTTAGAGAGATGAATTCTATGCTGTACTTCAGCTCCCACTTCTTTATGCCACTGGACAGACACAGAAGGGAATGAGCCTGGATGTCAAGTGTGTGTTATTATTTGTTCTAATTCTTCAGTTTTATCAGGAGAGGAATAGCCGAGTTTATACAAATAAGTCATGTGATTATTTGTGGTTCTGTGAATGAACCACATGAAGTGTTAAGGTTCATGAACTTTAGATTTGCATTTGGGAAAGTAAAGTCTTGATTTCTCAGCTGACTCTTCTGAACTGCATTGAATTTAACTTTGTTTGGTATTCTGCAATGGGCCATCCGCATTCTGCAACCTGATTTTCTGAATCCATGCCTTTCCATCTCTCTTTCAGTATTTAAAAATCAACCTAAACTTTTTAGTCCCATCAAGAAAGTAACAACTTCCATTGTGTCACAGCAGAAGATTGCTAGGAACAAGTAGTAGTAATAGCAGCATAGTCATGACAGCTGTAGCGAACATTACAGGGGTTACTGTTTGTGAAATAGAATTCTCTTTATTTTGCTTGGATTATGCCATTTTATCTTTCCAACTCCAAGAAATTTGTACTGTTACTCTTCCCACTTTGTACATGAAGAAATAGAACAACACAGATGTTATATAACTTGTAAAAACTCACGTAATGAGTAAGTGATGGAATCAGAATTCCCAAGTGTCAGATGTGAAAGGCCTTACCCAAGAACCTACTAAAGAAACTTAATAAGCTCACATTATATTGTTTGTTTTGTTAACAGTATTTTATTTAGGGAAGATAAATTCGTTTCATTGAAATTGTCTCAAGCATTTTCAAATGTGGATATATCTAAAATTTATGATTTTTTTAAATGATTTTTTTCCTTTGTGCTAATGTAAGCTTTAGTATTTGTCAGAAGGAAGCTTGCTCACAGAGAAGCGGCTCTTACAGATGTATTGTTTTTATGACGTGAGGGATCTCACATCTCTTGACAGAATATATTTTAAGAATTTGTAGCATTTTGAAAGAACCGTCCAACTCTATATAAAATAATTCATATTCATTAATAAGCAGTGATAATCTCTAGAGTTTGTCTGAGACTGTTCTTTAAGGACACTGAAGAATTTTAAAACATCACAGTGGCCAAAGAGTATGGATTTCTAATCTGATTATTAGGTGTATAATAGCTTTATGTGCACATCTGTTAGAATAAATTAGTGCAAATAATGCTTTATAACAGATGAGAGATCATATTTTTCCTTTAAAATAAAATAGCTATTATTTTTTAACATACAGTTTTATTTTCCTGCATACTACTTCATGTTGCTGATCTCTCCCTGTTATCATTGATGCTAATGTCAATGTTAATTTATAAAGTGGTTTTATAGTAAATAACAGTAAAATCCTCCAACCAGTTAAGTAAAGATTTGACTCTGGTTTGGGCATTTGCCAAGGTTATATGTGTGTTTGTATGTATTTGGAAAATGAGAAAGGAGTAGAACTCACAAATTGCAGAGTGTATTTAAAGAGACTTTGTGTTAATTAGAGATAATTTATGAATGCTCATTAACAACAAATTAGAGTAATACACAGGGGAAGATATATTTTGTTTTGTAAGTTTTCCCTACATGGAAAATGTTAATTAAAATGTTTTCAGACTTGATTTACATAAAAGGTAAGAGGTTTCAAAGAATATTAACATTACTCTATTAATGATGTGAGAAAAGCAAATGAGTTTGGGGGATGACATTAAAATTGCATGTATTAGTAAGAAAACTTTTTCTAGCTACAGGAATAATTTTTAAGCAACTCATCAATTATCTTAGTTTAATTCTTTACTTTGAAATACAGTAGCTGAGGCCAGCACCATGGCTCACTTGCCTGTGGCACCAGCACCCATATGGGTGCCAAGTTCTAGTCCTGGTTGCTCCTCTTCCAGTCCAGCTCTCTGCTGTGGCCCGGGAGGGCAGTGGAGGATGGCCCAAGTCTTTGGGCTCTGCACCTGCATGGGAGACCAGGTGAAGCACCTGGCTCCTGGCTTCAGATTGCCACAGCGCACCAGCCGTAGTGGCCATTTGTGGGGTGAACCAACGGAATGAAGATCTTTCTCTCTGTCTCTCTCTCTCACTGTCTAACTCTACCTGTCAAAAAAAAAAAAAAAAAAAAAGAAAAGAAATACAGTAGCTGAAGCAGTACGTCACAGGCATCTCAACACTTTAGTATATTGAGCTTTTTAGAGAAATTCTCTAGTAATTGCATATATCAAGAGATGATTGTATTGAGCCAACAGTGAAGTTGTCTTGCCAAACAAGATTTTCTTTTACAAAACTTCCTGTTTAGGCATATTCAGTTTGAAGATTGAAACAGAAAAGGCATTTCTATCCACAATTGCTGATCTCCTTCCAAATTATCTCATTTGTATTCCTTTGTACAGAATATGGTATAACGTAATGAGTTATGTGTCAGGAGAAGATTTGGGGGAATTTCTTTTATTGCTTGAAACTCTCAGTCTATTATCAGAAGTTCTTCAAAGTGTATCCAGTCCATGGTTTATCAGTACCCTGTAGCTATAAAGACTATACCCCAAGCATAGTGTTTCTCATTCCAAGATATGCAGGCTTCATCTTCCTCCTAATGCTGAAATTGCTGCCTCTTTACCCTGCTGCCTCAGTTGCAACTGTATCTGGGGGAATAGTTGTTTGAACTCTTGGAGAAGATATGATCTGTTTTAACCTCTGACCAAAATGGCTAGGAGTCACCTCTGCTGCTTACATTGCTAATAGCTAGCTTTCCTCTCCTTGAATACATTATATGGTATGGTATTTGCTGTTATACTAAGCTACCTCATTTTTACATAATGGTCAGGTCAAATTATTAAAATGTTCTTCCTTAAAAATTTAGGAAATAAACAGACCAAACAATCAATGTGCAAAAATCAATTCTCAGTTGGAAATAAAAGTGAAAATGCTGAAACTTACAACAAATGGCTTTAATTTTTTTAATTATTTATTAATTTATTTGAAAGGCAGAGTTACAGAGTCAGAGAGAGACAGAGAGAAGGAGACTGACAAAGAGAGACAGAGAAGTCTTCCATTCGCTGGTTCACTCCCTAAATGGCTACAATAGTCTGAGCTGGGCTGGAGCTTCTACTGGGTCCATTTGGATTTAGGCCATCTTCTACTGATTTCCCAGGCCATGGCAGAGAGCTGGATCGGAAGTAGAGCAGTCAGGACTCAAACCAGCTCCCATAAGGGATGCCAGCACTACAGAGAGCAGCTTTACCTGATATGCCACAGTATCAGCCCAAGGAGATGGCCTTAATAAGAAGTAAAAAGTCAGTTTAAGAAAATTACATAATTCACTGACAGAAGTTAATGGATATTTAGTCTACTAATGATGATTCATGGCTTATTATAATTTTAGATTCTGAAAGGAAATTATTTTTAGAATTTGGCAAAATGATTAGTTAATACACCTCAAAGGTTAAATAGATAAGAATAACTTGCAAACACTTTTGGGGTAAAAAATAAAGTAGTTGTGAAATATCTTCCCAACAAATTATTATTGTTAAATAAAGCTAAAATAGCTTAAATAATATAATCCTTGTAAAAAAAAATGAACAGAACCAACAAACATCTCCACAAATGCCAAACAACAAATGTACCAATTCAAGAAACAAAAATAAAGAAGACAATAGATGCCCCCAAAAGAACACAACACTTCAATACTAGATTGTGAAGATGATGAGATCAAAGAAATGCAAGAAATGGAACTAAAAAATTGATCATAAGATTGCATAGAAGTAATCAGAAGCAAATTCAGGAACTACTGAAATCTGTACAGGATATGAAATAAAATTTCTCCCATGAAATTGAGGTCTACAGAGAAAAAAAATGGAAAATTCAATAGAACATATAAAAAATGCAGTGGAGAGCTTTAACAACAGAATCAGTGAAGCAGAAGAAAGAATATCAGACTTAGAAGACAAAGCACAGGAAATTATACAGTCAAGCCACAGACAAGAAGAGGAAATGAGAAAACTAAAAAACACTGTTGGAAATCTACAGGATACTATAAAATGACCTAACATATGGATTCTAGGATTTCCTGAAGGCGTGGAAAGAGAATAATGATTAGGAGGCCTTTTTAGTGAAATAATAACAGAAAACTTCCCTAATTGGGAGAAAGAAAAGGACATCCAAGAACAGGAAGCACACAGAACTCCTAATAGACATGACCAGAAAAGATCTTCACCACGACACGCTGTAATCAAACTTACCAAAGTAAAGCTAAAGCAGTTTTGAACAAGTACAAAGCCAGAGGCATCACAGTACCAGATTTCAAAACATATTATAGGGTATTTATAATCAAAACAGCCTAGTAATTGTACAAAAATAGATAAATAGACCAATGGAGCAGAATAGAAACACTAGAAATCGACCCAAACATTTACAACCAACTTATATTTGACCAAGGAAAAACCAATCCCTGGAGCAAGGACAGTCTCTTTAACAAATGGTGCTGGGAAAACTGGATTTCCACATGCAGAAGTATGAAGCAAGACCCCTACCTTACACCTGACACAAAAATCCACTCAAAATGGATTAGAGATCTAAATCTACAACCCAATACCCTTAAATTATTAGCATTGGGGAAACCCTACAAGACATTGCCACAGGCAAAAAGTTCTTGGAAATGTCCCCAGAGGCACAGGCAATCAAAGCCAAATTTAATAATGGCATTACTTCAAACTGAGAAGTTTCTGCATGGCAAAAGATACAGTAAGGAAAGTGAAGGGGCAACTGACAGAATAGGAGAAATTATTTGCAAACTATGCAACTGATAAAGGATTAATAACCAGAATCTACAAAGGGATCAAGAAACTGCACAGCAACAAAAGAAACAACCAAGTTAAGAGATGGTGCAAGGACTTAGACATTTTTCAGAAGAGGAAATCCAAATAGCCAGTAGACACATGAAAAAATGTTCAGGATCAGTAGCTGTCAGGGAAATGCAAATTAAAAACATGAGGTTTAACCTCCCCCCAGTTAGAATGGCTTTCATTAGAAATCAACAAACAACAAATGCTAGTGAGGTTATGGAGAAAATGGTACTCTAACCCACTATTGGTGGAAATATAAACTAGTAAAACCACTATGGAAGACAGCATGGAGATACCTCAAAAATCGGAATGTAGACCCAGCCATCCCACTCCTGGGAATTTACCCAAGGGAAATAAAATCAGTAAACATAAGAGCTGTCTGCACCTCCAAGTTTATTGCAGCTCAGTTCACAATAGCTAAGACATGGAATCAACCTAAATGCCCATCAGCCAAAGACTGGATAAAGAAATTATGAGATATGTACACTATGTAATACTATAGCACGGTAAAAAAAAAAAAAAAAAAAAAAAAGAAAAGAAAAGAAAAAGAAATCCGGTCATTTGCAACAAAATGGAAGGATCTGAAAACCATTGTACTTAGTGAAATAAGCCAGTCCCAAAGAGACAAATACCATATGTTCCCTCTGATCTGTGAGAACTGATAGAGCACCTAAGATGAAATCTGTAGACGTAAAATTGACACTTCGAGAAGGGATGGCTTGAGCTGCCCTTGTCTTCACTGTTGAGGAACAGTGTATGTCATTTTCTTTTAAGTTTTAGAGTATAATGAATCCAATTTTGCCACTACCAGTCAACTTTCTTGTGATAAAATACATTCAAGCATACTTGAATAATTTTTGAATATTAGGCTTAAAAATATGTTGAGAGGGTGTGAAAAAATACATAAAGGTCAGTTGTCAACCCTGTTGCTTAGTATATTTCAGTAAGTTATTAATGATAATTTTCATTAGTATGGATATTGAGATAGTTAAATATCTGCTCAAATTCAGTGTGTTTCCCATAATTTTGAAGTCTAAATTATACTGAAAATTATCTCATTTAGTGATAAATTATCCTGTAATCCACCCTGAAGACATTTCTAACTTTTATTTATTTGGTTTATAATATATGAAATGTCATAGATTTCAGCACAGAACTATGAACATATTCGAGTACAAGGTGCTGCCCAGACAACAGGGGTGGTGCGATGGAGTTACATAACATACAGCATATGCATCTTGTTATATTTTTAAAATATGAAAAACACATTAGTTCTCATGCACATCTGCTCCCAAATGTTACTGAATTAAGGATGAGGGAGCTACTTATCGGTAAGTTTGTATATATACATACATACATATTTATAAATATACATATATATGTATCTAAAGTTAAATGTGTTTACATTGTGATTAAAATAGTCTTTGTTTACTAAAACTTGGTACTCATGAAACCTTAGAGAAACTTAAAAAGTTCTAAACACAGTCATTAACACTCAAGAAAAATAAAAGAAAATGTATGAAATCTGATTAATTAATATTATTTTGTTTTCCTTACAGAGTAGTAAACACGAAAAAATGTTTTCTCTCAGCTCCATGAAGTTTTATCTTGGAGTGAAAAAGAAAATGAAGCCTCCAACAAGGTAAAGTTCGAAATGGAAGAGTAGTTGAAAGGAAAAAACAAGGAAAGTAAATCTGTTAAAGAATTTAGGGCTCAGAGACTTGAGAGGTATTACTGACAAGTAAGTTTTAGGCAAATTCCTTTAAGTTGCTTTGACTGTGGTAGCGGATGCTTGAATAGATGAAGGGAGGTGATGTCCCCCTGAGACCATCGTCACTGTCCTGCTTGGTTACAATCTCCTCTGTGGGCTGCAAATCCTCAAAAAGCTGTCTTCTGTGAAGGACATGGATTCCTTTCAGTCACAGCACAACATGGGTGCTTGTGGAATGTTCCAGGCAATGGTACTTGCAGGAAAATAAATCCTGACCTATGGCCTTCTGATGCCTGGGGTTTTTTTGTTTGTTTGTTTGTTTTTACAATATTTTGTTCCTGACCGTCATTTACTATATTTGTTGTACTGCATTTGATATTGAACTTGTAACAAATAAATGGTACACAGGATGTGGGCACTGTTATACACGATGTGTCTTGTTAATACTTGATTCACCCCAGCATTCAATTTATACCATAATTTATCACAAATTGTCTGATGAAGTAAATTTTGTAGTAATACTTTTATTTAATCATGAAGCATCATGTTAAGGAACTGTATGTGGTTACTTCCAACATTGTGTTTACCAAAAATATTCTTTCGTTTCTGTTTATACTTAATTTTTAAGCCCAGCATATATATTTGTGTTGCAATTGGCAAGTTTTAAATTTCCTTTAGTATCAGTAGGTCAATATATATAGGTATTTTATCTTGGCCATTCTCATAGACATTTGAATTGGTATCTTAGATTTCTCTCTCTGCCCCGTTAACATCCCAAGACTCCTTCCTTCCTTCAACCTGTATAAAATCTTTAGCCAAATCCCTTAACTTTTAGCATTTACTTCCAGCTAAATAATATCCCATGAATCATCACTTGTGGAAATCTGTTCTCTTATGCATTCCCACTGTTAAATCCCACTTCCTTAACATAGGATTCTATTTTTAATCATACAAAATTTATCAATTTTAATATTTGTGTGTTTTTTCCTATGTGATACAGTTGGGGATTGACTGCATATTCTGACAGACATCACTGGTAAGTCAACAACTGGCAACTTTTGGATTTCAATATTGGTCACCCTTTAAGTAAAAGAATCCCTTCAGTTTGTGTCAGACAGAGCTATAGAGAGGAAGTGTTTGACCTAAGTGAAGGTAAAGTCTTTTCTAAATATTTTTAGTGGAAGAAGAAGAAAATACAATGTTTCAGTTGTCAGATCTGTCCTAGTCCCTATGTCCATCTTACTTGGCAATACCTCTTAAGAGAAGCACATCTGATTTGTTCCATAGGTGCTAAAGGATTGTGGGATCCAGCTTTATTTGTTAAGTAGGCAAAACTCAGTTTTTAAACACAGATAAAAACTAGCTAAGGTAACACTATAAGGAAACTTATCCCAGTTTCAAACCCGTCCTTCCTATATATGTGCCTCTACCCATTAATATTACAAGTAGCCTATGGGTATCCCCAGGGGTTCTTTTAAATGTCTTTTGCTGCCTCACCTGCCTTTGCCTAATAAATCACTAGCCCATGCCCTCTCAGTCTCTTCATTGTCCCCTCATCCACCTGCTCCACTCTGTCCTCAGAGCCGGTTCTTCATTCATCTTCCTAGATCATTGCAAGAGTTCTAAGTGTTCTTTATGCCTCTGATTTGGCTTTTGTTTTGGGTACATTCTCCACTCAGTTAGCAAAGGAGACTTTTCAACCATGTGTCATGTTTTTCTCTTACTTTAAAACTGTTCTGTGCATCCAGTCAACTGCAGTATAAAGTGCAGGATCATTGGCAAGGCAGGTCAGGTGTGACTACATCAGCTTCAACTGCAACAAGCTTGCCTCCTTTCCATCATCTTGAGCTCAGCATCCACTCCTTGCTGCTCTGTATCTGCTTGGCTAACATAGGTGCTTCCTTTACGGATTCCCCCTTCCACATGCTATGCTGCTCCCTCCACTCCTCTCAGGATGTCCTTTCTTGGACGATCCAGTAGACTCATCTCTCATTCTTCTTTCAATCCACACCTGCATGCCTCAAAAGCCTTATCAGATAGCTCTCACCTCTCATCACTGTTGATTCTTTTCACCAACAGTATTTTTTGGTATATAATTAAAATGACATATGTAGGGAATAGTACTTGGACAAGAAAATATACAGGGACAGTTTCTTCATGAGACTCTAATGAACTAAACAAGCATTTTTGGGAAATTTTATTTCTAAAAGTTTTAAGTAAATCATTTTTAATAATACAGGAATATGAAATATTAAAACTATTACTATATTAGACTGTCCCTTATGTGATTCTAACATAGGTTACAAAATTTTTCTCTTCTACAAAGCAACTTCAAAGTTATTTCTAAATCTGCTGTTTCTGTTTGTGCTCAATTTTATTTTTGCTTTCACACACTGTGTTATAATTTGATTGATTATATACACAGTTACCCTAATAGACTATGTTAGCCTTGAGGGTTCCTGAGCCTTGATGAATCCACTTAATAAGCCTGGATATAAAGATTACTGAATCCATGTTACTAGATATGTAGTGGTTTTTCGTGTAATTTATTTGTCATGAGTCTGTGGATCTTAGTGTTTATAGTCCTAACAACGGGGACTATGTCTCAGCCTTTTAAAAAATCTTCTCTTAAGAGAGTGTTCACTTTAAAAACTTGTCATGGGACCCCAAATCTCATTAAGCTGGGTGATAAAAATCTCATCTTAAGTGCTGAAGTGATCATATTAAGTGTTAAAGTGAATATATATATAGATAGATAGGATTAAGTGTTAAAGTGAACATATAAATAGGATCAAGTGTTGGGTACTTATAATAGACAATTAAAAAGGAGAAAACATTCCAACATGGGAAGCAGTCCACACAGAAGACTCATAGAATGGCAGTTGCTTGAAGTAATACTCTGACCACAGAATCAGCCCTTAAGGCTTCCTGATCTGGCTGAGAAGACCCTGAGAGCATTTCAGGCATATAACTCCAAGGCATTGTGGCAAAAAATATTCTATATGAAGGTTTTCTGTGAGTGAGATCCTAATGGAAAGAAGCAGCCATCAAAGAAAGAGGTACTTTTCTCTAAAGAGAGGAGAGAACTTCCACTTTGTTTATGTCCTTGTCCAAATTCTGATGGAGTTTGTGGATTCAAAAGGCTTCCATAGCCTAGATAGCTCATGACAAGAGCCTCGGGTGGTCACTGATGTCATACTTAAAGAGTGTTAATTGTTAAATTAACAACAGGAATCACTGTGCACTAACTCCCCATGCAGGACCTCTGTCCTCTGTGAGTTATATTATGGGAGTTAACCTTGATAGTTGTTCTCAAACAGTTTTTTTTTTTCATTTTCAATTATCTTTATATACAGAAGATCGATTTAGTATATATTAAGTAAAGATTTCATCAGTTTGCACCCACACAGAACATAAAGTGTAAAATACTGTTTGAGTACTAGTTATAGGATTACTTCACATTGGACAACACATTAAGGACAGAGATCCCACATAAGGAGTAAGTACACAGTGACTCCTGTTGTTGACTTAACAATTTGACACTCTCGTTTATGGCATCAGAAATCTCCCTAGGCTCTAGTCATGAGTTTCCAAGGCTATGGAAGCCTTTTGAGTTCACTGACTTCGATCTTGTTTAGACAAGGTCATAGTCAAAGTGGAAGTTCTCTCCTCCCTTCAGAGAAAGATATCTCCTTCTTTGATGGCCCGTTCTTCCTACTGGGATCTCACTCGCAGAGACCTTTCATTTAGGTTTGTTTTTTGTATTTTTTTTTTTTTTTTGCCAGAGTATCTTGGCTTTCCATGCCTAAAATACTCTCATGGGCTCTTCAGCCAGATCCGAGTGCCTTAAGGGCTGATTCTGAGGCCAGACTGCTATTTAGGACATCTGCCATTCTACAAGTCTGCTATGTATCCCACTTCCCATGTTGGATTGTTCTCTCCCTTTTTGATTCTATCAGTTAGTATTCAAAGACACTAGTCTTGTTTGTGTGATCCCTTTGATTCTTTTTTGTGTATGTGTGCATTTGTATGCAAATTATTGAAATCCTTACTTAGTATAGAGTTGATCTTCTGTTTACAAAGTTAAATGAAAATGAATCTTAATGGAAAATGGGACTGGCAAGGGGAGAGGGAGGAGGAGGAAGGATGGGAGAGTGGGTATTGGCGGGAAGAATAACTATATTCCTAAAAGTTGCACATATAAAAATTGTATTCCTTAAAAATATATTAATTAGTTATTTAGCCATTGCCACAGCTCACTAGGCTAATACTCTGCCTGCGGCACCTACACCCTGGGTTCTAGTCCCGGTTGAGGTGCTGGATTCTGTCCCGGTTGCTCTTCTTCCAGTCCAGCTCTCTGCTGTGGCCCAGGAGTGCAGTGGAGAATGGCCCAGGTGCTTGGGCCCTGCACCCACATGGGAGACCAGGAGGAAGCACCTAGCTCCTGGCTTCGGATTGGCAAAGCGTGCCTCCCGCACCACACCAGCCGTAGCGGCCACTTAGGGGTGAACCAACAGAAAAAGGAAGACCTTTCTCTCTGTCTCTCTCTCTCACTGTCTAGCTCTGCCTGTCAAAAAAAATTTTTTAAATAATATATATATATAAATTAGTTAATTTAAAAAAAATAAAAAGAGTGTGCACATGTGATTTTTTCTTAGTTTTAGAATTTCTAGGGCAAAAAGATAATTCCTCATCATGTACCAGAAAAAGCAAAGTGATATCAACTTTTCTGTGTTTCCATCTTTTCAAAATTATTGCTGATCAGTTTGTGGGAGCTGCCAAAGTCTTACACTGTAGTTTTTTTTTTCAAATAAGCATATTTAAGCTATCATTTATATATATTATATACTTATCAGATTACTAAAACAAGTTACATGGAAATAATCCATTTTTGATAGCATTCATCCATTAAACCCAAAAAGATTTCTGATCACTAAACAAAGCATACACTGTAGAAAATTGGATTGTCCTTTTGCTTACATGTCTTATAAACCTTGTTTTGCAGGCACCTGTGTTGTGACAGTTCACAAACTCAGATTGAGTGGATGGCCAGTATCTTTATTGCTCAGGTATGATGTCTGCCTCAGCTCTTCAGTGGAATATAATAACTTGGTTTACAGGAAATGTTAGTCAGGCAATGATTTTCAAATAATTTTTTGTAAGAGTTTGGCTATATATAATTGGCATAAACATTTATTCTACCATTCATATTTATTTTAAATATGTGAAAAGTTGATTTCATCCATTACTCTGTGTTATCAAGAGTGTATTCTCTCTGTCACGGCTTCTTTTTGACACTGCAGGGGTTTACTGGCTTATCGAGGTGTGTTCTTTAAGGTGATGCAGAAGGAAAGGGACTTATCTCAGCTGCCACCATGAGTTCCTCGAAGATCTTCATCTGGAAAATGCCCCATTGCACTTGTGCTTCCCCTCACCTCACGTTTACCTTTCCAGAAGCAAGGGCAGGAGCCTGCATTTCTTTAGTATCTAGTGTGTGTCCTAAGAGTTAATTTCGTGTCCTTGCAACCAGCAAAGTCAGGCTTTGCTCGGCCTTGCAAGACACAGGTCTCCTTGTTGGTTCAGGAGCAGTGTAAACCCAGGGTTGTCGTAGTAAACGCAATGCTTGTATTAAATTCCCCAGTCTCCTTGCTAGAGGAGAAGTCAGTCATTCAGGGAAGGGTTAAATAGTCCCATTAATTGGATTGGTTTATTTCACCACTTTGTCTGACTGAATTCCCAACAGCACTCCTTTCGCAGACATTGAAATTCATTGGTAACGATTAAGTTGCCACTCTTTATTACCAACGAGGTACTTTCCTGTTTCTCTTACAAACAAGAAGTTAACTCACCCCAAAATTTAGTCCTTATTTGTTTTGAAAACAATCTTCTCTGTTCATTTAATTTATTAACCTTTCCAGTGGTTAATAAACACGACTTGCCTCAGCCTGTCTCCATTATTACTACCTGGGAATACAATTGGAGAAAAAGACTGAGTGCTAACTTTTTAAAGACTTTTCTTCTTTTTGTAGCTCTAAAATATTCATATATTCAAAGTCTTCTTAAAACAAAATAGATTGGAAATAACTCACTGAATTGAAACTGTAGAGCCAAAAGCTAGCACAGTGTCTGTAGCACAACATTGATCTCCTTGTTTTTGTGATTGAGGTCAGTAGTCTCAGTAGTTGAAACTCTAGGATTGACCAGCTTTTATGACCAGGTTATTTCTTCATGCCTTGTATGTCTTTCCCCGGCCTAGTCCCAAAGACTTAGCCAAGTTCTGTTTCCACTGCTCATTTCAATTTATGGGATTATTTGCCTCTTCTTTTAAGATAATCACCAGGACCCTTGTTGATTTGAGGATTTATGGCTCATTTCTAGAGGGAGACAGCAAAGCAGCAAATGTTGGTAAATACATAAATACACACATGCAGGCACACTCACATACACCTATACACGCATAACAGGAAGTTCCCTGTAGAGAGAGTTCTTTCCAGTATGCCAAGGATTTTGTAAGAAGTTATCTGTCCTGTCCTGCCTCTGCAGTCCTCTGGAATTCAGCTTGAATAGCATATTCTCAGAGAAGCTTTCAGACCAGTTACACCTTCAGGCTCGCTCTCGTAGCATCCCATGCATTTCTACTACTGTAGCACTGCTTTAGAAAAATTTGTGTCTAAAGTTATTCCTGTCTGCCTCTCCTATGAAAACATACACTTCAAGACTGGAAGGACCCTGTGTGTCTTACTCAACTCTTTTTACACAGTGCACATTCAGTTAGAAACTAGGAAAGAGGGGAAGAAAACAAGTAACCAGGTAAAATTATATATGGGCATCAGTGTGATAAAATAATGACTAAAGTAAGGTGGGAAAGAAGAGAGTATGATTGTCGTCATTGAGAAGGAGCCTCAGGGAATGGCTTTCTGAGTAGATGAAAGGTAAACAGAGACATCTCTGAAATGAGCAGTGGATCATGCCAGTACCCAGGAGAGTCCATTCCAGGGACAGGAGCCAGCAGGTCTATTGCTTAAGATACCTGTATGATCTTGGTTATTTCATGAAAATCATGAAACCTATGTGAGGGAAAATGGGAGACGTGAAAAAGGCAAGAGACAGATCCTATAGTTCTTCTTTCAGAGTTTAAAGCAAAAGATATATTTTCATTTATTTTAATTGAAAAATAATTGTCCTTTTTGTGGGGCTGAACTGTAAGAGGTCAAAGAGTCAGGAAAAACAGTTTCCTCCTGTGAAAGATGTCAGTTAGAATAGAGTAGTTACCGTGGATCAAGTAAGGCATTTTCTTGCTCAGGAATGTTTGAAGCTAGACTTAGCAAGGAGTCAGATTGATTGGTTTTAGCAGTTTGAGAGGAGCAGAAATCAAGGAAGATAGTAATTTTTTGGTCCTAGTCAGCCAGTGAATATACTTGAAGGATTATCAGAGATGTAGAAGGACATTTAGACTTGGAATTGGACCCCATGATTTTTTAATTATTTTTAAATTTTTAAAAAATTTTACTTGTTATACAACGTTCATGTATTTCATATATACAGATTTATGAACACAGTGACACTGCCTTCCCCAATCCTCCCTCCTGCCCACACTCCAACCCTTCCACCTCCTCCCTCTCACAGTCCCACTCTTAATTTTTACAAAGATCTGTTTTCAGTTTACTTAATGATTGTATAGTTAATCCTATGTTAAATACAAGAGTTTAACAAATAGTATGAAGAAGCGAAAAAAAGCACTACTGCTCAATGGAAGAGTCAAGGGCTGTAAACAATTATTGAATATTAAAATGTGTATTTTAATCCAATACATTACATTTCAGGTACTCTATTACTTCAGATTAGGGAAAACATGAAATCTGTCTTTTTTGGGACTGGCTTATTTCACTAATATAATGGTTTCCAATTGCATCCATCTTGTTACAGAATCAGAATTTTGTTTTTTTTTTACAACTGAGTTGTACTCCGTAGTGTGTATAGATACCATAATTTCTTTATCCAGTCATCAGTTGATGGACATCTGGCTTGATTTCATATATTAGCTATTCTGAATTGTGCTGCAGTGAACATGGGGGTTACAGATAATTCTTTGATATGCTGATCTCTTTTGGTTTGGGTAAATTCCCAGGAGTAGGATGGCCAGATCATAGGATAGGTCTAAATTCAGATTTCTGAGGTATCTCCATACAGTCTTCCACAGTGGCTGTAGCAGTTTATACTCCCACCAGCAGTGGACCAGGGTATCTTTTCCCCCATATCCTCAGCAACATTTGTTGTTTGTTGATTTCTGTGTGAGAGCCATTCTAACTGGAGTAAAGTGAAACCTCACCATAATTTTGATTTAAATTTCCCTGATGGCTAGTGGTCCTGAGCATTTTTTCAATTGTCTGTTAGCAATTTGAATTTCCTCTTTTGAAAAATGCCTGTTCAAGTCCTCTGCCCATTTCTTAACTGTATTATTATAGATTCTGGATGTTAACCCTTTATCAGGTGCCTAGTTTGTAAGTATTTTCTCCCATTCTGTCAGTTGTTTCTTTGTGTTGTTGAATGTTTCTTTCACAGTGCAGAAGCTTCTCAGCTTTATGTAATGCCATTTGTCCATTTTGGATTTGATTGTATGTGGACCACATGAAATTTGAGATGCTTGTTAGATACACAAGTACATATGCTGAGTAGCAAGTTGAATGTATGGATCAAACACCCAGGCAAAGACTTGGGGCTTGTAAATTTGATAGAATTAGCATTTTGGTTGGGTTAGATGATAAAGAAGAGGTGAGGAAGGGAAGAGGGAAAAAAAAAGAAGGTAAGAGGGAGGGAGGGAATAGAGGATAAGGGAGAGAGAGCTGTGACTAAGCACTTGGATATCCCAAATTTTAAAGGTCAATAAGAGAAAAAACACCAAAATAAATGGTAATGGATGAGGAAGGGAGAAAACAAGATGGTGGGAAAAGAAAATCCTGTCAAGCAATTTGTTATGTAATAAATGATGCTGAATAGCTAGGAACAAGAGGTTAAGGATGGGTTTTGGGATTTTGATTTGTGTCTGTAATCTAGGAGAGTATATGCTTTCCATTTATTGGAGGAGAGAGATTGTTAAGTCAGCAAAGGGCAAGAGCAGACATAAAATGATGTGATCAAATACACAGTGGTTCTTTGCTGAAAATCATTGTACAACAGAGAGGGCAGAACTTGTTTTCATATTATTGACTACCTAATCTGACCTACTGAACAATCACAGATATGACTGGAGAAAAGTTATTTGCAATCAAAGCAAGTAGTGAATGCAATAAAAGGGAAGCTTTCTTTCACAGCTACAGATGCAAGTACATTGATACATTTCACAGTGGGAAAATTATATTAAGTGATTACTGATAATGTTTTAGAATTAAATCTATGAGTTCACCATCTATGAGGCAGAGGAAAAAGTGAGAATAAATGTTCAGAGAGTGAAGAAACCAGTTATCCTAGTTATCCTGTAGTTTAATGTCAGGGTCATGCTGAGTACTCACTTGAAATTTAAGGTTAAATATATGAAAAAAGTAGACATTTTATTCATTTGAAAGGCAGAAAAGCACCAAGAGGGAAACAGACATCTTGCATCCGCTGGTTCATTCCCTACCTCAGCCAGAGGTGCACCAGGTGGAAGGCAGGAGTGAGGAACTCAGGCCAGGTCTCCTTCGTGGGTTGCAGAGACCTGCTTGCTGAGCCATCACCTGCTACCTCCCAGAGTGTGCATTGTCAGGAAGTTGGAATTGGGAGCAGAGCCAGGGCTCCAGTGCAGACACTATGATACAGGAGGAAGGAAGCCCAACCACTATGCCAGATGTCCTCCCCTTGGGGTTAATGGGATGAATCTACAAAGGAATCTTTTCTCTCCCCCCCCCCCCCCCATCAACTAGAACACATTCATGGCATGAGGAGGACTGTGTTTAACTAGGTTTGGGGCTTTACTAAGCAATTATGGTAGAGACATAAGGAGCAAAGGACTGGAAGACATTTACAAGGAACTTAGTTTATTGATTGAGTGTGAAATCTGAACTGGTTATCAGAAAAGTGGGGAAAAGTGTGAATAGAAGAATGGAGGTGGTGAATGGATTGGAGGTCCTAAGGACTTGAGTGTTCTTAGAGTGAGTGAAAATAAGTTAGCTGGGAAGATCGGGAGGTCAGGATTAGAAAGTAGGAGGCGGAAGGGTATATGATCATCGAAAGCGTGTCCTCAGCCATCTGATCCATGCTATATACTTTTGAAAATGCTTACAAGTAAATATAAATGGTACTTAGAACATTATCACTTGTACCTAATGGTTTCTGCTGTTGGAAAACATACTGCTTGGATGAATTTTTTTTATAGCTTTTATTTAAAGAATATAAATTTCCAAAGTACAGCTTATGGATTACAATGGTTCCCCCCCCACCAGAACTTCCCTCCCTCCCGCTACCTTCCCCTTTCCCGCTCCCTCTCCCCTTCCATTCACGTCAAGATTCATTTTCAATTCTCTTTATACACAAAAGATCAGTTTAGTATATATTAAGTAAAGATTTCAACAGTTTGCCCTCACATAGAGACACAAAGTGAAAATACTGTTGGAGTACTAGTTATAGTATTAATTCACAATGTACAGCACATTAAGGACAGAGATCCTACATGATTTTTTTTAAAAGAATTGATTGTCTATGCAATTTCCAATTTAACACCAAGATTTTTTAATCATTTGCAATTATCTTTATATACAGACGATCAATTCAGTATATACTATGTAAAGATTTCATCAGTTTGCACCCACACAGAAACACAAAGTGTAAAAATACTGTTTCAGTACTAGTAATAGCATTATTTCACATTGGATAACACATTAAGGACAGATCCCTCATGAGACGTAAGTACACAGTGACTCCTGATGTTGATTTAACAATTTGACACTCTTGTTTATGGCGTCAGTAATCTCCCTAGGCTCTAGTCATGAGTTGCCGAGGCTATGGAAGCCTTTAGGGTTCGCCAACTTCGATCTTATTCCGACAGGGTCATAGACAAAGTGGAAGTTCTCTCCTCCCTTCAGAGAAAGGTACCTCCTTCTTTGATGGCCCCGTTCTTTCCACTGGGATCTCACTCGCAGAGATCTTTCATTTAGGTCTTCTTTTTTTTGTTTTTCAGGGTGTCTTAGCTTTCCATGCCTAAAATATTCTCATGGGCTCTTGAGCCAGATCCGAATGCCTTAAGGGCTGATTCTGAGGCCAGAGTGCTATTTAGGACACAGCACATATACTAAAATTGGATGAATTTTATACAAGCTAATTAGCTAGTAGTCTTGCTGTTATATGTTACTTCAGAAAAAGAAAATGTGTTTGGGAAATGAATTTGCTCATAGGTTTCCCACAGTATCATTTAGCATAAACTCTATTCATCAGTGTCTTGAAAGTATGAACAAAAATTCCCAGAATTACCTAGTTCCATTGCAGCCAGGTTTTGTTTCCAGCTTTACATATTGGAGAACCTTCTGATTAGATACTACCGAAGGTATTTCTACCATATTTGGGATCATGACACTAAGTCTTAAGAATACAGAGACTGCAGAATCAAATAGTATATGTATGTTGGTAAGCACAATGCCAAGCAGTATGGCCTTTGCTACTAATTATTGTTATATTATTATAATGAGAACAATGTGGATATTTCTTGAAATGATGCTTCTGCTATAAAACAGTAGATTGAGATAGTAACTGCAATAGAGGAGCAAGAATCTGTTGATACACCTCAAGAACTGAAAAATAAAGACTAGGTAGTTGGCTATATGGTTTACTAAATAGTTTTCAGTTCACCAGAACATCTATAAACTTCTCATTTTGTACTGAGCATTCTCTGTGTATCATGCAAGAAAGAATTCAGGCCGCCATGAGATAGAGAGCGGAATGATAAGGCTTTATTGAGGATAGGGCATCCATCAGAATGGAAGGGACAGAGAGAGCGATCCCAGTCACTTGGACTGGGGGAGAGCAAGGTTACTTGGTTGAAGGGAGAGAATACACCTGGGCAGGCCAGGCAGGCAGCTCAGCAGAGAGCAGAGGGTGTGTTGGGTGAAATTAGCAAATTCCTCCCCAGATTTGCTGCTGCCTGGGCAGAGTAGGGGGGCTTCCCTTAGGACATCTGAGGTTTTATTGCCCCACATTATAAGGTAACCCCTTTGGTCCTGAGGAGAGAGAATTCTCCTGGGAGCTTTCCTTGGGGGAAGGGCTGGGACCACCTGGGAGGTTATCAGGGTGAGGGCAGGACTTTGAAGTGCAAGGTGCTGGACTTCTGGAGCTTCCACAGTGGGTGCTGGACTTCAGGCCTTTCTCATACATACAATAAGCTCAGTTTCTGACTTCCTACCTAACAATTTCACATGTTGTCTGAAGTTTAGTTTGCTTCTCCTAATCTCTGAAAAGTTAATCTACCCTAATTAGCAGAAAAATGATTTAGTGGTGTTTCTTCTATATGTAGATGTCAAGGATTAATCACTCAAGGGTGTATATGCTACCCAGTTGACATTTATCCCCATTGAAAAATTATTTCTCAATCCATATCATTGCTTACTGGGCCAGAATATAAGTAGAGTCAATAATTTGAGAACAAATTTGCCACACCTTATGTTGTGTAATGATTTTCAGTATAAATGTCTGTGTAAAAACTTAACAATTCTTAGATGAAAAAAGTAACATTTCACAAGGTCATGAAATCAGGATGATTTTTCTGATAATCGTGCCTTAGCTTGCTTTGGGGTATGTAAGATCAAATTATTTTGTGGTAACATCACCTTTAGTAAAGAGAGAAAATAAGTGTATATTTGCTTTGGGTACAGGACCTAGAAATGTAGACATGTATTATTTTTTCCCCACAAAGAGATTTCCTGATTTCCTCAAATATTTTCCTCCTTTTGGTTTGATAAGTAGTACAGAAAGCATGTATTTGAAACTTGAAATTGAACTGAGACCTCAAAGCTCAGCTCACTTAAGAGTTTCGTGTCCTCAAGCAATGTCTCCCCAGAGTCATCATCATAATTACAAATGGCATTCTCATGGAAAGCAGATCATTTGATGTGGATATATGAGAAAGGAGCCAAGTGACTAGCATGGCATAGTGCAGGATAAAACGACACACCAACAGTGAGAAATTGTGTTTCCACAGCATGAAAATGATATATGGCCACCAGCTGGACAGGAACGAAAACGTTCGATAACCAAAAATCCCAAAATCGGAGGTTTGCCTCTGATTCCCATCCAGCAGGAGAAAAATACAATCCAAGCCCAGAGAAATATTGAGGTAAGTTAGTACTATACTTGTCTTCTTATTAAATTATAGCATTTGTGTTCCCCTGTCTTTTTTGTTTGTTTTTGACAGGCAGAGTTAGAGAGAGAGAGACAGAGAGAAAGGTCTTCCTTCCGTTGGTTCACCCCCCCAAATGGCCGCTGTGGCTAGCACGTTGCAGTCAGAACGCTGCGCCAATCCGAAGCCAGGAGCCAGGTGCTTCCTCCTGGTCTCCCATGCGGGTGTAAGGCCAAAGCACTTGGGCCATCCTCCACTGCACTCCCAGGCCACAGCAGAGAGCTGGACTGGAAGAGGAGCAACCAGGACAGAATCCGGCACCGCAACCGGGACTAGAACCCCGGGGTGCCGGTGCTGCAGGCGGAGGATTAGCCAAGTGAGCCGTGGCACTGGCCTTCCTCTGTCTTTGATGTAATTAAATGTATCTGTTACTTTAGTGACTTAAAAAGCACAAGAATAATCACATTGAAAAGCATAATAATGCATAATAATAATAAGCATAATAATGCATGCAAAACATAATGAATAACCCTATGTCAGTTATTTTAATGCCATTAGCTGCCCAATTTCATATACACAATACCACTTAGTTTCTCATCTCTGATGTAGCCAAGGTGGTAAAACTAACCATGGCAATAGTCCAAGTTTCCCTAGGACACCCTTAGAATGAACCCATGGAAGAATATGTGTGGACCTATGATGACTACGCTTTCTGGTAACATAATTGAGCTCAAGTGGTTTGGGAGCCAATGGAGTTGTCTCAGTTAACCTGAGGAACTGGAGGATGACTGCAGAAAGTAGAAAAGACAATTTTCATCTTACATGAAAGCTGCTATTTGATTGCTTTCTCACCTTGAGGTGTGGGAGAACATAAGGAGCATCAATCTTGACATAAGGTTCCAGCTCTTCAGAGAAATACAGAGGCGGTTACTCCCCAAATGCATTAGCTGGTGCTGGCACTGTTGTATAGCAGATTAAGCTGTTTGGGATGTGTGCATCCCATATCAGAATGCTAATTTGAGTTCGGGCTGCTCTGCTTTCAGACCAGCTTCCCGCTAGTGTGTATGGGAGGCAACAGAGCATGGCTCATGTACTTGGGTCCATGTCATTCAAATGGAGATCCAGATGGTGTACTGGGTTCTTGGCTTCAGACTGGCCCAATCCTAGCTATTGCAGATTTGGGGAGTAAACCAGCAGATGAAAGATTTCCATCTCTCTCCCTCAATCCCTCTCTCCTTGTCTCCCTTCTCCCACTGCTCACTTTCAAGGAGATGAAAACAGATAAGCATTACAAAATAAAAGACTGATCATTTAAAAACAAAACAAAACATTGACCACTTTAACTAATACATGTTTCAGTGCCTTGCTTGAGTCCCTGGAAGCAAAAAGGAAAGCAGTTAAGTAACGTTGTATCTATTGGAGCTGAAATATGAGATTAAGGTGTTTGAATCTCTTATCTCCAAACAGGAATAACATTTGAATGCCGAAAGCGATTTTAATCGATTGATCATATTTTTTAATGCTTTCGTATGCATGGAAATATCCTTGAACATGGATCCTGTGCATTACACCATCTCAAAGACAAAAGCTTCAGAAATAAATGTCCTTTGTTGCCCTACTCAGTCCTTCTGCAGTGATGTAGTCAAAGGATAGACTGAGTCTCAAAAAAGTTCATGACTTTGTCCCTACTCAAATTCTGCACCTACAGCTTTCTTTCATAGTAAACTGCTCAGAAGAGCTATGCAAATGCACTATTATAGGTTTACTCTTCAGTGAGCAAATCAAACAAAACACAAAACCCGGCTTGCATTGAGCTTTCTAGCAGGACATTCAGACAGGAATGACTGGGAGGAGACATGAATAAGTTATCTGGTATGTTGGAACGTGATAAGTACTTGAGTGTAAAATATAGTGAGAGGTGATGTCTTTTAATAAGCATTATCATAGTTAGTGTCTTTAATTACTGTGCTGCTCATGCTACTCTCCTTTATTATATTACAGTTTTCATTTAGTCTTGTCTCTTTCAAGCATTCTTAATTGTCCTTGAGATTACTGCTTTCTGTACTTTGCAATTTTTATTGGGGAAAGTTTGAAGAAATCACTGTGGAAACAAAACCAGTTTTTCCCAAGCCCAACTACACCTGTCTCCAGTCTATTGGGTAACCTTTCCCTATTGCTCCATACGCCCATAAGCTTGGTTCTCTGGTTTTCTTTCTTACAGTTTCTGTTTGGTGGACTTGAGAATCCAAGGAAAACTCTATGCTAGCTATAGCCCTATTAGAATATATACTAGATGCTAGTTTATTTTATTTATTTTTATTTTTTTGACAGAGTGGACAGTGAGAGAGCAAGAGAGAGAGAAAGGTCTTCCTTTTGCCATTGGTTCACCCTCCAATGGCCGCCACAGCTGGTGTGCTGCAGCCGGCGCACCGTGCTGATACGAAGCCAGGAGCCAGGTGCTTCTCTTGGTCTCCTGTGTGGGTGCAGGGCCCAAGCACTTGGGCCATCCTCCACTGCACTCCCAGGCCACAGCAGAGAGCTGGACTGGAAGAGGGGCAACCGGGACAGAATCCGGCGCCCCAACCAGGACTAGAACCCGAGGTCCCAGCACTGCAGGTGGAGGTTTAGCCTATTGAGCCACAGCGCTGGCCATAGATGCTAGTTTAAACAGAGGCAGGCATTTCATCTGCAGCTTAAAATGGTCCGAGGGTCACCCATATCCCAAATTTGAGTGACTGATTTAAGTTCTGTATCTACTCTCACTTTCAACTTCCTGGGAAGCAAGTGATGGCTCAAGTGGTTGTGTCTGTAGCATCCTCATGGGAGATCTATATTGAGTTTCTGGAACCCAGTGGCATACTTTTGGGGAGTCAATGAACAAAAGGGTGCTCCCTGTCTCTATGCCTCTCAAATAAGTAAAAATAAAAAAGTCCACCCATATACAATTGCAAGTATCCTGTCACAGTATACTTCTGGTGTTGGACCTCCCAATTGCTGAGATGCCCACTTGTTCGGGAGGACGCCCAAAGATCCAGACTCCAGACGAGTTGATGCAAAAGCACAAGGATTTTCTTGAATGTTTGTGCAAAGGGGCCCCCACCTCAGGTGGTGAGGAGCCCTGAGCAGCAGTTACACACCGGTTATATAGACAGCGAATTAGCATATTGCTAATGCGCATGCGTAAAATGCAGGCAGAGAATGCTGGCGGAGAATGCAGGCGGAGAATGCAGAGGCATTACAGGGTTGGTCAGTTCGAAGGGACAATTAGCATATGGGAGAATGCTGGTGAAGAATGCTGGCGGAGAGTGCTGGTGGAGAATGCTGAGGTGGCACAGGATTGGCTGGTTCAGAGGGACAATTAGCATATGGGAGAATGCTGACGAAGAATGCTGAGGTGTTACAGGATTGGCCGGTCGCAGTGACATCAAAAGTGCGCACCTAGGGACTTTCTGAAGGGGAGGGGTAGCTCTGCTCGGGGGTTGTTTTTTCCTTCCCAGAGAATGTTCTGCCCGCTAATCTCTGGGGAACATCTAGCTTTTTAAGAAACCCCTGGTATTTGCCCAGGCCTAATTTCTTGTCCCTGCCCCCGTAAGGGTCCTTCACTGGTACCCCTAAGCATTTGTGAATGTGCACTCTAATCCACCAATGCAAATATGATACACACATATGTATAATAAATTATGCAGTTTTTTATATAAAGCTTTATTTAAAGAATATAAATTTCCAAAGTACAGCTTATGTATTACAATGGCTTCCCCCCCATAACTTCCCTCCCACTCGCAACCCTCCCCTTTAAATATGCAGTTATTTTTTAAAGATTTATTTATTTATTTGAAAGAGTTACACAGAGAAAGGAGAGGCAGAGAGAGAGAGAGAGGTCTTCCATCCAGTGGTTCACTCCCCAGATGGCTGCATCGGTCGGAGCTGCGGCAATCTGAAGCCAGGAGCCAGGAGCTTCCTCCAGGTCTCCCATGCAGGTGCAGGGGCCCAAGGACTTGGCGCCATCTTCCACTGTTTTCCCAGGCCATAGCAGGGAGCTGGATTGGAAGTGGAGCAGCTGGGTCTCGAACCAGCATCCATATTGTATGCTGGCACCCCAGGCCAGGGCATTAACCCAGTGCACCACAGTGCTGGGCCCCATTATGCAGTTATTCATATTTTTTTCAACAGTGAACCTAGGATGCCCTAATACACATTATGTGCAGATGAGGGGGAGGCTTCACTAATTACATTTGTTGGAAGGAGGGCTAAAACAGGAAAGACATGTTAAATAGATTTATCTGGGATAAAACTTATCAGCCTCTTGAATATGCTAATACATATTGGAAATCCGAAAGAAGGGGCTATAATACAGAGCATTTCCCTGGCTTGGATGGCCACAGAGACTATCTTTTCCTGGGTGCTGTGTGCACACATAGTTGATATATCCAAGCAGAAATGAGTTGGAAGAGACAAGTGTGAAATGCGAATAAATTTGAGTAACTAACCTGAAAGACACCTTGGAAGTGGTATGTTACATGCCTGTTAAAGTGAATTTCTGTGGCCTACATCTTATTTGATTTTGTAACTCTAAGATCATTATGTATATTCAAACATGCCACTTGTGTAGTCAAGTTAGAAGCTACATCATAGAAATGAGCTCTTGTATAGGAAGCAAAAATTTTATATGCAATGTATTTTTTAAACTTCAATGTGCCAAATCTTGCTTTCTTATGAGACATTTTGTCTTGTCTTTAGAGTGCAAGGGCAGAACTGGAAAGGCTGTGGCTCAGTGAGAAGCGTGATCGAGAGCCTGTGGACTCCTCCTTGAGGGACCGAGCTTCCATGGTGGCCCACTGCCTAGAGCACAAGGACGACAGGTTCCGGAATCGCACCAGGAAGCATCGAAGCCTCAACTGCCTGGAGGACACGGAGACAGAAGTCCCCGGGCAGCCAAAAGGCCTTAAAGGCATGAAGACACTGAAAAAGACTGAGGAGAAGAATAGCAAAGCCCCTGTGGACTCTGATCATAAGTTACCGTCAAAGGTGATTGAAGAACTCAGCGTGGTTCTGCAGCGGTCTCGCACCCTTCCAAAACAGTTACAAGATGAACACATGATGCAGAAGGAAATAAAATGAATTGCACCACTAATTAATGTTTTTAATATTGTATACAGTGTTTGTGTGTAAACCTGAAACCAAACTATAATTCATGAGAATTTGTCTATAGACAAATTGGTGTGTCTATACTTAAGAAATCTGTGTATACTTAAACATTTAAAGACATTTTAAAATATGTATATATGTGAGTAAGTGTAAGATTAACTTTATTTTGGTCTGAACAAAGCTTATAAAGTCCAACTTTATTAACTTGAACAAGAATTTGTTGGGTTACTTTAAGTAGTCAACCCTTTTAAAATAGTTGTCAAGTGGTATAATTTATGAGTAGAAATCTCAAACTGTACTGTATTGTATAAAGTGCTGTGTTTAAATGAAGCCTATGGAACTATCTGTAACATATTTTGCACTTTGAGAAATCTTGTATAGTAAGTTACCATAATGTTTTTAGGTTTACACAGAGTTTACCTTAGCAAAGAGAAAGGGAAGTAATTTGAGAAGAGGAAGGATTTATTTTAGCAGTTACCCTAACAAACAGTACTGGGGTTTTAAAATGGCAAGAACTTAACAAACCCAAGAGGTAAACTAAGATTCATCCCTGTTCACTAATGACCAAAATTTGTTTGTGAGAAACTGCTCGTTAAGAAAAAAAATCCCATGTCTGTTTCCCCGGAGAAGTGTTCAGCCAACAGACGTGAATAATGGCGTGGCCCGCTCTCATTGATGGTGTTGGCAAACCAGCCACAGTATACATTCACTACACTTGAGCTTGTTGTCAGTGGCTGCTAAGAAGAGATTTACACTGCTTTGGAGAGAGATTGTGTGTCTGGCATCTGCCAGTGATGTCGTTTGCACTGTCGCTTTACGCAGGCAATTTTTTTCAAGTTCCTAAGGATACTTTTGGTCCAAACAAAATTCATCATCACAAGGTCTTTTTGCTGTTATTCTTTTGTTGTTTGATGTTTTTTGTCATTGTTTTCTTTTTCTGTTTATTTCTTGTTAAGGAAGATTGTAATGCCTTTGGATTGTCGGAATTAAATGGAAGTGTATAGCATATGACAGTTTAGAAATTTGGAATTGGTAATTTAACCTCTGTGTACATTTAGGGGCCACCAGATAACGTTTAACCTGGTTGTCATTGCTTTTTTTTTTTTTTAATAACAATGCAGTGGTCTCTTTGTGTACCTAGGAATAATGGCAAAGCTCTCTAGTTTTGTTTCCATGTAAAGAGAGGCCATTGAATTGGCGATTTTCCTAAGACAGACAATATCTAGCTCGTGTTAGGAGCAGCACTTTTCATCAGCTTTCAAATATTTTAAGCATGCTAAGATTTTATAGTAAAAGTATTTCATGTGACTAGGATTTATTCTTCACCTATCTTCCCCCCCCTCCTATTTTTTAAAGCATTTTTCTCACCAGAATTTGCTTATGCACAAAGGCCCATACTTCGGTCCATCCTATCATAGTACAGGAATGTGGTGATAATGCTATGAATTTCTTCATTGTAAAATACTGACCACTCATAAGTAGCTTGTGGTGATAAAATAGTTTATGAAGGGTAGATGGTATTTATTCTTTAAATCCCAATAAATTGGAATTTTAAAATAACAAAACTGCAGGACAGTTTATAAGAAGGTGGCATTATTAGGGAGCCTTCTTTTAAAGTGAAACATGCTATTTAGGAAGAAAAACTAATCTTAAATAAATTATCATTTTTAATAAATAATATTTATATTTTTATGAAAGTAAGTCACATGGGAATTAATGTTCGGAAATGTGGATATTGGAAGAGTCTCTGGAATTTTTAACCTGCCTTATGAAAACTTCTTGAAACTTGAGCTTAAAATTTAACAGCGTCTGTTTCCCTTCCTTCCCTGACCAATTGTCCCCACTTTTCCAATGTAAGATAAGGGCTAATGACCTCTCATATATTTTGAGTAAAAATTAAAATTGTTTCACAAGTCCACTTGCATGCAGCTGTTATTTTTCTCTGTTTTGTTTTCAGAAGTTGAAGGTTATTGTGAAATAAAAAGATTTTCTTTCCTTTTTCTCTTTTTTAAAAATAGCAATTTAATAGATACTTCAAACTGGTCCACTTTTCCAAACTCACCAATATCAATATTGTTTTAGCTTAAATACTGAATAGATGCACACAACAGATTTATGTCACTCTTTCATTTCTGTAGTACTAAAATTAATTATTAGACATGGTTTTCAAATATTTGATTTATAAACAAATCATTACCTGATGTTCATCGAGTGACACAGAGAACTCAAAACCAGGCAAAAATGATGGAAGTAAAAATATGACCTGTATACATAAGTGTATTATCTGCTTCTTTGTTCCTATGAAAATTTTTAATTATAAAATACTTAGAACTGCATACTGCAAAAAGAAATATGTTTGAAATTTATTAAATTTATCTGTACAGTGGATAGCACCCAAATATTTGCATATTTTCTCAAAATTTTAATAACTGCAGGGAGATGAGGATTAAGACATTCACTATCTCATCAAAATTTAACACAGGGCTTGTATATTGTCACCTACTTGAGTCAACATTACTCAAGATGGTTGGGTCAGCTGTCTCAGATGTTTAAAATGTAACATTTTTCTATCATGTGTGCAACAGTCACATTTTCTTTTTTTTTGAGATTTTGTTTATTTATTTGAAAGAGTTACACAGAGAGAGGAGAGGCAAAGAGAGAAAAAGAGAGGTCTTCCATCTGCTTTTTCACTCCCCAGTTGGCAGCAATGGCCAGAGCTGCACAGATCCAAAGCCAGAAACTAGGAGCTTCCTCCCAGTCTCCCACGTGGGTGCAGCAGCCCAAGGACTTGGGCCATCTTCCACTGCCTTCCCAGGCCATAGCAGAGAGCTGGATCAGAAATGGAGCAGCCAGGACTTGAACCAGAACCCATATGGGATTCCGGTACTGCGGGCGGTGGCTTTACCCTCTACACCACTGCTTCGGCCCCAACACATTTATCTCTAATTGTTGGGAAATGCAGAGCCCAGAAATTCATCTTAAAGGTAATGAAGCTTATCTTTTTAAGTCATATAGAAATATTACAGCTCAACAAAATGACATTTGGGGATAATTGTAAAGATATAAATTGTCTAGTAGGAAGAATCACTATTCCAGCTAAGTAAAAATGCTTAATTCTTCATATGATCTTACAGAACTATTACTGTTTTTAAAAAAATGATCAAGAAATCTTTAGTTAAATAGTTGGGCATTAAACTGAGGAGACAGTAAGTCATGGCAATTAACAGCGGAAGCAAACCATGGCCCTACAGCCTGAAGGTGGACTCATTACCTTTGTTAGACAAAAGTGACATTGGTACCTCACAGAAGAGGAATTCACCTCCTCTGGCATTGCCTCGTTTCTCTGCTTCTTTGCTGCCTTCCTTTCCCTCCTATTCTTTGAGCCCTCTTTGCTCAGCCTTCTGCTCTCCCTGACTGTAACTGCTCCTAGACAGGTCAGGACAACAGCCCTTGCAGCTTCTCTGGGTCGTTTGCAGTCTTTGTGCTCCCCAGAGCTAACCATCCTTCCTTTGTGTAGTGCCTTCCAGTGTTGCTCAGGAGAAAGTACTATCTGGAGATTTCACTTTTTCCTCAACAGTCTCTAGCTCCTCTGCTGGAGACCCCAGCACCTAAAAGAAGTCATATAGTCGAATGTTCTTAAATACAGCCCGTCTATTGACCACCCTATATGTTGAACTTCTCTGTGAGCTCTCCGTTGAGTTCCAGGCAATGTAATTTAAATTTCCTCTTGAGTGTCCGACAGATATCTCAAGCATATAGTATCTAAAACTGCTTCTTTCTCAGTCTTTAAATTCTAGGACTCTTATACAGACATTAGCAATAAACCTAGCAGATTATCTCAAGAGTCAACACCTTTAAACTGCTTGTGATTGAAAGGCGGCTGTCCTGTCTTATTGCAGTGACTACAAAAGCTTCTTGACCTGTCACCTTCCGTGTTCTATGTGAAAAGAAACAGAAGTTGAAGTGATCTTTTTTAATTAAAAACACTGTCTAGAGGCTGGCACCTGCAGTGCCAGTTCAAGTCCTGGCTGCTCCACTTCCAATCCAGCTCTCTGCTATGGCCTGGGAAGGCAGTAGCAGATAGCCCAAGTCCTTGGGCCCCTGCACACACGTGGGAGACCTGGAAGAAGCTCCTGGCTCCTGGCTTTGGATTGGCACAGCTCCGGTCATTGTGGCCATCTGGGAAGTGAACCAGCAGATGGAAGACCTCTCTCTCTCTCTCTCTCTCTCTCTCTCTCTCTCTCTCTCTTTCTCTCTGCCTCTGCTTCTCTGTAACTCTGCTTTTCAAATAAATAAATAAAATCTTTTTTTAAAAAAATACTGTCTTTCCTAGTAACTCCCTCTTAGCTTTCGTTTCAGTTAAGTTGAAATGAAATATCTTTATAAATACAGGTCTGGAAACGATTGGTTCCAGTACACCATCTGCTACCTCTAAACCACTGTTCATCTCACTCATTTTACTGATACTGTTCTTTAAAGTCACTACAACTAAAGATGCCTTAGCACTTTGCACCTGATGTTTCCGCAGTTCCAACTCTGTCTGTTTGTACCCATGGCTCACTCTGCTAACTCCATCTGGGTCACCATTAAATGTCTTCTTGCCAGGAAGACCTTTTCTAAACATCTATATAAAAACAGCATCCTTCCATTCTATTCCTCTTATCTTCGTACTTCATAAGACTTCTCACCAACTAATAATTTGCAAGTTTGTTAGCATATGTCTTAATGGACTATTTCAACCAAAATGTAACTCCACAAGGACAGAGTCAGGTTCACTACTCTTCCTAGCATCCAGAACATTACCTGGGCCACATCTGATTTTCACTGAAGTATATAAAGAATGAATGAAGTCATGATATAATGAAATAACCTGAAGATCAATGAACCCCCAGAGTCGTAAATGATGTGGTTTTTTTTTTGTTGTTGTTGTTGTTAAAGTTATATTTTACTTATTTGAAAGGGTTATAGAGAGAGAAGTAGAGACAGAGAACTCTTCCATCTGCTGGTTCACTGCCTAGATGACCACAACGGCTGGAGCGCGCCGACCTGAAGCCAGGAGCTTCTTCTGGGTCTCCCATGAGCATGCAGGGGCCCAAGGACTTGGGGCATCTTCCACTGCTTTCCTAGGCCGTAGCAGAGAGTTGGATCGGAAGAGGAGCAGCTGGGACTAGAACCAGCGCCCATATGGGATGCCAGTGCTTCAGTCCAGGGCTTTAACCCGCTGTGCCACAGCACTGGCCCCACAATGTACTTTTGAAAAACAGTGTCAGACTGTTCAATAAAGAGTAGAGGTGGCCAGACTGAAGAATTGGAAATGTCAGTTCAGTGAACTGATGTCATGCATCCACTTTCTCTGAGCATTTAGTTAGTATACGGGGCGAGAAGCTAGAAATATTTTTTGCTCAGAATGAGAGATGCTTTATATTGATAGAATAAACAGTAGGGCTTCTGTAGTCTTCTGAAATTAAGGAGGCAAATTTTAAGGTTTAAAGGAGTATGATCCTTTAGAGATAGGGAAATGGAAAACTGACTCTGGCTGCTTTTTGTGTTTAGACGTTTACTGAACTTTTATGCTATGTAGTGCTGTAAGCTAATAAGTTCAGCAGAAAGTGTCTGATAACACAGTGAACTTATTTGCAATTTCACCGTACTAAGGTGTCAGCGATTGAAGTTTGTTTACTATCATGGAGAGGGTCAATCTTTCGGTGGCAAGCCAGGGAGACCCATATGGTCAGTGCAGATATTAGTAGGAATCTTGAGCAAAAATCAAAACTGCTCTAAAATCTGGATTCAGCTCTGTCCCATTGACTCAAGGTGATCCGTACCCTCTCTGCCAAAGGGTAATCCTCACCAGAGAAAGACCATATCTAGAGTTCTTACCTTTTTCAATGTCTGGTATTAAGAAGGGGTGGGCAATGTGGTGTGGGTTAAACTGTTTCTTGAGAAACCCAGTCCCCATTTTGGAATACTGATTTGAGTCCCAGCCACTCTGCTTTCAATGCAACTGCCTGCTAATGTGGTCTAGGGGCAGTAAATTATGGCTCAAATGCTTGATTCCCTGCCACCTGCATGGGACACTCAGGTGTGGATTCTGGCCGTGCAGGCACTTAGGAAGTGAACCAACAGAAGCTCTCGCTTTGTTTCTGTGGGTGTCTCTGTCACTCTGCCTTTCTACTAGATAAAAATAAATTTGTGCTTAAACAAGCTAGTCCCAAAAAGACAAATATCATGTTCTCCCTTATTTGTGGCAACTAACATACAGAGCACAAAAAATATAACATATATGCATGAAATTGACATTTTGAGATTTGATTATAGTTTATAGCCATTGTCTATATCCTGAGAAACAGTTTTGTTTTTTTTTTTACTTTTTACTTGTTGAATTCTTTAAGCTTGAGATTATACTGTGAATTGAAAGTATGTCATTGTAAAATTTAAAAGAAAAGCAGGAAAGGAAGAGGGATGGGATCCAGGGAGGGAAGGAATGTAGGGTGGGAAGTATGTTTTTAAAACTGTATAAATGAAACATATGAAATTTGTTCCCTTTATATAAATTTTAAAATAAGGAAAGAAAAAAATGCATTCCAAGTGACAAGACCCTATGTTAAAAACTAAGAAAAAAAAGAGACAATAGAAGTGATCAAGCTATTGGATTGATCAGCAAAAATTCCATAAAGACTCATTGACACTAAGATAAAAAATATAGGGAAAATGAATGATTTCTCCAGATAATTGCAATTAAAAATTTTAAAAATCCTAGAAGCAAAAAATACAATAATAAATTAAATGGATTTAACAGCATAATAGCTATGCACCAGAGGGTGATGAAATGAAAGACAGGTTAGTAAAAAAAATCCAAACTGAATATACAGGAAAACAAATATAAGACAGAAGAAGAAGGTATACAGACCACTGTGAGAAGCTCCAGTGTGTATGTCATACTTCAAAGGAAAGGAGACAGAAAAAGTGGAGGAGGCATTATTAAAAGAGATAATGACTAAGCATTTTTCAAACTTGGTATAAAATTTGAACCAATGGATTCAATAAACCAGCAAAATTCTATTTTTTTTTTTTTTGACAGGCAGAGTGGACAGTGAGAGAGAGAGATACAGAGAGAAAGGTCTTCCTTTTGCCGTTGGTTCACCCTCCAATGGCCACCGCGGATGGCGTGCTGCAGCCGGCGCACCGCGCTCGTCCGATGGCAGGAGCCAGGAGCCAGGTGCTTTTCCTGGTCTCCCCATGGGGTGCAGGGCCCAAGCACCTGGGCCATCCTCCACTGCACTCCCGGGCCACAGCAGAGGGCTGGCCTGGAAGAGGGGCAACCGGGACAGAATCCGGCGCCCCGACCGGGACTAGAACCCGGTGTGCCGGCGCCGCAGGCGGAGGATTAGCCTGTTGAGCCACGGCGCCGGCCTAAACCAGCAAAATTCTAAGCATTATAAGTACAAAGGAAATTGCACAAAATTACATCAGCATAAATAATGGAAAAGTCAACAAGAGAGAATAAAGAAACTGTGAATTTCATGTGACAACCATCCAATAACCATGGCCTCTGCCATAAAAGATGAAAAACAAAAGGGAACAGGGTACAATTATGAATGTGCTGGAAGCAAGTTTATAATTCCAGATTCCCTAAAGCATCTTCTTCAAAAATGATGGAAAATTAACTATTTCAGCTAAACAGAGAGGCTTTCCTCTGTTGAATTCCACTGGAAGAGTCTTTTAGGAGCTAAAAATTTGTCCCAGACAGAAATGCCAAATATCAGCAAAACTGAAGAGCATAGAAAAGGGAACAAATTTCAGGTAAATATAAATCAATGTTGACTGAACAAAGCAATAATAAACTGTCTTGGTTAATATGAAATACATGGGCTTAATATTTTTAATGTCCAAAAGTGAAGGAAGAAGTAAATGTAACATTTATATTAAGTTGTAATAAGTCAAGGATGCATGTTTTCATCTCTAGGGAATCTCCTAAAAGAAAAGATAAAGAATGTTTTACTCTCTTGTTTATACAGAAGATAAATGAAAGTAATAATTTAGCATCTAAAGTAAGAAAATGGGCATGATTTGGGCTAGTGGTTAAGAGAGGATGTACCACATATTGTAGTGACTGGATTTGGCTCCCAGCTCTGACTTCTGATACCAGTTTTCTGTTGATGCAGACGTTTAGAGGTAGCAGGTGATGGATCAAGTAGTTGAATCCTGTCTGCCCATATGGGAGACCTGGATTGAATTCCCAGCTCTTTATTTGGACCAGGTCCAGATCTGGCTATAGCAGAAAATTCCAGCATGATCCAATAAATACGGCATCTGTCTTTCTAACTCTCTGAAATTATAAAAATAAAATAAAAATGCAGGCAAAAGAACATGAAACTATTCAAACTGAAAACAATACCATATGATACCAAATATATCAGTAATCACATCAAGTGGAAAATAATGAAACACTTCAATTAAGAGGAAACAAAGCTTGGGGTCAGGTTGTACTATGGATGAAGCCATTGTGTGTGACACTGGCATTGCATATGAGTGACAATTTAAGTCCTGGCTGTTCCGCTTCTAATCCAGTCCCTACTAACGCACCTGGGAAAGCAGTGGAATACGACCCCTGTGCTTGGGTCCCTGCCACCCATGTGGGAGACCTAAATGGAACTCCAGGCTCTTTGGCGTGGTCCAGCCTCTGCCACTGCAAGGATTTGAGGAGCTGCAGACCTCACTCTTTCTGTGCATCTCTCTCACTTGCTCTATCTCTGTAACTCTATCTTTCAAATGAATAAATAAATCTTATAAAAAAGAAACGGAACTTTCATTCTACTTCTCAGAGACACACATTAAATATAAAGATAGATGTTGAAAATCCCAAGGAAAACATACTATGTACACACTAAAACAAAGAAAGGTGGTGTCCCAGAACTAACATGATACATACTACAAAATCATCTTTTAGACAGGAAGTATTTCTTCAGATAAAGATAGATATTTCTTATAAATGAGAATCATTTGACCAGGGAGATGTAAAAGAACAAAATGCTTTATAACTCCAATACAATTGCAAGCTTCAAGATTCTCATGAAGTTTCCCATTCACACTGCAAACAGATGGCCCCCTAAATAGGTGACAGTCCTGAATACAGCAAAACTAGAACTCTCCAAGTATGCTCTGCTCCAAGGGCAATCAGGTATGAGAATACCTCTGCATACTTCCTACAATTGTTGCTATGATAATAAGGCTTTTACATTTATATTTAATATTGAAACTAGTTCAGGACCTGTAAGTGATAGACTTGAGTAAATTTGTATTAACCCTATGTTTCTTAAGCATTTTCTTCCCTGTCACCCAATTACCCAATAAAAATGATGGAACTCCTTTCATGGAGTATATTTTCTTTGGTAGGTGAACTTAGCCTTTGCTTGCAAGAAATTTGGCCTGTGCTATAATGTGTGAGTTATTTGTTTATCTGTATCTAAATTAAAATTGTGAAATTGTCTTACACAAGTGTCCAAACCAGAATGATACGCCTGGTAGAATGAGAAAATTAGATATTTAATAATTTAGAAAACTTAAGAGATTACACATTTGACATGTTAACCCAAATTACTAGAGATGTGACAAAAAATTTTTAATGATATTTAATTATCTGAAATGCAGAGTAACAAAGAGAGGAAGAGACAGAGAGATATTTCATCTCCTGGTTCACCTGCAAATGGCCATAATAATCAGGTCTGGTCAAGGCAGAAGCCAAGAGTCCTGAGACCCATCTGGGACTCCCACATAGACAGCAGGAGCCCAAATACTTGGGTCATCATCTCCCGCCTTCTCAGATGCCTCAGCCTCAGAGCTCCCTGGCCCCACCCACACACACCTCTGGACATCTACTGATGGAGCAGGCACTTCTATAACGTAAATGTTCTTGTCAATATATGGAACCAGGTCAAGAGACCCCTCTCTTTTCTTTATGCTTTACTGTGGAAAGTTTGATTACTATGTGTTGTGGTGAAGATCTTTTCTGGTCATATCTGTTAGGAGTTCTATATGCACCCTATACTTGGACAATCCTTTCTTTCTCCAAGTTAGGGAAGTTTTCTGTAATTATTTCATGAAGTAGGCCTTCTACTCCCTTCTGTCTTTCCATACCTTCAGGCACTCCTAAGACTCAAACTTTGGGTCTCTTGATAGTATCCCTTTGATCTCCAACAGTGTTTCTTATTTTTCTAATTTCTTCTTGTTTTTGTCTGATTGTAAAATTTCCAGAGATTTGTCTTCTAGCTCAGATATTCTTTTTTCTGCCTCAACAACTCTGTTATTAAGACTTTCCTCCACTGCATTTTTATTTGGTCTATTAAATACTTCATTTCTAGTATTTCATTTTGATTTCTATTTAAGATTTTAATTTCATAGTAAAATTTTTCATTCATATCATGTATAGTTTTCTTTAGTTCATGAAGTTGCTTCTGATTGTTTCTGAATAATCTAATGATCAGTTTTTTGAATTCCATTTCTGGCATTTCCTCAATCTCTTCATCTTCACATTCTAATATTGTCCTGTTGTAAAAAAAAAAAAATGTTGTAGTGTTCCTTTGGGGGACGCATAGTGTTTTCCTTTTTCTTGTTTCTTGAATTTTATCCTTTATTTTTCAGAACTTGTTGAATTTTTTTTGTCTGGTGACTTTATTTTTGATCTGTGTCTCTGTGTCTTAATGGAATGTCTACACTTTCAGTGAATACAAAAAGATGTGTGCTGGGTGTGGCCAGGGTGCTCAGTTCAGTACTCCAGGGTGGAGTGAATATCCAGGGTAAGACCCCAGTTGGGTGTGGTAGCTGTCCTCTGGTTAACTGGCTGGAGAAGAATGGTCGCTTCTGTTGGTGTGTCCAGCCCTTTTCTTCCCAGCTGAGTAATGCCCAAGTGTTTGTCCCCAGTGTGCTCAGCACTCATCCGTACCGTGTAGCAATCATTTTCAATGAGACCTGAGACTCATACAGAAGGTCTCTTTTTAGGACAGGGAAAGCAGTTTTGCCAGCTGTTTCAGGATTGAGTTTTTCTGCAAAAAGGCCTATCTTCTTAAAAAAAATGATGCAATACAATTTGTTTTTAGGAAAGCAATCTTCAAACAACCTCTTTACTATGTGTTCTTTATTCCTATTATCTCTTGTAATCCTTCTAATCAAATTGTCCCCTCTACCAAAATATATAAAAAAAAAAAATACCTAAGAACTGCTGGTCAAGGTTATGAACTACCTCTACTTTGTCAAATAGATTGTATCATTCTCATACCTCAGATTGCTCATTTAACGACTAGCCTGAGATGCAGTGACCTGTGATCAGTCCTTTTACAAAGAAGAATCACATGCTAAATAAATGCAAACATAAACATTAGACTCAGAATTTGATTTCATCCCATATGATTGCTTTAAATACTGTATATTCACTAATTACTCAAGGTATGTATCTCTGACAATTTTCAAATCTTCAAGTTGTATGTTGTTAGCCTCTGGACAACTTATGTGTATCTTTACTGTAAATTCATAAAGCATATTCTGTCACTTGTAAACCCAAAGTCTAAATACAATTGCCTAATTAACATTTTGGAATGATGTTCCGCATATCTGGACTAAAACTCCTATTCATATTTTATGACAAGTTAGGGCAGTTTCCAGCAGAATGCCCCGGTTAAAACACGCAAATGTAAAGTGGGAAGAAAAATGCAACTCTGTGAAGTTTACTTCCTTTTCAGATCAGCAAGTAGTATTTGATCAAATTAATGGTTATTTATTTATTTATTTATTTGAGGAGCTGAGAGATACAGACTGAGAGAGACGGAGAGAACGAGAATGTGCCCTTTCCTCCTTCATTCCCCAAATGCTTCACAGTCAGGAACTAAATCCAGAAAACAGGAACTCAATCTAGGTCTCCCCCATGGGTGGAAGAAGAGCAATCACTTGAGCTATCACTACTGCTTCCTAGAGTCTGCCTTAACAGGAAGCTGGAGTCAGGAGCCAGAGCCCAGGATTGTATCCAGACTCTCTAAAGGGAACCTGGGCATCTCAGCTGGTAGGCCACATGCCCACCCCTAAATGAATGATTTTATTGGAATATGGGGACCCAAACTTTGAGCATGTCAAGATTCTGTGTCAGCACGGTGGATCTATTTTACCATAGGTATAATTAGACCACAAAGTTGGCAAGGAAATAGCAGCACACAATGATCCATAAAAATATTTTGAAGAGAAGGATGCACTGAAGACAATGTTTTTACTGATCAAATGACTGAGTAGCCAACAGACTTAGGCTAGAGGCAGCCATTAGCATGAGATCTGCAAAGGAGACATTAAGTAGGTATCTACTAAACCATATTTAAAAGACACACTTGAAGGGTTTTCTATTTCAGCAAGAAAAATTGTTCTCATTTGCCAAAGAGTTAAGGATCAGAAAGAGTACAGGGAGTGGAAGAAAGATACTATAAAGAATTTTGGAGCCAAAAATAATCTTAAGCAATTACAAATACCTTATCTTTTAAGAAAATAAGTGCAAGAGATGAAAGTACATTAGAATAGTCCCATAATTGTGTTAAGTCCCTTAAGGTTACTGTCCAGCACATTAAGCGTGTTATAATTAAACTGTTGAGAAACAAATTAAAATTTTAATGATCTTTCCTCCCTTTGGAAGTAAACATAGTTCCCTTTTACCAATGCTGCCAGAACTCATAATATTATTGTCTAATCAGCACTTAATGGCCCACTCTTAGTACCTCTAATCTTATGTAATTAATGTGGATGAAAAAGGGGCTAATAAGTGTTTTATCATATTATGCATGTTGGAAATACATAAGCAACCCACTACTAGATCCTTACTTTAGCATCTCCGAAGTTCTTGTTTAGTACTCTTTCATACATATAAGCAGTATATGTCTTGACTCTCCATGAACAAATGTGTACTCTACAATTATTTTCTTCCAGTCTATTAGTCACCTCTTTGGATGTAATTTGAAGAATTAAGAGCAAATGTAATGTAAATCTATTTTATTAGGTAAATATGAATAAACATGCAAATTCCAAAATTATCAAATTTATCTGAAAACATTATTCTTTATTTGTTCCTGGATAAGCACAAAAGTGCACTTGTATATTTCACACTAACTGTTTCCTCACCACAAATCCCTCTAGGTATGAATCTGTAACTTCATCTGAAAGGGCTGCCTCCTTGAACAAACTTCCATGAAAAGTACATCAATGCCTTCATAATCCACTGTTCTCTTTTCTTACTTGGGCTTCACATCTAGGCAGCCTAGTTTGTCCCCTATACAAAGTTTTGCTAATTTAATATATTTTAAAGTATAAATTTTGTCCAAAAACATTTGGTTTCCACGCTCTTCTTCACCAAATCCCCTCTTCAATTCTTCTGATCTCCTTTATCACAGTGATTCTCTAAGTCAAAGGCATTTAGAAAACTCAGAATGAGTTCAAACCAAAGTCCCCAGGGATAAAGTTACCTTATGCAGGAGCTTGTTTTTAGGGAAAGCATCCAAAGGTTTGTCATAACACATGGGAATGAATCAAGATTAGAATGCAGATATGAGGCCATCTTGGAACTATAACCAAAAGTGTTCAGCTCAGCATCTATGTCAGGGATGGCTTTCAACAGTCCAGCCAACTGGGGAACAACAAGTGAAAGCAGATCTGGGCTGTACAGATCAGTGCTCATGCCTGGTGAGGTAATCCATGTTGAAAAGGAATGCTAAGTAGGAACAACCAATTATATGTGTACTGATCCAGCCTTAGTGCTGTATTAAAACACTTAGCCTTAGATTAAAAATCTCCTTCTGTTATACGTATGTATGCATATCAGAAGATTTTTAATGAGATGACTAGTGAGAGCTGTGCATCATATATGAGAGATACACAGGTTTATGCAAACAGTATGGAGTTGGTGACTCCAGAACAGGAAATGATTTATTCTTTGCTTTTTAATCCACTTTTCTGAGAGTGTGGCTAAGGGATGGCAGGTGTGCAATATTTCTAGAAGGAGGCAAAGTTTTGCAGGTGTTCCTGTTTGCAGCAGAGTGAATTCCTCACAGAGCCCTTTCCCCCTCCTTATCACCTTGAACATGACAAACATCTTATATCCTCTTTTTACTCCTTCACCTGATTTTTCTCTTGTCTGTGTCTCCACTGAAAAAGACAGAGTGGTCATTATTTAGATAATCTGACTGTGTATCAAAGGCATTTAGCTGTAGTATTTTTCCCCTTTAATGAGATAAGGGTGATATTAGGGAAATTTTACATTTAGTTGGCATAAACATTCTTGGATAATTAAAATAAATGCAAAATATGACATTTTACAAGATTGCTTTTCATTCTTGACATAATGAACAACCCAGTCACTGTTGAATAGCCCAATCTATTTTATTTCTTTGAACAAATTCCATTGTAAGAGCCAACATCATCCATGTGCTTCCGAAGCAGAAAGTAATTATCATCACAATTAGCTTTCACAGCGATACACATTTTCCTTATGGCATTGCTTCTCATCTTCACCTTACTCTACAATTTGTATTCATATCTTTAAAGTAGCTGTGTAAAAAAGATTACCCCTTCTGCATCTACTTATATTGCTCTGAGGAAGAACTCTGTAGGGACATTAAAATATAAATACTGGTGCCCAAGTCATCCAAGTTATATTTTAGCCAATATGTAAGGTCAAGACATATTGTCAGTCTTTTTGGGATCCCCAATGAACCTCTGAAATATAGATATTACTCTATGCCAAAGAAAAAATTATTCAAAATAATTTCCCCTTGGATATTTATGGAAAATATGAGGCTTTTAAACTTCTTTTCTGACCTCTATTATTACTTGATCCTTCGTAGTCTTTTGCAATAAGTATTTTCACTATAATAGACCTTAGAAAAGATAGGTAGTAAACAAAAGGTTAACAGATAAGACCTCTTTCCCTCACTGTAAAGTTTTGTGGGCCACAAGGGTCCAGTCTGAGAACACAGTTGCCCCTAATGGACCAGGGCATCCAGAGAATTACACAGAATGGATTTCACAGATGCACGTACTCACTTTGTTATAATTTTTATTGTCATTATCTTAATATTTATTCTTATAAATTCATGTAGGTGGTATTGAGATGCCCTCTCAAAATTTGAAGACTGGAGAAATAAGATTATTCTCTAAGTGTTAAATCATAAAATCCACCCAAAATTATGAGAGATTGATAGTCACGTTGATGGGCCGTTTACCCACTATTCAGAGAAAGATGAAAGAAGTTAACAGTGAATATATAATGAATTATTTTTAAAATCAAGGACTTAACACATAGAATAGAACATAAAAATGCAAGGCAGTGCACTAGGCCATCAACGACAGCAACCCCTTCCTCTTGACCTATGCTGGGGAGGCAGTACATTGAGACAAATATTCAACTTGCTTGATTTTGGTAGCAGGTATATTTCAATTCTGATGGGAGACGAGCTTGACTATCAGAACCCTGATGCAATTAAGTGTTGAAAGGCTGAACTAATTCCCCTTGCCCTGATTATATGCTTGGTAATCGATTTTATGATTATAATTTTATTTTGCAGGAGGTGATTTTCCTTCAAGGAGAGAAGACTAGCTAAAGTACATGCATGGCTAATCTTCTGTTTCAGCTTAGTTAGTGTGATTATATCCCTGAAGTATAGGTACCTACTCCTTCCAAAGTCAAGTCACAAGGGGGACAAAATGAAGGAATGACAATGCTGAAAGCAATGATGTAAATAGCAAATTGGAAGGTGGATCACTGCCTGCTAGGCAGTCTATCTGATTACACCACAGTCTCTGTGCCTTGATGGGCCTGTTTCAAGATGAGAAGATACTCCTAGTCCAGTTTTTCAGGTTGTTCTTGAAGTGTACTGGATACTACATTGAAGAGTGTGAAAATTGCATGGCAGTCTTGGAATACATTCCGAGAGCAGCAATCCATCAGATGAAAAGGCTGGAAATCATGTTGAATGAAGAATGGGCAGAAATACCCTACAGAAAGAAAGGGGAGGAGAATAGAGGTTTGCAATTTGCCTTTATAATCTAAAGGTTTGTCAATGAAGGAAGCTATAGATTGGTTCTACATGAGTCTTAGATTAGGCTAAGAAACAAAGTGTGAAAGTTAGACAAAAATTTTGAATCATTATAAGGTGTAAACCCTTGATAGACTGAGCATCTTAATGGTAGAAGTGTATATTGCAAAATGCAATGAATTTTCTGGCTTTGTAGCTATTTATAACTGCAACTTGGGTTATTTATAACTGCAATGGGTTATTTCAGAACAGATTCTGAGAGTAGAAACTTTTTCTAGTTTCTTTAAAATTTAATTTTTCATAATATCATAATTGATAAATTTTTAAAAATAATTATTTTATTTACTTGAAAGGCAGAGAGAAAAACAAAAACACAGAGAGAAAAATCTTCCATCCACTGACTCAATTCCGGAATGCCTACTAAAACCATGATTGGATTGCATGAAACCAGGTGTTAGGAGCTCAATCTTTGTCTCACACATGGGTGTCAAGAGACCCAAACACATGAGCCATCACCTCCTGCCTTCAAGGATTTGTATTAGCAGGAAGCTTGATTGGACTCAAAACAGGCACTCAGATATGGGATGCAGGTATTCCAAGCAGTGACTTAACCACTGTACCACAATGCCAGCCTATAATAATTTTCTACATTTAAAAGAAGTCGGCGAACCCTAAAGGCTTCCATAGCCTCGGCAACTCATGACTAGAGCCTAGGGAGATTACTGACGCCATAAACAAGAGTGTCAAATTGTTAAATCAACATCAAGAGTCACTGTGTACTTACGTCTCATGAGGGATCTGTCCTTAATGTGTTATCCAATGTGAAATAATGCTATTACTAGTACTGAAACAGTATTTTTACACTTTGTGTTTCTGTGTGGATGCAAACTAATGAAATCTTTACTTAGTATGTACTGAATCGATCTTCTTTATATAAAGATAATTGAAAATGAAAAAAAAAACTTGGTGTTAAATTGGAAATTGCATAGAAAATTAATCAATTTTTATTTGTTTATTTATTTTTATTTTTTTTTGACAGGCAGAGTGGTCAGTGAGAGAGAGAGACAGAGAGAAAGGTCTTCCTTTGCCGTTGGTTCACCCTCCAATGGCTGCCACGGTCGGCGCGCTGTTGAGCAATGGCGCCAGCTGAAAATTAATCAATTTTTAAAAAAAATATCATGTAGGGGCCGGCGCCGCGGCTCAATAGGCTAATCCTCCGCCTTGCGGTGCCGGCACACCGGGTTCTAGTCCCGGTCGGGGCACCAGATTCTGTCCCGGTTGCCCCTCTTCCAGGCCAGCCCTCTGCTGTGGCCCGGGAGTGCAGTGGAGGATGGCCCAAGTGCTTGGGCCCTGCACCCCATGGGAGACCAGGAGAAGCACCTGGCTCCTGCCATTGGATCAGTGTGGTGCGCTGGCCGCAGCGCGCTGGCCGCAGCGGCCATTGGAGGGTGAACCAATGGCAAAGGAAGACCTTTCTCTCTGTAACCTCTCTCTTACTGTCCACTCTGCCTGTCAAAAAATAAAAATAAATTAATAAATAAAAAATTTAAAAAATAAAAAAACATTTAAAAAATATCATGTAGGATCTCTGTCCTTAATGTGCTGTACATTGTGAATTAATACTATAACTAATACTCCAACAGTATTTTTCACTTTGTGTTGCTATGTGGGGGCAAACGGTTGAAATCTTTACATAAAACATACTAAACTGATCTTCTAAATATAAAGAGAATTGAAAATGAATCTTGATGTGAATGCAAGGGGAGAGGGAGCGGGAAAGGGGAGGGTTGCAGGTGGGAGGGAAGTTATGGTGGGGGGAAGCCATTGTAATCCATAAGCTGTACTTTGGAAATTTATATTCTTTAAATAAAAGCTTAAAAAAATAAAAAAATGTTTAATATGTCTAAAAATAAATAAATAAAAAAATAAAAGTATAACTTAGGAAAACAGATGTTTGGCCTCGTGATTAAGATGCCCACATCCTACACAGGACTTTTGAGTTTTATTTACCAGCTCAAGCTCTTGAATCCAGGTTTCTGCTAAAACAAGCCACTCTTGTGGGAGATCTAGATTGGATCCTGACTCCTAAATATTGTTCCAGAGGGGAGCTGTTGTGAGCATTTGGATGGTGCTCTTTCTCTCTATCTGTCTCTTTCTCTGTGTCTACCACTCACCCTTCCCCTCAAATAAAGAAAAAAAAACCTGTAACTGAACTTTAAATCATTGAAATATCTTATGTGTTGCATAGGAGGACTGATTTTATTCACAGAATGGTTTTTACCATATTTTCACACAATGATATTGACAATTATCATTTGTTTATCAAATCTTATCGTAAACTAAGGATATTTCTTTTTTTAAAAAAATGTATTTCTTTACTTGAAAGGCAGAGTTACAGAGAAGCCGAGGCAGAGAGAAAGAGAGAGAGAGAGAGAGAGAGAGATCTTCCATTTGCTGGTTCACTCCCCAGATGGCCCAACGGCCAGAGGTGTGCCAATCCAAAGCCAGGAGTCAGGAGTTCCTCTGGGTCTCCCACTGCTTTCCCAGACCATAGCAGAAAGCTAGATCAGAAGTGGAGCAGCCAGGACTTGAACGGGCATCCATATGGGATGCCGGCACTGCAGGTGGCTGCTTTACTCATTATGCCATTATGCCGGACCCAGGATATTTCTTTTTCTTTGTTTGAATAAATTCAAAATTCAAGTAAATCAACACCACAACACCAAATCCAAGTAATATCTAGAAATAAATCTACAAAAGCTCTTGCAAGATCTTTTTCTTTAGAAAGGCAGGATTACAGAGTACAGAGAGAAGCAAACAGAGACCTTCCATCCCTTCTTTCACTCCCCAAATGGTCTCATTGGTCATTGCTAGGCCAGATAGAAGTCAGGAGCCAGGTGTCTTTTCCAGGTCTCCCATGTGGATGCAGCATCCCAAGATTTGGGCCATCTTTT
The DNA here is from genome assembly GCA_949820135.1 of Sylvilagus floridanus. Lineage (NCBI taxonomy): Eukaryota > Metazoa > Chordata > Mammalia > Lagomorpha > Leporidae > Sylvilagus > Sylvilagus floridanus. The sequence continues at coordinate 28,703,520 of OX463242.1, read as the reverse complement.
GCTGTTTTTTCAGGCTTATTAGCAGGGAGCTGAATTGGAAGAGGGGCAGCTGGGGCATGAACTGAAGCTAATATGGGATGCCGACATTTCAAGTAGAAGATTTACCAGCTATGCCACAGTGCCAGTCCCTCTTGTAAGATCTTTACACTGAAAATCATAATAATCTGTAGAACCATTTAAATCTAAATCTCAGTATCTGTTGGGCAAATGTTTGCATGTGAGCATCTATGTGTGTAACTGTGTGTTAAGAAAAGGATAAAGTAGAAGAAGGGAAAGAGTTTGTATTGACAAGTTAATTCTACAATTTCTATGGAAACACACAAGGCAAATACATAGCAAGTGCAATTTTATAAATAAACAAAAAGATGAAAGATTTATTCTACTAGATAGTAAGACCTATTATAAAGTTATAGTAATCAAGACACTGTGGTGTTTTGAAATGGAAAGAATAACAAATCAATGGCATAGAAAATTAAGAAAGAGTTCAGACTGTCCTTCTGATTTGTGTCAAAAGAAAAGACTTGATGATATCTGTCTTGCCAAAAGGCTTGCCTTTTCAGTAAATATTCCTGAATCAGTGGGATGAAGTCATATCAAAAAACAATCTTGACTTTGTCCTTACATCATCCTCTCTACATAAAATATTTCAGCAGACTCAACTCTAAATATAACAAAGTAAATCAATGGGAGAAATATAGAGAAACATTTCTCATATCAGAGTAAACAAAGTTCTCAGACAATAAACTAAAAATTACTATTAACGAAGTGATAACTGGACTTCATATGTGTATAATGGAAAACATTGCAATACCAAATGCTGGTCAGCATATGAAGCAACTAGAATGTATATAGGAAAAAATACTTTGGAAAATTGACACAACAGTTTCATTTCCAGGTACATGAGTAAATCTAACAAAACTACATTAATATAAATGCAAAGATATTTACTAGAACTTTCACACTATCACTTTTTGTAATAGTTAAAAACTATTTGTAAACAATACTAATGACCATCAATAGGAGAATTGATAAATATATTCACAATGGTGTAATATGCTTTAAAGAGAATGTCCAGGGGCGGTCACTGTGGCACAGTGTGTTAACGCCCTGGCCTGAAGCACCGGCATATGGGCACCGGTTCTAGTCCCGACTGCTCCACTTCCAATCCATCTCTCTGCTATGGCCAGGGAAACCAGTAGAACATGGCCCAAGTCTGTGGGCCTCTGCACTCGTGTGGAAAACCCAAAAGAAACTCTTCGCTTCAGATCGGCACAGCTCTGGCTGTTGTGACCAATTGGGGAGTGACCCGTTGGATGGAAGACCTCTCTCTCTCTCTCTCTCTCCCTCCCTCCCTTCCTCTCTCTCTCTGCCTCTCCTCTCTCTCTCTCTGTGTAACTCTGACTTTCAAATAAATAAATAAATGTTTAAAAAAAGAGAGAGAAAATGTCCATTCCATAATTTTTAGCAACAATATGGACGAATGTTGCAAATAAGGCCGGCAGACAAAAAGCTTGTGCACCCCTATATTGTCCTTCTGATTGAGTAAATACAAAGCAATGTTTTCATAAGTAAGGTAATATTATACCCTTTGTTAACCATGTGTATAAACAATATTTTTATTGATTCCATTAAATGATTTCTCCACATATTTGTCTTAAAAAGAAGTTTTAAAGATCAAATTTTAGTTTCTTAAGATTTAATGATAATTTTGTGCACTAGTTAACAAAATAAACATTTCATAGAAACACAAAAATTTTATATAAATAAATAAAATCATAAGTAATTACACTAATTTTATAATTTCATAATAATTTAAAGAGAAACTCTTTTCAGGATAAATTATTTCTTTAAAAAATTATTGATTGATTGATTTATCTGATAGGACAAGTATTAGAAAAAGAGGGATGACGCAGGGTGATCTTCCATCTGCTCGACCACTCCCCAAATAGTTGCAATGACTAGGGCTGGGCCAGGCCAAAAACAGGAGCCTAGACCTCCAAGTGGGTCTCCCACATAGGTGGTGTGGGCCAAGTACTTGGGACATCCTTTTCTGTTTCCCCAGGAGCATTTGCAGAGAGCTGGATTGGATATGGAAAAGTGGGGACTGAACTGGTATCCCAGTATGGTATGCTGTCATTGCAAGTAATGGTTTAACAAGCTGGGCCACAATAACAGCTCCCAATATCAATTCTTACATTAAACCCTCTAGAAGTGTTAATGTTAATCTTGATTAATATAACTTTGATTTTTATGTTTATCTGAAAAATTAAGTCAGAATTGTCATCTTGAAGATAGTAAAACTATTTAACCTGGACACCAATAATAATTAAATAAAACAAAAAATAATTCATTTACAAATCCAAATTGTTTTTATCTCAGAATTTTTGGCAATAATATACATATAAAGAAAACATAACAGCATTTTCCAGACGGAGGGGAATCTCAAGGAAAGAGAAGTAAACATACGGGTTTTATTTCAGCCAAGTTGTATTTTAGGCATCATTTCTATAGTGACATGTTGGGAAATGCTTTATCCAAAAGCCCTGAGTGATTTATAAAAACAATAAAATGTCATACAACCCTCAATTGATTAAATGTAGCAAAAATATTATGTTGACCATTGGATACATTAAATTATGTATCTAATAGAGTCTAGGATGGAAGAAGAGATTGTAATTGTTATTTATTGTGATACTAAAATAGAATAATACTAGGGGCCCACACGAGGGCCTGCTTGATGGTTCACTTGGTTAATCCTCCGCCTGCGGTGCCAACATCCCATATGGGCTCTGGGTTCTAGTCCCAGTTGCTCTTCCTCCAGTCCAGCTTTCTGCTGTGGCCCGGGAAGGCAGTGGAGGATGGCCATGTGCTTGGGCCCTGCATCCGCATGGGAGACCAGGAGGAAGCACCTGGCACCTGGCTTCAAATCGGCACAGCTCCGCCTGTAGCAGCTATTTGGGGAGTGAACCAATGGAAGGAAGACCTTTCGCTCTGTCTCTCTCTCTCTCACTGTCTACAACCCTGCCTCTCAAAAAAAAAAAATAGAATAATACTATAACAAGCATAGCAAGAAGGAAAAAATTAGAATAAACTCAGCAATGATTTCCATATATAATAGGTGGAATTCTGGAGCACACTGTAACATGGTAAAACAAATAGCAGAAACCTAGGTGCATGGAAAGTGGACTGAGGACACTTTTCAAAGTAGTATTAAAATTTTTGTTTTTTTATTTATTTTTATTTTTATTTTATTTATTTATTTTTTTGACAGGCAGAGTTAGACAGTGAGAGAGAGACAGAGACAGAGAGAAGGGTCTTCCTTTCTGTTGGTTCACCCCCCTAATGGCCGCTATGGCTGGTGCTGCGCCTATCTGAAGCCAGGAGCCAGGAGCTTCTCCTGGTCCCCCATGGAGTGCAGGGCCCAAGCACTTGGGCCATCCTCCACTGCCTTCCCGGGCCACAGCAGAGAGCTGGACTGGAAGAGGGGCAACCGGGACAGAATCCGGTGCCCCAACCGGGACTAGAACCCAGGGTACTGGTGCTGCAGGCGGAGGACTAGCCAAGTGAGCTGCAGCACTGGCCAAATATTTCTTAAAAATAAGAAAATATGCAGAAATAACAAAAGAAAACAGAAAAGGAGAAAATTGAACTTATTCAGAAATAAAGAACACATAAAATATACCTAAGAATGTACCAATCATATCAACAAGTGAACTTTATTCACTGATTAAAAGAAAGAGTATTTTAAATTTTCTTACTAACCAACTAAAAACCAATTCTATAGTTTGGGTAAAAGATTTATTGAAAATAACATCATTCAATTTGACTGTAAGAGATGATAGGAAGCTACATGTGGGACAAAAACATATCACAGAGTGACACCAACTAGAACCAGGAGTTTTAATCCTAATACAAGATGAGATAGAATCCAGTTCAAAGAACACTAAAAACCACAGTGATGGCACCTTAAAATATCATGGACCCAAATGTCCAATGATGATATAATTTTGAATATCTATGCAGCATATATAGAAAATACATAGGGTAGTATATGGAGAATGAAACTTAAATACATAAATAATAAGAGATTTTAACCCTCAATATGCCACGCTTAGTCCAAGAGAGGTCACATAAACAAAAAATTAATAAGGGTTTGGAAAATCAGTTTAATATTACCAGTGTGGTATGTGTATATATATGTATGTATATATATTTTTATTTGTTTTATTTGAAAGAGTTATAGAGAGGGAGAGGCAGAGGCACAGGCAGAGAAAGATATATTCTATCTGCTGGTTCACTCCCCAAATGGCTGCAACTGCCAGGGCTGGATCAGGCCAAAGTCAGATGTTCAAGGACTTGGGCCATCTTCTGCTGCTCTCCTAGGTACATTAGTAGGGTGCTAGATCAGAAGTGGAGCAGCTGAGACTTGAACTGGCACCCATATGGGATGCCTGTGCTTGCAGGCTGTCCTTTTACTAGCTACGTCACAGCACCAGAACCCAGTAAGGTATTTTTTTTTCAATATGTTGGTATGTGTTTATCTAAAAATTTATATGCGTATATTATAGAATATACCTTTTATCATTCTTTTTTTTCACAAAAATTGGTCATATTAAATGCCAAAGAATATTGCATTAACTTCCTTAAAGCAGAAATACTGAAAACCATATTCATCTATCACCTTATAATAAAGCTAGATTTAATAATAATATAATAGCCCTCCCATCTGCAGAAAAGTTTATACAACTGTAAAGCTAGAAGAAAATAAAGATCAAAATTGCAAAATTTCTAATAATAAAAGTATAAAAGAGATAAAGCCTTAAATAAGTTCAGACTTAAAAACTAGTTAGAAAAATAAAAGTAAACATAACACCTAAGAAGATAAACTTAAGTGCAGGATTAATAGGAAAGAAAACAGGAAAACTAGAATTAATAAATAAAACAATAGACTATAATAAAAACATTACAAATGAAATAGAAAATAATAGTTAACCTATTGATAGAAGAAAGTGCAAATTGATGAGTTGAAAAATTAAAAGATATAATCATCTTTTAAAGAATTTTTGAAAAGTTTACTAGAGAAGAGAAAGCGTGGCTAAGCAGAGCTATTTCTACAGGAGAAATGAGGAACATTTTTGAAGAACTACTACTGAAAATGGCACCATATTGAGGTATTCTTAGGGTGAAGTTCTTTTCACCTTGCAGAGACTATATAGTTATAATCATAAAATAATTTCACATATATTTTTCAGAGCAGAAAGAAAAATCTTTTAAATTCCTTTAATAAAGAACATATAATTTTAATATCCACACCAATAATACATAGCACTTGTGAATATAAATGTAAAATTATAAAGAATTAGCAAGTAAAATCCAATACCACATTTGAAATTTAATGAATACATCATAAATACATGAAATTTATTCTGAAGATGCAAGAATAGTTTAATATTAGTCTGGTGAGCCTTTTTCCTAAATCTAGTGACACATAATGGACTGATCTTTTTTTTAAAAGAATTATTTTGTTTATTTGAAAGGCAGAACTACAGAGAGAGCGCGAGAGACAGAAAGTTTTTTTACTGGTTCACCCTCTAAATGGCCACACTGATGGCTGGGGCTGGACCAGGAGCCAGGAACTTCTTCCTTGTCTCCCACATCTCTAGAGAGCAGGGGTCCAAGAACTTGGGTCGTCCTCTGCTGCTTTCCTAGGCACAGAGAAGAAAGCCGGATTAGAAGTGGAGCAGCCAGGACTCCAACCGGCACTCATATGGGAGGTCAGAGCTGCAGGCAATGACTTTACCCTCTGCAACAATGCCAGCTGAAATGGACATTATTCAGTGGTATTCTCATTGAATCCTGCCAGGGCTGGATCATGGGTATGCATTCAGTGTAGGCAAGCCAGTATTCATGGTAAAAAGGACCCTTACACTTGGTTTAATGGTTTGCTGTTGCCATGTTGAAATTCTTAACATATTTTTTTCATAAGAAATTATTGTTAAAAGAAGGACATATTGCACATTGAGCCTAGGCATATCTGAGTTTGAAACCTGGCTCAGTCACTCATTGTCTAACTGTTTTTAGGCAACTCTGTCTTATTGTGTCATGATACTGTGTGATACTATGCTGGAGATTGAACTTGGCATGTGATAAGGCCAAGCACACAATAAGTACCACATTACATAATATATATATATATATATATATATATATATATGATAATTATTATCACTGCTGTGATTCTAGTGGTTGTGGTAGCTATTGTTATGGTTATTTTTATCCTCTGTCTACTGCTGCTCAAAAGGAAGTAGGCAATTTCAAACTGAAGCATGAGAGATTGCTTTACAAGGAAGTAAATTCTTCAGGTTAGCTTTGGAGGCTGAGCCCAATGAGCCACAGAGAAGAACATTCATGATGGAAGGAAAAAGACAAAAGAGTGAGCCTTGCAATTGGATGGAGGATACATGGAAGCCGAGTATGAGTTTGGATGGGCTTCAGCTACAATTTCACCTCCACTAGCTGTATGACCTTGGGAAGATTGCTTGTGCTCTCTGCCATAGTTTCTTCAACTTTAAAACTTTATATAATATCTTTTTCATGTGGTTATTTCAAGAATTAAGTGATTTCTATATAGATAACGTATATAGGAAAAGTAAACAGAAGAGCACCTAGTGAACTGAAGATGCCCAATAAGTGATATATTATTTTCTGTGTGAAAGGGACCTCAGAGCTAGGAAGCAAAGAGAAACAAGACCAACCCCATCTTATTTCAAACTCCCATCTCAGTACTCTACCTGCACATAGGAAATGTGCAAAACAGGATGTGGAGATCCAACTGAAACCGGACCACAGAGGGTCCAGTTTCAGCAAAACAAGAAAAAGAGAGTTCCTTGTTAGACATATAAGAATCAACTTTTGCCTGGTAACAAGAGGGGCCAATGAATAATTGTCCCGAAAGTCCTTAAAGACTGACCTGCTTGAACCGTGTAACTATCCTGGGATGCAGAGTTTCAGTGGCTGGGTCCCCCTTCCACCAGCCCCTCCCACTGCTGGGGTTTTTTCCTATCTTCCTAATAAAGCCTTGCTCCTGTTCTCACAGTTGTGCCTTCTCACCTTGTCAATCTTCCGCTCCCAGATGCCAACCCGGATCTGATCAACAAAATTTCCGCAATACATGGAAATCTGAGTTGGGCAAGATATTTGAGAGAAGTAGGTAGCAAGGCCAGTTCACAGAAAAATTAGTTTGTCCCGCTAAAGCCCCTGAACATGATCTAGCAGGCAGTGCAAGACCACTGATGTGTTCAAGCACAATTGTCTTCCTAGAAAATTACTGTGACAGCGGTATAGAGACTCAAAGGACTGTGGAATGAAAGTTGACTTCCAGGTGCTGTTGCTTTCCCTGCTGGCACACCTCACAAAGACAATTTCAATTGCTGGAGTAAGCAGGAGTCAGCATTAAGCAGATATATTTGCACCTAAAAAAAAAATGCCTTCTGGCTTGGTTTCTGTCCTGGGAGGCACCCTAGAGAAGCCTCAGCCATAATTCACATCACAAACATGGCTTGCACATTGAACGCACGAATCAGCCTATGCTCATGGTATCTTTCCCAAACAGACTCCTGCCGAGGACTTTAACTCTCCAGGTCTGTGAGACCCAGTGTGATCTCTTCAGCGTTTGCTGGTGCTGCTGGGGTGTCCATGGATGCATACTTGTCGGACTACTGTCATCCATAACAGACATAATGGCATCCAATCAGCAATGTTTATTGGATACCCACTGTGCTTGCAGCACAAGCAGAGGACTGCAGAAAATTGCCACAGCAAAGAAAGTAGTAGCAGAAGTGGTACCCCTTGTGTAGTGTCTGACGCCCCTGTCGTTAGCTTTAGCTCTCCCAGGCCATTAAGGATTATTCAATAGAACTAAACATGTGACTGGTAGACTGTGTCTCTCCAATTCTAAGGTGTCTGACAGCTAGGGATTTGTTAGGCATTGGACAATTGGAAGAGAAAATTCTGTATTCTCTTTATAAATCTAATAATCTGTCAATTTGTCCTGTATTATCAATTACCTCTGGATTTCAGTTTGCTTTATTTACTCATTGGACAACTAATAAAGCAGTGACAACTGTTTAAAATGGTGAGAAATAATTTCTGGAGTTTTATTTTTCATTTAAAAACTTTCAACAACATACATTAAATATGCTAATTAGGTTATTTGCTCCAGTAGTTTGGGAAACATTGTTTTGTAAAGATAAACTATTCTAAACTGTCACAGAGGAGGAAAAAAGAAGTGCAAATAATAAAACTACATTTTGAAAGTTTGTTTCTATGTAATTTACTCTAGAAATGCTACTCCATTATTTAAGAAACTTTTAGGGAAAATGTCATGACCATTTAATGCCAAACCTGTTTGTCAAAAGTGGAAATAGAATTATCCTTTTTATATTGTTTCTGCTTATACAAAACCATTTTACATAATACTGTTATCTCACTGTCAATCACTGCATGGTATAGAATTGTTGTGGGTGGTTACCTTCTGCATTTCAAGCTTTCTTGTTTCTACAAAATATAATTCCCCACAGCCATTCCATAATTATATTTGCAAAGATAGATGAAGGACCTTGCTACAGAACTCAACCTCATCCAGAAAATGAGACTGAACAGGATGTCAGATTGTTCAACTCTTCTGAGAGAAAAACATGCTGGGGATCCAGTTTGTGTGACAACAACATACATTTAACAAAACAAAAAATAATCAATTCCATGCCAGTGACAGGAGGTGATTCAGCGAGCTGGCTGGCAGTAAAGGTTGTTTAGCAGGTTTGAGATTCTTAATTGGGTGTCTAGCTTGCTAAGTAGCAGCTGGTCTTTAATTAGTTGAAAAATTATTACCACTAAGAGTTGCTTTAAAAAGAAAAAGAACAAAATAATTAAAGTGTTAGAATCCATATGGTGAGTGCTTATCCTCACTTGTCAATAGCTGTTTTCCTGCTTTATCTCTAATAAGTTTTAAAATATTCCTGTGACACTTACTTTTTAAAGTCCAACTCATGTAAATGTAAAATCTCCAAAGAATTCCAAAACGGAATACCAAAAATTAGCTGCTTGCCATTTAATAATTCTTTCTGCCTATGAAATTGTCTTTTGTATACTCCCAATTGACAATGTGGTTGATCAGTGAATCTGACAACTGTCCTCATTATAGAAGGGATTAGTAAACTCTCTGACTTGATTTGTTATAAACATAATGATACTGGTGAGAATATCAGTACTTATGATGGGAAAATTGCCTTTGCACACTGATTTCTTTTAAGGATTAGTTGAAAGTTAATTTTGCCTATAATTACTAGAAACATCATTTATCATGATTTTATATTTATAATTCTACCCTAGTTACGGATAATCTTTTATAAAACTATAATATGTCCTATTCAGAGCTAGAGTAGTTCAAGCATTGAACAGATCAGGAAATTCTACAGCTTATCATGTACATGTAATATTCTTACCTCCCATATGAACAAAGTGTTTTAAAAACATTTGATTTATTTATTTACTTTTTATTTTTTGAGAGTGGGTTTGGTTGTGTAGTAAAAAGTGTTTGAATTTGGGTGCTAGAAGAACTGGATGCAAATTTTGGCTCACACTTTTTACTAAACTAATGGATTTTAGAGACAAGAAATATGCAGACAGGCGGAGCTTTCATTCGGTGGTTCATTTCCCAAATGCTTGCAAAGGGCCTGGCTAGGAACCCAATCCAGGTCTCCTACATTGTTTGCAGGGACCAATTACTTGAGGCATCATCTGCTGATTTTCTGGGTTTGCACTGGCAGGAATCTGGGTTAGGGTGTTGAGCCCGAATGTGAACTCAGGCGCTCTGATGGGAAATGGGTGAGTCACAACTGGCATCTTACCCACTAAGCCAAATGCCTACCCTGGCTCTATTCTTTCTTCTACAATGAAAGCATAATAAAGTCCAATCTGTTAGATTTTTTTGAACTCTACAAGTTACCTCACATTGCTTCCAGAATACATCACCCAGTGAATAAATACTTTTTTTTTGAACTTACTACAGTACCCAAGCAGTGAGTTTCAGTGGTCTAGAAAATTCAGTTACTGGGTATGTCTCAGGCTCTTATGAAATGGTATCAATGAGAATTGCTTAACTATGTTTCCAATATCCTTTTGAATAAATATATTATTTACTCACAAATTTTTGAGAGTTGGACAGTTTTTGGAAAGTGAGAAATATCTGATTTTTATGTAATTCACGCAACAGTTGCCAGAAATAAGGAGACTGATTTGAATGGAAATTTTAATGTATTTCTCTTCATCCTTGTGAGTCTTCTAACTTGAATGGAGAGGAAGCACTCTAAGTTAGGTTTCCAAATCAGTTCTTTAAATGTGCATCTGTCTTATGATGCATGTACTTATTACAGAAAATAATAGTCATATTCAATCCTATGAATTGTGTAGCTGCTCCAGAAAAAAAAAATTATCGCTTGACAGAATTGCAAGCTCATTATTATTTTCAACATTTAAATTCTTCCTTAAACCATTTGATTCCCTTATTTTAGTATGAATCTTTCAAATTCAATTCAGGATAATAAAAGGAATGATTTCCAATGAAATTTTGTATCAACATTTGTTTCAATTTCCTGGTTATATTAAATGCTATCTAACATCTCTGCCCATAAAATTTCTCCATCATTATGTTCACATGTTGTTAAGTTCACTGTTGATGTTCAATAAATATCAAATTATCATGATAAGGCAATGCCAATTGGGAAAAACTAACATGTGGAACAGTAAGATGCAAATCAGGCAATATAGATTAAGAGCAAACATTTGGTTGCCATCTCTAATTTCACTTGGGTTGAATCGAAAACTTTATTGCACTGTGGACTGCAATACTGCCAGTTGCCTTTTCTACAGATGTTCTCAACATATGAAGGGGAGTCTGAGCATTAACCCCATGCTGCATGTCAACAAGATGCAAATGATCATGCAATAATTTGCTCCCTTTTCAAGATCTAATGGTTCATATGACATGATGGAAAACATTATTATACACTATTACAAATGCCTGTAATTACTTCTGATACACAACTAAATGATTCAGCTCATCCATCCCATCACACTCTAGGGGTACCCAGTGACATTTTATTTTTCCCTGACCTTGGTTTTCCCCAATTCATGGCAGATAGAGAACTCTAGTCTAATCATGAACAGACTAACTGGGACATTTAAAGTTTTACTGTGTCTAGCCCATGGAGTGACAGTGACTGCTTCTGAGCTGTTTAAGGACAAGATATACACAATTACCATGGCTGCTCTAGCAGTTGTGTTCTGGGTGGATTGAAGAGAGGCGAAGATGCAACACTGTGCCCAGGGCTTTGGGATAAACACAAATCCAAGAAAATGACACAGAGAAAGGCTTGCCTTCTGTACACTTTCTTGGATTTTCTCCTATATATGTTCTCTGATGTCTCCTAAGATACCAATCCTGAAAAATAAATAACTCCCAAGTTCTGAGATTTCTTTTTTTCTTGCAACCTTAAAGTCTAATTCAATATGCCAAATCTGTTATGGTAGCTCACTGATCAAAATGGAAATTCTGAGGCTAGCAATTGTCCTTCCCACCTTCTCTGTCTGAAAATAATATTGAACATATTTTGCCTGAAAAGAATTTGCTCTTAAATTCAAATGCCCAGGGGCTGGCACTGTGGCTTAGCGGGTTAAGCTGCCACCTGTTGTGCCAGCATCCCATATGGGCATTGGTTTGAGACCTGGCTGCTCCACTTCCAATCCAGCTCTCTGTTGTGGCCCGAGAAAGCAGTGGAAGATGGCTCAAGTCCTTGGGCACCTGCACCACATGGGAGACCCAGAGGAGGCTCCTGGCTCCTGGCTTCAGATTGGTGCAGCTCTGGCCATTGTGGCCAATTGGGGAGTGAATCATTGGATGGAAGACCTCTCTCTCTCTCTCTCTCTCTGTCTCTCCTACTCTCTTTGTTTAACTCTGACTTTCAAATAAATAAATAAATCTTTAAAAAAAATTCAAATGCCCATTGTTTCTCTCTGACAGCACCTTTTTATTTTGCTCTCTGGAACTTGACTCTCCATTAAGAGAAGAATCACTTCCTGTGACTTTCTTGAGAAAAGATGATTCTTCCGGAACCCACCGTGAGGTGCATAATTTGTGGCTTTGTAACTCCCACGTTTAATCTAATTTATTACTCCTTCACCCTTATGTAAATGCACTTGCTTTCTTTTTTTTTTTTTTTTCCCATCCAACTTAACTCCTCTCTAAGCTGTCATCTACTGATTGGTTGCTCACTCCCCACTCACTGAAATCATAAGTACTTGGCTGTTAGTCCCCCTTTTCCTGCCAAGTACTGCCATCATCTTGGATAAGATTTATGCAACATCCTGGTCTCTTGTTGTTTAATGTCTCTAAGCCAAATGATATAATTCTCCACTGTATAACAAACCTCTGTGTATGGCTATAGTCTTTATATATAAATTTGGAAAAATTGTTCCACATCTTAAATTAAAAATAAATTAAACCTAATTTCAGACAACAGTTCTGTGTCCTTCCTAAACTCTCTCTCAACTATTCACATTAACTCATCAAACTCATTTACATATTCACCCATAAATCTCTAATTTCTTCTCATAAATTTATAAATCTCCAGTCTTTTCTTTTCACTATATCATATATCCTATATATTTTCAAAAAATGTAGTATTTTTTACTTTTTAAAATTTTAGCACACCTGTCTCCTAAATCTTTGCTTCAGTTGACAGGGAAGCAAAATACATGGTTGACTTTATCTGACGACTTATTCCTTGCGTGCATTTAGGTGATGGGAGATGGTGAAAAAGTGATGAAATCATTATACTACTATGAGTTCATGTAAATTGAACTTTCTAAATACCTCCACATGCATGGTTCACTGGTATCTAATCTAAAAGGTCCAAAGGAACACCTTTTTTTCCTTCCCAATTTCTCCCCACCTCCAATCTAATGGAATCATACTAATTCACCTAGTTTCTTAAGATTCTGGAATTCTGTCTCCTTCTCACCATCCATCTAATCAGTAATTAAGTCTTATGATTCTTCTAGCTCTTGAATCATTTACCCTCTCAAACTTTATTAGCACTACCAAAAGTCTGGGCCAATATTTTATCTAATTTGAATTTCACAGCCACCCATTGACCTCTGTTCCTTAGATATTTCCATCCAGTTGTATATCCGTACTGCATCAAAGACTGACCCTTCAATAATACAATTCACAGCACCCACTCCACAGTCTAATATTCTACAAAGGTTTGCCACTGGACTTAAGGAAAAGTCTTTCTTCCTACAGCTTATCACAATCTCTGGGAAGTCATCCCTCCCTCTTCCCTGAACTTACTTCTCACCATTTCCACATTTACACTCTGTGCTCTAGTTCTTCAAATGCTATCTAGTTTCAAACCTTCTGTGTTGGCTGTTCCATCTACCATTGAGTATCTTTTCCTTTTTCTTTTCTTCACCTAACTAACATCTACAAATTATTGTGGTCTCAATTTAACTATCTCTTCCTATGGGAGCCTTTTCCTGGTTCCACCTATATATGCATACACAAATGTGTAGATACATATATAAGACAAGGACAACTTTATCTTATACTCTTCCTTGTCATTCTTCTATTATCATGATTTCAAATCACTTTTTAATTGTATTTCTTTCCTATTAGGTCAAATGTGCCATGAGGCTTTAATTAGATCTGTCTTCTCTGTCACAGATCTTTTGCTCTTCATACTTTGACAAAAATCAACACTAACTTATTAGAAAAGGTTTTTCTCAATTGAATAAAAATCAGTAATAACCCAAATTGTAAAAATAAACAATATAGCATAAAATGAGCTTCACTGTGAGTAACATCTGTTGGAGAAAACAAAGAATTATTTATATAATATTGCCAAAGTAATTTTCCTTTATGATAATTTTTAAAATGAAGCTATTTTAAAATTTGTATATTAGGGTATAATTTCAGCAGCTGTTGTCAGAGATGGCAAAATAATAATTGCCTAAAAGATACAATTTATTTCTTTTACATCTTAAATTCCAAGATGTTACCCTGTACCCAGGTGACTTCTTTCTTTTGCTTGGCAATTTCGTAGCTATTGACTTCATGAACATTCAATACCATGCATAACTAAAGCCAGCAAAAAGATAGAAAGAGTGAAAAGGAAATCACATTTGTTTTTTTGCTAGGAATTTAGGGCAGAATACGTACACACACACAAACACACACACACACACATATGTATATATGCTATTTTTTTTGACAGGCAGAGTGGACAGTGAGAGAGAGAGACAGAGAGAAAGGTCTTCCTTTGCCGTTGGTTCACCCTCCAATGGCTGCCACGGCCGGCACGCTGCGGCTGGCGCACCGTGCTGATCTGATGGCAGGAGCCAGGTGCTTATCCTGGTCTTCCATGGGTGCAGGGCCCAAGCACTTGGGCCATCCTCCACTGCACTCCCTGGCCACAGCAGAGAACTATTTTTAACTGAAGTATTAAAGTTATATAAATGTGTGGTTTACCATTTGATGTTTTGATACATCGGGGTAAATATATCTCTTCAAATATTTATATTTTCTTAAGACAAAGACATTCAAAATCCTTCTAGCTTTTTAAAGAAAAACATACAGTATATTATTACCTATTGTCAACCTACTACGCACATTAGTGTAGTATCATTTTAGCTTCTTCAGTTGTTATCAAGGTTGGTGATGTCTGCATGTATCAGTGGCCTAGGCTGTGACTGCATCACGAGTTCAGATGCACCCCCCTTAGTTAGGGTAGGTTCACTGGCAGCTCTGTGTATACTGTGTCTGGCCACATGTATGGGGTTCCTATCAGTTTCTGGAGGTTGCATGAGTAGGGGGGCATTTATATGGACCCAGGTGGGTGCCTTACAGCATGCCTCACAGTGAGGTGGGGTGCCTGTCATTTTCTGAGGGCTTCACAGAATCTGGGCCACAGCGGTGTGCCCAGAAAAGGCACCTGCCAATGCTGGAAGGCTGCGAAGGTAACTTCATGGGAGCCTTCAGGGGCTGAAGTACTCAGGGAGGTCTTGGCTGCTGCACCCAGTGCTGTGAGTGGGTGTGTGAACGAGATCATACCTCTGCTGCCTGGGACCTAAGAAGGCGGGGCTTCTGAGGATGGGCTGCTCACTGCTTCTGGGGATGCAGGAAGGTTACAGGAGGCTTGTGGGGCTGCACAGTTGGTGCCTGGGAGACAGTGGACCAAACCAGTCAGGAAAGTCTGTTCAAATGCTTTCTGAGGTCATAGCTAGATGGACAGTGCTACTATCTATTTCTTTAGACCTCTGTGGGCCAAGTGCTCAGGTCCAGTTATCCGGTCATTTCTCAGGACTGAGGACGTATGAACAGGGTTGTACAATTGCTTTGTTTTCTGGGGGCTCTTACAGGTCAAGCTGCTCAGTGTTCGCTGTCCTAGTTCATCTCAGGGCTGTTGGAGGGTGGCTGAGGCCTCCTGGGTTGCCCCCGGTGCTGTTTGCAGCTCTGCTGAGAGTGGCTGCTTCACGAAACCCTAAGTGCACAGGTTTCAAAGACAGCTTCATGCACCAAGAGCCTGAGCAGGCGAAGGTACGAGGTGGCCTGGACTCTTTCTCCTTGGCAACGTGGTGGTATGGTAACTCTTCAGCTCCCCAAGCTGGGCTCAAGGTCTATGACGGCCCCGGGCTTCTCCAACAGCAGAAGCCTCAGACGTGAGTGGGGACTCTTAGGTGCCTCCTGCCTACCCTTCCCCAACCCAGTGAAGTCCCTCTGGGTCAGGGTTGATCTTGAGAATGGAACAGTACATGCCGTGTGCTGTGTGTGTGCTGTTTTCTTCTATAAGCAATCGTGTATCTCCTTACTCTGAGCTTCTGGTGCTCTTTCTTTCTTTCTTTCTTTTTCTTATTATTTTTTTGGACAGGCAGAGTGGACAGTGAGAGAGAGAGACAGAGAGAAAGGTCTTCCTTTGCCATTGGTTCACCCTCCAATGGCTGCTGCAGCCAGCGCGCTGTGGCCGGTGCACCACGGCCAGCGCACCACACTGATCCAAAGCCAGGAGCCAAGTGCTTCTCCTGGTCTCCCATGGGGTGCAGGGCCCAAGCACTTGGGCCATCCTCCACTGCACTCCCTGGCCACAGCAGAGAGCTGGCCTGGAAGAGGGGCAACTGGGACAGAATCCATTGCCCCGACCGGGACTAGAACCCCAGGGTGCTGGTGCCACAGGCGGAGGATTAGCCTATTGAGCCGTGGCACCTGCCCCTGCTGTGCTTTCTTTCTAGCCATGTCCCCTGTGGGAGGGATCTTCTTCCATGCTCTGCTGCATGGTTGGGACAAGAGTGCTGGAGGATGCCGTTCCAGAGGCTTGAAGCAGGGTTGTGAACTCTTCCCAGCACTGAGTTTCACCATGGTGGCCATGGTACTGGGCCTGGTACAAGGACTGGACATAATCCCTGTCTCACATCCCCAGCAGAGGTATTTGTCAGTAGGTTATGCTGCATGAAGTTAGAGAAGGGCCAATATGGACCTCTGCTTCCTTCCTTCCTTCTTTAAGGCATCTTTTCTTATTGTTAAACTAAAGTAGGCATTTTCATTTCTCACCTGGCTTCCCTAACTCTTGCAAATGTAGAGTGATACATAAGTAGCTGGTTTTTTTTTAAGATTTATTTGAAAGTCAGAGTTACACATAGAGAGGAGAGGCAGACAGAAAGAGAGAGGTCTTCCATCCGATGGGTCACTCCCCAGCTGGCTGCAACAGCCAGTGCTGTGCTGATCTGAAGCCAGGAGCCAGGAGCCAGGAACCAGGAGCTTCTTGCTGGTTTCCCATGTGGGTGCAGGGGTCCAAGGACTTGGGCCATCCTCCACTGCTATTCCAGGCCATAGCAGAGAGCTGGATTGGAAGAGGAGCAGCCGGGACTAGAACTGGCACCCATATGGGGTGCCGGCGCTTCAGGCCAGAGTGTTAACCCATGGCGCCATGGCACCGGCCCCACGAGTAGCTGTTTAAATTGGTGTCACCATGAACAGAGTTGGTGGAAGATCTTATTCAGCCACCATCTTGCTCCTATTCCTGTACTGTATTTGTTAAATGAGTAAGTAAATAAATCTAGCTCACCAGTATTAATGATTTGTTAAGAAATAAACATCAAATTTCCACTTTTAATTTGACACTGAGTTGAATACAGATTTGAAAATGAGCTGCATGGATATCATGTACATTTTTTCTTTAAATTTTCCACTCTTACTTTATGTCCGGAGCTGCAGGCTTTTCAGGCCTGTGTGATTTCGAATAGCATGTAGTAAAACAAATGAGCATGCATTTGACATGACCTGACCTTTAAATGACAAGGAGAGTGAAAGGGCAGAATGAATGTGGCCTTGTCAGACTCTTACGAGAATAGAAAATTCCTAGCAGCTCCAGAGAAGGTCAAAAAGAGTGTTCCATCAATGGAGTGAGAAATCAACTGAACTTTTTTTTTTTTTTTTTTATTGAATGAGAGTGACGGACAGAGGTCGTTCAAAGAATATATAATGAAGATTATCCAAGTCATTCAAACTGAAGAATGACCAAGAATTTGTGTGATTTATCTCACATCCTCCAGCAAGGCATGACCCTTAAGGAGAAATAATATATTTTTCAAGATAATGCGTGGTCATGTTATAAAAATTCAGAGTATCAAAAGTGTAAAGTGTACCCTTCATGCTCCTCTTTATCTCTTAATGCTCTGATCCCTTTCCTCAAAGATATCCATTGGTACTAAGTAGATTTACAAATTTCTAAAGATTTTCTATACTAGCAGTTTAGATTGTGTTTTCATTTTCTGTTGTTTTACTAAGTTTGATTATTGATTCTTGCATGAATTAACATCAAACATCAGCTAATAGAAATTATTTTATTTGCTTTGGAGTGGGCAATTATTATGCCTTAATTTCTTTAGTTAATTCCACTGACTAATAAACCTAAAACTATGCTAAATAGCAATGTGACATACTTAGCTTGCTTCTAATTATATTTGGGAGACCATAAAATTTATGCCACTAACATCCAGTGAAATTCTTTGCACATAGTTGGTATTCACTAGTTGTCCTTAATGTGCTGTACATTGTGATTTAATGCTATAACTAGTACTCCAACATTATTTTTCACTTTGTGTTGCTATGTGAGGGAAAACGGTTGAAATTTTTACTTAATATACACTAAACTGATCTTCTGTATATAAAGAGAATTGAAAATGAATCTTGATGTGAACGAAAGGGGAGAGGGAGCGGGAAAGGGGGGAGGGTTGCGGTGGGAGGGAAGTTATGGGGCGGGGGGAAGCCATTGCAATCCATAAGCTGTACTTTGGAAATTTATATTCTAAATAAAAGTTAAAAAAAGATTTATTTTATTTATTTGAAAGACAGAGTTAGAGAGAGAGGGAGAGACAGAGAGAGAGGTCTTCCATCAGCTGGTTCACTCCCCAATTGGCCGCAATGGTCAGAGCTGCACTGATCCGAAACCAGGAACTTCTTCCGGGTCTCCCACATAAGTGTAGGGGCCCAAGGACTTGGGCCATCTACTGGTATCCCAGGCCATAGCAGAGAGCTGGATTGGAAGAGGAGCAGCCGGGACTAGAACCGGTGCCCACATGGGATGCTGGTGCTTCAGACCAGGGCTTTAACCCATTGCACCACAGTGCAGGCCCCTGAGATTTGTTTAAGAATGGTATAAATTTCTGTTTCACCTTTAAATTGAGATAAAGACCCTGAAAGACAGCAGTGACAACTAAAGTAGTTGGGTGCCTGCCATCCTGTGAGATACTTGGATTGAGTTCTGGGTTCTCAGCTTCTACCTTGGCCCCAGCCATGGCAATTGTGGGCATTTGGAAAGTGAATCTGTAGATGGGAATTCTCTGTTTCTCTCTCTCTCTCTCTCTCTCTCTCTCTCTCTCTCTCTCTCTTTCTCTTTTTCCTCTCTACCTCTTAAATAAAAAAATTTCAAAAAGTGACAAATATAAATTTTGCAACCAACTTGCTGAAGAAATTCTTTCAAGATATATAAATGAGAACTGCATTGTCCAGCATTTCACATATTTTTCTACAGTAATATTATCTTGAGCAGATTTAATATTATAAAATATATTTTGCATAAGACAGTTTAATATTAAAAAAACTTGTGAAAATTTTACTGATAAATGCTTTTCTGTGCCTTAAAACTCAATGCCAATAATTTAATAAAATGGTCATCTATTTAAAATAAAGCTTTGTTAAATAACAAATTTGTCTGATATATAACTAATATGTATATATTAGTGTTTTAAAAGACTTTTAAAATACATTTTTTTGTTGTTCCAAAAAGTATTACATAAAAAAACTTTAGACCACAGTTTTAGTTCATTTGTATTCATTTTAAATGCACGCAATACTCACAATATTTGGTGAAGCAAGCAAAATGATCTACAGTTTGATGATGTATTAACAAAGCTTGGTAGCATGAGTTTTTGAGAAAACTGTCCAATTCCTCCACAGGAAAGAGCTGAGGTCAGAATAACAAATACATTCCCAAGAGAGTTCTGAGCACTGGTAACACCAGTTACCTGGTGTGCACTTAGTTCTGAAACCCTAGAATCTCCTTTCTTCTTGGAGGGGAACCAGATGTACAGCAAGAAGATGCATGCCCTTTCGAAATGTCAACAAATACAGTTAAAGGATACACAGCCCTTTGAAACAGTTCTTCTGATCTCGTTGGAGCTTAACATTAAAAAAAATATATGGGTGGACAAGAAACTCCATGTGCACTGCATGTGCTTTTGATGTAGATTTTGTGAAATAACACAAGCCAGGATCAAGATGTGCAGGACAAACTATGCAAAAATATGTTCAAATTTACATTGAAATACACGGACCCAGTTACATGCATATGGATGAAGTAACAGCACACATAACACCAAAGGAAAACGCACTGATGGCTGTTTTCAGCTGTTATTTAATGCTCCTTTGGAACTGTGGCCTTTCTACTTTTTACTTGTTAAATATTATGATTGGTGGTGCATTAAGCCTGTGATTATAGAATGGAATGAAATTATGTTTTTGCAAAAAACTAAAAAAATAAAAGGAAGGAAGGAGGAGGATTGAGGAAGGGGGAGAGAGAAGAAGGGAAATATGGTTATTTTCTTGGAACTGTAACTATGAAATACATAAAATCTTCACATTAAAATTTTAAAAGGAAAAATAATATGATAAAGGTATGAAAGAAGACAGCTGGGTGGCTTGAGTGTTTAGCCATGAAAAAATGACATGTTTTCTACTAAAGTAAGTTTGTTCCTGTGATCAAAGACCTAAGTTGCTCCTGATAAAAATGAAATGTCCTGATGTCATGAGACTAATATTTTTTGAGCAAAATTTGCTATCATGAAAATCACAAGTTTGCTTACAGTGGTGAGATATAACACATGGCATAGTTTGAAAAATCATGAATATTTTAACTAATTTGTTCTAACATTTACAATTTAAACATCATCATCTGTAAATTATTTAATATTGATAAATAACTTGAAAGATCCCTAGACATTACTTAATTATAATCATTGCACCATGCATCCAATATCTTAGAGTCATTGACTTACCTAACACATAATTGTGAAATAAGGTATTAGTATCGTTTATAACTTCAAAAGTATTTTCACTCCTATTAATCTATTTAGAAAATATTGTAAACCTGCAATTCCTGTCTTTTTCTCAGTGCAAAAGGAAGCAAAGTCTCTTGTGGTTGAGATTTAACTAATTTTACTAATGCATTATATTTACAACTTTTTGAAACTATGGATTATTTTAAAGGATTATGTAATCACATGCATGGTTTACAGAACATGATAAAAATATCCATAGGGGCCAGCATTGCGTGTAGAAAGTTAAGTAAACCTCTGCCTGAAGCGCCTGTGTCCCAAATGGGCACTGGTTCGAGTCCCGACTGCTCCACTTCTGATCCAGTTCTCTGCTATGGCCTGGGAAAGCAGTAGAAGATGACCCAAGTCCTTGGGCCCCTGCACCTGTGTGGGAAGAAGCTCACAGCTCCTGATTCAGATTGGCCCAGCTGTTGTGGCCATTTGGGGAATGTACCAGCAGATGGAAGACCCATTTCTCCATCTCTCCCTCTATGTCTATAACTCTACCTCTCAAATAAATAAATAAATAAATATTTAAAAAAAAAAAGTCACACAATTCCCAGTGTCAGAAGGAGCATGAGGTGCATTGAAGATCCTATGTCTTTTTCCAATTGCCTCATTTTCCCCCTCTCTCAGAAGTGAAGAATGATAGCAGACATTGATACCCTACCCATGAATCTGTGCCATGGCTCTTTCTAAGGGTTTGTGGGAACAATCCCATGATCAAATAGAGCTGAGAAGCTTTATGTCTGGTTTAAAGATGGTATTTGTTTATTGTGGTTAAATTCACAGAGGCTTAAAATGCTAGCAAGTGTTTGAACCCACATGCAATTTTATTACTGTAAATTTTCTCTGGAGTGTATTTTAAGGAATATGGAACTAGATAGTTTACAAGAATTTAGGTATCTCGATGAACTGAAGATCACATACATGTATACCTTTTTTAAAAGATTTAAAAAGGCCGGCGCCGTGGCTCAACAGGCTAATCCTCCGCCTTGCAGCGCCGGCACACCGGGTTCTAGTCCCGGTCGGGGCGCCGGATTCTGTCCCGGTTGCCCCTCTTCCAGGCCAGCCCTCTGCTGTGGCCCGGGAGTGCAGTGGAGGATGGCCCAAGTGCTTGGGCCCTGCACCCGCATGGGAGACCAGGAAAAAGCGCCTAGCGCCTGGCTCCTGCCTTCGGATCAGCGCGGTGCGCCGGCTGCAGTGCACGGGCCGCGGCGGCCGTTGGAGGGTGAACCAACGGCAAAAGGAAGACCTTTCTCTCTGTCTCTCTCTCTCACTGTCCACTCTGCCTGTCAAAAAAAAAAAAAAAAAAGATTTAAAAGACTTTCAACAGACCCTATAAGGTAGATGAGTAAGGCTATGATTCAGTAACAAAAAAACTTAGCAGCATGAAAAAGAAATCTGTTTCTTACTTATGTTCTAGGTCCACCATAGATTTGTTAAGGACTCTGTTCTTGGAAGTCCATTCTCCGAGGCACTCTTTCATTGGATAGTGATGATCTAAACACTCCTACTCACAATTCACTGGGTAGAACTTGTCAAATGTCTCAACCCCAATGCAAGGGAGCCAGGAACTGCTTTCTTACTATGAGCCCTAAAGAAAGCCACAAATCTTTGGAGACAGAATTAATGACTGTTCTGACAGACTGAGAGGTATGGCCAGTAATCTATATGTAAAGGGTTGAGTTTGTTTGGAAGGCAAGAGGATTTATTATATCCTTCAGTTTGGGGAAAAGCTTAGATCTCACGTGCGAGAGCACCAGGATGGCACCAGGGTGAGAGAATTCTCATCTTTTATAACCATAAATGTCTTCAATGCCTGGGAGGTTGGTGCTTGAGTGTGAACTAGTGTCTTTCACACATGGAGTAAGACTGGGATGGAAAATAAAATTATTGGACAAATCAACAAAATGTCATATGGAATTGGTCAGGCAAATTCTGGAAAGAAGACCAATTAGTGTTACGATTGTATCACTATGGGCTGGCGTCACGGCCCACTAGGCTAATCCTCCACCTGAGGCGCCTACACTCCGGGTTCTAGTCCTGGTCGGGGCGCCGGATTCTGTCCCGGTTGCTCCTCTTCCAGTCCAGCTCTCTGCTGTGGCCCGGGAGGGCAGTGGAGGATGGCCCAGGCTCTTGGGCCCTGCACCCGCATGGGAGACCAGGAGGAAGCTCCTGGCTCCTGGTTTCAGATCGGCACAGTGCGCTGGCCGTAGCGGCCATTTGTGGGTGAACCAACGGAAAGAAGACCTTTCTCTCTGTCTCTCTCACTGTCTAACTTTGCCTGTCAAAAAAAAAAAAAAAAAGGATTGTATCACTATGAAGAATGACAAGGTTTAATTTTTGACTACCTTTTTTATTTCATTTTTATGACTACATATGATATATATGTAATATGTTACATACTTCATATATTATTATGTAGGGTACTTTCTTGTGAAAAATGCTTACCCGTCTTAGTTGCTGTATATAACACATATATAATAGGTAATGTATACATACAGCATATTTAGCATATATTTCATCACATATAATAGATAATATACATAATATTTTTTCTCTGGAAATGCTCCCCATCTCAGCTGTGGTCCTTAGCAAATGACAAATCCCTTATCTCCCTGTCTTGGGATCAAAGGGGGAAAAGAGAACAATTGAGGACAGTGCATACTTGAGGACCAAAGTGAAGGTGGCAGCAAAATTAACAAAAAAGAAAAAAAAATCTCAAAGGAAGAAAGCAATGTAGTGTGAAAGAGCCCCTATGATTTAGACATTTTTGCAAAAGAGGGAGGTGTGATGGAGTTTGTCATAGAAGATAAGCCATCTGTTGGGACACCTACACTCCATGTCAAAGTGCCTGGTTTGATTCCCAACTCTTCTTGGGCTCCAGCTTTCTGCTAATGTGCAGTCTGGGAAACAGCAGTTAACGCCTCAAGAAATTGGGTCCCTGGCATCCACATGGGAGACCTAGAATGAGTCATTGAATTGACTTTGACCTGGCCTGGTCCTAAACACTGTGGGCATTTGGGAAGTGAATCAGCAAATAGGAGCTCTGTGTGTCTGTCTATCTCTGTCTCACGGAACCTATCTGCCTCTCAAATAAATAAATAAATAGATAGATAAATAGGTAAATAAGTAAATAAGTATGCTTAAAAGGCACTTCTAGATTTTATTTAAAAAGGAGGAGATTTACTATATGTATATGTATGTGTATATATATATATATATAATATGATCTATATATAGGTTTACTATATCTCTAAAAAGTTCCTTTATTTATCCCCTTGCTTCAATCAGAACGGCATTTGATGCTCTCAAACAGATAAAAAGCTACCTTTTTATAGAGTTTTGATTCCTTGTAAGTGAGCTTAATAGATTCTATGCCTTCTTTTTGAGTATTCACATTTTCTTTGTTAAGATTTCAATTAAGTAAGATTGATTTAATCAGACTATGTTTATATTATTATATCAGTATTGTTTTTGCTCATTAAGAAAGTGTGGTATATTTATACTTAATGATATTTAATTTTATTGAGATTCAATTGCCAGTTGAAATTATTTTTTTCATCAGCATAATGAAATATCTATGAAGAAATGTTCTGTATTAACCTAGGGTCAATATAGCAAGCACCTTCACATTGGTAACATACAACATAAATTATGTCACACAATATTCTGGAGGATAGAAGTCCTTAAAGACGTGTCAAGACTTCATTCGCTCCAAAACACGTAGGTGATGTCTTCTCTCGCTTCTTTCAGCTTCTGGTGGCAGCAGATATTCCTGCTTGGGGCAACATCACCTTAATCTCCTCCTCCATTTTACTGAAATATAGCTCTTCCTGTGTCTCTCTGTCTTCTCTTGTTCTGAGGACACTTGCCTTTGGGTTGAAGAGGTACCTGCATAATCCAACATGACCTCATCTCGCAGGTTCAGAGTGCACATGGGTTCAGGGGCCACAATTCAAGGTATTACAGGTACCAACATTAATTGCTCTGACATTGTTCCACTATATTTAGACATTTTATTCAAATATGTATGGATATAATACTAATTTCAATTTCACAATATTCTCCTTTGAAAATTTTATTACTCTTTTATTTGAATTTTAACTATAAACTTATATACATATACATAACGAACCAGTAATTTTACTTGAATGTTTCACATGTGTATGGCAGTCACTTGCTTTTGAGCTTGCCAAAGAGTTTTGTTTGCTTTGCATAATTGTCAACAGTATTTTGTATATTTTTCCAAATACTCTATTCTCATATAGAGTGACTTTCCTTAAACATATAAAATAATTAGATTATATTTTCCATCATTTTTCAAGGGCAAAGCATGTCTGAAGTCTTTAAAAAGGAGACATAAATGCTTTAATCTATTCATACGGTTTCAAAGAACATGCGTTCTAAGCTCCTGTGATTCCTAACAATGAAGAGTGTAGACACTGGAGATACAAGTCCTAGCTTCATTTGGTAGCATCACTAACCACATGGCTTTCACAAATTTCCTGTCATTGAAATTGGATGATAATAGTACTGTGTCCTGATTAAGTGTCCTTCAGGTGTTCACGACAATAATGATAAAGATGCAATCAGAACGCACTGAGCACACCTTACAATTAATGTCACTGTGGCTAAGGAGATTATTTCCTAAAAATCAAGGCAGCCCACATTTTCGCTTCACTTTTTTGTTTTTATTTTTATTTTTTGTCAGAGTGAGTTCCAATTGTTTTGTAGGGACTCCTGGCCTAACAAAATGTGTTCAGCTGACTTTCTTCTAAGAGCAGTTGGTGTGGTCGTCCTTTCAGAACCTGTCTCTTCATACCTGCTATCCTTCTCTATTCTGATGTATCAGTTAGGACTCTGAAGAACTCATGAATGAAAATGGAAGAAAGATTCCTGCCACCTTCTACTTTTCAAAAGATCATCACAGAATCAACAGTTTGAAGAAAGTGTTGTGCATCAATTGGTTCTGCCTTAGGATTTTGCAGGTTTTACACCCTGGATTAGTACTGATGGCTTACACTCAGAGATTCTCCAAGGAGAAAAGGTCCCTGAAGCCTTGAAGGTGCTCACTTCATTCATTTTGAGAACCTTACAAGACATTTTTATTTTTTAATATAAAATTATAAATAATTGTGATTTTTCTGTGAAATTCATATCAAATTGTTTATCTTGAGGGAAGCCTGAAATATTTGACTTACTAGATTTTCATACAGGAATTGTTTAGTAATCATCTTAGAGGAAAAGTTACCGTCAGTCCTTGGCAAGTATATAGAAATTTATGGTATAACACTTTGATTAACCTCATTTGTAGGTTCATTTTTGTGTTCTGTTTTGTCTTGTATTTGCCTAATTATTCTCATTTTATTAAGATTACTTTATTTGACCCTACTGTATGTTTCTTTGCAAGCCACCTAAAATTGATTTTGCAACAAAGTGACTTAGCGACTACTATGTCATTGACAGAGGAAATTGTAAGGTCTCTTCATAAATGTATAGATTCTCAAGCATCATCTTCTGTAATTGAAAAAAAAACTAATAATCAAATAAAAATACTTAGCTGATGAGGCAAAGTATAATGTGTTGGTGAATGATGATGTCATTCTAAATTATGGGCTTTATTATAAAATCAGTAAAAGACACTAACTTTTTTGCTTATCATCCTTTAATAACTGCTGAATGCTAAAAATTATTCATACAAAACATTTTAATTACTTTGAAACACAATAAAAGCATAAAGCTTTCCTAATAGTGGCATTTGAACTTTCATTAAATTTTATTTTCAGTATCTATAAAATGCAGAATATATGCAAAAATTTTTCTATGACCATTTTCTTAGGAAAAAATTCTAAATGTCAAGTCTTAAAAACATATAAAGTAGATCAAACATAATCTTTTAGGGAAATTCCTTTTTATGAAATACATCTCTTCAATTACATTTTGTGGTACAGGATGTTGGTTTAAAATCAGGTGAAAGGGTAAAATTTGCATGATAAAAAGGACATTTTATGGAAAACTCTAGAAATATAGTTTTTTTTCTCATCCATTTTGACAAAATGCTAAATTAAGAAGCTGAGAAAATAAGCCTCACCAGAATAATAATTATACAGAGTGTCTTTCACGGGTTTCCTCCATAAATTCTGGGTAGGTATTAATTTTAAAAAATGCATGGCAAATACATTCATGCAGGAAAAGGTAGTTTCTGGTGTTGACACACACTTTTGTCAAAGGAATTTATCTCTCTTTTAAATCTTGATCTTTGAGCATTCAGAAATGACAGACATTTGTTACATGTGTTCAGCTGACAATGAGACTCTGTCATAGGAAAGACAAATGAAAAGAATTGGATTAATTTAGATATAAAGAAATTTACATTTTGCTGTTTCCAATGTGTCTTTTGGAGATTGATGAATAAGAAATGAGACAAGAAAGCCCTTCAGATGTGACTCTTGCTGAAGATGGTAGAAAAATTGCTCTTGCTGGAAGATGTATCAAGTTTCTGTCAGGTAAAGCTGGGAAATAGTCTCTTGTGTTATCAACTAATCTTGCCAGGGAGGGAGTATTATGCAAGATGTATGACATTGCTTTCTTCTCTCCCAGAAGCCAGTTGGTTTTGCCTCACACCAATCAAACAAGATTTCTACATTTAGCAGCTCAGCCATGAGTCTAAAACAAATATTGTCTGATCTTTCCTGTCCACTAAGCTTCTTTTGAAAGGATTTCACCCTTAAAAATGTACCTATTAAATGAAATTTAGTTCACTGAAATTATTTGCTTTGCAGTGGTTTTTATGCCAAATTTGTTACTGATGGAAATACTACCGGTGAGCAGAAGAAAACTAAACAAGTTCAAAGATGCTTCTGTGATTTTGCCTGCTTTCGTCTTTAAAGTGTATACTCTTCTATTAACCATCTTATTTTTTCAAAAGCCATTATAGTAAGTACTGGTAATAGCACAAAATCACAGAACTATAATTTTTTTTCTTAAAGATTTATTTATTTATTTGAAAGGCAGAGTTACACAGAGAGAGGTGAGGCAGAGAGAGGTCTTCCATCTGCTGGTTCACTCCCCGATTGTCCGCCAACAGCCGGTACTGTGCCGATCCGAAGCCAGGAGCCAGGAGCTTCTTCCAGGTCTCCCACAGGGGTGCAGGGGCCCAAGGACTTGGGCCATCCTCTACTGCTTTCCCAGGCCACAGCAGAGAGCTGGATAGGAAGCGGGTAAGCCGGGTCTTGAACCGGCACCCATATGAGATGCCAGCACTCAGGCCAGGGTGCTAACCCACTGTGCCACAGCACCAGCCCCCAAACTATAATTCTGATTTGAATACATTATGAGTTATACTAGTGTTTTTCCAGGTACAATAGTTGCAATAAAATTCAACTTTATTGTAAAACTCATTTCAAGAAAAATACAAAAGTAGCTGAAGCTTAAGTATTCTACAATGAACAAGCATGAGAAAGAAACTGCCCATTTTAAGCAGCTAGGGTTTTTTTGCATTTCATAAGAGCTCTTGAATACAATACTTCAATGTCCTGAAATAACAGTCTTTGAGAAAATTTGGAGGACCTTTGTAATAGCTGATCCAATTGTGGTACCTTGAGTAGGTGGGTGGATAGAAACACATCTTTCAAGCACCATTTGCTGTTAAAACGGGTAAAAAGTTTTGAAATTATGTTGTGTTATTCCTCTATGAAAACTTCAGTATGGTGTTTTCTTTTATTTAAAATGGGACTCATGTTCCTTTTCCTGGCCAACAAGCTCCCTACCCTACTACCTACTTTCCTTTTGCCTCCCATGAACTGCTCACTGTAAACCCTCCTCCCTTAATCTAACTCTGTTCTACTTACACTGGGCCTCTATATGGTCCAGGGTAGGCTTAGTAGGCTAAGTTAGTAGGCTAAGTTCCTGCTCTGGTGTCATGTACTTGGTCTCCCCCCACCTTCAGCTTCTTTACCTAGCCTGCTACTTTTGATACTCAGGTTTTAGTGTAAATGTTATCTCTTCTGTGAATCCTTCCTTGGCAACCCAATTTAAAGAAGATCTTCAATCTGTTTTCATTCTTTTAGCTGATTTGTTAATGCACTTATAAACTGTCTGATAGGCTTACAGTTGTTTATTGCTTGTCTCATACTGCTGAAACCTTTGTCTTCTCAAAGCACAGACCTTGCCTTTATCATTGATTACCCAAATTGTTGTTGGTGTTCATTAAATATATGTTTAATGAGCAAAAATGATCCTTAAATTATTAAGATCAATATCCTGATATTACATAATTCAAGTGCTAGGATCTCACTTTGTCTCTTTTTAATGGTAGGTTTGATTTATGGGTGAAATTACTGAAATTTCTCGGTAATGCGTATGAAAATGTATCAATGTCTTTGACTTGCTGGAATAAATATTATTTGACTAGTGTAAGTAGTAGAGGAATGGAATCACAATTTGCTGTTCCCTGATTAAAACTGTAGGTACATTTATTATGTTTTGTGTATTTTGAATTATTTTATTCTTTTTTATTATTTATTTATTTGACAGATAGAGTTAGGCAGTGAGAGAGACAGAGACAGAGAGGAAGGTCTTCCTTCCGTTGGTTCACCCCCCCAAGTGGCCGCTACGGCTGGAGCTGTGCTGATCCGAAGCCAGGAGCCAGGTGCTTCCTCCTGGTCTCCCATGCAGGTGCAGGATCCAAGCACTTGGGCCATCCTACACTGCTCTTCTGGGCCACAGCAGAGAGCTGGACTGGAAGAGGAGCAACCAGGACTAGAACCCGGCACCCATATAGGATGCCGGTGCTGCAAGGTGAAGGATTAACCAAGTGAGCCATGGCGCCAGCCCCTATTTTATTCTTTTTTTTTTTTTTTAAATTTCTCCTATTTGATAGCTATTGGCCTTGGTGGTTCCATGTATTTCATTTCTTACAGTACTTAATTTCATCCCATTCTACAAATGAAAAAATGGAAATCTCAAGGCAAAAAAATGAAATGCAGGTCCTCTGACTTCAAGTTTGCAGTGAAATCTGATAATCTGATAACTTCATATTGCCTCAGCTTTCATTCTGAATATAGGTTTAAGTTTCTCACATCAGAAGCATAGCTTAGTCATCATTGGAACAGTTTCCAGTACTGCACCTCTTCCTGGATCCATCACATGGTTAGTCGAAATATCTGTCATACACAAATACCTGTTGGTGAACATCGCCTTTTGGGTCAACCTACTTGATGTGCTCCACTGACACCCACACCCAACAGGTGCTACAGTGACCATCTCTCAGTTGCAGTGTAATCCCACAGAGTATTTTCTTTAAACCAACCCACTAGAACTCTCCACTGGAAGCCTGCTTGGGTAACACATTGAACCCCAATGCATACCTCGGTACAGAGTCTCATTCTTTCTGTTCTTTCTGGTGCCCCACCTGCTGACTGAGGACACGGTTGCTGCCATTTTCTTCATGGCTTTATTCAGTATTCCTATTCTGTTGGGAACATGTGAGTCATAAATCACTTTTATTTTTTGTGCTTTTGCTGTGTTTCCTGTTCTGTGGTTCATACAAAAGACATCCAAATATTAGTTTTTTTCCTAATTAGGATTCCCCTAGAGCAGGACTATCTAGGCAGAAATAAATTGGAAATACATCAAACAAGAGCCATACAGCATTTGCCATTTTAAAAATTTCCTGAAAGGGACAATTGGTCACTGGCATTAAGGCATTTCCCAGACAACAAAACAATATCCCATGATAGCCACATTGTAGACAGCCACAATCAAATCACCAGGAGCCCCATTCTAGGCATGGCCAGAATTTATTTCCATTTTTCCAGAGAGCTACCACAGATCAAATTAGTGAATAATTCAACAAAAATCAAGGCTCTCTCTATAATATCATTCATCATTTCTTAAAGTTTAGGCATGATAAACATCACTGTTTTCCTGTATCATCTCATGGCAATATACAAATTCTAAAAATTTTACTTTTCAAAAATTTTACATCAAATTAAAAGGAATCAATGCACATATTCCTAAAGTTGCCAGTAAAGGTGAAGGTAAAATATTGAACAAAATATTAGAATTTAGTCAAATAAGAAAATTAAATTTGCCATCGGAAAGCAAGAATGCAAGTTTGTTTACTTGAAGACAATTAGAATGAGGGACAAGGCAAAAATAAAATAAAATAAACAACAAATAAAAAATTCTACCAGTTTTTATTTTTGGATCTGAAAATAGTGTTGTGATGCAAGATTGCATGATTGTTTTTATGTTGCTTGATGTTTTCATAACTATAAAAAGGATCACCCATTTCCTAGGTATCTTCTAGAATTGCTAAGTGGAAAGATTGAAGTAACATGGACTTTAGAAAAAAATTTTAAAGATTTTTTATATGAAAGGTGGAGTGAAAAAGACATCTCCCCCTCAATACACACAGGTAGAGATGGGGGAGAGAGGAAGAGAGAGGGAAGGAGAGGGAGGGAGGGAGGGGGAGAGAAACAGAGAGAGAGGAGAGACAGAGACAGACCGCGGCAGAGGGATCTTCTTTCTGTTGGTTTACTCCCCAAATGGTTGCAACAGCCAAAGCTACACCAGGCAGAAGCCAGGAACCAGGAACTCTCATCCTGGACTGTCATGTGAGTGGCAGGGATCCAGAGACCTGGGTCATTCTCCATTGCCTTTCCAGGCACATTAGCAGGGAACTGAATCAGAAGTTGAGAAGCCAGAACTCCAACCAGTGCTCTGATATAGGATGCCAATGTTACAGGTGACAGCTTAGCTCACTGAAGCACAACACCATGGATTTTATCCCTATTAGAATCATCTATGATTATATTTATTGTATTAGTGTAATTCTACTACATTGAGAAGTACAGAGAAGTAAGGTGGCAAGCCACAATGAAGCCTGGAGTACCCCTTACTGAAGTGGGTACAAAACTTCAGTTGAGGAATCTAAGATTTGTTTCTAAACAGTGACACATTTTTATTTATCAGGAAAAAAGAGTTTGTTATTTGCTTTCCCTTGTTGAAAATATTACACAGTTGAAAGAAAAACCACATTTAGGAAAAGAATAAAATCTTACTGTATGATTTCTAATGACAAAGAAAGACAAGTGACATACCAGAATCACTTGGAGATGCTGCACCAATATTTATGTGGGACTGGGCCCACAGAAAAACTGTTTATGAGATATCAGAGGTCTGTAATGACACAAGATAAGATAGTACTACATGTGAAGACATGGAGAAATGAACAATGAAGTACAACCAGGGTAAGAAATACAGTTGTAGCTTGTTATCAAGATAAATTTAAAGAAGAACTAAGAAAATAGGTTGTTAGAGGTCAGTTATTAACTTTATCTAATTCAAATCTCTCTTTTTAAGTGACTTGCGGTGGACTAAAGGCAAAAATTGAAGGAAAATGCAAAATTAAAAATATATTATAAAGCTGTTGATCTTAATTCTTGGGGTGTTCTCTTTAGTTGTGATCTCCTCATAATCATATATATATATATATATAGATGATGAAAGGAAGGAAGGAAGGAAGGAAGGAAGGAAGAAAGGAAGGAAGGAAGGAAGGAAGGAAGAAAGAAAGAAAGAAAGAAAGAAAGAAAGAAAGAAAGAAAGAAAGAAAGAAAGAGGGAGGGAGGGAGGGAAGGAGAGAGGGAGTTAGGGAGGGAGGGAGGGAGGGAGGGAGAGAGGAAGGAAGGAAGGAAGGAAGGAAGGAAGGAAGGAAGGAAGAGAGGGAGGGAGGGAGGGAGGAAGGAAGGAAGGAAGGAAGGAAAAGAAAGAAGGAAGAAGGAAAGAAAGAAAGAAAGAAAGAAAGAAAGCAAGAAAGAAAGAAAAGGAGGGATTTACCCAGGGCTTGCAGTATACTTAAAGAAGGCTGCCTTAACAACCCTAACTTCTGACTATGTGTGCTAAATAATATCCTCTATAGGGAGCAGACATGTGCCTAGCAGTTAAGATGCCTGTGTTCCACACTGGAATACCTGGATTCAATGCCCAGCACTGTCTCCTGACTCCAGCTTTCTGCTAATGCAGATCCTGGGAGAGAATGGTGGTGATCAGTCAAACAATCAAGACTCTCCCACCCACATGAAAGAGCTTGATTTAGTTAGTGGCTCCCGATTTCAGCCTGGCCCACCTCTGACTCTTAACTACTGCCCAGCACTATTCCTTCCCAGTCAGAAGAACTCCCTTTAGTATTTCTTTTAAGACATATATGGTGACAATATGTTATTTCTGCTTTGGGTTGTCTGGGGATGATTTTATTTCACTTTCATCTTAAAAGATAGTTTGGCAGTATTTGCAATTCCTGGTTAATGATCTTTTCACTCTCAGAATTTTGAATCTTTATTTACTATATACTAAATTGATCTTCTGTATATAAAGAGAATTGAAAATGAATCTTGATGTGAATGGAATGGGAGAGGGAGTGGGAGATGGGAGGGGTGCAAGTGGGAGGGAAATTGTGGGAGGGGGGAAGCCATTGTAATCCATAAACTGTACTTTGGAAATTTATATTTACTAAATAAAAAAAAAAAACAACAAAAAAAAGAATTTTGAATTTGTCATTCCACAGGCTTCTGTAATCTATTGCTTCTGAAGAGAAGTCAGCTGTACATCTTACTGTGGTTTCCTTTTAAGTAACGGATGCATCATTTTTCTTTTACAGTTTGCAAGACTTTCTCTTTATTTTTAGCTTTCAAAATTTTGACTATGATATGTGTGGGAATGGGTATCTTTGGGTTTCTCTTTGGGCATCTCAAGATAAATAGGGGGGTAGTTTTAAATCATTATGAGTAATTGTTCAGCCATCATTTCTGTGTATGTATATTTTTCTTCTGCTACCTCCCTCCTATGTGTAATATTATTATATATGCTTAATAGTGTGATGTATGTTTCCATTGCTCATTGTTCTGCACTACTTTTTAACTAGTGCTTTTCAGACTCCATTATCTGTATAGACTTAAATGTGCTTGTTATTTCTTCTGTCACCTAAAATCTACTGTCAAATTACTCTGACTGATTTTTAAATTTTACTTATTTTGCATTTCTTCTCTAGAATTTCTGACAACTTAATGTTATAAATTTATTTCCATACAGAAAGAAACATTTACCTTTGGTAAGAAAGACAATTTTAATTTGTATAGTCATCATAAAACTGTTTCCAATTAAACAAAATATATGAAATAATGAATTAAAAGTATTACTATTCACTGCTGTTATTGTGTTTTACATTGTGCGTGTGTGTGTGTATGTCTATGTATGTATGATAAATACCTGGCTATTTTAATAATAATTGTAGCAATTTCAATGTTGGTCAGTTTTAAAAATTATATAACATTTTTTAGAGGCAGAGTTAGACAGTGAGGGAGAGAGACAGAGAGAAAGGTTTTCCTTCCATTGGTTCACTCCCACAAATGGCCGCACAGCTGGCAACACACCAATCGGAATCCAAGAGCCAGGTATTTCCTCATGCTCTCCCATGCGAGTGCAGGGACCCAAGCACTTGGGCCATCCTCCACTGCACTCCTGGGCCACAGCAGAGAGCTGGACTGGAAGAGGAGCAACCAGGACTAGAACCTGGCACCCATATGGGATGCTGGCGCTGCCAAGGTGGAGGATTAACCAAATGAGGCATGGCGCCGAACCCTATAACATTTAACATTTTAAGTGTTTTGTTTTTCTTTACTGTACATAGCTCATAATATTTCCTCCTAGCTTGTGAATACTATCCAGTAAAATTGTATGTCTTCTGTAATATTAATTTGTGTTAAGCATAAATAATCTGATTTTTAAAAGACATAAAGGGAGTGGAGTTGTGCTGTGGCACAGTGGGTTAAAGCTCTGGCCTGTAGCACCAGCATCCCATATGGGCGCCAGTTCTAGTCCTGGCTGCTCTACTTCCAATCCAGCTCTCTGCTGTGGCCTGGGATAGCAGTAGAAAATGGCCCAAGTCCTTGGGCCCCTGCACCCACATAGGAGACCCCGAGGTCATTCCTGGCTCCTGGCTTTGGATCAGCTCAGCTCTGGCCTTTGCAGTTATTTGGGGAGTGAATCAGTGGATGGAAGACCTCTCTCTCTGGCTCTACTTCTCTCTGTAACTCTGCATTTCAAATAAATAAAAGATGTAGGCTGGTGCTGTGGCTCAATAGGCTAATCCTCTGCCTTGCGGGGCCAGCACACCATGTTCTAGTCCTGGTCGGGGCGCCAGATTCTGTCCCAGTTGCTCCTCTTCCAGGCCAGCTCTCTGCTGTGGCCAGGGAGTGCAGTGTAGGATGGCCCAAGTGCTTGGGCCCTGCACTTACATGGGAGACCAGGAGAAGCACCTGGCTCCTGCCATCGGATCAGCATGGTGTGCCGGCTGCAGTGTACTGGCCGCGGCAGCCATTGGAGGGTGAACCAACGGAAAAGGAAGACCTTTCTCTCTGTCTCTCTCTCTCACTGTCCACTCTGCCTGTCAAAAAAAAAAAATAGAAGACATAAAGAGAAGTTTCATGCATTTAAATAGAATCAGGATCAAGTATACAGTCAAAAATAACTCATAGCCTTGCCTCAGGA
Organism: Sylvilagus floridanus; assembly: GCA_949820135.1. NCBI lineage: Eukaryota > Metazoa > Chordata > Mammalia > Lagomorpha > Leporidae > Sylvilagus > Sylvilagus floridanus. The sequence continues at coordinate 28,668,258 of OX463242.1, read as the reverse complement.
TTGTCCAATTTAATCATAAATCATTTCTATAATTCTTAATAAAACATATCAGTTTTTTAAAACAACCATTTTGAGGATGTGTTATTTCCTATTCTAACAAAATGCACTGTGCAGATTTCTCAAGGAAAGACATTATTATATACTGACTATGTGTCTAGTGGTTGAAGGTGCTGGTTAGAAAAATAGTGAAATTAGATATTTTGGAAGTTTCAGTATTTAATCTGTGAAAGTATTATCTTCTGAATTTTCCATGGTTTTCACTAAAATACATAAAAATTAAACTGCTATTATGAGAAAATATTAACAGCTATTTTGATAATTTTCATTATTTGTAAAATCACTTCTACTATTTATTTAGTTGCTTTGTTGGTGTATTCAGATATTGGAAACATAAATGTCTACAATTAAGATTTTATTCAGGCTGGCGCTGTGGCTCAATAGGCTAATCCTCTGCCTGTGGCGCCGGCACACCAGGTTCTAGTCCCGGTCGGGGCACCAGATTCTGTCCCAGTTGCCCCTCTTTCAGGCCAGCTCTCTGCTATGGCCCGGGAGTGCAGTGGAGGATGGCCCAAGTGCTTGGGCCTTGTACCTGCTTGGGAGACCAGGAGAAGCACCTGACTCCTGGCTTCAGAACAGCGCAATGCACCGGCCACGGCGGCCATTAGAGGGTGAACTAATGGTAAAGGAAGACCTTTCTCTCTGTCTCTCTCTCCCTGTCCACTATGCCTGTCAAAAAAAAAAAAAAAAAGATTTTATTCAAAGGCTTCTTAATACATACCACTTATTTTTATCTTTTAGCTGGAATGCTTTCTGGTCTTTGCAATTTTTTTCTTACTTGTTATTCAATTTAAAATAATATTTGAAATTTAAAAATCCCAAAGTAAATGTTTATTAGAAACTAACTATATAATGAATATCATAAAGCTGGTACAAACCCGAAAGATCCATACAGCTGTCATCCTTGAGTTCATGTAATTAGCTTCTTGCAAACAAGATGAAAACAATGCATATTAACTTAGGTTTCTGCTTTTACCATGTCTGTAAAACCTGTGTGACCTCGAGAATTAGCAAACTACTTAAATAATCTGTCTTCTCTTCCAGCAGTAGAAGAACTCTTATAGGCTCTTCTCAAATCAAAAGTTCCTTACCAGGGTTCCCAGTGGTGTATATCAGCTTGTATCTTTCAGCATGCATGTCTCTATGTGAACACATGTGAGTGTCTACATTTGTATGCTTGAGTGGATACAATGAAATAAAAAAAAAAATTGCAGTTCAAATTGTTCTTTCTGACCTTGTTTCTATGTAAGCAATTATTACACTAGTATGAGAAAGGAAGAAAAAATATAATCCTGGATACAGAGATATAAGTTTTCCTTAAATTCCTACACTAAGGGATTGTAATATCTGGGTACTTTACTACATAGCATCATTGAATATCACAGAAACCTCAAGAAGGTTGCTGATCACATTTTATAGATAAAAGAACTGCGTTTCAAGGAGATCAAGTAGCTTTACTGCTGTAATTTGAATATTGTTTTTCTTCCAAGCTTATGCAGACATTGAAATCCCTACATTATAAATTAATATACTAGGATGGCAGGAACTTAATTCATTTATGGTGTTTAGAAAGAAAGCCTCCTAGGAAATCCTTAAGTCATCTGCAATATAATCTCAGAAGATAATTCTTGCAAGAGGCTCGTTAGCCTAAGTGGGCCCAGCCTAGTGCCCCGTTTTCTGGCTTGCCATATGACAGTTCCTCTACTCATGCTCCACCATTGCTATCTGCTAAACCAGTGGTGCTGCCCAATTCTGCACGCGAACCTCCAAAACTGTCGATGAAATAAATCTTTTTGCTATATAAGGAGTAGCCTCTGGTATTTCAGTATATAGAAAGCCTAGGGCAGGGGCTATGGCATAGCAGGTTAGGTTGCTGCCTGCAGTGCCCGCATTCCATATGGGTGCCAGTCTGTGTCCTGGCTGCTCCACTTTTGATCCAGCTCTCTGCTATGGCCTGGGAAAGCAGTAGAAGATTGCCCAAGTCCTTGGGTCCCTGCATCTGCGTGGGAGACCCGGAAGAAGCTCCAGGCTCCTGGCTTCAAACTGGCCAAGCTCCAGCCACCACAGCCATTTGGGGAATGAACCAGCAGATGGAAGACCTCTTTCTCTCTCTGCCTCTGCCTTTCTGTAACTCTGCCTTTCAAATAAATAACATAAATCTTAAAAAAAGAAAAAGCACACAGACTAATACATTGACTGCATCACTTAACTGATAGGGAAGACATGATGAGGGATCCAACCAAGGATTTAATTAATTTGATTAAAATCTTGTTAGTTGGAAAATTTCCTTCGAAAGAAAAAGGCTCTTGTAGTTTACAGTTTCCCCAATACTAACTGAAAATCAATCAGTTGATTAACACATAATAATGAAAAGACAGGACTAAAAAGAAAGAGACTAGTTTTCATGCTGAAGCTCTGCTTATTAATAGCATTCATAGAGTCTTACTAAATTTAAATGTCTGGTACTTTTCCTTATGCACTTATTTAACTCCAGAAACAACCTACTGAGGCAGGAGTTACTGTCTTCATTCTTGCTCTACGTGTAAGGAAGCATGTAAGGAAACTTTTGACAGTTTGCTCACGTTTACACTGCCTGTAAGAACTGCAGCTGGGGGGCCGGCAGTGTGGCAAAGCTGGTAAAGCTGCCACGTGCATTATCGGCATCCCATATGGGTGCCGGATGGAGTCCCAGCTGCTCCACTTCCAGTGAAGCCTCCCTGCTATGGCCTGGGGAAGCAGTGGAAGATGACCCAGGTTCTTGGGCCCCTGCACCCTTTGGGCGACCTGGGAGAGGCATCTGGCTTTTGGCTTCATTTCAGCTCAGCTCCAGCCATTGTGGCCATTTCAGGAATGAAAAAATGGATGGAAGGTCTCTCTCTCCTCTCTCTCTCTCTCTCTCTCTCTCTCTCTCTCTCTCTCTCCCTCTCTGTAACTCTGCCTTTCAAATAAATAAACAAATCTTAAAAAAAATATTGAAGCTGGAATAAAAATTCTGGCTGATTCTCCCTAGAATTGCACTGTGTAGTATGGCAGCCTCTAGTCGTACTGGTTTATTCCACAATGTCTGTAGATGAACTAAGTCAAAGTCAGGGACTTAATATCTCTCACACCATGGCAGAAAACCACTTACTTAAACTAATAAAACTTCTGCTTCCTGGGGTGTGTATCAGCAGGAACCTAGAGTCAGAAGCCAGAGAAGGGTATTGCACTCAAGTACTCTGATATAAGACACAGATGTGTTAATATCTAGGGTAAAATGTCCATCCACAACACTGAATTTTTAAAACAGTGTTAAATAAGAATGTCTAAATGTTTGTTACGTATTTAAATCACATTTCATAAAAATTGGATTAAATAATACATAATATTAAAATTAATTGCATCTATTTTTTATTTTGTTTTTATTTGAAAATTAAAAATTATATCTCTGACTGTAATTCAGCTTCATTTGGATTCTGACACTCCAAGAGCATAGATAGAAATATCTTGGTTATCATGCAATACCCTGCTGGAATAGGAAAATATTTCTGTTTTTGCTGTAGGCAATTGAGTAAACTCTGACATGGTTTAGGTAGAAGTGAGATAGTAGACACATCTAACTATGCAAATATAAGAGAGTTAGGTCTTCTTTGTGATAAATCTTATTAGAAAGGGAATTGTTTAACAAAACTACTTGACCGAGATACAGAATTAGGAACTGGAGAGAGGGTTAATACATTTTTAGAGGGAGCTCAGGGCATTCTGGAAGCAAACAACAACAACAAAAAACAATACTCCCACTTTAGTTGTCTACTAAGTTAATTTAGGAAGTTAGTTGGGAGCAAAACAAAATGGTTTCCACTATGTTCAACAGTAAGAGAGTAAGTAGGGCTGGAAACTAAACGACCACGTGGAGAAACAAATCTGGATTCCTGAAAAGAACTAACTCCAATCCAGTTCCCAACGGTCCAGCTCAGTCAAGCAGCTTGTTAAACCGCTCTGCTTTTGTATAATGTCTAACTTACAGAGGTCTGAGCGCTCTCTCTGCTTCACTTTTGTGCTCAGTCCCTAAGGCTTCTGTTTTTTTTTGTTTGCTGGCTTTTTGCCAGGGAAGCTTCAGCTGCTATTTTGATCACCTCCTACTCACTTTGTTGGTGAAGAAGGCATTCTTTATTCTAAACACAAGATGGATGAGCATGGAGCACCAGACCCTGGTAGATGAAATAGCAGTTTATTAGTCACATATTGCCCCAGCATACAACAGCGGGTCACCTCTTACCATTTTAAACCATGTGGAGACTGCACTCAAGAACAACAAGGGCAAAAATAGTATCTGTGAGAGACAAACAGTGACAAGAGGGTGAGATATTCTTTGGTTCCCATAGGAATATGTGATTGCGCTTGCTTGAATAATCTCTTGGGCTTGCAGGAATGTCAAATCTGGCAGGTAAAAAACTTGGGGGCTGGTGCTGTGGTTCACTAGGCTAATCCCCCGCCTACAGTGCTGGCATCCCGGGTTTTAGTCCCGGTTGGGGCGCTGGTTCTGTCCCGGTTGCTCCTCTTCCAGTCCAGCTCTCTGCTGTGATCCAGGAAGTCAGTGGAGGATGGCCCAGGTGCTTGGGCTGGGCCCGCATGGGAGATCAGGAGGAAGCAGCTGGCTCCTGGCTTCGGATCCGTGCAGTGTGCCGGCCGTAGTGGTCATTTGGGGAGTGAACCAATGGAAGGAAGATCTTTCTCTCTGTGTCTTTCCCTCACTTTCTAACTCTGCCTGTCAAAAAAACAAAACAAAACAAAACAACAACCCAAAAACTAAATACAAAAAACCCTTAGAAAGTGAAGCAGCAGAGGATGGGCCAAGTCCTTGGGCCTCTGCACTCATGTGGGAGACTCAGATGAAGTTTCTGGCTCCTGGATTTGCCTTGCCCAGCCCTGGCCATTGCGACTATTTGGGGAGTGAACCAGTCGATGGAAGATCTCTCTCTCTCTCTCTCTCTCTTTCTCTGCATCTCCTTCTCCATAACTCTGACTTTCAAATAACAAGCAAACAAAAACTTGGAAGGTTAGAAACCCAGTGGAACATTCCTGATTCTTGCAGGAATGGGGAACTTCCAGCCTTCTAGCCTTATTTGGCCTTTGAAATCATTTGGTTTGGCCCAGCCAAGGCAACTGCAGGTAGGACTCAAAATTCAACAAATCTGTAGCAAGCTAATATTTAGTTGATAGTTGTGTATAGCTGATGGATGATATAAATATCAATATGGCCATTGGTGGTAAAAATATCCCCAACCCTGAAAGGGAATGATTATTCACACCAGGGAGCGGAATTACACGGCTAGATAGAAGAATTCATTTTAGCCTTTACAATACAGCTGGAAAATGTTTCTCTTTTACTGTGATTGTCCAGGTGAGCACCTGAGCAATAAATTGGAAAATTGTGAGTATTTATCCTTTTTAGCATAAATACTTGGGGAATATAGTTCCCCAAGATAGTATGATGCAATTTTTCACATTGCTATAGACTATTTGAAAGAGCTTCAGAAACCATAATGTACAGCACAAATTGTATTTTTGTGAAGAAACATATTGCAATGCCATTTTGGATTCTTTTCCTTTGAATTGTTCAAGCTTAAATAGAATATCATTTTAAATAAAAATCAGTTCTGATGGTATATAAAGAAAACATGCTATATGACAATGAAAGTTATTATTTGAAGCAAATAAAATATTTGTAGGTGTTTACAAAGTTTTCTTTCTTATTTACTTAGGGACCACCTGGTTTCAAAACCAAAAACTCACTCAAATAGAGTATTTTATAAACTGATGACAAAGAAGTGTGATGAGGCCCAATAAAAGAATGGAACTGGGAAGTGAAAAGCAAAATCCTCTGAGGAAGTGACAATTTAGGAGAAAAGTGAAGAAAATCAAGGGAGATTCAATAATTCCCTAACAGCTTATTTTTATGATAATCTTTGCCTTTCTTTCCTAGCAATACTACTTATAGTAAGTTATTGAATATTTGAAATGAAAAATGTCCTCCATAGACCTACAAAGAGCTGGCATCATGCTGATCTTTTTACTATCACAGCAGCTTCTCCATCTAGCACTGGGCCAGGCATAGGGTGAGGGCATCAAGTGTTATTTGCTCCTGTTACTACTGAGAGTGTGCCATTTCTTATAGCTGTATATGGAATAATTCAGGCTTATTTTAAATGAGATTTTAGATATGTTACATTGTTTGGAAATAGGCTGAGACATGAGATCTAAAAATTATAATAGTGGCTTCCAGAGGGTCTACGTTTGTTTCATTTCTGGTTGACAGGTGGCTGGGTGCAGGGAGAGCCACCACAGATGTTATAGTTCTGCCAATCAGCCTCTGCATCTGCCTCTGCCTCTGGGTCTAAGATGGCTGCTCACATTGTTGTGACTTCTGAGCTAGTACAAAAGGAAACAGGGAATTCCGGTTCAAGGGGACTTTCATTGTAAGGATATGACTTGAAATTCACATAATTTTTTTCTTGTCACATCCTTTTAGTTCAAAATTAGTCATGTGGCAACACCTAGCTATACAGAGTACTGGGAAATGTGCTAATCTCTGGGAGTTCTGTTTTAGGGGGTAAAAAAAAATGAAAAACTGAAGGGATGCTGAGAAACAATATTCACATATACACTGGGAAGTGTAGCCATCATAATACACCTTTTTCAAAAAATTTTGACAACCTTTTGTATGCATTGATTTTAAACATTTTTTTGCACAAATAAAATAATCTTCTAATTCCACTTTTAATGAACTTTTTGAAGTATGCTCATATTTCAAATCACCTGTAGATTACTTTAGAATACCTAATCTGATGTAAATAATGTAAATGTTGCTATACTATATTGTTTAGGAAATAATAGCAAGTACAGAATGTCTGTATATGTTCTACAGACACATGCTATCTTTTCAAAACATTTTGATTTGTGGTTTGTTGAATCTCCAGGTGTTGAACCAACAGATAAGGAGGGATAACATTTTTAGTGCAATTTATAAGGGAAAATTACAAATTAGTAGCATATGAGCATGTTTAGAACCCAGGTCTGCTAATTCTCAGTACAGGGGATTTTCTGTACCTTAAGTAGTCTAAAGTGGATTAAAGATGTATGTACTCACCCAGACACATACACTTGTATACTGTGTGTATATATATATATATATATATATATATATATATTGTGTGTGTGTGTGTGTGTATAATGTCAAGTACATGCTTAATTTCAAGACTAAGGTAACTTAGCAATAGTTAATTATAGTCTATTTTGGGAGTATATGTTGAATTGAGGATAGGTTCAAGAAGAAACCAGTGGGCCCTGATGACCGTGATTAATATTCTAAAAGAGGCCCCAGATAGCTGTCTTCTGCTTTCTACCACGTGAGGACACAGCAGGCAGACACACATATTTAATTAGAAATTGGTCCTCACCAGAATTCATATTTGCTGGCACCTTGATCTTGTACTTCCCAGTCTCCAGAACTATGAGAAATAAATGTCCTGATACTGCAGCCTGAATGGACCAAGACCCCCGCAGAGGATGACTTACCGCACTCCATAGCTGCTCGCCAAAATAAGAAATCTTAGGAGTTTTGTAGAAAGATTCTACATGAACCTTATTCTGTAGAATTACAGAATTCTGTGTTGAATTTATTTTTATTATGATAATAAACTCATGATTATATTTAATGGTTTATCTAGCTCAGCATGTACCCTAGCTCTTATGGTGTTGTCTAGATTTGTCTCTACTGAAACATCATAGCTAAAGTGAGAAGGCATGTTTTTTCTTAATATTTCTATAAACCATACCCTTCCAAATGGTTCATCATTGATTTCTATCCTGCTGTGATTAAATATGTATTTTAAATCCTAGCTTTACATATGGGGTAAGTGAGTATCAGAGATGTTGACACAATTCCAATAAGTGACCCAGCTGTAGAGGCAGAGAAGACAAGTGGGAAACACTGATTCTATTTCTTTAATCAAAAATGTCTTCTCTCTTCTAGTGAAATTGGATATCTTGGTCCATGAACCCTTGGTATTTCTTTCTAACTCTATATACTCTATGGCCATAGGGTATCAGCTTTGGAAAATTCAACTTGCTGGCAAATGATCATTGGTTGAGCACTTCCTGCATGATAGGCATAGCGCCAAGCATATTAGAGTCATGATCAATGATGACACATCCCTGTATCACATGGAAATGTGTTACTGATCCCTTTAGGTATCTGCCCACTCCTCTTAGATCTCCTTTGCCCCTGTGCACATGTTTGTCTTCCTATTACAAACCCATGCAAAACTCTGCCTCAAAGATTTCTTCTGCATGGGAGCAGGGATGGCCCTTGGAGAGTTTGGGTCTTCCAGGGCAACAGCAGGTGCAATCAGTAGAAAAATATCCCACTGTCTTACTGATAGGTGGCGCAACATTGAGAAATATTTTGGTGTTATTTAGAGGACCCAAACCAGATTGAGTCCCAGCACGCTTGTTGGATGCCTCATTGTTGATACACCTTGATGTGCCTCCTTTCTTTTCATTTCTCAGTTTTCTAGTTTACCTGTGCTTCCTGAGTAAATTCTTTGCTAAAATTTGCAGTTTGTTTCTTAGGGAATCTGAAAAACATCTTCCTCAAAGTTGTTGTTGTTGTTGTTGTTTTGACAGGCAGAGTGGACAGTGAGAAAGAGAGACAGAGAGAAGGGTCTTCCTTTTTTTTTCCATTGGTTCACCCCCCCCCCCAATGGCCACAGCGGCCTGTGCACTGTGGCTGGCGCACTGCGCTGATCCAAAGTCAGGAGCCAGGTGCTTCCCCTGGCCCCCAAGCACTTGGGCCATCCACCACTGCACTCCAGGGCCACAGCAGAGAGCTGGACTGGAAGAGGAGCAACCGGGACAGAATCCGGCGCCCCAACTGGGACTAGAACCCAGGGTACCGGTGCCGCAGGCGGAGGGTTAGCCTATTGAGCTAAGTTTTAAAATGAGCCATGGAAAAGATTGTCTGCAATAGGCAATAATAGCTAGCATTTATTAATGAGTATTTATTTACTGTGGAAGACATAAGCCTTTATGTCGCACAGTCCTAATAGTTAGCTATTAGTAATTATTGTGATTTTACAGATGAGGCTACCAAGGCACAAATTGTTTAAGGAACTTGCTGAAAATCACTGAGTCTGACTCTTAATGGTAAGCCAATGGTAAAACTCAATCAGGTTTTCAGTTGTAGGAAATCCAAATGCTTGTTGAAGATATTTGACTATATTCTTTTGCTGAAGAGATGCAAATAGTAGTAATTTTTATTCAATATGTGTGATTGTATTATTTATTAAAGTGACTTATACATAAGAATGCTGCCAAATATCTGGCAAACCTAGACTGTGAAGAGCTAGTTCATGTAATTTTAGCTTCCAAAAACACACTGTTGGGACACAAATTATCAGCCTTGATTCCTTCTGACTTGACTCCTTCCAGTCTTGCAGATATATAATTACCCACTTTTTTCTCTACCGTTCTATTCCTCCTCCTCCTCGTACTCCCCTCATTCTTTTGCTCTGCTCCCCTCTTGTCTTACTCCTCCCCTTCCTCTCTTTTGCTTTGTATTTTGTAATGGCTCTGAATAAATTCGCTTTCTTCTTTTTATTTTTGTAGTAAAGCCTTATAATTGTAATGGCTAAGATTCAACAATTAATTATAAAACAAAGGAAAGAATTGGATAGTTGTTAGCCATCAATTTATATTGTAAAAGGATTACTGTATGCATTAGGTTTTATTGAATGACATACATGAATTGGTTTCTCTTTTATTTTGCCACATAGTAAGTAGAAAAGAAATGCATCATTAGCTACAAGTAAATCATGTAAGCAGAAAATGATAAAGTAGCCAACTGTGGACAAACACTACACATTTTACTATATTATATTTTCAAAGCTAGTGGGAAGGATGCTTTTGTTAATTCCAGAAAGTCAAATGTGAATATAAGCCAAATAAGTTTAAAAAAAAGTGTAAGAATGAAGGTAGGAGGGGGAGTGTGAAACACACTCTTAAAACAGTGACTATCTATTCTTGGAAGCAAAAGTTTTAAAATTTAAGAGAGCATAAGATATAATGAAAAAAAAAGTATTACTTGGAAATACATAGCTATATAAATGTATCAATAATCTTTGGGCAAAGAGGTTATAAAGAAGTTAACTTTTCCTAGATTTAAAATAAATCTACTTCAGAACTACGGTATCACACATCATAGAAATTCAGAAATACATAACATGGTTTTCAATCTGGACTTTCCTGAAATGTACAAATATTTTAAAGAGTATTTTCTCACTTTCCTTTTTTTCCCAGAGGGGTGGGGGGGTGAATATTTATTTTATTTACTTGAAAGAGATCTTCCATGTGCTGATTTCCTCCCTACATGGCTGTAACAGCTAACTCTGGACCAGGTCAAACCAGGAGCCTGAAACTCCATCCAGGTTTCCATGGGGACTGACAGGGGCTCAAGTACCCAGGCCTGTAATGCAGTGTTATGCCATGGCCTGTGACACCAGTATTCTGTAAGGGAGCATCAGTTTGATCCAGGCTGCTCTACTTCAGATCCTGCTCCTTGCTAATGCACCTGGGAAAGCAGCAGAAGATGGTCTGAGTATTTGAGTCCTCACGGTCTTCTCTCCATTCAATATCTATTCTTATGTTAAGGAAACCAGTATTTTTTTTTAATAAATTGGAATTTTATGAGAAATTCCTTGTGGCATAAAGAAGTACAATTATATAATTAAATGTTTATAGTACTTAAGATGAACTTGTAGCTACATAAATGTGTTGCAATAATGTATGGATTTATGTGCTTTGTTTATCTCTCTGTGTTGCTTTTTGCAGCTGTAATAAATATTCTTTTTTTTAAAAGATTTATTTATTTGAAAGGCAGTTACAGAGAGGCAGAGGCAGAGAGAGAGAGAGAGAGACAGATGTCTTTTACCCACTAGTTCACTCCCCAAATGGCTGCAATGGCCAGGACTGGGCCGATCTGAAGCTAGGAGCCAGGAGCTTCCTCCCGGTCTCCCATGTGGGTGCAGGGGCCCAAGGACCTGGGCCATCTTCTACTGCTTTCCCAGGCCATAACAGAGAGCTGGATTGGAAGTGGAGCAGCCGGGACACAAACTGGTGCCTATATGGGATGTTGGCACTTCAGACGGCGGTTTTACCCACTATGCCACAGTGAGAGCCCCTAATAAATATTCGTATTTCCAAACTCTTGTCTTTGAGTTTCACAATACGCATACTTATGGCTCACATTTTAGAAACACACAGGATATCAGAGTCATGTTGGTGCTTCTCAGCTTGTTGGTTATATGTGTTGGGCTGGCACTGTGGAGTCATGGGTAAAGTTGCCACCGGTGGTACCAGCATCCTATATGGTATTAGTTTGTGTTCCTGCTGCTCCACTTCCCATTCAACCTCTTCCTAATGGCCTAGGAAAAGCAGTGGAAGCTGCACCCAGTGTTTGGACCCCTGCACACACTTGAGAGACCAGACTGAAGTTCTTGGCTCCTGGCTTCAGCTAGACCCTTCTCTGGCCATTCTGTCCATCTGGGAAATGAACCAGTGAATGGAAAATCTCTGCCTCTCTTTCTCTCTGTAACTCTGACTTTCAAATAAAAAATCTGTTAAAACATGTGTTTGGTGATGGAATGGAGTAGTTTAAAAGATCGTCTTGCTACTGAAGAGGGAAATAATCTTTCATCATGTGATCATATGTGCTTCATACTCCAAAAAAACCAACAGAGGGGGATTGATTCTCCTAGTTGAGGTTGAAAGTTGGCTTAAAAAGAGATGCTATGTACTTGCAGTACATATTATAGTGTTCATCGAGGAACATGTTGTCTACTGAATTTCTAGAGGAATGCAGTTCATGCTTTTTTGTTTGGGGGTGTAGCCTATGTAGTCTACTACGTTTTCAGATTACATAGTCTCCCAAACAAGTTTCCAGCACATGCTTTCCTCAGTGTCTTAGAGGATCCCTCTCAGATTTCTCTTCTTCTTGCAAGAATAACTTCCTTGCAAGACCCTTACCATTTTTTACCTGGCATTGTATTTATGTTATATTTGAACTTGTACCAATTTGTCTGTTAGATATAATTTGTCCCTCTACATTCCACAGGATAGTAGCACAATTTCTTACAGATGTTAAACACAATGTATAAGTGTCGAAATAATGAATGAGTAAAATGCAAGCCCTTTGATGAATGGGTTACATGATTCAAAGTAGGAGAGTGTGGCCCTCCTTTTTATTCCACCACTCGGTTCCTAGTGACTTATGGCCAATCCTTGATTTATTCTGGGCTAGACTTTCCTTATTTGCAAACTAATTATTTGGGATTAGAGACCCTCAAAGGTCCCTTTCAGTTGTGACTTCCTATGAATTTATGAAATTGGGAGAGCCAGAATAATGAAACTGTAGGGAAGAATAAAGGTTATTATTATAAACATTCTCATACCCAGATAAACAAATCCTACATCTTGCTAGATTTCACTGGAAGAAACTCCATATTCACCAAGCTGGTAACCACCATGACACAGGAAATTACTTTCACTGATTTATTGCTTTGTTTTACTTATTTTAAGAACTTCTCTGGCTATAAAAGAAATGTTTGTATATTCAAGATCTTATATATGAATCAAAAGGGAACAAAAAGAAAAATAGATTATTCACAATTTTATTACCAGATCCAAGTTTGTTTATTTTGTAGAATTTTTTTTTCTTTTCTAAAAGTTTCTAAAAGTTCTAAAAGTTCTTAAAATCAAGATCATGGTCTATTTATCTATTTACTTATCTTTTTTATCGGTGGAGAAAAATGTGCTATTTGTGGACATGCATAATATACTATCTTCTTTATTTAAACATCCCAACTTCCCATCTTAATTAAATGTCTTTGGAGACAGTATTTTAGCCACTGCAATGGGTTGGAGTGACTAAAGACTTCATTTGTGCGGTGTTCTTTAATTTCTCCTCCTTCCTTCTTTTGGTAATAGGTACTGTATTTATATTTGAGAAATCCATTCTAAGTAGTAAATACCCACTCCCATAGGTCTGGGCACATGAATAAACCACAGTGAATGACTGCAGTTTAGTAAAGAAAAATAAATGAATCAAGACAGCTAGGATGGATGGCTACTTCTCTGGGGCTTTTGTGGAGCCACTAAAAGAATGGTACCATTATTTCACCAGAATTAGTAACTATAAGACTGATATGGCCAGCGCCATGGCTCAACAGGCTAACCCTCCGCCTTGTGGCAACAGCACACTGGGTTCTAGTCCCGGTCGGGGCACCGATTCTGTCCCGGTTGCCTCTCTTCCAGGCCAGCCCTCTGCTGTGGCCAGGGAGTGCAGTAGAGGATGGCCCAAGTCCTTGGGCCCTGCACCCCATGGGAGACCAAGATAAGCACCTGGCTCGTGCCATCAGATCAGCGCAGTGTGCCGGCTGCAGCGCACCAGCCGCAGCGGCCATTGGAGGGTGAACCAACGGCAGAGGAAGACCTTTCTCTCTGTCTCTCTCTCACTGTCCACTCTGCCTGTCACACAAACAAACAAACAAAAAGACTGATATAAGCCTGTTTTATCATTTGCCTTATTCTGTTTACCAAATAATGATGTCCACACAGGGAAAACAGAGCTGAAAGATGTACTAAATAAGACTTTTGATGATATTTTCTGATTATCTAGTTCAATCAATGCCTGAAGCCAGTATAACTTTGAATTTCCCACCTTCATGAGTCAATGGAATCTATGACCACCTCAAATTCAGTTTCTGCACCTTAAAAGAAAAGGCTTTGACTAGTGCATATAGATATTTTCCCTATGGAATTTAAGGAAAATTTAGCAGTTTGCAATATTGGATTCATCTATGTTTTTTCTTATTTCTATAATTTTTCAATAACAATATTTTCTATAATAAGCAATGCAACACATTTTTGCAAATTTTGCCCATCTATCTGAAGGCAGTTGTAGACTAGAGTATAATAATTCCACAAAAAGAGATGTTTAAAAAATGATGGGTCTGACTTTCTTTTAAAGGCTGTACATATCATCAAAATGGTGTCCAGAAAGCTTGAGAGCTTAAATGTCATCCACAGTGGTCTCCCTGATACATATACCAAGGCTAATAGGCTCCAACATAAAGTACCTCTATTTGGCATGTATTACTCTGTTAAATGAATTTAGTGAGGCTAAATCTTCCTGAGTCCCTGGCTGGAGCAGCAGTGACTTTTATGTTCATGCTATCATCATACATGCAGTCAGTAATTAAAATGTCCAGACCTTTGTAATAGTGAGAGAATACTGCCCTGGCCCAGATTTCTTGATATAGACAAGGAAGCATCAATGTCAGGAAGGTCACAGGAAAGACTTCTTTTATTTCTCTCCACCTGGACATTTAGTGCTTTTGCTCTCCCATTTTGTATGCCAAAGAATCTAACCAACATTTCTGCCTTCCCCCAGTATGAAGTGGGAATAGACAGAAGAAATTAAAAACAGAAAGACAATTTTCATGTTATGCTATTTTTGTGAGCTGATGTTGATTTTTCTAGACCTGGGAGTCTGAACACTTTCTCTCTCTCATGAACTGTTAGGGTCTTTGGATTTCCCCTACTGATACTAACTCACTATTCCCTTGTAGTTGCATTGAAGTGGTGAATAGTTTGTTTTACCACTGTTGTTATTTGTTCCTCTCACAGTCCCTAGTATTATCATTTATTGTGCCGAGAGAGTGTTTAACAAATACCAAGCAGTACATGACTGGCAAGTAGCAAAATAGTATCAATATAACAGAAGTCTCTGAGAGTCATATGTGACTTTGTCTTCCAGCATATTAGTATTTTGGGCCACCAGTAACAGCAATTGAATGCAAAGTACACTAATAGAGTTAATCACAGCTAACTACAAGGTCCATTCACCTCAAATTCTCCCTCTGGGACTGCTCTGGCCATATGTTCTCTCTAGGAAGTGCTTATTGCATTATTATCTTGTTTCGTTTTGCCCTTCTCCCCCTTAGTTAGCAGTCTCAAGCTTTTCTGTGTGCCCTTCCACTGAGCTTTTATTTTTAAGGAAAACAAACTTTTGTTTAGTATTTATATTGTCTAGAATTCAATACGTTCTATGACATTTTAAAATTATACAACTCTTGGAGTTATCTGTATGAATTTTTGTTCTTTTTTAATAGTGATAAAAGGGTAAGTTGCATAGGTTTTTAGTGTTTTTGCCTTGAACAGTCTTATTCCATAGGCTCAGGTTATTTTTCTGTTATTCAAGATCACATTTATCATGACTGCAAAATGTCTGTTCCTTTGTCTTCTGTCTGATGAGAATTGTTCCACCTTCCAGGTAACCCTTTTTGACAATAGGCCACAAGATGAGTTAATGTCAATTCTCTTTCCTTCACATTTGTCATTCACAGAAATAGCAATGGTATTCTTTAAAACAAAGAGATTTATTTATTTTGAAAATCAGAGTTACAGAGAGACAGAGACAGAGAGAAAGAGAGAGAGAAAGAGAGAGATTCCATTTGCTGGTTCACTCACAAATTGACCACAATAACCAGGGCTGGGCCAGGCTGAAGCAAGGATCCAGGAGCTTCGTCCAAGTCTTCCACGTGTTTGGCAGGGGCCCAAAGACTTGGGCCATTCTTCACTCCTTTTTTCAGGCCAGCAACTGGTAGCTGGATCCAAAATGGAACATCTAGGACATGAACTGGTGCACATATGGGATACTGGCCTTGCAGGTAGCTGCATAACCTGCTACACCACAGCATCAGGCCTAGAAATGGCATTTTTTTCTCCACAAAACTTTGGAGGTCAAACAGTAACAAATTTATAAATGTCTTTTTTTCTTTGCTATAAATATAGCCAAGAAGCCTCTTGTTTGTAATCTTCCAGGTAGAAGGCTGACATAGTCTATTGGCTTTTCTGAGGGATGCATATTAAGAATTTGTCTTGGTCCGTTTTCTGTTGCTGTGACTGTTTTCTACAGTTACAGTAGTCTATAAACAGTAAAGATTTATTTGACTCACTTTCCACATTTCTAAAGGCCAGGAAGTTCAAGATTGGAGGTTGCAGGAGATGATGTCCCTCTTGCTGGTGGGGGCTCTTCAGAGTCAGGGGGCAGTACAGGGCATCCAACTGTGAGACAGAGAATCCCAGCTCAGATCTCTCCAGCTCTTCCTAAGAAGCCAAAGTATTTGGATTAGGGTTCCACCCTCACGACCTCATTTAACCTTATTTTTTCCCCACAGATCCTACCTCCTAAAACCCAAGACAGCTTGAGTTTCCAGACTCTTAACACCTTACAGTGGGGATTAGCTTTTAACAGGAGTTTTGGTGGGGACATTCACACCATAGCAGCATTGTAAGTGGTTTTATCCTTAAATCCTCTCTTATAATTAGCAGACAGCATAACTAACACAGCCTTTGGGAGTTGGAGTATATACATCCCAGCATAGCTCCCTCCAATGAATCTTCTCAACATTCCTCTTCTTTTCTGCTTGCTCTCCTGGCTCTTTTCTATTCTTTATGAGGTATGGGACATATAAGCCCCTAATTCATATTTGGTAATATATACTTTCGCTTCAATATCACTTTGGAAATTGCTGGTTCATGCGTATTCTAGAACTTCCGTTTTAAGCTCTTGTTGCATGCATCTCTATCTACACCTATCTATAGCTATTTTGAACCATATTGCAGACAAGCTGGTAAATTAGTTCATTTCATTTAACTCAAGGAACACGGAAAGCCTGTGTTTTCTTCCATTTTAGAATTCCTTGTATTTTTAAGATACAGAATGATTTAATTTAAACAGCCAGACTTTTAATTTATTTGAAAAAGTGTTGTTGCTCTGAAAACAAATGGAGATACCTTAAACGGCTCTGTGAGTTATGACCACATGGCTCAGCATTGTAGAGTGGTTATAAACGGATGCTTCACATCCTTCAGTGTACACACTCTTCTTGATCACTTTGGTCAGAATATATTTTGCTGGTAATCATAGACTGTCTTCCTAAATATTTACCATGTGGTTTTCTTTTCACATTTTTCTTTTTGCTAGGGCCTGCTTCTACTGGAACCCATGGATTCAGCTCATCATTCTCAGTTTCCAAAGGAATAAATGCCAACCAGCACGATCCATAACAGCAGATGAACCCTGTGTGAGTTCTGAATCACTTTTGAAATATAAGGAACACCAGGACGCAGAGACACTCTGTCTGATTTAAGATTTCTTTATTGACATGTTAAAGCATAATTTTTTAAAAACATGATGAAATCATGATTGTCATACATTTATACAATGAACATATATCTAAGATTTATTTGACTGATTAATTAAATAGTAAGCCAGTGTAATATTATTACTGGTTGTTGAAGGAACTTGAAAAGACACAAATTTATCACCAGATAAGAAGTGCTGAAACACATAGGCAAATGGATGCAAACTGGCAGAATCCTTGAAAAGCTACAGGGCCATAATCAATTTCAATCAGTCAGATATAAGTTGCATTTCTATGTATAGGGATTATTTACATTAGTATCAGTGCACTATAAAATAGCTTTTTCCATATTGGATAATAAAGTACATTGGTCAGAGACAAAGATAAAGAAAACAGAATGAATGAGCTACTAGTCAGTGGACCCATCAAATATCAAAGCCTTTGCAAATATCCTTTAGGGAAACATATCTCTTCTTCAATGCTCTACTTCATATATTTAGAGTGGATAATAAATGCTTATGTCCTATAAGTATACTGTTAGTCAAAGCTTTGTGGTCCATTGCTGCCTTCCTAGAGGCCTGTTTGAACTAGCATAGCATGTGTTATCTCTGCAGCTGATTCTGATGGTCTTCTTGTTGGCTTCTAGTGAGGTAAGGGCTCTTGGAGGCCAATGCCTTTGCTTTGTATATTTCACTCTGCCTGTCTTGATTCCCAGTGGGTGTTCAGATAATGTCCAATGAAGGCATAAACTGAGAGACAGCTATTCTAAAACCCCCTATACTAATGTAAATGATAATTTCTCTCTCTCTCTCTCTAGAAAAAATTATTCAAATGCAAGTACTAAAAAAAAGAACCTCAAGATATATCATGCTTATTTATAGAACAAGTGTTTATTTCTTCATTTTCATGAGCAGTTTTGCTGGAAAATATTATTTGGAGGCTATTGTGCATGCCTTCAGTTATATGTCACGTTTCCTTGAGTGTTCAGAGTACTCTTTGTCCTTACTTTGGAGCATTTGGCATTTATGCTCCAAGGAGCAGCTCTGGTAATGAGAGAATATGTTTTGTGCACTCCTGGTGCTGCCAGCAGTGTTTTCTAACTAAAAATTAATTTTTAAACAGTAGGCTTCTGTGACCATGACACTGTTATTAAAATCTCTTTTTGGCACAATATCCAGCTTTCTTTAGTCATTGTTGATGTTTTCAGTTTAAAAACTCTATAATTTTTTGCTACATTGGTAACTTTTCCCCTAAATTAATATTTAATCCAAAGTATATTGGAAAATAAAATAGAAATGCATTAACATTACATAAGCCTGAAGTTAATGTTAGGGTCTGAAAATTTTACTTAGCAAGTTAGCACAGCATATCCAACCCAACCCCCACAAAAAATGAAAACAGTGGGGGGAAGTGTCCTGACAACATAGTAGGATATTCTACAGTATTTGGAACCAATGGTAAATTAGCAATATTAATAATAAAGGTTCATGAATTTTCTTGATCAAAATAGAAAGGCTATCTTAGTAATTAGGAATTATATTTTTCTTATATATTATTATATTTGAAATTTGTGTTTTCCAGATGTAAAGATTTACAAGAAAAGTGAATAACAGAATTGTTACTGTGTGTTATCTTGAAAATACTTCTCAGTGAAACTCTCTCTCTCTCTCTCACACACACACACAAACACACATACACACACATTTCTGTTTTAGAACAATAATACTTGGCTTCTAACAGCAAAAGTAAGAGCATTTAGTTGTCGATGACAAGTCCTTTTGATAGTAAAGTGAGACTGCCAGGGGCATTTGCTGTTACTTTCTTTGAAATTTTACTCTTTCAGTTTCCAAATGAATCAATTCCCTTTTGGGAAAAAAATAGAACCTCCAATCTAACTATGCTTCTTCAAAAGAAAAATTGCTGGCTAGTTCAGTTCAAGTCAGTTCATTAAGTATCTCTTGACAGTCTATTATATATCAGACCTATTTTTAATTATAAGGGCACAAAAATGAATGACACTTTCAGACTAGTGGGGGGGATAAACACAAATATAATTTCTTGTACAAGGGCATAGGATGGTTAAGGCTTCACTCAAAATTCTCATGAATTCAAGGAAACCTTTTTGCAGTATGTGACCCCTGAGTTGAGAACCGAACAATGGACAAGTTAACGACATGAAAGGTAAAGAAAGGTTCCCAGGTATAGTGTGTATATACGTGTGTGTGCGTGTGTGTGTGTGTTTGCAAGCATGTGTAAATCTTATTTGTTGTTAATTTTCTTTTTACTTAAAAGGGGAGAGAAGAGAGAGAGAGAGAGAGAGAGAGAGAGAGAGAGAGAGAGAGAGATTGAGAAATTCCTACCTGCTGGTTCACTCCCCAAACAACCGCAACAGCTGGGGCTGAGCAAGGCTAAAATCAGGGGCCTAACCTTAATCCTAACTCAATCCAGGTCCCACACATGAGTGGCAGGGATGTAAATACCATCACCTGCTGCCTCCCAGGGGCACATTAGCAGGAAGCTGGAATTTGGAAAGAGCCAGGACTCAAACAGGCTCTCCAATATGGGATTTGGGCATTCCAAGCTCTATCTTAACCATGGCATCAGACATCTGCTGTAGATTTTTCTTAATTACAAACATTAAATGGTGAAATGAGGTACAAGGAGATATGACTGGTGATATGGTGATTTCTTACAACACCTGAAAGTCCACCCTGATTTTTCTATAATGTATAAAGTGACAAAAATTCAGTTAAATCTTAAAAAATTAATTAACAGGAGAGTGTGGATCAGTTTACTTATTTTAGAGATTTCCTGAAATATTCAACAAAGGACAAAAAATCTTAAGTGAGATAGATAGAAAGATTTAGCAGGGACAACACAGATTTTTTTTTTTAAGATTTATTTGTTTTTATTTGAAAATCAGAGTGAGAGAGAAAGAGAGAGAGAGAGACAGAGAGAGAGAGAGACAGAGGTCTTCCATCTGCTGGTTCACTCTCTAGATGGCCATAAACAGACAGCACTGGGCCAGGTCAAAGTCAGTAACCAGGAGCTCATTCCAGGTCTCCCAAGTGGGTGGTAGGGACCCAAACAGCTGGGCCATCGTCTGCTTCTTTTCTCAGGCCATTAGCAGGGAGCTGGATCAGAAGCGGAGTACCCGGGACATGAACTGGCACCCATATGGGATATTGATATCATAGGTGGCAGCCTTACTTGTTACTCCACAACTCTAACCCTGGGCAACAATTTAAGGACAAGTGTAATGGAGGATCTGTTAGAGATTTGGTATTTTCAGCTGTGCCATGTAATGAGTGCTAAGAGAAACTGGCAAAACATGAGGTTGAACCTCATGGGAACTTCACCCATTAACATGACACACATATACATATATGTCTTTATGTAATTTAAAAAATGAAATTGTAGGGACCGGTGTTCAGTGGGTTAAATTCCTGGCCTGAAGCACCGGCATTCCATTTGGGCACCAGTTCTAGTCCCGGCTGCTCCTCTTCCGATCCAGCTCTCTGCTATGGCCTGGGATAGCAGTGGAAGATGGCCCAAGTCTGTGGGCCCCTGCACCTGTGTGGGAGACCCAGAAGAAGCTCCTGGCTCCTGCGTTGGTTCAGCGCAGCTCCAGCCATTGCAACCATATGGGGAGTGAACCAGCGGATGGAAGACCTCTCTGTCTCTACCTCTGTAATTCTGTCTTTCAAATAAATAAAATAAATCCTTCTAAAAATGCAATTGTAATTTTAGAATAGTTTAACATTTACAGAATTCTTGTTGAGAGAGTACCAGAGGGTTCCCACATACTTTAAACCCAACTTCACCTATTACGAACATAGTGTTATGGTAACCTTTTCTATAATCAATGAGCCAATAAAACTTATGATCATTAATTGATGTCCATACTGTATTCATTTATCCAGTGCTCTCTTTCTGTTTTAAGATCCCATCCAGGACCCCACATTGCATTTAGTATTCATGTCTCCTTAGGCTCCTGTTGTTTGCGAGAGTTTCTCAGACTTTCCTGGATTTTTCTGATCAGGACTACTTGAGGCATGTTAGGTATTTCGTAGCTGCTTCTCCACTGGGACATATTTTCTCAGGGCAGTGGATTTTGGGGGAAGAACTGCAGAAAGGCAATTTACCTATCTCCTCATCACTTCCTATCAGGTGTATGTACCAGCAATATAACTGTTGACGTTAACTGGCATTACCTGACTTGAGGTGGTGATGCCAGATCTGTTACAGCAAAGTCGCACTTTTTTTCCTTTTTCCAAATTGTCCTCTTTGGCAAAAACTCTGCATGTGCCACTCAATACAGGAAGAAATATCTATGTAAGCTATATGGGATCCTGCGTGGGGTATTTGTCAATTCACATACCCCAATTTATTTGTTTATAAAAACATTTATTTTCTTCAGCATGAATATTTGGATATTCGTTTTATGTTTTGGGTTGTACTGCGGTGTTTTCTTATTTATTGTTCAAATTATCCTGCTTTCTAACTAGAATATGATGGGCATTCAGCCTAGTGATTAAGATGCTAGCTAAGATGTCGATGTCCCAAATCAGAATGACTGTGTTTAATCTCCAACTCTGGCTCCTGAGTCTAGCTTCTGCTAATGCAGATCTTGGGAAACAATGGTGACGGATCAAGTGCTTGGGTCCCTGCCACCCAAGTGGAGACCTGGATTGAGTTCCTGCCTTGTGTCTTTATCCTCATCCATTGTAGGCATTTGGAGAACAGCTGGCAGTTCCTTCTCTCTCTCCTTTCTCCTCTCCTCTCTTTTCTCTCTCCACTCTCAAATAAATAAATATTTAAAAAATATTCCAGTCTTGGAGCCAGCACTGCTGTGGTGTAGCGGGTTAAGCCACCATCTATAGTGGCAGCATCCCATATGAGTGCCAGTTCGAGTCCCACTGTGCCACTTCTGATCCAACTCCCTGCTAATGCACCAGGAAAAGCAGCAGAAGATGGCCCAAGTTCTTGGGCCCCTGCATCCACGTGGTAGACCTAGAAGAAGCTCCTGGCTTCTGGCTTCTGCCTGGCCCAGTTGGATCACTGCGGCCATCTGGGGAGTGTACCAGTGCATGGAAGATTTCTATGTCTCCTTGTCTCTCATTCTCTCTCTATATCACTCTGCCTTTAAAATAAATAAATAAATCTCCCCCAAATTGCAGTTTCAGCCATAAGAAAGACTTTCATTGCACTCTATGTCCCTCTGAAATACCATCAACTTTGTGGTTTTTCTTTTTACCACTTTCTTTCTGACACTACAGATGCTCCAGGTTCATCTTGTCTATTTTTGTGCCACAGTTCTAGAATCAGTCGATCCTCCAAGGACTTTTAGTTCCTTTTTTGGAAGAAGTTTTTATAAAACAAGATGCCAACATTAGGTGTGCTCAATGCAACTTGGGGGTGACTGCTTCTAGGCCCTCTCTGGTGGCAGAAAAATAAAATATATGTGTGGATATTAACCTGAATATGTAGTTATATCAATGAATATTTCTGTATGTAGACATCTAGATCTCTATTAAGCTGAACATGAGTCCATACTGATGTCTGCAACTATAATCAATTACCATATGGATCATTCTACCCTTCTATCCTTGTGTATCTGTATCCTCACCCCAGTAATAGGAAATCTGGCTCCCACCATCCACTATCCATTTATAATCATTGAATTGCCGTACACAGGGACAGTGGTGTCCATTGTTAGTCTGTGTCTCATACTCCCTCAGAGAATGACTTTACATGATAGAAATAGAGCGTATTGTGACAGTTCTTTTTGCCTTATAGACTCCTCATTTCCAAAGTTATTTAGCTCAGCATTTCCTGACCATCTCCTTCTCTCTTACAGTGAGGCTGTTTCATACATTTGTAATACATTAGTTTGTTTTTTACATATCTGTATTATGTGCCAGTGATGCAGGCAGGTGGATAGGATAAAATTGACTAGATTTGTGAGATGGAGATCATGCCCCCTGTGTGATCTCATGCCCCTGCCTGATCTCAGCTAGATGCCCGCCTGCCAGTCAACAAAGCCACTCCCCTTTGGGAGGAAATAAGGGGCCTGGAGCACGGTGGGCTCCTCCTTTTTTATGGTTGCGTACCCTTGTTGCTGCCTTGTTGCTCTCTGCTTTCTTGCCTGCATGCTTGCTCCAAGTGGCTCCTGGTCTGCTCTCTGCCTGGTATGGACCCAACTTAGCTTCTGGACTTCTTTCTCCTCTGATTAAAGCCCTCACTTTCCTGTGCATTTCTCTCACTGAATATAATCCTTAAAAACTTACCATGTTGTCTGCTCTAAGTATTCAGAATTCTTCTCTGAATAAATGGCAAGAACACACAGGATTATTAATATTCAAAATTATTAATAAGCAGGACAATGTCACCAAGATCGCCTGACTAGTGAAGTGAGCATTTTAAGATTTGCATAAAGATTATTCTGAACTGTAAAGTTCTATTGGTTTTCAAAACTGCTTAGTGTCGTGTAGTCATTTTATAGCACCATAAGGAATAGTTTCACTGCCCTAAGCATATCCTATGCTTCATTTATTCCATCTTAACACTCTTCTACTAATTTGAACCCCAAACATTGAACTGTTTATCATTTCTACAGATTGTCTTTTACAGAATGTCATATAACAAGAACCATAAATTTTGTGTTTTTTTTTTTCTTAGTAAAATCCATTTAAGATTCTCTTATGCTTTGCCATGGCTTTATAGTCCACTTTTAAAAAGATACTAAACATTTTGATTCTATTGAAGGATATTTGGGATGCTTATAAATAAAACTGCTACAACATCTGTGTCTAGGTTTTGTGTGGACATAGTTTTCAAATGAGTTGCACAAGTAATGTGAGTTTGATTGAGGGATGATATGATAATTTCTTTACATAAGTTGTAAATAAGTCCTTTGAAATATCTTATCCTAGGATGTGGTTTGCTTTCTATCTACAGTATATTTAGCAGAGATGATGATTTTAATTTTAATAAATTACAGCTTATCAATTTTTACTTTTATGGATCAGATGTCATATGTAAGAAATCATCGTCTATGATAAGGAACTTCCCATCATATGTCATCAGGGAAATGCAAATTAAACAAGGGCAACACCATTACACATTGATTTGAATGGCTAACATCCAGAACACTGACAACACCAAATGCTAGCGGGACTATGCATTAACAGCAACTATCATTCATTGCTGGTGAAAATGTAAAGTGATACAGCCTTTGGGAAGACAGTTTGGCACTTTCTTATAAAGATAAATATAATCTTCCCATATGATCCAGAAATTGTTCTTCCTTCTGTTTGTCTAAATAAAGGAGTTGAAAACTTATGTGAAAACTAGCACATATAATGGCACCCTCATCAATAGTTGTCAAATATGGAAGCAACCAAGATGGCATTTAGTAGATGAGTGGATAAATAAACTATAGTGCATTCATACAATGTAATATTATTTAGCATTATAAAAAATGAATTGTCAAGCCACGAGAAACATAAAGGAAACTTTATCTACAATATTACTGAGTAAATGCAGCCAATCTGAAGAGGACACAAACTGTATAATTCTAACCAAATGACATTCTGAAAAGGGCCAAACTGTAGAGGTAGGAAAAATAGCAGTGGCTGCTTGAGATTGGGGTTAGAGATAGATGAATAGGCACAAAGGAATTTTAAGGCGATCAAACTATTTTATATGATGCTGTAAACGATGCAATTATACACTTGTTGAAAACCCAGAACATCCAACATCAAGAAGGAATCCTAATATATACACTATGGACTTGACATGATGGTGATGTAACAATTGCAGCACTCCATCAAGAAATGTTAATGATGAAATAGTGGGTTCAGTGTTTTATTTTGAAGAGTACTATTCATCTAGTTCTTCTTATGTAAGATTGGTAGCTTTTTTTTGTTTTGTTTTCAAGGAATTGGTGTGTTCTGTCTAAATTATCAAATTTATCGGCATGGATTATTCATAGTACTCTTTATTATTTGCTTAATGCCAGTAAAATAAGTAAATATGACTCAGTGTCCATTTTTGATATTAGTAGTTTTGTTCTTTCTGTTTGATTCTTGGTTAGCCCTCGCTAGAACATTATTAATTGACTTGATCTTTTCAAAAAGTATGTTTTGGTTTCATGGGTGTTATTATACTGCTTTTGTGTTTCAATTTCATTTATTTCTATTCTGCATTTCATTTTTCCCCCCTCTGATTACTTTAGACTTATGTTGCTCTTCTTTCTCCAGTATCTTGAAGTGCAAGCCTAGGTTATGGATTTTACACATAATTTACATTACCTATAATGTTTTCCATATAACATTACCTATAGTGCAGTTTCTTTGAGACAATGCCTACTGCATCTCTTAAACTTTGTTAAGCTATATTTTCACCTTTTATTTAGTTAAAATAGTTTTTAATTTCATTTTTATTATTAATATAAAGAAAACTGATTTCATGTATTTCATAGATACAATTCTAGGAAGATAACCATGCTTTCCACCCCCCTCAATTTCCTTCCCTCCCTAAATTCAACCTCCTTCCTTTCCTTTAATTTTTGTAATAACATAATTTCCTTTTTAAAAGATTTATTTATTTATTTGAAATGCAGAGTTGCAGAAAGAGAGAAAGAGAGAGATCTTCCATCTGCTGGCTTACTCCCCAAAATGGCCACAATGGCCAGGGCTGGGCCAAGCTGAAGCCGGGAGCCAGGAGCTTCTTCCACGTCTCCCACTGTGGATGCAGAGGCCCAAGTATTTGGGCCATGTTCCTCTGCATCCCAGGCACATCTGCAGGGAACATGGCAGTGACCTGGAATAGAAGTTGAGCAACTGGGACTCGAACTGGCACCCATATGGGATGCTGGTGCCACAGGGAGCAGCTTTACCTGCTCATGCTACAGCACTGGCCCAGAATTTCCTTTTGATTCATGTTTTTTTCAAACTATTGTTGACACTGGCCAACCATCTTTCTGTTACTGATTTCAGGTATGGTCTGACAACATACTTTGTGTGATTTTATTATTTTAAATGTGTGAGTTTTATTTTTGGACTTGAATATGGCCTATCATGATGAGTGTGCATGGGGTCATGGGAAGAACTGCTGGATGTACTATTTTACAAATGTAGAACAAATGATCAACTTCTTTATAGTACTATTCAAAATCCTCACTGATTTCTCTTGCTTGATTTGTCAATTACTGAAAGAGCGATGTTGAAGTTTCCATCTATAGTCTTGCAGTTCCAGCAGTTTTGCCTCGTGTATTTTGAGGCTCTGTTGTTAGTTGCACAAGAGTGTTATGTCTGTTTGGAAAACTGACAACTTCTTCATTATATAATGCCCTTCTTTTCCTCGAAAAATTTCTTTGCTCTGCTTAATCTCTTTTATCTGAAACTACCGTGGCTACTCTTCTTTTGATTAGTGTTAACGTGGTATATTTGTCTCCATCTTTTCTCTTAAACTATTGTGGTTTTTATATTAGATGTGTGTGTTTAGTAGAGAACACATATTTAGTTCTTGATATATTTATGCCTATCTTAATATCTTTATTTAAACTGATTTATTTAGACCTTTCTGATTTAAGGCTATTATTAATTTATTTGGCTTAGCAACGACCATGTCTGTAATTGCTTAACAATTTCACTTTTCTTTTTTTCTTTTTTATTCCTATTTATCCTGCCTTCTTTGGCTTTACTTCAATATTTTATATTATTTCATTTAGATCTTATTAAAATTTTTAAAATTTTTCATGATTTTAATAATTTTTTTTGGACGGGCAGAGTTAGAAAGTGAGAGAAACAGAGAGAGAGAGAGAGAGAGAGAGAGAGAGAGAGAGAGAGAGAGAAAGAGAGAGAAAGGTCTTCCACCATTGGTTCACCCCCCCAAATGGCTGCTAAGGCCGGTGCACTGCTCTGATCCGAAGCCAGGAGCCAGGTGCCTCCTCCTGGTCTCACATGCAGGTGCAGGGCCCAAGCACTTGGGCCATCCTCCACTGCCCTCCTGGGCCACAGCAGAGAGCTGGACTGGAAGAGGAGCAACCGGGACAGAATCTGGTGCCCCAACTGGTTCTAGAACCCAGTGTGCTGGCACCACAGAACCAAGTGAGCTGTGGCACCAGCCGATTTTAATAATTTTTAATGTAAATTTAAAACTAATGTTTAGGTCTGCTAAACACTTTGAAAAGCACTACTAAGTATTTACAAGTACTACTCAGTTTCATGCTTAGTGCAGGTACTGTATAGCAGAGTATGCTCAAGTCCTCTCTTCCTTATTGTTGCAACTCAATTTAATTATCCTGATGTTATAATAAATTACTCCATTATTTTTGAAAAGTTATATTTTAGATCAATTAAGGGTTAGAAAAATAAATATGATTTTTCCTTCAAACTGCTGTTTGTCTTTTACTGATGAGTTTCTTTGGTTTTTGTTAAGAAATTCTTTCCCTTTCATTCTAAAAATTTATGTTTTATTTGAAGGAAAGGGAGAAAGACATACAGAAACAGAGATCCCATATTCTAGTTCACTCTCCAATTGGTCACAACAAGCTCAGCTGGAGACAAAGTCAGGAGAGAGGAACTCAATCCAGGTCTCCCATTTGAGTGGCAGGGACTGTATTACTTGAGCCTTCACCATGCCTTCCAGAACCTGAATTAGCAGGAAGTTGGTGTCAAGAGTAAGAATGAGGAATTGAACCCAGGCTCTCTGATGTGAGATGCAGGAGTCTTCATTGCTTAGTTTCTTAACCAGTAGGCTTAATGTCCACTACCTCTCATTCATTTTTTGAAAGATTATTTCCATAAATGTAGAAGCTTTCCCCTTCAAGATTTTCAATATTTTTTCTCCATTTTCTCCCAGCTTGTATAGTATTCATGGGAAGCCCAAATGTAATTCTTACCATTGTTCCACTGTGGGTATGGTTTCTCCCCATCTGCAAACTTCTCTCAGGATTTCCTCTTTGCTTTTAGTTGTCCCCAATTTGACTATGATGTGCAGAAGGTATAGTTTGTTTGTATTCCTTTTGCGTGGTGTTCTCTGAGCTCTTGAATTTGATTTAGTGTATGTCATCAAATTTGGAAAATTATTGACAAGTATTCCTTCAATTAATTCTTCTGCTCTGTTGTTTATGTCTTCTAGTATTCAGTTACGAGTATATCTTTTTTAAATTCTTCCAGAGTGCTTACATGTTTTTCTGGTTTTCCTGTTTTTTGTTTGTTTGTTTGTTTGTTTTTTGTTTTTGTATTCTTTTTTCTCCCTTGCCCTTCAGTTTGGAAGGTTCCATTGGTGTTGCTTCAAAGTTGTTGCTTTTTGTTCATTTATGCCAAGTGTACTAAGAGTTGGGATTTTTAATTTCTTGTAACAAAGTTTTAATTTGTAGCATCTCTTTTAATTCCATGTTATATTTTCTGTATATGTACTTT
Organism: Sylvilagus floridanus; assembly: GCA_949820135.1. Classification (NCBI taxonomy): domain Eukaryota; kingdom Metazoa; phylum Chordata; class Mammalia; order Lagomorpha; family Leporidae; genus Sylvilagus; species Sylvilagus floridanus. The sequence goes on along the minus strand of OX463242.1, from coordinate 28,639,523 downwards.
CATCACACATCTGTTCTTGCAAGTTGTCTACTTTTCCTATTAGAACCCTTAACACATGAATCATAGTTGTTTTAAATCGCTTAAAAAATTCCAACAGCTGTGTCATATCTGAGTCTGGTTCTGAAACTTTGTCATTTCATATTATAATTTTACTTGTTCTTTGGAATGATGCATATTTTCTTTGATCAAGTGCCAAATATTTTATCCATCAACAGAAACTAAGATAAAGAGGCTTAAACATAAGAACTAATAAAGTGAGAAACTGGGTTGTGAATACTATTTGGTACTGAATAAGTGTTGCATGTTTCGAATTCCTCTCACATGCTCCTTTCCTTCTTGATTCTTGGCGTCTCTAAGCATGCCTCTTCAGAGAGGGCCTGTGGCAGTAACATTTTGAGCTGTAATCCACTTCCTTACACTAGAGGCATATTGGTATGGTTGTAAATTATGGGGAGGGGATTGTTCTATCATCTCTTCCACTAACCAAAGATCAAGGCAGGTAGATGGGAAAGGACTGGAGTGAGAGGAGTATCCTCCCTCATGGTCTTGGCCAAAACTCTGGCAATGTGGATCTCCTTGAAGGAGCCTTTGTTATGAAAAATGTTGTGTGCCCATTTCCCAACTAAATCTTCTTTCCTGTCCCTTGTCCAGGCCAGGAAGGGTCTATCTTGGATTCTCACTGTGAGAGCCTTGTGAAATTTCTGAAGGGAGGGTTCAGGGAAGTGCTGGGGCTGGCCTAGGACTGTGGTTTTAATTTCTCTTGATCATGCTAATACACACTCAGCCCCCAGCAATTTGTCAAAATTACCATTTTAGTTACACATCACTTTGTGGCTCCAGTGGCTTTTGTTCTATGTAATTAAATGTGTGCTATAATTCTCAAATTCATGTCTTTCCAAATGTTTGCAGTAGTGGTTTGCCCATAAATTCAGTTCTTTTACAGGTCCAGGTAAAATCATTAGTTTTCAGTTTGTTTAACATTTTAATATTGTGAGATTTGAAGGCAGTTACTGAGATCTTTATATATTAGGACAGAAACACAAATCTTCCTAAATACTTAAAAATTCCTCTTAACATAAATTAAATATGATGCTAATCCCATTCTCTAAAAATGCAGAATTTTTTATGCAAGTATTGTGATGCAATGGGTTAAGCCACAAATTTGAGGCACCTACATTCTATATTAGAGTGCCTGGAATTGAGTTCTCCTCTATATCTTTTTTTTTTTAAGATTTATTTATTTTTCCTGAAAGTCAGAGTTACACACACACACACACACACACACACACACACACACAGAGAGAGAGAGAGAGAGAGAGAGAGAGAGAGAGAGAGAGAGAGAGAGAAAGAGGTCTTCCATCCTATAGTTCACTCCCCAGTTGGCCACAACGGCTGGAGCTGTGTGGATCCAAAGGCAGGAGCCAGGAGCTTCCTCCGGGTCTTCCACACAGGTGCAGGGACCCAAGGACTTGGGCCATCTTCCACTGTTTTCCCAGGCCACAGCAGAGAGCTGGACAGGAAGTGGGAACAGTTGGGTCTTGAACTGGCACCCATATGGGATGCCGGCGCTTCAGGTCAGGGCGATAACCCGCTGCACAACAGCACCAACCCCTCTGTTTCTAATCCAGCTTCCAGCTAATGCATTTGGAGAGGCAATGGATGATGACTCAAGTATTGGGATCTGTCCACCCACAAGGGAGACCCAGAGGGAGTTCCTGGCTCCTGGCTTTGGCCTGGCTAAGTTGAGGTATTCGGGGAGTGAACCAGTGGATGGAATATATTGTGCACTCTCTCTTGTTCTCTCTCTCTCTTTCTTTCTCCCCCTCCCCCCCTGTCTTCTCTTTCTAACACTCTTTCAAATAAATTACTAAACTTACAAAATAAAGTAAAATGGGGGATATCTAGTTACAATCTTTATTGCAGGTTTTATTCCTCAGTGAAATAAAATAATGCCATGCTTCATGTCATGCCAAAGCTCTGTGAATATCACATGTATGGCTATAAAAGCTTTTTATACCTCCAGAGCTTCCTCTTTGGAGTCCATCACCCTTCACCACTGGATGTGTTAGGGTCACTGCCATCGTGGGATGACAACTAGACCAGGTTTCCCAGAGCCTATGCATTCCTCTCAGAGGCATTGCTGTCCCTCCCAGGCACTGCTGGAGTGTAGGAAATAGAGACTAAAGTACAGATAATCATTGATCATTGGGTACACGAATCTCCATCTCTACTCATTTCTGGACATCGCAGTCTTGCTGTTTATTCTAGCCTTTGATTCTCTCACCTTTCTCTTTCCCCATTGGAAACACTCTTTATAGTTTCAACATATTAAGTGTTTAAAGAGCTCTTTAAGATACCAAATATTATTAGCAAAGTCAGAAAAATAAATACCTTCCTGGAAGAAAAAAACCCCTCAATTTCCTGTTGACTATATATTTAAATTTGGTAGACTAGATGCTTTCTCAGTAGACTATGCATCATAACATCAGTAACTTTGTGCACCTTTGTGTGAACACATCCTTGAAAAGCTGTACACAGGAAATGCAGCAGCAAACATGAGTATTCAGAAATATTTGCATTTAACAGCACCCACTGGTTTTTATTTTCCTTTTTCCTGTTACACTACCATCTTTAACCCAGATTTTAAAACTGCAAAGGGGAATTGCTAGAATGTTCTCTGCTTTTGTAGTGAAGCAGACACAGACTTCTGATTATATAGCCTTCAGATATTCTGAGAATCCCTATTCCAACCCAGCTGTATATGGGAATAGATTAACATGCCTTAATTTCCATGTTATTCTCTCATTGTTTCTGCATGGACTTCATAAATGGTATCAAATAATAAATTCTTAAAGAGTTCCCTTGCTACTACGGTATTTGAATAGTCATGAACGTTAAAATCAAGAGTGTTCCTGTCAAGAATATAGTAAAAGATCCACAGTAAATCAAAGAGAGTTATTTGTAATTTGTGAAGCTAATAAATACTTCAGTTATGGAACATAGAGAAATAGACAAATTGCAGTATTATGGGAACAAATTCCTGATTTTAAGAACTGAAATCTGGCCTTCTACCTCCAGAACTATTTCTCTTTTCATAATAAATTTGTTTACAAATGACAGCTCTGGTAATTTTACTTGATACGTGTGTGTGGTAGGTTGTGAGAAAGCCTGTTTGGTCCGCATGTGCCAACATGCAATGTGGTAACAAACATTTATGCAGCTGGGAAGGTGTGGGGGGTGCTTTCTAGTACATTGCACGTATTTACTCACTGTATTTTTACAACAACCTTAGAAACATCACTACTCTTACTATTGCATTTTTATAGATTTGGCACCTGAAGTTAAATAACTTGACCAAAGCTACAGAGCAATAAGCAACTCAACCTCAGTCAATCCAGGGGTTAAGTCCAGTAAATCTGTTTCCAGAGTCTGTGCTTTTATCTTCTAGGCAGCTCATCATATGCATTATTTTATTAATATCTATGTAAATAACAGCACAAAATGAATATTGTATTTTATTTGTTCCCAAACTATCAATGTATTTCCTTGTGTGGTAGTGATTTTAAAGTAGAATGATAAAGGATTACTTTGTCTCCTTTTTGAAATAGCTTTCTATACTCCATTTCACTAGTTTCTTAAAGCTAAGAAATAACATGATATTAGAATTAGGCCCCAACATAGCATTAAGGTACAGCTTATGTATTAATAATTGGTATACTAAATATAATGCAGTAAAATGTCAGATTATTATTACATAGTGGGCATTATATGATTTTCTTATTATTTATTAAGAGAGAACATACAATGATAAAATAGCATATAACGTTGTGAATTGATTTGAGTAAAATATTGCAAGTGCTTCGTTCACCTGTACAACCTCTAGATGCCTTCCAATACTTTCTGTTAATTCATCATTCAAATTGCAATCAAAAAGCTAAATTCCAAAGTAGTCAACAATTTTTCACAATGGATGTAATGTGAGAAGAGACCATATTTCTTAACTTCAGGATGTCAGGGTGTCTTCTGGGATAAATGGTATTTTGAATATGCTCACTATTAACTTCCCCTTCCAGGACACAGATTGGGTTTGTTATCAGTTATATTGATGGGTTGTCCTCAGATGGTTGAAGATGGGGGCTGTAGGCATGATTGAAATCTGTAGGCGGAAGAGACAACTGCAGTCCCCGGAGGTGTTAGAAGTCTGCAGTGTTTGAAGGTCTGGTGCTGCCATTTATATTTCTCTTCCCTGGAACTCTTCCTTCTTAACAGATTTTGAACTAAAAATAAAGAAAATCTCCCATACTCTGTTAGAAGTTTAATTTTTCAAAGAAATCTTGCCACCTTCTTTGGAAAAACTTCTAATGAATTTTACACCCTTACCTCCTTTTTTAAATTTCTTCCAATCTGGCCATATTTTTCTTTAAAAATATGAACATTAAGGTCATCATTGCCTTATATTTTCATGACTAACATGTTTGTTTTCCATAATTCTCTAGCAACTTTGAATTCTTGGAACCAGTGTTCATTAAATGTATGCTATGATGACTTCTATTTGATAATTAGTAAAACCTCTTAAAGTTTAATCACCCCACATACTATTGATTATATGTGTGTGTGCGTGAGGCATAGACACTGTACTTTTAACTTGTAAGTATTAAAGCCAGTGAACTGCAAATAAACATGCTTTTATTTATGTTGCTTCAAATGAGTTTTTTTGATAAATCTATATTTTATCACTGGAAGTATATATCAAAATACCTTCAATATACTTTTGAAACATGTATTCTATTTCAATTTTTTACATGATTCAAAGTGAATAAGTCTCTCTAGAAGAGAGAATTTGTCCCTGAGGATCTGGTTACATGCAAATTTCATTTAATTTTAAAAATCTATATATATATATATATATTTTTTTTTTTACAGGCAGAGTGGACAGTGAGAGAGAGAGACAGAGAGAAAGGTCTTCCTTTTGCCGTTGGTTCACCCTCCAATGGCCACCTATATTTTTAGAAATTTATTATAGGCCTGCGCTGCGGCTCACTAGGCTAATCCTCTGCCTGTGGCGCCAGCACACCGGGTTCTAGTCCCAGTTGGGGCACTGGATTCTGTCCTGGTTGCTCCTCTTCCAGTCCAGCTCTCGCTGTGGCCCAGGAAGGCAGGGGAGGATGGCCCAAGTTCTTGGGCCCTGTACCTGCATGTGAGACCAGGAGGAGACACCTGGCTCCTGGCTTTGGATCGGAGCAGCGCGTCGGCCATGGCGGCCATTTAGGGGGTGAACCAATGGAAGGAAGACCTTTCTGTCTCTCTCTCTCTCACTAACTCTGCCTGTCCAAAAAAAAAAGAGAGAGAGAGAGAGATTTATTATAATGATTTTTGATTAATAGTTTTTTAAAAAAGATTTATTTATCTGAAAGTCAGAGTTACAGAGAGAGAGAAGGGGAAGCAGAGAGAGAGAGAGAGAGAGAGAGAGAGAGAGAGATCTTCCATCTGCTAGGTCACTCCCCAGTTGGCCACAACACTGGAGCAGGGCAATCCGGAGTCAGGAGCCAGGAGCTTCTTCTGGGTCTCCCAGGAGGGTGCAGGGGCCCAAGGTCTTCGGCCATCCTCCACTGCTTTTCCAGGCCATAGCAGAGAACTAGATGGGAAGTGGAACAGCTGAAGCCGGAACTCGTGCCCATATAGGATGCCAGCACCACTGTGGCAGCTTTATCTACTATACCATGGCACTGGCTCCTGACTGGTAGTTTTAGAGTAATCTAAATCTATAGTTTTGGTTGTTTTTAGATGTCTGCAGTTACCAATACTAGTAAGGAGGTGAATTAACTGAAATAATATTCTAATGAATATGCATTGTTTTGGGTTCTAAATGGTTAAATTCTGGTAAATTTACAAATTTCAAAAGTTAATAGCAGGGGTTGGCACTGTGGTATAGTAGATAAACTTTGCCTGCAGTACCTGCATCCCATATGGGTGCCAGTTCATTCCCCACCTGCTCCTCTTCTGATCCAGCTCTCTGCTATGGCCTGGGAAAGCAGTGAAAGATAGCCCAAGTCCTTGGGCCCCTACACCTGTGTGGGAGACCCAGAAGAAACTCGTGGCTCCTGGCTTTGCATGGGCCCAGCTCCAGCCATTGCAGCCATTTGGGGAGTGAACCAGCAGATGGAAGACCTCTCTGTCTCTCCCTCTGTCTGTAACTCTACCTCTCAAATAAATAAATTAAACCTTTAAAAAAGTTGACAAGATTTTAAAAAAAGTTAATAGCAACTTTTAAAATGCAAATATATTTTGAAATAAGAGAAGCAATGCTGTGTCACAGTTCCTGAACAGCCTACTTTTGGGTTTGGGGCATATTTCCTGGACAAAATATTTTCAGATACAGTGGATATCACAAGGAAAATAATCAAGGGAAAATTTCAGAGTCTTAGATTGGAAAGGTTCTTGGAAGTATTTGGTCAAACTTCACCAGGGTAGAATTACCTCAAATAAAGGATAGTTGAACTGTTCCCATGATCTTATCTTTTCTGCCCTAAATGTAGCTTAGTCATTCAGATTAAACAATACTCAAAGGCATTTGTCTCTACTCTTTGGACTTGTCTCCTACTTAGGAGTTATTGTGTATTGTTCCACAGATTTCCTTTATTTTGTTATAATCAGCTAGACCTTTAGTGTTTGGAATGAATGAACTGCATAGTAGAACATTTACCATCTTGATCATCACATCATCACCATCATTGTCTATTGATTTAAGATTGCATATTTTGTACTCATTTTTAAAAAAGATTTACTTATTTGCTTGAGAGGCAGAGATATATACAGAGAGAGGGAAATACAGAGAGGGAAGACTTCTATCTGCTGGTTCACTCCCCAAATGGCTGCAATGGCCAGAGTTGGGTTGATCTGAAGTCAAGACCAGGAGCTTCCTCCAGTTTCCCATGCAGCTACAGAGGCCCAAGTGGGTCATCTTCTACTGCTTTCCTAGGCTATCAGCAGGGAGCTGGAAGAGAAGTGGGAGCAGGCAGGTATCTAACCAGCATCCATATGGGATGCTGGTGCTGCAACCATATGCTTAAACAACCATGCAATGGCTCCAGCCCCTATTTTGTACTTTATAATGTGTTACCTTTATCTTTTCAAAACTATCGTTTTTGGTTTGTTTCCATTGCAAATCCATAGAAATGACATTTCCCTCCAAATATTTTCACAGACCTTTTAATCTTAGGAGTAAGTGTAGTATCATTAGATAAGCACATCCATGGCTCCTTAAGAAAGAACCATGAGAATGGTACTGCAGGATTACATTTTAACTGCTGTCAGAGAACATGCCTTTAAGTCCTATTATACTTAGTTACATGATTCAGCACTTCATAAAATACCTTAGAATTTAGTAGATAAAACATGGGCCTCTTTTGTCTTATATGCGGAAACTTCAAAAAATTCATGGAAAGCTGTGTTTTATGAAAAACTACACAGAGTTTTGTTTTTTGTACCAAATTAAGTTTCTCTTTAAACTCCTTTCTCCATGAACTGTTTGAAGCAGCCATGTGTGTTTTGCTTAACATAATTAAGCAAAATGCTACTTAAGGTATAAATCATTCAAATTAATTAATTAATTCCAGTAACGTACTTGACAGCTAACAGCTAAAATATCTTTGGTATTTACTGGAAGATTGTGTCATCTCTAGAAATATCACATGCTGGCTTACACCTGAGGAAGGATTGTCTTAATCCCTATACACCAACAATTTTAACACAGTAACCTTTTCATTATCTGCTAAGATATACAAGAAATAGTTAAGCTTGCCTGGCAGGCACATTCAACTTTGCAAGCTTGACTGAACTTAGCTGGGTTCCAACAGAATGATTCAAGGCAGGATATGAAAAACAGGGGTGGGGGGGGAATTCAGATTTAGTTAGAAGCGACATGATTATGAACATTTAGACACTGCTGAGCATGCACTAGCCTTTTCTCTGCTCTATTTTTTTATTCCCCAAACTAAGGACACCTGAGGCACCTAGCAGTGAGTGTTTCACTCATCTGGAAGGATTTATAAACAGCTTGGTCATTATAGCTCTGGCTTTGTTTCGTTTTGTTTTCCCCTAATAGTTCAGTGAGACCCACATTGGTAGCACAAGAGTAATTGACCATGTAAAACAGTAATCAATACACTCAACTTACCCTTCAAATTTTAATGTTGAGAACAGATTTGTTTTTGGAAAATGTATTTATTGAGATCATGTTTTTCTTTTTCTCAGTGACCAAATAACCATCTGTAATTAATTTTATATTTTTGTTAAATGCTTTCAGCAGATCCCAAAGAAGGGAGTTGAGCAACTTCTTTAAAGAGGATATTGCTGTGTGTGTGAGTGTGTGTTTGTGTGTGTGTGTGTCCTCTCTGCTACATATGATATAAAATTTAATACAGTATAGGGCATATATTAAATATAATGCAATATATAGTGATATAATAAAAATACAGAACAGCCAGGGCCTGCATTGTGGCACAGTGGGTTAAACTGTCACCTGTGATGCTAGTATCACATCTGAGCACTTGCTCCAGTCCCAGCTGCTCCACTCCTGATCTAGCTCCCTGCTAATGTGCCTTACTCTCCCATTCTCTGTGATTCCTCCTTTCAAATAAATAATATAAACACTTTAAAAAGTACTTAATGTAAAAGAAACATATAATATACAAAAGTATGTTACATATGATCATGTATATTATAAAACATAACAAATTATAATATAAAACATAAACTGAATAATTGAAAGAGGATGACAAAAGTGTGACAAAACTTTCATAAGGGCTGTACAGAATGCATTTACAATAGATGTACAGAATAGATGTAATGTGTACAGAAGATATGTGTTCTTTTAACTTTTTCTGAAAGTTGAAATTATTTGAAATTTTAAAAATAAAAAATGGGGGCTGGTGCTGTGGCGCAGTAGGTTAATCCTCTGCCTGCGGTGCCGGCATCCCATATGGGCTCCAGTTCTAGTTCTGGCTGCTTCTCTTCTGATTCAGCTCTCTGCTATGGCCTAGGAAAGCAATAATAGGTGGCCCAAGTGATTGGGCCCCTGTACCCACGTGGGAGACCCGGAAGAAGCTCCTGGCTCCTGGCTTTGGATCGGCACAGCTCTGATCTAAAGGCCATTTGGATGAGGCCATTTGGGGAGTGAACCAATGGAAGGAAGACCTTTCTCTGTCTCTTCCTCTCACTGTCTGTAACTCTACCTCTCAAATAAATAAATACAATCTTTCAAAAAATAAAAAAAGTATTTGAAATCTGTGCCAAAAATAGAGAATCCAAAATTTCTGTTAAATCATCCCAAATTCATGAGTTTCAAAATGTAACTATTTTATTTCTTATTAAAGATTTATTTATTTGAAAGGTAAAGAGAAAAAAATAAAGATAAAGAGAGAGCAAGCTTCTATCTGCTGGTTCACTCCCCAATGCCCCAACTGCCTGGGCTGGGCCAAGCTGAAGCCAGTAGCCAAGAATTCCATCTGGACCCCTCACATAGGTGTCAGGGGCTCAAGTACTTGAACCATCCTCTACTGCTTTTCCCAGGCTCATTAGCAGGGAGCTGGGAAACCTAATAGCAGGGATTCAAACAGACATGTTGATATGGGATGCCAGCAAGTCAAGTGGTGTCCTAACCTGCTGTGCTGAATGCCAGCCCTAAAGCAATGCAGCTTTTTTTTTTAATTAAAAGATTTTTATTTATTTATTTTACAGGTAGAATTACAGACAGTGAGAGAGAGAGAGAGAGAGAGAGAGAGAGAAAGGTCTTCCTTCTGTTGGTTCACCCCCTAAATGGCTGCAACAACCAGAGCTACGCCGATCAGAAGCCAGGAGCCAGGTGCCTCTTCCTGGTCTCCCATGTGGGTGCAGGGGCCCAAGAACTTGGACCACCCTCCACTGCCTTTCCAGGCCACAGATGAGAACTGGATTGGAAGAGGAACAGCTGGGACTAGAACTCGGTGCCCATATGGGATGCCAGGGCCACAGGTGGAGGATTAACCTAGTGTGCCACAGCGCTGGCCCCTCAATGCAGCTTTTTTTAAAAGAACATATTTGAGAGTAGTCTGCATAAATCAGGGCCATTTTCCCCTTAACATTTCAGTGTGAATATTTCCTAGGAACAAGGATATTCTTTTATGTAATGATTATGCAGTTGTCTAGTTCCTAATAATAATACAATATTGACATTTTATTTTATATTCTGAATTTTTCTTATCAATGTTCTTTGCAGTAACCCCCCACACCCCAAAAAAATAGAGCCCAAGATTACATATTACATGTAGTGGTCGTTTTGGCTTAGTCTCCAATCTGGAAAAGTCCCTTAGTCTTTCATGATAGTGACATTTTTGAAGAGTCTAGGCTACTTATTTTATAGAATGTTTCTCAACTTGTTTCTCCGGTATTTGCTCATGATTTTATTCAGGTTGTGCATTTCTGGCTGAAAAATAACAAAAGTGATGATTTCTTCTCAGGATATCAGATTTGGCATGAACACTAATAGCTGGTTTGTTTTTATTGTTTTCTGTTGTGATTAACATACTTTTTCTTCCAAAAACCCAGTGGAATATTAAAGAGTAAACATAAGAGGTGAGACAGCTGAGATTTGATTTTTATTGGCACAACACAGAAGGTATTCCCAATGGGAAAGATATTTTCAGCTTGGATCCTGACTGGGGAGTCACTTTTCCTGCAGAGAATATTGAAAGCACCACTTCCACTCCAATCTCATGCCCTTTTTACTAGAAAGGTTGGTGTAACACTGATCAAATAGTGGGAAAAATTCTAACCCCAACAGAACCAATCATGCTCAGAGCATGGAAACACATGACAGGAGGTCTAGTCTGGGCTGTCAGAGAGAAGTGCTATTTCTATAAGGGCAAGAAAGTGCGTGGCAGGTGTGTTTGTTAAAACTGATATTTAAAGTCTGATAGTGAACAGCAGTCTATTGAATACAAAGGTGTGGATGTAAATTTTTATTTGTTAACAACACTTGATCAAGGGTTGGTTATTTCTGACTTGTGGTTTTTCCTGGTGCCTAACTTGTGAAGGTGAATAGAATAGGACAAATTTGACCTAGAACTCTATCTCAGGTCTGATTCTAGCTTTTTCCAACAGCTCTAGATTTGACTCCAACTTAAATATCTCTAACTCAATTTTCTTATTGGTTTTGGCTTTTCCTGTACTTTATTTGGAAAGATTGTAGTCAATCCTCAGTTCTGGATTATTTCCTTTGTCTGCAAGTTCTAGTTGAACTGTAAGGTATTTATCCTAAATTTCATTGTCTTAGCTCTTTTGTGCCTCTCTGCTTCCTTTGTGAAATTTCAGTGCTTCCCACTTATTCACTGTAGATGTTTTCAGGTACACAAGGAAAACGGTATTAACATACTGCTCATCATTTATAATTTGTGGTGAACTGTTCTTTAGTGTGCCAATTCTTTATGTTATCTTCATGAGCTCCCTTGATAAAGATTGGAATGGAACTTGACAGAGACACCTGAATTGAGATAGATTTTCCCATGCTTACAGTATGTACACTAGCATAAACAGGGCATTTTGGATAAGATCTTAATTTCTGTTGAGCTGTGCCACATGTTATAATAAAAGTGTAAACATTAAAGTAACAACAGCAATGTTCCATCTCTGTGGTTCAAGTGCTTGAAAACTGGAGATAAATGTTATGAAACACATACAAGACAACAATAGCTAATTGATACTTTTTATTCCTATTCCAGAAGGCTGTCAAGCTTTGTTTGGGTTGAGATATCACACTATCTCATTGCTGTTAATATGTATTCCTTTAAATCTCACACTATCCAAGAGGTGATTTAGACTAAGACACAAAAACAGAAAGAAAAATACACAAGATTTTACAGCAAATAGATGATTACAATAACTTGAAGCCTACTTCTGAAGAAAGTGCACAGTTTTTATCACAGTTAGGTTATTTATTATGGAACTAGTGCAGGGCACAAACTGTAGGTCAAGGGTCAGGTGGTTTGAATAACAGTGAATCTGTGGTCTACCAGGTGACCTTTTGTGTAATGCCAGAACGTGGGAGGTAGTCTACATCCTTTTAAGATGCAATAAGAAAAAGCCTTACCACACTTATTCTTGCTTTTAACAGCTTCAACATTTTCAGGTCAATGACTTTAGAGGGAACCAAGTAAGAGGGTGGCACCTCCACTACCGGCAGCAGAATTTGTTCTGGCAATGAGGCATTAGACTGGAATAAGAAAAATCAGTGTGCCTTTGTTGGCTACTATATGGATTACCTTGATCAAAGCCTGTAAAAACAATAAAAATCTGTTTTAGAGTTTCATTATCTGTAATGTAAGGAAGTTAGACCAGTAACACAAGCTCTGAAATAATATGAATCACAGAAGCACTTCGCAGAAACAGTGGCACTGGTACTTCTTGCCCAGGTATTCTAGTTGGGAAACTGATCATAATGCAGTGAAAGTATAGGAGTGATTATCTTCATGTGGGATCATCATATGTGTTGCCTGATTCCTTCAACTCCACCATTTTGTCAGAAATTCTGCTGTACTCATCCCCTTGCAGGGAGGAGAGAATTGCACATTTCTGAAACACCACACTGAAAATGGAGCGATTGCTCCTGAAAGACACTTTCTATTTAATCCTACAATTCTGAAGCAATTTTCTTCTTTCCATCTATTATATTCTACAAGGCTAATATATTTAAAAAGGTTCACTGCCTGAGAGTACAAAGTAGTATTTATATCAGCCTTAAGAGCTTCCCTGCCTTTAGGGGGAGGTAATTGCATACATCAAGTCAGTGATGATAGGGACTAGACTTGTGCCCATTTCAAATCGTGTGTCAAAGGCTCATTTTTATTTCTTATGAGCAGAGATTCTTTATGTTTTAAAGCTGAGCATTACTACATTTTATGGACATACTACATTTTCTACATCCTATGTTGATGGATGTTTAGGGGATTTCTACTTCTTGGCTTTTGTGAATACTCTGATTGGACTATTCAATCAGGGAAAAAAACATTATGCCTAGACTGCACTTGCTTTGTCTTCTGCAGATTGACTTTCAAATGTCCCTGAGGTAGGAGAAGTGGCCCAGCTGAAAAGGGCAGCATGGACCCATAAATAGTGAAAGGGAAAATAGTGTAAAAGATCAAGAATAGAACTTGATTTACTTTGAATCAGTGTCATCATCATTATCATTTCACTTGTGGTTCCTGTTTCTTGGCATTGCTTGCTATTGAGTTTCTCCTCTTTTCTCTTACTTGAAATCCTTGGAACTAATGAAAGCAATATTTTATTCAATAAAAATAATAAGAATATGTCTTGAATATTATACAGACTCTCTAGGAAGGCTGTAAAAAAAGTACCATAAACAAAATGATTTACACATTAGAAATTTATTTCCTTGTAAGTCTGCTGGCAAGAAGTCCAAGATCAGGGTGCTGGCAGGGATTTGCTCACTTTGAAGGGCTAAGGAAAGATTTGTCCTGTGCCTTTTGCCTGTTTTCTGGTGGTTTGCTGGCAATCTTTGATTTTCCTTGGACTTTAATGTGTCACTCCCTTCTCTGCCTTCATCTTCATTTGGAGCTCTTCCTGTGTACCTATGTCCAAAGTTCCCTTTCTTATGAAGGCACCAATCAGATTCAGTCCTCATCCTATGCCAAGGTGACCTTATCCTAATTTAACTAACAACACCAACAACATCCCTGGTCATATTTTTAAGTACTGGGGTTTATGAATTTAGGGGGACACAATTCAGCTCTTAATTCTATACTTGGGAATGATAGCAAATTCAAGAGAAACTCACACCTTGCAATACTGATTGTGCTGTCTAGCTTTGCTAAGATTTTCTGTTATGCCTCCTTTGTTGTAATTAGTTCCCAATAACTAGTGCAGCTGAGCATTATTGCAAACTGTTTTTCTTCCTATTTTCTATACCTGACTTCTACTTTAAACTATTGTGTTTGTCTCTGCTTTATCCATCTTTTGCTTCACCTGCATCAGTCTTATTTCCATTCTGCTAAATAAAAAGCCTTTATTGTTGCCAGAAGCAGTTTCCATATATTCAAAATTTAACATTTTTAGAGTATGTGAAATGACTCCCATTTTACTATCAATTCCCATTTTCCTAAAAGTATATAAATTAAGACAAAATGGTTTTTCTGATATTATTAATTCCATGACTATATTAGTAATAGTAAACAGACTTATAGTATTTTAAGTCAATAGGTTTTTCTTAACCTTTTGATACAGGGCCGACCTTCTGTGAACTATTTGTTCTTAATGGATTCTTGTTGTTAATCATTCATTTGGTATGAAATAGCATAGAAATAATTGCAGCCCTTATCTGGTTGTGAGAACTAGTATTTTACATGACATGTGAATTTAAAATCAATATATCATTGATGCTTTACAATGTAATGGCTTATAAAGATCCTAAACTAGAAGGTTAAATGTGAAACCTACTGCCAATGACAATGAGCTTCAAGTCATTCTTTATTAAGGTGTTCAAAGTAATACAAAGACTATTTTTTAAAAGCTCCTGATCTGTGGTCAGGAATGTTTTTCAATTATATAATTTAAAATGGCCAAGATACTTTTAAATGCAATGCACTTGATCTGTTTGTCTTTCAAATGTGTGTGCCACCTTGATCTTGGTAGTGGTGAGTTCATGAAGCCTTGTCTCAGCAGTGAACCAGTGAGCCCCCTGATCACCTTGTATTAGATGTAGGGCACTAGTGCATGCTTGGTCTGTAAGATCACTCAAGAGACTGGTATCAGCTAGTGGTACATTTCTTACTTCTGAAGCAACTTTTACACAACAAACCCAATAATGATAAATATTTTTAAGTAGGTATAAAAAATGTGAGTGCTAGAGTTTATGCTTTTACAGACAGAATATAAGGAATTTAGAGACTGTGCCTAATTATTTTAGATTTTGTTTATATGCTAACTACTTAATAAAGGTTAGAAGATAGATACTATAATTCTTTCTTCATTAATGCTACAGAGATTCTATCTCTATTTAAATTAATAAATTTAAAACAAATCAAAAAACTTAGCTGAGTTGGTAAGATTTCAACACAAATTATCATCTTGAGGTTTGCCTTAAACCCTAATACATTTCTGATTTGGGGATTCATATTAATTTTACGAGATTCATTCATTTCTTCTCTGTTTTTATTTATCCCCTATATTTTTCTTAATATTTTCAGTTCTATAGAAGGTATAAATTTTCAAGCTGTTTGTATATGAGCCTCAGTTTCCTCATCTTTACAATGGAAAATCCAGTCTCTTAAACAGTATGGAGTTTTTGTGAGCATCAAACAGATAAATGTATAAAATGTGCCCCAGAAAATATTTATTAAGTACCCAACACATTCTGAGGTGTGAAGTTAAAAATATATTATTTTCTGAAAACTATTCTGTCATTACATGCAAACTGTCTACTTACAAAATAGGTTAAAACAAGTAAAGAACAATGGTTCTAATTCATTGTGATAAAAATAGCAATCATTTCAGATTTACACAAATGACTCACTCTAGCCATCTTATAGGACCACACACTAGAAAACAAGCAACATTGTCATTCCATCTGTCAGATTGTCTAGATGGTCAAAATCGGTATTTAGGACTGCTCCTTAATTTCACAAAGTAATGCTGTTTTGAATGCACATGGTTCATTCCCCTAAATTATAATCTACATTATATTATAACATTTGGGAAATTTAAAAAATATATAATCAGAAATTCAAATCTAACTTTTGATCCCTGGCATTTCTATTTAATAGTCTCTGCTGCCATATAAGGCTACCAACAAAATTAAAATGTTGTTTGAAAGATATTTAAGAAATTCTGCAGGTCACCCATCTCATTGAAGTGGCGCAACTAATGTCAAAAGAGCTTAAATGACTTTCACAAGGTTCCCGTCTGTGGAGTAACAGAGTAGTATCTGGAAAACATATTTCTTAAATCCAGGTAGATTTTTCTCAATTATTTCTTAAAATTTTCTCAGAGCACTGACAGAGCTCATGAGGGACTTTTGTCCATGTTACTGAACAATCCTGTGAGGTCCCCTGGAGAATGTCAGGACCTCAGGGTATAGTTGCTTCTTGGACACTCTTTCCTTTCCCTGTATCTATTTGCTCTTGGGGTGCATATATCGGCATCAGAGACAGCCTCAGCTTTTAGTATGGGTAACAAAACACCACCTGATTACAAATTCCACCAGCCGGGTGAAACTGTCAATCTTTACTCTTTCTTATAACCAGAAACTGATAGTTAGTAGACCTCAATCATTATTTTTAGCATGAATGAAGGAATTTTTTGAATGACTGTCTCATTGAACTTCTAAATAACTGAAACTCGAAACAAACCTCCTTCACAGTAACCAACATTTCAGAAGGATTCACATTATTCCAGGTAGTTGCATTACATCATTTGTTCCTGACCACAACCCCATAAAACAAACATTATTATTATGCTTAACATGTACAGATAATCGTGTTAAGTAACTTACCTTTGATCACAAGACTATGAATTGTTCAAACTAGTGTTTTTTTTTTTTTTTTTGACAGGCAGAGTGGACAGTGAGAGAGAGAGAGAGAGAGAGAGAGAGAGAAAGGTCTTCCTTTGCCGTTGGTTCACCCTCCAATGGCTGCCTCGGCCGGCGCACTACGGCCGGCGCACCGCGCTCATCCGATGGCAGGAGCCAGGTGCTAGGTGCTTTTTCCTGGTCTCCCATGGGGTGCAGGGCCCAAGCACTTGGGCCATCCTCCACTGCACTCCCGGGCCACAGCAGAGGGCTGGCCTGGAAGAGGGGCAACCGGGACAGAATCCGGCGCCCCGACCGGGACTAGAACCCGGTGTGCCGGCGCCGCAAGGCGGAGGATTAGCCTGTTGAGCCACGGCGCCAGCCTTTTTTTTTTTTTTTTTTTTAAGAAATACTTATTTAATTTGAGAAGCAGAGAGACACAGAGTGCGCATTTGCTGGTTCACTGTACAAATGCCTGTAATGGCAGGGTTTAGCCAGGCTGAATCCAGGAGCTGGGAATTCAATCCAGTCTCCAATAAAGGAGGCGGAGACCCAGTTACTTGAGCCATCACCTGTTGTCTACCATGGTGCTCATTAACAAGAAGCTGAAATTGTGAGCACAGCTGGGACTCAAACGCAGGCACTCTGATATGGAATGTGGGCATCTCAAGTGAAATCTTTAACTTCTAGACCAAACACCCAACCCCAGGTTGATTTTTTATCACAGAGTCTGGCTTTAAATCCAGTATCTTTATCACTAAACTATACCACTTCCTTGGTGGATAAAAAAATAACTGTCTTTAGAAAGATTCTGTGAAAATGATGATTTATATCAGAGAGAGAGGTAGACATGTTAAGACTCAATACAAATACAAACCCATTATTTTATAATCAGAAATTAGAAATCTGTTAGAGACTAACAGATCTCTAGTAGAACTGATGCTAGGATGGCAAGAAGTACATATTAATGTAATGTGCTTACACATTAAAAGGAAAGTCAGTTTAAAGGCAATATGTTATCTTATTCAGAGCTAAGTTAAAGAAGGCTATATCAAAGGAATTAACCACCAAATAGGAACTCATCCTTCCTATGTCTCATCTAATTAGATGGAAAACTCCATTTATAAAGGGTAGTTATTTATATGGTGAGAGTGCATATTTGAAGAAGGCTTTAGGCAGAAACTGTAAGAAAGAGATAGCAGTTCAAAAAAGGCACTAAGAGACAGTGATTTCCTAATTTACTGTTCAGATATTTTACTATTTCATAGTCAACCAATAAATTCTTCTTCCATATTAATCAAAATAAATTTTTAAAAGTAGCTATTAATTATAGCAGTCATTCATTGTATGCCTAAAATAGTTTGGGTAGTGACTAAACACTATGTGATACTTCCTCCACCCACTTTCTTTTCTTTTCTTTTCTTTTCTTTTCTTTTCTTTTCTTTTCTTTTCTTTTCTTTTCTTTTCTTTTCTTTTCTTTTCTTTTCTTTTCTTTTCTTTTCTTCCTTCCTTCCTTCCTTCCTTCCTTCCTTTCTTTCTTTCTTTCTTTCTTTCTTTCTTTCTTTCTTTCTTTCTTTCTTTCTCTCTCTCTCTCTCTCTCTCTTTCTTAATTTATTTGTGAGGTACAGCAACAGACCGAGAGAGGGTGAGATAGAGAGAAAGGTCTTCTATCTGCTGGTTCACTCCCCAGATGGCCTTGATGGCTGGAGCTGAGCTGATCAGAAGCCAGGAGCCACGAGCTTCATCCAGGTCTCCTACTCTGGTGCAGGGCCCAAGTAATAGGGTCATATTTCACTGCTTTCCCAGGCCATAGCAGAGAGCTAGATTGGAAGAGGAGCAGCCAGGACAGAAACTGGCACCCATATGGGACACCGATGCCAAAGGCGGAGGCTTGGCCTACTAAGCCACAACGGGCCCTCCACTGATTTATTGTAATCATCCGCTGAGATGTGTTATCATTCCCACTGAAAAGATAAGCACTTTAATAAAAATAATTGACCTTATTGTAGTCAATCAACCTACCAATGAATGTCATATAGGTATGAATGTAGCCAGACTATTAAAGTATGGATTGAACCACATTAAACTGTCAATATTTGATCAAGAATGGGATTTCAGTCACTGGAAAGATACTCAAATTCATTTTGCTTAATTTGTATAATCTTTTCATTTTTCTCTCTTCTTAATTCATCTGAGAAATTCCAACATGATGTCAAAAAAATTATGTAAACTGGAGAATCCCATTGTTAAAATTGTTTTTACTCTTTTTATCTCTGTAGTGGTTTTCCGCAGGATGGCTATTAGCTGGAATGTAATATAATATCAATATTTTTACGGAAAAAAAGCCCTGAAATTATGTGTAATTCTTTCCATTTGGAAAAGATTGCAAAATGTTGTTTTTTCCAACATCTTCCTTATTTCCAACATCTTCTTTGTATAACTTTAAAAAGTCAGGACTGTGAAAATCTGCTTATGACTCATAATTACAGCAATTTACACAGGCATTATGAGTTAGTGGTTTCAGGGAGATAAAGATTTTTTTAAAATACCTATTTTGACTTTAAATTCTGCTCTAAAGAACTTGGGCTTCCCTCACAAAATTTTCCAGAAACAATAAGCTTTAATTTAACCTTACAACCAATGTTTCTTAGTCTATGTTAGAAGCACAATTTATGCATCAGAATGATTTTTCAAAAGGAAAACATAGTTTAAATTTTAAGACAAATTGATCAAATTAAGCTTTTAAACTTCTTATTTTAACTGTCAAAAACGTAAGAAAAGGTGGATAGAGCTGTAGAATATATTCTATGGCGTTGGAGGATTAAATGCTTCCACTAGGTGGCAATGTTGGTTCATCTACTCACGTAGTTCGAACAGAAATTTTTATCTTCTTGAAAGCATTAGGAGTCTTCCAGTTTTTCTTTCTTTTTAATCTAATGAAAATTCCTGCATAGGAAAGAGCTGATTTGGGCAATTCTGAACTTGAAAAATGGGTGCTTCTTGCCATTAGAAACCTTATAAATAAGCTTGCACCAAATAGGTTAGTTCTTCTGGCATAAAAACAAGAAGGTTGATGACATATGTAACTTCCATCTGGATTCAATAGGTTTAGAAGCAAACTGTTTTTATCTCATCTATTTCTCACTGTTCTGAGATTGTTTTAAATAGGACTTATGTCATTGAAATATCTTTTCTTCCTGTTATCTGTGTTCTTTGGTAATCAGGGTCCAGCATGGCCAAGGAATCCACATTTTCAATGGCTCTTCCATCTATGTTGAGAGAAGCAATTGACCATGAGCCCTGATAGCCCTGCACATTTTTCCTGGGATTCCAAGAATCCTTGACCACCTACCTGGGCCGTCTCTCAAGGTTATGCTTACAGTGAGCAACCCTGAAGGATGAGGTAGTTTTTCTCTCTGAAAAACAGTAGGTTTGCTTTCAATTACTATCAAAGTGGCAATGCCTCCAAGCTCAGCATTTCTCCCCTGTAATGCAAGCATCCATCATGTGTCCCTGTCATCATCCCTGTGGGACAAGGAGGACAGAGAGAATTTATGCAAACATGAAGATCTGGCTACTCCTTTTACCCTGAGTGATAAAGCCTTTGTCTTTGATCCAGGAATCTCATCCTTTCTGCAAGCATCTATGAAACAATAAATCTCAGACCTTCACATCTTCTGTCAACATATCATATTGTTTTCCACTCTCTTTGCCAAAGAATAGAGTTTTATTCAGAATGAACCCAAGAAATCATCTAACGGAGTTGAACTTTCTGTTCTGATACAGGTCATTCTCAGTTTAACCATTCCAGTGACAGGAATTTGCTGGACAGTAAGTAGCTTCTTGCAATTTAGAATAACTATTTAAAAAAAGATAATCTTCATGCTGAGTCTAAGTTTGTTACTTTGTGTATCTTCCCACATTGAACTACTTCTGCCTTCCAAAGCCAGCTGGACATGAGACCACTTCAATTTTATTTCTTTTAAAGGTTAAGTAGAACATATTTCAATCATTTCTTCTTTTAGTTGCTTCTCAATTCTCTTGCTATTGCGGTTGTTCTCCACTTATGATATACCAGTGTGTTGATTTTCTTTGAAAAGTCACAAATATGACAAAAATACACTCCATTGTAAAAGGGATGTAATTTTTATTCACTCAAAACATCTTTTTTCATGAAGAAATCAGCAAAATCTATGATTTAGTCTACCACATCTTTGAATCATGGGTGCCAAACACAAGGAACTGTCTTCTAATAGACTTTCTTGAAAGAACTGATCAATAAATGACCTGCACAGATCAGATTGCTATACAGTCACCATTGTGGGTATTATTTATAGGAATATGATCTCGCGTTTGCATTTTATGAAGTTTCATTACTCTATTGAGTTATACTGAGGAGTTGGAAAAGGAAAGAAAACAAAGTGTCATCCCACTTTTGCTACTTAATAATGTGTGACATGGGCAAGTTATCATGCATTGTGACCCACTCTTCATTTGTAAAATGGGAAATAAAAAGCATCTATGTTATAGTATTTTTGGAAAGATTACTTGAATTAGCATAAACCATGTAAAATGTGTAGATAAGTGTGGTGCTATATTAAGTGTGGTTATATTGTTACACAAGTTGCCATGGGAGCAAACAATACCCATAATCCATCTAAGTGTAGTAGAAGCAATGTATAGAGTAGCATGTGTATGTCCAGCAGAAAAGTACACAAAGCTGAAAAAGGCTTCACAGAGGAACTTCCCTGGAGGAGGTCTGAAGTCTAGAAGACCAAGTTTAGGAGGGCAAAAGAGTCTCACCATAAGAGACCCAAATGAGCAGACAGATACAATTGGGAAAGTTGTTTTATTTATCACCTTTACTAATTAACATGGTATATGATGTATAAAGCATTTTGATCACAATGCAACTTTTTTTAAAGGTTTAATTATTTACTCGAAAGGTAGAACGACAGTGACAGAGGAAGGGAGGGAGCCAGTGGGGGGTGGGGGGAAGAAGGGGAAAAAGAGAGAGAGAGAGAGAGAGAATGAATATGAATGAGAATCTTCCATCCCCTGGTTCACTCTCCAAATGCCCTCACATCCAGGGCTGGGCCACAATGAAGCCAGCAGAGAGGAACTCTCTCTGGATCTCCCATGTGGGTGGCAAGAATCCAAACACCTGGGGCACTATCTGCTGCCTCCTAGCATTCTCATTAGCAGGAAGCTAGATCAGAAACAGAACTCACACCCTTAAGTTCTTACATATGAGATGCAGGAATCCCAACAGATGGCTTAGACAGCTGTGCCTGTGCCACAATGCGCATCCCAAAATGAAAATAGTTTTAGCTTTACTTAGAAGATTAATAAACAGAAGTGACATTTTTGTAATAAAAGAAAAGTTTTGAGTACAGGCAGCTAGTTCAGAGAAAAATAGTCACTTTCCATCCCCCCCCCCCCCCCCATTTTCTAGTTTGGGAACATAGTTCTTTTGTTCAATTATCCTTCTCAATCCAGTTAATGTTTTTAATAGAGATTGGAATCTCAAGGAAAATCAAAGTCTAAAAATATGTGAACATTTAGAAACTGATGAGCAATCCCAATTGTGCTCTGATGAAGATTTTGCACATCTGATAGTCTGAGTTTCCATACTGATTAGGGGTTTTTGAAGTTCTCTTTAACACAGAGCTCTTCACTCTGACTTCTCATACACTTGCTGTGTACGATTCTTTCAATAGCTTTTTAAAACTCATATTCTCTTTTTTTTGGTTACCCTTGGCTTTGCTTTCCTATAAGGTGGGTGAGATCACATTTATTCACTAATGTTCTTTCATCTTCATTACTCACTCCTATTTTGGCAATGTCAGGGGCAAAATAAAAAATAGTCATGCTTTACCAGTGAATCACAGGAGAGTGATTTGTGAATTTCAGAAAGTTCAAATCTCAGCCTTTTCTCCAATGAAATAGAAACACAGTCATGCATTAATTAACAACAGGCTATATTCTGAGTAATGTATCATTAGACCATTTTGTCATTGTGCAAATATCATAGTGCATTTGTGCAAACCTAGATGGTATATATGAATCAGTTGATGTGGCATCTTGATAATACTCAAGAGGCATGTTAAACACACAATGGGTATGATACTGTTGTCTATTAAACAAGACTTACTGTTTTATAGTAAACTTTAAAAAAAGATTTATTTTCAATGGATTTATATATTTGGAAGGCAGAATGGCACAGAGAAAGAAACAGACTAGGTGGTGGGGGAGGGAGGTCTTCCATCTGCTGGTTTACTTCCTAAATGGCTGCAACAGACATGTCTAGGCCAGACTAAATCTAGGAGCCAGGACATATATCCTGGTCTCCCATGTGGGTATCAGGAATCCAAACACCTGGGCCATTTTCCACTGCCCTCCTGGCATATTAATAGGAAGCTGGATCATAAGTGGAATAGCTTGGACTTGAACCAGCACTCCAGTACCAGAAGCTGGTGTCACAAGTGATCAGTGCCAGTATCAACTACTGTAACATAATGCCAGCACCAGTAAACTTTTCTAAAAAGCAGGTGTACAGTCTAAAAAAAGATAAAAGATGGTAAAGGCATAAATCAGTCACATAGTCATTAGTTATTCCTATCAAATTTTATGTACTAATTGTATGTGCTATTCTTCTCTATACCTAACAGTGAAGTAGATTTGTTTATACCAGCACCAGCAGAAACACATGAGTAATGTAGTGCACTTAGATGTTAGGACAGCTACAGTGTGATTGGGTGAAAGAGATTTTTCAGCTCCATTATAATCTTATGGGACTACCATCATATATGAGGAATATTGTTGCCTAAAACATTATTAAGTGATAGATGACTGTAACTGTAATGCCTGCCAATCCTTCCTTGAGATCTGGGTGGGAATCAAATAGCAGAATGAAAGTGATAGCACTTCTTACATGCAAGAAGAGTATGAATGTTATTTATGCTTACTGTCTGTCTGTAGTATCTCAGCTTTGGATTAAAGAGTTCTGAAGTAAAATACATATCAGTTTCAAGTTAACTTATATGATATCACAATCACTTGTTATTTGCTGCATGCCTTCAGAATATATTTGAATGTGAAACAAATGGATATCATATTAGAGACCCCTATTTCACAAGGTCACAGGTGTCATATTACAATGTGATTGACAATTCCCTGAGGTTTTTGTTAAAACTGAGTTACTACGTTCACCTTGCAATGATTGTTGATGTAAGTGATCACAAATGGTGTCACAGAATTTGCAATTTATCAAGTTCCCCAAGGATTCTGCTGAAGGCTATCTAGACCTCTACTTTGCCCAAACGCTGCTCCTACCTTGGTCTTTGGAAAGCTTTGCCAATATTTCCCTAGAAGTGCATGTGCTTTGGTATCAATGGCATGAGATTTGAAGTTCTGGTCCATTATTTTAGCACAGACTGCTGACTTGTTTTGAGCCTGTATGACGTCGTTGGGTTCCTAGGGTTGCCACAATAAGCATCACAGATTTTGTGGTTTTAAAGCAACAGAAACTTACTCTTGTATAGTTCTGGAGTCTGGAATCAAAGTGTCAGTAGAACCAAGCTTCCTCTGAAGGCTCTTCGGAAGAATCTTTCCTTATCACTTACAGCTTTGTTTGCCCTGGGTAGTCCTTGGGCATTCCTTGGCTTGTATCACTCCAGTCTCTTCCTCTATCCTCACATTGCTTTCTATTATTTCTCTCTTCTTCTTAAATGTCTCTGTGTTGTTTCCTTTTATTATATGTTTACCACTGACTGCATTTAGATCCTATAATAATATCAATTTTATTATATCAGCAAAGACTCAATTTCTAAAACTGGTCTCAAGGTTAATTTCTGGGTAGACATGTATATTGAGGTGACCACTATTCAACCCACTGGAGGGTCCCTGTAGAATCTTTATGATCACACCTGGCAGCACCTGGTTAGTAACTGGTAGAGGATATTCATTACATACTAGTGTTCCTTCTTTGTAAGAATTGTTTAGACTTTGGGTCTCAAATACAAGTCTGCAGAGCACCTTTTGAAAAACGCAAATTCTGAGCTTCTCACTATGGGTTACTATTATTCAGTAAAATTGGGGTAAGGCCCAGGAATCCATTTTTTAAAAGGTTATTCTGATAGGTATCAGGCTTGGAACATATTTCTTTGACTAAGAACTTATTACCTGATCTATAAAGCTGGAAATTTAGACCAGCTCATTTGAGGAAATTTACGTAACACGCAAGAAATTTGTACATCTTTCAATACATATTTACTAAACAATAAGGCTGATATTCAAGCAAAATTTCAAAACTAGCAGAACTCTTAGGGAGTTCTGCTAGGGACTAAATTCTTTCATTTCTTATTTCAGTGCAAAGTCTCAAAGAACATCTTTTTCTTCTTGGGTATGGGATTAAATGCAAATAAATATGCATAGAAGAAAATCACAAGGGCCAAATATGAGTGACATCCTCTCAAACTGACATCCTCTCAAATCATCAGTTTTTTTCTGCATATTCGGCCATTTTCCTAATGAACAAAAGAAGACTTGCATTCCTTTCTTCCACATCTCTCTACTTAAATCATTTTTGCTAATGTTGAATATCTTCTTTAACATCTTAGCAGTTTACAATTTACCATTACCTTTAAATTCCTCATTTTCTTTTGGAATCTTGCAAAACTTCTTTCTTCTTGAATAGCACAATGGTTTTCCTGCAGCCAGATGGGCCTATTGGCATCAAAAAATCTTTAACCATTTTAGGTTGTAAAAATCATAGTGACAGTGAAATTACTGAGAATGCAATTCACTTTGCTGATTATTACACTCATCCACTCCTGGGTACTCTGTTCTCTTGTCACCATCGTTTGTCACTCCTAGTTTGAAAGGGATATAAATGGTTATGTCAAAGGAAAAAATTAGTCTCCTAGAATAATTCACATCTTTAAAATACTTAGAGCTTAAAAAAGAATATTCAACTCCATTTTCTGTCACCCTTGTGTATTACCTTTGGCAACTGAATCTGATACATTTGAACTGAATGTGAGTATCTGCTCTTTTTGCAAGACAATACATGCTTTATGTGAAAACTCCAGTGAATTCTTTGTGCTAAACTAGGGGAGATAAGCTAACTTTCCCTGAGTTGCCAAGGGCAACTTGATTGCACATGAAATTAGGAGCTACTCTGAGAAAATAATGTCTAGACACATTTTTATATTTCATTTCAGGGAAATATTCACCTAATATCTGTTATCTCTTGCTGTCAAAACACTGCTGATGAATACTGCCTATCCCTAGAACCCCGTGTCTGAGCCCCATGAAGGAGTGAGCATAATACACATGATAATATTTCCATGTAGCAGGAATGTTCATTTCAGCATAGAATTGTCAAGTAGTACTAATGCATTTGACTTCTTATGTGCTTTATTATACTTGAAATTGTTGACATATGTTCAGGTTATGCCTCCACTTATTTCTTGACAAACGTTTCCCTGTTGAAGATTTCCTTCTCTGGTTCTTTCTCCTTTTTGTTATATATTCAACTCCTCAAGTTACAACTGTGATTCTTTTTTATAATACATGGTAATTTATGTCATTTATTTATTCTCTACACTTAACTATTAGTCTGTTCAGAATATGAATATTGATGTACATAAGTTTAACTATGACATCTACTGTGAAAAATGAAAAAAGATATAAGAAATAAGAGATGGAAAATGGTGAGCCTTCCAGGCAGATTCTTTTTGTGTAGCCATATCTTGACAACTACAGTCTCAATTTTTTACATGAAGGTCAAGAGGCAACTTACACTCAGAATGAGTCAAAAACTAACCATGACTCATTAAAATAAAACTCATGAAAAGCTAATGCATGATGTACATGTTGATGGGGCCATTTCTCATGATAAATAATAGAGAAAAAGGTCTAGGATATATATCAGCTCCTCAAGTGGAATCTAAGTCTGACTGCTGGGTAGTCTATTCTAGAAACTGAATTTAGCTTCATTGAATTAGAAGCAAGGAAGCAGATCAGAGGTGAATGGCATATCTGTCTCTATCTGAGATATTCCTGCTGACCCCCTGGGCATGATCAAGCTACTCTTGACCTGAGTAGATTCAGGGACATGCTGACAATTGTACTTTTCATACTCCATTTTCAAATTGTCTTTGCTTTGGATTTTGGACCAACCACCCATCTAATTTATTTATTGAATGCCACAGGATAATTTGACTTTATTTGCCATGAGTAGCCTTTTATGTATTTTCCATATATTGTATGCAATGTTAGATATTTATATATCATGACTATATTTCTAGATCCTATCTTTCTGTATTTGAACTTGGAGACATTGTGTCTCTTTTTAAAAACATTCATATTAATTTACTTTCCTTTTATTTGAAAGTGGGAGAGAGAGAGAGAATGAATTCTGGCTATAGGATGATTCCACAAATGCCCAATAATAGCCAGGGCTGTGTCAGACTGAAGCCAGGTGCTCAGAACTCTATCCAGGTCTCCCATGTGCAAGTACCCAACTACTTGAGTCATTACTGGCTGCTTCCCAGAATATAAAATGGCAGGAAGCTGGATTTGAAACAGGGGAGCCAGGACATGAACCAGGCACTTCCATATATGATGATGCAGTCATCCCAAGTAGTGTTTCAGAGGCTGCACAACTCTTCTTGATACCCTAACTTTTTAAATGCTGTTTGAATACAGTGATTCTCATGTATCATATCCTTACTCTTGCCAGTTTAACTTTCAGAGGTTAAGTTTATTTATAAAAATTGCAGTGACACTTAATGGTAGTTCTCTTCGTGCCTAAACAGTCTTATGTAAATGCCCACAAAGCTTTTCCACACTCAGTCTATAAATGATGGAGCTTTATAGCTCTCTGTGGTTTATATGCAGCCTTGGTTCTTGACTTCTCAAACTTTCCAGCACCTATGCATTCAGAATGTTCATTGCATTGAGGCATAGTTATTTATTTTGATGGTGATAGCAGCATGATAAACTTGATGGAACGGTTGTGGGACAGAGTACAGCTGGAAGAGCTGGTCTTGACACCCTTTCTCAGGATCTGGGAAATTATATGATGATGAAGGAAAAAAGTATAGTCATATAATAAAATCAATGATTAAAATAATGATATCAGAAAATTTTCAGTATGAAGCTAAATATTATGTTAATGATGAGGAGTCTCAAGGAAAGATGAAAAAACTGGGAAAAATTACTACTGTAAATGTCATTGGGCTCATATAAAGAATCATCCTTTAATGATGCTAAATCTGGAGCTTCACAGGTGACTATTTAAAGGGAATCCATGTATCAGGACAGCTGACCAAGAGGCCCTAGCACTTTTCTTATGAGTGCCATCTCTTTGGAGTTTTGCAGAATTGCTCCATCTTAAATTATATAGTTCTTTTTTCATGCCTTTCAGTAAAACCTACAGAAGCAGATACTTCCAAACATTTTAACTAAATTTCACATGATAATAAGAAGAAATAAAATAGTGAGACCATTAGAAATGTATGCAATTATATTTATAAGATAGAGGTTTGCACTCCTAAACATATCAGCTCCATCTGTTTTACATATGGAACCTTGTATCTATTTCTTTCTTTTAGCTGTTGCCATCTTCATCCTCCAGCATACAGGAGATTATCTTAACTTCTCTTTGAGAGTACAGAAAAGAGAGACTAAGCTTTCTACTGTTACATAAAGCCTTTAATTTTTCAGTATGGATGACAAATGCTCCTTCAGATGACTGATACTTGAAATAAACTCACCCTTCAGGACATCCTTCATATTTATTGACACATAAATATATATAATATATAGTCTATAGATCCATAGTCAGCAGATTAATAGTATAGTTTTGAAATTCATGTGGGAAGAATTACATCTAAATTTTCTTCATAGGATACCATTAAGAAAGTTACAAAATTGTGCTGGCTTAGGTACCAGAACTCCCTGAGAACCCAAAGCTCCTTAACATGTTGTGTAGGATATAACAAGCATGGGTTGCTGGTTCAATTGCAATAAAAGCTTCCAAAATTTAGAACTGAGCAACTGAAAAACAAGCAAAATCCCAGATGGTAAAATGAGAAGGAAAGATTAAAACCAGAAGAGAGTTGTGAACTGATGATTGGGCCGCCCTCAGAAGGTTGAACTGAATATCTGGGAAGGTTGATAACAGGAGGTGTGGTTTGTGTGGCGAAGTGGGTACGGTGAATACTACAGCTGGGAGGTGATGTGTAATTGAGTCTGTTGATTTTGTCTAAAATTCTGTTTACTAGCATTATTCATTTCTGATAAATGTTTGATAGAAGGAAAGAAAAGAGGATGAAGCAATAAATGCGCATGCATGTGTACACACAAAAGAAAAATGCTTGAAAATTCTATTTTGGATACTTATGAATTCTGTAAAGTAATTTTAAAAAGAACTTAATCTTAGTTTAGTAAGATCCCCAAATCGCACTTAGTGTTTTTTTTTTTTTTTAACTCTACAATGATATTAAGGGTAGGCATTTGAAACAGTGGTTAAAATGGCACTTGTGATATCTGTATCCCATATCAGAGTTCTTGGGTTACAGTCCAGGCTCCACTTTTAACTCCAACTTCATGCTAATGCCTTGGGAAATAGAAGGTGATGGCTCAGGTGCTGGGGTGCTACCCACCACCAAAGGAGGAGATGTGGATTGAGTTCTGGACTCCCTGCATCAGCATTTGCGGTTGTGGACATTTGGGGAGCGAGCCAGCAGATGGAAGATCTGTCAGTCTGTCTCTATTTCTCTACCTTTCAAGTAAAAGGAACAATTCAAAGAATTCAAAATGATATTTGAAGGTCATGATTTGTAAGTTATTCAGTTGATATATATTTCATTTCCTCAGGCATTTCAACACATGAAACATACTTTACAAGAAATCACTTAGGGGCTAAATTCTGGCTCAGAAAATATTTTTGGGGAAGAGTGAAAGAAACAATGAATAACTTTTGGCCATTCCAATGAAAAATTCAGAATTAGAAACAAGAATAAAAAGATTGAAAATCTCTGAGTGTTACTTGGATCAGCTTGAATTTTGTTTCTGATTTTGTGTATGTTCCTTTTATCTCTCAACTCTTTGCCCTTGAAAATGGAACTGTTCCCCCTCTCCCCAGGATTGTTTCAAAGAGGAGATATTTAATACACTGCTTCCAGTAGTTTTTGGAATGAAGCAGAATATGAATTCTTAAAGAAATAACATCTAATGCTTATGGTCTGAAATGAAAAGTACTATGAATCTAAGAAAAAATACTGACTGTTCTGTTTCTAATCCCTGAGATGAAGTTCTTTTCTTCTGTGATTCTATCCTCCACCTGACCCTAAGAATTTCAGGAGACTTCATCAGGATGAAAAATTTATGATTACATGCTCATAATAAGGCTGAATGAGAGTGATTGTGAAAAATATTATGAGAAAATAAAAAAAATCTATTTTTTGCCTGTTCTTTATGGATTCAAAGTCTTGTTTGTGTTATATTGGAATAGTTCTTTCTACTTTTGCTGACGTAGCATTTTAGACCACACAAGTACACATGGAGAAATACTTTGATGATTCTTTCTACTCCTGACACTTTAAACATGTTGAGACTTTTCACAATTATAAAAATATAAAAGAGATGTCTATACTTGGCACATTTTTAAAAGTTTATACTCTAGGAATAAGCAGCATAAAATATTAAATTACCCAGAAATTATACAATTTATTAGAAAAAAGTCACTTATATATTATTTTTTGAAAGTGATTTCATTTCACTCAGCATGAAAGTGATTGCCTGATTCTGTATTTTATACCTCTCTCTCTCTTTTTATTTATGTTATAATTTTGGATTCTAGTTGTATTAGTATCTCTGATTTTCACACTGTAAATTAGAAAATGTATCTGAAAGTAATTTATTCATTTTAATGTGGTTTTGCACAATATGGACGTCTAGGATTTGTATTAGGTGACTTATCTATGGCTTTCTTCAATTCTCTTTCCTCTGAGGCACATGAGTTTGTGTTTGATGTCCTGACAGGAAGTTCTGGTCTCATTCTCTGAGAAATTGAGCATGACCAGTAAACTCATCCTCTGTGTGGATTTCTTCATCTTTTGGACAGGGAAATTCATATTCCTTCCGAATGTTCTAACCTTTTATTCTTGGAGTCATTAAAATAACATTTTCCTGGTGAATGTTATGGAAAGTGATAGGCTATTTTAGTTATCAAATTTCAAATTAGAAAAAATCCCTTCCTACATAGTTTATGATTACATTTACCTTTTTTTTTTTTTTTACAGGCAGAGTGGACAGTGAGAGAGAGAGACAGAGAGAAAGGTCTTCCTTTTGCCGTTGGTTCACCCTCCAATGGCCGCCGCGGTCGGCGCACCGCGCTCGTCCGATGGCAGGAGCCAGGAGCCAGGTGCTTTTCCTGGTCTCCCCATGGGGTGCAGGGCCCAAGCACCTGGGCCATCCTCCACTGCACTCCTGGGCCACAGCAGAGGGCTGGCCTGGAAGAGGGGCAACCGGGACAGAATCCGGTGCCCCGACCGGGACTAGAACCCGGTGTGCCGGCGCCGCAAGGCGGAGGATTAGCCTGTTGAGCCACGGCGCCGGCTACATTTACCTTTTTCAACCAGTTGCTATACACATTCTCTTATCTTGTTTTGGACACTGGGGGCCCCTAAGAGATTTCTTCTCAGTTGTATTCCAGATGGTTGAATCGAAACCTTCAGTTAGTGGTTAATGGATGGAGGAAGATTTTTTTTCCTTCAAGAGAGGCATGATTTTTTTTCTTTTGATGGAATTTACATATGATTTTTCAACTAACCTGTATTTATAGATTTGTGATGCTGAAACAGACTGCCACAGACCAGATAATTTATAAAGAAAAGAAATTTCATGGCTTACAGTTTCAAAGGATGCAAAGTCCAATATCAAGATCTTGACAAGTTTCATAAGGGCCTTCTCTATGTTTTCAATACATTTGTTTGAATCCTACATCTTCTGGAGGGAAACATACTGCTTATTACAGGGTAGCAGGGTAGAAAAGTGGGAGAGCCAAGGGAGGGAGAAAAACCCACTCCCCCAAAGCCCTTTTATTAAGCAGAAAACACACCTGTGAGGATGAACCTCCAAGGCTTAATCACCTCTTAAGGAAATTGTCAACACCATTTCATTGGCAATTAAATTTCTTTGTCTTTTAATTTTTAAAATAAACTATTTTATCTATTTCAGAGGCAGAGACGGGTAGAGAGAGAGAAAGGGAGAGGTAGATTGTCTGTTGATTCACTTCCCAAATGCTTGCCAAAAACCAGGGCTGGGCCATCCCAAAGTTGGGAGCCTAGACGACAATCTAGGTGTCTCATGTGTGTGATGCATGACATGCTGACTCTCAGGATGCATATTAGTAGGGAGCTGGAATAGGGAACAGAGTCAAGACTTCAACCCAGTTACTTTGACATGGGATGTGAGTGTCCCAAGCAGCATCTTAACTACTAGGACAAACAACTGCCTCGGCAATTAAGTTTCACCATGAGCTTTGCGGGGGCCATACATTCAAATTACAGCCAAGCAAAGGGTTAGAGTTATGGCTATTCAGGTCCTTTAATTCCCATGTATATATTTCACTCAATCAAAAGTAGATGTAGTTCACTTTTATTGTGTCATAGAAGTATGGGATCTTTCCATTTCATTTCCAGGCTTTTCAATGTGGTAAGACAGACATTTGCCTAAATGTTTGAGTTGTATTTTGAGACTTAAATCCTTGCTAGATCAATAACTACCGCAAATTTCTTCAGAAAAAGATCAATATTCCAACACACCCAAAACTTATTATTTTGTAAAGTGAATCTATGTCTGTATCAACCACCCAGCCACAACAATGATTACCATTTTGACAGATTGTTGTATTGATATTTCTTCTACTTTTTTTTTTAAAGATTTATTTTTATTTATCTGAAAGGCAGAACCACAGAGAGAAGGGGAGACACACACAGACACACACACACACACACAGAGAGAGAGAGAGAGAGAGAGAGAGAGAGAGAAAATCTTCCATCTACTGGTTTACTCCCCAAATGGCTGAAATATTCAGCACTGGGACAGGCCAAAGCCAGGAGCCTGGAGCTTCTTCCATGTCTCCCACATGTGTGCAGGGGCCCAAGTATCTGGTCCATTCTCTGCTGCCTTCTCAGGCACACCATCACGGAGCTGGATGGGAAACAGAGAAGCCGGGACTCAAAGCAATACCCACATGGGATGCCGGTGTCGCAAATGGAAGCCTAACCTACCATGTCACAATGGGAATCATCCTCTTTATTTCTTATGCTAAAGCATTTTAAAGAAAATTTTATATATCATTGTCATTTCCCCTCTAAGTTTTTCAGCATGCAGCTAACAAAATTAAAAAAAGCATATTGCATTATTGCCCAAAGTTAAAACTAACTTGTTAATTCCATTAATGATAATCTCCATTCATATTGACTCAATTGTCTGAAAGCTGTTATTTTAGAATTAATTTGTTAAATCAGGATCTCAATACACATTGTTTTTCTTGTGCTTTTCATGTCATTGATTTGTTAGGAAACACTAGGTCATTTATCCTTGTAGCATAACTTAAATTTGGCTTATTGCTTCGAGTGATGTCATTTATCTTATCCTACTATCACCCACACAGATTGACTACTGGTAGTTAAATCTAGTGGTTTGATTAGATTTGGTTTCAATTTAAAGGAAAGCAAGAATGTTGAACAGAACATCACACCAGGAATCGCATGGTATAATGTCTTACTTTTAATAATGCTTTAGCTGATTCATGGGTTCCAACATGCCAAGTGATCCTTCTTTCATAAAATTTCTTCTCAAATTTCATTCAATGGTTTTAGTGGATCATTAGTGTCAAGCTCTCTTATGCCATTATGTAATGCAAGGTATAATTATAAAATTATACGAGGTCTTTTGCATTTATTATCTGGAAAATTTCTGTAAAGAAGTTTTTTTATATCTACTATTTTCTTATCTTGAAATTGAGTCTGTTCAGGAAAGGCAATATAAAAGATTGATTTGTTCCCTTTATTAAGTTTTTGAAATGATCAGTTACACCTTGGGAACTTTGAATGGAGACCCATATGTTTGTATATGTACAGGAGAGGATGATATGTTAAATTAATGGGTTTCCTGTTTGCTGTGACTCAAGTTTTGAATTCAGTATTATTTTAATTTCCTGCAAAGGAAATATGGTAGCAATGAATTTCCATAGCTTTTGTCTGAAAAAATATTGCTTCTTAATTTTTGAAGATAATTTTACTGAACTTAGAATTCTAGATTAAGTGTATGTGTGTGTGCACGTGTGTCTTCAACACTTCAAATAATCCACTTTAACTTTCTTTTTGCTTGCATAATTTCCTGTATAGATATGACATCACTCACCCCCAGCTTATTTTTTTTTCTTTATTTGCCAGGCAGAGTTAGACAGTGAGAGAGAGCCAGAGAGAAAGTTCTTCCCTCCATTGGTTCACTCCCTTAATGGCCACTGTGGCCGGCGCTGCACTGATCCGAAGCCAGGAGCCGGGTACTTCCTCCTGGTCTCCCATGCAGGTGCAGGGGCCCAAGCACTTGGGCCATCCTCCACTGCACTCCCAGGCCACAGCAGAGAGCTGGACTGGAAGAGAAGCAACTGGGACTAGTACTCGGTGTCCCAACCGGGACTAGAACCCGGGGTGCTGGCGCTGCAGGCGGAGGATTAGCCTAGTGAGACATGGCGCCATCCCACTACCAGCTTTTTAACATTTTTTTCTTTGCAGGTTGAATAGGATATGCTGAAGTGAGTTTTATTGACATTTTCCTGTTTGGTATCCTCTAAGATTCTTGGAATTTTGTTTTGGTATCTATCATTATTTTTGAAAATTTGTTTTACCATAATTGCTTCATAAACTTTTATTCTCTATTTTTTCCTGTGATGTTTCAATTATGAGTACATTGTGCCATATGCAATTGTCCCATACATCTTGGATGCTCTCTTCTGTTATTTGTGTGTATGTGTGTGTGTGTGTTTTCTTTTTCTATGTCAGTTTGGGAAGTTTCTATTGATATATCTCCAAGATTACTGATTCTCTCCTTTGTCATGTCCAATCTACTGATGCCTATCCATGGCACTTTTCACTCCTGTTGCCACTTTTAGTTCCTTTTTATTCTTTCTTATTTACTGCCTCTATGTTGACATGACCCATTCATTCTTTTTTGTTTTCTATTTGTCCTATCAGAATTCTTACAATACAAATAATAGTATTCTAAGTTAAGTGGTAAGTGTAACACCTGTGTCATTTGTGAGTCTAGTTCTGATACTTGCTTAGTCTCTTCAGAGCTTATTTTTACTTGCTGCTTATTATGACTTATAATTTTTTGTCGAGAGCTGGATATTTTGCACAGGGTAATAGGAAGTGCATTAAGTATTCATTTTGTGCAAGGATTCATGGTAATTCAATTACCATGAATTAGAATTTGGACCATGTTTAGTACTTAGTGCAACCCAGGTGCTAGAAGTTTCCAATTCTTCTAAAGTACTAGGGCATGTAATTCCATTTAGCTTTAGGTTTCTCTAAACAGTTTTATTGAAAGAACCCATGTCTTGAAGTTCTTTAGGTTGCAAGCCATCATTAGTATATGATTGCCTTGTTGTTGTGGTAATAAGATGTTAGGAAGCAGAAGCATTCTATCCTATGGGTACATTCTTTAGACGTGTTCTGAGCTGCTAACAGTCTCTTCAGAGTTCTGCCTTATTGTCTTCCCAGCTCTTTATTCTCTTTCTTATATACAACATCTGCAGTCAACTCATGTGAAGCCTGCATGTCTGTTTCTTTCCTGTGTCTTACATAAGACAGGAAGGTTAGAACAGTCTGGGGTGGGAAGAATGACTATTTTCCAGCTAGGAAGCAGCTCTGGCAGAGTTTCCACCTTCTTCTGGAAAGTAGGTCTTTGTTATGGAGAAGGCTTGGTGGTATTTACTGTAAAAACCAGGGAGTTTCTTCAAAGTAATGGCCATGAAATTATGCGGGCCTTCCTAAGACTGCAACCCCCAGGAACTGTTCATTTTCACAATAGTCCACACTCAGTTCCCTACAGTTGGTTAAAGTCTTCCTACCAGTTTATAGATCTACCAGTAACGAGAGCTTGGCTGACACTCTTGGGATTTACCTCTCTGAAGAGTTTAGGAATTTGTCCCAAGTCTCATTTCTTTGATAGCTCCAAGGAGTCGTTAATTTCAGTTTATCTAATTTTTCTTATTGTAACAGTGAGAATGATGATTTCCAAGTTCTTTAGATATCAGAACTGAAATCAGAAATCAAAATAAGTATTTTTGACGAACATTTAAATTACCCCTTTCTTGACTTATGGGAGCAAGAACAAATTGGATTTTACATCATTTGGATATGATATCATTTTATTTGTTTGATTATTTCTGGCCTAGAATGTTCAAGGTACATATTGTATATTTCCTTTGTCAAACAATAATTGGTAATACTTTTTCAATGGTTAAATACTTTTATTTCTTGGCTATCCATTCAATATCAGGTACTGTTCTAAGTGCCTGGAGCTTTATTAGTAAATGAAACCAAACACTTGCATTCATGGCATGTCATTATAGAAAGGAAAGGAAAAGTATACTAAGCACTCATAAATAAATAAGTTATATAGAATATTATGAGTTGTTTGGCATCATGGAAGAATAGGAGAACAGGGTAAGAGGGATCTGCAATGTGTACATGTCCTTGTTGAGTTGCAATTTTAAAAAGGGTGGCAAATAAGTCAAACTTAAAGTAGACAGGGGAAACTAGTCATGCTGTGAAAAGGAAACAGTTGTGCTAGGCACGTTCTACTGCTACACATCTAACTAAACTACAATACTTCCAAATATATATAATAATGATAAAAGCATTTCTCCAACCATAGATTTAGATATCAGTGAGGCATGATACTAGATATAGGATGTTATATCTTGGAGATCTGGGTGCCAAAAAATTGAGAAATATTGACTGCATAGAATTTAATATTCTCTGCTTAGAATAGTAAAATGCTTTTGTATGTCTAAGAAGGAAAATGATTGTTATACAAAAGTATTTCTCTGACTTTAAGGAACACTTATGAAAACTTCCCAAATGATTTTTACTGGATCTGTCTATACTGAGTAAGACAGGATAAGACAATCTAAAGGAATATAATAAGTAAAAAAGACATCTCTGAACAGAAACAATAAGACAAGATCATCAAGGGAACTTTTTTTTCATGTATTTTCCACTTTTGACATCTTAACATATCTTTTGAAGTTGCATATGTAAATTTATAATGTTTGAAATTAGAATTTTAATGAGTTCGCTCATAATACTCCCTCATACATAAAATTCTAAAGACTATAATACACATCACCTATTAGTTAGGCACAGTTTTAAGTTTTATTATTAAAAGGACTTATTATCTAAACAAGAATCAAGTTAAATGACTGATTCTAAGTTATAATAGAGTTAAAATTAGGAAACAGTGTTTTTTTTTTTTCTTCATGCTATTTGTTGAACCCTTTACTTAGTGTAGGGTTAACCTTACAATCATTAAATAAGCTGAAAATAAGCTGAAAATCTTTGTAAAATTAAGAGTGGGAATAGGTGAGGGAGGAGGAAAAATGTATGGAGCATGAACAGGATGGAGGTTGGGCGGGAAGTATCACTATGTTCCTAAGTCTGTATATATGGAATACATGAAACTTGTATAACTTAAATAAAATTTTAAAAAAAGGAATACAACGAAAAAAGCAAACAAAAAAGAAAACATATCTTACTGTCCCTGGTCTCTAGGAATTCTTTTGAATATCATTCTGTATATAAAAAAGAGTCTTTGAATAAAAAATGGATCTGTGCCAAAAAGTCACCCTGGGTCACAAGCACTTTAAAGCCTTTAAAAGTCTTTGATTGGAAATTATGGTATAATATTGAGGAAAGAGTGAGAGATTGAAATCAAGAAAAAGAGATAACTTATTCATTGTAGGTTGATTATTAAATTGGGTATTCTTTTTACAAAGAAAAACAGCAATGTCTTCTGAGGCCTGTGGTTTTCCCAATGATGAGACAAGAAGAAATAATAATCTCCCTACATGACAATTAAAGATGGCTAAAAATTCTTTGAAGTTTCTCTTACTGAGGGGCTAGAATCTATGCCCCTTATTTTGAATTTTACTGGGCTGAGTGTTTGACAATTAAACTATAATGAAAATGATGCTGGCATAAAAGTTACCATGCAAGTTGTACAACTATAGTGTTCAAAAGACCATGTGCAGGGGCCAACATTGTGGCATAGTGGGTTAAGCCTCTAATTGCAATGCAAGCATCCCATATCAGAGTCTAGGCTCAAGTTCCAGCTGCTCTGCTTCCAATCCAGCTCCCTGCTACTGTGCCTGGGACAGCAGTAGAAAATGGCTCATGTGGTTGGGCCAATGCCATCCATATGGGAGTTATGGATGGCTCCTGATTTTAACATGGGCCACCTCCTACCACTGCTGCCATTTGAGGATTAAACTAGCACATGGAAGATCTTTCTCTTTTCCTGTTTCTCCCTCTACCTCCTACCACTCTGCCTTTCAAATAAATAATTAATAAATAAATCTTTTATTAAAGACCATGTGCAAAAGCCTTGATATAACACGGAGAGATAGGGCCTAGTTAACTCCGGATTTCCTGACCATCCAGCAGTTTTGTACTCTCCAGACCAACTCAGGCAACAGCTGATATCCATTAAGTGACCCTAGTGGACACTCACTGGAAGAATCTCCCAGTTGAACATCATCCGATTCCTGACTTATTAACCAATGACATAAAATAAAAAATTGTTATTTCAGTCTCCAAGTTTGGGAGTGGGTTGTGATGTGGGAATTCGTAGTTGGAGAACACTCTTCCCTTGCCTGGCTCTCTTACTATGCTATAAAACTCATTAAAATACATATAAATAAACTATTCAAGAGTCTAAAAAAGGGAAAAGTCTCCTGTCTCTGAAGCAAATATAATGTCCTTAAATATTCCTCATTCTACAATCTAATATTCTTTGCTCTTCACACAGGCATGAACTCAGGACTTTAAGCCACACTTCATAGAATGAGTTCCCTTGGCCCATTGGCTCTTTATCAGCATATGCACCTTAGGCCTCTTCTTGCCCCTTTCTCCCTGCTCTAAAAGTAAAAGACAAATAATCAGGAACTGTTAATCTCATTCTTGTCATCCTTCTCTGTGGTTCCATTTTACTGGCAAATTACTCCTGTAAATTCCCTTTACAGATGATCAGAACAAGGGATGATAATTGTCATGCGCAGATACTGTTTCTAATCTTACTCTACCCATCATTCTCCACTGCTAGATGCAAACAATCTGTTAACCAGGACAAACCCCAGTTGTTATTAAGAAAGTAAATTTTGTGATAAAGTTGTTGCCCCCTGAATACCACTCTTGAAATATATACACCATGACTAGGTGATTAGCATAAAGCTTTAGATCAAGAGTGGCAAATCATTTCATATCATGTGTAAATTCCTACTTGTTTCTAGTAGTTGTAGACTGTGCTTTATTTTGAGTCAGTAATTGATACCTTCCATGCATACAAAGTAGCAATGTGTTATTGTGTGTTTTTCCATAGGTAAGAAAGATTCTAAGGGAAACTATGATACGTAATGAAGGGGCAAAGAAAGTGGTGAATTTGGTTTGCTTGGATCAAAGCCCCACTACTGTCCTTTGTTGGCCACTGAAGCAAGACCATGGATTCCTTATGTTCATCACAAACTATAATTTTAACCATATGTTTTTCAGAGAGAGCTCTAACGGCTCCCCTCACAGTGTTCAGTGTTCGAGTAAGTGGATTTCTTATCAAAGCAGTAATTTTGTGTTTGTTTTTTAAAGTAAATATATCATTATCTCATATGCATTTCTTCACAATTCTGGGACTACATCAGACAAGAGTTGGCATTGTTTTCTATCAAAGAAGACATATACATAGAAAAGTTAAGCATCTTGCCCAACATGATACATCAGGAAAAGAATCAAGATTTTTTGATGCTGGATTATGCTTTTTTCCCCCCACAATGAGATCTTCAATCTTAATGTATTATCAGGACATTCAAAATATTGTTTTAGCTGATGCTTTGCTTTAAAGTGGGTATTACATCTTTGTGTTTATGCCTCTCTGTGAAATACTCATCTTTTATTGAAATCTTCCAGCATGCATAATGTGACAAGATAAGAAGTGGAAAACTTTAAAAGGACAAACTCTGCTAGGTCTTCAAAGATTCAACATGAATTGTTATAAACAACTGAAATACAAAACACAAGCTTAATATCCACAAACATGTGGGCAGAGATGCAGAAAATATGACTTTTCTTTTGTTGAAACCCAATTAATAATTGAAAAATATTTCTGGAAAAATTAATGTGATGAATGTCAAAATGAAACACAATTCATGTTTGTCAGGAAAATATGAATGTCAGCTTCTAAGAGACAGAAATTTAAAGATAGATTTAAGTGGATTTTTCCCAACTGAAAAAATGTCCAAAGGCAAAATCTCCCAAAAGAACTATAAATATGATTTTGATCCTTTCCTGGATCAAAATTTCATGAGATTCTATAGTCAAGTCTTGATTAATGGTCCCAATTGCTTACTTTATCCAGCAAAGTATAAAGAAAAATAACTGATCATTCTCCAAGATTCAGAATTCAGTACTTTTGTTTCTCTAAGTTTTAGCACTTGCTGCCTGTCTATTCTCTTCCAGTCTTACTTTCTGGTTTCTGCTTTGCTCTGGCCATTTTTCCCTCCTCGGTCTCACTCAGGATACTATTCCTAAGTCTAATTATGCCAACTACTGCATTCTCCTTTTTATGCCGTGGTGGGGATGATGCGACAGCTTGGCTCAATTTATTTCTGTTCAAGATATCTCCACTACAGTTTTTGTCCACTTGAGAGGGAAACTATGGCTTATTAGAAGAGGCCACAATGCCAAAAATCTTGCAATACTGTGTTCTGCATATTTATAAAACTCTTAATCACTTGCTGACCCAACTGCACCATCTAGTCTCTTTCTTATCAGCAAGTGTGTTCCATGCCAGATCCTTTCTTGTTTTGCTTTGTATATTATTTCCTCAAGAAACATACATGATTTAATTATGATATAACTTCTATTATTTTTAATCATGATCCATTAACCTTACTCTGAATATAGTAGAAGTATAAGCATTCTGTTTTTTGAGATTTATTTATTTGAAAACAGAGAGAGAGAGAGAAAGAGAGAGAGAGAGAATCTTCAATCCACTGCTTCACTCCCCAAATGGCTACAGCAACTTGATCCCCTCATTATCAACATCTCTTTAGATTTAGCTGTAATCTAGATTTATTGTTACTCATTGCTTGGAACATGTTTGTTTTTCCTTTTGACTTGACTGTTTATTCAGGTAATTTGTTTTTTAAAAAGAATACAGTGATGTTTACTTGCTACATCCAAAAATATCTCTTTTTAGCTCTATAACAAAAAGGATTTTCAAGTTTTCAACTCATGCCCTAGGTTTTTCAAATCAACTCTCCACATATCCCCATTTTAATTATACATTGTTGGTTTCAACTATATTATGTATTGTTATGATCATATTTGTTATTATAATCCTGGTTTACATTTGAAGTTGCTCAGAAATTTCTATTTTATGAAAATAAAAGAATTGTACGGCCGGCGCCGTGGCTCAACAGGCTAATCCTCCGCCTTGCGGCACCGGCACACCGGGTTCTAGTCCCGGTCGGGGCGCCGGATTCATTCCCGGTTGCCCCTCTTCCAGGCCAGCCCTCTGCTGTGGCCCAGGAGTGCAGTGGAGGATGGCCCAGGTGCTTGGGCCCTGCACCCCATGGGAGACCAGGAAAAGCACCTAGCACCTGGCTCCTGCCATCGGATGAGCGTGGTGCGCTGGCCGCAGCGCGCCGTCCGCAGCAGCCATTGGAGGGTGAACCAACGGCAACGGAAGACCTTTCTCTCTGTCTCTCTCTCTCACTGTCCACTCTGCCTGTCCAAAAAAAAAAAAAAAAAAAAAAGAAAAGAAAATAAAAGAATTGTAATGATTGTTTTTAAAGCAGCATTGATTCAATTTTCTTTATGAATGAATGAGAAAGGTTGTTCTAAATTAAATTAGGGGACCATTAAGAAAATATTTCGAAGAAACATCAAAAGAGGTGATAAATATTCTATCACAGTGAAGAAAATGTGCAACTGTCCTTCCTACAATAGATATTTATGTAGGTGAAAATGCCTTTGAAAAATATATGTATACAAATAAACTATTGTTTGTCCCCTAAGTAATCTATGTAGACCTGTTATGTATCTTGCTCATCTCTTCAAAATCATGATTTGACCTGACTGAAGTAATATAGAAATATAATTAATACAAAAATAACTCTCTCAAGCCAGAAAACCTCTCCACAAAGGTAGCAGAAGCATTGCAAGTGCTACAGTGAGATAATCATCATAGGAAGTATGTGTATTTGTAATCATAGATTGCTGAAAAAAAAAGACAATAGAGTTTCACCCTTTAATATTGCCAAACACATACACATCATTACACATGTTTTCTAATAAACAATAAATACTTAACAATAAACTTGGCAACAATATATGTCATGCACAATAAATCCTAAATTTACCTGGCAATTGGTGTGAATATACATGTCAGCTAACTGTCTTTATCTAGAGGAAAAACAAAATTCATATGTGTTTATGGACTTGAGGAGTTAGGCACCTATTCGCCTTAGAAAATGTTACATATAAATGCTCTGCCTTAAAGTGTAGATTTCAAAGAGATGGACACAAGTGCCTTGCCAAAGACATTCCCTGGGCATAAAGTACATAAAAACCCTATCTATTCTGGAAAAGGATGGACTTACACTACAAAGAGAGGGAAAGTACATGCAATTACAAGTTCTAAGGTTAAATTCTCTTAAAAAAGAAGAGGTAGGAATCCTCCTCCCCTTATTTTCAATATGAAGAATCATGCAGTTCTTTTTAATCCCACAATCCCTGGACTCCATGATATGTATATCAAAAAATTCTTGAATCAGAAAGGAGTGGAATATTTGAGTTACTCCCTTCATTCTAGTGATGAAGAACGTTAAAAGATTATAAAGGTTACTTTTTCAGGGCATAAAGAGGTCTTCAGTGGAAGACACTGATTTTAATTACTGAAAAAAATAGGCAACATGTTTGTCCTATGAGAAGATGAAGAGAAGTATGAAAAAATATGCAATCCCTTCAAACCATTTTAAAAACCTAGACACCTGCCTTTAATTAGAATTAAGAATGACACAAAAAATTCCAGATAATTGTGATATCTTTGCATTTTTTGTGTGATTTTATTTTTCCCATAAATAATTTCCAATTTTTAGGTGTTTTCTTTAAAGCCAACATGTTAGATTATTTGGCACTTTGTGGCTTGATTTATAAAATTAAAATACGTGAAAATTATCCCTTTAACTAGATGTCTACTCAATTACTTTTGCATAGTTTTCCTTTGAGGCTTATTTTCAAATTTTTTTAAAGTTATACAAGTTTCATGTATTTCATATATACATATTTAGAAATATATTGACACTTGATGCCCACCCTCCCTTCTGCCTATGCTTCAACTCTTCCTCCCTCTCTCTCTCATATTCCCACTCTTAATTTTT
This sequence comes from Sylvilagus floridanus, assembly GCA_949820135.1. Taxonomy (NCBI): domain Eukaryota; kingdom Metazoa; phylum Chordata; class Mammalia; order Lagomorpha; family Leporidae; genus Sylvilagus; species Sylvilagus floridanus. Next base: position 28,596,228 of record OX463242.1, on the reverse strand, counting down.
ACAAAGATCTATTTTCAGTTAACTTATTGATCATATAGTTAACCCTACACCACTTAAAAAAGTTCAATAAGTAGTATGAAGAGAAAAAAAACTATTTCTTAATGGAAGAGACAAGGACTGTAAAAAATCATCAAATCTTAAAATGTCTATTTCACTCCAATACATTATATTTCAGGTATTCTATTAGTTACTACAGATCAGGGAAAACATGGTCTCTTTCTTTTGGGGACTGGCTTGTTTCACTAAGTATAATAGTTTCTAGTTGCAGCCATCTTTTTAAAAGACAGGATTTCATTTTTATTTATAGCTGAGTAGTACTCCAGGGTATATATATATACCAAGATTTCTTCATCCAGTCAACAGCTGAGGAAATCTGGATTCATTCCATATCTTAGCTACTGAATTGGGCTATAGTGAACATAGGGGTACAGATAATTCTTCCATATGCTGATTTATTTTGTTTTTGGTAAATTCCCAGGAGTGGGATGGCTAGACCATATGGTAGGTCTATATTCAGATTTCTGAGGTATTTCCATATTGATTTCCACAGTGGCTGCAATAGTTTACATTCCGACCAACAGTGGACTAGGGTAACTGTTTCCCTATATCTTCTCCAGAATTTTTTGTCTGTTGATTTCAGTATTGGAGCCATTCTATCTGGGGTGATATGAAACCTCATTGTGGTTTTGATTTCCATTTCCCTGATTGCTAGTGATTCTGAGCATTTTTTCATGTGTCTGTTGGCCATTTGAATTTCCTCTCTTGAAAAATGCCTGTTCAAGTCCTTTACCCATTTCTTAATTGGATCATTTGTTTTGCTGTTGTTGAGGTAATCGAGTTCTTTATACATTCTGGTTATTAATCCTTTATCAGTTACATACTTTTCAAATATTTTCTCCCATTCTGTTGGTTGCATCTTCACTTTGCTGAGTCTTTGTAGTACAGAAGATTCTCAGCTTGATGTAAGCCCATTTGTTAATATTGGCTTGATTGCATATGCTTCTTGGATCTTTTCCAAGAATTTTTTCATATGTCAATGTTTTTCAGAGTTTTCCCAATGTCCTCTAGTAACTTGATGGTATTAGGTCATAGATTTAGGTCTTTGATCCATTTTGAGTAATTTTTTTGTAAGGTGTAATGTATGGATCTTGTTTCATATTTCTGCATGTGTAGATCAGGTTTCCCTAGCACCATTTGTCTTTTTAAAAATTTTTTAAAATTTATTTGACAGTCAGAGTTATAGACAGTGAGAGAGACAGAGAGAAAGGTCTTCCTTCTGTTGGTTCACCCCAAAAATGGCTGCTATTGCTGGCACCACACTGATCAGAAGGCAGGAGCCATGTGCTTCTTCCTGGTCTCCCATGAGGGTGCAGGGGCGCAAGCACTTGGGCCATCCTCCATTACCTTCCTGGGCCACAGCAGAGATCTGGAATGGAAGAAGAGCAACCGGGGATGGAACCTGGCGCTCATGGGATGCTGGAGCTACAGGTGGAGGATTAACAAAGTGAGCCATGGTGCCAGCCCTCCCTAGCACCATTTGTTAGAGAGACTGTCATTGCTCCTGGGATTTATTTTATCTCCTTTGTCAAAGATAAGTTTGCTGTAGATGTATGGATTGATTTATTTGAGGAGTTTCTATTCTGTTCCATTTGTGTACAAGTCTGTTTTTGTGCCAGTATCCAGCTGTTTTGATTATACCTGCCCTAAGGTATGTCTTGAAATAAGGTATTGTTATGGATTCTGCTTTGTTTTTGTTGTATAAGATTGCTTTAGCCATTTGGGGTCTCTTGTGAATTTAATATCATTTTTTCCTAGATCTGCAAAGAATATAATCTTTATTTTGATTGGGATTGCATTTAATCTCTAAATTGCTTTTGTTAGTATGGACATTTTAATGCTAATTCTTCCCGTGAACATGGAATGTTTTACCAATTGTTAATGTCTCCTATTTAATTTTTTTAAAGATTTATGTATTTTATTTGTAAGGCAGAGTTACAGAGAAGCAGTGAGAGAATGAAAAAGTTCTTCCATCCACTGGTTCATTCCCCAATTGGCTGCAACTGCTGGAGCTGCACCAATATAAAGCCAGAATCCAGGAACTTCTTCCAGGGCCCAAGGCCTTGGACCATCTTCTGCTTTCCCAGACCACAGCAGAGAGCTGGATTGGAAGTGGAGCAGCTGGGATTTGAACCAGCATCCATATGGGATGCCAGCACTGGAGGTGTTGGCTTTACCTTCTACGCCACAGCGCCGGCCCCTCCTATTTCTTTCTTTCTTGTTTTGTAATTTTCATTGTAGATATCTTTCATGTCCTTTGCTAAATTTATTCCAAGGTATTTAATTCTATTTGGAGCTGTTGTAAATGAGATAGATCTTAAAATTTCTTTCTCAGCCATGACATTGTCTGTGTGTACAAAGACTACTGATCTTTGTGTATTAATTTTATAACCTGCCAGCTTATCAAAGTCTTTTATGAGTTCCAATAGTGTCTTAGTGGTGTCTTTTGGAACCCCTACATATAGGATTATGTCATCTGCTAATTGGGATAATTTAATTTCCTCCTTTCCAATTTGTATCTATTTGATTTCTTTTTCTTGCTGAGTGGCTCTGATTAAACTTTCATGACTATAATAAATAGCAATGGTGAGAGTGAGCATCCTTATCTGATTTCTGATTGTAGGGGAAATGCTTCCAGCTTTTACCAGGATGCTGGCTATTGGTTCATTATACATTGCCTTGACTGTGTTGAGCAATGTTCCTTCATTACCCAATTTGCTTAAGGTTTTCATCAGTAAAGGATATCATATTTTATCAAATGCTTTCTCTGCATCTATTGAGATAACCATATAGTTTTTGTTCTTCAGATTGTTAATGTGATATATTGATTAATTTTTAAATGTTGAACCACCCTTGAATACAAGGGATAAATCTCACTTGGTCTGGGTAAATGATGTTTCAGATGTGTTGTTGGATTCAATTAGCTAAGATTTTGTTGAGGATTTTTGCATCAATTTTCATCAGAAATATTTGTCTCTAATTCTTTCTCTGATGTATCTTTTTCGGACTTAGGAATTAAGGTGATAAAAGCTCCCTAGAAGTAGTTTTGGAGTTTTGAATAGCTTTAGTAGAATTGGAATTAGTTCTTCATTAAAAGTCTGGTAGAATTCAGTGGTGAATCCATCTGGTCCTGTGCTTTACTTTGTTGGGACCGTCTTTATTGCTGATTCAATCTCTATCTTGCTTATTGTTCTGTTAGGTTTTCTATGTATTCATGACTCAATTTTGGTAGATTGTGTTTGTCTAGGAATCTATCCATTTTTCCTAGCTTTCCCAATTTGTTGACATACAGTTCTTTGTAGTGATTCCTGATGATTTTTTAATTTCTTTGGTATCTGCTATTATATTTCCTTTTTTGTCTCTGATTTTATTGATTTGGGTCTTCTCCCTCTTTTATTTAATTTTTTGGTTGGTTGTGCCAATGATGTATCAATTTTGATTATTTTTTTTCCAAAAAAAAAAAAAAAACCAAACAGCTTTTCACTTTCCTTTTTTTTTTTTGACAGGCAGAGTGGACAGTGAAAGAGAGACAGAGAGAAAGGTCTTCCTTTGTCCGTTGGTTCACTCCCCAAAGGCTGCTGCGGCTGGTGCACTGTGGCTGGCGCACCACGCTGATCTGAAGCCAGGAGCCAGGTGTTTCTCCTGGTCTTCCATGCAGGTGCAGGGGCCAAGGACCTGGGCCATCCTCCACTGCACTCCCTGGCCACAGCAGAGAGCTGGACTGGAAGAGGAGCGACTGGGACAGAATCCATTGCCCCGAATGGGACTAGAACCTGGTGTGCCAGTGCCGCTAGGCGGAGGACTAACCTATTAAGCTGCAGTGCTGGCCTATACTTTTCTTTTGTATTGTTTTTTGGTACCAATTTTGTTTATTTCTTCTTCAATTTTAATCATTTATTTCCCTGTTCAAATTTTGGGTTCAGTTTGTTGTTGTTTTTCCAGGTCCATGAGATGCACTGATAGCTCATTTATTTGGTACCTTTCCAATTTCTTCATAGAGGCACTGATTGCTATAAACTTCCCTATTTAATGCTGCTTTTACTGTATTCCATAAGTTTTGATATGATGTATTGTCATCTTTATTTGTTTCCAGAATTTATTTCTATTTTGATTTCTTCTATGACCCACTTTTCATTAGAAATATATTGTTCAGTCTCCATGTGTTTGCATATATTCTAGAGATTCTTGAGTTGTTGATGTCCAACTTCATTCCATTGTGGTCAGAGAAGATGCACGATATGATTTTTTTAAATTTGCTGACACTTGCTTTATGGCTTATCATATAGTCTATCCTAGAGAAAGTTCCTTGCACTGATGAGAAGAATGTGTACTCTGCAATTGTGGGGTAAAAAGTTCTATAGACATCAGTTAGGTCCATTTGGTCCATAGTATTGATTTTCTTTCTAGTTGATCTATCCATTGAAAAAAGCAGAGTGTTGAAATTTTTAGGACATATTTATAATCAGATCTATTATGTTTCCCTATTTCTGTGTGTGATTTCCATCCTTGTATTGGATAAACTGTCAAAACATTTCCTATGTTAATTGTACTTATCACCTATACATTTAAATCTCCCTAAAACAAATTTCTGAGATAAATAATCAGCTCATGGGTTAACTATAATTTATTTATAAATTAATGAAATTTCTAAGCAACAATTGTACTTTTTTTCACTGCAGCAATGGTATACATAATTTATATCTTGTTTCTGAAGCCAACACATGTGTTTTCTAGAGATAAGAAGTCTATTTCTACTATTCATTTGGTCTCTGCATAGCCAAACTTTTTGAAAAGGTTTATAAGCATTACTTAGCATATATTTGTTAATCATTTTTTTCTGTTAATTACATATTTGGCTCAACTTTGTATGGTGAAATTTCTATCCCTGTTTTGTTCTTTTGATAATTTAACATGATCTGATTTGATTTTCAATATTATATTAACCTAATTTAGAATTCTTCTTCCTCCCCCTGCTTTAGAACAACCCCAGAAATGACTGGAAAAAAAACCCCTAAAACTGGGACAGCTCACCAATATGCGGCAAGCCAATCACTGACATTGGGGTGATGGTAGAAGTCAGCTTGCATTTATTACAAGGCCCAGAGGAGAAGCCAGGCAGCTATCATTTAATTCTTAGGCTCCAGTGAGTTATCAATGTTACTGAACAATATGCCAAACTATTTGGGGGTATAGCTGTAGGTCCCACAAACTGCGTCCACTTGACTGATGCACAGAAAGCTAATCACTGACATTTGGGGTGGTGGAAGAAAGTAAGTATTGATTGCAAAGCACAGAGCAAGGAGCTGGGAAGCTATTGCTTAATTCCAAGGCTCCTCAAGGAGTTAGGGGTGAAGGTTCTTATAGACTGAAAATGGGGCTGAGAAGTGTGTGGCCAACTTGTGTCCAAGTTCCTGGTTGGTAAGAGGTGCTTATAACCTTCCTTTGATTGGTCAGTAATATCATGCTCTTTAAAAAATTTATGATCACCAGATGGGATCCAGTTGGTCTGGGTGGTTATGTGAAGGGGGCAGTTACATTCTGCAAATATCCCAAGACAATACTGGCCATCAAGGTTTTTATCTATTGAAGAAGCAAATGACTTCTTGAGTTTGGTGATTATAACCCTGTTCAGCCAGCTGCATCACTCCCTCAAGTCTGTGGATTTCTTTTGATAAAGGCAGGCAAGTATCCCTTGGGCTAAGGGAGCAAGGCAAGAGGGAGGTCTTCCTTTTACATCACAGGGGTTTAGTTTCATCAGGGATTAAGGTCTTTATGAATTGAAATACAGGCCAAGACTTGTGTTTTCAGCTTGATTCCAAGTTCTTGGTAGCTCTGCCATGCTCCTGGACCTCCTTTATTAATATTTTGATAATGTGTCTTTTAGGAAATGTTGATGATGGCAAAGTGAATTCCAATTAGTCTGGGAGCTAAGTGCCTCAGGGTCTGGGGTTTCTGGAAAATAAACTTTTCAAGAAAAGACCAAACATCAAGATGGCATCTACAGGGGAGATGAGATAAAAGACCTTTTTATTGAGTTCAAGGACCCTGTAGGGCTTGCTGTGCTATTCTGTCAATTCAGTGAACTAAGGGAAGGAGGCTAGGGTATGGTGGGAGACTAGGACCAGATGGTGTCTTGCATCTGTACTCAATATACATTATATGGGCTGGTTTCACCCACAAATACTTGTATCTATTAACATCCTGCATTAACAATTTAAAATAAACTAAGTAAAAAGTTGACAGGAAATAACAGAAATAATAAAGCAGAACTTCAACTTGATTTTATGATTTCAAAGAATCTTGCCTCTGAGAATGTCATATTTTTAGATTTAGGTACTCTATCTATGTGTTAGTAAATTTCAAAATTTTGTTTAAAATTATTGTAAAACTTTCTTTAAATTCAACAGAGCCTGGCCATTTAGACGTTGAACAGATTTAAGTAAAACTTCCCAGGAGATGTTGAAACCTAATGAAAATGGTCATCCAGTATTTGTTTTCATTACAATTAGAGAGTTGATATGAAATTACCTGGAGCAAACATTTGTGTAGCAGTCAGATAATGTGTGGAGCTGTCAGAGTCCCTAGAATCCAGTCCTGCTCTGCTCTGAGTCCAGCTGCCTGCTAACTTACATTCTGTGAAGCAACACGTTTTAGCTCAAGTAGTTGGGTTGCTGCCACCTATAGGGAGCCCCAGATTGAGTTCCAAACTGCTGACTTTGACCTGGTCCAACCTTGGCTGCTGCAGACATTTGAGATGTGGACAAGCAGATGGGAGCTCTGACTCTCTCTGTCAGCGTCTGTTTGCCTTTCAAATAAGTGAGAAAAAAAAAAAAAAAAACAAAAAAAAAAAACAGGGCCGGCGCCGTGGCTCAACAGGCTAATCCTCCGCCTTGCGGGGCTGGCACACCAGGTTCTAGTCCCATTCGGGGCACTAGATTCTGTCCAGTTGCCCCTCTTCCAGGCCAGCTCTCTGCTGTGGCCAGGGAGTGCAGTGGAGGATGGCCCAAGTGCTTGGGCCCTGCACCCCATGGGAGACCAGGAGAAGCATCTGGCTCCTGCCATCGGATCAGCACGGTGCGCCGGCCACAGTGCGCTGGCCGCAGCGGCCATTGGGTGGTGAACCAATGGACAAGGGAAGACCTTTCTCTCTGTCTCTCTCTCTCACTGTCCACTCTGCCTGTCAAAAAAAAAATGTAAAAACTAAAAACGATTACTCCTTTAGAAGAACAAGAAATCACTTACTGATGCAAAAGTTTTCAAAAATATATTTAGTAGTTTAATAAATGTATCTGCAATTGATATTTTTCATTTGCAATTGTATACATTATTTTGTAGGTGACCATGACCAGCAGCTCCCATTAATAATTATAATAATGAAAAGAATTACCACCTACTGAACTCTTTCTACGTGGTAGGCATTTTAACAAGAGTTTACAGATATTATCATAGAAATCTACACAGCAGCATAAGAAGGATCATTTACTATTTCTGCTTTTACAGATGAGGGAATTGAGTCTCAGAAGGGTTAGGTGCTTGTGACTGGTTGCATTAATCAGTATGTATTGCAGCTTGAATATTAATCTAAGTCTGTTTCTGTAAGCTTGACTCTTCTTAACCATTATATAAAGAGGAAAGTAGTACTTGTAGAATTGATATTCAATTACAAATGCAAATCAACAAGCTAGTATACATAAGATTTTCCTTCCTGCAAATTACTAGCCAGACATTATAGAATATTGATTAAAAATGGTTTGGATAGGGGCCCGGTGTTGTGTAGAAGGTTAAGCCTCTGCCTATGGTGTCCACATCCCATAGGGGCACCGGTTCATGTCCTGGGTGCTCCTCCTGATTCAGCTCTCTGCTAATAGCCTGAGAAGGCAGAGGCAGATGGCCATGCCCTTTGGCCCTTGCACTCACATGGGAGACCTGGAAGAAGCTTCTGGCTCCATGCTTAGAACAAGTCCATCCTAAGCTGTTGTGGGCATTTGGGGAGTGAGCCAGCAGATGGAAGACCTCTCTGTCTCTGTCTGTCTGTCTGTCTCTCTCTCTGTAACTCTGCCTCCCAAATAAGTAAATATCTTTTAAAAAAGGATTTGGATAAGGTGCTGGATATGTCAGCATACAATGTCCTATAATAGTAGGATGTTTATTTCAGCCCATCAAATTTTACCTATAGTGTCTTCATTCTGTGTTATCAAATTCAAAAAAGTTGTTCAGAGATTATTACTATACGTTTTTTCCTATTTATTTGGAAATCATGCCAAAAAATCCAGTGTAAGTATCCACAAAAGTAATTTGTATGTTTTCTCAATATCTGAAAATGAATTGTTTGTTTCCAGATTATTTTTCTTAGTTTTGGCTTGGGTAACAACCAGGGCATGTGTGCATCTGGCTTTTATTAGTGACACATTTGTAAGTCATAATAGAGTCAGCACATCTGCTAAATTCATGATTCAAAACCAAACAGGGTATAGCAATTAAACTTGAATACAATATACATGCATAATACAATCTTAGGAAGATTCAACAGCACAAAAATGGATGCACGTCCACACAAACAGAACTGATATGGATTAGATTCACTAAAAAGAACAGGATGGGCCAATTAAAAAAATCAAATTTTTATTCACAATAAAATCTAGAATATTGACATTCAAAAGGAGGAAATCTAAGATCCAAAAAGAAAATATTCATGTGAAAACCATTATGATAACATTGAAAGTTGAAGCAGGAGAAAAACTGTTTCTCACATTTCTGACACAAAATGTATGGGTTTCCACACTAAGCAATTTTCCAATTTTGTGCAAACACCATCTGGGTGTCTTGCAATTTAATTTAATTCTGATACTGACTGCTGAGAATTAACACAAATTCCACAGGTCAAGCTTGGGCTCACTCTCACAAGACTGCCTCCCACATTCATACACCAACACAAGCATGTTGTGTCCCCAGGTCACACTCACTCCTGTCTGAGCTGGCCACAAACTGGGGCTATCTATGAGCTCCTTCTGAGGTCTGATGATTTATTACAACAAATCACAAAACTGAGATCAACAGTTTACAAGTTACTAGTCTATTGTACAGAGACAGATGAACAACCATAGAAAAATCAGAGCAAAATCAGAGAAGGTGATGAGTACAGGAGCTTCAGTACAATGGAGCTGGGGCAAAGTAGATTCTTAAGATACAGATATGTTCTCTGGCCTAGCAGCTAGCTCTCTGACACCCATAATTTAGGATTTTAATGGAGGTTTCATTGCCTAAGCATGCTTGATTCAATTCCTGGCCATTGGTGACTAGATTCTTTATTGGCCAGCGGATGGGGCTCAACTTTCCAATCCTTCAGATATGCCTTAGTCTTTTTGATGACAGGCTTCTATCCTGAAGATATACCAGTCTTCTCATTTTAAGTACAAAAAGACATTCTTATTACTCTGGAGGTTCCCAGGGTCTTAGAAACTCTTGTATTAGGTACCAGTTACTAAGATCAAGTATTTTTTGACAACTTACTGAGCACCAAAGGGGAAACCTGTTGAAGTGAAATGGATATATGAGAAACAGTGACTTGATCAGCTCTTGTGCTGACTGTTGATGTACAGTGTAATACTTTATCCATTTTAGTGTTTTTTCTTTGTTTTGTTCTAGTACTATCGGTTTAACTCTTTAATTAACACACAATTATTCTTAGGTGTTTAAATTTTAACTGAAAAGTGATCCCTGTTAAATGTAACAGTGGGAATAAGAGAGTGAGGAGATGTACAATTTGGGACATGCTCAATCGGACCTGCCCCAAATGGTGGAGTTAGAATCGGACCAGGGGCTTCCAATACAAGCCCATCAAGGTGGCATGTACCAAGGCCAGCTCACTAGTCCAAGTGATCAATTTCTGTTCACAATTGATCACACTGATAGGTCTGAGTCAAAGGGATCACACAAACAAGACTAGTGTCTGCTAATACTAACTGATAGAATCAAAAAGGGAGAGAACGATCCATCATGGGAAGCAGGATACACAGCAGACTCATAGAATGGCAGATGTCCTAAATAGCACTCTGGCCTCAGAATCAGCCCTTAAGGCATTCAGATCTGGCTCAAGAGCCCATGAGAATATTCTAGGCATGGAAAGCCAAGACACTCTGGAAAAAAAAAAAGACCTAAATGAAAGATCTCTGTGAGTGAGATCCCAGTGGAAAGAACGGGGCCCATCAAAGAAGGAGGTACCTTTCTCTGAAGGGAGGAGAGAATTTCCACTTTGACTATGACCCTGTTGGAATAAGATCGAAGTCAGCGAACTCAAAAGGCTTCCATAGCCTTGGAAACTCATGACTAGAGCCTAGGGAGATTACTGACGCCATAAACAAGAGTGTCAAATTGTTAAGTCAACAACAGGAGTCACTGTGTACTTACTTCTCATGTGGGATCTGTCCTTAATGTGTTGTCCAATGTGAAGTAATGCTATAACTAGTACTCAAACTGTATTTTTACACTTTATGTTTTTGTGTGGGTGCAAACTGATGAACTCTTTACTTAATATATACTAAATCGATCTTCTGTATATAAAGATAATTGAAAATGAATCTTGATGTGAATGGAATGGGAGAGGGAGTGGGAGATGGGAGGGGTGTGAGTGGGAGAGAAATTGTGTGTGGGGGAAGCCATTGTAATCCATAAATTGTACTTTGGAAATTTATATTTACTAAATAAAAAAATAAATTAAAAAAAGAAACAATGCTCCTATCACCCCTATCACTAAGTGAAGTATAATTATTTAGAAGTTCTGCACCAGGAACTGAGGCAGAGAACAAGTACATATTTTTTAAATCCAGGAGATACTAATCATTTAATTGAATTTCATAGAAAAAGTATACATTTGGAAAATAAGATTTGAGGGATGTTGAATAAGATTTCAGAAGAACCAATATAGTTGGAATTGGAATTTAAAAGGATATAAAATGGAAAGGATGAAGTAATCATCAAATACACAACTGAAAAAATTTTCTGATTTTAGACATCAGATGGGAAGGTGTGTCAAAGTACAGGGCAAATCTGGTGAAAATAGACACCACTGCATACCCAGCAGAGAAGACAGTCTTCCTACAAAGGATATAATTAGGTTTATGTAGATTTTATTCTCCTGATCACTAAAGGGCAAAAAAATCAATAGAGCTACTTCAGCAGCTGTGAAAAAATAAAAGATTAAAGCCTAACAATTTTATACCCAGAGAAGCCAGTACCTATTTGTGAGGGCTGGAGAAAGATACTCTCTGACATTCAAGGACATGGGAATTATGCCAGCTATATGGTCATACTAAAAACATTACTTGAAGATATCTCTAGCTGATGAAAACATGGATAAAAATGAATTTATAAAATGGAAATTTCATGATATAAAAAATTGTAATGAGCAGGAAAACCAGAATAAAGTTACCTTGAAATAATGATTGTTAAATAACAAAAGTTTGTGAGAATTTTGTAAGTGGATATCTATAGGTGGAGGTTTGAAGAAAAGCATTATTCATCGTTTATAACAAGGTAAAAGTATTTCAATAAAAATAATAGGCAGAATATAGCAAAATCCATAATTATTAGTAAAAGTCAGTAGCTTATCATAACTTGCTTGATACTTTAAAATATCAAAGAATGTGTTTCCAAGATTCAATGTACATTAGAAATAGCTGGGCAAGTTACAAAGCATTTGTATCTCAGAACTTTAAAAACATAATTTAAGTGCCTAAAATCAAAATGGTTAGAAAAGCTAAGTGCAGTATTTTTGTGTGCAACAGGCATTAAAAACTTATATATAGCTTACTACAGTTCTTAGTATTTGCTTTTGAGTGACAATCAATCACATTTTTCTTAACAAAACTGTAGATTATTTTCCTACTATATAAAGTTGTTTTTCTTACAGTTTCCTTGAGCAATTGATCAAGCTGCAGGAAAAGAAACTGACTGATATTAAAGTTAGAAGGTAACAAAAGATAACATAATATATTAGAGGCAAGAACATAAGGTGTTATCAAAAATGTTGTCAAAAAATTCTCTCATTGTTTCCTGCTTCTTGTTTAAAATTTTCCTGAGAGCACTAGGCATTTAGCTTAGTGGTTAAAACACTGGTTAAGATATCCATGATCGACATGGGAATTCTTGGATTTGTTACCTGGCTCTATTTCCTAACTTTAGCTTCCTGATAATGTGGGGTTAACTTAGAGAGGCAGTGCTGATGGCCCCAAGTAATTGGGTTCCTGCTATCCATGTAGGAGACCTGGATTGAATTATTAGCTTCTGGCTTTGGACTGATCCATGCAAGGTAGTTACAGGCATCTGGGAACTGAAACAGCAGATGCAAGCTGTATCTGTCTGCTTCTCTGTTTTCCTGTGGCTATGCCTTTCAAATAAATGTTTAAAAATATTACCGAGAGAGGACAGATTACCTTCAAGGCCTCATATGAACACCTTCCCACTTTAAGAAAACCCTTTGACTAACTTTGGACAGCTTGGCTGTAAGCTATGTGACTTTGCCACCAGATCAAGTGAACACTTAGATTTGCACAGAGTGGAAGATAGAAGAGATGAGTTTTTGCTTTGGGTGAAAGATAAGCAGTGCACTGTTGAAATAGACAAAGCTACTATAACACAGAGTGAAAGACTGTGAAGCTTTACAAGTCAAGAATGTTATTTCTCACAAAAGCAGCAATCCAGAGTGTGCTGTTTGCTGAAAAGCGGGGCAGGCAGTCTTTAACTTGGTGATTCAGACACCAGAACATTTTTTTGTCTCATGGTTCTCACATCCTTTAAAGCCTTATAACAGTAACCATCCAACTGGCGAGTAGGGAAAGTCTCTCCATTAGCAGAACTGAAAATGAGACATTTATTGGAAGTAAGGAAGGCTTAGAAGCATAATTCTTTGTTGGACACACAGTTGTCCCTTCTATAAGATATAAAATCCTAAAACTTATTTTTGGACATTTTGAAATTTCCATTTCATTACATGGAAGAGACCAGTAAGGTTCTAGCTCTATAATGAATATATACACTAAAAACTTATGAAATTAATCAAAATGAGAAGTATAGATGTTTTACTGATACAAAGACCAAATTCAAAAAAATAAAAAAATGGACACAGTGTAAGAAAAATTATATTGTTTCACTAAAATCACAAAAAGCAATTTATTCCTCTTTATAAAATGTCAAAGCATTGCATCCAAATATTCTCAGTGTGAATAAGATTGCATTGTCAATGAGATTGATCTTAGAAGTTCATTCTCAGCCATGGCATTATCTATGTATACAAAGTCTATTGATTGTTGTGTGTTAATTTTATATCCCACTACTTTGCCAAACTCTTTTATGAATTCTAATAGTCTCCTAATGGAGTCTTTTGGATTCCCCATATATAGAATCATGACACCTGCAAACAGGGATAATTTGACTTTCTCCTTTCCAATTTGTATAAATTGGATTTTCTTTCTTTCTTTCTTTCTTTCTTTCTTTCTTTCTTTCTTTCTTTCTTTCTTTCTTTCTTTCTTTCTTTCTTTCTTTCTTTCTCTCTTTCTCTCTTTCTCTCTTTCTCTCTTTCTCTCTTTCTCTCTTTCTCTCTTTCTCTCTCTCTCTCTCTCTCTCTCTCTCTCTCTCTCTCTCTCTCTCTTCTCTCTTTCTCTCTTTCTCTCTTTCCTTTTCTCTCCTCTCCTCTCCTCTCCTCTCCTCTCCTCTCCTCTCCTCTCCTCTCCTCTCCTCTCCTCTCTTCTCTCTTCTTCTCTTTTCTTTTTGCCTGATGGCTCTGGGTAAAATTTCAATGACTATATTAAACAGCAATGGTGAGAATGGGCATCCTTGTCTGGTTCCTAATCATAGAGGGAATGTTTCCAGTTTTTCCCCATTCAAAAGGAAGCTAACCATGGGTTAGTCGTACATTGCCTTGATTGTGTTAAAGAATGTTCCTTCTGGACCCAATATCCTTAAGGTTTTCATCATGAAAAGATGTTGTATTTTATCAAATGCTTTCTCTGCATCTATTGAGATTAGCATATAGTTTTTGTTCTTCAGTATTTCATGACTCAACTTTGTAAGATTGCATGTGTCTAGGAATCTACCCATTTCTTCTAGGTTTCTCAATTTGTTGGTATACAGCTCTTTGTAGTAATTCCTGATGATTCTTTTTATTTCTGTGGTATCTGTTGTTTGATTTTTCATCTTTGATTTATAGATTTGGGTCTTCTCCCAATATTTATTTCCTTCCTTCCTCCCACCCTCCCTCCTTCACCTTCATTCACAAATGAGAGCTTTGCAGGATATAATATTCTGGGCTGGCAGTTTTTCTCTCTAACTACCTGGGCTATGTCTTGCCATTCCCTTCTAGCTTGTAGGGTTTCTGTTGAGAAGTCTGCTGTGAGTCTAATTGGAGATCCTCTGAGAGTAATCTGACATTTCTCTCTTGCACATTTCAGGATCTTTTCTTTCTGTTTCACTGTGGTGAGTTTAATTACAATGTGTCATGGTGAGGATCTCTTTTGGTCATGTTTACTAGGGGTTCTATGAGCTTCCTGTACTAGGATGTCTCTGTCCTTCTCCAGACCCAGGAAGTTCTCTATAAGTATCTCACTAGAAAGGCCTTCTAATCCTTTCTCTCTCCATGCCTGCCTTCACGAACTCCTAGAACCCAAATGTTGGGTTTTGTAATAATGTCCTGTAGATTCCCAACAATATTTTTTAGATTTCTAATTTCCTTCCTTTTCTTTGGTTTGACTGTATACTTTCCTGTGCTCTGTCTTCTAAGTCCGCTATTCTCTCTTCTGTTTCACTGACTCTGTTTTTAAGGCTCTCTAATGTGTTTGTCATTTGATCTATTGAGTTCTTCATTTTATTTTGATTTCACTATCACACTTTCCTGTTCTACTAGTTTCTGCGTTTCATTCTGATTCCTCCTTAAGATTTCATTTTCTCAAAGGAGATTTTCTATCCTGTCCAGTAAGGATTTCCACAGCTCAACCATTTGTTTTTGAAAACTTCTAATTGTTCTTATCATAATTTTTTTTAAAATCTGTATCTTGCATTTCTTCCATTTCATCATCTTCATAATCTTGGCTTGGGTTGTCTTGGTTCATTTGGGGGTGTCATAATGTCTTTCTTGTTCTTGTTCCCTCGGTTTCTGCATTTGTTGCTTGGCATTGTGGAGATAATCTTTGGATTCTTCTTCCCTTGCTGTGGTGTTTTTTCTTGTTATACTATGACTGTATTAAGTGGGCTGTCTGCTTTTGATGGAGCTTTAGAGGCTTGAGATGGGTGTGGCCTGAGAGCTCTGTTTGGTTTCTCAGGGTTAAGGGTGTGCCAAAGGTGACACTCACAGGTTAGGCATGGTAAATCTCTCTTTCTTTCTTTCTTCTTTTTGATTTAGAAGAGAAGTAATTCCACACAGCTCCGCAGAATTGAAGGCAGTTAGCAGGTGATATACCCACAGGAGCCAGAGATCGGAAGCTCTTTCCCAAGGACCACACAGGGAATCTTTTCTGCCCTCAGTGTGGGCTCAAATTCTCCTGCAGTCTCCCACTGTGTTGCCAAGGTTACCAAATTGTAGCATCTCTGGAGAGTACTCCCATGAATTCCATGAGTTCTCTCCCCCACCGTCTCTTTTTTCACAGTCTCAGTTCATTTGCACCACACATTCACTAGGTCCTAATCTCTTGTTATTTCACTCCCTCCAGAGTCAGGTTTTTCTGCTTGGCTGAGGGCAGGTGTAGACCTGAAGTCGCCCCGCTTATGACGTATGTCCAAAATGGTGCCTGCTCTTTGTCTTGCTCACCTTTGAGAGGTGAGTGGAGAGAGAGAAACTCGTGTCTGTATTGGTCACTTTTTTTTCCTCTCTCTTCTAGTTAGCCTGGTGAACTTTTCCCCACAGGGTTTCAAGCCTCGTTCCCTCTAATCTCCTCTTTCCACTTTCCTGCCAGCGTCTTGTGCTATTGAGGTTTGGCTCACCTTGCTTTCCAGTGTTGGTGTGTTGATTCTGCCACTGGTGTCCTGAACCGTGGGCTCCCACTGTGAATCACTAGTTCTGGAAGAGTTTCCTCTGCTGTTTCTTCCCTACTCTTCCTTGAACCTGCAGTATCTCAACTTTTATTAAACTGTCTCTTCTCAGACTATTAGTGTGCTCCCTTCCTATTCTGCCATCTTGCCAGATAATCAATCTTTCTGTGTGTCTGTTTGTAGTACCTCCTTAAGCATCTTTTGTAAGGCTGGATGAGTGGTGACAAATTCTTTCAATTTCTGTTTGTTATGGAAGGTCTTTATTTCATCTTCATTCATAAATGAGAGATTTGCAGAGTACAGTATTCTGGGTTGACAGTTTTTTTTACTCTCAAGACTTATGTCTTTCCATTCTCTCATAGCATGTAGGATTTCTTATGAGCACTCAGTTGTGATTCTAATTGGAGATCCTCTAAAAGTAATCTGGAATTTCTCTAGTGCACACTTTAGAATCTTTTGTTTATGTTTTCCTATTGAAAGTTTGACTGCAATGTGTCTTGGTGAAGATCTTTTCTGGGCATGTTGATTAGATGTACTATATGTTTCTTGTACTTGGATGCCCTTTTTTCTCCAAACTGGGGACATTCTCTGTAAGTATTTAACTAAACAGGCCTTGTAATTAATTTTCTCTTTCCATGCCTTCAAGAACTCCTAGAACCCATATGTTGGGTCATTTGATAGTATCCCATAAATCGCCAACACTGTTTTCACAATAGCTACAAAAAATTAAATACTTTGGAAAAAATTTAACCAAGGAAGTCAAAGATTTTTAGGAAGAAATTTACAAAATATTAAAAAAGAAAAAAGAAGACAGAAAAAAAATGGAAAAATCTTCCATGTAATGGGTAGGAAGAATCAGTGCTACAGAAATCAATTTACAGATTCAATGTGATCCCAATCAAAATACCAATTAAATGCTTTTCAAATCTATTAAAAACACTAAAATTATATGTAAACACAAGAGACCTCAAAAAGCTAAAGCAATTTTAAGCAACAGAAACATAATTACAATACCAAATTTCAAGACATCCTACAGGGAAGTTATAATCAAAACAGCCTGGCAATGGCACAAAAACAGACATGTAGACCAATGGAACACAATAGAAACTCCAGAATCAATCCTATATCTACAACCAACTTAGCTTTGACAAAGGAGCTAAAATCAATTTCTGGAGCAAGGACAGTCTCTTTAACAAATGGTGCTGTTAGAAAAACTGGATCTCCATCTGCATAAGTATACAACAAAACCCCTACCTTACACCTTACACAACAATCCACTCAAAATGAATCAAAGACCTAAATTTACAACCCAGTATTATCAAATTATTAGGGAACATTGGGAAAACCCTTCAAGACATTGGTATAGGCAAAGACTTCTTGGAAAAGACTCCAGCATCATAGGCAGTCACAGCCAAATTTGACAAATGTGTTTCCATCATGCAAAGAAGCTTCTGCACCACAAAAGAAACACTCAGCAAAGTAAAGAGGCAACCAACAGAATATGAGAAAATATTTGCAAACTATGCAATTGATAAAGAGTTAATCAAGAACCTCAATAACAACAGAATGAACAATCCAGTTAAGAAATGGGCAAAGGACTTGCACTAGCATTTTTCAAGAGAGAAAATTCCAATGGACAACAGACACATGAAAAATGCCCAGGATCCCTAGCCATCAGGAAATGGGAATCAAAACCACAATGAGGTTTCACTTCAGTCCAGTTAGAATGGTTCTTATACAAGCCAACAAAAAGCAAATTCTGGTGAGGATGTGAGGAAACAGGTACCCTGGCCCACTGTTGGTGGAATGTGAACTGTTGCAGCCACTCTGGAAGATAGTATGCAGATGCATCATAAATCTCAATATAGATCTCTAATATGACTGAAACATCCCACTCCTGTGAATTTATCCAAACCAAAATAAATCATATGAAAGAGTGATCTTCACCCTCATGTTTGTTGTTGCTCAGTTCACAATAGTTAAGATATGGAATCAACCCAGATATCCTTCAACTAAGTATTGGATAAGAAAAAATTGTGGTACATACACACTGCAGAATACTACACATTGGTAAAATAAATTATATCCTATCATTTGCAAAAAATGGATACAACTGGAACCCATTATATGTAGTGAAATAAGTCAGTCCCCCAAAGAGAAATACCAATAGTCTCTCTTATCTGTGGTATCCAATGGAGTATCTAAAAGGTGATCTCCTGCAGTGAAATTGACACTTTAAGATGTGATGATTTTAAATTGCCATTGTCTCAACTGTTGAGGAACAGTATTTTGTATAGGGTTAATCTTATATGTATAATGTGAACTGAAAATAGATCACTGTAAAATAAGGATGGGAAGAGAAAGAGGGAAGAATGGTGGAGTGTGGATAGAAGTGAGGGTAGTAGGGGAAGAAACACTATGTTCCTAAATTTGCATATATTAAATGCATTAAGTTTGTATACCTTAAATAACATATTCAAGAACATATTCAAGATAAAATAGATTGTATTGTCCCTTTGTATACACTGCTATTGAATTTTTCTTATCTAAGTAAAGAAATTCATCTTTTGTCTCTGAAAGTCAACTTGGAAATATGTGTGTTTATCCTTAAAATAATGTATGCTCCTTAACTCAATAAAATCACTTCTAGCGACATACCTTAAAGACATTAACAATGATATGGATCATGATTTATGAATAAGGACATGCATTGAAGCATTATTTATGATAATGAAAAATTGGTACAAATTCTAGGTATTGGAGAATAACTAAATATATCATTGTATAGATATGTGGTAGGCTGCCACTCATTCATCAAATCATATAGTTCCAAAATTTATAAACACGAAAAAGCATTTATAATGTAACATTAAGATTAAAAAACTAAGCTAAAAACCTACATATACTCCATGCTATACAATGGAATATCAATTTGGTGAACAGGAAAGTAAAAACAAAAACAAAGGTGAGCAATTCTGTTAAAAAATACAAATAAAAAAGTTCCAAGATTTTTGCTAAAATAGTAATTTTTCTTTTTTAGGCTTAATATAATGAGATAAAACTTTTTCCTAATAGTCTTCTTTATTTCACAGAATTTTTAACTTTAATATACAATATTTTGCCATTTAAAATACTTTGGTAAAGAATCAATTATAAGATTTTATAGAGTCATAGGAACTTAAATTGGGAATAGACTTTAGATGTTATATATTCTAAATTCTACCCAATGCAATTATCTCCTCCATATTAAATTAAATGATTACTGATTGGTGCTAGTTACCATAAATCATTTATTTTAAATTTGATAATTCCTGTACATAAATGAACAGTTAGGAATCTTGTAGACAGAACCAATTCATTTTATTTAAGTGCATTTTTGTTTTCCGTCCTGTCCCTCCAAATAACAACATTTTTATTTACCAAAGATGTATTTGATTGAAAGCTAAAAATAATGAAAAATTGACGATGAACACTCTCATTACCAATTTGTATGCTTAAAGAAAGAAATTTAAGATTTGTCCTTCTCTGTCTGTTTTTCTCTCTCTTTGTTTCTGGAATTTGAAAACTACTGAAACCAGGAACATTTCCTAGTTTTTTGAGATAATTATTTAAAAAAAATTTTTTTCTATGTAGAATTTCAGAAGATGCTTTTAGATAACTCTGTTTTATTTGTTTTGAAAAAGTGCCTCTAAAGTAATCTATTATAACATATGCACTTTTCTAAAACCCATAGCTAGTTGCCTAGCAACATACTCAGTTATGTCATATAATGAAAGCAATAGGATAAAATGCTATTTTTCAGGTATTAATTTTTGAACACATCTCGAACTAAAAAAACATGTTTCATGGATGAGTATTTTCAAGCCATGGGTCTTATAAAAAAAGAGATGGTGAATACCATACTAATTGAGAATCATTTTCTTAATGACACAATATTAACATTCAAGCCCATTGGTAAGGATTTGAACTCTCCTTTTCCCATCCCCATGTTCTACCTTGTGCTCCCTGAGGCACTAACTGCATTAAGAACCTGCAATAAGTGGATAAAATTGCATGTCTGCAAAGGGGACTTAATGGCGTTATGACATTCACTGAACACACAGGGTGCTTTAAATGCAATAAGAAATATCTTACTTTGTAAAAGTTCTCTAGCTTTTTAAATGTCAGAACTATTAGAGCAGGAAAAATTTTAAAAGCTAAATTTAAATCCAAGCATGAAAATTGGAAAAAATCACCTTTTGCATTTTTATACTTATTTTAAAATCACTTAGTTTTTTTCTTTACCTCTGAAAGATTAGCTGAAGAACTTCATAATCTCTTATTTTTTTTGTTTTAAGTATTTTCCTAGTATTCATTAGTATTAGGGATCAGCCATACCGCCTGTTTTCCAACTGTCTCCTTAAAAAAAAATCATATTTTTTTGTATTCCCCACCAGCATCTTTCTTTCTTCCATTGTCTTTGTATGTGTGTGTGAGGTGTGTGTGTGCATGCGCAGTTATGCGTGGTAGCAGTTGCAGGGCATTGGGTGGAAGTTCATAAAAGATGGGAGAATCTTTCGTATGAAAACAGATTGAAACAATAATTGAAAATATGGTCCTTCCTGACAAGTTTGCTTAAGAGCTTAGAATTTAAACCTAGGCTACTGTTCAGAATCTTTCATTTTCATCTGATTCCTATTCCTTTGACACTTAATAGTTATTGACTTACTGCTGTCTGTTATACTTTCCTCTTCCAAGATGTTGTTATCAGCTACAGGCAGAAATGACAGGCAAAGCAAAAGCCTGGCCGTCAGTCATTTTAACGCTTCATTCTCTGGCAAACTAGCTTAAGTTTGATGTTACAGTTACTACTAGAAGAGCTATTATTATTAAAGTGCCTACACCCCCTTTCTGTCTCAAAAAGGATTGGTCATAAAGCTCCTGGGATAGAGATGATGCTATGCATTCAGTGAGGAATTTCATCATAGGAGACTTTCTTTAGTCTAGGTGGGTCACATGAGTGAGTTCATGTCCTGGAATGAGAATGCAAGTGAGATGTGCCATTTCAGATTTGACAGAGTGAAAATCCTTGTCATCATTGGAAACATTAGGTCCAGCAATGAGAATTGTTACATCTAAGATACAGGTTGCCTGGATCTCTGAGGCTGAGTGACCACTGAGAAAACTGCCCAACCAGGAATATTGACATTTTTGTTTTGAATGACAAATAACTTGCTTGTGATAAATCATGATGATTTGGAGTTATTTGATAGCAGTTGGTGTAACTCATGCGGTATAAGCCTGTTCACTTTGTGTTCAAATAATTAGCTTCAGTCTGATAGTTGAGACTTAACATCTGTAGAACATAAGGCCTGTCTATGCTAAATACCTCCTCAGTAAGTCCAGTTCCCTAAAGGAGATGCTATGTGTGCTAGACTGATAAGGAGTGAAATTGTGATGTTTAATTGTAGGTGTCAAGTTGACTAGATTAAGGACTATCCCAAAGTCTGGTAAGGCATTATTTTGGGTGTGTTTATGAGAATTTCCAGAGAAGATGAGTATGTGAATCTGAGATAGGCAGGTGAGGAGATTCTGTCTGCATGTAAGCAGGTAGCACTCAATAGGCCAGTATGCAGAGAGTAGAAACAGAGAAAGTGAGTCTGCTCCTTAACCCCAACTTATGGGACACCTTCATCTTCTTCCTTAGGCAACAGAAATCCAGATTCTGGCATTTGAACTACAGGACTTACGCTAATCATCACCTCTCTGCATACCGAAGCTCATTTTGTCCTCTGAGAGTTATATCCTTGGCTTCCCTTGTGCTGAGACATCCACACTTGGATTGAGTCATGCTACTGGCATCCTAGGGTCTCCAGCTGCAGATGATCTGAAATGGGACTTCTTAACTTCCATAATTTTATGAGTCAACTGCCTAAGTGACACCATTCACTTTTCTACACACATATTCTCTTGGGTCTGTCTTTCTAGGGAGCTATGGCTAGAAAGTACTCTTCCACCTTTCTATATCTCATTTTAAAGTCCCTCCCATATGATATTTATATCATGTAAATTTTTTTCTCCTTAGGAAAA
This sequence comes from Sylvilagus floridanus, assembly GCA_949820135.1. Classification (NCBI taxonomy): domain Eukaryota; kingdom Metazoa; phylum Chordata; class Mammalia; order Lagomorpha; family Leporidae; genus Sylvilagus; species Sylvilagus floridanus. The sequence continues at coordinate 28,574,085 of OX463242.1, read as the reverse complement.
GTAGGCTACTTTTCCTAATAGTCATTTCCACACTAATGCCATTTGTAACATGATTCTTTAAGAATTCGGCATTACATTATCATCGAGAATGAATCCAGTAGAATTTCTGAATGTAGCATTAGAAGAGAATAGGTCCTTAAGAATATATAACTTTGGAATATATTTTGGGAGACAGTATTTTAAACAGCCTCATGGAATATTGAAAAAAGTACAAAAGCTACAAGAGAAATGCCAGGAACAGAATACAGTGCTATGGTTGAAATGTCCTCTCCCAAATCCATGTTGAAATTTAACTAGTACTGTGATGGTATTGGGAGGTAGAATGTTGGAGTTTAGTTTATGAGGTCTCCACTCTTGTGAATGGATGAATGCTGCTGAGTGAATGGGTTATTTATCTCTGGAGTCTACTTCTTATAAAAGTGGATCTCTCACATATTCATGTACTCTTGCCTCTGCCCCACCTGTCTCACATGTGTGTCTGGGTAGATAGCTGTAGAGGTCATTTTGCATGTAACAAATATACTCAATTTGTTTAAAAAACAGCAGGTAAGTGAGAATGGGAGAGGGCCATGTACAACACACTAGACTTTTACTATGACCACCAAGTGTTATCCGTTTATCAAAGAGTTGCAAGACCTAAAATGCTGCAATGGAGATAAAACTGAGAGGTGGTCACACAGTAAGATTTAACTCTTAGTGAATACCTGACAAATTACACTGAATAAATGCAATGAATTCAACTGATAACTCAATTGCTACTCCATCCTACAACTTGTCATTTTCTACAGGTTCCAGATTTTCAAATCTGTTTCTGTAGAGGTAGTGGAGCAACAAGGAAGAATAAAAATGGATAAATTTCTTTCAAGTGAGGTAGGAATATTAGAAATTAATTCAGAAAGAAAATTAAATTACATGTGTTGTCCAACTGAGTTTCTCACATAAAATATAATTGTGGAGGTTAAGTATGCTTATCTAGATCCACTTCTTCAAACCTTCTTTTCTTGTATTGGGACTATAGGGATGCCTAGAGTTCATTCTGACCTCTGTTTTCAGCTATTTGCTGTGGAGTAGTTTGTTACACATTTGGAGTCTATCCATCATTTGCCTACTTCTTCCCACATTAGTTATAATGCATTATGTGTTTACTCTGAACCATAACACTAAATGCAATCTCATTACTCATCCTGTCTTACTAATTGATGTCAAAAATAGTTCTTTGGTGACTGTGGCGTTATGTAAAGACAATGATGCCTTTTGGAGCTAGTGGCAACTACAGGCTTTAAGAAATCATGAGAAGAGATGTGGCGATCAGAATCACCAAGGCATCTGTATTAGAATTTTTCCAATCCAAAGGATATGATACAATATGTAAATGTAGTTGGAGAAAGGCAGATTTTGAGTGCATTCTGACAACATTTTTTTGATAAAGTCAATGTCCCTAATGCAGGGTTAGCAATTCTGCTTCTAATTTGTTTGGAATTTGGAAAGGTCTGCTTTGTCATTTACAAAGATATTTACTTGTATCTCCTTTGTGTAAAATATCAGACCAGGAGTTCAAAATATATGAATGGAAAGAGTAACCAAAGTCGTTGCTGTCATGAATCTTACTGAAAGAAATAAATGTTGCATAGCAAAAGCATTAAAAATAAAAAATAAATAAGAGTGGAAAGAAAATGAATGGTCCAGCATTCTTTTTATGGAATGCTGAGAAGAATTTCCTTGGAGATTCTGCTTACTTTTTGATAATTGTAGAAAATCAGAGATCTCACTAAAAAAATATACTAAGATTGGAATTGTGAAAACAAAAACAGTAAGTGTAAGATTCAAGAAATGTTGGTGTTCCCAGGCATGCTGGAGAAATGGCAATAAATACACTGAGAATGAAGGAAGCAGGCAATACAATCATTGTGGTAATGGAGGATAGATCATGTGGAGCTTTTAAGGAATTACCACTTTACTAGGAGTGTGATGGGAAAGCACTGCAGACATTTCAGGGAGGGAAGACCATGCTTGGACCCATGTACTGACAATATTTACCTGTGGCCTAAAAGCATCAAGGGCAGCATCAGGAAGACCAGATAGAGGCTATTTCAACAAACTGGGGGCAAGGTACTGTTGTCTTAGGCCAGGCAGTGTTAGTGTAGGTGGTAGGCAGTATTCTGTTTCTGTTTTTAAAAACAATAACAGTGTTTGGAGGGCTTTTTAAAATTTTTAATTTATTTGTTTTTTTAGAAGGTAGCACACCAGCAGGAGAAGCCATCATCTGAGTGCTGCTCTTTTTTTTTTAAGATTTATTTATTTATTTGAAAGTCAGAATTACACACAGAGAGAGGAAAGGCAGAGAGAGAGAGAAAGGGAGAGAGGGAGGGAGAGATGGAGGGAGAGGTCCTCCATCTGCTGGTTCACTCCCCAGATGGCTGCAATGGCTGGAGCTATACTGATCCGAAGCCAGGAGCCAGGAGCTTCCTCCGGGTCCCCCACATGAGTGCAGGGGCCCAAGGACTTGAGCCATCCTCCACTGCCCTCCCAGGCCACAGCAGAGAGCTGGACTGGAAATGGAGCAGCCGGGTCTCGAACTGGCGCCCACATGGGATGCTGGTGCTTCAGGGCAGGGCGTTAACCTGCTGTGCTACAGCACCGGACCCTTTTTTTTTTTTAAGATTTATTTACTTATTTGAAAGGCAGAGTTACAGAGAGGCAGAGGCAGAGACAGAGACAGAGACAGAGGTCTTCCATCCTCTGGTTCACTCCCTAAATGGCTGCAATGGCCAGAGCTGCACCAATCCAAAACCAGGAGCCAGCCAATAGCTTCTTTCAGGTCTCTCATGTAGGTTCAGGGGCCCAAGTCTTCGGGCATCTTCTACTGCTTTCCCAAGCCATAGCGGAGAGCTGGATAGAAGTGGAGCAGCTGGGACATTAACCGACACCCATATGGGATGACGGCACTGCAGGCGGTGGCTTCACCTGCTATGCCATGGCCCCCTCCACTTTTGTTTTAAGGAAAAAGCTAAAAGGGTTGGAGATTAGGTGTGATTAAAGGTAGAATTTTGCCTAGATAATGAAATACGTGAAGTTGTCATTTATTTAGGATAAGATAGATTGAAGAAAAAGCCAGCTGTAATAAAGACTGAATTAGTGTTCTTTTTCTAAATTTGAGATTTGTAGTCTTGAATATTATAAAGAGAAAAATTTGAACAGGTACTCTATAAATGAATCATAAATTCAGGAAGCAGATCCTGGGTGGAGATGCAATGCTTCTAAGCAACACATGGTGATTAAAGTCACAGGCTAGATAGGATCACTTAAGATCACTTAAGACACTTAAAACAGAATATATCTAAAAGACAAATCCTTGCAAAATTCTAATATTTAGATGTAAAAATCATAAAGAGGAAGAATAGGAAAATCAGAAGCAGTAGCTCTGAGATAAAGAAAAACAGAAACAAAAAGATTACAGTGTCCCAGAGATTAGTGGAAAAAATATTTGAAGAATTCTGGGGTGATCAAACATAGATGATTAAAATTAGACAGCTGCAGATTACACATTGATAAATGGATTTAGCCAGTGTGGAAGTCATTGGGGATTTCAATAGCAGCAGTTCTACACATTGGAGATAAAATTACTAATTGTTTTAGATTCAGACAGAGAGAGAAGAATGGAACTGAAAGAGTGTTTCCATAAATGGGAACAGAAGAATAAACAGGTACATGAAGAATGGAGCGTAAAGAAGTTTCATTTTAAAATGTTAAGAAAATACATGTATATATATATATATATATTAAGTGAATATAAGAATATATCATATATATATTTAATTTTTTAATTTATACAATACATGTATGTATTTATGTACCTATGAGATTGGACAGGTAGAAGAGTAAAAGAAGAGTAAAAGTAAAAGAAAGAGTAAAAGAGTAAAAGTAAAAGTGGGGGCCGGTGCTGTGGCATAGTAGGTAAAGCCATCACCTGCAGTGCTGGCATCCCATATGGGCTTTGGTTCAAGTTGCAGCTGCTCCACTTCTGATCCAGCTCTCTGCTATAGCCTGGGAAAGCAGTGGAAGATGGCCCAAGTCTTTGGGCCCCTGCACCTGTGTGGGAGACCCAGAAGAAGCTCCTGGCTTTAGCTGGGCTCAGCTCCAGCCACTGCATCCATTGGGGAGTGAACCAGTGGGTAGGAGACCCCCCCCCCCCCCGTTGCTTCTCTAACTCTGACTTTCAAATCAATAAATAAATCTTAAAAAAAAGATGTGTGATCCATGACTCATTTTGAATAGATGATACATTTGGATGAATTGACAGCTTAGCTTAAATAGGAAAATAAAATCTGATTACAGATGCAACTAGGCTGATGGATTTAGGGAGAGAATGTGGTGGATCTCTATGGAAGCTTCATTTGTTCACTGAAAACCAAGTGAAACCAAGATAACCAGGTGAATGTTAGGAAGAAGGAAGGGATGTCTGAAGTTAAGAATCAGAGTAGGTATGAAACAGTCACTAAAATAGGAGAATGTCCTCACCAGGGAAAAGCAGAAGTTTTGGAGGCCAGCAATGAGATTGAGAATTCATTTATCAATGAATTTCACAAATGTATAGAGACCAAATAGCAAAGTGTTCCTTTTTTCCTCCTTGAGACCTGCTCAATTGCCGGCTCCAGTGAGTAAGCAGATAGAAGTGGGAATATGGATGAAGGTAATTGAAGTGAGTTAAATGTTTTGGACAACCTGATGGTGGTGGAAAAATTGTTGGAACTGGGACATTAGAGGTATTGCTTCAAAAGGTATATGTGGTAGTCGGCAAGTGAATACTTTTAAGGATAAAGAAAGAGTGGAAGTTAACTGACTGGTTGGCTATTAATCACAAAGCCAGTGTTGAGCAGTCCTAGAGAAACTCAGGATCAGGGAATATGTAAGTCCCTATCCCAGTTCTTCAACTAATAATATGTATTCTCAACCAATTTATTACATTTTCTGAATTTTAATTTTTTCCTGTAAAATGAAAATATTAATACAGCCAAATCAGTATGATTAAAGGAGAAATGGACAAGGAGTTGGAGCATATATTAGTTAGGATAGTCTCAATTACTGTAAAAAATAGACTCTCCATAATGTTTCAAACAAAATAAATTTATATCTCACACATGTATAAAGTTGGTGAATATTTCGTTCCCATTAGATGATCTAAGAAACTTGCCCTATTTCCGTATTTATTTATTGCTTCCAACTAGCAAAAGGGGAAAGAAAGCCTAGAAAATGAAGATAATTTTTTAAGAATCATAGTGAGTTTTTTGTGAAGCATCATGTCGACTCATATGCTATTGGGGTGAACTAATTATATAATCATAACTCCTTCAAATACCTAGCTGTATACCTGATTTTCATCTGCATACTTATTAATAGAGAAGAGCAGAAAAATATTTGGTGGAATTCCAGTTGCCTTTGCCCCACCATTAGAATGATAGGTGTGGAAGCCATCTAGGTATTGACGGAAGTGGGAATACAAAGGGTAACTGAAGTGTGACAGGCACATTCCTTATCTCTTGCTATGTGATGCTGCCTGCCACCTTGGGACTCTGCCAGCAAGAATACCTTTAACAGATGTGGTCTCTAGGACTTTGACCTCCAGAACTGTGAGCCAAATAAACCTATTTTTTTTTCTGTAGAGTACTTGCCTCAGGTATTTCATTATGGTAACTTTACTAGTTAGCTTTTTGTACTAGGAGAAATACAAAATGACGTATTGAGGAAAGGAAGATATTTCTTTCAGCTCACAGTTTTGGAGGTTCACAGTTCAAAATTTGGTGGCTCCACTAGTTGAGCATCTTATGAGGGTGATGGGTGTCAAAATGCTTCCATAGCAGCTAGGAAGCAGTGAGAGAAGTGAGGCCAACGTGCATCTACATAACTGACTCATTTTCAGGAACTATCTTCAAAGTCACACTACAAGGGACCTAAGGCCTTCAATTTGACAAATCTCCTCCACCTTCTTAACACCATTAATTTTGGACTTTGGTGTTTAAACATTTGGATGAACTGAGGAACTGAGTCTTGTGTAAACCCTAAAAGCAAAACAAAACAAAACAGACTAACACATAGACATAGGAGGGAAGTCAGATGAGCACACTAACAAAAGAAGCTAAGGCAACAGGAGAGCCAAAAATTTCACTGGCATTCTTTCAGTCATAGAAGGAGCAGTAAATGAGGCAGTTTTGATGTTGCAGGTTCTTAACATCTGGTTACTTAGCATCAGAGCAATGTTAATTCTTATAAGAGCTTGAGAAATTATTTCTGTTTTCACTCATATTTATATGTATTCACACCCTATAATTTTGCCAGATATGAAATAACCAAAGACCTTAGTGACCAATCATTTGAATGCACATCTGAGTGAAATGAAAAAGAAATCAGAATAAAAATATTACCTTAGAATATTTCTGCATACATTATAGGAATAAATGGTTTCAGGCTAATTTGTATAATTTATTGGTGCAATACAATGCAATTTGTTAGGATGAAAGTTAGTGGTTTTTTTTTTCCCTATCACATACCTATAAATGACAAAGTAATCATTTAGATAATATGTTTGTTAATATAGCAAACCTTGTTTCATTTTTGTCAAAATATTGAGAATGGTATCTCATTTTCTTTTAAAACTAATGAAAATATTTCTTGGCTATTATCCAAGCAAAATTTGATTTCTCAGATAGCATTTTAAATGATAATCAGAGACAAAGCCAGCCATGGCCAGGAAGGGCTATATTTTAGAACTAACATTTATGCTACACTTTTCATTTGAAAAGCCATTTATGGACATAAATTAATCTTTACAACACTGTTGAGAAGTAGTTAATGACAGAAAAGATGATCATTATTCCCATATTACAGATGAGTAAAGCTACACTGCTAGTTTAGTGACCAAATTAAAGTTATTACTCATGTGGCAAATCATTCATGATGATCCCCATCTGATATTTCATGCTTCAAGTTTTTTTTTAATGCATAATCACCTCTTGGATGAATAACGGTATTGCTCCCAGGTCTTTAAGAGAAAAAATACTAAAGTAATAAGACACGGCAAATGTAGTTTGGTCAGCACACAGTAGAATATAAGTATCCTCGACTGCACACACAGTGTGAGAAAGAAAATGTATAGATCACTGACATATTTCATCATTTCCCATACAGACATCATTTTCAATTAAGTAGAGAGCTCTCTGTCAACAAACTTGACACATTCACCAAGGGAATGTCACAACTTCCCCAAAGATCAATATTCAAGTTATGATGGACTGACAACTTCACAGATAAATGAGTGTCCCTTGATTTTTACCTATTTTTGTTGCAGAACAGAGAAAAGTGCTTGAAGCATGAACAAACAAACTTAATTAAGCTTAAGGGATATGGTTGACTAATGTAAATCCAGAGCAAACAAAGTCATGGAGTACTGAAGAACAGCTTAATGACATTCTGATCAGCAAGAAAAAATGAAGAGCTGCTTCAACTTATCCAATAAAGTTGGTTCTTGGTGATTTAGGAAGGAAAAGTCTCACTTGTAAGCAGTTAATTTTGAAAAGTAATTTCCTGGACTCTTTAGACTGATGCATATCCTGATAATTTCTATAGTTTCCAATATATTTGACAAATTACTGCTAGTTTTCTCTTTCTCCTTTGGCCTATAAAGTGATTCATATCAGGCTCTAGAAAGAGTCAACAAAATCATGTTGAAACTTTAGTGCAAAATCATGAAAACTAGTATTATAGAAAAACACGTTTCCCAACCTCAGAAGTTTCAACAGATATCTTTCTCACAGTTTTTTGTTTGAGGAGAAGGTACTGAAGGTATCTTTTTGGATAGAATTGGGCTCATATAACTGTTCTTTCTGATTTGCTCTTTTAATCTCTGACTTTTCCTTTTAGAATTCAATCTTCTTGGTGATGTCATAATAGCCATTACTTCGAATTAAGGCATTTTGTGAACTAAATTAAATGGCAAAGGTTAAGACGTTCATGAACAAATTTAAATTACCAATGAGAGCATTTATTTACAACTTTTTACCAGTTGACACAAGAGTCAGCTGGGGAAGCCCTGCTGAACAGGGAGTGTGGCAAGGGAATCTACCTGGGAGAAAGAAATAGGGAACTGATAAATGACACATAAAAGTCAGAAGATGCCAGACTTTTCCGTTTCAGAGATTGTGGCTTCTCGAATTCTAGATTACAGAGCTCTATGGGTAAAAAAAAATAAGAGAGGGAGAAAGAGAGAGATAAACATAGACATCGATTTCTACAATTGGATATACTCCTATGCATAAGAAAAACTAGAAAAAATAAAACAGCATTTGGGGCCCCTGCTGTAGGTAAAGCCATTGCCTGCAGTGCCGGCATCCCATATAAATGCTGGTTTGAGTCCCGGCTGCTCCACTTCCAATCCAGCTCTCTGCTATGCCCCGGGAAAGCAGTTGAAGATGGCCCAAGACCTTGGGCCCCTGCACCTGTATGGGAGACCCAGAAGAAGACTCTGGTTCCTGGCTTCTGATTAGTGCAGCTCTGGCCATTGCAGCCAATTAGGAGTGAACCAGTGGATGGAAGACCTCTCTCTCTCTGCGCCTCTCCTTCTGTCTCTGTGTTAACTCTGACTTTCAAATAAATAAATAAATCTTTAAAAAAAAAATCATTCAAAAAAAACAGCATTCACATTTAACTATGAATATATACTTCTTCCTCATTTAGAAGACTATACTTTTTAGAAAGAAACTACAGAGTAGACGACTTTTAAAATTGACGTATAAATTAGAAAAAGTTGGAAATATTGAAGAAAATTTAGATGTCCAGCAATTTTAGTTCTTCTAACAACATTCCAAGTCAAAAATTAGGAAGAAAGAAAGAAAAAACCATGGGTTATCTAAACAATGTCAATTAGATTCAGGCCTAATGGTACACATTTGTCTACAAAAACCCTTTTTTTTCCACATTCAGATAAAGTTCTTTGAAGTTTGGTTAAGATTTTTCCAAGCTCATTCCAATTATAGAAAATCATAATGGAAAGGCATAACAGAGATTCTGATTTTAAAGATACTTTAATAATGACTCAATGTTACCAGTAAACGCTTCCGTGTATTTTTATATTACTGCTGCCTTTTATTTCTTCAATGATTTAATAAGTGCTGTGTGCATATAATATTCTAAGCACAGAGCTGGGCACTGAGGTACATATTCTGCTATATAAGAACAGGAGAGGTACTTAAGTAAGTTGTATTATGTAGAAAGATTTTTCATAACAACAGTTCAGAAAAAATCTTTCTGGTATTTTTCTTTCCATTCACTATTACAAGCTTTGCATTCTTAGACAACTTACTCAACATTTGTGATGCTTAGCATTTTCCTTCCACAAAATTAGAAAATCAGAGGTTAGCTTCACTCAGTAATAAAGCAATTCATTTCAGCCACTGTGAAAATATATCTATTTAAACTCACTTTACCTCCAAAAGATCTGGATGCCTAAATTTTATGATCTTTATTAGTGCTCAGGTTATTTCTGTGTTTTTTCACTTTGTAAGGTGTTTTAAGGCACTCTGAAGAAAGACAGTTCAAGAAGAATTTATGTTTCTGGGTATTTGGAGGACTGAATGATCTAGTTTATTCTCTATCAAATAAAGAATTCACCCTGTAGTTTCTCAAATTCTCAACTTCCTATTATGTTTAGAAAGAATTTATACATTTATATTTTTCAGCTTTCATGTAAATGTTAGCTGTTTATCCGAGTTCTGGCTTTTTTGTTTTACTTAGGAAAGAAAACAAATGCATCAACTTCCACCATAAAAATATTGATTTGGATTCTTTATGATACATACTGTTGCTTCTAGAATCATTACATTCACCCACTAATTCCCAGAAGCACAATTTCCTACCTTTTTAGAAACATAGAAAACCATCCACAATGTCACCCAGAGCTGTGATTGTAATTATGGGTAAAAAATTCATGGCTTCAAACCAGTTAGATGTATTTGAAGATAAACACAAACATAAATGTGGCACAGTATTAGCGCGATGCCGTCTCCTGAGTGCCGCCAAACATCTGTGTTGGAAAGAAAGAAGCCAACTCACAACCAGGCCCTGGTCTCTCTATCTCTGCACGTGTGTTCTGAGATGACACACCAGGGTCTATGCAAACAAATAATGAGAGAACATTGTGATCAGCACAACTCATTACCCGAATCTCATGTGGATTCTTGTTGGCAGTTTTGTTGTCATCTTGTGTTTTACTAGCTTTGTGGTTCTCAACAGAAATCAAACTCAAATCAGAGTTAAAAGTAATAATATTAGTTCATTTATAGTATTTGAGTGGAACTTCTTGGACCGTTTGTGGCAGTTATTACCTGAAACAATGAACAATATGAGTCTCATTTATCACTTAGAGTTGCATAGCAGAGTGGTTCAAAATATCTTCACCCGCATACAATATTTCATATACAATAAATTTGTATATACAAAGCTCTGCACTTTGGTAGTCAAAACATATATGATGATTTGTGATGGGGAAAATCGCTAAGCCTCACTCCTGGGATTGGAGTGAATCAGCTTGAACAGAATACCCTTCACTGCAAGAATAGGGATTTCTTGACATTTATTATGCCATAAATTCTGTGCTAAGTACTGGGATATAATAAGGAGTAAAAAAATGAACTGGATTTCTTTGTGGTATAGCTGAGGATCCTGTGAGAAAGAGAACTTTACTCATATCACCAAAAGCTACAACTTTGAGTATTAAAAATGAGAGATAACTGGCTAGGAGTAGAGAAGAGCAGTCTTTGCAGAGAACTCAGGTACTGTGATAAGGGGATTAGAGGACAGCATGACTGCAGGGGAGACTGAAGCAGGAACTTAGCTCAACATGAGGTTGGGGAAATAGGAACGAAACTATGTATGATAATTTGATGTAGGAAGTACACATCAGAACTGATTGGAAAGAGTTAAGTGTGGGGGAAGATGAACAAGTGTGTACTAAGGAATTTAATTTTACCCACAGAGATCTGCCCTTTGTCCTCAACTCTTGTCAATTAATCTCTATATGTTTAGATTTTTCTGAGTGATAAGAATGTCTTTGTTATTTATAGAGGATCCCAACTTACCATATTTGATGGTTTATGCTAATAATGCACCCTATGCTGATATCAAGGCCTTTAGCTCAATTGTATGGGCTATCACTCAATCGACCATGCCTATGTGAAGGTGTCCAGGGAAAGCTCAAGTGAGCTTCTTGGGTTGTCTATACTCCATTTTTATCATCACATACATAGCAATATCAATAAGGCATGCATTGTGAGGAGACACTGGGACTACCCTGTGAATTTCTTCTTTTGGCTTATTTTCTGTATTATTTTCCCATAACAAATGCATCTATTAGAAGAATACATTTCTGAGAGTTCTGTGGGCCTTTCTAACAAATTTTTCAACTTGAAGGTGGCTTTGGCAAACCAAAATTTTAATGAGTCAACTCAGCTGGTCATTTTGGACATTTCTATGAAGGTATTTTGTTGATGAGTTTTTTAGTGATATAGATTAACCTTCATAATTGGTCAAGTTTCTTTCCATCAGTTGAATGGCTTAATAGAACAAAGACCAAACACTTGAGCGAGAGCAAATTTTGATGGAAGACTGCCTTTGGATTTGAAAGACAAGTCTTTCCTGGGCCTTCAGTATGTCGCCCTACTCTGTAGATTTTGTACTTATGTGGAGCCTCCACAATTGGAGCTAATCTCTGAAGGTCTCTCTCCCTCTCTGCTTGTGTATGTATGCGTGTATGTGTGAGTGTGTGTTTGTTTGTGTACACATCTGGTTGGTTCTGTTTCTTTGGAAAAAACACTAATGCATTCACTGAACTTACCATTGGTATAAAGGAGAAGATGCTCTTGTGTGGACTTTCCACTCTTTGTAGTTGGTCTCTAACTTCTTGCTGTAGAGATCAGAAGGTTATGTTAGACTTCACAGGCTAGAGAACTGTGCCCTTAACTTTGCAATTTGGCTCACTAATTTAAAGTAATTTCTATAGTTTTGGAGAAGATTGAATTTTACAATAAATTAATAGAAAGACAGAATTGAGAGAAATTTGTTATATAAAATCATGCTGAGTCAGTGAAGGAGATGAAGCAGGACATGATGTAATATTGACCAAGCCAGGAAGTGTATGAATTTATACTTAGGATCATCAGGAGAGTACATCAAGTTTCAAAGAATATAATTAATGTGAATAACTGCTATATAAAGTTTATTGTCATTGGACAATTCTTTAAAAAGGATTGATGGAAGAAAAAATATACTCAAGATTGAAACCTTGCTGAACCCTCCATTGTTTTGTCCTTTCCATTTTCCTTGGCAACATAGAGGTTGAGCTCCCTTCAGCTGAATCAGGATGAGCAAGTAGTCATGATAAGGGTCTTCACACTTTTAGGCAATTTTGAAAGATGCTGGTTAGAGGAAAACTAGCAAACACAACCAATGGGTCTATGGCATTTGTAAGATGTTTGAAAGAATAAATGCTGATACCTTCATTATCCTGAGGGAACCAAAAGCCAGAGATGCTTAAAGAAGAAAGATTGTGGAAACTGTGGAAAAGGACAGAGGTGAAGAATCGGAGGTCCACATGAAACAAGTGCCTTCTCTCCGATTGTAGTTGGCTGCTTTTCTGGAGGATGCTTGGTGAATCAGGAACACATGCCCTGATTCTTCCTCTTCACCAGGCTGTGTGCTGTTCACTATGACTCCCAGGCCCTCTGTTTGGTAAGCGTAGCGTTCATCTGTATTTTTGAGTAAAGATCTAATGTCTCCTTGAGGTACTCATTGAATTTTCTGGCTACATTTGGGTAAGACAACAACTGGGAGGAGTGAAGAACTGATCCTCTTCCTTGGGCACTGAAAAGCTTTGGAAGCATCGTTTTTTAGAATTTCCTGTCAAAGAGAATCTTCATTTGTGGAACGTTCAAGTTAGAGAAATAGTTTGGCAAATTAGTCAAATTCTGCTCTCTCCATTAATTCTGAGTGTTTGGTGACACATCTTGTGAGTTAGTAAAAAAGAGTAGACCTAATATATTCTTTTTTTTAGCAACTTTGCCATCTATATGTACTCCAAAAACCATATTTAGGTGGTGAATATATTCAATTTTGTTAATTTGAGATATAAAATTATTTCAAAATATGAACAAAAAGAAATCAGATTAAATATAAAGTTATACAGAAGACCATTATAACACCAAAGAAACACAGATTAAGTACATTTACTTCATACTAAGTGGGCCTTAGATCAGAGAAAATTAAATCTTTCTGAGATTATGTAACGATAAGGCAGGTATTTCTCTAAAAAGATATGACAATCTTTGATATGTGTGCTCCTAAACAGAGCATCAAATACATGAGGTAGAAACTTACATAACTGCATGGAAAAATGTGGATTCATTAGTGGTAACCAGCATGAATAAATAGCGGATACAAATTCAGAACTAGTGGTAATCAATATTTAGCAATATAGAATCATACAGAAGATGCTACTTAACATTAGATGAAAAAGATAATTAGATCATCTCGCTGTTGGCAAATCACAAGATCAAGCAAATACACACATATAAAAGGTCAGATGGTTAATTCATATACTCTGTGAGCACTTCTTAGTAAATTTAAATTTATCAACAACCTATAACCCAACAATTTTTCCCATGATATAAAAAACTTATCATGAACTGCCATTAACAAATGACACTCACAACATCTATAAAAAATAAACTTGAAAGATGCCGTCTCCCAATCAGTGGAATGAGTGAGTGAACCATTTGAACCACAGTCTCAGATAGCAGCATATGTGCAAAAAAGGAGAAAAAAAATTTCAAGCACAGTATCAATAGTTTATGCTAACTTATCTAAAAGTTAAAGGAGGCAAAACCAAGCAAAAGTTCCTTTGGTATAAACAGAAAGGTATAAAACACCTCAAAAGAAAAATTTCCCCTCCCTCCAAAAAAGAAAACCAAACAAGGCTCTGTCACCTTTGGGTTCAGAAGTGAATGAGGGGCCGGTGCAGTGGCTCATTTGGTTAATCCTCTGCCTTCGGTGCTGGCATCTCATATGGTTGCCAGGTTCTAGTCCCGGTTGCTCCTCTTCCAGTCCAGCTCTCTGCTGTGGCCTGGGAGGGCAGTGGAGGATGGCCCAAGTACTTGGGCCCTTATACCTGCATAGGAGACTGGGAGGAAGCACCTAGCTCCTGGCTTCAGATCAGACTAGCTCTGGCCGTAGTGGCCATTTGGGGGTTGAACCAATGGAAGGAAGACCTTTCTCTCTCTCTCTCTCATTGTCTAACTCTGTCTGTCAAAAAAACAAAAACAAAACACAAAAACAAAAGAAGTGAATGAGATCAGGAAGACACTTGAACTCACCAGGGCCCATCTGTTCACTTGGGAGGTAAGTCCTTTGATACTTCTATTGCTACTTCAACTTAGCAGAAAACAAAGATTTCAAGATTTCAATTCTCTCTGTTTTCCTAGACATTCTCATCCAATCAACTCAGGTTTCATCCAAGAAAATAAAATAGTTACCCTGGAACTAATTCTTAATTTGGTGGGCTAAAAGTTACCAAACGGCAGCAAGATTCTACAAAGGACATGAAAGGGACCAGCTCAGAGAAGATATTTTATGTCTTTAGCCAACAGAATCCCTTGGGAAAATTTACCCTCCCCGCCCCCCATTATTAGCTATTGAAAGGTAGGATTAGGTGGGACATTTTAAAGAGCAATTAGGTGTTTGCTCTCAAGAATGGATGAGAACATTCACTAATGAATTCTCTCCTGAGCACCTGCTGTCAAAGTCAAACGTAGCTTGCAATGTTCGTCCTCCGCTGTCTTTTTCTTGTTTTCCTCCACTGTCTTTCTAAGGCCATGTATGCCCTGCACAGCTTCAGGTCTCTGCCAACAACCGTCTCGCAGCTTTGGACAGCAGCTTAGTCAAAACAAATCTGTTTTCTTTCCAAAATACCCAATCTGCGGCATTGTAACAGGCAGAGAAAATGGAGTCAGACCCCTAGGAAGAACTATGCTGAAAGGACCAGAGGGAGAGAATTCAGGGGATTTAGGAAACAACCATTATGGAGGAAGGAGCAATCAAGGACCCCAAAGACCACGGCTTCACCCTGCAGTCTCAGTTCTCCTTATTGATTCCTCCGTCCTCCCAGCACAATGGGGAGATGAGAGCTCCAGGCACGGAGCTTCCCAACGAGCTGAAGTCAGTGCTTGCAGTGACGGGCTGGGATGACTGGGGTCCTGGGTGCTGGCCCAGCCCACACTCCACAGGCCGGAAGGATTTAAGAGCTTCCCCAGCAAGCAACTCAGGTCCTTAGATTCCAAAGCTGACCACGGGGAATCCTTGGCCTCACGAAAGTCATTTCCAGACAACGCCGACAATTTATACACCCCACCCAACTTTGCTCCTGTGGTGACAAAGGTCACACGAAGCAGACTCTGAGCCACTTATTCACAAACGACCTATCTGCAGCTATGGCAGCGCCCACAATGATAATCTCGCGAGATTACGGAGCGCAGCAACTAGGTCGCCTGTTGATTAGGCGGTTTGCCCCGCTACTGAGCATGCGCAACGTCCCTACAGATGCAGCCAATCAGAATCCGCCCTGTACTAGGCCGGCCTCTTGCAGTTGTGCCTGGTGAAGCCGGAGTGAGTGACATGGTTTGAGTTCAGAGCCTCCTCCTCCTTGGCCCAGAACCTCCCTACAGCTGGGCGCCTTCAGCTTCCTGCTGGTCTCGGCTGCTGGGATCCGTTCCTACCTGCTGGGCCCATGTGCTGCTGGAGTTTGGAGTTACCTGCTGCGGGTGAGTCACAAAACCCTGACTGTTCCTTGGTTTCTGGACTTTTTTATTTTTTTTTTCATGTTCAACACTAATTTTTCTGTTAGGTTTTTTTGTTTATATTGTTTTGAAGAATGTTTAAAGATATTACATAGATTAATCCCCTTTAGGTTCACTTTTCTTTTAGATATGTGTTTCCTAGCCTGTGTTTTATTAATATGATTTTGTATTTTTTTTTTTTTTTGGTGGTACATAGTAATACTATTAGTTTTATTTCTTGATCTTGGATCCAGTAGTTTGGTTTAATTGTTGTGCTTGGTTGGATTATCTTAGCTTTTTTTTTTTTTTTTCTGGCTCTAATAATATGATCCACATGTATTGTTGCACAAAGGTAGATCCTTGTCCTTTGTATTTCCTGTGTGTTTGTTTCAATGACCACACCTCCAGTGCAGTAGTGAAGAGAGGTAGTGAGTACAGGGAACCTTGTCTGAGTTCACTCCCAGGGAAAACACATTCAATGATTCTGTATTAATTGTTGCATGTTCATTTTAGACATTTAAAAAATTATAAGAGTTTGTTAGCTGTTGTTTAGTTTTTTAAATATATTTTTAAATTATATAAGGCAAACAAATTTCATGTATTTCATATATAGATAGAGAGTTAGATTTAGGGACACAGTGATAGTTGCTACCCTACTGTCCTTCCTGCCCATGCTACCATCCTCCTTCCTGTTTTATTCTTTTAATTTTCACAATGACATAATATCAGTTTATTTTATAATCCTAAAATAAAGCTTCTACTAAGTATTCAATAAATAGTAAGAAGGAAAAAAAGCACTGTTTCTTCATAGTAGATACAAGGTCTGTAAACAATAATTCTAAAAATGTCAGTTTTGCTCATATACATTACATTTTTTGTACTCCATATTAATTGCTTTCCCATGTTTCAGTTTAGACTTACTTTTAGCATAGCAAGTCCTTTGATGATCACACACAGAAAGGGGATTCTGAATCTACTTTATCAGATGAGGAACTATTTCCTTCCCTTTCTGAAATGACATATTCACTCATTTTCCAGATAAAAGAAGTGCAATGTTAAGACATGCAATTTTAGTTAGGCATAACTATTAGTAATGATGTGAAAAATATACTAAAGTGAAAGTCAGGAGACTGAGTTTTAATCTTATTTATTCACATCCTGCAACCACAGCACTAGAGAGCTAACCCAACTACACATATATTCCATATCTAAACCAGATATTCCATATCTTGACTTCCAGCCTTAGTCCATGATGCATGATCAGAGATGTGTGACCCTTTCTACAAAAGATTCAGAACATACCTTTCATAATAGGCTCCTGTCTATTTCATAACAGAAAATGTAGGGAATGATTCTAGTGAAAACATTAAATCCAAATAATAATAATACATATACATTCCTTATTCTAAACTGCTTTAATGGTGGTAGGAAGTTTTATTTGGACTAAATTTGAGAAACATCTCTGGTGTACAAGTTCTAATCATGCACATATCAAACAAATTTATTTCAGGCAAAGGTCGAATACATAGAGCTTTGAAAATACATCCAAGTTCAGTGATGAAATTGTGTACATGATTTTTTTAAGAAATCTCTCATCATTTGAAGATTACATAGGCAGTACTGTTTAATACTCATTTCTAAATCTCACAAACACACATAATAAACAAATTCTCTAGCTTTATAAAACTCTATTTATCACATATTCCACTAATGCAGTATACGTATTTCTGGGCTTATTGTGAGAAATGATGGAGCCTCAGCTGTCCCCTAAATGTGCCAAATGATGTTTAAAGCTATCTATATCTTGATTTTCTATGTAGATTTCTTATGAGAAAATATGACAATGTCTCATCAAACTTAGTGTGTCTTTTTTTAAATAAAAATAAGGGGGCAGTTGTCATTTTAGCAGAGAGACTAAGTTTTGTTTGATCATCCTAAGGAATATTCTAAGAAGGATATATTTACCTTGAACCATTTTGGGAGTCTGTTAGCTTAATAGCTTGAAAGTATTATAAGCTCTGCAGAACTGGAAGTTCTGTTAGGAACATGCAGGTGATAACATTTTGAACTTGCTTAAGCTTTTAAAACACAAAATGTAACTGTAAGTCAATTAATTTAAACTGGTCCAAGACTAGCTTTCCACCAGAACAAAAAATGTTATGATGACATTTTCTTGAAGTTGAAAACATCCATTTGGCCACTGGGTTTCTGGAACATGTCAGGGAAATGACAGTCATTATGAATTAAGGCTTTGTAATATCAGGAGTCTCTCTTGCTCTTTCATTTTACACTATGATCTCTGTCTGTTTATAGGTAACAGCCAACAGATATCAGGGGATTAACTCATCATCTGAAAATAAACCTAGCCTATCTAGGCTAGCTGGTGTTTTATGAAAGTAGGGCATGCATATTGGTCCATTAATATTTACCAAGTGGAACAATGGAAAATCTCAAAGTAGATATGAGTCCCAGTTTTGTAGGTATTAACTAGTAAGTCAACAATTCTACTTCTCTTCCTCTCTTTAAAAACATTTAGTATGCTAAAAAGAACTAAACAAATGTTAGTTGTTATTTATAAGTCCTAAATTCTAGAATGCCATCAACACCATAAACTCATTACAAATAATCTTTGAGATAGTTTTAAGCACTCTGACTTTATACTTCCATCTAATAAATGAAGGTATAGGCTCAGAGAGGTTAGGAGACTTCCTTTCCTGAATGAAGGTTACACCGCAAATCAGTGGGAAATGGGATTAAAATCAGTCTTTATGGTACTTATTTTGCAATGTTTGTCCTATCACAAACATTGATATTTTTGAAATATTAATGCTTGAAGTAAATTTTTGATGTTATTGTGAAAACCTGGGTCAGTTCTGTACATTCCAGCTTACCTATGTATCATGATAATGATGAAAATGCCAACAATTTTATGAAGTTATGCAGTGTCTCAATTCAATAATAATAAACCAAGGCAGAGAGAGATTATGTGATTGCTAAGATCCTGGCTTCAAAGTAGGTCTAGAGCTAGTTTTGTTGTCTCTCAGAACAATGAATGTTGAGATTGAATTTCAGGGAATTAGAGCTTCAGAAAGAAGAACAGAAGAATTTCTAAGAGATGCTAGTACTGGGAGGGTGTGATTAGGTTCTGATTTTGCAGGCCTGGAAATAAGGAAATACAATGGTTGACTTTTCTTGCAGATCCTTTTGTTTTGCTTTGCTCGGTTTTACTCCTTATTAGGATATCTCCTTATTAGGATAAATTCCTGCATGGGAAGTTTTAGTGCACAGTGACTCTTATTGTTAATTTAACAATTAACACTCTGATCAGTGATCACCCAAGGCTCTTGACATGAGCTACCTAGGCTATGGAAGTCTTTTGAATCCACAAACTCCATCAGTATTTAGACATGGCCATGAGCAATGTAGAAATTCTCTCCTCCATTCTAAGAAGAGTGCCTCCTTCTTTGATCACTTCTTTCCACTGGGTCTCACCCTCTGAGGTCCTTCATGTAGAACATTTTTTGCCATCATGTGTTGGCTATTCATGCCTGAAATGCTCTCATGGGCTTTTCAGCCAGACCAGAATGCCTTAGGGGCTGATTCTGAGGTCAAAGTTCTATTTAAAGTGATTGTCATTCTGAGTCTGCTGTGTGGATTGCTTCTCATGTTGGAGCATTCACCTCTTTTTAATTCTATCCATTATTATTATCAGACACTCAATCCTATCCATATAATCTCTTTAACAATTCTTTTAAAAAGCAGGATTGTTCTAGGTCTAGATGTTGTTTAAAATAAAGTAGAAGTCTGAAGTGCAAGAATTTCTAAGATTGCCATAAAAATGTTTCTTACATTGTGTGACTTCAATAAGAGGAATTCATTGTTTCAGATTTCAAACAAGAATTTTAAGATCATGATTTTGTGAGGGCACTGAGGGATGCCTCTGTGCCAGCCATCTATATAGCAAAGAATCTGGAGGTTTTCTGGAGATTATTGATAATTTTGATTTTGCTGCATCATCTTCTCTGCCTTCTTCTTTACATGACCATCTCTTTGAATGTTCATCTATTTCCACAACTGCTCATTTTTGAATTAGTGTCCCATCCATTCTATATATCTAAATAAAATCCATCACACACAATTCAGTTCATAGTATTCTATCTGAAGAAATAAATATGCGCTGGTTGTTCTGCCCTAGAAAAGATAAAGATATTTATAAAATCTTACCAAACCCCTTTTATGAGAGATGATACTAGGGACCAGGGATATAAGCTCTTCAAAGAAATTTTGTAGTCTGAAAGATTGGTACATCCCCAGATTAAAAAGATTATTTCTCATGACTTTTACTTCATTCATGAAGACAATTTGAATATAACTCACTTTCCCATTTTGAAATTTAAAGTTATTGAATACTTATGTCACAGCTCAATTAATTTACACATATTATTTAATTACTAGAGCCATTTTATAAGGATATTTCTATCAGTATCATTATTTTTCAGGTGTGTACATAAGCCTTTAGTTCATGTTGTTTGGACAGTTCTCCCAGCTAGTATATGGTGAAGCAATAATTAAAATCTAAGACTTCTAACTCTGGAGTGTGCATTCTATGCTCTATATGACCAAAGCAAGAGAACATGTTAACAAAGGATCTTAGTGTCATGTCATCTTGATAAAATGTTTGTTTAAACCATAATCCTTGAAATCCCATGTGCACATCAATATCAATAGTTTATTAAAGGAGTGGGTGCTGTGGTGTAGTGGGTAAAAGCCATTGTCTGCAGTGCTGGCATCCCATATAGGCACAGGTTTGAGTTCCAACTGCTCCACTTCCAATCCAGCTCTCTGCTGTGGCCTGGGAAAGCAGTGGAAGAAGGCCCAAGTCCTTGGGTGGATTTGGGCCCCTGCATCCACATGGGAAACCTGGAAGAAGCTCCTGGCTTCAAATCCGCACAGCTCTGGCTGTTGGAGCCACTTGGGGAGTGAACCAATGGATGGAGGACCTCTCTCTCTCTTTCTCTCTCTTTCTGTGCCTCTGCCTCTCTGTGGCTCTTCCTTTTGAATAAATAAATCTTTAAAAAATAGTTTATTAAATGTTAGATGGTCCTGGAACTAATATGTTGTGTTTTCCAGTACACAAAAGCTAATAGAAAGTAGAGTTACAGATTTAGCTAAAAAATGCTATTCACCCAAAGTATAATTTCTATGCTTCTTTTATACTTTAAAACAATTCATCCATGGGATGAATAAAGAGAGAATGTTCCTCAAACCATTCATACCCAATTATGTTAAAAAGAAAAAATCTTTTAATGAAGTGCACCAACTAGATGTGGGAAACTGAAGAGAAGCTATACAAGGTTGTAGTGGAATTTGGATTTTTTTAAAAGATTTATTTTTTTTAAAGTCAGAGTTACACATAGAGAGGAGAGGCAGAGCGAGAGAGAGAGGGAGAGAGAGAGAGAGAAAGAGAGAGAAAGGGGGGGGAGAGAGAGAGAAAGAGAGAGAGAGGGAGAGAGAGAGAGAGAAAGAGAGAGAGTGAAAGAGAGAAGGGGGGAGAGAGAGAGAGAGAGAGAAAGAGAAAGAGAGAGAGAGAGGTCTTCCATCCAATGGTTCACTCCTCAATTGGCTACAACTGCCGGAGCTCTGCCAATCCAAAGCCAGGAGCCAGAAGCTTCTTCCTGGTCTCCCATGTGGGTGCAGGGGCCCAAGGACTTGGGCCATCTTCTACTGCTATCCCAGGCCATAGCAGAGAGCTGGATCAGAAGCGGAGCAGCCAGGTCTCGAACCAGTACCCATATGGGATGCCAGTGCTTCAGGTCAAGGTGTAAACCCGCTGTACCACAGTGCCAGCCCCATGGGATATTTGTTTTTTGACATTACAAAGCAAGGTGGGAAATACTGAAAGAACATCCTTCCCCATAATTCACTGGGAAATAGAGAGCAAAGAAAGTACCGCCATAAAGCCAATGGATTTGGTGGAATGAAATATGAGCATAGCTCCAGCAACCAGATATTTCAACTTGAATTATTTTTCTCTTCACAGCTTTCTTACTAATGGATATAATTTCTTTCTTGGGTTGGATAAACTTTCCAGATAAATTGCATTATCTTTAAGGCTGATTTGATACCCTGTGGTCTGAGTGGGTGTTTTGTTGCTGTTATTTTACCTTTATAATTTAGTTTAAAGGAAATTGACTACATTTTAAACTCATATCCTTTGCTTCCATCTTTGCATAAATCGGGCTTCAAAGATTTGAGATATAAATTGGTCTATATATAAAATTATAAGTGGAAAATTTAATGATGTCAAATGAAATGAGAGTTTTTTGAATCTCACTACTATGGAGAAATTGGAGATGAGTATACATGATGTGCCAGCCCATCTCTTTCATGTACAGGAATAAGTTTCTTAATTCTCTCAACAATTTTTTGAGATGAGTAGGCTTACATTTATCATGTGGGATTCTGGCATTCAGAGACATTTAGTTGTCCAAATTAATAAACAGAGTCTCTGGGTAGTAATGTCATCTCTTATAGGGAAGAACGCTACCTAATGTATCAATTTAATTTATTTACCAGATATATTATGACACCATATTTATCCAAAAAATGTGTTTGGTAGTTTTGGATCCAACACATTCAGCAATTAAGATATAAGTTCTTTCCCTCTTTTCTTCCTTCCTTTTTTTTTTTTTTAAAAAAAAAAAGATTTATTTATTTATTTATTTTAAAGTCAAACATTACACACAGAGAGAAGGAGAGGCAGAGACAGAGAAAGAGAGCTCTTCTATGCCCTGGTTCACTACCCAGTTGGCCACAATAACCGGAGTTGTGCCGATCTGAAGCTAGGAGCCAGGAACTTTTTCCAAATCTCCCACATGGGTAGAGGGGCCCAAGGACTTGGGCAGTCTTCCACTGCTTTCCCAGGCCATAGCTGAGAGCTGGATCAGAAGTGGAGCAGCCAGCACTTGAACCGGCACCCATATGGGATGCCGGCACTGCAGGCGGTGGCTTTACCCTCTAAGCCACAGCTCTGGCCTTCTTTCTTCTTTCTTTTTTCTTCTTTCTTCTTTCTTCCTTTGTTTTCTGTCTTTCTAGCTCCCTTCTTTCTGTCTTTCTACTTTACAACTTACAATGCTCTTTGCAAATGAACATTTCATTGCTTTAATTTTATCTAACAGAGCAAACCTAAGGCTCAAATACAAGTAAAAATGACAATTTAATCTGTGCTTCCTGGCCTTGTATTTATAAATTAGAATGAGAATGTGAGGCTTTGAATTTGATGTGAAATCTGAGTAGTCCTTTGTCCCACATCCTTGGAATCCAAGTCAGTACCTTTTTGGCAAATTGCTTACTTACCTGTCAATGCTAATTAGAAGTAAGTTCTTCTCTCCCCTTTCAACAGTTTGCCCTCACATAGCAACACAAAGTGAAAAATACTGTTGGAGTACCAGTTATAGTATTAATTCACAATGTATAGCACATTAAGGACAGAGATCCTACATGATATATTTTTTTAAAAAATTGATTAATTTTCTAGGCAATTTCCAATTTAACACCAAGTTTTTTTTTTCATTTTTAATTATCTATATACAGAAGATTGATTCAGTATATACTAAGTTAAGATTTCATCAGTTTGCACCCACACAGAAACACAAAGTGTAAAATACTGTTTCAGTGCTAGTTATAGCATTACTTCACATTGGACAACACATTAAGGACAGATCCCACATGAGACGTAAGTACACAGTGACTCCTGAAGTTGATTTAACAATTTGATTGCGGGTGGGGGGGAAGTTATGGGGGGGGAAGCCATTGTAATCTATAAATGTATTTTGGAAATTTATATTCTTTAAATAAAAGCATTATAAAAAAAAAGAAGTAAGTTCTTCTAGATTTCGTATGTACTCATTACATATTTTAATGCTATACTTTATGTTGATTTACTCATTTTTATCCATAGATTGTTGTATATTAAAGACTTTTTATATCCCCAGCTGTGTTTTTGGTTATGGTGATACATGGGAGAACACAGGACAGAGCTCTGTTTTTCTGAGCTATGTTCAAAATGTGGTTGAATTACAACTGCTATATTTTTATATTTTCTATCCAGATTTCACCCATGGTAGTATTAGAATAAAAATTTCAATGCATTTAATGTAAAAAAGCATTTTGACATTTTCTTTCTCCAACAATTCAAGTTGGTAGAAAATCATCTCATTTATTTAATAAATTATACAATGTTATATTATGTGTGGTCAAAGAAACATATAAGGGTGTACCATTCAGATTATGCATTGCACTAAAAGCTAAAAAAGAGTCTCCAAGACACCACTTAGAAAACTTTGAGATGAATCTGGGATGTGTTGACTGTCATCTTGAGTCAAGGATGTGCTGAACCCCTTTAACATTCAAGCCTGTCCAACCACCTTTCAGCTCTTCACTTTGAGAGCTTGATTTTGCATTCAACACGATCTCTTTGCATTTGAAATTCTGTCAAACTAAACAGCTGTGTTTTAGACATATGTTTTGAAAAGCCTTACAGACTCTCTGTTTGCACATACAGAATGTCTTTTAAGTAATATAACCTTGAAGCAGCATTGAGCTATTTTTTTTGTAAAAGGAAAACTAGAAACTAGTGGAGCTTACGTATCTGCTCCCTTCAAAGGAAAAAGAAACACAGTCCTTGCATTATTTTTACACTGGAACATTGTTCTGCCATCTTGAGACTGCGATTTTTTTTTTTTTTGGCCATTCATTCAAAACCAAGTACGGATTTTCTTTATTTTTCCCAAAACCTGTAGCAAAATAACTTTTTCATTATAAAACAAAAAAATTCAAAAAATTTAAACTCTAGGACCTACATGTCTACCTATTCTCTGAATCCAGAATTCCAATGAATATTATTGGTACTGTATAAACTCAAAAACGATACAGAGGAGCCTACTATAGAAGTCATGATCCTGCTTAAAAGGCAGAGTGTGGAAAATAGAGGAAAAATCATTTTTTCATGATTTTCTTTTTGTTGTTCTGTACTCTAACACATTTTTCTATCTTAAATGCTATAGGATATCATACTCCCTTATATATTATATTATATACTCCCTTATATATTATATTATATACTCCCTTATATATTATATTAAGTTTCTTACTAGGTACATTATAATAAATATTTACAAAAACGTGTTGTGTGTTGATGGATCCAACCATTTCACATAGGTACATTTGATTCTTTACTTTGTTTTTCCCTTTTTATAATAGATTTATATTTATTTATTTGAGAGGTAGCGTTACAAAGAGAGAGAGAAACAGAGAATGAGGTCTTCTATCCACTGATTCATTCCTCAAATGGCTGCAGTGGCCGAAGCTAAGCCAATCCAAAGCCAGGAGCCAGGAGCTTCTTCCTGTTCTCCCACATGGGTGCATTGGTCCAAGTACTTGGGCCATCTTCCACTGCTTTCCCAGGCCATAACAGAGAACTGGATTGGAAGAAGGGTATCCAGGACTTGAACTGGTGTCCATATGGGATGCTGGCACTGCAAGCAGAAGCTGTACCTGCTACACCACGACATAGGCCCCCATTCTTCCCTTTTTGCCACCCTTCTGTCTCCCTTCTTGACTTTCTCTTCTCTCCTTTCTGTTCTGCCAATTAGCATTTATTAGACATCACAATGATCTAAGTCATGTTGTATGTTCACTGGATATGGATCCATTGATTTTAATGCTTGGGTGTGATTTATTAATCATAGGGATTCTGAGATCAGACACATGGGATTGTGTAAATTCAAAATCTACACATCTAATTTTTACTGTCCACCTATTTTTATGATGCATATGTAGAAATTACTCCACTGGCAAGCGAGCGTCAGTTACTCAGGAATGGCTTTGAAACCCACCTGGCAATGGAGCCTGCCTGGCAACAGGCTGTGATTGGATGGCTTTGGAAACTGCCTGGCAACAGGCTGTGATTGGATGGATTTGAAACTGCCTGGGAACAGGCTATGATTGGATGGCTTTGGAAACTGCCTGGCAACAGGCTATGATTGGATGGATTTGAAACTGCCTGGTAAAAGGCTGTGATTGGATGGCTTTGGAAACTGCCTGACAACAGGCTGTGATTGGTTGGGGCATAGACCGCCCCTTGACCAGATTGGCTGGTCTTGGCTATATAAGAAGTTGTACCAACTGTAATAAACGAGTCTGCGGGCTGCTCGCCTCGAGCCTGCTTTCACCCGACTCCCGGGGTCTGTGTGGTGACTCCGCGCCTCTTGCCCCCACCACGCTGCTCCTCTCAGAAACGAATCCACTGCAACATTGTTGAGAAACTAAACCGCAACATCCACTGTCTTGGCCTTTTTTGTTCTTTGGACTTAGTAGTGCATAATTAAAATTGAATTCCACAAATGTTACTTGGAATTTTGAATCTACAACCTTCAAGCTGGCATTAGAAATTTAGTTAAAATAAAAACATACATTGAAAATGACAGGACTGTGAGAGGATTTGCTGGTGCCTAAATTTTACGTAGTGCATCTTGTGATGTGCCCTAGTGATGTGATGCTTTTCTAGTTAATGCCTAACAGAGATAAACACTTCTCCAGGATCAACAGTGATCCATGTTGTCATCTCATAAATAATACTGTAGGCATTATTTAATAATAAAACATATTGTCTAGAACAAGAAAGATGAACTCAGAGAAAGGGGAAAGAAAAATACCATCCTGGAATGTGACATTTTTTATGTCCTCTCCACAATCTTTTTACTTATTGATAAACAATAAATAAATTATTCAAGTTCATTTAGCTCATAAATAATCAGACTGGTATTCATAACCTTAAAATCCTCAGAATCTGGCTCTGAGTCTATGTGTAACCCATTGTACTATGCTGCTCTTCACATTGACACATCCTTTTCATTGGTTGGATACTGAGACAGGCATCTGTGTATATATATATATGTGTATGTATATATATACACATATATTTGTATGATATATATGTTTATTCAATCAAGTGATACTTATTGGGTAACTGTCATCTGTCAGATGTGATTTGTACTACATGCATAAATGAATGAGGATACAGTATATTGTAGAATAAGTACATGAGAATCAGACAGACCTGAATTATTATTATTATGGAGCCTCAAGCTAGCAGTGGCAGTGTCAAACCACACACACAAAATTAATACAATGTCAAAAGTAGGTAACATGAAAGTGATAGGAAATAAATATTTAGAATTTATTGGAAGCAGACCTTACAATGCAGATATGTGTGCACATGTATGTATGAAAGTATTTCAAATAATTCATGGAAAATATTTATTATGAGAAAACTAGTTGCAAAACAGACATGTGAACCAATGGGACAGAATAGAAACCACAGAAATAAATCATGCATCTACAACCAACTAATCTTTGGCAAATGAGATAAAATAGCTCTTTGGAGAAAGGACAGTCTCTTTAACAAATGTTATTGGGAAAATTGGATCTCTACATTCAGAAGAAGGAAACAAGAACCCTTCCATGGACCCTATACAAAAAAGCAACTCACAGTGGTTCAGGGATCTAAATCAGACCAGAAGCCATAAAATTACTAGAGGAAAGCATAGGGAAAACACTGTAAGATATTGGCATTGACAAAGAGTTCTTGAATAAGGCTCCAGAAGACAGGGAATAAAAGCAAAAATAGGCAAATGAAATTACATCGAGCTAAGAAGCTTTTGTGCAGCAAATGAAATATTCAACAAAATTAAGAGGTAACCAACAGAATGGGAGAAAATATTTGAAACTTCACATCTGATAAAGGATTAATATCTTGAATATACAAGAAGTTCAAGAAATGCAAAAACAACAAAATAAGAAATCCAGTTAAGAAATGGACAAAGGACATGCAAAGGCATTTTCCAAAGGATGAAATTCCAACAGCCAATACACACATGAAAACATTGCTCAGGCTCTCTAGCTATCAGGGAATGCAAATGAAAACTATAGTGAGGTTTCACCTCATCCCACATCAAAAATCAAAAACAATAAATACTTCCAAGGATGTGGCAAAAGAGTAGCCTAGTACGCTGTTGGTTGGAATGTGAGTTAGTACAACCATTATGGAAGACAGGAGGTTCCTGAGAACCTGGCTATCCCAGTCTTTGGAGTATATCTGAAGGAAATGAAATCAGCATGTGAAAATCTTGCCTATATCCCCATATTTGTAGCAGCTCAATTCACAATAGCTCTGATAAGGAATCCACCCAGTTTGCATCAACTGAAAATTGGATAAAAAAAATGCAGTTTAAATACACAACGGAATACTACTTAGTCATAAAAAAGAATGAAATATTATCTTTTGCAAGAAAATGGAATCAATTGGAGACAATTATATTTAGTGAAATAAACCAGATCCAAAAAGACAAATATCTTATACATTCTCAGGATTTGATTATAGTAGCTACTATATAGAGTATAAAATATCTTCAATGTGTATGAATAAAATTTGATTGTGGTTTATAGCCTTTGTCTCTATTCTTGCAATACAGTGGTCTGTTTCTTACTTGTTGAACTCTTTTCAGTGAGGATTAAGCCTGTGATTATAATAAAGTAAATTGACAATATGTTATCATACAAATGAGCAGAGAAAAATAATGGAAGTTGGAGAGAAGGATGGAAATATCATTCTATTCTTAGATTGTATCTACAAAATACATGAAATTTGTTCCCTTTTTTGGGAAGACTTATTTATTTATTTGAAAGTCAGAGTTACATGGAGAGAGAAGTAGAGAGAGAGAGAGGTCTTCCATCCTTTGGTTCACTCCCCAGGTGGCCGCAATGGCTGGAGCTCTGCCAATCCAAAGCCAGGAGCCAGGAACTTCTTCCAGGTCTTCCATGTGGATGCAGAAGTCCAAGGACTCGAACCACCTTCTCCTGCTTTCTCAGGCCACAACAGAGAGCTGGATAAGAAGTGGAACAGCCAGGACTCAAAGCAGTACCCATATGGGATTCTTGCATTGCAGGCAGTGGCTTTATCTGCTATGCCACAACACCAGCCTCATGTTCTCTTAATATTAATAAAATAAAAAAGAAATCTTCTTATGGATTTCAAAAGTTTTTGTATCAAAATAGATTGTTTTAGAGCAATTTTCCATGAGTTTTGGGAATATCCTCATATGTTTCCACTTAGCTGTTTCACATCTATAAATAAAACTTTCTGCATCCATTTTCATGCACAATCAGCTTGAGAAGGCATTTATATTTAATAACAGAATAAGCCTACCACAACATCATTTCTTTGTTTAGCTTTACTTTCCAAATTGGAGTACACATTATTTTAAAATGTATTTTTAAGTAGGATATAAATATTTTTAATTTGTAAACCATCTATTGAACAGGATTTATCCATTCCTTTAAAAGATGCTAATTTTCCTGCTTTACATCTTGTCTGCTGAATAATGGTACAAGAACGAAGAGTAATATATTCATCTGAGAACATTGTACTGTTTTCCGATTCCTGCCTCTCTTGGCTTTCTGTGAAGTGTTTTTCCTTAGCAAATCTAAGTGTTATGATGAGTGGATTTTCCTTTCAGAGGTTGTAAACTGGCAGCTGGAGGGCCACAGATGGTCCACAGATGTATTTTCTTTGACTCATACAATGTTGGCTTACATGCTATTTATATTTTAAGTCTTAATTAGAACTGGGTGATTTCACTTCTTATATAGATAACTGACTTGTCTTGTGAAAAGACCATATTTGATGCCAGTGTATCTTTTTCCAAGCATAATAATTATTTACTGGCTGAGATAAGGTCATCTTCCCTGTTGTTTACCATAGTCCCCACCATTCACTGAAACACAAGGCCAACTGCCCAGTAATATTTAGCAGAGCACTTAAATTATTGTTTTTTATTTTTGAGGGACAGGAAAAAAGCAATATTTCTTATAGTCCTGCCTCTATCTTGAACATGGCTGATCCCACATATTTATGTTAATTGGTCTTCCTCTAAAATTGCGTGATTGTAGGATCCTAATTTCATTGAATTGTGAGCCCAGTGCAGTGAGGATAATCAAGCAGAACTACAATCTGAAAGACCTGGATTTAAATCCAAGTTTACATGTACTGACAAGAATGTGACTTAGCCTTGTTCTGCTTTGAAGTATCTAAAAGAAAATATTAGGGAGATATCAGTTTTACTCTGTCTTCCTTCCACAGTCCTTAGCCTTGACTAGCAGCAGTCACTAATGACTTCAGGAGCACAACTCTATACAAGTTGCTACTGCTGAGTTCCTTAGGAAACATGGAGGGCTTGCCTTTGGGGCATGCAGTTCATCCATGTTTTAATCTGACATCTGATGAACCATTGAAAACAGCAGTGGTGAGAGACATTTTTAAGTACAAACATTGAAGAAACTTATGGAGCTGGTTAGTAAAATAAGTAGTAACACAGAGTATTCATAAAGGAACAACATTTGTAGTTTACCAACATGTCTAAGCAATCATGGATAATCCCAGTGTGTGTGTGTGTGTGTGTATGTGCGTACAGCTTGTTTTAATATACAATCTTTTAGTATTTTTTTGTAATCTTTCTAAAATTTTCTAATTCCTGACATTTCTACAGCAATGGCCTCATATGTCCTTCCTCAAAAATAAAAGTTGCAAGAAAAAAAAAACAACAAAATACTTTACTTTCATTACTGTAAGATTGAAGACAAGTTTAATTTCTTTGGAAAAAATTAATTCCCTTAGAAGGTCCGGGATTCAGCCAGTCTGAAATTCATTCCTGCATCTCATGTTAGGAAAATATCCAGTGGGATGTCTGGCAATAACCCATCACCTGACAGGTACACATTCCTAGGAGGTATCCAACTGAGTTCAACATGAAGGAATCAGTTGACGTTTTATGTCTTGGCTTTATGAGTACAACACGTCTACTCAAGGAGATCGAAACACACTAAGAATTAAATGTGAAAATATCTCAAAAGGTATAAGTCCTTTAGGTAGAGTATACAGCACTTTTTCTGCCACTACTTTCTTCCTTTATCCCAAGCAGATTTCAGTTACGGTATACTGCTTTTGACATAAGATATGACAGCACTGTTCTGTCATGGATGGCACTGGAGAGTGAACTGAACTGATACGTGAGATGAAACAATCTGCCAAGACCAGAACTTACATATGATTAACTGGGTATATTGTCCTATACCACGCTTTGCTTTTCCGGGAAATCTCCTGTTGGTAGTGTTGGTAACTCAATACATACAGTAAACTAGAGTGGGAGAATGGAAAAGAAAGCAGCATATCATGTATAAATTTGTTTCTTAATGTTGTCAGAGCCTTAACCATTTAATAAAACCCCAAGCATGCACCATTACTGTGGTAGAGGAATAGCCCTATTCAAATGTGAAGTTTCTTCTAGGTGACCATAGTGATTGGTTCCTATTTCAAGAATCCTCTTGACATTAATTATAACCCAAGTGTCTCTAGATAAAATAATAGGATCAATTGCATAATTCTTGAGGAAAGGGTTTCCCATAGCAAGTCATAATTTGTAACTACCATGATTCACATCTCTTTGCTGTAGCACTGAATTTAGGAGATGAGAAAATATCAAGTAGTATGACAGAAAGACCTAGGAAGTGCTAAAACTTTCAAAATACTATGACTAGTCATAGTCAAGCTATTTTGTCAAAGACTTAGACATTTCTGCCTCCAATGGCAATAATGTGCTAGTCAGAGAGAAGCATAATGTAATACATAATCTTTCAGGCATATTTATTTTGAAAAGTTTATTCAAAGGCTTTCAGGATGGTTAAAATTTCAAAATTAGTGTTTTATCAAAAATTTGTTATCCTATTTTAAAGTTTTCATGAGTTCATTATTTTTTTATAAAAACTGACCAATTTCTGTTAGTTGGATGTACTTGGTTTTATGTAGTTTAGATAGTAGTACTTGTTTATGTAAATTCCATTTAGAAAGAAATGCATTTCTCATTCTATCTTTTCATTTCTTTCCATTAAGCAGATTGGTAGTTGCCATTTAATGTTTTCATTTTTTAATATCTTCACTAGAAAAATAGTAATTATGGAATTGATTTTATTTAAGCATAAGTATTAGATGAAAAAGACCAAATGCAAGTTAATTGTAATATGAAATGTATCCTTTCTGTGCCTTGCAATTAGGGTCAGTCAAGTCTAAATTCAGGACTCAATCATGTTATCAGGGTTTCTTTATCTGTCTCCACCACTCAGCTTTGCTCCTTTCATGTGGTCAGGAAATTATTCATCATCGGTTCTTGATTTATAACCTCTTAGCCTTGTAATGCTAGGAGGGAGACATTCTTTACCAACAGCTGCAGCAATGAGTCTTATACAAGACTCTGATTGGCTAGGCTGGGACCCCTGGTCATATTGTGATAAAAGAGTCAGGATTGTTCTATCATCTTTCTGCAAATATAATTTTGTCAAACTTTGTTTGAAAAAAAAGGGAACAATATAAGAAGGAAAAAATTATGGGTAGTTCCAAATAATTACTCAACAATAACATAAAGTCAAATCAAGATATATCCTGGATATATTCTAACATTTATTCCAACTTTTTTATATTTTAAAGTACTATTAATATTTACATTAAAATAACTCAGGATTAGTTTGGTCAGCTTTTATTTTGTACCTCTTTTCCTTGCTGTAGTTCCTTCTAGTATTAGATGAAATGCACATATAATGAACAGGCAACTCACTTTAAATGTTGTTAAATGTGAAAAACAAAACTGAGAAAGCCACTTCTCATATCCTTACCCTTTTCCAGATATCATGCAACTAACATCTCTTGTTCAGGACAGTGTGTTGCACATTCCCTTTTGAAATGGGCCATCTTCTGCTGCTTTACCAGGCCATTAGCAGGCAGCTGGGTCAGAAGTGGAGCAACCAGGAAACAAACAGGTGCCCATATGGGATGCTAGCATTTTAGGTGGTAGCTTTACCAACTGTGCCATAATGCCAGCCCAAAAATCAGAATTTAGAATATGCTCAATTTGCTATATTGGCTGTGTAGAGATGCTTCAGCCCTTAAGAGACTAGCAGTGGACACTGACATCTGTCTTCACTAGAAACTACTAGGAGGAATGGTTTGTGGTGGTACATGGCCTCCAGCTCACACCTGTGGATCTGGTATAGCATTCAAGCTGAAACCATTCCTCTGAGATCAACCCACTCTTCTGGCTGAATTATGGGTCGCTACTCTCCCAGTTCAATTCATATGTTGAAGCATATATTCTAGCATCCAGTTTGAATCTGTTTTGAGTTTAGCAACCATATATTGATAATTTTTGCCAAATGAAATCATAAAAAATAAGGACTCTAGTCTGATCGGGTGGTGATCTTATAAGAAGAAGCACCAGGGCCCAGCATTTCACACGGTGCTGGAGACACCATTTGGGATGCCTGTATTTCGTATCAGAGATCCTGGGTTCAAGTCCTGGCTCCAAGCTTCATTACAACTTCTTGCTAATGTTCACTCTTGGAGGCCACAGATGATGGACCAAGTTATTGAGTCTCTAAAAACTACATGGACCTGGCTTTGGTCTGGGGTAGTCCTGACTTTTGTGGGAACTTCTGGAGTGAATCAGCAGGTAGGAAATCTCTGTTTCTATCTTTCTGCATTTCAAGTAAATAAATAAATAAAAATTTTTAAAAGAAGCAGTAAAGGGGCCAGCGTTTTGGTAAAGCCACAACTTGTGGTGCACACATCTCATATGAGTGCTGATCTGAGTCCTGGCTGGTCCACTTCTGAATCAGCTCCCTGCTAATGTAGCTGGGAAAGCAGTGGAAGATGGCCTGAGTGCCTGCACCCCTGTGAGAGACCTGGAAGAAACTCCTGACTCCTGGGTTCTGCTTACCCCAACCATGGCCATTGTAGAAATTTGGGGAGTGAAACAGAATATAGAAGGTCTCTCTCTCTCTCTCTCTCTCTTTCTCTCTTTCTCTCTTTCTCCCTCTGCCTTTCAAATAAATAAAATAAATCTTAAGAAAAGAAGCACTTAAAAAAACTACAAAGACACTACAATAAAAAACCAGTATTCTTAGTGATCATAGATGCCAAAATCTTTAATGAAGTACTAGCAAGCCAACTCAGTAATGCATTAAAAGGATCGTTCACCATAATCAAATGGGATTCCTTGATTCCTCTTGGTATGAAAGAATGGTTCAGCACATACAAATCAACACATGTGATTTACCATACTAATAGAATCAAGGACAAAACTACATTATTTTTTAGATGCAGGAAAAGCACTTGAGAAAATTCAACAGCTTTTCATGACAAAAACTCAAAAAAATTAAGTACACAATGAGCATTTCTCAACATAATAAAGGCTATAAGTGACAAGCCAACAGGAAACATAATACTCAGTGTTAAAAAGTTGAAAACTTCTAAGATCAGAAATAAGACAAGGATACCAACCTAACCATTTGTTTCAAAACAATTATGAAGTTCTCAGGTGATTAAAGATATAAAATATATCAAAATATGAGAAGTGACAATTCTTTTACTGATGACATTATTTAGAATGAGCATTTAGAAAACACTAAAAACTCCACAAAAAATCCATTATTACTGATAAATAATTTTAGTAAAATTTCAGAGTATTAAATTAACATACAAAAATCAGCATAATTTCCATACCTCACAGTGAACTATCTGAAAACTAAATTAATAAGATGATATAGCTTTTTTATTATTTATTTCACAGGTAGAGTTATAGACAGAGAGAGAGAGAGAGAGAGAGAGAGAGAGAGAAAAGTCTTCCTTCCATTGGTTCATTCCCCAAATGGCTGCTGCAGCTGGCACTGTGCTAATCAGAAGCCAGGAGCCAGGTGCTTCTTCCTGTTCTTCCATGCGGGTGCAGGGGCCCAAGCACTTGGGCCATCCTCCATGCCCTCCATCCTTCACTGTTCTCCCAGGCCTCAGCAGAGAGCTGGACTGGAAAAGGAGCAGCTGGGACTAGAACCCAGTGCCCATATGGGATGCCGGCACCACAGGTGGAGGATTACCTATGTGAGCCATGGCGCCGGCCTCCAAGATGATATAGCTTAATAGCATAAGTGTTATTTTAAGTTAAGAAAGGAATTATCTGTATACTGACAAGTACAAAATATTAATGAAAGATCCTGAAGATCACATAAATAAATGGGATGATATGCTGTGTTTATTGAATAGAAAAATTTGTCATTAAAATGTCATACAATACAAAGTAATGTACAGATTTAATGTGGTCTCCTTCAAAATACCAAGTCATTTTTCACAGAAATGGAGAACACAGTTCCTTAACCCTTATGGAATTACAAAAGGCTGTGAATAACTAAGGAAATCTTGAGCTAAAATCACAAAGCCGAAGATACCACACTATCTTATTTCAAAACCTATTGCAAAGCTATGGTAAAGGCTAAAATACTGGCTGGTAATAGTATGTCCAGGCTACTAGACCTGGATCATTTCTGTCCAATGTAAGACTCTTCTCACAGGATATCTTTGCTTAGAAGTTTACCCCATAGGCTGACTAGGCTTCCTCAAAGACGTGATGTTTGTACACTGTTCTCTTTCCTTTGATCTCATGATCTCCCATGTGTTATACATATAACATCATCTGAGGATGCTCCCTTCTTACTCCTAGTGCATCTCTCCTTTGGTCTTGGCAGGCACTTACCTCTATGAATTTCTACAAATGCTTCTATCTTGGCATGTGCTGTTAGGAAGACCTGAACTGGCACAAAAAGTCAACTGAAAATGATGACAATTTCAACATTTATTAATCACAACATTTAAATAGATTCTGAATAATTTTGTGAAAAGAAAGAATAATGTTAAGACTATATTGAAAAATTCTCTCTTCTGAAAATACAATATGAGATAGATGAAACTGAGAAACTTATTAAAGTGTGTGATTATGTACTGAGAGTTAGGTACTTGGTTAAAATGTCAACATATAACAATATATTAATATAAAATTTAAAATTTGTTTTTGTATACACTGTTTTAATTTTTAGAAATAATTTTGAAAAAAATTAAGCAGATGTGTTATTCTACCAACATAAATTAGTACAATTTCAGACAAAATAAATATTCCAAAAGCATATAACTTTAATTTTAGCTCTCAGCTTGGTTTGGGACACAAAGGTGTCCTAGTTTAGCTGATAAAAATACAGTCACGTTACCTGTAGAATACTAGTCATGACCACATTGAGCATTTATATTAAATACGTTGAAAGTTTTAAAGTTATGTATGGGTCAGAGTAAATTAGGTTATTCCCTGGCAACACAGAACTCCATATTTAATTAGCTTTAAACAACAAGTCATGAACTGTTTTATAATTCAAAAATAATTTCTTCCCATCCTTTATTTCTTCATAAATTTCATGTTTCCCTTACATCTGTAAATGACCATTTATTCTGTTTGTTGCCATGCATCCTGAGTTGTATGTAGAGCTAAAAAATCAGTTTACAATGAATACCATACAACAAACCTCTAAAAATAAAAACATGAAAAAACATTGTAAGGCAATTTACGCTAATTGGTATTACAGGGAAATGATTATCTAGTTATTAAATAATATTTTCTGAAGGGTGGGCATATGGGCTTACTGTCAACATGCTGAATGGTAAATGTGCATCTAGCAGAGTACCTGGATTCAAGGCCCGGTTGCCCTCTACAATCCAACTTTCCACTAATGTGCACCTTGGCAGACAGCTGGTGATGAGTCAAGTGGTTATGTCCCTGTAACCAACATGGGAGACCAAGATCAAGTTCCCACTTCCTGACTCCAGCCCCAGGCCTGCCCTTGGTAATTACAGGCATATAGAGTCTAAACCAGCTGACAGGAGTGCATTTGCCTTCTCTCTCTCTGATTCTGTGTGTTTATCTTAAAAACAAACAAATAAATACAAGCTAAAAAAAATACTGAAAAGTTCCTATATACCAGACATCATGTATCTGGCTCTAAGATAGAGAATGCAAAAAAAAAAAAAAAAGAACACAGAATTTATAGTTTTGAGAAGTTAATTATAAACAAATAAATAAACAACACATTTAGTTTTTCAGACTTACATAGTTGCTATATGGACACGACCAAGGATTTCCTCACTGCAAGGTAACATTTTGAGTAAAAATTTTAAGGAAATAAAGTTCCCAGGCATAATTGTATCTGGATGAGCATTAGAAACAGAGGTGTAAAAGCCATGTTTGGAATATAGAACTAATGTGGTTTGCTGGTGGATAGAATTGAAGAGTGAAATTCCCCCTCAGTGACACAGGGATTGAGTGGAAACAGCAAGTCTCAGGGGATAAGATAGGGTCAGGAATTTGGATATCACAGGACTGATGTAGAGAGGAAGATTTAGATTCTTTAATTTCAGGGATGAAACTCTGGCTCTAGAGATAAATATTGACACCATTAGCATACAGATGATGTGGAAGTTTAAGGGGCTTTTTGAGATCACATAAGGGTTAAGTGTAGAAAATAAAGAGAAGGGTTTTCTAACTGGGCCCAAAGTTGCATTTATGGGTAGTGGTTGAGGAAATTAAGAAATATTAACAAAGGAGACTTAGAAGGGAAGAACATTAGAGAGAAGGAAAACCAGAAAAGCATGATATCTTAGAAACTAAGTATATGCTTCAAGGAAGAATAATGAATTTGACAAAGGATGCTGGTAAATAGAATGAAAATTGAACATAGCCCATTAGAATTAGCAATATAGAACCCTGGTGACTTAGTATATGTAGTTGTGGAATATTAGGAAAAGTGACACTACAAAAAGGACTTCAAAAAGTTCATGGAAGCATGCAATTAGAAGATAGTCTGATTTTGGTCCAAATATTTTGAAATTGATGCAGTTTTTTTTATAATACACATTTTCCCTGAACTATTTGAAGACCCCTCCTATATGCAAGGGTTCAAAAAATGAGCAAAGGAAAAGTAAAATGACTATATGCAAGTGTTGGAAGGGACATAGAAAGGATCCACTAGCTAGAAGGTGACAATGAGTGAGGAGCATTTTTATTTGTTAAAGAAAAGCATTTTTTCTGTTTGGACTGATTCAATGGAAAGGGAGATATTAAAGACGACAGCAAGATAGAGTTAGGTAAGAGAGAGGCTGTGGAAATAGGGATCTGTAATGTAGGAAAGACAGAGAACCTGCTCAATCTCATAGGAGCTGGACATTTTCTGTTTCCAAAGATGAAAGAAATTTGTCCAAGTATACCTTTTTTTTTTTTTTTTTTTTTTTTTGCTTTGGTATAAACCCATTTCCTCTTATGTGCATCTATAGTCAGACAGAGCAATTGATCAGTAACTTCACCATGAAAAAAAAAAAAATCTCACAAATGGAGATGGATATCTATACCTCTGCCTGTGTTTTTTCCCTTTCTCTCTCCTCAGCATTTTATTAAATCGTAGGGCTGATATTTACCTTTCCTTGCTGTCTTTCCTTGCTCCTAAGCAGAAGACTACATAACAAAGTTTAATATATAATCCAAGAGCAGTGACATACAAGTGATTTGTTCTGTATTTACTATTTTTATACTCTTGCTCTATCCTCATAACCTTAAATATTTTAGTGTATATTTTAGATCTTGCTTTTTTATGCATGCTGTTATGTCCAATATAATCGATTAGAAAGAGAATTAGATTTACAGTATCTGTGTTTATGCTATTCTGCTCCCACTTTTTGCTGTGTGAACTTTGGCAAATCACTTAGTCACAGTAAAGAAGCTTCTTAAAGTGTAAAACATGCATAAATTGTCTTGATATCTATAACTATAGGAATTTATTAATTAATTTAAAAATAAATATTCATCTGAGGAAGTTTTGACAGGTATATTTACATACAATGGACTTCTTAAAAAATGTTGGTATCATCGATGAGGTCACAGTTATTAGCTTCATCATCATTATTGTAAACAGACTGATACTTTCAAATCTTGAAGTTTAAAGTCTAGTATTATCATGGCTTTTTGTAATTCTCTAGCATCAAACAATTATATGTTTTGAGGTTAATGATAATTACCTCTATGTAAAACATTGTAAGTTCTGTGGCAGTGATCAGCCTTTTGATTTTAGTAAAGGTTACTATGATTATCTTTCCAATCATTCCTATCAATTGTGGCTGGAACTGAATTGATTAACAATATAGGATTTGGCTTGTTTGTACAAATCAATCAGGAGAATCCCATTGCTCCTAAGGCAACCTGATTATGGTATTTCCTCATGGGCAGTATCAGTTGAAAGATAGTAAAATTAGAGCAAATCTCATTATATTTGATGGGAAGTATATTGTGGTGTGCATATATCATGCCTGAAAATGCAGAGCAGTTTTGCTATAATGAGATAAATCTGCTCAAGAATGAAATCTATACTTAACAGAGAAAAAAGATTTTCAGTATAGAAATGATCATACTTTCAATCAATTCTGCTTCTGGAGTTTTCAGCAGTATAGGTAAACACAAACATTTATTAAAGCCGTTTGAGATGTGTGTTCTGCACATGCAACCAACCCATCTTAATTGATTCAATCTAGAGATCCATGATGAAGGAAAAACTCACTTTCCTTGGCATTATTTTCTTTGAATATAGTCACTTTCAAATGAATCTTTAGTGCCTGTTAGCTCCACATGTTGTCTCTGAATTTTTTTCTGTAAGAATACTAGTCATGGATTTTTATTATGAGTATGATTTCTCATATAAGTAGAATATTTTCATGTGAGACTGACTTCTTTAAGTTGAATAAACTATTATGCATTTAGTTATAGTTCCATGTAATAGTAATTTTTATTAGATGTTTTATGGTAGGTTAGATCACATATGGTAGGATAGATAGCAAATACAAGTATTTGCATATAGATTGAATGAAAAAAATTGAACAAGGAAATGATTTAGTTAATGTTTTATCTTTGCTTTTTAAAGGTTATTAGTTTTTCTTAAGATTTATTTACTTTTTTAAAGGTTTTATTTATTTATTTGAGAGTCAGAGTTATACAGAGAGAGGAGAATAAGAGAGAGAGAGAGAGAGAGAGAGAGGTCTTCCATCCTATGGTTCACTCCCTAATTGGCTGCGATGGCTGGAGCTGTGCTGATTCGATCCGAAGCCAAGAACCAGGAGCTTCTTCCTGGTCTTCCATGTGGGTGTAGGGGCCCAAGGCCTTGAGCTATCTTATACTGCTTTCCCAGGTCAGAGCAGAGAGCTAGAATGGAAGTGGAGCAGCCGGGACTCGAACTGGTGTCCATATGAGATGCTGGTGCTTTAAGCCAGGGCATTAACCCATTGCGCCACAGTGACAGCCCCATCTTTGTTCTTTATAATTGATAAAACATCTTGAAAGAAGTTTTTCTGTTGTGATATTGATATCAGAGAATGACCCCCTAAAATCTATACAAAAATGTGGCCTCTTAAAATTCCCCAGAAATCCTATCTGGGGTGTCACATATGCTACTGGAATTTGGGGTGCCATATGATATCACCATATGTTTATTAATAAATCCCCAATATTAATAAGCCCAAGAGAGTTCTTGCCTAATATTTAGAGAAGAATTCTAAATACCGGCACAGATAAACAAGGCAGAATAGTACATTTTAAGCCTTTATATTTAGTGAGATACATTTAAGAGTGAGAGCTTTATCTAAGAGAGAGGGGTAAATCTGGGTTCGTACCAAGCACCAGGAACCAGCCATGTGGAAGAGCATCTAGGCCAGGAAGTCTTGGCCTTCATGCCACGTGCCCTGGAGGCGCAGGACTACAGCAAGCTCTCTCCTGGCAAGAGGCCAGGGCAATGAAGAGAGAGGCCAAACACACTGTGTCCCAGGCTTTTAACCCACTTCCAAAGGGGAGTGGTTAATTAACCTGATTGGCTGGTGGCACCCAGGTATGTGGCCAGGTAGGGGCATGAGGTCACACAGGGGCATGGTGAAGGTATCAGGTAGAGTGTGAGGTCACACAGGGGCATGGCGAAGGCGTGGTCTTCCAGCTCACAAACCTAATTGATGTTAACCTGTATGCCTGCCTACTTCAATAAGATAAATTATTCATGCATAATAAAGCTGTAATATATACCTTGACTTACGCTAAATAATCCAATTCAAAAGAAGAGTTTGTAGAGAACTCTTCTCCCAAGATATTTACACTGTGGTCAGGGAGATGAAATGATCCAGAGTGTATAAACGCCACCCCTATGTCAACAGCCCATATCAGCAGGAAGTAGCCAAAAGGAAACCATCACATCTCCTTAACTATACTCAGAGCCAGGACATAAGCCTCAGCCATTTTAGGTTCTTGTTACCCCTGCCTACATTCAACAGACCAATTCAGTCTCACACCCTCCTATTCCCCGCCCCACCCCTGCGTTCTTCCCCAGGTTTGGAAGCCAGCTGGCCAAACTTGAGGAATCTGTATGGAGAATTCACTTCCACTACTGCCCCAGCTCCCACCCCTCACCCACTTAAGATATGAAAAAGCCCAGCCCCTGGGATCTGGGCCCTCTGCCATGTGTTCTGTCTGTGTGCATGATGGCAGTTGGTCCATCTCTGTGAGTTTATTTTGTTTGAACAAATTTAGTCAGGCTGTAAAAAAAAAAAAAATGCATGTGAAATGTAAATACAGAATTAAGTCCACATCTAATTACCTGTTTAATTATGCCTTGAACTGTAATTCAGAGTAAAAAATATCAG
This sequence comes from Sylvilagus floridanus, assembly GCA_949820135.1. NCBI lineage: Eukaryota > Metazoa > Chordata > Mammalia > Lagomorpha > Leporidae > Sylvilagus > Sylvilagus floridanus. The sequence continues at coordinate 28,532,514 of OX463242.1, read as the reverse complement.
TGAAGGCTGTGGAAATCTGAGAAGGCTTCCTTGATTTTTATTGGCAAGGAATGTTTTCATATGATGTGTTAAACCTATAGTACAATGTGACCATCAGTATTGTAGCAATTGAGGAAACTTAGGATGTGTAACCAAGGCTCCCACCTTTAAAACAAACATTTTTATAGTTGTAATGGTATTTAGAAGAGTCTTGATTTATTTGATTGTTCTCTGTGTGTGTTTTATAAAACATGGATATGATAAAGCACATATTCTTAGACAACGTATTAGTAAATAAAATGCTGAACCACCCACTAAGGTGGTTTTTGAATGTACCCTTACAGTGTAGACAAGAGTAATTAATCATTTATAAATCAAGAAAAATGCATATTATGAGAAAATATGCAATGATTTCAAAGATATTTACACCAATATCGATTTATCTTTTGTTTCTTTTTAACTATTTTTCCCTGTCTTTATATATATATATATACACACACACACACACACACACACATACTACACTTTTTTTAAAGATTTATTTTATTTATTTGAAAGAATTAAAGAGAGAGGTGGAGACAGAGAGAGAGGTCTTCCATCCACTAGTTTACTCCCCAGATGGCTGCAACAGCCAGAGCTGCGCCGATCCAAAGCCTGGAGCCAAGAGCTTCCTCCTGGTTTCCCAGGTGGATGCAGAGGCCCAAGCACTTGGGCCATCTTCTACTGCTTTCCCAGGCCACGCAGAGAGCTGGATTGGAAGAGGAGCAGCTGGAACTAGATCCGGCACCCATATTGGATGCTGGCGCTTCAGTCCGGGGCTTTAACCCGCTGTGCCACAGCGCTGGCCCCTACACACTTTTATCTATATATTCTTACTTTATTTAGAAGATAAAGTGGCTGAGAAACAGATTTTCCATATGTTGCCTCACTCTTCATATGCCCACAATAGCCAACGTTGGGCCAGGCTGAATCCAGGAGCCCAGAACTCAATTTAGATCTCCTATATTGGTGGCAGGGACCCAACCATTTGAACCACCACATGATGCATTTTGTAATTGGAATAAATCTGGTACTCAAGCCTGGATACTCTAATATGAGCTGTGGGCATTGCAAGTGACATTCTTAACCACTGCACCAAATGCTGGCTCCATAAATAAATGATCTTTTAATTTTTCCACAGATGTTTTGAAACACCCTATACATTTTAGGAAAGGTGCTTCACATGGGTAGCTTGACTTCTGAGAAACCCTGTCATTGCAGTGAGAAGAGTTGAAAATTTGGAATCCAAAAATTTGGGATTGGTCCCCTAGTCTCCAATATAGCAGCTGTATAGGCTTTTCCAGGTTTTTCTCCGAGTTTTAAATTTCTTATATATTGAATGAGGTCAGGAGTACATATAGCAGTAAATTTTGTAGTAATATGTTTACATGTGTAAAACAGACTGTGCAAGACTTGAAAGCTGTAATATTTATGTGAATATTGTTATTTGTATATTAGGTATTTTATAAATATAAGTGTTAATAGCTAGGATGAAAGCTTACAAAACTACTTCTGAAAGGCAGAATTGAAAATTACAAGACACTTGCTAATGGATAACTAACCTTTGTCTAAGTATGTATTCACACAATATAATGCCTCCACTAAATTTGCAACAAATATATTTTTTAAAACAATATAAAGAAAATAAATTCCATGGCCTTCTAATGTGGGAGAAAATCTCCACAGAAAACTGCATCTATAATATCTGCAAATGTTGAAAGTTCAACTGATTGGAGTTCTGAAAATTATATGGAAGAAGAACTTCACCAGTAACATGAGGAATCAAGTCCAACTCAGTACAGAACAGTGCATTACGAGTTCTGACCTTTATTTCCAATTTTTATACTCCTTCTTGTTTAGTACTGTCAAGAAATGCAATCCAATTCCTGAAAATATCAGAGAAGTTGGTAAAACAGCAGAGCTGTACAGAAACCTTGATAAGATACTTTCCTCTCAAACTGAACAATTTTGAGATGTGTGCAATTTTGAAAATTTCGTTTTAAGTAGATAACAAAATATATATTCTTTATATAAAGCAACCATTTGTAAATGGAGAATTTGAAGACTTAATTAAGTAGCTAAATTAAGCTTTGAAATTGTGGTAATGAGACGCAATCAAGTTCAAGTTCTATAGTTCTGTGCTAAACTGTTGTAGAGAATTACATATTTGTTTTCACCTACATCCTCTGCTCATTGTTGTTAAATTTAAATCTAAGAACCAAATAGTACTCTTAAAATTATGATGTATGATAATTTTAGTCCCCTCTTATTTTCATGCAAACTATTCTTATATCTATTTGTAGAAGAAAAATAGAAGGCAGAGTGTAGATGATAGTGTATTGTTTTATTATTCATATATCATGAACTATTGCTCTTTTTATAATAAAATATGTTTGTAAAGGAAAATTGATATTCCTTAGAAAGAAGATGTTCACCATAATATTTTACTTCAACTGCAAAGAACAGTGAATAATGGACAATTCACGGAGAACCATTCCGGGAATTTAAATGACTAGTTTACCTGTGTGTTACTGTTTAATTCATCCTCCACTGATTTATATTATTTCTTTCTTTAACTTTGCTCATATGCAGACACAGGATGTTCTTATCATAGAGCTTTGAAGGATCATGCGATTGCGGATAACTTTGAAATATGTTAAGGTTCTACACAAATGGAGATTCCAGACACAGCTCCATCATGGTAACAACAAGGAAAGCATATCCTTCTCCTGCATGTCCTTCTTCTGTAAAGAAAATGTCTGTTTGCCCTATTTCCATCATGCCAGGTGACACAGAATCCACATTTTAATGGTGATCAGAATCTTCCAAGTAGAGAAATATTTCCATGAAGAAATAGCATGATTAAGACAGAATTTCTGTGTGAAGTTAAATGGAATTTTTCTAAATAGATAATGTTTCTTCTCTCTTCCTAATTAATCATTATGATGCTGATTACTGAAGCCACATTCGAGTTTGGAAGATTAGTAGAATATATCACAAACATGGAACAGTGGAATCAGAGCACAGTCATAGTTTCCACAACATTTCATTGAGTACTGGAGATATGAAGACATTCAAAATTATGGCCATTGATAGGGACATTTCTAACCCTCAGACAGATACATCAGGTACTTGATATTCACTATCAATTCTATAATCATTCATTGAGGATCTTCTATATGTTTATCACATTGCTAAATTATGTAGACAGTGCAAAATAAGAATAAGGCAAGGGGAATAAAGGAAGTCAATAGTAGGGAAATCTTGATGCTGTGATTGTGCATAACAAAATGAGTTAAGTTGTTTTTTTTTTTTTTCCTGTTAAGAAGCTTTCCGTGATTGTTATAGCCTCATCTGCCTGTGGCACTCCCAAACTGCGCAATTTAACATTTTTACTGTTTATATTGTTTGCCATATTTTCACTTTGTAGCATTGTCACCCTATGGTGCAGACTGCTTGAAAATAGCATTTTCATTGCTTCTCTAACTCTATTATACTTTGCATAGTGCTGAATACAAATCTGTGTTCTGCAGATTGCTGTTTGCTAGGATAAACAGGTTAAGGGACACCCCAACTCACCATCCATGTAAATAAAGCTGAAAATAATTCTACGTTTATTGAATGGTACAGAATAGAAAACTCTTCTAATGGAATTCTTTTTGACCAATTATCTTTGAGGTGCCTTAGTCCAGAATAAACATTTACTAGCTTTTGACTGGTGGATTGGCACATGCCAGTGTTTATTCATACAGGGATCAAAGAATAAACAGGACTGGGGCATTTATAACAGGATTTCTTGAGGTTCTTTGGATCCAGACAAACAGTCAACCAATAATTTAAAAAATTTTGTAATGCTTACTTTGAGAATTTCTAACTAAGGAGGACAGAAAGATGCATTATGATAGAAAGAAGTGAAGGGCTGAATGCCACATGTGCATAGCAGTTTGCTTAAGATGGCCACCACATCAATTATCCCCTTTTATGGTTGAATGCTTAAACCAAATCTCCCACAACCTTACTTAGAATTAGCTCTAGACTTCTCCCTTGCTGACAATAAAAGGCATGTGTGGGGCTCTTTTTCTGGCTTTAAAATAAGTTATGAGAGTAGTTCACAATTTTCTGAACCTCATTCTATTGAGTTTTACACACTAGAATTACAAATCCTATAACTAAGCACCATTTATTCTTGTCGTTTTGTTTTAAATAAAGCATAGTATGTATCATATCAAATTCATAACTTTCTTTATAGTATAAACATAAATTTTGTGTTATTCGAATTTAAGTACATTAAATTACCTGATGTTTTAACTTCAGTTTCTGATTGTTTTTGACATTTTTTTTTTCTTATTTAGAATATAAATTTCCAAGGTACAACTTGTGGATTGCAATGACTTCCCCACCCATACCTCCCCTCCCCCCCCCGCTACCCCTCCCCCTTACCCACTCCCTCTCCCCCTTCATTCCCATCCAGATTCATTTTCAATTCTCTTTGTATACAGGAGTTCAGTTTAGTATGTGTCAAGAAAAGATTTTAAACCATTTGCCCTCACATAGCATCCTAGAGTGAAGCACCCTCTTTGAGTACTAGTTGTAGCCTTAAATCACGTTGTACAGCACATTAGGGACAGAGATCCTACATGACATTATTTTTTTTTAATTGATTGATTTTTATGTAACTTCCAATTTTTTTTTTATCATTTCCAATTGTCTTTCCATACGGAAGATCGATTCAGTATATATTAAGCAAAGATTTTGTCAGTTTGCATCCGCGTAGAGACACAAAATGCAGAAATACTGTTTCAGTCCTAGTTATTGCATTACTTCACCTTGGACAACACATTAAGGACAGATCATACATGGGCCGTAAGTACACAGTGACTACTGTTGTTGATTTAACAATTTGACACTCTTGGCCGGCGCCGTGGCTCAACAGGCTAATCCTCCGCCTTGCGGCGCCGGCACACCGGGTTCTAGTCCCGGTCGGGGCACCGGATTCTGTCCCAGTTGCCCCTCTTCCAGGCCAGCCCTCTGCCGTGGCCCAGGAGTGCAGTGGAGGATGGCCCAAGTGCTTGGGCCCTGCACCCCATGGGGAGACCAGGAAAAGCACCTGGCTCCTGGCTCCTGCCATCGGACGAGCGCGGTGCGCCGGCCGCAGCGCGCCGACCGCGGCGGCCATTGGAGGGTGAACCAACGGCAACGGAAGACCTTTCTCTCTGTCTCTCTCTCTCACTGTCCACTCTGCCTGTAAAAAAAAAAAAAAAAAAAAAAAAAAAAAAAAACAATTTGACACTCTTGTTTATGGCGTCAGCAATCTCCCTAGGCTGTAGTCATGAGTTGCTGAAGCTATGGAAGCCTTTAGTGTTCGCCGACTTGGATCTTGTTCTGACAGGGTCATAGTCAAAGTGGAGGTTCTCTCCTCCCTTCGGAGAAAGGCACCTCCTTCTCTGGTGGCCCTGTTCCTTCCGTTGGGATCTTACTCGCAGAGATCTCTCTGTTTTTGACATTTCTTACTTCAGATGCTTACATATCTTGTTAGTATAATACTGATAGTGACAACTAATATACAGCTGTCTTAATTCTGAGAAAAGATATCAAAATATCATTGGCAAAATCAAAGAGTATTTTCTTAAGGACATGAAAAATTAATGGTCCAAATCTCATCTTATTTGGTTGCTATATGATTCACTCTCTGAAATTGTGTCTGAAATTAAAGTTCAGATGAAAATCAGTAATTACCCAATTTCCATAGGAATTCTGATGTCTTCTATAAAACACAGATTAAATTATTTTGGTAAAATATTGCCTTAATTAACTTACAAATGAAGGCTTACATTTCGAAACAGTCATCTGGAGCAGGTATTTGATGTAACGCTTTAGAAGCTGCTTGTGACCCCTCATCAGAGTCAGAATCTCTGAGTTCAAGTCTTGGCTCTATTAATGATTTCAGATTCTTGCTTATGTACATTCTGGGAGACAGCAGATAATAGGGCAGGTATTTGAGTCCCTGCCATCAAGATGGGAGACCGAGATCGCGTTTGAGACTCCTGGCTTAAGCTTGGTTCACCCATAACTTTTGCAGGCTTTGGAGAGGGAACTAGTGGATGGAAGACCTCTTTGTTTATATCTCTGACTTTCAAATAAAAACAAAATACCAGGAATCTCTAATAGCAATGTGTAGTGTTCATTTGTAGGTTTTTAATAGTGCAAATGAGCTCACTTAATTGCTTCTATTTATTATACATCTCTTTTCAAATTTTTGCCGTTTTACAAATTTTAATTTATAAATTTTAACCTTCCTTGCAATTCTCCCAATGAGGAAGATCCTTTATGTTGTGGCATATTTATCTATGTTTTCTCCTATTCTTCAAAATTCCATTTGCCACTAGGAGATCCATGTAACTGGAGGTGAGTTAATTCCATTCCTGATTTCAGTGCTAGAACACATGACCTCAGATAATTCCAGTCAGTTTACTGCATTCTCTGGTCAATATCAGTTTATAGAGGGCTTGTGACTTATTTTTAGTAGAGTGATTCTCAGAACTTGATATTTTGGGATAAGATGCTCTTCTATACTGCTGAATATGAAATAGAATTTTATGCAGCTATATAGAGGGCGGAAGTAGGTGCTTGAATTGGATGTGCATTTATTGAAACAGAAACAATCCAAGCAGAAATATTATCATTTTTTTTTAAAATTTACGGATGAAATGCATTAATGATTATATTTCAAATGGGTTATTTATGCCATGTGTCTTTCTGCATGAATTCCTAAGCACCAGAGACACTTAAACTAGTACAACCATTATGGAAGATAATATGGAGATTTTTCAGAAATCTGAAAATAGATCTACCATTTGACCCAGCCATCCCACGCCTGGGTATTTACCCAAATGAAATGCAAACAGTATATGGAAGTTCTTTTGTTCATTGTAACTCAATTCACAATTGCTAAGATATGAAAATCAAACCAAATCTCTATCAACTGATGACTGGATAAAAAAATGTGGTATATATACACCACAGAATGCCTCACAACCATTAAAAAGAATGAAATCCTGTTTATTGCAACACAATGGATGCAACTAGAAACCATTATGCTTAAGGAAATAAGCCAGTCCCCAAAAGACAAATATCATATGTTTTCTCTGATATGTGGCAGTTAATATAGAATTCAAAAAAGCATAGGAATGAAACAGACATCTTGAGAGATATGATTGTTGTTTGTAGCCCTTTTTTCATACTACTGTGGAACTGTGATCTTACCACATTTCACTTGTTGAATATTATTGTTAGTTGCAAATTAAGCCTGTGATTATAGAGGTGATTGAAATTATCTTTGCAAAAATTAAATAAAGCAAAGAAAGGAGGAAAGAGGGGGGTTGAGGGAGAGAGAGGGGGAGGTAGGGATATGTGGTTATCTTCTCAGAACTGTACAAATGATCTACTGTTATATTAATGAAAATGTTTTAACAACTGAAAAAACATTTTTCTTGAATTTCATATAAAGCCATTTCAATGTCTCAGCATTTGTTCAGCATCCCTCAGAATACCTCAACTAGTTAGTAGATTTTCCATGAAAAGTAAAAACCTGAATAAATTTTGAAGTTTTATTTTACAGTTATAGACATCCTCAAATGAATTTCTGTGTGCATTTCAGTGTCTTTAATATGCTAGCATACTAAATGAACCTACAAAAGTGAGAAATAAGTTAATTTTCAGTGTTTTGTAAACATTGCATTTTTAAGACACCCTTACTGTTTTGCTTTAGATCAGCACCCCCCAGGAACAATGCTTTAATAATTCCAAGCTTACCTCACGTGTACTATTTCATACTGCTTTTTAAAGGATAATTTTTGTGTCAGCTCCTATATTTAATAATATTATTTGATGTCATTTTGATGTTTTGAGGGACAATGTTTAGCTATGTGATTGGCATGTAGTAATGAGTTGTGCTATGTTGGAGCTCTTTTTAAATGTATTTTAAAATATAATTTATTTAGTTTAATTATCTTTAATATGTTTACTCTGCTACGCAAATGTTAGAGATGTACAAAAATAACATTTAAAAAAATAATTTAATTCTTATATGTGTTTCTTAAATTATCATTGCTTTTACCACTAATGGATAGAACACTAGAGGAATCAGAATAAAAGTAGTACAAAACAATGTCTCTTGAGAAAACTTACCATCCCTATCTGGTCTAATTAGTTACCATCACAGGCATGAGGTTGAAAATATGGAGGTGATTTTAAGGTAGAACAGAAATTTCAAACCATAGCCATTTTATTATATTCTTTTTAAATGACATATGTAGTTTAATGATAAAGGAAAAAATGTTTGTTTTGGTGTATTTTATAAAAAATCAGCTATTTTCATAGGGGATTTTTGTGGTCCGATCTGTGTGAAATATAAAGGAGTATGTTGATTTTACTATTCTCCTGAGAAATTTGTTACATTTTCAACGGAGATTACTTTGAAAAAAATGAGCAGGGACAAATATCTAGCTAATAAATGCCGTGGAAATGAAAAAGAAATGGAAAAAATCATTATGGATTTGTGTAGTTGAAAAACCTTCAATGGAATAACATGGACTAAACAGCAGAACACTGATAGCACTGGGGGGGATAGGAGAAATTATTACATTTCAAAGGGGAATAATTTTCCAGGTACTTTGAAGCCCTGTGGATATCATTCATTCATTTGATGTTTCATTTATTTGTATTTATATGAAAGCCACATGTATGCTACTGTTGAGTTGTATCAGGCATATTTCAGTGAAACTTACCAAAACTTTTAAAATTACTAATTTTACCTATTTAGGCTTTGTCATCAATTTTATGATTAATCCTCTACCATAATATGAAAGAGAGTAAAAAGTGAATGTCCAGAAAATAGACATATACTATAAATAGTAATAGCTTCTGACCATAAGAGTGACTTGGAGGATTCAGTAATGATAATTATTTATAAGGCAAAATTCACAGAATACTTAAATACATGAAACTTTTGGCCATTTTCTTCAAGATAAGAATTCTTTTATTAAAAATAAATCTGAAAGGTCCACTGTATAAAAGATGCTTAACCAAGCAACAAAACAAAACAACTAGTTTGCTGAATAGGAGAAAGAAAAAATAATCACTGCTATAGCTGTCCTGTGACAGAAATTTGATTTTTTTTTTTTACTCTGACATATGTTAGACATTTCAGAGAAATCTAGGCTTGTGCTTGAATTACGTGCTTCCACTGTTGTTTGCCATAAATTTATTCCTAAAGGAGTATTTGTGCTTATTGAAAGTTTTAGCAGGATCACATTCTAGCTGATCATCTAACTTAGCAAACACAATATAACTCTCTCTTTTGACCTCACCTGTTAAACATTGACCTCAGTTTATTTAATAACTGTTTCTATTCTATCAGGTCATACTTCAGCAGTGGGAGATATAGATGATAGCTATTCTTAGGCTTAAAGATTGTCATAGAGGGACCGGTGCTGTGGCGCAGTGGGTTAAGGCCCTGGCCTGAAGCACCAGCATCCCAAATGGGCACCAGTTCGAGACCTGGCTGCTCCTCTTCCAATTCAGCTCTCTGCTATGGCCTGGGATAGCAGCCCAAGATGGTCCAAGTCCTTGGGCCCCTGCACCCATGTAGAAGACCTGGAAGAAGCTCCTGACTCTTGGCTTTGGATTGATGCAGCTCCTGCTGTTGTGGCCAATTGGGGAGTGAACCAGCAGATGGAAGACCTCTCTCTCTCTCTCTCTCTCTCTCTCTTTCTCTCTCTCTCTGCCTCTTCTCTCTGTGTAACTCTTTCAAATAACTAAATCTTTAAAATAGAAAAAGATTGGATTCTTCAGCAGACACTTTTTGAAGAAATTATGCTGAGCAAAACAAAAACAAACAATCAAATGAAAACAAGGGCAGATTGATCTAGCTAACGAGCCCGGAGTAGAATTCTGGACACAATGGGGGCAGGGAAGACAAGTGTCATGAGATTTAAGTAGCTCACTTTATTAGAAGCATCAGAAGGGCATGTGGCAGTGTGAGTAGAGGGATGGAAACAAGAGGAGAGAGACACAGTTATGAAATGCCTAATAAAAGGAATGTAGAATGGGGTAAGTATGCAACGGGCTTCTCAGCATTCACCTCCTTTCGTTTGTTGATTAACAAACTGAGAAGGGTTTATCCAAGACAGTAAGCCAATCATGGTTCTTTCATTTCCTTGACAATTTTTGTTTCAAGAGATTTCTGGGATGGCAGAGTTTGGTTTTTGAAGGGACATCATATCCTGATTGATCAGTGAAATGCACAATGAAATTTTCTGGAGAAATCTGGGGAAAATTTCTCTCTTACTTAAGTGTTAGCTACACAAGATAGTATCTGTTTCTGTGGACATGATATTGCCAAGTGCATGAGTGGTCACTTTCAGTGATTTCTTTTAGTAGCTTCTAAGGTGAACCTCCAGAAGAACCAGAGGACGACAAAGAGAACTGTCAGCAAAAGGAAAACACAGCTGCTGGATTAAGTCATCGATGAGTCCTGCTTTAATGTGCAGGTTTTCTTACTACTTAAGAATAGTGGATGGGGCCAGCACCATAGCTCACTTGGTTGATCCTCTGCCAGCGACCCCAGCATCATATATGGGTGTTCGGTTCTAGTCCTGGTTGCTCCTCTTCCAGTCCAGCTCTCTGCTGTGGCCTGGAAAGGCAGTGGAGGATGGCCTGGGTGCTTGGGCCCTGCACCTGCATGGGAGACCAGGAAGAGGCACCTGCTCCTGGCTTTGGATCCGCGTAGCTCTGGCTGTAGCGGCCATTTGTGGGGTGAATCAATGGAAGGAAGACCTCTCTCTCTCTCGCTCTCTCTCTCGCTCTCTCTCTCACTGTCTGTCAAAAAAAAAGGTTTAAAAAAATAGTGGAGGTATTTTTTTTCCATTCCTTTCAGCTGGAAATAATATAAAGCCTAAATAAGAAAATACTACATATTTTCCCAGGGCTTTTATGGTAATACTCAAAAGCTAATGGAACAAAGGATTATAGTCTGCAAAAAAATCTTAATTTAAAGAAACATTTTGTTTATCCTATAATAAAATTATTTTTTCAGAGTAGTGTAACTCCTTTGTAACTCTCAACAAGCAACTCTTTAAAATCTCTTCATCACCAAGAGCTGTGTTTCTCAAGCTTTGACACACATATGAGTCAATCTGAGTGAAACCTAAGATTAGTCTGCATTTTCAAAAAGCTCCAGGTAACATTGATGCATTTTGTCCATGGACCACACTTTGAGTATCAAACACCAAGTAGCCAACAGGCTCCAACTTTCTGCAGACAGTAAGATCAACAAATACAAGTAACTAATAGAATAGACTCAAACTATGTATTATATTCTGAAAAACCCAATGAATATATCTACATAGAATTTAATTTTAAACTGATCTCCATATTACACATTCATCACCACCTTAAGTATCAAAAAATTACAAATTTCTAATGCATTTTGGGAATAATAGAATGCTGGAGGGGAAACTTCCTGATTGAATTTTCTTTTCCTACTTAATACGATTTTACAGAAATAAGTTGACTGACTATGCAAAAATGAGAAAAAAACACTGACGAATAATTTGGGCAAAATAAACAATCTCAAGATAATTACATAGATTTCTATGGAGAAGCAATGTGCGTAATATGGTGGCTCAAATATTTTAGCTTATTATTCTTGGATAGTTTTAATTGGGTCCTGATCTAAATGCTCTCATTGCTCTAACTGCTTCTCAACATATTCTAGACTCTCTTTAATTATTTGTGTTATTTTTTTATTCTTGAGTGAAGTAGTTCTTTGGATTTTGTTCTAAAGAAAAACAAAAACTATTAAAATTGAGAGATTTTATAAAGGTGCAAATGTTGTATGCGCCTAATGAATATTACACAATTATTTTGTTCTAAAGAAAAACAAAAACTATTAAAATTGAGAGATTTTATAAAGGTGCAAATGTTGTATGCTCCTAATGAATATTACACAATTTCTTTTCTTTAAGGTGTGATGGAAGTGGTATATAGTTTTTTTATTTTTTAAAGATTTATTTATTTATTTGCAAGTCAGAGTTACACAGAGAGAGGAAAGGCAGAGAGAGAGAGAGAGAGAGAGAGAGAGAGAGAGGTCTTCCATTTGCTGGTTCACTCCCCAATTGGCTGCAATGGCCGGAGCTGCGCCAATCCGAAGCCAGGAGCCAGGAGCTTCTGCCAGGTCTTCCATGCATGAGCAGAGGCCCAAGGACTTGGGCCATCTTGGGCTGCTATCCCAGGCCATAGCAAAGAGCTGAATTGGAAGAGGAGCAGCCAGGTCTCGAACTGGTGCCCATATGGGATGCTGGTGCTTCAGGCCAGAGCATTAACCCACTGTGCCACAGTGCCGGCCCTGAAAGTGGTATATAATTAATCCCAGATCATTTGGGTAAATGTCAGAAAGGGGCACATTTATTTTTTGGAACTTTTACTCCTATGCAAGTATCTATTGTGTAGGTAGGTTATCAATATTTATTTCAATATACTTTATTGACTATATTTTCATATTAGATTGTGTAACAAGCTGCTATAACACATTAAATATATCTTAATATCATAGAAATTTATTCTCACTCAAATTCTCCAATAGGAGTCCTTCTGGTCTGGGTTGGCTCACCTCTTTTTTTCTTTTTTTTAATTTATTTGAAAGGCACAGTTACAAGAGAGACAGAGAGACAGAGAAAATCATCTGCTAGTTCAGTCCCCAGATGATTGCAAAGGCCAGGGGTTGGCCAGGCCACAGCCAGGAGTCTGGAATGCCATCTCTGTCTCCAACATAGGTGGCAGGGGCCCATGCACTTGGGTCATCTACTGCTGCTTTCTCAGGTACATTTGCAGGTAGCTGGATGAGAAGTAGATCAACTGGATTTCAAACAAGCACTCAGATGGTATACTGGCATCAGATGGTATACTGATATCCAGGTGGTATCTTAACCACCATGTCACAAAATGGTCCCCTTGTTCACCTCTTAGGAGTACTTCAGGAATTCAGACTTCTTTAATCTTTTGGTTTCTCTTCATTTGAGTGTCTTAAAATTCTGTGTATTCATCCTGTGGAGGAAAAAAAGAGAGTAGAAGATTTTTTTTTTTAAAGCACGGGTTTAGATGCAATATATCATGTCTCTTTAAATTTCACTGTTGAGAATGAATGACATGAATTATAGTGGAGCTGGGAAAGGCAGTGTTAGGCAGCTGTATCCTAATGACAGCTCAATAATATGAAAAGAGAAGCACAAAATTTTCAGAAACTCATTTCTGTTGTAGTACTGTTTATACAAGGTACATCATATACTTTGTGGAAAATAAAATAATTTTATCAGATTCAAATAGATTTTGAAATATATGCATAGTTTTATATTTGAATTTTCCATGAGTTTTTGAGGGTTGCTCATATGTAAGGATCTCAAAAATTTTTACAACAAAATTTTGTTTTAACACCATTTTCCATGAACTTTTTGAAGTACTTTGCACATTATGTATCAACTGAATTAAGTGACTCTCTAGAAAGGTGAATGAAGCATTGACATTGATATTTAATAAGGTATACAGGTATGCAAACAAAAAATATAATACAGTGTAGTGTGCATTACGTATTGAAAATAGCTAGAAAACAATAATTGATCGGAAAGTTTTATATTGGGGGAAGTTTATTCTGATGATAATGGAGTAGATTCTGAGAGAGGAGACTTAGAAGTAAGTTGCAACTGCTTATTTAAGCTTTGACAATAGCTTGATGTTACATATTGGCAATGTGAAGATCTAACTGACATTTATTCAGCAAAATTAGACATATTTTGTATAATTGAAAAGAAGAAGTTGTAATATGGCATGATTTAGAGCTGACATTTAGGAACTGGATAGATAAAATTAGCTCTTTCTCTTTACCATGTGATTTGAATATGTAAATATTAATTCATAAAGAAATGACAAACAAAGATACAGAAAATAGTTATGAGTTGGTTCTTTCAGGAGGATGGGCAGAGATTGAAATAAAGAGAAAGTTTTGAGCAATATAGAAAAATCTTTTCTTTTGTTAAAGATTTATTCATCTGTTTGAAAGGCAGAGTTACAGAGAGAGGAAGAGACCGAGAGGGAGAAGACTCCCATCTGCTGGTTCACTGCCCAAATGGCTGCAATAGCTAGTGCTGGGCCATCCCATAAGCCAGGATCCAGGAGCTTTTTCAAGATTTACACTCTGGGTGCAGGGGCCCAAGTACTTGGGCTGTCCTCTGCTGCTTTTCCAGGTGATTAGCAGAGAGCTGGATGGGAAGTGGAGCAGTCAGGACTCAAACTGGAGCCCATATGAGATGCTGGCATTGCGTGCAGAGGCTTAACCTACTACACCACAGTGCTGACTCCAAAACAAACCATGTTAAGCTGACAGTGTTGTTGAAATTGCAGGGAAGAGCCTGCATAACTACAAGTATTGACTAAGACCAAAACTAAAATTTAGGCTGCAAATGTGAATGGAATAGAACCAGAAAGAAATAATATTTACCACCATAATTCTAGTGGTTTAAAAGAAAAATAGGTCAAGTGACTCAGTATTCAAAGAAATAAGTATAATTAAAATAATTTTCATTGATTCTAAGGTTTTGTGGGATGTATACATTGTGATGGGTAATTGTATGTCAGCTGTGTTGGGCCAAAAATGCCCAGTTATCTGGTTAAGAGTTATTTATGGCTGTATCTGTAAAGATATTTCCAGAATAGAACTAATATTTGAGTTGGCAAAGAGAGTAAAGATTATCTTCTCTAATGTGAGCATCATCTAATCTGAAAAGGCATGAACAGAACAATAAAAGTCGAAGGTTGAATTCTTTCTCCCTGATTGACTGGATATCAGTTTTCTAGCCCTAGACTAGAACCATTAGTTGTCTAGCTTTCAGGCCTTTGGAATTGGACTGGAATTTGCATAACTGGATTTCCTTAGTCGTCAGCTTGCAAATGGCAGATTGTGGGGGCTTCTTAGCTTCAATGATACTTGAGTTAATTTCCACATTAAATTATGCATATAGATAGATAGGCAATTTATGACAGAGTTACATCCTAATGTATCCATTGTAGGTTGAAAAAAAATCCCAAGTCGAAAATTTGCTTGGGGCTGGCATTGTGGCTCACTTGGTTAATCCTCCGCCTGTGGTGCCGGCATCCCATATAGATGCCAGGTTCTAGTCCCGGTTGCTCCTCTTCCAGTCCAGCTCTCTGCTGTGGCCCAGGAAGTCAGTGGAGGATGGCACAAGTGCTTGGTCCCCTGCACCCGCATGGGAGACCAGGAGGAGGCACCTGGCTCCTGGCTTCAGATTGGCGTAGTTCTGGCTGTAGTGGCTATTTTGGGGGTGAACTAATGGAAGGAAGAGCTTTCTGTCTCTCTCTCTCTCTCTCACTGTCTAACTCTATTTGTTAAATAAATAAATAAAGGAAAATTTGCTTAATACATTTGACCTATGAGTGTGTAACTTAGAAACACAGTTACCATGGAGTATTGATTATTTATTTTCATGATTATCTGATTGATTGGAGCTGTGTTCATAGTTATTGCCAATCATTACAAGAGAAAAAGTTCAAAGTTCAAAATTCAAACCTCTAGATATAATTTCCAAAGAATGTTTAACATTTTTGCACCATCATAATGTCATAAAGTCTTCAGTTGTGTATACATTTTATTGGTTCTGTTCCTTTAGGATATCAGACAAATACAGACCTACTAAACAACCATGGAAAGTCTTCTTTATTCTCTTTAAAATATACACATATGCCTGTACACACCAGTTATTCCAGCTGTCTGTAGCATTTCTTAACTTCTTGAGAACTCATACATGGCACATGAATTTCAAGGTAAAGATTATGACACTGTATATATAGAGGACTTAAAGTATAAATTAATAAGTTTCAATGACTTGGTAACTTATTTGTTTTTTTTTTTTTTGACAGGCAGAGTGGACAGTGAGAGAGAGAGAGACAGAGAGAAAGGTCTTCCTTTTGCCGTTGGTTTACCCTCCAATGGCCGCCGCGGACGGCGCGCTGCGGCCGGCGCACCGCGCCCATCTGATGGCAGGAGCCAGGTGCCAGGTGCTTTTCCTGGTCTCCCATGGGGTGCAGGGCTCAAGCACCTGGGCCATCTTCCACTGCACTCCCGGGTAACTTATTTGTTTTAAGACAAAAAAAATCCTGAAATTTTTTTACAAGTTGAAAAATTTAAGATCAATATTATTAACTTTTTGCATTGATGTAGTTTACCTATCAGAAAACTCAGTAGTATAATGGAAATCAGATTTCTAAATTCTAGTCACTTCAATTTCTACTTATTGAAAAATTTTGAAATGTTATAAAGAAAAACATGTTTTATGTTGGAATTAATTTTAGAGCCAGACATGTCTTCTTCTCCATCTTTCAGAGTGACGTTAACTGTTAATGTTTTCATTTCATGCTCAGCTAATTTATAGAATCCTTGATAATGTGTATTTTTGTCCACTTTATATCTTCTTTTTTAAAAAGATTTATTTACTTATTTGAAAGTCAGAGTTACACAAAGAGAGGAGAGGCAGAGAGAGAGAGAAGTCTTCCATCCGCTGATTCTCTCCCCCAGTGGGTCGCAACAGGCAGAGCTGTGCCAATCTGAAGCCAGGAGCCAGGAGCTTCTTCTGGGTCTCCCACATGGGTACAGGGGCCCAAGGACTTGGGCCATCTTCTACTGTTCTCTGAGACCATAGCAGAGAGCTGGGTTGGAAGCAGAGCAGCCAGAACTCGAACCGGTGCCCATATGGAATGCCACCACCTCAGGCGGAGGCTTTACCCACTGTGCCACAACGCTGTGACTACCTTCCTCATCTTTATTACTGTACTTTGTATAAGTTGAATGACTAAATAGACTCAAGAGTGCCTTGGGGGCACACATAAAGATTTGCTATACATTTGTATCTATCATGCTGTGCCATACACATCAGAGCTCACAAATAATTATTGAGAGAATGACTGAATTCATTATGCACCATATTTTTATGTGTAGAGAATTCTTCAAGCTAGTTGCCATTCTGTCTTTAAGAATAGTTACTAAGTTGTTCTTTATCATTCCTAAATAAGAATGGATTTAGGACTTTAGATGATCTACAAACAGGGAAATATTTTTGTGTAGATACTATTGGGTAGGTCAGTTAATCAAAGAGAACAACAAGAATGTAGTATTTGTTTTCAGCTCTTCCTTATTAATTTGGTAGGGGATTATAGCAAGTTATGGGTCAGTAATAAAAGGAGTTGCAAACCTTGGTATTATAGATTTCTACTTAGTTTTCCATTCTGGACGTACACATTTTTACCCACCTACTTGAATTTTTATTTACTTTGACTAAGTATTTAATGCAGTACATACTTCTATGATCTAAAATCTCTTTTGTCAGATTTCCTATTTTCAATGGTGATTTAATTTCAGAATTCAAAGTTCATTATTCAGAAGAGCTACTGATTCATGTGATTCACCACTACTTTCTTACTTAAAACATACTTCCCCTTCTGCAGCCCTGTGAACTGGACCTTATACAGGCTACAGATAGAATAAAAACTGAATTAATATTAGGGGTTTGGTCATAGCGTGTCTCATTTTGTGGCTCAAGAAACTGAAGCAGGTAGGTTACACATCTATAAAGAGACTGAGAAGCATAGCATCTCCAAAAGAATGTGTGTGTATGTATGTATGGATGTGTGTATTCCTTTCTAAAATCATTCCGTATTCCATGAGGGTAATTTCATTATTTTCCCAATAGGAAAATAGCAGGGATTAGTGATTATTGCTTAAACAAGAAATACAAATTCATTTTTATCCTGCAATTTGCCATCTTTCTTAGAGAGCATCAGACAACTTGGATATACAGGTCGTATCTTCTCTATTTTTCCCCTCCCCAGTATTACTGATGTTTTATCAGTTCCAATCAGTCCTCACAGGAAGAAGGTCACATTATTGATAATGAGAGATCATTTCTGTCTTCTATTTGTAACTGCCAGTCAGTAAAAATGCAGAAACTCTAATTTGCTGCTAATCAGTTTCAGCAGATGCTGGGGGGAATCGACACATCTACTGTCCAACACACTGTCCTCTTACATGTTGTATATGCCATTCAAAATAGCTCTAGTAGCTACTCTTAAGTAAGCAGCTCTTATGTATTACATTTTTTAAAAGCACTTTTTTGTATTATAGAATGAGTCACAATTTGTTTTTAATATCTTATGTATATGATGATTTGGGGTAAATGTGTGGGAATGGATAGGACACGAGAATGGAGGTCAACCTTTATAACAACCTTTTGCTGATCATGTATCTTTGAACAAAGCTCAAGAATCCTGAAACTTTTTCCCCTTTTCATGAAAACACCATGGTTTCTCCTTAAAATGTATACCTAGGGAACACACTTAACGGCATCCCCAAAGGGCTGATGTTGTGGGGATTTATCTAACACCAGGCTTGAGTAACTCCGTCTCATCTGAATGAATTTATTCTCTAATTCACTCAGGTAGAAAGTGACTTCTGCTTGCTCATGTGACTGTGCAGTCTCAGTTTCCAATTCACTGGAATACTAATGAAAAATATATGCATATTACTGTGTCTGTTTTAGTACCTTTAATATTGTTTTTTCTCATATAATGATTGTGTAGTTAGATGATTTCCTCACAATTTATAAATCTAATTCAATGGAGAATTTTTCTCCCGGTCATATACACTAAGAAAAAACTCCTTATTGTAGTTCTAAAGAATTCAACTGTGCTTAAAGAGATATAATGGATATTAACAGGTTATTTGCTACATAACTTTAGCACAAGAATTAAAATATATACTATCTTCTTAGAATTATTTCTATGAAACACATATCAGTTCTCTATATTATTAAAATGTTTTAAATGCATACAAAAGGATTTGGAGCTAATAAAATTCTTGGATTATTAACAGAGACATAATATGAATATTACATTATTTAAGTGGGACACTGCCCTCTTTTCCATCCCAAGTTCTCACAATAGCCTGATTCATATAATTTGTTACATAAACACCTCCCTCTTTTTATAGACAGATAAAGTTATAACTAGAAAATAAAGTTCAATTTCAAAAGATGCCCTAACTAGGGTGAGAATTCTTAAATATATTTTTGGGCTTATATTAATTGTTAAATGATTTTCTCATTATAAATCAGATTCCCAGCGTGTTTAAATGTATAATGTAATTTTTCACCAAACATATATTGCTCAGGCTCCAATTCATCTACATTTTGTTTACATGTGATCTGAAATTTTGGGTGCATATTATTGGTCTCTGCATGGGACTTTAGATACAGAAGGAATCTTTGTATTTACTTGATTTGATCTCATGATTTTAGAACTGAAAGTTTGAGATAGAGTATGATGTATTCTGAAGGTTACATAGCTAGTTTTGCAACACAACTTATATTTGAACTCAGAACTCTTACATCACAAACACCTGCTATTTCCTTCTGTTCCACACATTGGAATCAGTGGTCTATTATCAGAACTGCATAAATAAAGATAAATATACAGGTAAAATAATCTGCATCATTTCAGAGGAACAAAAGGTGTCAGGATTAAGAAACCTTAGAGAAGGAAGGAAAAGTATGATTTCTGATCCTAAGAAAATGTTTATTGCCCACAGAGGGGAATTAATCAATCTAGTTTGCAGAATTATCTTAATATTAGTTACAAATTCAAAATACAATAATTCATTAAGTCTGCATTTTCCTCATGTTAGAATATTTTTAAATTTTATTTTAAATAGTCATTAGGATATGGAAATTGAGTGAAAAATAATTACTTTGAGTCTGAAATAACCAATAAAAAGAAATAGCCCATTGTATGCTTTTTTTAAAATTGGGATATGACATATATGAAAGATTCAAAACACATGGGTCTTAATTATTTCCTACTTCAAATTAATCTATTTAGTGTTTCTGCATGCAATACAACCTACTTGACTCATTCTTTCCCCTATGGCTTTATTTTTATTTCTAGCTTTCCTTTTTTTTTCACAGCATTTTTGCTTCAGTAACTTTGCATATATATTATACACACACACATGTGAATCAAATGTATGATGTATTTTAAGTTATTAGCAGAAAGGCAATTGTAGGTATATTATAAATTTATGTATGTTTTGGAATCTTTTATATATAAAGAATACAATGCACTGACTAAGATTTATCCAATGTTGAAAACTCAAAGAACATGGTAATTCAGCCAACTCAAATGGACCAAAGTAGTCCAATTTATTGCAATGGTTTTCTACTCAACCAGTGCTTACGCATGTTATGTTGGAAATTAACTTTTAAATGTATTTGTCTTTAACTTAATAATAGTCAAACCTATTCTAATTTCGTTTGTGATTACAGAATCCTGATTACAATATTTCATAACTCTAGTTCTATTTGCAGTCCTACAGTTAACAGCTACAAACTGGACATCCTGAGACAAGTCACTCTATACATATTTGCTGAAGATGATTTGCCAGTAGGAGATGCTAATAGAAGACAGTTTGCAAGCAACTATGAATGTCAAGGATTTGTTTTATATTAAAAATGCATAATGAGCACAATATATTAATGAATTTAAATTTTTAGAGAATTGAATTTATTTTTATTCATTAACATACAAATAATTAATTATGTGAGTTTTACTGTGATTATTTCCTTTTAAACACTCCACTCTTCAGGGAGACCTCTGTATGCAAAGAAGTTCTGAGAAATAAGTATATGAATTTATTCATCTTTGATTTATTACCTACCTACAGATGTAAAGGAACCAGAATCAGGCTATTGCTATTAAATTTTTAGAAATACTACCCACGCAGTAAGATATCCTGACCTTGCAGACTAATAAAATGTTTTAATGTATCAGAATCAGCAGAGCATGTGGGCGGATAAGTCACTGAGCTAATTAGTCATCCCTTTCCCAAGAGCTGTGTATGACTTAGTAGAGTGTGTTTAGCATTACAAGTAAATCAACATTGTGCAGCAAGGAAGCATCATTTCTGAGTCATTTCCATAACTCTGCCACCTTGACTTTCCAATAAAATTCTCCAAGTTTATGACTGTTATAGCTTGTAAAAAGGGAATGCAGCAGGAAGGAGAATTGATGCCAGACATAATCATAATGTATCCATAGTACACTGACTTGAAGAATCAGAATGGATTCCTCAGCAATGGCAACAAAGATGCAGATATGTCAGTTCATGGTCATAAATGAGCCACAGTGAATAAGTCACTTTTATTCGAGTTGACCTAAAGCTATTTCATTCAGGTTTTTGCTTCTTTTCTATAATTTTGTTTTAGGATGTGAGTATAGATGAATAGAAAATAAGCAGTGTTGGTATGTAGCCACAAACGATACGGGTCTCAGGCAGGTCCTGGTATGGCAGAAGCACACAAACTCTAGTGACTCCTCTTGAAAATTCTTCCAGTGAGCAGGAAACAAGCAATAAACATAACAGAATTTGTTAAACTTTCTGCACAATCATATTTTGGTTTTTTAACTTTAACTTTTCCATTTTATAATCTACTTCACAAACATTTCCACTTTGGACCTCTGAATGAATAAACCTGTATGGCAGGCCAGGCAAACACTATGATATTCTAATTTCATTTATTTCTATTATAATTCTAATTATAAATTAGAAATGATGTACAATGAGATACTGTCAAATTATAAAGGTTATAAATTTGTGTCAAAACCCAACGTACTTTACAATACTAAATTCACAAGATACATGGTTTAGTAGAATTGAGAATAAAAAGGGGAACAAACAGTTAGAATAAGGATAGACAATGCTTTCTGTCTTTCTCTTCTTAACTCTTTCTATCTTTTAAGTAAGGCAATCCTGCCCTGCCCCTAAAATTAACTTCATTCATTTCTGTTTTTAAAATAAAACATTCTATCAATTTCTCCTTTTCAGCCCTGAACATCTGAAAAGAACAAAGAAAGAACCTTCACTTTCACATCAGAAATCCCCTTGGTAAACATTAACAGTCTGGCTCATGACTCTCACTACACGTAAATTGCTTTCTTGATAGTCACGACTGTTTATCCCTAACTCCAATATTTTGTTCTTAGTAATTCCTCTCCCGCCTTGAGCTCTCTGCCACATGTAGAACTCTTGAAAACTTGCTTACTTAAAATGTCTCTTGTCTGTACTGAGGAAAGAGCATTGTCAGTCCTTTTTCCTATGTTTTTTCTTCTTCTATGTCTTTAAATGAGGCTTTGTTTAAATTTCTTTTTTGGTTTGTTCCTTTGATCAGTTTCACACAGCTTCACAAATCTTAATTGAATACTTCTGAATGTCTTTCTTCAGCTTTCATTTGTCCTCTAAGCAACTAAATCCTATTTCCAATTACTTGTTAGATATATTCACAGAAGCTCAGTTTAACTAAAGCTAAACTTAAAGAGATGGTTCAGGTAGTTGAGTTCTTGTCATCCACATGAAGGACGGGGTTGAGTTTCTGGCTTTGGCCTTGACCAACTATAGCTATTTGGGGCATTAAGGGAGTGAAATAGCTGATGGGGTCTCTCTTTGTCTTATCTTTCTGCCTCTCAGTACATACATAAATAAACAAAACATATTTAATTAAAGCATAATTCAAGACCATCTCAACTATTTATCATAGTACCTACCCACTAAGTCAAGTAGGTTGAAAACAGTAAAAACAAAACAAAAAGACAAACTTGAGATGGAATTCTTTCTTCAGTCTAGCAGAAACTAGACTCAGGAGCCAGAGTTGGAGATTAAGCAGAGTCACTCTGATATGGGACATTGACATCTTAGCTAGCATCTTTTTTATTTATTTATTTGACAGGTAGAGTTATAGACAGTGAGAGAGAGAGACAGAGAGAAAGGTCTTCCTTCTGTTGGTTCACCCCCCAAATGGCTGCTACGGCCGGCGCTGCACCTATCTGAATCCAGGAGCCAGGTGCCTCCTCCTGGTCTCCCATGCGGGTGCAGGGGACCAAGCGCTTGGGCCATCCTCCACTGCCTTCTCAGGCCACAGCAGAGAGCTGGACTGGAAGAGGAGCAATCGGGACTAGAACTGGTGCCTATATGTGATGCCAGTGCTGTAAGTGGAAGATTAACCAAGTGAGCCATGGTGCCAGCCCTTATTCTTTTAATATTTAAAATGATCTACTTTCATTGAATTTTATATACATGATTAACCCTACACTTAGTAAAGAATTTAACAAATAGTAAGAAGCAAATGAAACTATTCCCCAACAGCAGAGACAAAGGCTGTACACAATCAACAAATCTCAAATTATCAATTTTGCTTATATGTATATTACTTGCTTTTTATACTGTTACCACAAATCAGGGAAAACATATGGTATTTGTCTTTTTGGGACTGTCTTATTTCACTAGGTATAATGGTTTCCAGTTGCATCCATTTTCTTGCAAAAGTCAGATTTCATTGCAAAAGTCAAGATTTCATTCCTTTTATGGCTGAGTAGTAGTATACCATACTGTATGGATACCATGATTTATTTATTCAGTCATCAACTAATGGACATCTGGGTTGATTCTATATCTTAGCTATTGTCAATTGAGCTGCAATAAACATGAGGGTACAGATCACTCTTTCGTATACTTATTTCATTTCATTTGGGTGTATTCCCAGGAGTGGGAAGGCTGGGTTATATGGTAGATGTATTTACAGATTTCTGAGGTATCTCCTACTGTCTTTCACAGTGGTTGTAGTAGCTCACATTCCCAGCAACAGTGAATTAGTATGCTTTTTTTCCATGTCCTTGCCAGAATTTATTGGTTTTAGTTGTTTCTTTATGAGAGCCATTATAACTGGGGTGAGTAAAACCTCACTGTAATTTTTATTTGACAATTAATGATCCTGAACCATTCTTCATGTATCTGTTGGTCATTTGAATTTCCTCTTTTGAAGGAGTCCTTTGCCCATTTTTAAACCGGATTTTTAGTTTCCTTGTTGTTGAGTTTCTCTATTTCTTTATAAATTCTGGATATTAATACTTTATCAGTTGCGTAGTTCGCAAATATTTTCTCCCATTCTGTCAGTTGCCTCATCATTTTGCTGAGTGTTTCTTTTGCAGTGCAGAAGCTTCTTAGCTTTATGTAAAGTCTTTATTCTTATATTTCTGCATTTATTTTTAAGCATTTGTGGAAATACCTGTTGGTTTCTCCTCTGATCAGTTTCATTTTTGAACTATACCTCTGAGGATTAGTGGAGCATCTGTCTTTCAATGAATACCCAGAGGTGTGTGCTGGGTGTGACCAGGCAACTCTGGTCACTGTTCAAGGGTGGGTGAGAATCCAAGGTGATACCAAGTTGGGTGTGGTAGATTTCCTCTTTTGTCAGCAGGGAGAGGATAATTACAACCTCAGTTCCTCTCTTCTAAGGTAATCACTTACAGAGGTTATCTCCCAGTGGGTTCAACCCCCTTCCACACTGGCACATGAAGAACAAAGAGGATCTGTGCATAGCTCACTGTGAGCACTGAATTCTCTCAATGACACAACCCTAGGCCATCAGGGAGCTCTGAGCCTCTGTTGCCCGACACAATGTTGCCTGGATACCCAGCTACACACTGTGTCCAATTGTGCAGTAGCAGAATTCCCATAGTCATAGCATACAGGGCACCCAGTTATGGCATATATAGTATCTGCTCTATCTGCAGAGAGGGCAGACATGTTACCAGAGCCAGCTGCATATGGGTACTCCATCTTCACAATTTGAACTCTGTAGCCTTGGATATGCGAGAGGATTGGGGCACTCATAGTTCTACATGGGTGCCCAGCCCCCTGTAATCCCTCCCAGACAGATTCAAAGTCAGTGGGGAACAGAGATTTTTTTCCTCTGGTGTAATCCCCTGGTCTCATGCAGGCACGAGAGCTTTCCACAGCATCTGTTGGTGTCAAAATGGTGCCTACACCCAGTGGTTGCATGGTGCCCTTGTGGGGGATGGGGAGAGAGAAATGTGTCTTTCTTTTATTGGATTATGTAGGTACCATGCTCCTTGACTAGGACTCCAGGCAAGACAATGTCGTGTGGTCTGCAGTGTTCTCCCTCAGGCAATAGCACCAGTAGTGCTGGATGCTGCAGTCTGTGCTCACCTGCATCTCAGATGCTGGCTTGTCTTCCAGCCCCTGGTTGTGGGAGTTCTGTGTGTGGTGGCCCCACTGGCTTTTGTACTTCTGTACCTTCCACGCTGCTCCAGAGCATCCCTTTTGCCCTCTGTAGAATTTCCACTGCAAACTTCTCTCCAGCTCTCCCCTGGGAATACATTTCCTCCACTTTTCTTTTGATGTTTTCCTCTTGTTGGAAGCAGCTCATGTTTCCCTGTTCAACCATCTTGGAATCCTTCTTTTAAAAGAGTTAAAAGGCTTAATTGGTAAATGTTTTAAGCCAGTTTAGAAGTCTAAGAAAGTTTTAAGTGAAATTTATAATGAAAATAGTATGATGAAAATCATTATATTGATTCATGTACCCATGTAGAATTGTCAGCTTTGTAGTTGAACTAAATTCTACATTTTGGATGGCTACAGATTCAGCTCATATTGTTTGTTATATTGAAATTTATATCTCATAATGTCTTTTACTCACATTTACCGTACATATGATCTTCGATATTTTGAAAATATAAGAGCAATGAACTCAGCAATACAGGCTTGTAATTTCAGAAAATGTTCTTCTGGCAAAATAAATAGAGACAGTTTTATGTCATCTATAGTTTTCCCTTTAAAGATCAATGTTCTTCAATTTACTATTATTGCATACCTGGATCTTGTTGTAGAATTTTATTGCTATAATTAAATGAATAATGCATGCAGTAAATATTTAGTAAATGCATACATAGCAGCAGGCCCTATGGAAAACACATTTTATATCATTTTACAACAAGCCTCCTAACTCTAGATTCCTTCTTAATTCGAAAGTTCCTTTGCAGGTATGAATGTTTATTTTCTAAATGAAACCTCATACCTTGGGCAAAGTTCTTAACCTGTGTACGTAGCATTTATTCATCCCTCCCAATTTCCTGTGGATTCCCTAAAGTACCTTACTGTTGGACCTTTTACAACTATCTAACATGAGAGGAAGCAGTCCCGTGCCATGGATAGCATTCTCATAGGAAAGTCTTGCTCAGGAATTTTTGTGTTTTATGCCCTATCAAGTCTCTTAATATATTTACATAGACAAGATCAAGGTCATTTATAATGCAGATCATATCCTTTCTTACACAAGATTATCACTAAGGTCATAGCAAACAGATCAAGTTCTCATATTTTGGATATATTTTAAGGTTTTTAAAAATCTCAGTACATTTAATTATCTGACATTATTCCTATTATATACAACAAATATGTAGAGCATCTATTGAGCAGTCAATAATAAAACATATAAAGAGTGATAAGTGTGTCAAAAAGCAAGAGAACTGAAAGGTGGGGGGCTAAGTCTATTAAAACTTTTATTGGATGAACAGGAAAGGTTTCACTCATAATGTGACATTTCAGAAAGATGTTATGAGAGGTAGATGAAAACATTTTAACAGTTTACAGTCATTGTGAATGCCTCTATGCAAAAATAAAAATAGTGTATTCAAAGAATAGAAAGGATATCAATGTAGTTGTGACTTAACCATTAGAGAATAATAAGAAAAGAGCTTGGAGAAGTAGTTGTGGACTGATCACATAAAACTGTGCATAGCATTCTGAGTAAATTGTCTTTCACTTTGGTTGTAAGAGTGCTTTAAATATTTTTTATACACTAGTGACATACATGACCTGCCTTTTAGAAAACTTACTGTTCTTTCTACATTGAGAATATATTTTAGGAATACGAGTGTGGAAGTAGAAAAATGAATTAGACTCTATTGAGATAACAGTGACTGAGGTGAGACTATTAATAGTTGATGTGATAAGAAATGACTTGATTCTGGATTTATTTTAGAGTAAATGATGATGATGATGCATCAAGCATTTTAAAAATGGGAGGATCAAAGATGAATCCAAACCTCTTGGCCTGGAGAACTTAATACATACACATATGCCATTTTTTGAGGGGCAGTATCAGGAGTTCTAAGTTGAACATGATACATTTTTTTTTGACAGGCAGAGTTAGACAGTAAGAGAGAGACAGAAAGCTCTTCCTTCCGTTGGTTCATTCCCCAATTGGCTGCTACAGCTGGCATGCTGCACTGATCCAAAGCCAGCAACCAGGTGCTTCCTCCTGGTCTCCCATTCGGGTGCAGGGCCCAAGCCCTTGGGCCATCCTCCACTGCCTTCCCTGGCCACAGCAGAGAGCTGGACTGGAAGAGGGGCAACCTGGACAGAACCGGCACCCCAACCGGAACTAGAACCCGGAATGGCGGCACCGCAGGTGAACGATTAGCCTAGTGAGCCGCAGCGCCGGCTAATGATGCATTTTTAAAAGAATTATTTATTTATTTCAAAGTCAGAGTTACAGAGAGAAGGGGAGAGAGAGAGATCGTCCATTTGCTGATTCACTCCCCAGATGACCACAATGGCCAGGGCTGGAGCAAATGGAAGACAGGAGCTTCCTCTGGTCTGACACATGGGTGGCAACAGCCAAACAATTGGGCCGTCTTCTGCTGCTTTTTACAGGCTATTAGTATGGAGCTGGATTGGAAGTGGAGTAACTTGGACATGAATTGGTACCCATAAGGGATGCTGGCATCATAGGCTATGAGTTAAATTGCTGCACCACAATGCTGGCTTCTTAAATTCTGTCATTAAACTGAATGGAAATAGCGTAGGTAGTTGGCTACATAAGACTTCAGTGTCTCGATTGAATATATATTCTTGTGTTTATTTTATTTATTTGAAAGGTAGAGTTAGAGAGTAAGAGTGAGACCGAGAGAGAGAGAGTGGCAGATGGAGATCTACCATCCACTTGTTTAATCCCCAAATGCCCACAACAGCCAGGGCTGTGACAGGCCAGAACCATGAGCCAAGAGCTTCTTTTGGGTCTACCATGAGGATGTAGAGGCCCAAGCAATTGGACCTTCCTCTGCTGCTTTCCCAGGCACATTTGAAGGGACCTGAATTTGAAGTGGAGCAGCTAAGACTCTAACTGGTGCCCATGTGGGATGCTTAACTTGTTATAATACAATGCCAACCCCTGGACATATACTTTTATGAATTTTCAACAAATTAGTGGTGTTTAGAACAATGAGTCTGGACAAGTTACCAAAGGAATTGTCCCGTTATAAAAGGTAAGGTCTTGAAGGATTAAGTCTGATGGCTTCACAGTGTTTACAATTTGATAACATTAGTGATCTGGCATAGTAGAATGCAGAGGAAAACAGAAGATTGTCCTAGGATCCCAAGAAGAACCCCGTGAAGAAATTTTTCAAGGAGGATTAAATGGCCAATGATAATTGTCCTTTGATTTTACCAATGTAGACAGTATTGGTGGTCTTGACAAAAATCAGTTTCAATAGAAGGATAGGATGAATGACTGAAAAGAAAATAGAAAGAGAATCACTAGACCTAATACGGATAAAAAAATCCTAAGATGTTAAGGTATACTATTGCAATATTAAGGGGCCAGAGGTGTAGGATCTCTCCTGACAAAAGAGAGAGCAAATTGTATTGTATGTGGTTGTCCATGGGGGGATTTTCTATTTTGTTTATATGTACAGAGAGTTCGTTAGGAATCTCAGTGCTGTTGAGACACTTATTCAGATAACAAGATTTATTACTATCACTATTATAGTCAGCTACAGAACACAAAAGAATCAGTCACCATAGGGGCCAGCATTGTGGCATAGTAAGTAAAAGCCACCCCCTGCAATGATGACATCCCATATGGGCACCAGTTCTTGTCCTTGCTGGTCCAGTTTTGATACAGCTCCCTGCTAATGCCTGAGAAATGCAGCAGAAGATGGCCTAATGCTTGGACCCCTGCACCCATGTGGGAGATTTGGAAGAGTCTCCTGGCTCCTGGCTTTGGCCTAGCACAGCCCTGGCTGTAGTGGCCATCTGGGCAGTAAACCAGCAGAAGGAAGATTCTCCTCCTCTCTCCCTATTCCTCGCCTTCTCCCTCTCCCTCCCCCTCTCTGTAACTCTTTCAAATAAAGAAGCAAACATTTAAAAAAGAAACAGCAACCAGAGAGAAGTCAACACATGTTACTGAGAAGCAGTGGAAACTGATTATCATCAATTCTGGGAAGCATGGAACTGAAAATTAATAAGGTTATGTCTGCCTCAAATTCATACATTTTCTAAGCATATGCATATGTATCATCTTCTTTAATTTTCTCAACACATTACTAACAAGTGGAAGCTATACATACAAATGAAAGAAAGTGCTGTCCCCAAGGGTAAGGGGCTGGACTTAACCTCTCTAGCAATGCTTACTTTCACAATGGGCAGTAAGTGAATGTATAGGTAATGACCCTTAGTTTTCTTCTCTTTAGAAGACACAACTACCAAGAAAATGTTAAAAAGTGGCAAACAGTCACTGAAAACTTAAACAAGAGGTGGGTTGAGAAATATAATAAAATTTACTTACATAAAATATAGTATTGTTTTGTGTAGGACAATGATATAATATATGTAGAAAGAAGAGTTTGTTATCAGATGGTTTGTAGGACCATGGATAGAGAGTGAAGGCATCTCAGAAAAGAGCCTAAGATAAAATGAGTTTTAGAACTTTGACAAGGAGTTAATTACAGAATAAACTCTCTGTTATCTCCTGTAGAGAGGGAATTTGCTGTCCTTGTTAAACAGATTTTTAATTAATAAGGAATTATCACATACACTATACAGGGGGATTACCAATTTTCCAATGAATTAGAAAACAATAGAATCTACTTAACACCAAATTAAATCAAACACAATTTAATCATTTTAATGACTCTAAAGTTCACTAGAAGTACTTTATATAAGTAGATGAGATTTAGCAGCTGTAGAATGTGACACAAATATATGGGTATGAAGTAAATAATCTAATATTGATTATGAGATCCTAATTACACTAAAGTTTATCACAGAAATGTATAGATACAGCCAGTGTTTGTTATATAATACAAGAAGGTTAATGGTGAATTGCATCCATTCATTCATTGATTCATTTAATTCTCTCCTTTGTTGAAAGCAGACAACAAAACTGGTACAGTAAACACCAAATTGTTACTAATAGAAGCTGTTTTTAAATGTTTTATGCTCAGTAAGTTGACAGTTTAGTTCAGGGGTCAGAAAAGTAAAAGATAAAAATACATATATGCTTGTTAGCATGGAGATCCAGAAAAAAGATTTTTTTATCACAACTTAGATAGGGAAGAAGAGAAGAGTACCTGGGGAAGTTCATATCTCTAAGCTTGAAATCCTGATTTTTTTTTTTTTTGGGTGGGGGGACACCATACACTGTATCTATAAGACATACAGGTGCATAGTTAATGGGAAGAGAAGAGAAAGTGAATTCAATCAATTAAATAATTGGAGGTAAAGGTCATGGCCATTTTCTGTTCAGACCAGCTGGATATATTAGAAAATATAATCCCTCTTGCAAACCTTTTGGTAATAAAATAGGTATTAGAAATCACTTTTCACTTTGTTAGTAATGTCAAGAGTGTTCTCTTTTTTTAACCTAAAAAAAAGTAAAGTGTTTATATGCAACTTCAATTTCTTTTTTTGAAATGCATGTCTTTATTTATTTGAAAGGCAGTGTGACAGAGAAGTGTGTGTGATCATCTATCTGCTGGTTACCTCCCAAATGGCCTCGACTGCTGGTCTGGGCTGGTCTGAAAACCAGGAGCTGGGAGCTCCATCTGGATCTCCCATGGTGGTGGCAGAGACCAAGAACTTGAGACATCATCTACTGCTTTCCTAAATGTATTAGGAAGGAGCTGAATTGGAAGCCCTGTAATCAGGGGCCTTTCTCTCAGATATGGGATGTTGGCATTGCAAGTGGCAGCCTTACCTGCTGTGTGCCACAGTGTTATCTTCTTCTAATTTCTTTATCAGTGACCATCAGGGATTGAATTTCAGGTGAAAATAATAATAAGAATTCACACACTAATTTTATGTCAATAAACAAAAGATAGATAGGCAAAAGGTTTTAACCAGTCATTTATTAATCTGTAAAAATGGCCTATGTATAACTCAGAGTCCAATCAAGGAATAAAGCTGCAGCAATGTGTTTTTGTTGTCATTATTGGGTTTTTTTTCTGTTTTTAACCAACAACATTTAATATTAATATTGGATACCAGTTATTGGGGCTCTGCAAAAACACAAATGGTATATACTAAGATATCAATGGATAGCCATGAACAAATGTGGTTCTCCCTCCAGGTTGTGGAAATTAAGTGTTGGAACTGTTGACATTTGCAGATGTGGTAGGGGCTCTGCGGAGCTGAAACTCAGGAGTGTGAACGTCTGGTGTCTGAAGAGGAGCTTTTGCTCTGTGTGCTGCAACTGACATCTCTTAGAAGGTGTGATATGTTTGGTTCTGAAAATGTTGGGGAAAGTGCATACTGAAGTCAACTGCTACCACTAAAATTAAATTCCACAGTCAGTGTGAAAAAGTGTTGCTGTCGTGATGCTGAGAGTTTGAGGAAGAAAAAACAGGAATGGGAAAGAAACAGGAGGGAGTTCGTCCTGTCCTTACCTCAATTCTTCAGACACTTTCTATGTACTTTCAGTACCTTCTTTGACCAAGGCTGATAGGAGTCCATTGAACACAGCAGAATTAACTCAGCAAACTCCAGTTACAGCATCACAAATCAGCATGAAATATGGATGTAAAGCTGAGAGGTGGGACCGGTGCTGTGGTGCAGTAGGTTAAGTCTCTGCTCATGGCGCCTACATCCCCTATGGGCACCTGTTCAAGTCCTGGCTGCTCCACATCCAATCCAGCTCCCTGCCAATGGCCTGGGAAAGCAGTGGAAGATTACCCAAGTACGTGGGCCCCTGCACCCACGTGGGAGACCTAGAAGAAGCTCCTGGCTCCTATGTTCGGATCAGCCCAGCTTTGGTCATTGAGGCCGTTTGGGGAGTGATTCAGTAAATCAAAGACCTCTCTCTCTGTCTCTCCCTCTTTCTATAACTATGCCTCTCAAGCAAATATGTAAACTTTTAAAAAACTAAGGGAGGTGGTAATAACTGGAACAGAACCTGTACTATTCAGATACCCTTGCGGTTAGCAGGTTTGAGCACAATTTTTCATTAGCCCTATATAATTTAAGTAGCAGAATGAATGTTGAATTTTATCAAGAATTTGCTTTTGTTTCTGCAGAATTGAATCTTGACTACTCACTCATCACATTTGGTCTTTTAAAAAATGTGGCCTGGGCAGGCACCATGGCTCACTTGGTTAACCCTCCACCTGCGGCAGCGGCATCCCATGTGGGCGCTGGTTCTAGTCCTGGTTGCTTCTTTTCCAGTCCAGCTCTCTGCTGTGGCCTGGGAGCTCAGAGGAGGATAGCTCAAGTGCTTGGTCCCCTGCACCTGCATGGGAGACCAGGAGGAGGCACCTGGCTCCTGGCTTCAGATAGGCACAGCGCCGGCTGTACGGCCATTTGGGGAGTGAACCAAGGGAGAGAAGACCTTTCTCTCTCACTGTCTATAATTCTACCTTTCAAATAAATTAAAAAAAAAATGTGGCTTGGTAAACCTGGGATATTCGCATCTTGTGTCTCAATTTGCTTCAAAACACAGAAAATTCATCTTAGTAGGTGGCTGTAGATTAGTTTTTTTTTAATTCAGTGTGAAAATTTTACTTTAATTAGCCATACAAGTACGTAAAATATAAAACATGTGTCAAGGCAATAGATTGTTTCTGTATTTCCTTCCCTTTTCTGGTGACCAACAGAACAACTTAAAAAAAAATCTGACATAGTCTCATTTCAGAATTCTCATGCATTTCTAATTTTTAAATCATCAATCAATAATTTGAATTGGGAAAATGAAAACAACTTGATCTTCTGATTATATCTTCTTAAAAATCTAGAAAGAGCATGATATTAGAAGCTATGGGCTACACTTTTGGGAAGCTCTTGCAAAAGCTACAGATATTGCTTAAATTCAAAGATGTAACTGAACAATGAAATAACATTTAAAGGGAGTTATTTGCTTTACTTTATTAATGTTGATATCCAATTGTTCAGTTGGGCCTTCTGTCAAAATTCTGCTTTTTGTTTCTTAAAGTGAAAAAGGTAGGCAGAAAGATTGTCCAAGCAAAACAATAAGAAATAAGATTTTGCAAAATAAATAGATTTTAATTGCATCAATTGTTACTGTTATTTTCCCTCAAGTAGTCTATGTCACATTTTCATGTACATCATTGCATACCAGAGTTACTTATGCAGCGCAGACTCTTGCTTCTCTTTAACTCTATTGATGAAGCCATTCAGTTTATATATTTTATCTGGCTCTGAAGCTGATACATTAGATTTTAGGTTTCTGTTTTTTTTTTTTTTTTGTCTTAATAAGTGTACTACCTACAGTGTGTTTCTTAGAAGCATAATGAAGTTATAGAGTTCTATAGGTATTATGGTTTATTATTTGGTAGAATTCATGCATTAGGAAAAATTGTAACATTAAGTTGGAAGCTTATATTTAAGATAAATTGTAATATATACTTTCAACATAAGAGACTGAAGCATTTGTTCAAGTTGAGGATTTTTATATTCTAAAAATTAGATACTGATATAATTTATTCCTTCATGTGTACTGATAGTATTGATGAACCATTGTGTTTTTAAGTTTAAAAATGCTGGCAGCGCTGAGGCTCACTAGGCTAATCCTCCACCTGAGGCGCCGGCACACCGGGTTCTAGTCTTGGTCGGGGCGCAGGATTCTGTCCTGGTTGCCCCTCTTCCAGGCCAGCTCTCTGCTGTGGCCCGGGAGTGCAGTGGAGGATGGCCCAAGTGTTTGGGCCCTGCACCTGCATGGGAGACCAGGAAAAGCACCTGGCTCCTGCCATCGGATCAGTGTGGTGCACTGGCCACAGCGTGCCGGCCGCGGCGTCCATTGGAGGGTGAACCAACGGCAAAGGAAGACCTTTCTCTCTGTCTCTTTCTCTCACTGTCCACTCTGCCTGTCAAAAAAAATGCTTAGGCTTCAGAGAAAAATTTGAACAAAGAAATGGTAAGGACAAATATGGTAGAAGCAGATGATGTAGTAAACCACACTTAACATTTGCAGTTAATGCAGTTGGCCTATAGGTCTTTGGAGTTAATCCATGGAAAAAGAGACTTTGTAACTAAAGTAAAATCTTATAAAAAGTTCTAGATAAGATTAAGGAAGTTAAAGTCTCTTTCATCATTGGGGTGTAAGTAAAACAAACTCATGGATTTTGAGTTCTTTATATATGGTATGATTTTTATAGAATTCAAGACTGCTTGAAATGAAATAATTCTGACTTAAAGAAATGTTGATAAAGATTTTCCTTAATATCCATTAGACTAAAAATACATCTATACATCCCCATAAATTTAGTTAGCATTGGTTTTAATTTTCATATAATTTATATCAGAATAATGACTTCAGTATTCATTTTGAATCTGTAATGATGATGATTATAGCAATAAAACAACATTTTGGATAATTTAGTTGGTACATTCAATAAGATGAATATGTTTTAAGAAGTACTAAGTCAAAAAATCAAACACTGAACTAAAACTTTTATTATTGCTATCCTAATTTCAAACATGACAGAATTGAAATTTGAAAAGTAATGCTCATAAAATCACAGAGCTGATGAGAAGAGGAAATTGAATTAAAGCCAGTATCTGACTTCAGACCTCATACTCCAATTATTATTTTTATATAATTGAACTCATTATGGAATGTGAGGAGGGGATTACTGTATATAATGCATAACATTTTTCTATATATTGCCACTTCAAGTCAACCAGTTTATAGAGTTTTTAAGTATCACAAACAACAGTTTTGGGAATCAGACAAGAAAATGAGTAAAATAGAATTTTAATGAAAATCAGTAGAAAAATAAGAAAATAGATTTTCTAGATAAATACAGAGATTAAAGTTTCATCTTCCTGTTAGAATTGCCACCAAATATTTAAAGCAGTGGAAGTAAAGATACAGAAAAGTTTCCTCCCCTTCTTTTCTCATAAGAGCAGGTAAGATCTTTCCTTTATCTTTCTCATTCATTCCCCTCCTTAAAACTTTCTATAGAATATTTTGTTACTGTGTATAGAAGTGATTTTCCATTATTTAGCTACAGTTAAGTTTATATTTAAATCCAGTTTAGATTTTGTGGCATAGTGAAAGAAAAAATGAAAATGAAAATGGGTTTGTTCAGATAGTACAGTAATGATAGCAGAATATTTTCATCTCTCTGTAGAGTGTTTTCATGGCACCACTGTTTTCCTCATTATAACCAGAGGTGGAAGAAGACTGTAGAGTCGATGGAGGCTGAATACCCTGTGTGGGTTTTTTAAATATATTGTGGGCAGAATATGACATATTTAATTCTGAAAATAAAAACTTTCTTTATTCATTTTTAAAATTATGTTTTGCAATTAAATTGACATAATATGATTTAGTAAGACTTAACTACTTTTTCTTCTTTCTCTAACATTCCCTCTATTTTCATCTGAAAGGTGAAGTTTAATCTTAAATGTAAAAAAAACACAAAACCTCAATATATCTGTTTAACTTTGCACAAATAAAAGCCTCCTCAGAAGAAAGGGTGTCAGTTCCATCCCTTTACTCCTTAATGACAGCTTCCAACTCCCAGAACTATTTATGCCATTTTCAAAGTCAATTTTCAGTTATGGTCCTAATGTGCAAGATAATGAAATAGCTTATTTAATGCTTGCAATTCTTATCATTGGGAAAATTCTTTGTATAGTATCTAGCATTTTTAAATATCCTAGTGCATCCCCCAAAGAATGCATGATGTGAAGACATAAAATCAATTTTTCTCTATTGACATATTCTTAAAGCACCCTGAAAAAAATAACATGCTAAAATTGTTTTGCTCGTTCTGTCTCTGCTCAGGTTTAAGTTCAACCCAAGTCTGTATAATTTATTCTGTGATTTGGCAGTTCTTCCTTTGCTTGAGGCAAACCTAATAAAGCTTCCTTATGAGATAAAGAAGAGCTTTCTGGACAACGGTTGCAGAGGCTGCTAAACAACAATGAAATGAACAATGCTAACCTCAGTTTATTAATTGAGGTCATTGGTTAGCTTTAGAGTCTACTGTATATACAATTAAGCAAGCATTTCACACTGTTCTTCCTTGTTAACTAGTTTTGAGATATTCCGCTGAACAGAAAATTGATAGACATGGTAAACATGTTCTAGTTGCCTAATTAGCTCAGGTAGTACAATTACTGGTGTTCAATATCAATCAACAAGGCAAAGGTGCTTTAAATGTCATATAAACACTTGTAACAAAAATAAAGCACAAAGGGATTTCACACAAGTGGCCATCTGAATGAAAATGGACTTCTTGTTAATCCTATTTTGTTGTGTGGGAAACTCAACTTAGGTAAAGAAAGACCCTAAGAAAAACCCTTCACTGATTTTAAATGCCCATTTTTGAGAGCCAGAGAGGCATTTTCTGGCACTGTGAAACCTCACATTAATTTGAAATATTAAAATTGTTATTTGAATACATAAACTGAAAAGATACCATTAGAAATTCTCCCAAACTACAGTCTTTCCCATTATGATAAATGTCATCAATAGACTTCCAGACCTAAGGGTTCCATCCTATGGGATGCTTAAATGTACACATAAATGGGAAATTATTTGCTTTCAGAATCAATTTCTTTTCAGTTATACTTTTCTAAGATGGTGTTTTCTTCTAATATCATTTTATCATCTCTTGCATGTAGTCTTATTATGCCTACCTTTATTCATTTGTTAGTAAAGTGATACATTTTAAATATCATTTATTTATTTTCATTTTATTTGAAAGGCAGAGATACAGACAGCAGTCTTCCAACGGCTGCTTTACTCCCCAAATGCTCACAACAGCATTGACTGTTTAGGATTAAGCCAGGATCCAGGATTGCCAATCAGGTCTCCCACATAAGTGGCAAGGATCCAACTACTTGAGTTATCATTTATTGCTTCCCACGGTGTGCATTAGCAGGAAGTTAGAATGGGAAGCACAGCTGGTACCCAAAACCAGGCACTCTGATATGGGATGTGGATACCTTAAACCTTGTGCCAAACATACTCCTACCTGAAGCATTATTTTTTAAAAGATTTACTTATTTTGCTTGAAAATCAGAGTTACACAGAGAGAGAGGCAGAGACAGAGAGACAGGGGGGAGGGGTCTTCCATCTGCTGGTTCACTCCCCAGATGGCTTCAACAGCCCGAGTTGCGCCAGTCCAAAGCCAGGAGCCAGCGGCTTCTTCCAGGTCTTCCATGTGGGTGCAGGGGTCCAAGGACTTGGGCCATCTTCTACTGCTTCCCCATACCATAGCAGAGCGCTGGATCAGAAGTGGAGCCGCTGGATCTCGAACCGGTGCCCATATGGGATGCCAGCACCACCGTCGCCAGCCTTACCAGCTATGCCACAGCACCCCCGCACCCTGAACCATTATTTTTAAAGTAATGAATTTGTGTTATAGACAGTAGTACTATATGCTTGAAATGCTTTGTATTGAAAAGAATGTCTCAATGTCATGGACAGTAGTGGTTGAATATCCAGTGTCCTCCCTTCGTTTCATTCCAGATGAGTCACCTTCCTGTACAGACCATATGACTTGGGGAAATTTGACTGCATCCTTAGTTCCAGGTGATAGGTGATCTAAAGACAATTCTTTTCCCCTCCCAAGATGGATTAGTAATGGACTCATCACATACTAAGAAATAGAGTCATTAATAGAGATTTGTTGAGGCTTCTGGCAAGGTTATTCCTGACTTAATTAATTAATTAATTAGCTAATTAATTAATTTCACAGAGAGAAATCCTATTTGCTGATTACACTCCCCAAATGCCTGCAATGGCTGGGGCTGAGCCAGGTTGAAACCAGAACAGGAATGCAATTCGGATCTCCCATGTGGGTGGCAGAAACCCAATTGAGCCATCACCTCTGCTTCCCAGGGTCCATATTGGCAGGAAGCTGGAATCAGGAGCTCACCCTGTGTGTGGAACCCAGGTATTCATTGTGGGATGGGGTGTGTTAATTGCTAGACTGATGACCCACCTCTGTTCCTGACTTTTAAATTCTTAAGAGAAGAATTTTCAGAACTCTTTACCCTGTATCTTATATAGCATAAATATCAAGATGGGAAATTCCTGGATCATTTTTTACATGGAGGAAACAGCCAGAAGTGGATAGAAGATCAAAGAGTAGGGCACATACAAGGCAACAGTGGTGCCGAGAAACCAGAGCTGTAAGATTAAGCCGACCTTCAGGAAACTCATGCAGTCCAGACTGTGTAATCTCAGTCAGTATGTTTTTATTTCCTGATACTTGGAGTCATAATACTTTAGTTCATAAAGCAGTGAAATCCTTCCAAATGACCAATATATTATCCCTTCAATTATTTATAACTTTATCTATTAGTGTTTTCTCATCTTTCACCCACAATTTACTGTGCAATATTATGCATTCTCTTTTAACATGTCAAGGCAACCAGTTTATTCACATATTATATAAAAGAATATTTTAATTAGCTTATTATTTT
Organism: Sylvilagus floridanus; assembly: GCA_949820135.1. Classification (NCBI taxonomy): domain Eukaryota; kingdom Metazoa; phylum Chordata; class Mammalia; order Lagomorpha; family Leporidae; genus Sylvilagus; species Sylvilagus floridanus. The sequence continues at coordinate 28,493,795 of OX463242.1, read as the reverse complement.
GTTGCTATAATGTATACCCATTGTTTGTACCCAAAATGGTGCTGCAATAGCTTTATAGGACTTTTGCATGCAATTTCTTCTTTGAATTCTCTGATATGATACTACCATATATTTTTGAAGAATTCTCTTATTCCTGGTGATGTCTGAATTTGCGTTAGTTTTACCTCTAATTTTTTAATTTCTCTTTGTTAGAATGTTTTTATCAAATACTTGATGATTCTTGGATATTTTCTAGTATTTAAGTTAGATATATTAAAACACAATTGAAAGCTCTTATAGAAAACCCAAACCTTGAAGGGCCAGCATGTGGCATGGTGGGTTAAACCACTGCCTGGGATTCCGGCTTCCCATATAGGTGCCGGTTCAAGTCCTGACTGCTTGAGTTCTGATCCAGTTCCCTGCTAACGTGCCTGAGAAAGCAGCAGAAGATGGCCCAATTATTTGAGCCCCTGCTCCTATGTGGGAGACCTGGGAGAAAATCCTGGCTCCTGGCTTTGGATTGGCCCAGCTCTGGCTATTGTGGCCATATGGGGAATGAACCAGCAGATGGAAGATCACTCTGTGTCTCTACTTCTCTTTAACTCTGCCTCTCAAATAAATAAATCTTAAATAAAAAGCTTTCATCACGTAAATTCTGTTTTTCACTTCTCCCCTTCATCACTGTTTTCTATAATTCAGTCTCCTTTGTGGGCTTCTCCTGTTCACATATTTTAAATTTCACTGTGCCTCAGTGCCCTATCCCTGAGCTGTAATTGAGCTCTCTCTCCCTTACCATCAGTGCTTGGAAACACAGATCTTCATTTCAAATTATGCAGCCCAGTTTATCACACAAAGTCATGAGCTCTGTCCCTCCTCTTTGTGCTCAGTTTCCATTACAGTACAGATGAAGTTGTTCCAACCTGCACTATCATTTACTACAGTGCCTGGAACCTAATGTTTCCCTTTTAATATTTATTGGATGAGTACATTACACCTGAATCAGTACTAAATTCAATATATTCCTTCTTAAAGGCAGATTGTTTTTTTAATAAAACATTTTGGGGGACAGAGGGATAAGCATATTGGCTCAGCGGTCCCAGAGCAGTCACTGTACTTTGAGGCTCCCCAGCGTTAGGTTCAGAGTCCTCTGGAACAGGCAGTGTCTGTGAATTAATCTCAGTGCATGCATGTTCAGCTTTAAGACCTGGCTGCTTGAAAAAGTAAGATAGCTCTCTGTGAAAAAACAATATTGTGTTCAGTGAATCTCTCATTCTGTCAGATCAAGGACTAAGGGATTCTTCTTGATAAAGTCCAGAGAATTCCTTAAGCAAATCTGTTATATAAATGTTTGTTTTGATTAAAACCTCACTTGGTAAATGATGCACAAGGCAAATACATTATGTTTACTAAAGTTATCCCATGTGTTTATAAGAAAATCATTAATGAGAGACCGTCCAGGTACCATTTCTAAGGTATGTTAGGAAGTGAACATTCCATGTATTGAGGAACATTATTAAAGAGGACAGGATGCAACATATACTTAAAAGCCTTTATTTTTTTCCTGCAAATTCAATAAATGCAGCAAATGTTTATTGACTGCCTTCTGTGTGGAAGATGCTATTGGCTTTAATTACTAGGGATAGATAGGTAATTAACAAGGGAAATCTTTCTCCATAGAATGAGTTCAATGCTGACAAATATTTGCAAGACCCAAAAAAATTTTAAAAGTGGGATGTGCAAAGTCAAATTAAATGGACTGAAAAATAAAAAGCAATTATTTCTGGTTTGGAGGATATATGGTAGAGGTCATTCTAGGAAATTTAAAGGACACATAAACTCTGAACACTTGATGGGGATTTAGGGAGCACAGGGTGCAACTGAGATTGGACTATTCCAAATTTGATGGTTTCAGTGCCTCAAAGATATGAGGGTTGAGTATGCTGAGTGTGTGTGTGGGGGGAGGCTTTACAAGGAAGAACCATTTAATGCCATTTATGCAAAAGAACTCTGTTACATTGTAAAATGGGCTTAACACTTACAAAGTTCAATTCAGACTTTGAATGACTACAATTCAGGCTATTCAGTAGCAATCTAAGCAGCTGATTCAGTATATGATGCTTATGTTTTAAAATATTTAACAGGGTTGAAAAGTCTCTGGAATTTATGTGCTTTTAAATGCAGAAGTGAGATCTTCAGTAAGCCATCTGAACCATCTGTGATATTAATGCATGGCCTCATTGATTGTATTTACATTTCCTAAATATTTACATTTTCTAAAATATTTACATTTTCTGTCAAGCAACAAATAAGTGCAGAATAAAAAAGTGTAAACCACCAGCAACTGCTCTGTGTTTGAAGTAGGGAGGGAAGTAGGATGGATGCTTGTGACGCTGCATGCAAGTGCAGTAGTAAATTTTCCCAGATTGATTCTCTCTCCTCTGTCTCCCTTAACCTTGGAGCATGTTAGGTGTTACTCCTCTGCAGCTTACAGGGCGTAGCAATTATTAGCCACATATTATGCACAGTTGTTACCTTCAATGGCTTTGATAGTAAATCTGTATAATGCTCGATTTTAAAATAAATTGGAAGTTGTTATTCTTTTGGGAGTCTGATTTGCCAAGAAGAGAGAAAATAGATTCAAATGCTTAAAGAAAACAAACATCTAAACTGACAATAATCTATTTTTTTTGACAGGCAGAGTGGACAGTGAGAGAGATAGAGAGAAAGGTCTTCCTTTGCCGTTGGTTCACCCTCCAATGGCCGCTGCAGCGGGCGTACTGTGCTGACCCGATGGCAGGAGCCAGGTGCTTCTCCTGGTCTCCCATGCAGGTGCAGGGCCCAAGCACTTGGGCCATCCTCCACTGCACTCCCTGGCCACAGCAGAGAGCTGACCTGGAAGAGGGGCAGCCGGGACAGAATCCTGTGCCCCGACCAGGACTAGAACCCGGTGTGCCGGTGCCTCAGGCGGAGGATTAGCCTGTTGAGCCATGGCGCTGGCCGACAATAATCTATTACTGACCAAGGGAAAAACACCAAAATGTTATATTTAAATATTTAATATTTAAATTTATTAAATCATTAATATTTAAATTTAATATATTTAATATAAATTCAATAAGTTAAAAGGAGCTTAATTTTTACAGTAAAGTAAAATAATGTGTTCTTTGCTATCTATGATACTTATTCATTTCTTATAAAATATTAATATCTACCTGAGGTGAAAGAAAACAATGCAGGCAATGCAGAGTTCAGATGTTAGTGCTTGGGTTATATGTTTTTGTTTTTGCAATTCACTCTTTTTCTTTTGGTAATTGCTATGTTAGGACAAGAGTTTAACGTTGGCCTTCAAGGACTTTAATTCTGAACACGTAATAAAAGAAAAAAGCTATGTGTCTATGGGAGTGCATATCAGTTTGAGAGCTGTCAGCCTTTTCTGAAATGGCGATTAATAATTCATGGAAAACAGAAAACTCTCTCATCCATGGGTGTTTGGTCTCAGAGGTGTAGACTGAGGTATAACAGCAAAAAAAATCTATGAAACTTATACAGCTACAGGCTTCCTGCTGCTCTGGTAACCTGTAGCCTCGAGAAGACAGACTTCCTCCCTACCCAGTAACAGGAAGCAAACACCCAAAAGGCAAACGGTTTGTATGGAAAATAAAGACATGGCATTTGAGAGTTTTACTTGTAGGCAGAAATGTTGCATAAAAGGTTAACTACCTCTTCAGACTCTATATCCTCCTAAGTATAGAATCCATACCTTTTTTTCTGAACTACAACTATGGATGCTAAAATTGTATTTGTTTTCTTATAATTATCATTTCTATTTTCCTGTTGTCATCGTCATTGTGCAATATTTAAGTAATATACAAAATAATAAGAGAAAGCATAGAACCAGAAAATATATTTCTAACACTCTGGTAGAAGTAACATGATATTTTAGAAATTTGCTTTTCATACATTTTTATTGGTATACATTATCAAATATTTTCTATTTTAGTAATATAATTCACTTTTCAGATTTCCAAGATATCTTTGTGTGAACTTGTTCCAAAACTCTGTTATATTTTAATAATCTCTCATGAATCCTTTTCTAACTTTCCTAGGTTCCTATAATATGAAAACCTAATCATGTAGAAAATTTAGATCATTTGTTATTATGTGAGATCACATTTACACACTGCATCTCTGATCCCTGCCTTCAACCACACTTCTTTGAAATGTTTTTGAATTAGCTGGGTTAAAATGAACTAATTTTATTGAATAGAATTGCCTAATTTCAAATTATGGAATCATTAGAGGCTGATAAGCATATGCATACAGTCTGTACCCACAAAAGATATTGCAATGAACCTTCTGTAATAAGTCTCCTAAAGCATGCATACTTGTGATTCTATAGGAGAGATACGGCATTGTTAATTGCAATTCATGCTGCCAGCGTGCCTTCCAAAAGGATTATATTTATTTCCAGAAATCTTCCATAACATATTGTCTTCCATTTCATCTCAAACATCAGTAGGTACTATTACTCCTTAAGTTTTGTCCTTAATGTCCAGTTATTTTTCCTTAATGTCCAGTTCTGTAATGAATACTGAATTTGCACATGTTTTCACTTGTTCTTTGGTGATCGATCAGTCTGGCTGTTTTATGATATGCCTAATTACATTTTTAACCACTTTCTTTAGTGTTTTGAGCTTTCAAGAATAAATTTATAACTATTTTATGTTATAGGTGATGTTATTTTTTCACATTGCTGAATATTTTCTTAATCTCTCAGATACACCTGATTTTATTTGTAATATAGCATGTCAAATAATAGTTTTGGAGTAAAATATATTTCTTCATTTTTTTGTGTACAGTTGATCTACTTGTTCTTAGCTTTTATTATTCTAATTACCTATAAATCTTTTAGTTATTCATTTTATTCATTTGGTACTTGAGCTCATAATTCATCTTATTTTTACTTGATCTGATGTGAGGTAGTGAGAGGCAGTGTTACTTTAGTTTAAGTAACCTATATTATTAACATTAATTATTGAATAAATGTTCACTTTCACACTGAATACCTCACCTGCAGATAGTGTCACATTGGTGGATGGGTTTTAATATATAAATATAAATTTTGTAGAAGCACAAATATTCAGTTCATATCACCCAGTAACAGCCCTGCTACTTTCTTTGTTTATCAAGAAACTACATAGGCTTGCAATTCTCCCTTGCCCAAATAAGGAAGAATTTAATTTTGTTTTTCATGTGTGTGTGGATTACATTTTCATAAATCAAACTAATAACCCAAAAATAGCACACTATATATCTCTGTGGATCTTTCAAGTTCTTAATAATTTATTAAATTTCTCAGTATTTAAAAAAATGATGCCTAGATACATTTCTGTTTACTAAACCAGATGTAACATTGGTAAAATTTTTGTGCTACATATTCTCTTTTTCTTTTCTCATACTAACACACTTACTGCCCACATTGTGGCTCCCTCTGCATTCTCAAATGTTAGCTAAGTGTTTCCATAAGTCAGTTGCTTTTCAAGTGAGCTCAGGTTCTCCATCATCTCCAAATCCTCCTCTTGTGCACTGTTCCAGGAAGGCTCTTTAAGGCAACAGAAGATAAGCTAACTAGTTTTCTAATCAGATACTATTCAACAAGCAGGGATTGATACCAAAAATTTTGCATGACTACAAGGGGATACACTCTGTAATTTATAAACCAAGACATTGGTCCTTCATGTCAAATAAGAAATGTTGAGTAAAAAATAATCAATCTATTATAGTGATCATTCTTTGCAATTTTATTTTTTTGGCAAAAGTTGATTGTGTAAGCTGAAATGGAACATTTATTTTGTTTAATATGTTTGTTTATTTTTAATTTAATTTAAAGGTATAGAGAGAGTAAGAGGCACAGAAAATGTTCTCATCCACCAGTTTGCTAGTTCATTCTGCAAATGTTCACAGTGGCTGTGTGTGGGTTAGGCTCACAATCTGGATCTGTGAACACAATCCAGGTCTCCCACATGGGGAGCAGGAATCCAATTACTTGAGCCATCACTGCTGCCTTCTGGGGTCTGAATTGGTGAGAGACTCAAGACAGGACTCAAGCTAGGTACTCAGTATAGGAGGCTGATATTTTAATAGCTAGGCTAGACATCTACTCCTTATGTATTAAATTCATGTATTGTTGTAAATTATTTTCTTTTTTAACTTTTAACTATGTTTATTTCAAAGGAAGAGAGGTAACTCAGACAGTTATGAACCAGGTATGGCCACAGAGGTTTTTTTTAATGCATTTTTCAAAGAACAGAATTCATTCAGCTTCTTGTGAATGAGACATAAGACACAAATGGCTAAGCCAGGTAGCAGAGGGAGGAAAAAGAACTAGAAACAACAAGTAGTATAGAAATGCTAATATCATATTTTGACTGGATGATAGTTCTATTAATTTCTCTGATCATTAAGTGGGGAGAAGATACATGAAATTTTGGAGAAGCAAATGTTTATCTGTATCTCCTAATGTTACATCCATTCTGCTCGTCAGCCAGGCTATACAAGTGTACCTTCCTAGGAAGAAAGATGGTAAATCAGACCACTGGAATTATTAGAAAACCGACTCTGTTACTTACAGATTATGAGCTGTTAGCTATAGTTAACTTTTCTGCTTCTGTTTCCTCAGGCATAAAATCAATGTGCTGCTACTGCTACTACTTATGATAACATGTTCAAAAGACTACCTTAGAACAGCACTACCTAAATAGTGGCTCTCTTATCATTGTTACAATTACTGATAGTAATGTATGCAGTTGAAACCTCCAGCACAAAATTCACAGTATATGAAAAGATCATCTTGAAGCAGATAACTTAGGAAAAGGCACTCTGATGTGCCAAGTTTAATGTGCCCCGCATGACCCTTGCCTACTGCATGATACCTGCCAGTAATTACGTCCCTGAAACACTAGCAGGACCTGTGGCATGCTTCTAACCAATGGAATATGACAGAGATGATAGTATGTTCACTTGGGTGACTATTTCATCTTCAAGAAAACTCTAGCCACAGACCCTGGAGTCCAACTCTAGATGAAAATTACCACTTGCTCACCTGTGTGGATGGATTCAGTTCCAGGCTCAGTTAAGTGGCTGGTGTGGAGAGAATTCAGTCAGTCTTTGTGGTTCAAATAATCTCCACAAACCATCTTTGTGAACTAAGAAATGGATTCCTGTTAAACCTCTAGATAAGCACAAGGCCCAAATATTATTTTGATTATAGATTACAGGGGAACCGAGGTAAGTCGTGCTCAGACTATCCGTAGAACCCAAGAGGGTAAATCTGCATTGCTTTAAGCCAAAAGTGTGTGGTAGTTTGTTATGCAGCAGAGAAAACTCATATATGGAACACTTTCGTACTCATGAACTAAAAACATGTTTCACGACTGTTTTCATTTTACTTCAGTTCTGCCAGTCATGATCATTGTCACCAGAAGAATGATTTATTTTCATATTTACTAAAAATATACAAAAAAATCAACAAATGTAACTAGGTATCAAGGAGGTAAAAAAGGATGACGTAGTTAGCATTTGTGTAGTATACTTTATAGGACAGTGCCCTGCTAATGAAAGGACATTTTGTAAAGTGCCTGGGAATGGAAATAAGAGCTACTGTTTATATTTTACAAGGTGAACAACAAGAAGGTAGGTCAGGGTTGACATTTGTATCCCTTTGATTACGATTCTAATGACTAGTGAAAAGTTATTTAACTATTATAAAGATAACTTTCTATATCCTGACCTAGTTTGGTGACAGAAAGCTACAAGAAGCCATCAGGATTTAAAGTGATTGCATACATATTCAATTAAAACTAACACACAATTATCAAGCCTCTGCTAACATTGTGAACCGCCACAATACATTAAGAGCTTAGAGGGGCATGTTAAAATATCAGCTTAAATGTCACCTTCTCAGTGAAGCCTTATGTGACTGGCTCTCCAATATAACCCAGTCTCTCAAGGACATTATCCCCTGGTTTATTTCTATGTGTTATTCAACCTCTTTTCAAACATGGTCTGAAATTTAGTATTTGTAATTAAATTTTAATTTTTCTGTCCCTCATTCCCTGCAATGAAACTGAAATCTCCATGAAAGCAGAGACCTTGGCATCTGCCAGACATATGTAAATGAATTAAATTAATGAACAAATGAATATCTCACCAATAATTGGAGCGTGGAATCTGTCTCCAAAGTGAATTACAAGCAAAGATAATGATTTAAAAGATGGAGGGATTACAACACATCACAGGAAATTCCCCAAAGTTTTCCCACATTTATATAAATCCCTTGTTTGAAAATAGTGTCTATGCTTCTCACAAGTCAAAAGCCATATATTTACAAAGTATGCATTCTACATTCACACCCAACTTTTATCAAGACTTTTCTACTCCTCTCCTCATCTTTCCAATGGAACCAGCCTCTTTCATTTATTTATTTAAAAATATTTTTGGGGTCCTTCTTTGTCCTAAGCGTTATTGTAGATACTGGAAACATATTGATGGGTATGGGATATGGTTCATAAAACTGGCTTTTTTTAAAAAAATAAATTTTTTGAGAGGTAGAGTTACAGAGAGAGGGAGAGGGAGGGGAATGAAGAGAGAGGGAGAAAGAGAGAGACAAAAAGAAAGGTTCCATCCACTGGTTCACTCTGCAAATGGCTGCAATGGCTGGAGCTGGGCTGATCTGAAGCCAGGACTTTCATCTAGGTCTCCCACAAGGGTGCATGTGTCCAAGCACTTGGACCATCTTATTGCTTTCCTAGGGCATAGCAGAGACTTGAATTGGAAGAGGAGCAGCCAGACATGAATGGCGCCCATATGGGATGCTGGTGCAGGAGCTAAGAGGCTTAGCCTACTACGGCCCAGCTCCAGCCCACAAAACCAGCTAATAATCAACCCATCATACAATTACAAGCAGCAATTACAAAATACAATTATAACAAACATACAATTACAAAAATAGATTAATGCTAAGAAAAGAAAATTCCACAGGTTCCTGATCATGTAATAGGAAAACTTAAATTATACTACGGGGGTTCATCACAAGAGCTTTCATGAGGAAATTGTGCATTTGAACCAAGAGCTGAAGGGTGAGTTGAACTAAATTAAGGATGGAGGAAGGTAATGGGTCTAGGTTGATTCTCTGAACAATGTAAACAGAATGGCCAAGCTTAGGATATGAGTGGGAACCTGAAAACCTGAAAGTGTGAGGTGTGAGAAGGATGCCTAGCACAAGAAAAAAGTCATCAGCAGGCTGGGTTAGGCTAAAGCCAGAGCCAAGAACTCTATCTGTGTCTCTCCTAGGAGTGGCAGGGACCCAAGGATTTGGGGCATCATCTGCTGCTTCTTAGGGCGCATGTTAGCAGAAAGCTGGAATCAGAAACAGATAGGGGACTAGAACTCAGGTAATCTCATATGGGATTTGTCCCAAGTGACATAATAACTAATGCACTGAAAGCATGCAGTTATCATTTCTTCCATATAATAACATTATAACACAGCATTATAAAGGATTTAAATGGGAATATTTTTATGACACAATGGTGACTGCTAAGGACAAGCTCTAACAATATTTCTGTGTGTGAGAGAAAAGAAAGATTGATAAAGGGGTCCTGAAACCTTCTGGGACAAGAGTGGGTGAATGTGCCTCGGGGTCCAGTGTGTATCTACAAGGAAAAGAATAGAACTATAGTTCTCCCTTCCTGAAAGCTAAATGGGCCAGGCGGTGGGAACCAAAGCTCACAAAGGCTCGGTGAGCCTGCTGAGATTTTTAAAAAGCAACATGGATGATATCACTTATGGTTGCTTTTGCATTTAGCTGTGTGGTTAAAGAATAATGGTGCCTTCTGAATCCTTGAGTTAGAGGAGACCATAACTTGACCTGAATATGTTTCCACTTATGATATGAGTACTTGATTATGACTTGCACTTGATTTTGACATGTACTTCATTATGCAAGGCTATAATTTTTGAAAGCACAGACAGTGGTTGAGTTCAGTAAGGGTGGCAGAATGGAGGCCTTGATCTATTTTGTTTAGAAGATTAAGAGAAGTTTTATTTTGTGCTGCAAAATGATGAACTTAGTCAGATTGTTGGATGTTTCCTTGTCTCCAGAAAGAAAATGTCGAATACCAGAGTGTTCTTATTATCAAAACTGGATAACTAACAGTCTGATTGCGGTTTCCCTTGGCTGAGGCTTCATCTTCATACAGCGTCAGTGTCTCTCCTCCTGACCATGAGTAGTTCACTCATCATTATTGTTAAAGTTTTGTACCAGAGCAGACTCAGTATAAATGAGAGTGCGTCCAGGATGTTCTTGGGACCATTTGTCTGTGCTGCTGCATGCGGTTTTGCTTCCCTGGATCTCCTTTTACTGCCCTTTGATGCTCCTTAGGAAAATGTTTTTCTTTCTTGCCCACGCCATAAATCTAAATTTGTAGCTCCCTCTGCTATTGTTTAATGTTTAACACTAATAAAAATGCTACTTAGCATTTACACAGGGTTCATATTTTTAAAGTGCTTTACAAGGACTATTACTCAGGTCTTTTTAATGAGGGCATTTTCAGAGGTAATTTGTGTGAATATTCAGGAGGAAATTATGAATGTGAAACTAATGCCCTGGCCCTGTGATGATGTGGAATTTTGATATGTAACAAACAGAAATTGGGATTTGCTGACTTAGCAACCCTAAAGAAAAAAAAGAAACATTTACATTGTGTTGAGGTCAGCAAATATATTTCTAGCTATTTGTTCATCTATCTATATATTCATTATTGGAATAGATGATTTTTATAGAGGAAAGCAGCATTAAACTACTGGAGTATCTCCTTATAAGTGCGTTTATTAAACAGATTTTTTTAAGTGAAAGAAATCTTTCGTTTCATTTAAAGGCAAAATTTATTTTTTTACCCTTTTTATCCTTTCAGGTTGTATTTATGTTTAGCTTAGTTTGTTATAGGTGTGATTTAATTTATGTTACACCAGTATTCCTAATATTCTATAGTTCTACCCAGAAATTCATAGGTAATATAAAAATAAAATTTGTTATCTTATACAGTGCACTCAAATTATTGGCCATAAATGAAAAAACATACTTAAGCTGTTAATAATTCTAACATTGGTTTTGCCTGCTTGTGAATTCACTAACATTTCACTAAAATTAGGAATTCCATGCATCACCCAGAAACTGTATATACCACAAAATAATTTAGGTATAGAAAAAGCATATAAAGTAAAATTATGTTTTTGCATTATTTTCTAGGCTTGAAATTGAAAAGTACTGAGAGTACAACTGATATCTCATTATTCTTTGATTCCCCAGTGATTAAAAAGTCATTGATCTATACTAGGTGCTCGATAAATTTCAGTTGTTGCTAGTTATTGATCATGTACAGAGGAATATTACTTCAAAAATGCAAAGATTGTGAGGCAGAATCCTGCTGGAGTCAATGCTGATTTCATGGATTTATCAGTTGTCCGTCCACAGCTCGGAGCCAGTCAGAACCAGTCATTCAAAATTAAATGTAAAGGCAAACCGTAGTCTACATCGAATTTATCTGATTCTATCAGATATAGCCCCTTGTTTGCCTTGTCCCAAGAGCCTCTAGTCACACAGGCCTTTTTCTGTTCTTTGATTGCTATCTGATTTCTGTCACAAACCAGTTCCTTCCAAGAGACTGTCCTAAGAGTGTTCACTTGTCACCTAGACCTTAAATGTAACCTCGTAAGAGAAGACTTTCTGACTGTATAATCTCAAGTCTCTGAATTATACTATTTTACTGTGTTGGCGAATTTTTGTGTCATTTTGGCTGGGCCATAGGGTGCCCAGATGTTTGTTTAAACATTTTTCTGTGTGTTTCTATGAATGTTTTAAGATGAAAATAGTAATTAGATTGGGTAGACTTTGAGTAAAGCAAATAGGCTTGATAATATGGATGATCCTCAAACAATCGAAAGGCTTGGATAGAATTGGCTGATGAGAGGCCACCTCCTCCCTCCGCAGCTGGAGAAAGCCTGTAGCAGATGGCTTTTTTCACACTTGCCCTAGAACCGTAGCTCTTCCTGGTGCCAGGTTCCGACAGCTTTTTCACTGGAACTGCAGCGTCAACTCTCCCGGAGGCTTCAGATTGTGAAACCCTTTGCACTGAAGCTGCAACACTGGCCCCTGCTGGGTTTCCAACCTGCCAGCCCACCCTGTAAATTGTGGACCTACCAACCTCCCTGATTGCCTAAGTCAAGTCTTACAATTAATGTCTATCTATCTGTCTATCTATCTGTTTATCTATCGACTATTCACCCATCCACCCATCCTTCCACCTATGTTTACTATTGGTTCTGTTTCTCTGGAGAACCCTAACAAATACATGCTACTTACTATATTTTCCTTCTCCGCTTAAGGTATAGTCCATGAGAACAGAGGCCTTACTAGCCTTACTCTGAGGTATATTCCCAGTGAATGGCATGAATCTTGTCCTGTTTAGTATAGAAATAAATAAAGTTGAGTGATTTAATAAATGAATTGGACCAGAGCTGTCAATTACAAGGACATTTAAATAATAAATATTGGTAATAATGGAATGAATAAATTAAGGTATCAGTTATAAAATATTATATGTGAACATATGAAAGTAATCTAAATACACAAAATCAGTTGAGTGAAAATATTTATTTTAAAATTATTGTGCATGTTAATTTCCTTGTATAATTATAACTAGTATTAAAATTTTAACTTATTGTAAATCTGACAATGTACACTTGATGTGAGTTAGATTATTGGACATTTCAAACACAATAGATATAATTAATAGTATAGTAATATTGATTTGGCATTATTATTCTAATTTCGTGTATTTATCTCAGTTTCAATATATGTTGTGTGTATATATGTATATATACAATGAAGATAAAAACTAGTGTATGTTTCACAGGATTACTATAAAATATTATAAAAATTAAATGAGTTAGAATAGCACTTTCGAGATTGTTTTAGCTATTATTGTTGTGGTTACTATAATTGTCACTAGTCTTTAAGTCTTTTGCCCAATTAAAATTATTTTATGGGTCAATTTGAGATTTTTCCAATTATCTTAATGGAATCAAGTCCACGACAATGAAAATGTTTTACTCTTTAAAATGATGATGTTTTCAGATAACATGAATGGATTTTTACTCTTTGATAGATTTTTACTTTGCTTATTATATTTCTTCAAGCATTCCTAAATAATTGATTTTACTTTTCCACTTCCCATCTTTCAAATATTTGTGAGTGCTTTTTTTTCTTACCCAGTGATACAGATTTAGCCCCTTAATTTTTTTCAATTAAGACCTTGTATCTGCTTCACCAGTCATTTATATTTCTGTGTTCTCAAAACCTCTAAAATTACTTGGAAAGGACAAGGCTAAAACACCTACACCTTACTCCTCCGCCTGTAAGAAGGGCCTGTGTCGATGTTTTCACATTTAAGCAAGCCTGTCAGCTGCCGCCGTGGATTGTGTATATACTGATTCTTGTCTGTGGAATATACTGGTGCATCCGAAGGTGAGGTATTTAAATCACTCTGAAGCAACAGTCCACCAGAATTTAACAAGAATTAAGGAAGGAACAGATTCTATCTCCCAGGCTTCAAGTCATAGGATATGCTGTCTGCATGGTTCAGAAATTGAGTTTTTCTCTGTAAAATGAGGGTAATAATGAGAAGCTTCATAGAACTGATGTGTGAAGCAAGATATGTTCTGGCATATTCATTGGTAGGAAGATGTTACTGATTCTCATACATTTTCTTTATGACGATATGCATACTTTTTTAAGGAAAGTGGCTACTTTAGCACCCATTTTACTTTGTAATGATCTGATACCACTTCATTTCTCATTTATATTCATAACACTACTATTTTTCTTTCTCCAGTTTTAATTAATCGTTTCTAATTAGCAAGATTTCTGCACTTACTCTAGTTTTTTTTTTTAAAGATTTATTTAATTATTTGAAAGTCAGAGTTACACACAGAGAGGAGAGCCAGAGAGAGGTCTTCCATCGCTGGTTCACTCTCCAGTTGGCTGCAACAACTGGAGCTGAGCTGATCCAAAGCAAGGAGCCAAGAGCTTTTTCCTGGTCTCCCACACAGGTGGGACTTGGGCCATCTTCTACTGCCTTTCCGGGCCATAGCAGGGACCTGGATTGAAAGTGGAGCAGCCAGGACACGAACTGAACTGGTGCACATATGGGATGCCAGCACTGCATGCAGCGGCTGTACCCCCTATGCCACAGCGCCGGCCCCCCAGAGCTTCTTAAGTGAGCTCAAAGACATCCCAATAAGTAGTTTTTTAGGCACTATAAATCCACCTGGCATGAAAAGTTCTTAGTAAATTTGACAGTATTTAAAAAAAATACTTATTAATTTCAAAGGTAAAGCGATGGAGAATAGGGGTTAAAGGAAGAGGCAGGGAGGGAGAGAGAGACTGAAAGAGACAGAGATAGCTTCCATCCCCTGGTTCACTACCCAAATGATTTCAACAGCCGGGTTTTGGGTCAGGCTGAAACCAGCAGCCAGGAACTCCCTCCTTGTCTCCCAGGTGGGTGGCAGGAGACCAAGTACTTGTATCATCTTCCACTGCCTTCTCAGGTGCTTTAAGATATTGGAAGCACAGTAGCCAGGGTGAGAATCAGCTCTTGATATGAAATGCCAGCATTGTAAATGGTGATTTAACCTACAATGCCATTCCCTAAATTTGCTAATATTCTAACAGCATTTTTTTAGTTATCTAGCAAGCTAGGTTGATTCAAAGTCAATCAAGAATCCTTAGAAACTATGATGGAACAGAGCATCAGATGTCACCTATGCAATGAAGAGCTTCAAATTTGGTTAAGGAGAATCTCTAACATCATTTACCCATTACTTTAAAATACTTATTTGTTTTATGAGAAAAAGAGAGAGAGAGAAAGAGAGGGAGAGAGAGAATATCTCTCCTATCTGCTCTCAACCCAGTACTGGGCTAGGCAGACGTGAGGATCTGGGAGCACAGTCCAGGTCTTCCATGTAGGTGCTAGGATCCCAATTACTTGAGCCATTACCTGCTGCCTCCCAGGGTATTAGTAGGAAGTAGAATCGCGGTGGGGAATAGGGCTTGAACTCACGCATTCCAACTTAGGAAGTAGGCTTTACCAGCAATGCCTTATCCACTATACCCTCCTCTGCCCCTTTAAAACATATTTAACCAAAGAGAGGCTTTTAAAACATCCATTCTGTTTATAGACAAGCTACTAATTTTGTCTATGAAAACAGATTTGTAGCATTTATTTTGCCAATTAGCTACATTTTTGCCATTGATCAGGATAAAAGAAGCAGGGGTTGTAGCAGCCTCCTCTGGAGTGGGCTTTCTGATTAAAGGATAGCATATCTCTCTGGAGTGTGACTTCTTGATTAGGAACTGACTTCTCAGTGCAGTTTCTCACCAGCACCCACGTGGTCCCGCACCTTCCACAAAGGAGCTATTTGAAAATAGATTGAAGACGTGGTAACACTTGTGTTCTCTGAACAAGGTCAGAATGTGACATTCTTTTTTCATTCCAAACAAACACGTTCTTTGGTACAGAACAGATGCTGAAGCAGAGTAGATTAAATTGAGTTTCGTGTGGGCAAGAGTAAATGCTAAAAATGAAGCCATAAATAACTTGTCCTATCAATTTCCCTTCTACTGTAAGTGGAATTTGCTCGGTCTCCCTGCAGATACCCTGTCTTATCAGAGTGGTCTGTCATCCTCATCATTAATTTCATGTTTTGTTTTGTTTTGTTTTAGTAAAGATATAAAGATTATTTGAAAAACTAAAATTTGTTTAGCTTATGCTGAATAATTAAAATATATTTACTGCAATATTCTTACTATATTGTTTCTGTGTTTTAGTTGTATTTATTAATGTGGTAATCTGGGACATTGACAGTATATTTCAGACAGTCCATTTTCCTAAAATCAAAAATAGTAATTGCTGTTTAATAAATGTATTTCAGTGCAATTTGTGTTTATTATGTCATAGCGCTTTATAATTCTACTGAATTTCTAAATTTTTCCACTGTCATGTAAATGTACCTCATCTTTGGTTTTTATATTGAACATTTGAGATTCACTTTACTTTTTTTTTTTAACAGGTAGAGTTAGACAGTGAGAGAGAGAGAGACAGAGAGAAAGGTCTTCCTTATTCCTTTGGTTAACCCCCCAAGTGGTCGCTATGGCCCTTGCATTGCGGCCAGCATGCTGCACTGATCCGAAGCCAGGAGCCAGGTGCTTCCTCCTGGCCTACCATGCAGGTACAGGGCCCAAGGACCTGGGCCATCCTCCACTGCACTCCCGGGCCACAGCAGAGAGCTAGACTGGAAGAGGAACAACTGGGACTAGAACCCGGGGTACCGGTGCCGCAGGTGGAGGATTAGCCAAGTGAACTGCGGCGCTGGCCCAAATTTTCTTTTTTAAGATTATTTTTTATTTATTTGACAGGCACAGTTACAGAGAGAGTTGGAGACAGGCACACACACACACACACGCACACACAGAAAGAGAGAGAGAGAGAGAGAGAGAGAGAGAGAAAGAGAGAG
Organism: Sylvilagus floridanus; assembly: GCA_949820135.1. Taxonomy (NCBI): domain Eukaryota; kingdom Metazoa; phylum Chordata; class Mammalia; order Lagomorpha; family Leporidae; genus Sylvilagus; species Sylvilagus floridanus. The sequence goes on along the minus strand of OX463242.1, from coordinate 28,477,184 downwards.
CGAGCTTCCATATGCTGGTTTGCTCCCCAGATGACTGCAACAGCCAGGATTGGGCCAGGCCAAATCCAGGAGCCAGGAGCTTCATGTAGGTCCCCCGCATGGGTGCAGGGGCCCAAGGACTTGGGCCATCTTCCACTGCCTTCCCAGGTGTATTAGCAGGGAGCTGGATAAGAAGTAGAACAGCCAGGTTTGGAACTGGCTCCCATCTGGGACGCCTGCATCACTGGTAGAGGCTTAACCTGCTACGCCACAATGCCCCCCCTCAAAGAGGTTCCTTACCATAGGTGGTGAAGTTAAATTCTACTGAACTGCCTGACAGTAAAGCCAATGCCAGTTTCAGAAGTATATTTTATGTTTTAATTTTCTTTCTAAATTTCTTAGGATCACTTACTATTTTATTTTTAGCTGATATTTATTTGCTATGTTTTAGGTATGTTGCTGAAGGCAGTCAGGCACACAGGCATGAATAGAACATGCCCTTTGTTCCAAAAATGCCCTGGAGAAGTCAGATATAAGTTACGGAGAACTGGAAGAGTTGATTCGTTTCAAAGAAACTTTTTGATTTCCAATGTATGGTTAGTTTAATTAATTGCCACTGTTTAAGAATTCAGTCTGATTTTTAACACAACATATTATCATTAGAAATATGTTTCCCATTTCCTACAATATCTGGTTCGATACTAAAAGAATTATGTTTTGCAGTTTTGCTCCTTAGAATGCCAATATAGCAAAATACCCATAGATTTCTACTATTGCTAGCTAGATTCAAGCAGCAGCATGTAGTATTAAGCACATTGTAGAAAAAACTAAGAACACACTAAATGTCCATGGAAAGGCTAGTAAACTGGTGTAAATCATATAATACATGAGTACTTCAAAGATTTTGTGGAAAATAGAATTAAAATATAAGTCTATTTTGATGAAAAATAATTTTGAAATTCATGAATAAATTTTCATTAAAATGTTCATGAAAATATCTATTATTTAAAAATGTATGCATTCGGCCGGCGCCGTGGCTCAACAGGCTAATCCTCCGCCTTGCGGCACCGGCACACCGGGTTCTAGTCCCGGTCAGGGCGCCGGATTCTGTCCCTGTTGCCCCTCTTCCAGGCCAGCCCTCTGCTGTGGCTCGGGAGTGCAGTGGAGGATGGCCCAAGTGCTTGGGCCCTGCACCCCATGGGAGACCAGGATAAGCACCTAGCACCTGGCTCCTGCCATCGGATGAGCGCAGTGCGCCGGCCGCAGCATGCCGTCCGCGGCAGCCATTGGAGGGTGAACCAACGGCAAAAGGAAGACCTTTCTCTCTGTCTCTCTCTCTCACTGTCCACTCTGCCTGTCGAAAATAAAAAAAAAAAAATGTATGCATTTAATTTTTTTCACCAAAATAAACTTACCTTTTAAGTCTGCCTTTTTGGGAACTGTGTGAAGTATTCAGATTTACTATCATTTGCCCATAAAAGTGATACAAAATGACATGCAATGATAAAAAATGAATCTTAGCAATATAATACTAAATAAAAAATAAATTAAAATGATTCTATGTAACAATAAGATTTAAGCCAATTAAAAAAATGTGTATTTAGGTAAACTTGTAACTATATACATAAATTCATAGTTCTGTATATATTCTATATTATACACAAATACTATTTAGTAACCCTTGTAGATATAAAATGGAATTGATGATACAATGATAAATGTGGGTTTAAGGGTGGTTGTTTATTGATTTAGGGAAGAGCTGGGTGTTTGGATGATGAAGAGATTGAGACCATGTTGTTGGGTGCATTTGCTTTTCTTTCAGGTGTTGGATTTAAGTTTGTGTTTTGCATATTAAAAACAACCAGTTTATTTATTGACTAACCAAAAGTGGACCATGATTACCTATCATCAATGAGAATGTATATGTCATGGATTTATTTTTATTTATTTTTCAGATTTAATTTTATTTATTTGAAAGGAAAAGAGAGAGTGAGAGCGAGAGAGAGCGAGAGGGAGAGAGAGAGTGGGAGAAAGAAACAGAGTCTTCCATCTGCGGGCTCATTCTCCAAGTGGCAGCAATAGCCACAGCTGGGCAAGGCTGTAGCCAGAAGCCAGAGACTCCATCTGGATCTCCAGCTAAGGTGGCAGGGACTCATGTGATTGTTTTCTTAGGCACATTAGCAGGGAGCTGGATTGGAAGTAGAGCTACTGGAGCTGGAACTGGTGCTCCCATGTAGGATGTCAGGGTTGCAGCCCCTGAAGTTTATTTATTTATTTTTTTCTAATTTTGGTTTTATAACCTTTGTTCCATAGCTTTATCTTTGTTTTTCAGAATCTGCAGTTTTGTTTTCTGGCTCATTTTTGCCTATTTTCTACATATTACTCTCTTTTTGATTCTTAAAAAGCCTATTTCATTTCCTTTGACTGTTTTGATTTCTTCTACACATCTCATAATATTTTCAAACCAATGTTTCCACATTGATTATCTTGTTATTAATCTCCTATCATGTGTTATTTTGTCTATTTGAAAATTTCCTTTTGAGCTCATCTGACATTTCTTACATTCCCACTATCTTTTCTGAGTTTCTAAAATTTGATTAAGGTTATTCCTTCATATCTATGAGTGTTTCTTGAGAATTTTTTTTTTTTTCAGTTTGGATAACCACTGAAATTTTCCTCTGCTGTGGGAAATGATTCACATTTTCTTTTTTAGGACAGCTTTGTATGCACTTTGCCTGTGATTTTTAAAGACTTTGCCCTCTCACTGATAGGAAATTATATACATTTATAGTGAGATATATTTTTGTGGTTTACTAAGTTGTTAAGTTCATGATCATCCTATTTGGAAAGACACAAAAATGTACTATTAATAGATTGATATTTTATGTGTTTTGGAAGAAAGATCTTGATTTTGAGATAATCTTATTTTCTCATCCACAACACTGATTTCTACTATTCGCTTTGTTCTTTCCTTTGAGCCTACAATAGGTGGATGCCTTTTCCGTGTCCCTTCTTCAGCCCCACCACCAAAGTGGTATCCTTCAGAGATGTCGACTCTTATTTTGCACAAATTCAAGTTTCTTATTTTTAATTTCATTGTAGTTCCACTTAGCTTGCTGGATCTCGGCCTTGTTTTGGGTATTTTGCCCATTTGAGTGGGCATTTCCATTTTGTTGGGTGATTTTATGTACTTACACCACCTCTGTGCCTTCCACAGTGCCGCTGGTTTCCTGTATCCTCTCCTGACTCTGCTTAGGTATTGATCTGGAGTTGACTGCAAAACTTATTTCTCGAGGAAGGCATACACCTAAGCATATAGCGTGTTCTGTCCCTCTGCTGTTTTTGAGAGTTGTTTTATTTACCTTCGTTTTGTTGTGTACAGTTTTGGAGGAATGTAGGGAAAGATTTGAATCTAGGCAACTGCTGCTATTCTTCAGGGGCCCTGAAGCCCAGATCAGTTTTAAACAGGAGTCTTTATTGACTACGGTCAAAGCTCCTATTCTCTCCTGTACATTTGCAACTTATGGCTGTGCTTCAGGCTGCCTGTTTAAACAAGCATTCTATGGCTGCTTCCTCTCATAGCATGAATATTCTTCCATTTACTGTTTTGCTAGGAAGATAGTTTTAAACCTTTTTTTTATTGGAACACAAAAGACAAGCTACTTGTGCAGTGTCAATTTAGCTTTGTACACAGCCTCAGACAACATAGTAAAAGCTCTTTCTGAAGATTGCTTGTGTGAATAAAAATAGGGATCACTTCCTTTTGACTTACTCTCCTGTGAGCTGCAGTTCTCAGCTTTGCACGTGAAGCTGGAGTTTATCTCACACTATTTGTATTCCCTTACCCTTTGGTATGGTACCTCTTGTAAAAACCACACAATATACCAGCTCACAGTTTTCACCCCTTATGGAACCAGCTTAGCTGGAATCATGCTTTGAAATGTAAATATTGTTCAGAAGGAATAAAAATAAGAATAAGTGAATCCTTTAGGTACATATTTTAAATAACAAAGATCTCACTCTCATAAAGCAGTTGAAAGACAGGCAAAGCTAGATTAGATTTCAGAATGGAAGATCTGAGAGTTGCTCCTGATAAATGGGATAGAATTGCTACACACATTTCCAAGGTAGCCCAAGATAGCTGTCTCAATCTTTCGCTGACAAAAATACCATGACTTTGTCAAAGAAGTTGTATTTCAAATTTCTGAGTCCTTGTAAGTGTAGAACAGAATAGAGAGTAGAACCCCATCATCACTAATTGACAGATTTATTTAATATTGAGTGACTAGTTCAGCAATAATTTTTAAAACCCATGCATGAAAATGCTTTGAAAAAATGTGGTTAAGGAATGAAACACTGTGAAAGCACTTTTTCAGTAAGTGACATTAATTGCAAAATAATGGCTATATACTTTGCAATCAGAGTGCTGACAGATGAATGTTGTATTATTTTTTAATTTACCACCTTATAAATTCATTGGCCTGCCAGAACTCCTTCCTGAATTTTCTTGGAGAGGATCTTGGGCATTGTAGCATGTTTCTGCTTGATACGTGCCAAACTGTGGAATCATCTGAATTTAAGTCTTTATTATGGCAGTGCCCCAACTACCTAATGAAATCTTAAGGATCTATCAAGATTTCTTGGTTTCCAGAGATTCTTAACTAAGCTATGAAGATATGATTTCTCTTGACATTTGTCCTGTCACATTTCCACAGTAAAGTAACATCTTTCATTTCTTATCCTTTTCAGATATTTAAAGAATATGAATTTGTTCTATATAACTAAGCATTAGGAGACTATTCTCAATCTTAATGTAAATGATTAAAAGTTGAAATGTAGGGTCTGAGCTGTGGCACAGCGGGTAAAGCAGCTGCCTGCAGCACTGGCATCTCATATGGGAACTGATTCAATGCCTGGCTGCTCCACTTCTGATCCAGCTGTCTGCTATGGCCTGGGAAAACAGTAGAAGATGGCCCAAGTCCTCAGGCCCCTGCACTCTCATGGAAGACCCAGAAAAAGCTCCTGATGGGCCCATCTCTGGCCTTTGTGGCCATTTGGGGAGAGAACCAGCAGAGGGAAGGTCTCTTTCTTTCTGCCTCTGCCTCTGCCTCTCTGTAACTCTGCTTTTCAAATAAATAAATAAATCTTTTAAAAATGAAATTAAAATGTAGTATTTGATGAAGTTTATGTTGCAAGTGTACAATTTACTCATTTATTCTGAACATAAACAATGTATCACATTTGATGCATGCCTAACTTTCTTATTTAATGTGGGGGGGCGGGGAATGTGCAAGTCCCTGGAGAATTCTACAGATACTTCTGGGAAAGCAAAACCTACAGAACTCAGTAAGAGAGTGGGCTCCAGTGTTTTGATTTTATCTCTTCACTCATTATATTTCCATTTATTAAAATTCATGGAGTTTTGATAAATATTTTCCCTTATGTTTCCTAAGATCCTTCAGTGTCTTCTTTTTCAAGCTTCTGTTTTCAACCAGTTTTCTTGTGCCTTTGCAAATTATTTTTCTGTGAAAAAAATTCAGCAATGCAGTCGACAAATGTGTGTAAAATATTTTGTTAAAAATGATTTTCAGGTGTCGATGTTGTGGCACAGAGGGTTATTCCACCATCTGTGACACCTGCATCCCCTAGGAGCGCTGGTCTGGTCCCAACTGCTCTGCTTCTGATCCAGCTTCCTGCTGATGGGCCTAGGAAAGCAGTGGAAGATGACCCAAGTACTTGGGCCCCTGCCACCCACATGGAAGACCTAGAGGGATTTCCAAGCTCCTGGGAACAACCTGGTCTAGACCTGGCTGTTGTGGCTACTTGGAGAGTGAACCAGTAAATGGAACATCTCTGTCTCTCCTTCTCCCATCTGTAACTCTGCCACTCAAATAAATAAATACAATATTTAAAAATAATGTTTTCCAATAGATATGTTCAGCAACTAAATTTATTCATTGGTAAATCTGTCTTTTATTACCTTACCTACAAATTATGCACAAATGCCTATATGATGTGGTTTCATATCATAAGCCTATTTTGATTAATGGCACAATTAAAGGTAAAAAATTCAGATTTTCTTTTTTTATAGGGAAAAACTTATAAATCATGAAACGTTTTTACATAATACAAACTGGATATGATTTCACATGTGGGGGGCTGTTGGTTTGGTTTAATTCTATCACACATCAAGATTTGCCACAATACTTAAGAGAAAGGCAGAGGGAGGGTAACCAAAGTCACCAATACAAAAGTTATTTCAATTTTGAATGTAGTCATTGTTTATTTAACCAGACAAGATTATAAAAATAACATAGTAGAGAGACAGAGAGAGAGAGAGAGACAGAGAGAGACAGAGAGGGAGGAGGGGAGAGATGGAAAGAGAGAAAGTAAAACAGACACAGCGAAGTTCCATCTGCTAGCTCATTCCCTGAGTGATCACAGCTGCAAGTGCTGGGCTGAAGCCATGGGCCAGGAACCTGATCCAAGTCTCCCATGTAGGTAGCAACTACCTACAAGGCAATGGAGTCATCACTGTTGCATCCCAGGGTGTATATTAGCAAGAGGTTGGGATCAGAGTAGAACTGAGACTCAAACCCAGGAACTCTGAAATGGCATGTGGATGTTCCAAACAGAGGCTTAACCACTAGGTCAAAAACCCACTCCATAGTATTATTACATATCTTGAAATTTAGCTAAAGATTTGAATTGAATTCTTTAGCCAAAAGTTGTTAATGATACTGTTTTTTAATGACTTGATATAGTTATATAACTTCACTTTTTCCCATATTTTTTTTTTCATATTCACCTTACTAGCAGTTTATCATCTTTATTAATTATCCCAAGTATTCACATTTAGGCTTTGGTGATTTCTTTGTTCTATTTTTCTTGAATTCTGTTTTAACCTTTTGATTTCTATCCTCCTACTAATTGTTGCTTGTTATACCCTTTTATTGTTTGTTTAGAGTAGAACCAGATTTGATTTTAACCTTTCTTTTTGTTAGAATATAAGTATTTAAAATGAAAGTTTTTCCTGCCAACAGTGCTTTAGTTGTTTCTCATAACTTTGGAGATGAATTATTTTCTTTAAATCTCATTTCAAAACACTTTCTTATTTGGAGTGAGATTTTGTATTCAAACCATTGGTTACTTTATCAGTTTATTGATAAGTTGTTACATAATTGAATTTTTTGATATTTTAAAAAAATTAACGTTTAATTTAATTTCATTGTGATGTGAAAACATAGTCTAAGGTTTCAATGTTTTGAAATTTTTGACTTATTTTTTTGCCAAGCATATGGTCTGTCGTGGGATATGTTTAAGGTGTACTGAATACTGGAACATAAGGTATAATCTGTAGCTGTTGATTGGTGTGTTGTATAGATATCAATTAGTTCAGATGGGAGTATATTTCATTCTGGTCTTCAATCAATATCTTATTGTTTTGTTCACTTAGATGTTGAGTCATATTCAAATCTGATTCTGAATTTGTCTACTCTGTATTTAGCTTCTACTTCACTGGGGAACTTGAATCTGTATGATGATGTTTTTCTCTAACTTTGGAAAATCTTTGATATTATATCTTTTAATTTAAGATTTGTTTATTTATTTGTAAGGCAGAATTACAGAGAGAGGAGGAGACACACACACACACACACACATACACACACACACACACACAAAGAGAATCTTCCACCCACTAGTTCACTCCACAAATGGCCACAATGACCCTGATTGGCCAGGCCAAATCCAGGAGCCAGGAGCTTCTTCTGGGTCTCCCAGATGGATGCAGGGGCCCAAGGACTTTGCCTTCTTCCATTGCTTTCCCAAGCCATAGCAGAGAGCTGGATTGGAAGTGGAGCAGCCAGGACTTGAACCGGCACCCACATGGGATGCTGGTGCTCCAGGCATGGCTTTAGCCTGCTGTACCAGAGTCCAGCACCCTGGCATTATTTCTTTATATGTTCTGTCTCATTCTCTTCTGTCTCATGAAACTAATTAAATATGAGTATAAAATTGTAAAACCTTTTGAAATATTTGATTATTTAATGTTTCTGGTGTAAAACATTGGTAGAAATTAAAATTCAAGGGGCCAGTGCAGCAACATAGTGAGTAAAGCTGCTGCCTGTAGAGCAGGCATCCCATATGGGCACTGTTCGAGTCCTGGCTGGAACATGGCCCAGGTCCTTGGGCCCCTGCACCCATCTGGGAAACTCGGAAGAAACTCCTGGCTTCTGGTTTCAGATAGGCACAGTTCAGCCATTGTGGCCATCTGGGAGTAAACCAGTGGATTGAAGATACACACACTCTCTCTCTTTCTTTCTTGGCCTCTCTGTAATGCTGCCTTTCAAAAAATAAATTAATCTTTTAAAAAATAAAAAATAAACAAATTAAAAACGAATGATGCGTATTTACTGCTTGAAATTGCCAAGGAGCTGCCACACGTCAGTTCCAATAAAAGTGTATCTCATAATTTTTTCAAAACAGCATGGTACTGGTACAGAAACAGATGGATAGATCAATGGAACAGAATAGAAACAACAGAAATCAATTCAAACATCTACAGCCAACTTATATTTGATCAAGGATCCAAAACCAATCCCTGGAGTAAGGACAGTCTATTCAATAAATGGTGTGGGGAAAACTGGATTTCCACATTCAGAAGCATGAACCAAGACCACTACCTTTCACCTTACACAAACATCCACTCAACATGGATTAAAGACTTAAATCTATGATCTGACACCATCAAATTATTAGAGAACATTAGAGAAACACTGCAAGATATAGCCCTTTATTTCTAACACTAAAATAAATGTTGTCAAATGATCCCTTGAATTTATTTCTAAAGAATTTTTTTCTGAAGGACAAGTGAAATTGAAAACAGAAATCAGGAAGAATAGATGCCCAAATTGGTAATTAATGTTATCTATTATCAGACATGTCAAGGTATCACCACTCTGAAAAAGGACACTTATATCATAATCATTTCTTACCTTGGGCTCAGGTATGTGATTTCAAATGGATGTTATTTTATTTTTCCCATTTTCTCACCGCAAGCAGAATTTTTGTTGTTTAAGTGCATAGTATATGTAAGAAAATTTTTGGTATAATGAGAAACACAAATGAGGTTTGAATAAATAGATTACTTCTAAATTAGATAAGCAAAGCCAGAAGACATGAAATGATGTCAACATACGTGATATATCTTGCATTTCCTTGATTCACTGACTCAATGTATTTCAGAAGAGTCAGGACTAAGTCTTTTCCAGTTCTCAAGAAAGGAGTATGTCTGCACATTTATAAGGCCAAATATGTATGAAATATACATGAATTTTTGGAGAATCTAAATTTCCTAGCTTCTAGAGGAAGAGCAGGAATTTTGTCAACAGGATTTACAGAAAAGTCAAATGGATGGAACTATGAAGACTTTTGATAAGCATTTCTTTACATTTATTACTATAATTCATTGATCCTGACTTTTTATGCACAGCAAGGCATTGGAAGGATCTTCAAAACCATTCAATAGGAGTTTTCATGCTGCCTTTGAATTTCCTATCACTTCCTTGCTCAGAACAGCATTTCACACTCTGAAAATCAAAGGAGACATTCTTTATGCATACATGAGGTACAAGTTTATTGAGCAATTTTAGTGACATTTGATAATGTGAATTCATTCTAAAAATGACTAACATGATGCTGACTATTTAAACAGGATGTATTTATGAGTCAATGAATTTGTATGGGGTTGGTGGGCATTTATGTTGCTTTTTATAACATAAAGAGAGAGTGAGCCTAGAGAAATCCGGGAGTTAACATTCTTAAAGGAAAACCGTAGATACTGATTGCCCATCAATCTCTGCCAAAACAGTGCATTACTCCAGTTTAATTCAAACCTCACATGCCTGGCTCAACACAGAGACATGGCACACCCACAAGGACCATATTAATGATTCATCTGGAATCTGTATATCTTGGATTATTTAGAAATACAGTACGTAAAAACATGTTTAATAAAATCTTATGAGCATTTTTAATATAGGCTTACAAACCCACATTTATTTTATAGTTTAGTCATTTTTTTGTATATATAGAAGACACTACTATTAGGGTTTCATTTGCTGTGAAATTACTACAATGCTCTATAGAGTCATCACCCCCTGACTGTTATGTTTCCAATACTTCAATATTCAAGAATACGTCTAGCCTTTAAGCACTCTTCTTAGCAAAATAATACCAGCAAGCTTTGCAGTTGTTCATCCTCTGTAATCAACTGGGAAGGAAGTAGTCCTCCCATGTTCCAGGTTTCTTTTCTTTGTTGCCCTAGTGTGAACATTAGGACTTCCCAAATACAACATTGAAAGCAGGATGATAATTTCGTTTCCAAAAGACAGCACAGCATAGCATCAGGATATTTTAATCATTTTTTTTCTCTTTCTCTTATTGAAAGTACACTTTCTTTAAAATTAAATTAAGGAAATCAGTTGTTGGGTAAAGAGAGTCTTTTTTTTAAAAAAAAAATGAATTAATTGACATAAAGGGGATGACTTGAAAATGTAAAAGCCCAAATCTCTTCACAGTTAATTTTCATCTTTAAGTTCAGATATTAAATTTCCAGCATGTTGGAATATGCGGTTGAACAATGGCGCAGTTTCAATGCTGTCTTCCTCTATGTTAGTATGTGCCTCTCTATACTATGGTATCTGTTCTGGCTGTGCCATCACTACTGACTTGTGTAGATACAAGTTTGGAAGTATTGACCCATGGCTTCCCCTGGGACTCCTAACCTTGTTCTCCTCCACTGTTTCCTTTAATGCCACATCCTAGGACTCTGCCCTAGGATTTGTAGTTGTGGTGTACTCAAAATATGTTTACTGAGTTTGCCACAATATCAACTGATAATATATATTCTAAGAAAATTCTTTATCCAAAGCCATTTTATTTATAAAAGGGCTTCAAAAAGTGTATGGACAATAAATGTGTATTATGGAAAAATATGCATGAATTTTCAAGTTATTTTTCTACAAAATAGACCTATTTTTAATTCAATTTGTCAAAAAATTTTGAAGTATCTTCATGTTTACCACTCCTGTAGCAACAGTTACAGTAATAATAATTTATGCAGATATCCTAGTGCTAGATCCTCAGAGCACACTAAAAGCAAGAGAAGGCAATCCTGATAAGGAAATAGCATGATAGAATTACAATACATGGTTACAAAGCTTAGATGGTACTCCCATTTCTGGTGCATGATCATCAGAAAATCACTAATCACTGTAAGTCCGAATTTCTTAACTTATAATATGGGGAATATTTGCTAGTCATAGATGTATTGTTAATCTTAAATATGATAATGTACAAAATGCTTTGCATAATACCTGCAGAAGATGGCTTCTAAAGAGTAACTGTGATAATGGTGTTAGATAGCAATTAATTTTATTTTTTAAGTTCATATTTATTTTCCTAAAAGCAGAGTGGCATATCTAGAAAGAAAGAAGGAGAGAGAGAGAGAGAGAGAGAGAGAGAGAGAGAGAGAGAGTGAGAGAGAAAGAGAAAGAGAGAGGGAGAGAGATTTTACATCTACTGGTTCACTCTACAAATGCCCAATTTAGCCAGGGTTGGGCGAGGCCAAAACCAGGATCCCAGAGCATCCTGCTCTCCCATTTGGCTGGCACAGGCCCAAGTACTTCATCCATCTTCTACTGCTTCCCTGGTGTGCATCAGCAACAAGCTGGATCAGAAGCAAAGGCAGAGAGGGTAGCTCTGGTGTAGCAGGTCCTGCAGGGCCAGCATCTCATATGAGTGCCAGTTTGAATCCTGGCTGCTCTACTTCCAATCTAGCTCCTTGCTAATGCACCGGGGAAAGCAGTGGAAGATGGCCCAAGTCCTTGGGACCTGCACCTACATGTGAGACCTAGAAGAAGCTCCTGCCTCTTGGCTTCCGATAGGCCTAGCCCCAGCCATTGCAGCCACTTTGTTGGGGGTGGACCAGTAGATGAAAGATCTCAATCTCTCTCTCTCTCTCTCTCTAACTCTGCCTTTCACCTAAATAAAAAAAAACTTTAAAAAAGAAGAGAAAGAAGCAAAGGTGGGACTTAATCCCAAGTATTCTTAAATGAGTTGAAGGTATCCTATCAATAGTTTAACCAGCTGTGCTACAATGTCCACCCTGGCAATTTATTTTAGTTAGTTATTTACACATATTACATTGCACGTGAAAAACAAACCAAAAAAAATGTTAAGTATGTGTTTTCCCTTGAAGCTTTTTATCAGTTCAGAAGGGGAATAACCAGATATGTGTGTTATGTTTAATTTTAAATTATTGTTACTCTGATTTGACTTAAAAATTAGCTGTAAAATCAAATTCATCAGGGATTTATATTTCAACAGAATTGGTGTTCTATTTTCAAGGAAGAAGAGGAGATAACCTTGTGATGACAATAGTTTAGAAATAGAGGTTTAAAGCCTGTAGGAATCTTGTTCCTGTTTCTCTCTGTCTCTCTTTCTCTCTCTCTCTCTCTCTCTCACAGAGTTACGGAGAGGCAGAGAGAGAGAGAGACAGACAGACAGACAGAAAGAGAGAGGGAGAGAGAGAGAGAGAGAGGGATCTTCCATCAGCTGATTCACTTCTTAGATGGCAACAATGGCTTGAGCTGTGCCAATCCAAAGCCAGAAGCCAGCATCTTCTTCCAGGTCTCCCACACAGGTGCAGGGGCCCAAGCACTTGGGCCATCTTCCACTGCTTTCTCAGGCCATATCAGAGAGCTGAATCAGAAGTGGAGCAGCTGGGACTTGAACAAGCACCCGTATGGGAAGCCAGTACTACAGGCAGCGGCTTTGCCTTCTACGCCACAGCACCAGCTCCTTCTGTTTCTCTTTAGACTCACATACTTCCACTTCTTGCTTTGTATCCCACTTCTAGCCAAAGCATTTTTTTATCTCTAATTCATCACATTCTGTCTTTAATGTTTTTATCTTAGTTTTTCCCACCTAATAGGAATCTTGGCCTGTATTTCCTCATTTAACTCAATAATTCTCTTAAAATTTCTATTTATTATTAATTTTCATTTTCTTTGAGACAAAGAAATAGAGAGAGAGAGAGAGAGAGAGAGAGAGAGAGATCTTTCATGTTTTGGTTCACACCTGAAATAACCACAACAGCCAGTATTATTAGTTCAGTCCAAAGCTAGGAGCTGGAAATTCAATCTGGGCCTCCAATATGGATGTCAGAGACACAATTATTTTAACCATCTGTTGCCTCCAAATGTATACATTTATATCAGACATTCTTATTGTCCATGCCACAGCTCTCTCGCCATGTCCTCAGGAAGTCCTGCCTTTTCATATAGCATGTGTGTTGCTTATACAGTTATATTCTTAAACTTTATCACATTTGTATTATTTACACAATGTTATATGCCATACTAGACCTAAAAATTCAATGACAGCAGTGTCCTTATTTGTCTTATTGATTTCTCCAACATTGTGCCTGACAATCAATATATATCGCTTGATTGATTCCATGCTTAGGAATGAGAAACTGGCATATTAGAGACAGTTTTGATGTTGAACTTAAGTATTCTGAAATGGTTCAATACACTTTCTGAATTACAGAAGTCAAGAAGAAAAGAATACTTACAGACAGTAGAATATCTCACCTTTAGTATATTAATAATATTCAGAAAGAAAACCTTTTACAATAAATCAAATATATAAATATATAAATCTAAAACCTTTTACAATAAATCAGATACAAAAAATTATAGAGTATCTTTTGATCTAGATGTATATTATCTTCCAATTCAGCAAACAGTGCCAAGTTTAACAAAATTTGTCATTTAATTTCAGGTAGAAAAATTATTTTGCTGAAAGACTTATTTTTCTTTTTTATTGCAAAATCATGGTGACATGATGGCATAGTTTGTCTGAATTCTTTGACTTTTAAATCAGACTACTCAGACTTGGGCATTGGCGTAGTGGTTAAGCTGCTGCTTGGGGTGATGGTTTCCCATGCCGAAGTACCTGGGTTTGGCTCTTAATTGCAGCTTCTTACTAATGAGTATTTTATGAGGTAGTGGGTGATGGATCAAGTAATTGGGTTCCTGCTACTCTCACTGGGGACCCAGATTGAGTTTTCAGTCACTGGCTTCAGCCTGGCTCAACCAGATCTGTTGCAAGTGTTTAGGGAATCGATCTGTGGATGGGAGATCTCTATCCTTCTATCTGTGTCCCTGTTTGTTCCTCTTTATCCCTTTCTCTTTCAAATAAATTAGATAAAAATAAATTATTTTTATATACAATCTAAACTTTTTATATATAAAATTAAACTCTACAAATTGATAATACTAGTCAGTCCATGAGTATAGGCATCAGCCCTTCAGATAAAGCTAGCTTTCATTGTGTTTAATCAGGTTTTCTTGTTTTTCTAAACATGTTGGCATGACAATGTATCAGCAATACACTAATAAACAATTTGAAATTATGTGCTGATGCTTAAATGATGTTACTTTTTCTTATTAAAGCAAGCAGTTTCCAAGTATTCTCAGTATAATGTAATAATTTCTAATGGATGAAACATTTTCTGACCTAAACTTGAATTTTCAGTTATTTCATAGAAAGAAAAGTTTGTTCTTTACTTTTCTGGGTTATGAAAGATCCAGGAATATTGTTGTTCAATGATTTCTTCACCAAGGGTGTACATGACTTTTCACTTATGGGGACCTCAAAGACTGTAGATCTGCAAAGGTTTCAAGTCCAATTTTATGGCTTCCATGATCTTTAACTCCTGTCCCTGTAGCTTGAAGTGTTGAAAAGAGGTGAGATGAAGCAGAGAAGACAGGCGGTACATGGGTAGAAAAGAGCACAAGGAACAGAGCTATTGCAAGAAGCCAAAGCTTCTGAAAAAACCCTGAGAAATTTATGTGAGCTGCATGAACTATTGCCTGGATTTTTAACGTGAGAAGGGAAGTGCAGACATTGGCCTCACTGCACTGGCTTTGAGCTAATAGTGTATTTTGTGCATTTGCATTTATATATTAACAATAACATCTTCACCTGTTTGTTTCTTTTTTTTTTTTTTTGACAGGCAGAGTGGACAGTGAGAGAGAGAGAGACAGAGAGAAAGGTCTTCCTTTGCCGTTGGTTCACCCTCCAATGGCTGCCGCAGACGGCGCGCTGTGTCCAGCGCACCGCGCTCATCCGATGGCAGGAGCCAGGAGCTAGGTGCTTATCCTGGTCTCCCATGGGGTGCAGGGCCCAAGCACTTGGGCCATCCTCCACTGCACTCCCGAGCCACAGCAGAGGGCTGGCCTGGAAGAGGGGCAACCGGGACAGAATCCGGCGCCCCGACCGGGACTAGAACCCGGTGTGCCGGCGCCGCAAGGCGGAGGATTAGCCTGTTGAGCCATGGCGCCGGCCCACCTGTTTGTTTCTAAGATGGAATTTTGACAATAAGTTTGGCCATAATCAAAATAAAAACAGGAATAAACGATTTCTTTTGAATCTATTTTTTTTATTTTTTTGTGGTTGTAAAGGAGTCACGTAAAAGTTGCTAGAATTTTTCTGATTTAAAAGTGAAGCTGAAGGGAACAAAAAATTTCTTTATTTAGAGAAATCCCCAGGCTGGGCTATGGTTTCACACAGTTCCTGAGAAATATTAAGAATATAAAAATTAAGTTGTCGAATATTCTATTATTGATGTAAGCTAGGTTCATAGTTATTAAGGCTGACCTTTGTCTTTGAATGATTAGATAAGTATTCTTCCCAAAAGTGACTGTGGCACATTCGCCTGTATGTATGTGTGTGTATGTGTTTTAGTATTTGAAGCAAGAGTTGGCTCTAAGAAACAGCAGAAACTGTCTGCAGACTGTGAAAACTGAATCTCTTCATGCAGAAGTATGAAGCAAGACATCCTACCTTATACCTTACACAAAAATCCACTCAAAATGGATCAAAGACCTAAATCTACAACCTGATATCATCAAATTATTAGAGAACATTGTATAGAACCTGTAAGACATTGGCACAGGCAAAGACTTCTTGGAAAAGATCCCAGAGGAACAGGCAATCAAAGCCATAATTGACAAATGGGATTACCTCAAATTGACAAGCTTCTGTACTGCCAAAGAAACACTCAACATGTAGAGGCAACTGACAAAATGGAAGAAAATATTTGCAAGCCATGGAGCTGATAAAGGATTAATATCTATAAAGAGCTCAAGGAACTCATCAACAACAAAACAAACAATCCTATTAAGAAATGGGCAAAGGAATTTAACAGGTATTTTTCAAAAGAGGAAATTCAAAGGGCCAACAGACACACAAAAAATGTTCAGTATCAGTAGCCATTAGGGAAATACAAATCAAAACCACAGTGAGGTTTCACCTCATCCTAGTTAGAATGGCTTTCATACATAAATCAAGAAACAGCAAATGTTGGCAAGGATGTGGAGAAAACGTACTCTAATCCACTATTGGTGGGAATCTGAACTAATACAGCCATTATGAAGGACAGTATGGAATATCCATGATTTTTTTTAAATTTTTATTTTATGACAGGCAGAGTGGACAGTGAGAGAGAGACAGAGAGAAAGGTCTTCCTTTTTGCCGCTGGTTTGCCCTCCAATGGCCGCCGCTGCCGGCGCACTGTGGCCAGTGCACTGCGCTGATCCGAAGGCAGGAGTCAGGTGCTTCTCCTGGTCTCTCATGGGGTGCAGGGCCCAAGCACTTGGGCCATCCTCCACTGCACTCCTGGGCCACAGCAGAGAGCTGGCCTGGAAGAGGGGCAACCGGGACAGAATCCGGCACCCTGACTGGGACTAGAACCCAGTGTGCTGGCGCTGCAGGTGAAGGATTTGCCTATTGAGCTGCAGCGCCGGCCGGAATATCCATGATTCTTACAAAAGAGGTCTACAGAGAAGGAGGACAGGTAGTGCCAAAGTCATTTATAATAGAACTCCACACACAAATAAGCCAAAAATTGGAAGTTATGTTTACTATCATCCTTTTTGTTGTTGTTGTTGTTTAGGCTACAGAAGCCCAGCTTATATTTGCAATAAAGCCGTTGCTCCCCAAACTTCAGGGGCAGTAGCATTGTGGTGTGAAGATAAGTGATCTGGTTAACAAAAATTGGTAGGACTGAAGTGTGAACAGATTAGAATTTCTCCTGACTTTCCAAAAATTTTTTCTGGAGAAGAGAAATCAGTTTGAATTGGTATGATTATTTATTGTAAATTCATGGTTACCAAAAATAAATATATATATATATACTCAGAAATAAATCAGAAATCTCTTTTTCAAACAGATAATTTGGAACAGTCTTACAATGATATAGTTTACTACAGTGACAATATATTTCAGAACCACAATGAATCTTAAAGGACAAATAGTCTAATTAGCAATCTGATGTTTGATTGAATCCCTTCTTCAGTTGCTCTGTTGAGTGTTCGTCAACATCTACGTTGCCAGGAATTTCATTCATAGCTACTACTCTCGTACCTACTACTGTTCAATCCTCTGATGGTACTGAATATTGTTCATTTACCACAAATCTGCTTTTTGAGCCTTCATCTATTTGTTCTACTGACTAGGACCATAGAGAGACATTTGAAGTTATTGAAATGACCTATCATGATCCACTTGTCTTCATTCGGCTCAAGGTATCTCATGTTTCTGAAATGATTCCTATAGCACAGGTTAATTCTTACATTTCTTGCTTTACAACATCACACTTGTACCTGCTCAGTGAATTCCTGTATTGGAATGTTGGGTCTGGCAAGACAGTAAAACCATGTAAAAGTAAAACTATGCTAATCCCATCATGGCTTTTGTAATCACCTTTTAAAAATGTTTTTATTTATATAAACTGAACAAATTTTATGTTTTTCATCTATATAGTTTTAAGAGTATAATGTTACTCCCACCCAACCTTCCTTCCCTCCCTCTCTCTCTTCTTTGCTCCTACCCTCTGCATGTCTTCCTTTCTCTTTGAATTTTTACAATGACACACTTTCAATTTAGTTTATAACCACAAGCTAACCCTCCCCTAAATAAAGATACTTCAAGCGCTTCATTTTTCATCACAAATATCTTAAAGTATATTAGTACTAGATTGCATTATTTTATTTAGTTTTTAAAATTTCAAATAAATAAATCTTAAAAACAACCTTTAAAACCATATTTTTATTTATTTTAAAGGTAGAATTACAGACAGAAAGAGACAGAAGGACACCTTTCATCTGCTGGCTCACGACCCAAATGGCTGTAATGGTCAGGGCTGTAGTAGGCCAAAGCCAAGAGATCTCTTTTTCTTCTGGGTCTCCAAATGGGTACACGGACCTAAGCACTAGGGCCATCTTCTGCTGCTTTCCAATTCATTAGCAGGAAGCTAGATCAGACATGGAACAGCAGGATTTTAAACTAGCGCACATAGGAGATGCCAGCAGTGGCTTACCCCACTATATCACAGTGCTGGCTCCACTAGATTACATTCTTTTATTTAAAATGTGGTTACATAAAGGATTGTAATTACATAAGGTTAGATAAAAATTGTTATCACCTTTTAAGTAAAAGTAATGATATACTTGAAAATATTTGCAATGAAAAAGGAAATGCTTGAAGGCTCTGTCTTTTATATGGTAACTTTTAAATACTATATTGCAAAAAAATGTGCTAATTGCTTTTATCTGGACTTAAAATCGATTTTATGTTTTTAAAATCATCTTAAACATTTTAGGGATTAGAAAACAAGGGATAAATGGAATTATATAAATTTCCCAAATTTGCATAAGCTAAGTTTCAAAGGCTGATTTGTTTATTTTGTTTTTTCAGTGGTTAGTTTGTTTAATTTTTTTCTCTATATCCAATACCCACAATATTTGGGCAGAGTTGTAGGAGTGGGAGCAAATCTTGCAAAATTTGACTATCATCTCAATAGGTCTTGATCTTGATTATGCTAAAACTAGGATTATAATCCTCTGTATGCTTTAGACAATACTTGATTTGTTTATACCAGCATCAAATAGCTTGGCAGAAGTATCCAGAGTTTTGTGGTAGCAACATTATCCTTCACAATTGAATGAAAGAGATGTTTGTGAATCCTACATAATTCCATAGCTTGTTAAATGAGTGTGGGGAGCTTTTCCAAAGCATTTAAAGTTCTGATTGCTGGTGGAGATAATTTGATACTTAACCTATAATTCTTTCTTTAAAAGACAGATACCAGTAACAGCAACTTCACATTTGAAAATCCACAAATTTACAGTGATGGAGTCAATACTGTCTGTCATCTCACTCTTATACAAGGTTTTATAACATAAGACTTTCCAGTCACAAAGTCCCTGATTTGAAAACATAGATGGGGAATAAACTAGATTCCATAAAGAATGCAGTAAGAACTAAACCTTATGGGCCGGCACCGCAGCTCACTAGGCTAATCCTCCGCCTTGGGCCTCCAACACACCAGGTTCTAGTCCCGGTTGGGGTGCCGGACTCTGTCCCAGTTGCCCCTCTTCCAGGCCAGCTTTCTGCTATGGCCGGGGAGTGCAGTGGAGGATGGCCCAAGTGCTTGGGCCTGCACCCTCATGGGAGACCAGGAGAAGCATCTGGCTCCTACCTTCAGATCAGCGTGATGCGCCGGCTGCAGCATGATGGTTGTGGCGGCTATTGGAGGGTGAACCAACAGCAAAGGAAGACTTTCTCTCTTTCTCTCTCACTGTCTGCTCTGCCTGTCAAAAACAAACAAACAAACAACAACAACAGCAACAACAAAAACAGAAAACTAAACCTTATTTGCCTAAAGGCATAGCAGTCACCAGACTATCACCAGGATTCATCACAGTGCCATGCTACTACTGTCAGATATTCATTGCATTTTATTGACAGTGGTAAAAACTGTCTGCATGACCTTTTGTTTGTCAAGAGGTTCAAGTTGATTTACAGAGCCAACTCAGCGACCCAAGTGCCTGAATCATCACTGCTGCTTCCTATGGTGTGCAATAGCAGGGAGCTGGAATCATAAGTGGGGCTGGATCGCGAACTCAGACACTGATGTGGGAATGTGGGCACCTTAAGCAGTGACTTCATAGCTAACAAACAGCCCTAAACTAAAAGGAGATGTTGGTACAAATAGTGTGATATATAACCTCTGAAGTTGTAGAACTAATCTGGAATTTACATTGAGATGTGTCGGTAGGTATGTTAAAGACATGGCTCAAGCATAAAGTAGTTGATCCTAACAATAACCCTATGTTATGTCTAGGAGTTTGGATTTTGTCTATGCTTTTGATGATTAAGGAATTAATGTGTTCCCCCTAAAAGGTGTTGAAGTCCCAAGTCCTAGAACCTGTGGATTGGACTTTATTTGGGAGTAAGGCTTTTGCCTATGGATTAAGATAAAATAAAATCATTAAGGTGGACTCTAATCCAATATGAATGATGTGCTAGGAAAAAGAAAGAATATAGTCAGAGAAAGAGACTTGTTGAGGGCAAAAGATAATGAAAATGTTGGCAAAAACCAAGCTATCTTCAATCCAAGGATGCCGCAGATGCCAGAGCTCAGAGCTCAGAAGGAACCAATCCTGCTGACATCTTGATTTTGAAACTAGTCTCCAGGACTGTGAGGCAATACTGTCCAATGTTTAGTCCCCTGCTCTGTGGAACTTTGTTTTGGAAGCCCCAGGAAACTAGTAGAGAGAGCCATAAAGCAGGACACTATCTCCTGAATTTATACTCTGCACAGGTTGCTGATGCTGTCAACAAAGAACAGTGATATCAAGTTTGAGGTTAGAGGCAGCCATTTGAAATCCTTAAAAGTACAGAAAAAGTGATTTAGCACCAAGAATCTGGGACAGGTATCAGAGGACAAGGCTGTGGAACTCAAAACAGTTCACTTCAGCATTTTCTTCCCATTAGCATGAGCTGGTTTTGTGACTTTACTAGAAATAGCAAGAGCAATATTACTGTCAAGCTGTGTATCAGATTCACCACATAACCTATTATTAGTTTCATATTCAAGAAAAAATGTACCTATTGGAGCTTTCAGTATTTGTTTGTTGTTGTCTTGCCTTCAGGGGCTCTGCTTTTTTTTGTGTGTCAATTCTCTCTTAATTTTCTTAAATTAATAATAATTGTGTACCTTAGAGTTATGGAGACAGATTGAAAAATAATACCTTCCATAAGCACTCAATATGGATGTCAACCTTTCATTGGAGCTTGTCTTTCTGTATGGCATGCATTTGCATTACTTTCAAGTTAGTTTTGACTGGAGTTCTAAGCATCAGAATTCTATTTACATAATGGCTGCTAACATGAATCCCTTAATGAAATCATTCAGAGTAGCTATATCTTAAAGAGGTAAAGTGATCATAATGCTAACTTGAGAATTAAAAATATTAAATTTGTAGGGTTTCAAACTGGCAAGAATTAAATTTGCTTTTTAAAAATGTAAAGTTTATCTACTTGTAAATGTCACCCCAAAAGATATGATGGATTTGTTTCTTTAAAATAATCTATTGAAACAGTAAATTATAACCATTTGATGATGAAAAATATGCTAAAATCTTTGATGGGGGCACACCTATTAAAGGAGGCAAAGGAATTAAAGGATTGTAGCCATTAACAGCCCAGCTCTGCAGATCAAATAAAATTAATTTAGGAAGTCAGATAGAGCAAAGGAGACAGAGAAAGGAAGTCTCAGTGCAGAAGGTTCAGAAGTAACACATTATTCTTGAGTGTGGATATCTTTTTGCTGAGATGAAAAGGAGTTAATCAGAAAATAGAATCTTAAGGAAAATTCCTATGGTCTTTACAATAACGTATCTACAGATTGACTGCCCAACAGTTTCTGCCATTTTTGTGTATCTTTCCATCAAGAGGTGGAGATCGTTTCCATCCCTTTGGATGATTATGCGACAGAAGTGACATCATTCAAGTAATTCTGGCTTTAGCCCTTAAAAATGCAGAAGCTTCTGCTTTTGCTCTTTTGCATCTTAATTGCCACATTACAAGGAAGTGCAGGTCATTCTACTATAGACACAGATGATCATGAAGAACCATGAAGGCTGAGGCATTGTGCCGATGGAGAGACACCAAGTGGAGGAAAACAGGTATCCCTGTCAACTGTCAGGGCTAAGACTCAGAAGAATTGAAAGGCTTCAGACCTGGCTGCCAAGCCAGTCCAACGTGAATGACTTGATCTAATACTATGGGAAAAGTCAACACAAAGAAGAGCGAGGAATGGTAAATTGTAATTTACTGAAGCCACTAAGATTTGGGATAAAATTTGCTATAAAGCAAATCATATTATTATACCGATTTTGAAGAAATAAGAGCAAATTCTTTCTGACAGAATATTAATGGAGATATAGATGACTGATGTATTGAAAAATGGAAAATAATGTTTTCTTTATGGAAAAGAACTCTAAATGGAAGGGAACAAATCCTGGCTGGCTGTGTTCCTCTCACTTGTTCTACTTAAGGGGAGAGTGAAGTAAATTTTTTATTGATTGAGCTTGTTAGGAGAAGGAAAGACATTTGTGGCCCAGTCTCCCTTTCCTTTTCTCTTGGGAATGCATGCTTAGAGAACCCTTTTTACCTGTTCTCCTCTGCTACTCCATCTCTTAAGTCTTAAAGGGTCTATTTTTCACTGGAATGGCCTGTCTTGTTATAGTGCTGCTGTGATTAAGTAGACACGTGTCAAAATGTGCAGTTTGGGATCAAGACAGTTTTGCTGCCTATGTAAACTGTATCAACAGCATTCTCATCAGTGAATATCTGAATCCCATCATAAGCTCTGTTGTTCAATTCCATAGGTGTTTATAAGTTGTGTGGGGAAGAGGCATGCTATTTATGTGGCACCTTATAAAACTGATGCTATTAACCTCAGAGCTTATTAATTCCTGAAAACTTAGCCAAGAAGATATTAATTTTATCAGATATTGATGTCCAGGTATTTGAAAATTATATCCACTGACTAACTAAATGCTGACCAAATAACTTTTGTACCTTAGCTTTGAAATACATTTGATATTACATTTTTGATTGTAGGGAACATCCTAGTTACTCAAGAACAAGCAATCTATGTTAAGCCATATATAATTAAAAAGCAAATAATTTTTTCAAGGATGAAGGGCCTTGTAGTATAATTGGATGGAAATATATGGAGTGGGAATCCAAACTAACATTTTATTGATTTTCTTTTTTCATTTTTTACTTTACGTGGCTAATCAGTGCAGAACCATTTAACTCTCCAGGTGCTTGCAAACATGAAATGAATAATGAATAAATATCAACAGAACACTTTGAAAACAACCACAAATATTAAAATACAGGTGTGATTTAATATAGTCTCATGTAAATTATATTGATTATTTTGTCTTTCTGGGAGTTTGTTATGTTTGGGCACTCCCTAGATTATGTGAAAATGAAATGTTTTCTAATCCAAGACCTGAGTAAACAATTACAACAGAATTCCATCTGGAGTTAAAATGAAAGTTGAATCATGATTATTACCAAGTGCAACAGACTTTTCTATATATATATCTATATATCTATATCTATATCTATATATATATATATATATATATATATATCCTGTTCTCTTAGAGGCCACAGGGTTGACCACTGTTCCCTGATTATGGTTTAAAACCACAGAATCCTTAGTGGGTAATAAATCATCTATTCATAAAGGTGTAGATTTCAATGAGGGTGAAGCATCAATACTCTTATGGATGACTGTACCTGACTGGTCAAAACACACCACAGGTATATTCTCTAAGGCTTTCAGAATGCCTCTGGCTTGCAGCAGCACAGGGAACATCTGTCATTTTCCTGCTCAAATATCCATCAGGAAAAATTATTAAATCAACATGCATCATCTTGTATAATAGAACTAAAATCACTGTTATAGAATATGATTCCAGGATTGATTTTCCTTCTTTGAAAATAAACAACTTGGCTTCACATTTACGGTTATGTAACAGCAGGAGATCATTATCTTGTGACAAAACTCTATTTTATTGACATTATCTCTAAACGATCTCTTGATAGGATATATAAAATTTAATATACATTCAATTTAGAAAAATTCCGTTCATACCATGCTGACATATATCTATTTTTCTATTTATTTTACAAACAACATCTAAATATAAACATAATACTTATCTCCTAGATGTTGTTTACTTCCTGCATAAGTCACTCAGGAAATGAATAATACTGACAGAATGTTTATCTAATACACAGATTTTCATACAAATCGCTTGAGGATGACTCTTGAACATAGTAGGGTGACCTTGGACAAAGTGCCTACAATATCTCTGGGTTTACTAATCAGTGAATTGGGAATAGTAACCATAATGTATAATTCATAAGATGTTGCATGAATTCATTTATTTAAAGTGCTTAGAATAATGTCTAATAATAAGACATAATAAGACTAATATGACCAACATTCAGTATATAACATTCATCCTTTTATTTATTTGTTACCTAGTCATGTGACCTAGAACAACATATTTATGTTTTTGACCTTCTGTGTTCCCAGTGTGTCTCCTATTATCTTCAAGTTGCATTGGGTATTTAATAAAACAATATTAGTAAATTATTCTTTAAAATAGTAGAGGAAAAATTTCTTTTATAGAAATGATCCAGAGTAGTTTTTCAATTAGTACTTAAAAAAAGATTTATCTATTTGAAAGTCAGAATTATAGAGAGAGAGGGAGAGGTCTCGCATCTACTGGTTCACTCCCCACTTGCAAAAGCCAAGGTTGAGCCAGCCTGAAGCCAGGAGCCAGGATATTCATTTGGGTTTCCTAAGTGTATGGCAGGGGCCCAAACACTTGGGTCATTTGCTGTTTTTCCCAAGCCATTAGCAGGGGCAGCCAGGAAAAGAACTGGCACCTCTGTGGGATGCCTACATTGTAACTAGAGGCTTTAAACTGCCATGCTATAGTACTGGTCCTGTAGTAAATTCTTTAAAATTTGGGGTGATGGTAATATTATAAGAAGACAAGTGTGACAATGCCTTTTTTGAAAGTTGTTTCCAGATTTCCAGAATTATATTATACATTGCATATTTTATTTTTCTTCCTTTAGTACAAGTCTTTACTCTTATTTATTTATTTATTTATTTATTGACAAGCAGAGTGGACAGTGAGAGAGAGAGACAGAGAGAAAGGTCTTGCATTTGCCATTGGTTCACCCTCCAATGGCCGCCGCGGCCGGTAGAGGATTAGGCTATTGAGCAGCGGTGCCGGCTGATTCTTTACTCTTTCTAACTGTGTTTTGTGCCCCAGAGAGCAGGCATCTATAGATTTTATCAATCTGTCACTTTGCTCCATGGCTTTCTAGTGGGTTGGACGTAAAGGGGACATTTTTAGAAATTAAAAGTTAAAGGTAGGGGAACTCAGGGTAGGTACAGGCTTTCCTTTCTTCCAGGTCACAGGGAATTTAGTGCATCCATTGAATATCACACCTGTTAAGTGGCTCTTTCCAAACAATCCTCACTGTATTAGTTCTGATAAATACTACCTCTCTGTGTCCATTTAGACCTGCAGGGAAATTCTCAAAGTGGCCTTGGACTGAACCAGTTCTCCATTTCTCCATCACCGTAGTTACCAGGAATAACTGTAGAATATGCTGGGAATGCAACATCCTGATTTAAGGAGGACCTGATTGGGACAGAGTGGGCTCTATGCCAGTCCTTCCTAAAACAGGATATCCTTCAAAACCTTTGCTACTGGAAATCAGCTGCTCAGCGGTTCTTTTCTTCCTGCAAAGGGAATTCAGACATGAGACAGACAGGAGAGGTAAGCGAGATAGCAAAGTTTATGGAAGAGAAATAGTGATGAAAGCACACTGGAAAGGTCTAGAGAGCATCGCAAGAAAGTCTACACTCAACTGGCATTTTTGTGGACATGAGTTCAGGACCCCCATTTTTTCTCCCCTCCTGCCCTTTCTGGGAAATTGTGGGTAGAGTATTTCTGATCTTAGAGTTCCCAAAATCCTCCCATGATGTTACCAGACCTAATAATCTCTTCCGTGCAGGGCAGGGGGAATCCTGTGGAGCTTCCCCCAGGGAGAATGCTGAAACCCATCCAATAGGGTGATAGAATAAGAGCAGTTACTTCAGTGTCATTGCTGCTCAGCTTTCAGGAATTTTCCTCCCACTGCATTGCATTAAAAAATCATTTTCTTTAAAAATTTCATTCTTCTCACATTTTCTTCATCCCATCTTACACACACAGGGAGGTATCTAATCTACCTAGCTACCTTAAGGTGATATCTAATCTACCTAGCTATCTTAAGGTGACCTCAAGTCACCTCTTGCCAGGCTCTGAAATCAAGGGTAGATTCTTCCCAAGGTCCTTTGTCTGTGATGCATGTGCACACAAAACACAGTCTGTTGGGTGCAGCATTCCTGAGTCTTAGAGGACCCCGTTTGTCAAGCATCCTAGGCTTCTGTTGTCCCTACTTTATCTGTAATAAATCTGCTTGTAACTTGTTGTATACATGTGTGTATTGTCTCACTAGACTCAAACAGGCTGGTAACCAGTACTCAATGAATCTACCTTTGCAAGATCTTCAGGAGTTAAAGGGAATTAACTTTCCCTTCCTAATTTTCCCAGTTCACTCCGTACATACCACTGGTATTAAACTATATTGACTCACCCAGTTTCAGTGTTCCAAGTGTTTTCTCTCTAGATCCAAGCTTGTGCAAAGAATCACTTCTGAAGTAGGTGAAGATGTTAAATGCTTCAGAAAGATGAATTGTATGATTGCTAAAATTCTTTAGTGTGTTCAGGGTGGTAGTCACAATGCCTGTTTTACGTGTAACTATTTTGAAGATGTGAAAGCATTTGTCAGCCTCGGTAATATTTTTTTAAAACTGTTAAAAAGTATAGTGCCTTTAGAACATAAGGTCAGATTAGCATTCATTTGGATTTCACAAGGTAACTGAACATAGATTTGAATTGTAAAGTAGCTGTAATTATCTTTTTAACAGACACAGTAACTCTTTTTGGCAACTAGCTTTATAATTATAGACATTGTGTTCAGTTCAAACTTCAATGTTTTTGACAGGCTGGAAGATGAAAAGACACCCAAGGACTTCCTGTTGCTAGTCTCCCTTTTGTCTCCTCACATCTCTTTACATCTGAAACTATGACCCAACGTGATTTACACTTCATTATTTGCGACATATTGTCCTCTTTAGAAGAATAAGGGAACTGTAGTTTCTCAGAGTAAGGTTGATTTTGTGCTAGGGTGCAATTTTTGTCTGAGTGATGATCATAATCTTTGTTAATGATAAAATTAGTCAAGAAGTTGCAAATTTGAATGGGGTCAATAAATAACGATACAAAATAATAGCAGGAAAAATGAGGCAAAATTCCTCATAAAGATAAATCAGAGACATTGGGAATAACAAAACACATCCTAAAATGCCAGAAAAATTCTATAGAAGTAATTTACAAATGCATTTATGTGTGGAGTGTTATTTTTTAGACCTATAATACATTGAAACTTGGGTTATTATTTGTTGCTTACACAAGTGCATTAGCAGAAATGTTGATTAGAAATGGTGCAGCTGGGATTTGAACTGGAGCTCAGATCCACTTTGTCATTAAGCTTGCAACTCTACTGGTGTATTTTGAGAGATTTAGTCAAGCCTTTCTTTTCATGTCAATCTTAAAAGACAGCCTGCATACATTATTATCTTCCTACTATGATACTTTAAATCTATATCACAACCCAGTTATATGAAATTTAGATTTGGTGGCTGAAAAAAATAAATTGATTCATTATATTAATTGATGTGATAATAGTTCTCCTTTCAGATAAGCAGTCATAAAAGATTTAAAAATTATGATAATCTATATGAGCAGATGAGGCTAAAAGAAAGGAGCCAAGCTAATTAGTTAAATCTGTGAGTAAGTTAGAAGGTCATATGGTACTGCTGCAGTTTGGATATGTTCTGTTCACCAAAAGTTCAAATTTTGGTAGCTTGGTCCTCAGTAGGGCAGTATTAACACAGAGTAGAACCTATTAGATGAGCCCTAGTGGAAGATAATTAGATCATCAAAGACAGCATACTCCAAAAGGAATACTGCTGATTATATGGATTGAGTTATTTCTTGCAAGAATTAATTTTTATGAAAGAGGGAAACTATCCTCCCCCCCCTTTTTTGGTTTACTGTCTTAATCTGTGATCTCACATTCTCACACATACTCAAACCATGATACAGTCTATCATTAGACCCTCATCAGAAGCCAAAGAGTTTAAACCATCTGATCTTGGAATTTCATCCTCTAAAACTGTGATAAATAAAGGACTATTATAGGAACATCCCATAATATACCACAGAAATTATTTAATAACCTATAATCTTCACCAGATCTTACTAGTAAAAATGTATACTTTGTTACCAAGCGACTTATATTTTGTGGGCATATTGAAAAATTTTGATACTGGCTCCCCTTTTATTAGCCTTGATACATTAAAGTCACATATATACAACTATTCCAAACAGCCAGAAATCAGAAAATAAAACCCAAGGAATACTGTTAAGATCATATGTTGCATTTGCACAAATGGTTTTAGAAGAAAATGGTATGAAGACAAATATCTGTTATGGAAATCTAATATTCTCCCATAGCAACAATTATTCAAATTTTTGATTTATGAATAATCTGAAGTAATGTATAGATAAAGCTCCATTGAGAGATATAGAACAGCTTGCTAATGTACTTTGTTGAATAATCATTACCTAGAGACATCAAATAACCTGAGAACAGAAATGTATTTTATTTCACAGGTAAATCTGAGAGATATTACAATGAAGATAGGGTAATCCAGCAAAGATTATTGGTAATACAGAAATGGATTACAGGTGTACCCTAGTGGTATACTATACCAATGAGGTCACAGACAAGAGAGTCCTCTGAAAAGCCTCCAGTTACTGTTAATGACTAGCATATAAATAATTAATTTCATGCTGAAAAAAAGCAAACTGTGTGTCTGATGGAAGTCCCAAAATAAGGGATATAATGCAGCCTGGAAATCTACTGTTTGTCTCATGGAAAGTATAATTTAAAGATGCACCCTTTTGGCAAATGCAACTATAAATATATTTGTGGAAACCCTGAGAATTAACTAAGTGTGCTAACTTAGTTGCTAAATCAGAAGGCATTTGTGAAACCAAGTCGGTGACCTGAGTTGACTTCTGGAGGCAGCTACCTGGAATGTGAAATAAGCAGGCATAGATCTGTAGAAAGTATACCAGGCTGACTGAAATAATGACATTTTTTTCTCAGAGATTGAAGTTGAAAATATGGTTAAATATATACAAAGGACCAACAGAAAAGAAATCATTATTTGGGACTGTGCTAGACATATTTAAAAGAAGACATTTACTGAATCATACTTGCCAGTAGTTTGCCATTGTATGTTCATTCATTCCTCTCACACTTTGAATCTGGCTAAACGGGCTAGTCCTGTCCTTCCTGGAATGCTTGCTTTCAAAACTTCTGAAATAATATGTAAAAAATGTAGGTTCTCTAGTAAAGAGATTTTATGAGAAAACTACTTGGAAAGGAGAGACTTGCATTACAGAAAGGTGAGTAGAGACCAAGCAATCCCATCATCACAGTTGGGTCTCCAAGTACTTTAGATGTACCTACTCTCTGGTTGTTTATATAATACATTACAAGTGAAACCAGAGGGACAGCTGCACAGCATAGCCTCTTGAATACAACAAAATTAGGAATGATATTTTTAAAGGGTTTTGTTTTAAGCCTCTAAATTTTCAGGTGCTTTATTTATCAATCAATAGTAAAAATGATTGCTTTGACTAGAATTTTTAAAACTATATGCTAGAGTAAAAATTTGTACTTTTTCTTATATAGATAAATAAAAAATAAAGCCTAAGTAGACAACATTTTGTCAATTGTTCTAACAATCCCAATAGGATTGGCATTGCAATATTAGAAAAAATATACGTGTATCATCACAGTAAAATTTATTTTATGGAGGAAATGACAAATTTTAGTGATTAATACTATTTTGCATGTGTATTATCACATTAATCTGGCAGAAGTTGCTCTAACACAAATTTTAAGGAAAAAACTGACAAATGTTAACAAAGGATACTGGGAATGAAAAGGAGGTGAAGTGAGGAGAAAGAATTAACATTTTTCTTAATTTGTTCTTCTTACCTACCTCCCAGCATGCCAAAAGATTTAATCTTCAGTCAAACAAGTTTTGTAACAATAACTAAAGGAATTTTTAGGAGTATATAGGATGCAAGGTAGCTGAGAATCTTACCAACAATTAGAAACTAGAGCCAGTACTTATAATGTACTATCAATATTAACTGGTATTGGTGTTATGTAGATAAATCAAGAGTGAGAGTGAGTAATATGTTCTTGAGTGTAATAGTTAGGTGTAAAAGCTGAAAGAAACACTGAGTTTAATGCTTTCCTTGACAAAGATGGAATACATCTAATCATCATCATCACTTATGACCATCAAAAGGAAAAAATGATTTTGAGATTTTCAGATGTGAACTTGTTTCCATGCTGTTGTTTTATATTATGTGTTGTAACATGCTTTGTTGAATTTTTTCACATTTAAAACTAAATGGTGAACAAAGCATATATTTCATATCTACGGAAATAAAAGCTTTTTACAATGACATAATTTCAGCTTATTTTATAATCACAAGCTTAACCTTCCACTAAATAAAGAATTCAACAAGTAAAAACCGCTGTTCCTAAAGAGTATAGATAGGGGTTGTAACAATAATCAAATCTCAAAATGCCAATTTCACTCACAAACATCATATTTTTTGTACTCCGTATATTAGTTACCAAAAATCAGAGAAGACTTGATATTTGTCTTTTAGGGACTAGTTTATTTCACTAAGCATAATGGTTTCCAGTTCCATCCATTTTGTTACAAAAAACAGGATTTTATTCTTTTTTATGGCTGAGTAGTAGTCCATCATGTGTTTATATCATAGTTTCTTTATCCAATCACCAGTTGATGCACATCTAGGTTGTTTACTTACCTTAGCTATTGTGAGGTAAGCTGTAATAAACATAGAGGTACAGATAGTACCTTCATATGTTGATTTCATTTCATGTGGGTAAATTTCCAAGAATGTGATGGCTGGATCATATGGTAGATGTATTTTCAGATTTGTGAGGTCTTTTCATACTGTCTTTATAATGGTTGTACTAGTTTAAATTCCTGCAAATAGTGTATTAAAATACCTATCTCTCACATCCTAACCAGCATTTATTGTTTTCTTGATTTTTTGGATGGCAACCATTCTGACTGGGATTAGGAGAAATTTCATCATGATTTTTATTTACATTTCCTTAATGGCTAGTGATCCTGAGCATTTTTTCATGTGTCTATTGGCCATTTGAATTTCATCCTCTGAAAAATGCCTGTTCATGTCCTTTGCTCATTTCAAGACTGGGTTGTTTGTTTTGTTGTTGTTGAGCTCTTCACAGATTCTGGATATTAATCCTTTCTCAGTTTCATAGTTTGCAAATATTTTATCCAATTCTGTAAGTTGCCTCTTTACTTTGTTGAGTGTTTCCTTTGTAGTGCAGATCTTCTTAGCTTGATGTAATCCCATTTGTCTATTTTTGCTTTTATTGCTTGTGCTTCTGAGATCTTTTCCAAGAAGTCTTTGCCTATGCCAATGACTTGCAGAATTTCGCCCAATGTTTTCCTCTGGTATTTTGATGGTGTCAGGTCAAAGATTTATATTCTTGACCCATTTTCAGTCATTTTTTGTAGAATGTATAAGTGATCTTCAAGCTGTTAAATATAGCTCAGGAAAAGAAGTTGTTTTGTCTTATGAATCAGATTGTCAACCTGAACCTAAGAATCCACTGCAAAATGGAGTGGATTTTGCACTTAAAAATAATGTATCCTCATCACAATAGGAAAAGTGGGCTTTTAGTTCGTATAATTCTTTCCGAACCTTGCTCCTGTTTTTAATAACTAATTGTTAGTCTTTGGTCTTTGAGCAACTAGGGCTGACCAATGAAAACTGCCTTTGTTGGGAAAACATTGATGTTCATTTCTGAAGTCTATAGCTAATAAAATGCACGGCTTGCTGTCTGTTGGCTCCAGCTAATTTCACTTAGTCTGACTTTAGACTCTGCTGAATCTGCTCAATTTAGCTCTGCAAATCACATGATGTGGCACATTTAATAGTCCTCAGTTACTCTTCGTAGAGCCTCTCTATGGTTTCATGATGTCCTTTATGCAGCAGAGGACTCTGAACATCTCTAAAATGCTTGATTCTTTTTATTTTGTGTCCTCCTAAGTGAGAAAAATGCTCTTATTGGATCCAAGTATTTCTGTTGACTCATCCAAATTAGAATATTATCTCGGCTTGGCAGAGAATTCTTTTATAATCTATCTTCTTTCTCAGGGTGCTTTTCATCTTTTTCCTTTGGAGTTTGGCTTTGCAAATAAGATAAAGGATAGTATACTTATGTTCTATGTTGGGATACTGGGGTTTAATGCTGGACTCTGACTCCTGATTCCAGCTTCATTAATGCAAATCCTTGAAGTGGTGATGGCTCAAGTAGTTGGGTTCCTGACACACATGTGGAAGACCAGGCTGTGTTTCTGGCTCCCAATTTCAGCCTTGGCATTTGTGGGCATTTGGGAAGCAAAGCAGTAGATGAGAATGCTGACTCTTTCCTTCTGTCTCTAAAATAAAAATAAATTAAAAATTTACAAGTAGACAATACTGAATAAGTACATTTGAGCAAATGTCTGAATGAAAAAGTAAGAGGGCGAGACCTCCAAGGATGACGACAGATGATTTGAGGAAGAAAATGCTGAGGGCAAAGGCTTTGGTTAAGTAACAGAGGGTCTCTGAAGCAAGGGTATAAAGGACTATTGAGAGAGGTGTAATTAGGCCAAAGAACTCAGCAGATATCAAGCCACACAGGAATGTTTGACTATGATGAAACTTTTGGATTTATGTCCGCATACAAAGTGAAAGCTTTGAAAGATGTAAGCAGAAATGTGTCATAATCTTATTTATGTTTTCAAACGTTATTATGGGTTCCCTTGGAATTCGTGATAGAATATTGATAAGCAAAGAGAGAAATCAGAGATAACAATTGTGAAGTTAATTCTGAAATCTACCTTGGAAATAGTAACATAAGTAGAAAAGGAGATACTTGAGAGAGATCATTTGAAAATATAGCTTATGGGATTATTTTTTTATGGATTGGTTGTAATATACAAGAAAAAATGTAGCAAGTAAGAATGATTTTACATTTTTTTTTTCTTTTAAGCCAGTAGGTAGATGGTGGCTGTGTTTACAGAGATTTAGAAAGATCAGAAAAATAGCAATTTGGTCAGAAATGGAAGGAAATAAGGTAGTGGTAATTTTGTTTTGCATATTAAAGTTATAGTTTAATGAATGGACACAGTGGATATGCTAATAAGCTGGTTGAAGATGTGAATTTGAATGTTGATGAATGGTTGTAGGCCATAAACTAAGAGTCACCATCAATTTTAATAGTTAAATCTGTTATAAAATGAAGGCACATGAAAAGAGTAGGCCCAAAATCTACATCTAAAATACTACATTTAAAATCTGAGTAGGGCAAGAGATGGAAAAGGTAAAGACAAGCAAAAATCAAGAAGGTGTGGCAAAGAGAACAAGTGAGGAAAACATTTCAAGAAGTACAGAACGATTAACTGAATATGTAATGCTTAAAAGTTGTTTAGAAACATGAGGGAACGCATGAACAATATATTCTGTTAACTTTCTAGAGCCACATTCCATCATTTTCTTGCCTGTTTTCTATCCCAGGAAGCTGATGTGCATGGACTAATCAATATCGTCCTCAATTTCTAACTTCTTTTGCCTCAACTCTTTTTTTTTTTTTTAATTTTTGACAGGCAGAGTGGACAGTGAGAGAGAGTCAGAAAGAAAGGTCTTCCTTTTCCCGTTGGTTCACCCTCCAGTGGCTGCTGCGGCCAGCGCGCTGCGGCCGGCGCATCACGCTGATCTGAAGGTAGGAGCCAGGTGCTTCTCCTGGTCTCCCATGTGGGTGCAGGGCCCAAGCACTTGGGCCATCCTCCACTGCACTCCCAGGCCACAGCAGAGAGCTGGCCTGGAAGAGGAGCAACCAGGACAGAATCTGGCACCCCGACCGGGACTAGAACCCGGTGTGCTGGCACCGAAAGGCAGAGGATTAGCCTAGTGAGCCACAGCGCTGGCCTTGCCTCAACTCTTGTTAAGTGGGATCTCCAGCATGAGATCTAATAGAGTTCAGAAAGTAGACTTTTAATTCCCTCTGCTTCACCACACACACACACACACACACACACACACACACAAACTCACATATAAGAATCATATACATTTATGGGGTACAGAATGACTTTTCAATACATGTGTGCAATTTGTAATGATCAGATCAGAGTAATTGATGTATCCATCTTGTCAAACGCTTATCACCCCTGTTCCATAATATCAAACATTTATCATTTGCTTCTGTTCTGCTCTCTCTGCCGGACATTTTTAAATGCATAATTAATTTTTGTCAACCATAGTTATCCTACTGTGCTTCAGAATTAGGCATTCTTCCACCTATCCAACCATATTCCCGTACCCGTTAATAATTCTCTTTCCATTCCTTTCTTTCTCCCACACATTGCAGACTCTTGTAGCCTCTATTTTACTCTATTAAGTTCTATAAAAACAACATTTTAGGTTACAGATAAAGTAAGAATACAGTATTGGCCGGCGCCGTGGCTCAATAGGCTAATCCTCCGCCTTGTGGCGCCGGCACACGGGGTTCTAGTCCTGGTCTGGGCACCGGATTCTGTCCCAGTTGCCCCTCTTCCAGGCCATCTCTCTGCTGTGGCTAGGGAGTGCAGTGGAGGATGGCCCAAGTGCTTGGGCCCTGCACCCCATGGGAGACCAGGAGAAGCACCTGGCTCCTGCCATCGGATCAGGGTGGTGCGCTGGCCGCAGCGTGCTGTCCGTGGCAGCCATTGGAAGGTGAACCAATGGCAAAGGAAGACCTTTCTTTCAGTCTCTTTCTCTCTCACTGTCCACTCTGCCTGTCAAAAATAAAAATAAAAAATAAAAAAGAACACAGTATTTAGCTTTCTTTTCCTGACTTATTTTGCTTAGCATACTGTCCTCTGGTAAGATCCAAATCATTGCAATTGACAGAATTTCATTATTTTTATGGAAATTACTACTCCAATTTGTTCATATGCACATTTTCTTTATTCATTCATCCACTGATACACATGTAGCTTAATTCCCTCACCTCACTTCATGAAGTCTCCCTTGAACCATGTCCCAGTACTTTCTATATGACTCTCTTTCCTTAACTACCTTTATTAGTAAATATATCCTTTCTTCATCATTTTAGTATTATGGTCAATAATAGACTCCCTATTCACTGACCATGGATACCATATTTTACATGTAGTTTCTTCAGAGTCATCCAACAGTTTGCAAATAAACTTTGGATTCAGTGTTTCTTGAATTATACATGCATTCAACACTATTTGAATTTTTATATCATCTCTTTCCCGAGTGCAGTAGTGCAAACAATGCCGTAAAATTGTAGCATGGACATTGTAGTTGTCCTTCACAAGGATAGTTTCACCACACCGTGAGTGCTGAAGTCTAACAAGAGTATGATGTAGGGATTTATAAACAGCAATTATTGGTGAGAATGTAAAGTAGTACAACCTTAGTGAAGACATTTTAGAGATTCCGCATAAATCTGGACATGGATCTACCATATGACCCAGCTATTCCATCCTCGGGAATTAAACCAAAGAAATGGAATTGACAAATGGAAAAGTTATTTTTACCTTCACGCTTATAGCCATTCAAGTCATATTAGCTAAGATACAAAAACAACCTAGATGTCTATCAACTGATGACTGGATAATGAAACTATGGTATATATACATGAAGAAATACTACTCAGCCATAAAAAAGAATGAAATCCAATCTTTTGCAACAAAATGGATGCCACTTGAAACCATTATAGTTAGTGAAATATGCGAGTTACCAAAAGACAAATATCATATGTTTTCTCTGATTTGTAGTAACTAATATATAGAATATAAAGAGATATAATGTATATAAGTGAATTTGACATTTTGAGATTTGATTATCATTTATATCCCTAGTCTGTACTCCTGAGGAACAGTGGTCTTTCTGCTTACTACTTTTTTAATTCTTTATTTAGTTGAGGATTAAACGTGTGAGTATAAAGTAAATTGAAAATATGTCTTTGCGAAAACTATGAAACAAATAAGAAAGGAAGGAAAAGGGAGGGTGGAAGAGAGAGAGGAAGAGAAGGAGGGGAGAGTGAGAAGTATCATTATGTTCTTAAAACTGTATACATGAAATACGTGAAGTTTGTTGCCTTTATAAAGATTTTTAAAAATTGGAAAAAAAAAGAAACAGCAACAGCAGAACTTATTTTTTAGGATGTTTTGCTCTAAGAAGCAAGGCAATGGAGTAGTTTCTGAAGATGGCAAAATGTCATAAAGGAAATAGAAGAACAACAAACCAAAAGGAATTTCAGAAACATCATCCTCCTCATAGTGCCAAAGTTTTTTTTTTTTTTTTTTTTTTTTTTTTTTTTAACATAGATATCTAGTTAACACTGCATTCTTATGGAGAAGAATTTTTATTGCTAGAACTGTAAGTGGATTCAAGGGGATGCCCCAAATAAACACTGGGGAGAAAAAGCAGGAACTCTGTTCCTGAGCTCAGCTCTGTTATTTGCTTTAAATCAAATAGGAAAAAAAGAAGGGGTTCTTGAGATTCTTTGTAATTTTCCTAGATTTGCACAGTTGGAAAGAAAGCAGGGATTAAGGGGAACATCTGTGCTCACTGGTTTCCTTTTGTGAAAGTTATATTTTGCTCAGCTATTTGAATATTAGACATCTTTGGAACATGAGTATTAAAGAATAGTATTCATTTGAATATTTGAACACGTATATTATCACTTATTTTATAAATGTCCTTTAGCTTACAAAAATTTAATTAAACTTGGAAATAACAGCTAATTTAAGACTTCAAAAACTTGTTCTCAATTTCTTAAAATGTATGCTTAGAGCAATTTGAAGATCATTTCATAAGCAAAGGTGTTGGTGTGAGATACCTTTGGGGGAGGGGGGGTGCAAGGACTGGAACTGCTGGGAGATCAGAATGTCTGGGGGCTTAGGGCCATGTGGATGTAATTGCTAAGAATGACCTGTTAGGTCTCATTTATTTATTTCCCAGGAAATTATATAAGAGGATTTATAGAGGAAAGAAAATGCAGCTCAGAGTAGAGAAATGAAGCGGATCTGAAGTTTAAAGTCAATAAAAACGAAAGCTCTGCCTAAGGTTTCTGCCTTGTCAAACAGTGATCACAACAATCTTAACCCTCGTCCCACGTATCTTGTGACTAGAAAAGTTCTGTGAGATGCCTCATTAGTTCAGCAGAGTTGGAAATGGCATGCCACTAAGCTTGTGATTATATTCAAAGAAACTGCTCATTTTTATGATATGCTTGATGGATTCATTTGAATAATGAAATTGGGTTACTACACAGAAAAAAAATCAAGTTATAGCAATATTTATTTCATTAACCTATTTTATTTTCTTCCAATAAACAATTACAAAATAAAATGTAGATAACATATGCAACAAATAGCTTGTAATGCTACCAAACTGAGGATTGGCAACTATGAATAAATAAGGTTTTTAAATTGCATATGCATACATTTTCAGGTTAATGAGAGGCAAGGAATGAATTTGAACATGCATTGTAAAACTTTTGAAATTATATTCTATTTTACAAATATTAAAGCATTCTCATTTATAAATATATATTCAAGCTTGTTTTCTTATTTGTCCAATGACTGTCTTCCATTTGAAAAGTGAACAAAGAGATTATAAGAATGTAATTTTTAGAATTAATTTAGAGTTTATCTCTCAATTATGTTGAAAACTATAACACACTTGCTTATCATTATAATTATTCATAATCTATAATGTTTGCTTGAGAAGGCAGAATAATTTAATGTTAACAGATTGTAAAAAAAAAAATTAGGAATGAATTTAACCAAGGAAGTGAAAGATCTTTACAATCAATGTTAAGAAACTCTGATTAATGAAATTAAAGAGAAAACAACACAATGGAAATAAATTCCACATTCATGGATTGGAAGAGTTAATATTTTTAAGGTGTCCACGCTATTTAAGGTTCAAGTTTGTATAGAATGTATTCTCCCTCAAAATTCCAACATTGTTCACAGAAATAGAAAAAAAATTATAAAACCTGTTTTGAACCAAAAAGACCCCAAAGACCCGTAGCAACGCTTTGGACCAAGAACCAAGCTGTAAGCATCACAATGCTGGACTTCCTGATAGAATACAAACCAATAGCAGCATAGGAGCATGATACTAACTTACAAGCTGGCATGCAGACCAAAGGAATAGAAGAGAGAACCCAGAAATTCATCCATATGCATAGAACTGACTGATTTCCTTCTTTCTTTCTTTCTTTCTTTTTTTTTAACAGGCAGAGTTAGACAGTGAGAGAAAGAGACAGAGAGAAAGGTCTTCCTTCCATTGGTTCACCCCACAAATGGCCGCTAAGGCCAGCGCACTGTGCCGATCCAAAGCCAGGAGCCAGGTGCTTCTCCTGGTCTCCCATGCGGGTGCAGAGCCCAAACACTTTGGCCATCCTCCACTGCACTCCCGGGCCATAAAATAGAGCTGGACTGGAAGAGGAGCAACCAGGGCAGATTCTGGCGCCGCGACCGGGACTAGAACCCGGTGTGCCGGTGCCACAGGCAAAGGATTAGCCCAGCAAACTGCGGCGCCAACCAAGAACTGACTGATTTTCAACAGATGCACAAAGAATATACATGGGAGAAAGTATATTTGCTCCAAAAATATTGCTGCCACAACTTAGATGTACATATGCAGAAAAGTAAGACAAACTACCTACCTTTTATTTCATACAAAAAGTCCTCAAAATGAATTGAAGATCTTAATATCAGGACTGAAGCCATGGGATTAATAAAACAAGTCATATGGAAAATATTTCCAGATGGTGGTGTAGAAGAGTCTTTTGAAAAGACTCAAAAGCAAAGGCAACCAAAGTAAAAAAACACGGATAGTATTACATAAAAGTAGGAAACCTTTGCACGTAAAAGGATACAATCAACAGAATGAAGAGACAAATTAAAAGTGGGAAAAATATCTGCAAATTATTCATCTGGCAAAGGATTAATATCCAGTTTACATAAGAAACTAAAAAAAAAAACTAGCAGCAACAAAAATCTAAGCAATCTGATTAAAAATGAGGAACAATGGCAAGCATTTGGCTCAGTGGTTTAGATGCTTCTTGTAATGCCTACATCCCATTTCAGAATACGTAGATCCAATTCCAGGGTCTCCCTCTGAGTCCGGCTTCCTGCTAATGCACACACTGGGAGGCAGCAGCAATGGCCCTAATACTTGGGCCCTACCAACTATGTGGGAAACCCAGACTGAGTTCCTGGCTTTGGATTGGCCCTGCACAACTGTTTTAGGTGTTTGAAGATTGGAACAGCGGTTGGAGGATCTCTTTCTGTATGCCTGTCTCTGTGTCTTTCTCTACTTTTCAAATAAAAATGAACAAAAAATCTGAATAGACATTTCTGAAAAAAATACAAATTAACTAACAATGCATGAAAAACATTGAATATCATTAGCTATCAGGAAAACACAATTCAAAATCAGAATACCCTAGTTAAAATGGCTATTATGAGGGGGCCGGTGCTGAGGCGCACTAGGTTAATCCTCTGCCTGCACCAACATCTCATATGGGCACCAGGTTCTGGTCCTGGTTGCTCTTCTTCCAGTTCAGCTCTCTGCAATGGCCTGGGAAGGCAGTGGAGAATGGCCCAGGTGCTTGGGCCCTGCACCCACAAGGGAGACCAGGAGAAACACCTGGCTCATGTCTTTAGATAGGCGTAACTCTGGCTGTTGCTGCCATTTAGGGAGTGAACCAGCAGAGGGAGGACCTTTCTGTCTCTCTCTCTCACTGTCTGTAACTCTACCAGTAAAATAAATAAATAAAAATCTTTAAAAAATGGCTATTATGAAAAATAATAAATACTGACAAGACCACAGAGAAAGGGAAACTCTTTTGCTTCATTGGTGAGAATGAAAATTAGGGTCACCTTCAAGGATAACAGTGTAGAAGTTCCTCAAAGCACAAAAGATAGAACTATTATATATAATCCCAATAATTGATACAGATACAAAGGAATTAAAATCAGAGTATCAGAAAGATATCTGCACTCTCATATTTATTGCAATACTATTCACAGTAGCTAAGATATGGAATTTACCAGTGTATTCATCAACAAATGACTGGATACAGAAAGTGTGGTATATATACATAACAAAATATTATTTAAACATGCAAATAATTAAATCCTTATTTTTGTAGCAAAATTGATGGAAATGGATGACATTATGTTCATGGAAGTGTTCCAGGCACAGAAAAACAATACTGAGTGTTTCCACTCATTTGTGAAATCTAAAAGTATCTATCTCTTAGATGAAAAAAGTAGGAGAGTGACTACTAAATGTTAGGAATGGTGAGAAAAATGGAAATAGAAAGATGTTCGGTAATAAGTTCCAAATCACAGTTATGTAGGAGGAAATTAACTTTGTGTACAACAGCACAATTGTGTAACTATAGTCTAAAATAATTTATGATATAGTTTTTAAAACTAGAAGAGTCCAAATTTTCCCAGCACATATAAATAACAAGCCTTTGAGACATAAATGTGAATTGCTCTGATTTGATCCTTGCACAATATGAACATGTATCAAGTTTTTGTAATGGACCTCCATGGGTATGTGCCAATATGATATTATGTGTCATTTAAAGTCTAATTTAAGTATAATTTAAAAAGTATATTGAGAACAGGGAGACTTACGGCAGAAGACAGGCTTTCTTCTGGTAACTGATCCCTAAGAAAGAAAGGTTATCTGAGATAGTGCCAGTTCCTGAATAAGAAGACGTCAATTCAGTTAATTGTCCCATACAGGGAATTTAGAATAGAGTTCCATATACCTTGTAGCTTGGGTAGTATAAATGTGTACTTCAAAAAGTTTGTGGAAAAATGGAACCAAAATTATTTTTGGATGCAAAAAATTTAAAAGTCATGCATAGTTTTTCAGAAATACGGATTGCTATGAACTTTTTAAAGGATGCTTATATTCATCTTCATATTTATTTATTATTTGAAAGGCAGGGGAAAAGACAGAAACAGGGAAAGATCTTCCATCTGCTAATTCACTCCCCAAGTACACATAAAAGCTGGAGCTAGGCAAGGCTGAAACCAAGAGCTAGAGACTTAATCTGGGTCTCCTGTTGGGATGACAGGGACCCAAGTACTTGAACCATCGCCATTGCTGCCCAGGGTATACATTAGCAGGCAGCTGAAATCAAAACCAGAGCTAGCACTTGAACCCAGGATCTGTGATACGGGAAGCTGACATTCCAGGTAGATCTGCAGCACCAAACACCTGTCCTAACCATACTATTTTTGATTCGTGAATTACTTAATTTGGACACACATCTAAGGAGAAATGCATGAAGATGTATATGTCTTATCCCCTCTATGTGCTGCTTTTAATGAACCGGAATTAGAAAGTAGTTGAACAATCTAAGCATAGAATACTCTCTGGCTTCTTAAATGTTAATAACCACTTATTTAATAGGATGCACAGTTTGCCATTCAGTTCTATGGTCAATTGTCATTTTGATGGATAAATCAATATATAATATTTGCTAAATTGTTCTAAAAGTTATTTAGGCTTAATTAGCACAGGTCTTGTATTCCTAGGACTGATCAAATTTTTCCTTAATGAGTGAGGTACTGAAAAGGATTGTTTCTGGGCTTATATTGGCTTTTTTGAAGGGAAGAAGGAAAGACGACAAGTGGCCTAAATATATAATGGAAGTTTAATGGAAAACAAAGGACATAAACAAAGGACATCAATCAAGATACCGAGGACATTCTTCTCAGATCTGGAAAAAATGATGCTGAAATTCATATGGAGACACAGGAGACCTCGAATAGCTAAAGCAATCTTGTACAACAAAAACAAAGCCGGAGGCATCACAATACCAGATTTCAGGACATACTACAGGGCAGTAGTTATCAAAACAGCATGGTACTGGTACAGAAACAGATGGATAGACCAATGAAACAGAATAGAAACACCAGAAATCAATCCAAACATCTACAGCCAACTTATATTTGATCAAGGATCCAAAACCAATCCCTGGAGTAAGGTCAGTCTGTTTAATAAATGGTGCTGGGAAAACTGGATTTCCACGTGCAGAATCATGAAGCAAGATCCCTACCTTTCACCTTACACAAAAATTCATTCAACATGGATTAAAAATTTAAACCCACGACCCGACACCATCAAATTATTAGAGAGCATAGGAGAAACCCTGCAAGACATAGGTACTGGCAAAGACTTCTTGGAAAAGACCCCAGAAGCACAGGCACTCAAAGCCAAAATTAACTACTGGGATTGCATCATATTGAAAAGTTTCTGTACTGCAAAAGAAACAGTCAGGAAAGTGAATAGGAAACCGACAGAATGGGAAAATATATTTGCAAACTATGCAACAGATAAAGGGTTGATAACCAGAATCTACAAAGAAATTAAGAAACTCCACAACATCAAAACAAACAACCCACTTAAGAGATGGGCCAATACCTCAATAGACATTTTTCAAAAGAGGAAATCCAAATGGCCAACAGACACATGAAAAAATGTTCAAGATCCCTAGCAATCAGGGAAATGCAAATCAAAACCACAATGAGGTTTCACCTCACCCCGGTGAGAATGGCTCACATTCAGAAATCCACCAACAATAGATGCTGGAGAGGATGTGGGGAAAAAGGGACACTAATCCACTGTTGGTGGGAATGCAAACTGGTGAAGCCACTATGGAAGTCAGTCTGGAAATTCCTCAGAAACCTGAATATAACCCTACCATTCAACCCAGCCATCCCACTCCTTGGAATTTACCCAAAGGAAATTAATTTGGCAAACAAAAAAGCTGTCTGTACCATAATGTTTATTGCAGCTCAGTTCACAATAGCTAAGACCTGGAATCAACCCAAATGCCCATCAACAGTAGACAGGATAAAGAAATTATGGGACATGTACTCTACAGAATAGTATACAGCATTCAAAAACAATGAAATCCGGTCATTTGCAGCAAATGGAGGAATCTGGAAAACATCATGCTGAGTGAATTAAGCCAGTCCCAAAGAGACAAATATCATTTGTTTCCCTTGATTGGCGACGACTAACTGAGCACCAAAGTGGAAACCTGTTGAAGTGAAATGGACACTATGAGAAACAGTGACTTGATCAGCTCTTGTGCTGACTGTTGTTGTACAATGTAATACTTTATCCATTGTAGTATTTTTTTTTTATCCTAGTACTAGTGGTTGAACTCTGTAATTAACACACAATTATTCTTAGGCATTTAAATTTAACTGAAAAGTGATCCCTGTGAAATATAAGAGTGGGAATAAGAGAGGGAGGAGATGTAAAATTTGGGACATGCTCAATCGGTACGGCCCCAAATGATGGAGTTAGAAACAGGCCAGGGAATTCCAATACAATCCCATCAAGGTGGCATGTACCAAGGCCATCTCACTAGTCCAAGTGATCAATTTCAGCTCACAATTGATCACACTGATAGGTCTGAGTCAAAGGGATGACACAAACAAGACTAGTGTCTGCTAATACTAACTGATAGAATCAAAAAGGGAGAGAATGATCCAACATGGGAAGTGGGATACACAGCAGACTCATAGAATGGCAGATGTCCTAAATAGCACTCTGGCCTCAGAATCAGCCCTTAAGGCATTCGGATCTGGCTCAAGAGCCCATGAGAATATTTTAGGCATGGAAAACTAAGACACTCTGAAAAACAACAAAAAAAAGAAGACCTAAATGAAAGATCTCTGCGAGTGAGATCCCAGTGGAAAGAACGGGGCCATCAAAGAAGGAGGTACCTTTCTCTGAAGGGAGGTGAGAACTTCCACTTTGTCTTATGACCCTGTCGGAATAAGATCGAAGTCGGCGAACCCTAAAGACTTCCATAGCCTCGGCAACTCATGACTAGAGCCTAGGGAGATTACTGACGCCATACACGAGAGTGTCAAATTGTTAAATCAACTTCAGGAGTCACTGTGTACTTACGTCTCATGAGGGATCTGTCCTTAATGTGTTATCCAATGTGAAATAATGCAATTACTAGTACTGAAACAGTATTTTTACACTTTGTGTTTCTGTGTGGGTGCAAACTGATGAAATCTTTACATAGTATATATTGAATCGATCTTCTGTATATAAAGATAATTGCAAATGATTAAAAAATCTTGGTGTTAAATTGGAAATTGCATAGAAAATTAATCAATTTAAAAATATATATATCATGTAGGATCTCTGTCCT
This sequence comes from Sylvilagus floridanus, assembly GCA_949820135.1. Taxonomy (NCBI): domain Eukaryota; kingdom Metazoa; phylum Chordata; class Mammalia; order Lagomorpha; family Leporidae; genus Sylvilagus; species Sylvilagus floridanus. The sequence goes on along the minus strand of OX463242.1, from coordinate 28,432,631 downwards.
TAACGTGCTATACATTGTGAATTAATACTATAACTGGTACTCCAACAGTATTTTTCACTTTGTGTTGCTATGTGAGGGCAAATTGTTGAAATCTTTACTTAATATATACTAAACTGACCTTCTGTATATAAAGAGAATTGAAAATGAATCTTGATGTGAACAGAAGGGGAGAAGGAGTTGGAAAGGGGAGGGTTGCGGGTGGGAGGGAAGTTATGGGGAGGAAGTCATTGTAATCTATAAGCTGTATTTTGGAAATTTATATTCTTTAAATAAAAGTGTTATTAAAAAAAAAAAAAACGAAAACCTTAACTGACATCATCTTGGAGAAAGAAGATGGGACAGAACATGCATACTGATGAAAGAGGGGCTTGGCACTATGCTACAAATAAAGGTAAAGTTAACTCGAGGACATTGGCCCCGCACATTGTCAGCTGAAGCATGAAGATGAACTTGTGGGGTGCTAAGTCTCCCTGCCTTAGGGAGTTTATGAAGAGATCATGTGATTTGCATAGTTGCTTCCAAACTAGCACATAGGTGCATAAACAAAATGTGCTGTATTCAGCAATGCAGTTAATCAGAGTTTAAGGCCTATTAAACTTGATTAGGATTGCACAGGTAGGGGAGTTGAGTATTACATTCTTATAACATGAAAGAACATGTGTGCTGTTTCCCTACAATAGACTTTGAATCCAAAGGACAACAAATATTTGTAATTGATATATTATACTATTTGGAATATGGAAGGTCCAGAAAATTTGTAGTTTAAAGCATTACAGTTGTAACTAATTCACTTTAATAGAATTTATTCTGAACAATAATTCAATTACTATTTGATAAGATTCTAGTATAATTGGAAAGGTTATTTTGATTATTTTAATACAACTCATGATACTTCTAAAGACCATCAAATATGTTTGAAGTTTGAACCAAAATTTCTATAGAATCAATACCAATGATCAGCTAGGAGACAAACTAGATTTAGTTAAGAGTTAATTGCTTCGCTGACCTTTTAAAAAAAAAAAACTTTAAGTTTTGGCAATGGCAAAATATGAAAAAAATGCCAAGCTTGGGCATTACAAGTCAAGTTTGAGGTGTTAAAATTAAATATTTCTTTAAGCTAGTCCTCAAAGCTCTTTGGATGTTGCCAATAATTATTATTTTGATGTTTATCCTTTTGCTTAGTCTGTGTCTGATTTAATCAGAAACTTGGCTTGGCTACGTGAAAAGACGATTATACAAACAACCCTGCTGAAAACCTTCTCTGACCTCCTTGAAACCTACACTTCTCCCACATGTCTTCCTGATTTCTCATTTGAAGATAAAGCAGATTTTGTGTGACTGAGCAGGAACCCTAGGCAGCTGTGCCTGCGTCTTTCAGCTCTCCTGATGCATGTGCTTTCCTTCTCCTATGCCACCCTATCCTTTACTGTATTAAAATTTTAAATGTATATATTCTGAGTAATTTTGGGGGTTGCTTCCATATCACACTGTAGAAATTGATGCTTTAAAATGGTCATGAATGTTCTGCTGTGGGCTATATCTTGATATGGGTGAAAGTGATGTGTTAAGGTTTCCATAGGTCTTTGTTCTTAAGCAATTGGATTTAACCTGTAAACCTGCAGTCAGTGAGAGATGTAATGGGATGTACAATGGAGATACCCAATACAGATACGGTCTGCCAGGTCAGCCGTGCTCCCACCCCCATGGGCCTTTACACATTGTTATAACTGTTTCTTTTGGATCATTTTGTAGCATCTCATGAATTGCATAAATTTAATCTTCAGAAGATTTTGCAACTTATATGGAATATATTTTTAAAAAATAGCTCCAAGTCTAATCTACCTAACCTTAATTCACTTTTTAGGTTTAGTTTTTGGGTCATAGTTACCCATTAGCATTGTAATGACATGAAATATCAACTAATTTCTAGTAATAGAACAACAATAAGATAAACATTTTATTTATTTATTTTTTTTTTATTTTATAAAGCTTTTATTTAATGAATATAAATTTCCAAAGAACAGCTCATGGACCACAATGGCTCCCCCCCCACACAACTTCCCTCCCTCCCCCCACCCTCCCCTTTCCCGCTCCCTCTCCCCTTCTGTTCACATCAAGATTCATTTTCAATTCTCTTTATACACAGAAGATCAATTTAGTACATATTACGTAAAGATTTCAACGGTTTGCCCTCGCATAGAGACACAAAATGATAATACTGTTGGAGTACTAGTTATAGTATTAATTCACAATGTACAGCACATTAAGGACAGAGATCCTACATGATTTTTTTTTTTAAAAATTGATTAATTGTCTATGCAATTTCCAGTTTAACACCAAGATTTTTTAATCATTTGCAATTATCTTTATATAAAGAAGATCGATTCAATATATACTATGTAAGGATTTAATCAGTTTGCACCCTCTCAGAAACACAAAGTGTAAAAATACTGTTTCAGTACTAGTAATAGCATCACTTCACATTGGATAACACATTAAGGACAGATCCCTCATGAGACGTAAGTACACAGTGACTCCTGATGTTGATTTAACAATTTGACACTCTTGTTTATGGCGTCAGTAATCTCCCTAGGCTCTGGTCATGAGTTGCCGAGGCTATGGAAGCCTTTAGGGTTCGCCGACTTCGATCTTATTCCCACAGGGCCATAGTCAAAGTGGAAGTTCCCTCCTCCCTTCAGAGAAAGGTACCTCCTTCTTTGATGGCCCCGTTCTTTCCACTGGGATCTCACTCGCAGAGATCTTTCATTTAGGTCTTCTGTTTTTTCCAGAGTGTCTTAGCTTTCCATGCCTAAAATATTCTCATGGGCTCTTGAGCCAGATCCGAATGCCTTAAGGGCTGATTCTGAGGCCAGAGTGCTATTTAGGACATCTGCCATTCTATGAGTCTGCTGTGTATCCTGCTTCCCATGTTGGATCATTCTCTCCCATTTTCATTCTATCAGTTAGTATTAGCAGACACTAGTCTTGTTTGTGTGATCCCTTTGACTCTTAGACCTATCAGTGTGATCAATTGTGAGCTGAAATTGATCACTTGGACTAATGAGATGGCCTTGGTACATGCCATTTTAAAAATAAAATCCTAGCCACTGTGAATTTCTTGATAATTAAGTTCTATATTTAAATCCACCTATCCTTTATTAAAGTGTATCATTAATAAATATAACAGATACACAGTAAAATTATTTTGTGTTTGAACATTCAGAGAAATTAAATACCTGACTACCTGTTTCTTAACCAGTTTTCTATAGGCGTCATGGAGAGGAGCACTTGACGACTGGGCGCTGTTAGTTCTTTATAAATATCTTGGGTTCTTATTGTAAGAGTTAATGAGAGGGAAAATGATTTGGTTGACATTCTGCTTTCTTAATACAGAACTTGAAACACAACCTGAGAAAAAGTTGAAAGTTTGATTCTGGAAAGAAGTACATTAGCAGATATTGCCCAGAAGACATGAAGAGGGCTTATTTTAATGAGAATATTAATGTTTTAGCTACATTTAATCAGGTAACAGGGGCCAGTGCCTGAGGCACCAATAGAACCTTATTCTTACTTTGTCAGAGGAAAAAAAGAATATAACAATAGGCAAAGAATTATTATTTTTTTAACTTTCTTTTAAAATGTGTATTACTTTTTATGTATTTGGGAGGCAGGGAGAGAGAAACACACACACATATATCTGAGAGCTCAGATAAGGATTTATTAAGAAAAAAATTATCTAAAACAAGAGAAATTGAAATTATATAATTTCAAAACCATTTTATAAATAGTCAGTGACTTCAATTAGATATGTAAAATGCAAAGGAAAATGACTTTGTGCCTCCCAAATACTTAGAATCTAGTAAAGAAAACACATACTAACACATATATGCACACACAAGGAAAGAATTTTAATGCAAGTAAATTATATTAGGTATTCTGAGAGTCCAGAGGAAGAAAGCATAACACGGGGTAGGGAGTGATGTTGATAGCATATTAGTTTGAGATAATTTTAACGTAATGCATGGGCTTTGGCAGGTGGAGGTTTTTGATAGGAACAAAGAGCAATTCTGATAATTATTATGAGCCACAGGGGAAAAAAAAGTGGCAAGAAATATAAATCATTGGCCACACAGTAGGTGGACCTTTTAGGCTAGAAATCATAGGATGTAAACCTGAAATACAATCAGTTTCTTTTAGTTTTGAATGTAAATAAGAAAAATTGGCAAGGATATCCCAGGCTGGATTGGATAATATTATGTATTATTTACAGATTTCACATTTTTAATTCCAAAATAAATTTATTTATTTATTTAATTCATTTTAGATTCAGGGAGAGGGAAAAAGACAGAGACAGAGAGCTTTCCAACCCACTGGTTCATGCCTTAAATGTTTCCAAAGGCTGGGGCGGAGCTGAGCCCATTGCCAGGAAATGAAAACACAATCCAAATCTCCCAGTGAGAGGTAGGGACCCAATCACTGGAGTCATCATTTGCTGCCCCCCAGGGTGCACAAAGCAGGAAACTGGAATTGGAATTGGAGTTGGGACCTGGACGCTTTAATGTGGGATGTGAGTATCTCAACTGGTGCTTAAATTGCTAGGCAGTGTCTACTCCAAATTTATCTAAGGTTTTCCATAAACTTTTCGAAGTAACTGTGTGTGTGTTTCAGAATCAACTTAGCAATAACAATCTTTTTATTTTTTTAAATTGTGGATGGATTTGACAGACACTGAAAAATGTGAGTCTTTCTTGTCTTTCTTTTACAAGTATAAGTCTGAAACTTTAAGATTACAAAATAAATTACACAATTGATCACATTTCAGAACATTTCCCTTTACCTACCACAAACAGATTTCATGAAATGAAGGTACTAAATGAAAATATTTTTAAAGTTAAATAAAGGGGCTCATAGGTAGGTAATTCTCAATAAATGTCTGTTCCACTGTTCCCTTCTCTTCCCTACTTGGCGTTATTAGAGGGAAGAGATGCCAAGTTTGAAATCCTAGTTGGATTTTACTATAGAGTGTGTAGCTTCTGAAATTGTCACTGTTAATTTTTTTCCTGGGTCATTTCCAAAAATAGATTTGATAAAAGTTAGAAGAAATAGTCCTTCTGTAATTTGGGAATGGAACCTGATAATCACAGTTCTCCAGAATTTATTCATGCTTTCCAGAATTCAACATGTTAACATAGTTGTTCGTGTTGCTATCACTAGATATTCAGTTTCACTTTTCAGTTTTATAGTCATTTTGAAAAGAAGTCTGTAGTTTAAGCTTTATAAATATTTAACTGCTGCTGTAAAGGGTTGAAATCTGGAAGCAGGTGAAAAGAAAGAGATGTAATGAGGGGAAAAAGACAAAACATTAGAGAAAACTCAGATAGTGCCTAGAGAACTTAATAACAAAATGAGAGGACTAACAGAATTATTTCCTTTAGGAGCGAATTCCAAAGCAGTCAAAATTGAAAGAGTACAAGAAAATTCTTGTAAGATTCCACTAAAGTTATTTATTTATAAGACTAATCCAATCAATTTCCCTTTTACATGTTTGAGGTTAGCAAATAGATAGATTTAGACACCCTGTACATGTCTGTATATTATATTTATTCTAGAAATAAACTGTTCAAAAATATATACAACTCAAGGTTACATTTCTTTAGGACAAATTATTCCCAGAAAAATAAATGTAATACCAATGACAATTAGTGTATTTTGTATGATATTAAATTGTGGATATGATATTAATGTGGCAAATACATCATCTTGAAATCTTCTCCATAAGAGATGTATTGTTGCCTATACTTTATGAATGATAGAACTGACATTTCAAGAAGTAAAGCAATTTATAAACTTCACCAAGTTAATAATTAACAGAGCCAAGCCTCTGACTTATGTTTGTCCTACTTCATGATCTCAAATACATGCCAAAAGACAAAACAACAACAGTTACTATCCATGTGGTACGATGGGCAGACACGACTGTAGTCTCCCTGATTCCTATCCCTTGGTGTTCATATCCTATATAGTTCTTTCATCCTTTTTTTTCCCTTCAGGATTTTACTTATTTATTTGAGAGGCAGAGTTACAGACAGAGAGAGGGAGAGGCAGAGAGAGGTATTTCATCTGCTGGATCATCCCCAAAATGGCCACAGTGGCTGGTCCCATGTGGGTGCAGGGACCCACCCACTTGGGCCATGTTCTACTGCTTTCCCAGGGTGTAAGCAGAGAGCTGGGATTGGAAGAGGAGCAGCCGGGCATGAACGGGCACCCATATGGGAAGCTGGCACTGCAGGCAGAGGCTTAGCCTACTACACCACAGCGCTGATGCAATTCCTTGCTTCTGAATGTGGGAAGAAGCTGTGGTTTGCTTTAGATAGAAGCGTACAGAAGTGTTGATGAGTTTTGGAGAGATAATTAAGATAAAAAACCAGACTCTGTGTAAGCTTGATGAAATAAGGGCTTATGTTGGGAAAGTTCACAGATTAGAACTGTGGTAAGTCTTAAGAAACCATAGGCAGCCTTTAGAGCCTGGTACAGCTTCCAATCAACAGCCAGGTAGAAGTCAACATCATTAATCATGTTAAGGAGTGAATTCTGCTGACAGTTTTAATGAGTTTGGAAGAGCTTCCTGATGAGAATAAAGACAGTAGCCCAACTGGTGTACCACAATACCCACAATTATTTTATTATATTTTAGCTCATCTTTTTACTATATCAAATATATTTATTTAAAATGTTAGTCCTTAATCTGGATACTGAAACATTCTTTTTCAACTAATCTGAATCTCTCTTCAGATGACTGAATCAAGGATAGTGCAGGTGCTTAACACAGAACATTTCCTATTGTTTCCTCCATTTTTTATGATACTGTTGCCATCCATTGTGACATTGTGCATTGCTTCAATTGTCCAGAAGGATTCTTTTTTTTTCTTTTCAACCTTTATTTAATAAATATAAGTTTCCAAAGTACAACTTTTGAATTATAGCGGCTTTTCTCCCCATAGCCTCCATCCCACCAGCAACCATCACATCTCCCACTCCCTATCCCATCCCATTCTTCATCACGATTCATTTTCAATTATCTTTATATACAGAAGATCAACTTAGCATATACTAAGTAAAGATTTCAACAGATTGCACCCAATATTCGAGGCAGAGAATTCTTAGATTGGAAGTAAGGAGGACCCTGTGAGGATGTGGCCAGGTTCTATAAGGTCACTTTTGCGCACAGCTGCTTATAACTACTCAAGGAAAATTCGGTATCAAGGAGGTGAGACAGGTTTCAAGAGGTGTTCACTGTGGCTCTGGATCCAGACTGTTAAACTGTGTTTTGTTGTTTTCAGTTAGGTAGCATGGAAACATATTATTTGCAGTTTCTAAACTAAATTTCTCCACCCATAAATAGAATAGGGATAACATATAACTCATGGATGTCTTATAACAGAAAATGGCGAATGCACACACACACATATTCACTCATGCACTCACACATACATTTGTGTTAAATGACAAACAGTATTACTAATACTATTTGTTATAATATAATAATGAAATAGTAAGAATAACCAGAATTTAAAAAAATAAAAGCAAACAGTTCTTTGGTGAAACTTTTAAAATGAGTTTATGTAAAACACTATCAGAAATCTCTATGTTTTATGGTTTATGTTATAAACCAGAAGATTTTATGTTATTTTGTATTACTGATATAATTTCATTTCCAGAATACTTATAGTAATATAAGTATTACTATAGTATATAAATATATATAAGTATATAGTATATATATATAAGTATATATATACTAAAGTATATAAGTATTACTATAGTATATAAGTAATATTTATATTACTATAGAGAAGTACTATTACTATAGAGAATCTGGGACCATTTTGATATATGAATATGTGGTTTTTATATGATAATTAAAGCTTTCCATAGCAAGAAAAAATAAATCAACCTGTTTAGGAAAATAAGTGAAGCTGTGTTGAGGAAAAGAATCCTTGTTAAGTCCCCCATTTGATATAAGGAATATGCAAAAAATACTATTTCATTCCTAATACTGAAAATGCTTTAGAAATATGCAAATTAACCATTAAATGAAAACGATATAGATCTTACACATTTGAAAACACTGGAGAACATAAAAATCAAAATGTCTTAACCCAAGGAAATGACTTGAAATTTTTATAAAAGGCATAATGACCAAAGTAGCATCAAATAAATCACTTTTAAAATATAAATGTGATACAAATTACTTTTTATAGATGAACAAAGTTAGCTGTAACATATTTAATACCTTCCCGATGTCATTTAATTTGTTATCATATATTCGATGAATGTACATGTATACTTGGAATATATTTCACAAATATATATAGGGATGAATCACACTTTGCTCAAAGTGTCTAATGTATTTCACATGTAAAAAAATCTTTAAAAATGTTCAGTATATGGAGCTGATAGTGTGACAGCAGATTAAGCTGCTGCCTTCACCACTGACATCCCATGTGGGCCCCAGCTCCCTGCTAATGACTTGGGAAAAGCAGCAGAGGATGGTCCAAAGTGTTTGCATACCTGCCTTCCATGTGAGAGATCTGGATGAAGCTCATGGGTCCTGGTTCCAGTTTCTCTGGCATTTCTGGCCATTGTAGCCATCTGAGGAGTGGACTAGTGGATGGAAGAACTCTGTCTCCTCATCCCTGTCTCTCTATAATGCTGAATTCCAAAATAAATAAAATATCTTTAAAAAAATAAAGTATTTTCGCATGAAATGTTAAAGTATGAAATAGAATTTTTTACAGTTTTCAAATACTGAGAACTTTCAAAGAGAAATCTGGAAATAAATATATTCTCTTCATTTTATAAGTATATTTTATGTACACCAAATATCTGTTTTATGGTACTTATCTTTGGAAAACAGAAAATATGTTGTCATTGTTATTGTAGGGTTACAAGAAGTAATATTATGATACTATATGAAACTTTTATGAAAAGATATCACTGATTGGATAACATTTATTGAAGTTGTAAAGCAGAAAGTGACTTCATAAGTTTTATCTTTTACCTTTTGGAGGTAGATGCTTATTGAATTTAGGAGAAATTACTTTATACTCATAATTTTTTGATATTCCAAATTAAAAATATTGTATTGAGGATCTGTGGAAAAAGTATCCAAATAACAATCAAAATTAAAAAATACATGACTGTTATGGACTGAATTGTATCACCCCAAAATTTATGTTGAAGCTTTAACATTTGATGTGACTCTATTTGAGGAACAAATTAGGGTGTATGAAATGATGTGGGAGCACAGAGAAAAATCAGTTATCCTAAGTCACGAACAAGGGACCCACCAGACACTAATGGATCCAGAGCCTAGGTCATGAACTTACAGCCGCCCAAACTGGAAAAAATTAAATTTATGTTATTTGTACCACCTAGTCTGTGATATTTTAACTGGTAGTCCTAACCTACTATTAAGAGAGAAAATGAGGCCATTCTGTGGATATATGAACAGTTGTAGAAGGTGGCAATCTTTGGGAAAATCTGTAAGACTAAAATCTAAGCTTTAAGTTGACAAATTTATTTCTAAAGTGAAGAAAATTATATCAAAGAAAATGGAAAGATTAACTTGAGTTTAGGTTGAGAATTATATCAACTAAGACTTAGCTCAAAGTCTTTAGTTCTATATTTTACATAAATATAGCCAGAGGATGTAACAAAATGTATGTATAATTGCCAGAAATGAAGACATTTAAAATGCAGTGGATTATATTTCTGTAAATGTGTTACATACACCCTAACTTGACAAAATCCTATGAGAACAATCTGCTTTTAAAAACTGTATATGTGTGTGTGTGAGTGTGTATGCTGTATACTGTTATAGTCAGAATGTTTTTAAAGCTTACATTGCAGGTTTCAAAGAACATAAGAAAAGCCTTATGCCTTATGAGACTGATGCACTACCTACTGTGCTAACGAGGCTCCTAACCCTTATGCTTTATGTAATCAACTCTAGAAACATATCTCTGAAATTAGCAGATAAGAGCATTAAGATATCCCCAGATAACTGACAAGCTAATCCATTTTATTTATTTATTTATGAAAGATTTATTTATCTATTTGAAATGCAGAGTTGCATAGAGGCAGAAGCAGAGAGTGAGATATCTCCCCAGATGGCTGCAACAGCCGGAGTTGCACCAATCCAAAGCCAGGAGCCTTGAGCTTCTTCCAGGTCTCCCATGTGGGTGCAGGAGCCCAAGGGCTTGGGCCATATTCCACTGCTTTCCCCAGGCCATAGCAGAGAACTGGATTGGAAGTAGAGCAGCCAGGACTAGAACCAGTGACCACATGGGATGCTGGCACTGCAGGTGATGGCTTTTCCTGCTATGCCACAGTGCTGACTCCAAGCTAATCCATTTGAAATGTTACAATGGTGGTCAGAATGTGTACCAAGAGTATTTGTGAACTAATCATATCACAGCCTTTATTATCAGCACACTGGAGGATTCATATGTATCAGAATGTAAATCAAGAAATTATACAAAGTCAGTATCTCAGTGTTACATTTATAGTTAAAATATATGTGATTCAAGTGTTGAAATTGCTTGTTCACTGGAAATGAAAAAGAGACACATGGCATTATGTCTTCATATGGTGAGTTAGAGGAGGTCTTATTATGTGAGGCTTTGAGAGCTTTGAAGGCATTCCTGAAAAGCCACACACAGTGAAGTGTATGGTGCTATCCATGTTACTGAATCACATTATTTTTCTTGGTCCTGGTTGTTGTTCCTGCTTGGAATATAGGAAACTCCTCTTTAAGTCTTCCCAAATCCTTACATATTCTTAATTTTTTATACTTTATCCTCTAGCATAGCTCTTTGAAACAAATAAATTATTAGAAATAAGACAGTATATGAATAATTATGTATTGGAAAAATATTCAGATTCTTTGATTTACTAATCTATATGAAGGAGTAAGAGGATGAAAAAAGATGAATAACTAATCATTCAGGACTAATGATACCAGAAAAAACATTGTTAGAATTTGGGGCTGGCACTGTGACTTAGCGGGTAAAGCCACCACCTGGAAGCTCCTGGCTTCTGGATTTGGATGGGTGCAGCTCCGGCCATTGTGGCCATCTGGGGAGTGAACCAGCAGGTGGAAGACTTCTGTCTCTCTCTGCCTCTGCTTCTCTGTAACTCTGCCTTTCAAATAAATAAAATAAGTCTTTTTAAAAAAGAATTAATTCACTAGATTACAATAAGCCATTTTAACTTCTTCTGTCTGCGGATTCACTCCACATATGCACACAACTGTGGAGGCTGATCTAGGCCAAATATGGGAGCCAGGAATTTCATCTGGATTTCCCAACTTGGGTGGTAGTAACACAAATAATTTGATCATAATATGCTATGCTGCTTTCCAAGATCATTAGCATGAAACTGAATCAGAAGTGAGGAGTAGGTAGTACTTAAACCAGGAGCTCATGTATGGGATGCGGATGTTGCAAGCAGCAGTTTAACCCAATGTGCCACAATACATATCCCTTGTTTAATTTTTGAAACATATATGATCCTATTTATTAGATTTTTATATTTTGATACTTCATTTTTTCAAATTCATGTTTTTCTCTTCTAAAATAAAGACAATCATCTAACAGTATAAACCAGCTAGCTATTGAAACTGATAATGTATAGTACCTTAGAATGCCAATCCAAATCACATGACATGCAAGTTGCAAGCAAAACCAGTTTTTAATAAAATATTTACTTATTCACTTATGTATCTGAAACACACACACACAGAATCTTCCATTTTATGGCTTACTGCCCAAATGCCTGCAACACCCTGGGTTGGGCAAGACTGCAGCCATGAGCCAGGAACTCTATCCAGGTCTTAATCGAATGTAGCACAATTCCTTTCCCAGGAAAATCTGTGTACATAATGATTTATGTAATTGCAGAGTTAAGAAAGATACTAGATAAGTATGTAACACAGTTTTAAAATGGTTTACTCTGTTAAACATTTATATAAACTTGTTCCTCATTTTAGAGTTGCAAAAAACTAAGATTAAGAGAGGCCAAAGGACTCTATGAATCATTTTGATAGTGACATTGATAGGACTGGCACTCAACTATACCAAATCCTTAATTAAATAGCCTTTGAAATTTTATTGTGCTACAAACAAAAGAAACAACAAATGAATCTAGGAAAAAATAAAGACAAGGATTTATAAATCTTTTCTATCACCATGGAAACCTAAATTAGTCCGCTCAACAGTTTTCATTTTTGTATCTCCCAATAATTGGATTCTATGGGAAATTTAGCCTAAAATTTGGCTGTATGGTACTATAAACAAGACCTCAAGATAAACAGTTATGGAATTATCTTATATTGTGACAATGTTTGATATGTTTCCCTATCTTTCTAAAATTAGCATATGCTTTAGATTCAGGAAGATAAGTCTGCATTTTGAACTTAATTACAACCATACCAAAGAAAGCACCTTATAAAACCATGCTAAGTCTTTATAATGCCTGTTAGCTTACAAGCACTGCATTTTATGGGAATGTTTGTAGCTTCCTTTCAAATTGCCATTAAAAGGAAAGTATCTTGGAATTATTCCATCTCAAAGTTCATTATTAATTAAATTTATTACAAAGGTTTAGCACATGTACTTCATTTGCATAGCCATCTGCTATGTTTGCACAAATACAGCACAGGATCTATAACTTACTTACTAAAAGTAATGTACAGTATCTACAAAGAGTGGCTCCTACGGGAGCTTGCTTAGCGTTTGCATAATGCTTACATTTGAATTGTCACGTTGGTGATTTAATTCCAGTCTCTAGCCAAGCTAGGAATTCAAGTATGGTAGATCCTTATTTATTTTTTCTTCATTAGCATCTATTATACCTTGATCGGAGCTTCAGTTTTCCATTGGAAATGTAGCCCATCCCCTTTCTCGGTTCATATTATCTATTGTCAAAATGTGGGCACTTATTACTGGAAATTTAGTCTTCAATACATTAAATCAAGGTATCTCCAAGTTATCCATGTGAAGTTGTCAAGTAGGCATTTAATCATCTAAATGTGAAATTGTAGAGAAAAACACATGATGTAAATATAAATTTGGCAAATTTGGTACATGATATTTAAGACATTAGATTAGCTAATCTAGAAAATATATTTAGAGAAACCAAGGACTGTGCCTATAGATGTTACTATTTAGAGACAGGAATGGAGGAGGAACTAGCAGAAGGCAATGAGAAAGTATGCTCAACATGTTAAGAAGAAAATAAGGTGACTGAATTTCTGGAAGCCAAATGAAAAGAGTTTACAAAGGAATTCAGAATGACCATCCAATTGAAATGCAGCTGATAGGTCAGTTAATATGAGAACTCAAATTGATCTTTGGGTTTTGCAGCATGAGTAACATTGGTCATATTTAAAGAAATAGTTTTGTTGAAAGGATGGGGGCAGTCCTCTAGTTGAAATGGGCTAAGGAGATAATGGGAGAGGAAAATTGGACAAAACACAGAAACCTCCCTTGAGGATTTTGCTAATTAAAAAAAAGAAACACAGGCCGGCGCCGTGGCTCAACAGGCTAATCCTCCGCCTTGCGGCGCCGGCACACCGGGTTCTAGTCCTGGTCGGGGCACCGATTCTGTCCCGGTTGCCCCTCTTCCAGGCCAGCCCTCTGCTGTGGCCCAGGAGTGCAGTGGAGGATGGCCCAGGTGCTTGGGCCCTGCACCCCATGGGGAGACCAGGAAAAGCACCTGGCACCTGGCTCCTGCCATCGGACGAGCGCGGTGCGCCGGCCGCAGCGCGGCGTCCGCGGCGGCCATTGGAGGGTGAACCAACGGCAACGGAAGACCTTTCTCTCTGTCTCTCTCTCTCACTGTCCACTCTGCCTTAAAAAAAAAAAAAAGAAACACTGAGCTAGTGGTAGAGGCTGAAGTGCAATTCAGAGATAGGGGGTCTTCAAAAAGTTCATGGGGCAGCCCCACCTGGTGTGTTGGCAGATGAAGCTTCCAGGTCATTGTGCAGCAGAGTTTGACATAGGCTCCAGACATTCTGAGCCTGCCCCCCAGCTCAGTACAGCCATGAGTGAGGAGGTGAGGGTGACAGGCAGAGCAGCAGAGTCTTTGTTCTTTGCCAAGTCCACCCAGAGGGCAGAACTGGCCCTCTTCATCCACTAGGTATTGGGGCCTCTGATTCCTGTGTGTTTGGGGGATGTGCTGCATAGACGAATGTTAGAGAGCTTACTGACAGTATCTTTGCTTCCACCTGCTTACTGCTCACATTATTTCCTAGGAGACATATGAAGAAGTACTTAGCTGAAGCCTGGAATCTTCCCCCACTCATAAATATTCAGAAGGAAAAGCTTTGACACCTATCAGTGATCACCATGGCTGTTTAAGTCAAATGCATCCCAGGTGCAGTGTTGCTAGAAACCCTGGCCCTGTGTAACATGTGGTAGGTGGAAGACCTTGTGATATAGGCTGAGAATCCAATGTCCTTCATTGCTCCCTGTCCCAGTGCAATCAGTGGCTGGATGGTGACTGCAGCATCTGGAAGAACATCCCTTCATCCCATGCCAGGATCTCAGTGCCATTGCCCAATCCATTCAGGAATGGGGTGTGGGCTGTGAGGTTCTGCTGTCAGGACTTGAGGAGCAATTGAGTTGGGTCAACTGAGTTGAGCCAACCAGGTCTGCAGCAGCTTGAGAGTAATGTTGACAACTTTAAAACAAACAAACAAACAAAAACCAAAGTCACCATGACAGTGGCAGCTTCAACCACGTCTCAGGATCCTGAGTAACACCTGGCTGAACAGAGAGAACCAGTTCCAGTCACCAAACAGCAAGAGTCCATCAAGAAGTCTACAAAGGGCAAGGCGTTCAAAGACAGCATCAAGATTTAGTACAAGTCAAACTGAAGAGACTGCCATTTCTTCTCTGGGAAAGTAGGATCTCAGCTATCTGCCTGTCCCTTATGAGTTCTCAGAAAGCTTTCCTGTGCTCTTAGCTGACAAAGCTTGGTTCATGAGCTTTTATTAAACTCCCTGACCCCAAGCATAAATTCCATGTTCTCTAAGGAGGAGGGGAGTGCAGGTCATGTTTGTGTTAATACCTTGTTTTAATATTACTTTCTTATGGGTTGCATTGCTTCCTTACCTACTAAGCTCTATATTTTTAAAAACTCAGTTCCTGACCCTATTCATTACATTTGCCATCAAGTTGGTTACTAGCCTTTATGTGGCTGGCTGTGTCTCCAGCATAACCCACAGATGTTTCTCTCTTACTACCCTATCCCTGCACGCATACTCCCTACTACTTACTCACTATTGGGCAGCATCTCAAGAGCTATATTACCCTCACCTGGATTCCCACCCTGAGAGTTTTGGGGCCCAATCTGCTGTCCTATAAGTCGCTGGATACTTTCATCTTAGAATTCTGTTGCACTGCAATTGTTTCCTTTGCTCTTTCCTACCCTTAGATCCTAGGAATGCTGCTACTTCAAAGACCCCAAAGTCCAAGAAGGGTAGCTGTTTCCTAAAATATCAAGAGATGGTTCTTTGTCAGCTCTGACCAGCTTGGGAAGCTTGATGGCAACCCTGGAAGTATTTATATCCACTTTTGTGAATTTGCTGGGGAAGAGGATATGTCTGTTTATAACAGGACACATAAGTGTATCTACAAAACAGAAGTTCATGGGAAATGTGTATTATGAGAAAAGTATGCATAGGTTTCAAACATTTTTACACCAAAATAAACATCTTTAAATTCTATTTATACATGAACACTATAAATTATCCTCATATGTTATGGAGTTATCACATAATAAGGGGAACATTGTAGATTTCCACTGGGGGAGATTTTTTGATGCAACATTCTTGACTATACAAGAGGATAAAACTTGGTAGAAAAGTGGTATGGTTGGGTCAGTGAGGATCATACATGGGAATTCTGTATAAACAGAAGACAAACTGAAGTAAACTGTCACATAGCATATTATTTTGGATATTTCTGCCTATTTTCAGGGTTCAATGGTGATGCAGAGGAAGAAGTAGATGAATCAGTAAACAGAATTCGAAAAACATTCTGACAAAAAATGATTCAGGACCTGAATTTCTAGAACATGATTAGGTATTATCAAGTAGAAGGAAAGTGGAGAAGGAGGCATGATCATTATTCTCTTATTCTAGTAAAAGTAAATTTACTGAAGAGGTGAGTGAAAAGAGACATAATATATTTTATCCTTCTAATGACTTAAATTATAAAGAATTAAAATAAAATATACTGACAAAATTAAATAATTACTTATTCAGAGATAATAATGATTATAAATTTGTTGCTTATTATATATCTAAACATGAATTTCCATAATTTTTTAAAGGATCAGTCATTCTATGCCAACATGCTTTTCATAGCTTGCTTTCTATTTTAATAAATAAAGATCTGCCTCATTTTTTCATTAACATAATGTAATGATGAAGAGTTAGGAAATATATGGCGATTTACTCTAATAGTTTCTTGTTCCTTTTTAAGTGCTTGTATAAGTCAGTTCTTTTGTTTTTTCCAAAGACCTAAGTCAGTTCTTTTGTGTTCTCCAAAGACTTAGAAGCAATAGTGCATGGGAGGGAGAGGAAGGGAGAGGGAGAGAGGGAGAAATGGAGAGAGAGAGAGAGGGAGAGAGGGAGAGGGAGAGGGGGAAGAAATTTTAAAGCTTTGGCACATGAGATTGTAGGGTCTGGTAAGTTCAAAATCTGCAGGGTAGGGGAGCAGCCTGGGTAACCAGGGAAGAGTTGATGTTGCAGTGTTGTGGTCTCAAGACGGTGGATTTTCTGGAGTATAATACCTTCCTCTTTAAGGGACCTTGGTCTTCTTTCTTGGGTCTTTTAACTGGAGGAGGCCTGTCTATGTTGAGGATCATTATCAGCTTTACCCCAAGTATATAGATTTATGTGTTATTCACATCTAAAAATTATCTTCACCTCAGCATCTAGACTTGTGTTTGACCAAAAGCTGAGTATCCTGAGATAGCCAAATTCAACACATAAAATTAACCATCATTGTGGTTTACAATTTATTTGTTATTATAATACAGAAAACTGTATTTAGGCTATGGTATATAGATATAGATAGAGAAATATAGCTATATCCTATCTTATGTAGGGTATTTTTCTAGAAGTAGAATTGCTGGGAAAAGGAATTTTGTGTTAAGTATGAAAATTATTATCATTCAAAATTACTGCATCAATTTACACTCCAACAGTCTTTGAAATTGCAAAATGTATTTAAAGATTTTTCAGTAATTCTCTGTGACTACTAACCATAGGATATATATTCTTTCATTTATTCACTGTTCAATCCAATATGTAATTATTGAGTGCCTCTATTCTTCAGGCATTAGGGAAGTAATTGTATAATTAAGTCATTGTCCTTAAGAAGCTTAAATCCAGTGGGGGAAATTCATACAATCAGACAATTATACATTATATGAAAGGTGCCACCATAGATATCTGCACAGATACTGTGGCAGCGTGCAGCAAATGCTGTCTCATTTTTCTTAGAGTTTGAGAGCCAGGGGCATCCAAGCTGAGACTTAAAAATTATATGAATGTCTGTGAAAGAGAAAGGAGTGGAGTTAAAAAAGAAACCTTGTATGAGCAAATACTCATAGGTTAGGAATTAGATTGTGTCCCAGGGAACCTATGTGTAGTGTCATATTGTTAGGACACTAAGAAGTCAACTGTGGCAGAAAATGGGGCTTCAGAGTATGTGAGTGACCTTGAAATCTATGTTAATAAGCCTACATTTTATCTATTAGATGATGGGGCATTTTACACAATGTTAGTAAATAATCACCTTCAAATTGCTAATGCAAGGTATGGAGAATGGGTTTGCATGAATAGTGACAAAGTGATGGAGCTGGGGAGACCAATGTTAGAGACAGGTTGAAATGGTAGACATTGACCAAGTAAAGACTCTATCCAGATGAGAGATTATAACTTTACATTGCCTGAAATGGATAATTTCAAGTAACTGATTGATATGATTAACTTTAAATTTTAGAAAGGTAATTCTGACAATGGTATGAAAGTTATATATGAGTAATGGTGGTTGTCAATTTTATTCAACCCTAGTTCATTGTATTTGCCTGACCAAATATCGTTGTAAGAAGTAAAGATAGTTTATCAGTTAGTAAGGAAAATACAATAAACTCAAAATGAAAAGAAAAGAACACTATTTTCTTATAATTTCCTTTTCAGTGTAACAGGTTGTAAGAAGTTTAGGAAATAATATGCCTGTCTTTCAGTTTCTGAGCCAATTGGAAACTATAAAAAGAATCAAAAGTGAAAGAGTAAAGTGTTGAATTTATTACTGATGAATACAAAGCATCCAGGGAGGTGGTTTTTAACTCTTAGACTCTGCATTAGAGAAATGCATACCAGAAGGAATATACAGCAGACACTGAGCAGCAATTTATCTTAAAAGTCAAATTCCTGGGCCACATCATTTCTCTGGAAGGTCAAGGGGCACGGGGGTAATGAAAGAATCATTTCTGAATCTTATTTTTCCTCTTCACTGATTGGGCTTACTCTTAACTCAATAACTGATTAGTAGTGTAGTATCTACCTATTGTACTACAGATCCGGGAGAATGACTCCAACCTTATGAAATCATTCTGTATAATGTAGTGTCCCTACTGACTCTTTTTGTAAAATTGCTTGGAACTGAGACACCTGCCTCCTATAAAAGGCGTTTTCCTCTTAAGCAGTTAATAACCTCAGAGCCAGGCTAGCTCTTGTGGTGTTCAAGCTATGGGAAACCAAACTCAGTTGACTCTTCTGCATTTCTCTGGACTTGAATGCAAACAAATTTGGTGATAGCTGGTCTGGAGGGGCCCTATCCTCAGTGATCCTTTTCAGTGCTCTTATATAGCAGACAGATCAACTCCTCACAGGTTAATTTAGCAAACAGAATTCTATCCTCCAATGCATCACAGACTTCTAAGTGAGATGGCACTCCTTTGTGTATAACAAAAGTCTTCATCTGAGCTTATCCTGTTTACTAACACTTTTATGAATTTATACAGGTTGTCTGCCACCTCCCCACTTTTGCTGTGGGCACTTGAAGTTCAAGATACAGCAGCTGGAGTTCTAAATTACTTTTGCACCTGCAAGAGCCTCAGTCTTTGTTAATGCATCTGAAACTGTGCAGCCTGCACTTTGGGGTTTCCAACATTAGCAACATATGTGTACTTAAATTCACTGCTTATATGAAGCTCAAATTTAACTTGACATCTTGTACTTCTGCTTGCTAAAGCCAACAAGCTTGCTGAACTTGGTTGCTCCAGTTTGTATCCATAAGATGTATCTATCTCCTCCGTGTGCTTAAACCAAAGAAGTCCCTAGAACAACTGATTTTAGCCTCTGTTTTTAATTTAACTCTATGGTAGCTCAAATAATCAGATTGAGGGTACTTCTACCTGCAACTTAAAAATTCACCTGGAGATGAAGTAGCAAGAAACTGACCTGACCTGCTCATGTGAAATATCAAGTGGCGCCCAAAGGCTCCGTATTTCTTTTGTTGCCTACACATGGCAGAAAACAGGTAACAAAATAAAAATTTTTATATACCATTTAATAAAGAATTTTCTGCACAATTTGACAAATTTATTCCCAGTATTATTTTTGTTTGAACCTGATTTGGGATTGTTAATATTTATTCAATCAAAAGTACGGCTCACCCAATCCTCATGGAGGGAGCCACATGCCGTGATCTACCATGTATGATGTGGAGGCTTCTGATACTGAGTACGTGCCTTTTGTGGGTAGGAACATCTTAATTTACCAATAAGCTAAGTGCACAAAAAGCCAGAGAAAGCAAGGAATCTAAGTCCATATCAACCACGGTATAGAAGAGTATGGGTGAGAACAAAGCATTCCTTATTTATAATGAAAAGTAAGGAAAGCTAAAGAGAAGTAATGTGTGTGACAGTATCATGTACCGTATACATGAGGCTTATTTTCAGGGAGAGTAGAAAGTGCTTGACTCTGTAGCCAGTGTATGAGGTAGGGAGAATGTAAAGTCCGCTTCTGCAATGCTGGTTTGAAACCAGACAACTTGGCTTTGAATTCAGGCTTCCTCTTTGATGAGTTGGATAATCTTGTGAAAACTACTTAACTTCTCTGCATTTCAACTTTCTACATTTGGACGGAGAAGCAGAAATAATCTCTCTGAAGTGCTGTTGTGTACATTAAATGAAATAATAAAGGTAAAATACTTACACTAATTCCTAGTGTATGTGTGCAATTATATGATTAAATTGTAATAAATATTATAAGAAATAGTACCTTTCCCTGAATACAAATTTCATTCATTTTTTCATAAGTTCTCTAATTCATTCATTGAGGCATAGAAAATTTTCTGAGGACAACAGTGATGTGCTATGTGATCACCTCACTTGTCCTCCCTTTTCTGGTTCATCACAGAGAGGAATGAAGGAGTAAAGAATTTTTTTTATCTGATAACACTAAATGGTAAAGATAATGGGTAAAGAAGCTGGACATCAAGGCAACAGAAAATTTTCTGAAATATTAATAAGACAGAGACTCAGTAGTTATCTTGCTAAGTGAAAGATAGGAACAGATGTCATTCTATTTGGGAAGCTTATTAAGATGTGATAGTGAAAATGATTCACGGTGCTGGATAACATAGTGTTCAGTGTACATTTAATTAAGATTGCTCTTTGGAAGCTCCATGTGTCTATTCCCACTTTCCAAAATAGTTGCTACTCTAGAGATAACATACCATCTTACCATATTTAGATAGAAAATTTTGATAGCCTTCAATAGCTTTACATAATTAAGAAAATTGGATTTTTTTTTCTCAATTTCTTCTATCCCAAGTAATTTATCAGAGAAATCTTGCCTGGGCTGAAAAACCTGCTTGTTCATATGGAAGGTTTCTACCCCGTGATGTGAAGTGAGAATTTGCAAGGCACTCAGTCTTTCAATTGCTGGTTCACTCCTCAAATGTCTGTATTTCCCAGGACTGAGCTAGCCTGAGGCCAGGATCCAAGAATGTCATTCATTCTCCTAAATGGGTGGCAGGGTCCTAAGTAGGTTGAACCATCTGCCACTGTCTTTCCAGGTTCATTGGCAGGAAGCCAGATGAGAAGCAGAGTAGCTGGAACTGGAACTGGCATTCTCATGTCAGATGCTTGTGTTGCAAGCAGTAACTTAATTCAATGTGCTAAGACACTGGTCCCTCACCTTTCAGTTATTAGCATGAAAATAGCAATTTATTCAACTTCTTTCATTCCCTGCCACCTACACTTCCTAGACTCTAGTGGCCACTGTTCTGCCCTCAACTTCTATATCAACTTTTATTAGTTTTAAAAATTAAGAACATGTAATATTTGTCTTTCTGGGATTGGCTTGTTTTATTTAACATAATGTCCACTAGTTCTGTCCATCCTCATTGTAGCAAATGATGGAATTACATTCCTTTTCATGAATGAACAGTATTTCATTTTGTATATATGCCACAATTTGTTTCAAATAATTGTTTCTATACTGTTCTATTTCCCCCAAAATAGGAGTAATGAATTTTGAAGAGATGGAAATGATAATTACCGGACTTTGATCATTACACATTTGTATACGTGTATCAAGTTGTAATACTATACCTCATAAATACATACAAATAAGTCGATTGAAAGTAAATTTTAAAGATTCACTTATTTATTTTGAAAGAGTTACAGAGAGGGATGGAGAGACAGAGAGGAGATTTTCATCTGCTGGTTTGGCTCTGGGCCAAGCTGAAGCTAGGAGTCAAGAGCTTCATCCATGCCTTCCATGTGGGTGGCAAGGGCCCAAACACTTGGGCCATCTTCTGCTGCTTTCCCAGACATATTAGCAGGGACCTGGATTGAAAGTGGAGCAGCCGGGAAATGAACCAGCACCCATATAGGATGACAACTTCCTACTACGTCTATCCCAAAAGTAAATTTTAAAGATGTTAAAATTGTAATTGATTCCTTTCCTCATTTAATTCATAACCAAGCCTGATTCACTCACTTCCAGCACATCTCTCAATTTTCAATACTAATTTCTTGGAAGAAGTAACTAACACTTTTATCTGAACTATGGCAAAACTTTCTTAACTGGTCTTCCATCGTTGTCCTATAAAACCCTTCTTCCTCAGTATGAAAGGTATTTATTTTCCAAATTGTTAAGATGTGTTTCCCCCAAAAAGGTTGGTTGAGTTTCACAGTTGCAGTACCCCAAATGTGACTTTATCAGTCAATAGAGTCATTGCAGCTGTAACTAACTAAGATGAGGTCATGTTGGAGATAGATGTGCTCCTAATCGAATGTGCCCTTAAGAGAGAATGGAGACACCAGGAAAACACCACTGAGAAGATGGAAACAGATTTAGGATTACATTTTCATAAGTTAAGAAATTATGCAGATCCTAGGATTCGGAAGAAGCAACATAAAGCCTCCTCTAAAGAAGAGAGCATTTCCTGGCCACCACCTTGATTCCAGACATCTAGCCTCTAGAAATACTAGAGAATAAATTTATATTGTTGAAAGTCATTCAATTTATGGCACTTTGTTACAGCATCTTAGGAAACCTATACATACATAAATCAGATTATGTTATTCCTCTGCTTTAAACTCTCAATTGATGTATTTGCTGCCTTACGATGATTGCATGATCTCCATATCTCATTTCTTTCCACTCATCCAAAGCACATCTCTGGCTAATAACCCTCTTATTCCGTACCTTCCAACCATAGTACACATTCTCTTCTCTTCTTCCATGAATGAAATCTTTTATTTATTCAGGGCTCCCATCCTGCCATTCTCTGCATTGGGAAGTCCTCATCATTCAAGTATTAGTTCAAATGAATGTCTTTTAAGAAGTCAACTCTGACAATTCTGTAGTAAGTATCCTCCTAGTCATTTTTATCACATTAGTTTCTTTTCTATTCTTTTTCCCATGCAGTATTATTTTTCATTAATTTTTGTCCTTTACAAGTAGAATGAAAAATGATAATAACTATCTTGTTCAATTTTGTGTTCTTAGAATATAGAAGCCATTTAGTAAATGCCTGTTATTTGGGTGAATAAAATAATTTTATAATAATAATAATAATGGAAAAGGTCAACAAAACATCACATATTGTCAACTTTCTATATATTTTCTTAATCTGTACCTTAGGGCAAGACAAGTCACCTAATTTCTGTCCCACTCATCCCCACTGTCAATGGTACCAGATTTGTGATTTGCTCTTATTTGTCTACTCTTTAAAGCTGCCAACTCACAAAGTGTATACATGGTGTCTGCCTATAATTAAATATTTAATTATAACCATTTTATGGCAGCCTTAACCTTTTTATAACACTCTTACAGTATTACTGCCATTAGAAAGATCCAAAAATTAAATTTTGAGAGTGTGGCTGTCAATAGCAGTGTTTCTTCTTCCTATGTTCCTGTTTCTATTCTGCTATTAGTTTCTGAAAGCAATAATAAAATTTGATAGAATTGTTTTGGGGAATAGTAACAAAGTTTAAAACTGGTTGCTTTTATGAATGAGTAAATCTATAATCTGTACTCATGAAACATAAGGTATCCACTTCACTTTATTTATTTATTTTTATTTTTTGATAGGCAGAGTGGACAGTGAAAGAGAGAGACAGAGAGAAAGGTCTTCCTTTGCCATTGGTTCACCCTCCAATGGCTGCTGGGGCCAGTGCATTGCGCTGATCTGAAGCCAGGAGCCAGGAGCCAGGAGCCAGGTGCTTCTCCTGGTCTCCCATGTGCAGGGCCCAAGCACTTGGGCCATCCTTCACTGAATTCCCGGGCCATAGCAGAGAGCTGGCCTGGAAAAGGGGCAACCGGGACAGAATCTGGTGCCCCAACCGGGACTAGAACCCAGAATGCCAACGCCGCAGGCGGAGGATTAGCCTATTGAGCCATGGCACTGGCCTAACAGATAAGTTTCTTTATGGCCCATCTATACTTAATGATTTGTACTGATTATTTACTTATAACTACTTTACTTATATGACTGAGAATATATCATTTTGTAAAATCTGTATGAAATTGAAGCATTTTACTTCGATTTTGGTTTGATCTATCTGTATATATTTTAACTTCTCCCATAGTATTAATGTCTTATTGAAATGTTTGTCATAATTACAAAGATAATTGAGTCAGATTTCATATCTTGATTTCATAGGGTAAGATATTTGGCCTTTTAAAGTTAAAAGCACATTACCTATTTCTATCGAAACACTGCCTAGAACCTGACTGTGGAAAGTGAATTGATTAAAACGTATGTTATGGGAGCTGGCGCCGTGGCTTACTTAATTAATCCTCTGCCTTGTCGTGCTGGCATCCCATTTGGGCACAGAGTTCTAGTCCCGGTTGCTCCTCTTCCAGTCCAGCTCTCTGCTGTTGCCTGGCAAGGCAGTGGAGGATGGCCCAAGTGTTTGGGCCCCTGCACCTGCATGGTAGGCCAGGAGGAAGCACCTGGCTCCTGGCTTCGGATTGGTGCAGTGCCGGCCGTAGCTGCCATTTGGGGGTGAACCAATGGAAAGAGGACCTTTCTTTCTGTCTGACTCTCTCTCACTATCTAACTCTATCTGTCAAATAAAAAAAAGATGTTATAAATTGAACAATTTATACTACCATTGGGATACTGTATGTATTATGTGTACATCACAAATTGAAACAGAAAACTAAAAAGCAGTAACAGTCAATTTTACCCTTGCAATGAAAGTCTACAGAAGACCGATTTAAAAAAAATTGTGCATTTTACAGTGTGCCTTAATTGTCACAAATGTTTTAAGCAATTAATATATTTAGGGAAATTTTTATTTTTCTTATTTCTCTAATGTTTAGTATTTATTTTTGTTGTAAAAAGTTTTCAATGTCTTTATTCACAAGTGGATATAATAATAGTCAATCTGAATGTTACAGATATAACAGACCAGACTATAAAAAAGTATATGTATAACAAAGGGATTATATTACATAACTGAATCATCAGATATGCATCTTCCTGCCATTACAACTTACTGGGCCCAACTTCACCCTCTGAGTGGACTAACTTTATGATTCTCCCAGAAGTTTTGTGTTAGGCATACTTTCTTTGTACTTCTTTCTGTGATCAAACACTGTAGTGAAAAACTCTGGAAACTGGTGATTTTATATTTGATACAGTATAACACAAAAATGCATTCAATAACCAGCAATAATGTGGGAAGATTTGGGCAATTCTTTTTGAACTACTTAAAATTCAAAGCATTCATACATATTTCAATCTATACTTCTATGAAAGAAACATTTCCAATTAATACTCATTTTGCTACAGCATTGCATTCTAAAGAACATGGACTCCGTAGTTCAACAGTATGTGACTGAATCACTGTTTGCTCATTATGAATTATGTAGCCGTCAATAAATTACTTAGTTTTGTAATGTCTCTGGTCACTTGTCTTTATGCTTCCTAATGCGTCAAGTGATTGGTTAAATGAGTTGATATCTGTACTTCAGTTAAAACTCTGGTTGACATAATGAGTTCCCATATGTGTCATCTGATATGTAGTCGTTTATTTTTAAACGAAGTTACTGACTTACTGTGGTGTTGTCTTATTCTAAATGTGGGCTTCATTTTAGTACTATTGCTAGCATACTTTGAAATATCTTAAATATATTGTTGGTAAAATTAGCACTGAAACAATGATTGGGCTTGCATTTTCGGTAAGAATGATCATCAATATTCAGTCCTAATGTCTAAATTGAAATAAAATATTGCCCTTTCTCCATGTTATTTAACTGCCTTGCTGACACCTTGCACACATTTGTGGGAAGAATGTCCCAGAGGCACTGCACTCAGCAAAAAAGGTTGTGAGTTCTGTTAGCCTGAGGAATGCATGTCTCTAACAGATTGCCAGGAAAGATTAAATGCTGCAGGTAGAACAGCTGCTGGTTCAAACAATTTTGATCTTTTTATATCTTGTATTCATTCCATTTCCAGGTGGAATTGGCCCACTTGTTAAGGAGAGCCGCAGGTAGTCCAGCTGCTGGTTCAGAAAGTGTGGTCTTCTATATGTTTTGTTCATTGTGTTTTGACATAGAATAGGTGCAGTTGTTTTTGCAAAGCCCCCAAGGGAGAGTTTTTACAAAATAGTTTCATAACCTTTTCAAGGAGACAAATATACCTCCCGTTTTTACTCCCTTTGGCAAGTAAAATAGGCCATTCAGGAAATCCCATTGTAAGACTTTTGCCTTGAAATGCATTGAAGAGAGCAGTATATAGTTCAGTAATTTAATCAGGGAATGGATAAATATATATGAAAACTTTTGTGCTCAGCTTTTTCATTTTTTTAAAATCCGGCATTTGGCCAGTACAGTGGAGATGCCTGCATTTGTTTGTGTGTAAGGTTTTTTTATTCATAAAATGCTGAAAAGAATTGTTGGGTCTTTAATACAGGACTTTCCAAAACTCAGAGTGTAGTAGGACTTCATGATTGTGTATATCACAGTATTTTAAGAATTTAAAATCATAAAAATAACATGTATTTTATATGCATATGTTTGATTATGCATATGTTCACAATAATTATCTCCAGATATTGATATCATATGGAGAAAATCCTTGCCCTTAGAGACTAGATGTCATCAAATCAATCCAATTCTAAATTTGATACCCCATCATGTGCATGATTGTTACAACAGATAGAGAAATAACATTCCAGAACATTTATTGTTTTTGTAGTAAACTACTGGTCTATAAGAGATCTATGTGCCAATCTCTTATCTGTATTAGAAGACTTAACTGACAGTAATATTACTTGCACACTTTTGGCATGCTTGAGTCCTTGTAGTTCTCAAATGGCAAATAATATCCAAATCCATTATGATAAAAATCACACAATTAAATAATTTAAATAATGAAAACAATTTTAACTAAACAATAACAGCATAAAACAGTCTACATGTAACTTATTAACACATGTTTTCAAAAGCAAAACTACAATTTAATGAATAGTTGTGACCCATCGTCAATATAGAGAAAGAAGATGATAAAACACAAGGTTTTATCCCTTAGCTGCTTGGAATAGCTGTGTATTCCTAACATAAAGCACAATATATGATATAAATAATTAATACAATAATTAAGACATAAGTAAAGTAATTTCATGCTTTTTGTTAGTTTTTTCATTAAAGAAATTGTTTACTTAGGTGACATCTATCCCTGGAGATAATACTAGACAAATATTTGTCTTTATGATTCTAAGTTTTCTACTCACACCATTTAGAAAAATATTAGCAAGAACATCCTAGAAATGGCAATGTAGCTGTTGTTGAATTAGTACTCCTGCACACAGCAGTTTTAAATACTGTAAAAAATGAAAATTAACTCTCTAGACGCACTGAATGATGTCTGAACCCAGCAGATACTAGGAGATAATCGATCTTGACAAGTGGCAGGCATTTGACATAATGGTTAAAATGCTGCTTGTGATATTTGCATCCCATGTTGCCGTGCCTGGGTTTGAGATCCAGCTCTTTCCTCAGTTCCACCTTCCTACTATGTGTACCTCGAGAGGAAGCAGTTAATAACTTAAGTATTTGGGTCCCTGTCACCCACATGGGAGAACTAGGGTTGGGTTCCTGGCTCCCAGCATTCACCTGATCTATCCATGGCCTTTGTGGCCTCTTGGGGAGCAAGCCTGAAAATGTCACTTACCCCCCCCCCCTCTATTTCAAGTAAAAAAAAATAGAAATAAATCAGGCAAGGGAAAGCTGAGAATATTGAGTATTACATTTTTCAATAGATTAAAGGAAGATCTCAGTTAGCAATTGGCATTTGGTAAAGACTTGAATAAGAAGAATCAGGGGAGAAAGATATGGATATATTAAAGGAAAATATTTTTCAAAGAGAAAGGGCCAGTGGGAGTACCTGATTTGGAAACACATGTACGAGTAACACTAGTGAGGCAAGTGTGGCTAGAAAAGAGTGGACAGGAGACAAACATAGGAAAGACTGCCAGGAAGTACAATTGACTTGGGTTTGGTTAAATATTATGTCTGACTTTTTCTCTGAGGAAAGCAGGCAGCTGTTGCAGTGTTTAAAATGAGGAATGGCTTTGGCCAACATGCACTTTGAGAAACAGTCTCCAAATCGCTCAACTAAGAATGGACTATGGGAGCATTAAGAGTAAATGCAAGGACATGCTAGGAATCTATTGAATAAAGACAAGACACAATGAAATTTCTTCTTGTAGGATGGCGTGAGAGAGTGAAATACTGTTTGCTTTTTTGGATTTTAACATAGCCAGTTTGGATCAATTTGTTGAAGGTCTAAGACTTCTCACCTATGACTTCAACATTATGCATCCCAGCAAAATATTGGAGTTGGTTCTGACAGTTTATCTATCTGTTGGGGCTACTGGCTTTCTGTGGGAGTAAGAATTATTAGGTGGAGAATTAATTCTAATTTAAAATTCTTTTACACCCTGGTATCAGAGTATTGGAGTACATTCATTTTATTTATACACAAATTTGAAGCATAGTTTTGTCCTGGACATATATGTGAATGTAGGAAATTAACTAAACCTCCCTAAATGTCAGCTTTCTCTTCTGCAAAGTGGAGATAATTACAACCTCTCTTTAACTGGTTTGAGAAAAATTATGAGATAAAATATGTAAAATCCTTATACTCATTTTGTCACTATTGTTGTCTTCATCATATCTTTATAATAAAATTATAAGTAGTATCATATGTGGAATTCTGACAACATAGAGGAAACAGCATCTGCTTATTTCAATAAAGATATCTTAGTTTGAAATAAGTCTGTATATCATAATAAGATAAATATGCACACATATATGCAAAATCAGATTCCAAGGAAAGCATGTCTTAAAAATGTAGTAGGTGATACATCACCTTAAATTCTTTAAATTTGTATTACTTGACATTATTATGTATTTATTATTGAAGAATATATAACTCCTAAATTCCCCATATTTTCAGGAATACTTACATATATTTATAAGATTTTTCCCACTGCATTTCATCTCTAAGCTTTACTTGAGAAAGGGCAAATGTGACTTTCTGATGACAGTATGAGGTTTTGAAGAGGTGTGAACAGAATGATTAAATACTACTTGACTAAGAAGATATATTCAGCGATGGCTCACACCTCTTCAATCGCTCTTATAAATCTTTAAGAGTGACCCTTCTGAAACAACACTGCCATTTCTGTTAAGCACAGTTGATATAATAAAGGAGAATAAATGGTTTTATTTCTTATACTATTAAAAGTCATTTTATGAATTCTTTCTAGTTTGGAGACTAAATAATAAACACTAAATATAAATTTATCCTATAAGTACTTCAAGTCTATAATATACTGAAGATGTACCAAAAATCTCAATGGACACTTTTACTTCCAATTGTCTATATTTGATCTTTTTTTTTTAAAAAAAAAAAACCTTTGTTTACTCATTTTTATTTATCTGAAAGTCAAAAAGACACAGAAAAATACAAAGAGAGTTTTCATCTGCCAGTTCAATTCAGAAATGCCTGGCTAAAGCTGAAGACAGGAGACAGGAACTCCATCTACCATGTGGGTGACAGGGACTCGCATACTTGGACCATTGTCTGCTACCTCCCAGATGCAGTAGAAAGATGCAGGAAGGGTCAAGCCTAGGAACTCTTATATGGAATGCATGCATCCCAGGCAGAAGCTTAACTCTGCCACAAGACCGCTCCTCCTGGCATCCTTTTGATAATTTTATGTGATATTTGCAATTAGAGCAGTTACCTAATGAATTCACTGGTAGTAGAAATGCATTGGCTCTTGGTTTATTTCCTGAAGCAAGAAGGCTAATTACATTTGGTTTATCTGAAAAGCTAAAAGCAGCATAATCGATTGTAAAACTATATAGTCCTTTTCAGAATTCAGACATAATATTTGACTCAAGAGCTTCCTGCATCAATGAATTTCATTAGCAGTTACAATTTTGTTTTGGAAACAAACCAATTCTTTTGGATACTTGCATATATTCACCTTTTTATAGGAATAGATAGATTTTTATGAGTTAAAAAGCCACAAACTTATTTTATGTTATAAAATAATGAATTTTGTTTCTTTAAAATCATCCATAACTCCATTAATTTAAGAAATAAAAAGTTAATCCTAGGTATTATTAAGAATGACTATTTTTATGTTTTCTATGTCTCACTAATTCTGAAATATTTTTGATCAAAATGCTTTTGGAGATAGTCATGGCTTTCTTCCTAAACAAAATACAAACTATCTTTGAATTTCTATTACACTGCCTCAAAAATAAATATATGTTTTTTCAAACGTTGAAGATTTATTTTCTATTCCCAGGGTATGTCCTAAATTGTTAATATATCCCATGTTCTCTAATCTTTTCTGAATTTTTGCAGTAATCAATTACTCCTGCTCTCTTTATCCGTATTTAACATTCTTTCACAACTTCTCCTCACATCAATATTTTTGCATTGTCTATTTTCTTCGGCTTAATATATTTAAACTGCAATTCTGTTAGATAAAACCACTGACTCTAGACAACATACTATATCCTTCTCTCTGTTCAGTTAACTTCTCTGTAGATTGCTCACTTACTCCTTAATCAACCAAATCTTAAATTTCTTTTAACGCTTCACCCAAAGCATTCTCATTCAAATAAAGTTCTTCAATTTTTCTAAATATCGAGACATGCTTTTTATTTTTTATCTTTCACTCATTTATGAAACCATCATGACTCTTTAATTTTATGAGATAAAACTCTCTCCACACACCTTTTGTGTCTCTGGCTATTATCTATGATTCCTTGGCATGCTTTCTGTGCTTTGCCTTCTCTGTGTGGAATATTGGGGTACTCTAAGATTGGTCTTAGAAATTCTTTTCTTCTATAGACTTTCCTCAGGCAATACTAAGTACATTTATGAGTTCAAGTGTAGTTTTACAAAATGATCTAAGTATCACTGTTCCTCTAGTCAGGGAGTGAAAACTATTATGCAGATAATCAAACAAATAGCATTACTTAGCTCATCTCAAAGTCGATCAGCGTATGCTTTAATATTTTTCACTTTTGTGGTGGGCATTTGGTACATCAGTTAAGAGGTTGCTTGTATAGCCTGCATGCCATATCAGAGTGTTTAGATTTGAGTTTCAACTCTATTTCCAATTCGAACTTCCTGCAGTAACCCATACAGAGTGACATAAGATTGAAGGGGTTGCTTTTTGCCATAATTGAAGACAAGTCAGCAAATTTCCTTGATGCACAGCTTTACACTCATAAATTCCAGTCACATGTGATTTTTCAGCTGCTTTTGCCAAACACTAGGCTAAATCTCTGGTTGATCTTTTCTTTATGTCCTGGGATTGCTTTAACTATTAATCTTTAATCTTTGCCTCAACATCCCTTACAAGCAGCTAGGGCGACTCATTTGGGGTAGAGCCTGCAGCCCTTTTCAAGGACCAAGAGGCAATCTTGTGGCAAACTCTATGCCTGGCTTCAGGTTTCAAACTTCTTGGCAGCTGCACTCTGAAAACTTGTAGCTTCCCCTTCATTTCTGTGAAACAAGCCCCCTACTCAGAAGGCTTAGTAAAATCAGACCATACCCACTGAGGAGGATAATATTTCTTGAGATTGCCAATCTGCTATTGTGTTCGCCTGTACACAGAATAGTCTTTTTCTTTCCTTTATCCCTTAACCTTGTTAGTATATTGATTCAGCACCGAGGACAGCAACCAACCTTTTGGTAATGTAATTTATCCTGAGAGGTGGCAGATGATGGACCAAGTACTTGGGTCCTTGCGACCCACATGGGTAATGTGAGTAGAGTTTCGTTCTCTTGTTTTCAGATCAACTCAGCTCATTGTTGCTGGCATTTGGGGAGTGGACCAGCAGATGGAAGACATCTCTCACTTTTGCTCTGCCTTTCAAGTAAAATTTTTAAAAGAGCTTCACTTTTAAAAATGAAAACAAATGTGGTGGGATAAAGTAAATTTTCTTCTTCTTGGGAAATGATAAAAATTATCTAGAAAGTTTAACTTCTAAATTTATAAAAATTAAAATACTCTACTCCAAAAAGATGAAAAACCGGTCCTCATTTTTTAACCAAATATACAAACAGCCGACATAATACTGCAGCCTGACAGCTGAGAAGCTCTTCTTTGTGGGATTCTCTCTATCCATACCCATGAAGTATAATATCCATCCAGGGATCTAGCTTTGTGAGCCTCCAAATGCAGTTATAGCTTTAATTTTAAAATAGGAATAGGAGTTAGGAGTTGGCTTTGTGGCATAGCACATTAAGTGTTGCCACCTGATGCTGACATCCCCTATGGATGACAGTTTGAGTCCCGGCTACTCCATTTCCAGTTCAGCTCCTTGCTAGTTCACATAGAAAAGCAGAAGAAGATGGCCAAATTACTTGGGCCCTTGCACCAACGTGGGAGACCCAGATGAAACTCCTGGCTGCTGACTGCAACCTGGTCCAGCACTGGCAATTGCAACCAATTGGGGAGTGAACCAGAAAGATCTGTCTATCTGTCCTCCTCTCTCTGTAACTCTGTCTTTCAAATAAAGTAAACCTTAAAAATATTTAGGAATAAAAATTTAAAATTCCTTTCTACATATTTTGACAATGATAGGGCAAAGGCCTGTTCAGAATTTTCATGTAGGAAATGAAATTTAATAATCCATAAGTTCAGAGATAAGTCAATCGTTGATGCAAAAATAAGAAGTGGCATTGAATACTACTGGATGTTTATGTTTTCAGTGTGAATATAAAATAATATAGTTATTTCACAAGATAATTTTCAATGTTATAGAGAATTTCACCTTTGCTTTTTAGTAATAAGAATTTACAGAGTGATGTGTCTCTCTTTTTTTAGTTGGGGTCAGTTTTCTTATTGATAATATGGAGACAATGAAATAGTCCTCATATTATTTTAGGAATAAGTAAAACAATTTACTTTAAACCTTTAGTTTTTGTGCTTCTGTGGCTGAGAAGCTCACTAAATTTTTGTTGATGTTCTTTGCTTTCTCATTTTGGTCGTCTCCCGTTCCTCTGCTCTTTGATGCCAGTGTCTGCCAATATTTGCTGTTCTCTGCTTCTCTTTTTCTCATTTATCAATTTATTGACCTATTGGGGTATTTACTGATTGATTAAGCTATCTATAATTTTACAGGGCTATGTTATTCAGTAAAATCTTTCATGACAACATAGTATGGTTTTGTGATCTCATTAGAAAGGAATAAAAGAGAACATTAGAATGAGTTCCTTCCGAAATTACTGGTTAAAGAGCACAAACCATGATGTCAGAAGGAGCTGAGTTTGAAACTCACTTTACTATTCTAACTTTGGGAAAAGTATATTACTTTCAAAGTCTTTATGTGAGAAATTAAAATTAAAAATGTATATGAGGTACTTGTGATGTTCACAAAACCTTATTTATAGATAACAAAATCCAGAATAAATGCTAGTTATTATTTTCATTGTCACTCCTGAAACTAATAGATTCATGACACATCTGAAAATTCCTTATTCTGTCTTGCTGATTTTAACAAAACCAAGAGATACTGGAAATACAATGGTAGTTATGTAATTTGAATATCACACTTATAATTAGTGTAGTGTTTTTAAGGCTTTTAAGAAAGCAATGGCTTCCATAATGTCTGAGAAAAGTCACAATTTTAGTTCCCTAGATTTATTGCTTTAATTAATGAAAATCTGAAAGTTCTAGAGAGACTTAGCCAAGGTCTGCTTCTTTAAATCCATACCAATTCCCTCATTTATTTTTGATTTATCATAACATGGGATTTTTATACCTCGCTACTTGAAAAGTTAAATTAAATTGCTTAGCCTACACTTATTGTCCTGTCCCAGACTCCCTGCCCAGTGGGCTTGTAATATCACAGACTTAAGCTTCCTATTAAAAACAAAATGGGATTTAATTAAAATTTAAATTAAAGGAGAGGAGTTTATAAAATATGTATATTGCACTATTTTATATGATTCTCACAGTTTCTGTGATAAAAAGAAATTTTCGCAATGCTTCCTACTGTGAGCAGTAAAGTGACACATTAAAGAAATGATAAATGCCTTACATTACCATTTCCCCTTTTGTCTCATTGATTTTCATATAACCCTTTTACTTGGGACACACTTTTTTTAAAGTGATTTTATAAGGGAAGAATAGAAAACATTTGATCATTAAGTGCGATTGACATTCCATTACCTACCATAGATTGGCTTTAATTATTTCAAGGGTTGGAGTGAACAGTAGCATTATTAGTAAAATCATGTTATTCATAATTATAAATATTAAAGACCACAAATAAATTAAAATTTACTGGAAGGGTTTTTCTTTTTTCTTCCAGTATTCAAAAACAAATTTCTCTTCTGTATGTATCTATTTCTTATTCTTTTAAAATATTATTGATTTAAAATTATAGCTTAACTATGATATAGTAATACTTTTAAAAAAAATTTTTAACAGGCAGAGTGGACAGTGAGAGAGAGAGAAAGATCTTCCATTTTCTGTTGGTTCACCTCCCAGTGGCCGCTGAGGCTGGGGCACTGTGGCTGGCACACCGCTCTGATCCATAGCCAGGAGCCAGGTGTTTCTCCTGGTCTCCCTTGCGGGTTCAGGGCCCAAGCACTTGGGCCATTCTCCACTGCACTCCTGGGCCATAGCAGAGAGCTGGACTGGAAGAGGGGCAACCGGGACAGAATCCGGTGCCCCAACCGGGACTAGAACCCGGGTGCCCACGCCATAGGTGGAGGATTAGCCTATTGAGCCTATGGCGCTGGTGATAGAGTAATATTTGATATCATATGTTATATACCTAACACACACAGAGGAAAAAATATATACATATATATACATATATATTCTAAATGACATCTATCCTTATTCAATATATAGCTTAAATATCACTGATACACTGTTACCTGACCATATTAAAAATGTAACTGAATAGGCCAGCGCCGTGGCTCAACAGGCTAATCCTCCGCCTTGCGGCGCCGGCACACCGGGTTCTAGTCGCGGTTGGGGCATCGGATTCTGTCCCGGTTGCCCCTCTTCCAGGCCAGCTCTCTGCTGTGGCCCGGGAGTGCAGTGGAGGATGGCCCAAGTGCTTGGGCCCTGCACCCCACGGGAGACCAGGAAAAGCACCTGGCACCTGGCTCCTGCCATTGGATGAGCGCGGTGCGCCGGCCGCAGCACGCCGGCCGCAGCGGCCAATGGAGGGTGAACCAACAGCAAAAGGAAGACCTTTCTCTCTGTCTCTCTCTCTCACTGTCCACTCTGCCTGTCAAAAAAAAAAAAATGTAACTGAATATATATTCAAACCAAGCAAACTTTAAAAAACCCAGGTTTCATAGTCTTTTACCAGACACTCTGGTAAGCTTTTGTTGTATTATTTCAATAGCACTTTCAATAACCCTATGTCTTGGGTTGTGTCATTACCGTGTTTTACAATTAAAAAAAAAAATTGAAGCAGGATTGGCATCTGGTGTGCTGCTGTTATCCCATTTGGGTGCCAGTTCACATCCTGGCTGCTCCTCTTCCTATCCAGCTCTCTGCTAATGGCCTGGGAAAGCAGTGAAAAGTGACCCAAGTGCTTGGGCTCCTGAACATATATGAGAGACCCAGAAGAAATTCCTGGCTCCTGGCTTTGGATAGCGTCAGCTGTGGCTGTTGTGGCCATTTGGGGAGTGAACCAGTGGATGGAAGACATTTTTCTCTCTCTCTATGCCTCTCTCTGTTTGTAACTCTACCTCACAAGTAAATAAATAAGATCTTTTTAAAATTGAAGCATAGAAATACTCAAAAAGACACCCAAGGGAACAGAGCTAGAAAAAGAGACCCAGGATCAAGACCAGGATGTGGGTCCAGCGCCTTAACAATCGTGACACTTTATTGCTATGGTATAAAATGTATGAAGTGTAACAATATAAATAGACTTTAGGCAGTTAGCTTGCTTTCCAAACATGAGGCATCCTTTGTATTTTCTATATTTTAGTACCAAATAGAAAATATCACTTCCATACTTTAGTAGTTAATCACTGAACCTTAAAACTTAGCACACTATATAAAATTATGCATTCTGAGAAGAAAAATGAGATTGCAGGTTTAAAACCTATATAGAATAGACATTAATACACCTGAAAATGTTGTTAATGCTTGGATTTGGTTTCAAAGGTTTATTCTGCTAGATTTATTATCCGGACACAGAGAGAAGAGCTCCGACATAACTCATCCAAAAGCTGGAATGGAAAATAATTGTTTCTTGTCTTGCACTCCATCATGCCACATCTTTCAATAAAATAGTGAAAGAGGTACTAAATCAAAGACTACAGCAGAAGACTTTCATTTTGGTATGTACCACCAATACTAAAGCCCACTAAGTTTGAGTCCATTTCTCAGTATGGACTATCCCATGCATTCCATCTCGTGTCCCTAATTGGTAGCAGGGACCCAAGCACTTGAGTCATCAGCGAGAAGCTGGATCAAAAGCAGAGTAGCCAGGACTCTAACCAAGTCCCTCTGATATGGTATGTAGATGTCCCAATAGTCACTTAACCTTTTATGCCAAAATAATCACCCACCACAAACTTTTTGAAATCTTTTCACATATATACATCATCTATGGTTACACTACTGTGCAATGGGACCCCAGAACTTATTTCTGTTATCAAAAAATAGCTTAGTACCTGTTTATCAATGTTTTCCCATTTCTTCCTCTCCCATGCTTCCCTAGGATCCAGTAACTACTATTGCATTCTGAATTTCTATGCAATCAACTTTTTTCATATTGCACAAAAGATTGAAATTTGCTATTTGTCTTTCTGTACCTGGAATAGTTCACTTAATATAAAGATCTGGATTTCCAGCCATTGTCTGAAATTATAAAGACAAATTACTTGATATCCAAGTTGCATTTTAGAAAATTATTTTTTTAACTTATTGATCCAATTTCTTCAATAAATTCTTGATTATACTGATGATCACTTTTTCTTTGTATGAGTTGTGGTAGTTTGTGCTTTTCAAAGATGGTTCACTTTTTTTTAACTTATCAAATGTGTGGACATAAAATTGTTTTAAATATTATAAGATCAGACCCATTTTTAATTTCATTTCTGATAGTAGTAATGTGTTCTTTTTTTTTTCTTCTGAAGAATGTTTATCATAGCTGTTTTCACTTGTTAAAATGTTTTTTAAATCCCACATTTCTTTTTGATGTCTTCTTAGCATTTACATTTCTCTACTATCAGTACCCATTTGTTTCTGTACATTTCATAATATTTTCATGAGAATGCTTAACATATTAATAATAGATATCTTAAATTTCCTGTTTAAAATTTCCAACTTCTGTGTCAATTCTGATTATTTTTTAAAGATTTATTTTATTTATTTGAAAGTCAGAGTTACACAGAGAGGGGAGGGTCAGAGAGAGAGAGAGGTCTTCCATCTACTGGTTCATTCCCCAACTGGCCGCAATGGCTGGATCTGTGCCGATCTGAAGCCAGGAGCCAGGAGCTTCTTCCAGCTCTCCCACACGGATGCAGGGGCCAAGCATTTAGGCCATCTACTGCTTTCTCAGGCCACAGTAGAGAGCTGGATCTGAAGAGGAGCAGCCGAGACTCCAACCGGCACCTGTATGGGTTGGCCTTACCTGCTACGCTTTACCTGCTACGGTCTTACCTGCTATGCCACAGCACCAGCCCCTACTTCTGATTTTGATTCTAATTCTTGTTATTTCAGTCCATATCTTAGCATGCCTTTTGCTAGACCCCATAAGGTTTTGTTGAATCCTAAACAAATTGTTATCAGGTACAGAAACTGACATGAATTGGTA
Source organism: Sylvilagus floridanus (assembly GCA_949820135.1). NCBI lineage: Eukaryota > Metazoa > Chordata > Mammalia > Lagomorpha > Leporidae > Sylvilagus > Sylvilagus floridanus. The sequence continues at coordinate 28,394,686 of OX463242.1, read as the reverse complement.
TTTACTGTGAAGTTTTAATCTGGCTAGGAGATGGACTGATTAGTGTTTGCTGTAGCTATAGGATTAAGAGAACAAAAGTTACTATGGAAAGCTTGTTCTGGTCTCTCTTGACTTTACTCCTCCACTCATATTCCTCCTCGGTGATGATCAGTGTCTTAAAGTTCTTTCATTTGCAAACCATGAAATTATTAAAGATTTTATTACAGCTTGTTAATATTCTGTTTAAAGAATATATACCTTTTCATTTTAGATTTTATAATTGACATCTTGAAAAATACAAGGGATAATGAAGATACTGAGGTATTGTTTATAATTCTTATCTGTTTAAGTTTATTTTGAAATCTCTTTGCTAATTATGCTAAATGTTTCTAGATCTTTAACATTTTTTGCAAAGAAACTAGGAACTTATTACACACAGGTATTCAGCATTTTATTGAGAGTTCATAGCCTGTAAGTTTTTTTGCAAACCACATTTCTGCCTTAGGAAATTCATTGAGGACTATGAATCATTCGGCAATTACATAATGAATTATTGGAATGCATGGAATGTGATGTGCTGTCTTCCACATGTTCTGTAGCTTTACATGACAGAATAATTTTTATATATTTTAAGTGACAATTGATGATCCAAACTCAAGTTCATGTGTTCAAATACATAAATGAAATGAATAACTGAGGAGAATTATATTACTCATAATTCTATGCTCCTTCCTATGTATAGCAGAAAGAGAGTTCATCAAAGAACACCAACTAACAAGTAATTTCTCCAGGAGAACTGGAAAAGCAGGTTTGCATACTACATCATCATGAGAGCTACAGAAACTAAATGAAACCATGAAATTTCCATTTTCTATAGGCTCTGCCACAGATAAATGGGTGTGATCACACATAACATTGATGATGAAGACTGGACACAAGTGCTGATACTGCCTCTGTGTCAAAGATAGTTATGTTAATTCCAGTGTATGGAAATTGACCAATATTTTCTAGCCTGCTACCTCATGCAGCTTTCTTCTTCATGTCATTCAACTGAAAAAATTATAAAACATAGAGGTCTCTAATAGAGGAATTTTGGTTACATGTCTGCACTCCACTGCAAGTAATGTTGCAGAGCAAATTCTAGCTTCTGCTTCAGGAAGGAAACACCAATTATGTGCAAAGTTTCAATGAATATGAATATACCTTTGTATTCAGAGGTGAGTTGAATTTGAACATTTGCAAGAGATGATGTTTTGTAATACCTAGATGATTGGAATTTATTTTGCTTTGGATGTTAGAGAAATATTGATTTTAAGATATTTAATACATGAAAAATGCAGAAGTCTTAAAATCAATTAAATAAGATGATAACATCATTATTTTCTAATTTGTTGAATTAAGAAATTAAAAGCCTGGCAATGAAGTTATTTCCATAGCATGTGAGTTGTGAAGTCCAAAGAATTGTCTGCTACAGATAAATACAATTTCAGGTTAAGCACATTGATTTATACTCTTTAAAGGATCAAATGTGGATATAAAAGTCTTGTATTAAAATTTTCCATTATCTGCAGATAAATGAAGACAGATTTCCTAGTGTATTTGGTACATGGATATTGGGTTGAGACTTTGGATGCCTTTTATAATGTACATGGAGTTTAATAATCTCAGTGTGCAATTATCTTTCCTAAGTAGCTAGCAGATAAATGTCTAAATAAATGGAATAAACCTCTATGACCTCAAGATAGAAGAAAAAAATATAACTGCATTATCAACTGAGAAGTATATTTTATTCTTTATAGAAGTTATCTATTTTAGCAATTACCTGTCACATGCTAGGATGAAAAGATGAAAATGGAGTCAGAGAGAAGTAAGATTCTAGAGAGTTTTTCATAGATACAAAAGACCTTGCATAATTGAAATTTTTAGGCAAGAGAGAATGATCTGAAATTGATCTTTCTGGCTATAAAATTGACAGACTTTTTCTTGAGAATTAAATGCTTGATTAAATGGTGAATCTCAAGAGATAGACTAAGAAATTATCATTTCCAATATTTTCATGCATCTTTCCATATTTTGAAGCATCTATTTGTGAATCCTGGATACTTGCTTTATAATATGATTTGTTAAATAAATTGTGACATGGAAATAAAATAGTTATGGATGATTTGTCTTAAAAGACAAAAATTTACATAACTTTAAACTACTGAAGGGTAATGAAACACAAATAGTGTAACCTTAATGGATTTGTATCCTAGAATCTGATGTTTATATGCTACTCATTATTAAATCATAATGTAAAATAATTGCATAAAATAGGAGAGAAGAAAAGAAGTGGAGGAGAGAGGGGAATGGTAATTTTTTGTTCCACCTCAAAACATAAGAATCCATTGATTTAAATTTTTTATGTATAAAATAATCTAAAATTGTTATTCATTCCTTAAATCTTTCAAGAATAGATGGAGGAATAGACATTTGGGATAATAATTAAGTTGTTTCTTGAGACATGCACATCTCACATCAGAGTGCCTCTGTTTGAGTCCTATTTCCAGCTCTCTGTTAATGTGCACCCTGGGACGTGGCAGATGGCAACTCAGGTAGTTGGGACCCAGACACCACATGAAAGACTATGATTGAGTTTTCAATTTCTAGCTTCGGGGCCAGTGCCGTGGCTCACTTGGTTAATCCTCCACCTGCAGTGCCGGCATCCCATGTGGGCACCAGGTTCTCCTCCTGGTTGCTTCTCTTCCAGTCCATCTCTCTGCTGTGGCCCAAGTGCTTAGGCGGCCTGCACCTGCATGGGAGACCAGGAGGAAGCACCTGGCTCCTTGCTTCCAATCGGTGCAGCGCCGGCCATGGCGGCCATTTGCGGGGTGAACCAACGGAAGGGAGACTTTTCTCTTGTCTCTCTCTCTCACTGTCTAACTCTGTCAGATTTTTTTTCTAGCTTTTATCTGATTCAGCCCTCTTTGTTGAAGGCATTGAGGAAGAAGGGAGGTAGAGGGGAAATCACTGTCTCTCCCCCTCGCTCTCTCTTCCTTTCAAATAAATAATTTTGAAAATTAATAAATAGATAGTAATGCTTTTAAAAAGATGAGATGCTTCCACTGCATGAACTATGTAAGACAATGCAGCATGAAATCAAGTGATTAGTAAAGTGGTTTCATCTCATGGATTGTGACCTTACAGGGACAGACTTGGCACTGCTGAATGAGTGACTTCAAAATATGGAAAATAGAATTAAACTATTAGCTTATTTTAGTGCAATGAAAACATGATATCCATACAGAGTTTTCCATAACAGGCATTTTCTGTGAACTTTTTGATGATACCTTATACTATCCAGGAGAAGATGCTTTGCATGTTCTCTTCCAAACTTTCTAATAACTATTCTAATAAAAGTTCCAAACCAGGAGTCACTGTGTACCTATATCCCATGTGGGATCTGTCCTTAATATGTTATCTAATGTGAAGTAACGCTGTAACTAGTGCTGAAACAATATTTTTACACTTTGTGTTTCTGTGTAGATGCAAACTGATGAAAATTTTTACTTAATACATACTGAACCGATCTTCTCTATATAAAGATAATCGAAAAGGAAAAAAAAAAAAAAAGAAAAACTCAGTGTTACATTGGAAGCTGCATCAAAAAAATTAATCAGTTTCAAATGTATATATATATATATATATATATATATATATATATATATATTTCATGTAGGATCTCTGTCCTTAATGTGCTGTACAATGTGACTCAATGCTAAAACGAGAACTCAAAGAGTATATTTCACTTTGTGTTACTATATGAGGGCAAAGGGACGAATTCATTACTTAACACATGCTAAATTGATCACATATATACAATGAGAATTGAAAATGAATCTGGATGTGAACGAAAGGGTGGAGGGAGCGGGCAAGGGGGGAGGGTTGCGGGGGAAGAGGGCAAATATGGGGGGAAAGCCATTGTAATCCATAAGTCGTACCTTGGAAATTTATATCCTAAATAAAAGTTAAAAAAAAAAGGAAGAAAAAAAGAAAATCACACACACACACACACACACACACACACACACACACAAAAAGTTCCAAAAACTTTCTAATAATAAAGATGATGTGTTGTGTGTAGCTGTCACGCATGCTCTAGAATTTTGAAAAAGCAGTATTTCAGCTTGGAATGCTGCAAATGAATCACCACAAAGACTTACTGTAGGAAATGAAATCACATCTACTTGGTCCCATACAGATACCATATAGGTTTCTGTAGATGGAGCAAAGACCTACCAGAAGATGAGTTCAGCTAAGAGAGACCTCCTGCTCAGGTGACTCAATGTTCACTAGAACAGTTACAACTTCCCATCCTTTGATTCAGTTTCCACAGCCTCTATAATCTCTGATATTGGTCATACAAATCTTGGGGAGTTTCCAGGTGCTGAGTCTCTTCCTCCGTTTGCAGTTAGGGTCACTTGTCCAGGCTTCACAGATGTGCTCTAATGCCATGCCCCCCTCTTCTCCAACATTTCATCCTGAGAGATTCTCCAGAGTAAGGGACACACTGATCTTCCTTTTCCATATTTCATATTGTTGCAGTAAGAACTCTTAACTGAATTCTCCAAAATTCTCCCATTTGGATTAATTGGAGGTATTTCTGCACTTGAAGCAGCCAGAGGAGTCAGTGTTGTGGCACAGTGGATAAAGCCACCACCTGTGACATTTGCACTCCATATGGGTACTTGTTTAAGTCATGCTGCTCCACTTCTGATTCAGCTCCTTGCTAATGCACCTGGAAAGGCAGCAGAAGATGGCCAAAATGCTTGGGTCCTTGCACCCTAGGGAAGACCTGAAAGAAGCCCCTGGCTCCTAGCTTCAGATTGGCTCACTCTGCTGTTGCAATTTACTCTCAATGATTTTGAAACATATATATATATATATATATGTATATGATTTACCATATTCACCACTCTGTTGACTCTTGCATATTGAATACAACTCTGTTTTTGTGATTTGAGTAAAGGAGTGTCTATATTCTCTGTAAAGGAAGTATGGGAATGATGATAATTTCATTCTAATATATAATGTACTTAGGATAGTATTATATAAAGCAGAGGTGGATTTTTGTCTCTTCAGAACAGATAGTCTTTTCGTTTCTTCAGAGCTGGAGAGACTTCTGAAAAACTGGGTAATATATACCATGTGGAAAATGACAAAGGTGATTTAACAGAGGGTAATGCTGCAAAGATAATTGGAAAATATTGACTGTAAAATTAGCGTAAAAGAACGGTTCTAGCATATGAAAACAGAATCCTAGTTATATACAATTTATGAATTTAGGGTTCCTGTAGAGCAGCTAAGGTGATCTGTTATTAAAATCCCATTCCATTATGGAGTCAATTTTTTTTTGTAAATTTTCATAGAAAACTTTACTGTTCTGCACTATGGTTCTTACAGATCCCTAACATGCTAGAGCTGCCATGAAGTCTATATCTGTAACCTCCTCCACTCACAGAGTCTACTTGCAACTCTCCTTTCTGTTTAGAGGTCCTTATATCTCGGGTTCTCAGAATAATAATTATTCATACTAGAAAACTCTCAACCACAGAGTCTCAAAACTTACACATGCTGGACATTTACCTTCCCGTTTGTTTCCAAGTGTATGATTTAACGGTTGCCCCTCTTCATATGGCTTTTACTCTGGCTTGACTTCCGAACTCATCCCTTTCATCTCCTCTGGAACTTGATTTTCTGATTAAGCCTTAAAAATTCTTCCTGACTTTAGTCATATTTCCCTCAGCATAGGTAGAAATATGAACAAATGTGAAACATGCATAAAAAGCATAGCACATTTTTATCCAAATCTATTTTATTATTTAGGTACAGTTTTCTCTCCATCTTCCTTTTTAACGGATCTCCCACTCAAGTTAAGTTCTGAGCCTTTGCCTGTTCTTTGATCCTAATATTGTGTATACTAATCTCATTAAAGTCAATTAAATTAAAATTCATTAAAACTAATCTCATTAAAATCACTACGTCTTCCTTGCAGTTCTCTCAAACAGCTGCGTCTCAGTTCTGTTTTGCTGGTTTCTCTGAGACACTTGACACCTTTGGCAAGATTCTGCCTTGCAATGCTTTCATATCACACTTATAAATCTTTGACACCTGAATTATAGTCTAAAGAAGACTATAAATTCTGGTTTACATCGAGTTTCTTTCTTATGCCCTGATTCTATTTGCCACACTCTCTCTGGGTAACATTAGGCACTCCCATTACTTCAGCCACTTTATAATCTATAGATCCTGAAATGTGTTACAATAAATACACTCCTCTCTTTCTCTGGATGTTGTTATGTGATCCTCTTCAGGGCTTCTTCACTTGAATGCTTTAAAGGATTTAATATACTGTTTTAAAAATTGAACTCATTCATTGTCTTGTCTTGTACTTCAAACCCAAGCATTATCCACAAATTGGCAAATTTTAAATTTCTCTTTCTACTTCCTTCCTCATCTTAAATATTAGAAACTAAAGTTCTTACTGCTCCTTGAAGTCTCTGCAACCTCACTTCTACTTTGCTAGTCCTGCCCTCCAATTGATTTTCTAGAATCAGATCTTATTCCTCTTCCACCCATTTTATTCTACTTCGCTCTCTTTGACCACTTCTTTTTTTTTATAACTTATATTTAGAATATAAATTTCCAAGGTACATCTTATGGATTACAATGACTCCCCCCCATAACTTCCCGCCCACCCGTAACCCTCCCCCTTTCCCCGCTCCCTCTCCCCTTTCATTAATACATTCTTCTCATTTCATTGCTTAGTCTGTCATTTATCACTATTTTTGCATAAACAATATTTAGAGTGAGGAGAGATTTCACTAGTCTAGGATGAGAAATTTTAAATTACACTGCAGACAACGATGTCAAATTCATTTGTCCTTGGTTTCTCAATCTCTCATACATAGTGATTCCCTAAATTAGTAGGGATTCTATTTTACTTATCATAGGAGTGCCTTTCAATCAATTTTAGGCCCATCTAAGAAAATTAGCAAATGAAAAATAACCTCCTTATTAAAAATGATATATTTGTAGATTAAAATTCTGATATTTGGAAATTACCATTGAACAATATATAAACCTCTGTAATCATGGTTTTTTGATACAGATAATGAGTATAATAATGAAAAAAAGGGAATGAAGAAAGAAACCATCTTTTTTATTCTAACTTTTTATTTCTATTCTTGCTACTCTTTTCTCTTGAATTAATAAAAACTAGAAGATTCAAGGATGGCATCATGGAGGATTTGACTTCTGAGTGGTGCCTTAGAGAACAGTCCTTTAGTGACTCCTGAATTTCCTATTTGGTCTTCCTAACCCTGATAATGTTTTTCCTAAAGCCAACTATCATCCTCTAAATGCCAGTCCCTTTTTATTTTTCATCCCATTCGAAGTCTATGTCAAACCTTGAAAGTTTCTTTCTCTATGGTTGTATTCACTTCTAGAAATATATACTTTATTATTCAACTTGTCAGCTCTTTATTTCTGTTAATAATTTAAAATTCCAGTAATTCTTAGTTTTTTCTCTAGAGGTTTATTGTCATCTGTCTCTATTCTCATCTTAAATATTAGAAACTAATGTTCTTACTGCTCCTTGAAGTCTCTGCAACCTCACTTCTACTTTGCTAGTCCTGCCCTCCAATTGTCAGCTGTTTATTTCTGTTAATAATTTAAAATTCCAGTAATTCTTAGTTTTTTCTCTAGAGGTTTATTGTCATCTGTCTCTATTCTCATTTTAAATTCCTTTCTTTCATAAGTACCAGCTATATGGAGATGAGTTCCAATCAACCTCATAGATTCCACGTGTTATACTAGAGGTTTTAATTTTATGTATCTGTCAACTGAACTTCTTCAACTGGATAAAAGCAGTTAGACATGAATGCATCACATAACAAGCTCCATTTTTGTTTCAGAGAAAATTTTCCTATGATTTTTAATTTTAAAAGCTAAATTTATTGATTTCACTTTAGTAGGTGAATGCCAGATAATGCATGAACTATTAAGGTATATTCTTTGCTAGTGTGACCTATATCTAAATAAAAAGAATATATGCATGTCAATAGACAAGTAAACGTGAAAGAGTTTGAAGCTTTCATATGTATATGAATCCATACATGTGTGGACGCATGTGTGTATGTGTGTGAGTGTGAATGATATCCTATTAATTTTGCTTATTTGATTGGCTATTTCTCCAGCCCAAATGTAAGACAAGCCATTAAGCCATGAGACAGATGATCAGATGATCAGGTCTTAAGTGAATGTATTCAAAACATCACCACAATTTTCAATGTACCAATGATCAGCTAAGAGGAAATTTGAAAGGAAAGCACAGATAGAAAGTACAAAGTATGCTTTAAGGTCCTTCCTCCACCATTTATATAATCTCCCTGCATCTTTTATGCTCTTAGATGGATAATTTTTGTTAAGAAAGCATTTTTTAAAGATTTATTTATTTATTTGAAAGTCAGAGTTACACAGAGAGAGAAGGAGAGGCAGAGAGAGAGAGAGAGAGAGAGAGAGAGAGAGGTCTCCCATCCACTGTTTCATTCGCCAGTGAGCTGCAAAGTTTGGAGCTGTGCCAATCCAAAGCTAGGAGTCAGGAGCTTCTTCCAGGTCTCCCATGTGAGTGCAGGGGCTATCTTCCACTGTTTTCCCAGACCATAGCAGAGAGTGGCATAGGAAGTGGAGCAGCTGGATCTCAAACTAATGCGCATATTAGATACCTGCATCACAGGTGGCGGCTTTACCCGCTATGCCACAGTGTCGGCCCCAAGGCTTGTGTTTTGTGGAACAATTATTACTAAATTTAGAAGTGGTGACATTTCTCACATTAGCAATAAATATTACATTTAAATACAGCAAAATGATAGGATAGGCATTATAATAAAATATATATAATAAGTAGTATGTTTACATAACAATAATATAAATATGTAATAACTGATACATTTAAATATAGAAGAAATGAATGAGTGAACATTATAATTAAAATAACCTAAATATTGTATATAATGTAATATATTTGTAAATATGTGTATATTATACATTAAAGCAAGGACTTTTGAGTATATTCTGGTGTATTACTATTCCAAAAAACCAAATTCTGAGAAAAATATGAATTTAAAGAGCAATTAGGTATCCAAATGTACCAAATACATACTTGAATTAATGACATTGCACAAAGCTTATTTTATAAGCATAACTTATATTATAAAGCTTATTGATTAGACAGATTTCAAAATTCTGAGATTTCTAAAATTTGAGTCATGTGCATAGTCCTTTAGATGCTTATATTTTGAATCATTGTTTAGAATTGGGTGATAATGCACATGTAAGTCATTTTAACAGAAAAATTGGAACACAAAGTTAATATTTTAAACAAATGTGACTCTTGTTGAGTTCATTTGATGTCAGAAGTACTGTGCATAGAGCCACTTTTCTACTGTTTTAAATATTTGTTTACTAAGTAGCTCATAACAATAACCATGCACTGCTCTTATATATACCAGTCTTTACAAAACACTTCTTAAATAGATGTGAGGATTTGCCCAAGTGTGATGCAGTGTAATTCATTTGTAACACATATTTAGAATGAGTTTAGAAATATAACTGCTCAAAAATATGTGCTCTTCTCCAAGATTGATTAGATAGAGTATTACCAAATTTATCATTTCACTAAGGTGTCATTTACTATCAGGACACTTCCACGAAATATAAAAGTGAATCGATTATGCTTGGTTTCTTTGTATTAATGAATAACAAAACACATGTTGACTTCCTGACTTTCTAAAACATAGTAACATACTATTATTATAACATACTGCTTGAATTTTTTTCCTGACATGAAATATCTTAGGTATATACCTACATACAAGATTAGTTAAGAAATTATCGTCTTTGTCATTTACTGAACCTTAGTTGAATAATAATCTTTTAAACATAAATGCAGTAACTATTAAATGAATTAGCATTTTCCATACACACGGTTCATTTTTATAAGATCTTGGTCTCGCTAGGGATTGGTTAGTTGTCTGGACTGTCAGAGTTAATGAGACAGACTCACATGGTTTAAGTTCCAGTATAATGGGATTTCTCATCTTAGATTCCACGGACTCCTAAGGAATTTATAGATAGGCTTCAGTAGTTCTGCAAATCTTATGAACATGCTATGTACATACTGATTTTTCGTTTGTGTTAGCTTCTCAAATCATCCAGGCTGACCAAAATAAATAAGCAAGAAAAGTCTGTAATCATTAAAATAAATCCTTGTAAGCTTTGAAACGCTTTCCCCATTTTAAATGATATTGCCAATGACTCACACTCTAACTCATGAAGTACCTAAGTCACAAGAAATGAAATGTGCTACTGAGAGTGACACTGGAATTATTTTACAACAGATGATGTCACTTAGGATAGCAGAGATACAAATTACTGATTATTATTTCTCTTTAGTTGTAGTAAGGTAAAGGCTGTTGCTACTTCCTACATGCAAAATTGTAAATCAATTACTATATACCAAAAGGAACAGTGGCAAAACTTGAGAAAAAATTATTAGTTGTGCTGACCCTGCATTCTGAAAACTGTCTGAGTTTCCTTCTATGTCCATAAATTTCTAGAGAAGGTACTGTGGATCACCTTCTAAATGACGTAAATGCATCCCACCATATGCCACATCCCTGAGTTCTGCATAGTTGATTAGCCAGAGGGGACAAATCATTTTACTCCGTGGGTATCTGAATTTTTGATACAGAGGCAGAATCTTGGGCTCTCATTGGGTTTCTGAGAATATGCATTGTGAAGTTAGCAACATGGATCTGATGAACAGGGCAGAAAACACAGAAACTGTGTCTTAGGCATCACAGAAAAATGAAATGATACCATGACATTAATAGCCACAGAGGAGTGAAATTAGGAGATTAATTCTTGAGAGTGTCTTTTATTTCCCTGTTTTATTGCAGTACTTTAGGCCTTGCAATGTTTCAGTGAGACAGCTATTTATTATTTATTTATTTATTATTATAAGCGATTGTTTTACTTCTTGATTTTAAGGTATTTTATTTGTGTTATATCTTAAAATAACTTTAATTAATGAAACTTAGGTTTCTAAACCTATTGCTAAATTCATTGGTTGTAGCACAAAATTTCTAACATCTTTCATAGTATATAATTTATATTAGGTATTTAATAATTTATTGGTTAAGTTGTCCTAATGCCTCAAATAATCTCTGATATAAAATTGAATATGAATCAATGTGCATTAAATTTTATTCTTATCCTGAGGTACTATTACATTTTTCAAATGGAATAGATTAATAATCTTGAATAGCCTTTGTGAGACACAATTCTCTAACAATGACTGGTATTTCCCCATATCTTGTGGACGAAGAGTTGACTGAACTTTACCCGGGACCACATTTTCAAGATGGTTGTGTAGTGTTTAGCCTGGGAAGACAGAGAGTGTCCACATCTGCAAAAAAGGGCACATTGGCTTGCAGTCTTTCAAGATAGAGTTATTATCTCTTTCTGAAGCTAAGGTCAAGCTTGTTTGCTGCTTGTATTCTAAAGCTTGAGTTCCCTAAGCCGGGGCTTCCTCTTCCTACCCCAGAGCCAATTTCATAAGTAGCTATTATCTGGCCCTTTCTGTGTTGCCCTGTGGGAATTGGAGTTTGGAGACCAGTGAAAATGCTGATTATTACTGCTGTTTCTGTGAGTAATAAAACTTCCCTCCAATCCAACCCAGAAGTCTTTTACCATCATCCATTGAACTGTGTCAGGCTAACCTGTTAGTTTAAAGTCTCAGACCCTTTCATTGTATTTGACATCTATTTCTTGACATGACCATTTTTTTTAAGCTTTTATTTAGTAAATATAAATTTCCAAAGTACAGTTTATGGATTACAATGGCTTCCCCCCCTATAACTTCCCTCCCACTCACACCCCTCCTATCTCCCACTCCCTCTCCCATTCCATTCACATCAAGATTCATTTTCAATTATCTTTATATACAGAAGATCGATTTAGTATATATTAAGTAAATATTTCATTAGTTTGCACCCACACAGAACATAAAGTGTAACATACTGTATGAGTACTAGTTATAGCATTACTTCACATTGGACAACACATTAAGGACAGAGATCCCACATGAGGAGTAAGTACACAGTGACTCCTGTTGTGGAATTAACAATTTGACACTCTTTTTATGGCATCAGAATTCTCCCTAGGCTCTAGTCATTAGTCCCCAAGGCTATGGAAGCCTCTTGAGTTCACTGACTTAGATCTTATTTAGATAAACTCATAGTCAAAGTGCAAGTTCTCTCCACCCTTCAGAGGAAGGTACCACCTTCTTTGATGGCCCGTTCTTTCTACTGGGATCTCACTCACAGAGATCTTTCATTTAGGGTTTTTTTTTTTTTTCCAGAGTGTCTTTGCTTTCCATTCTGAAAATACTCTCATGGGCTCCTCAGCCAGATCCAAATGCCTTAAGGGCTGATTCTGAGGCTAGAGTGCTATTTAGGACATCTGCCATTCTGTGAGTCTGCTGTGTATCCCATTTCCCATGTTGGATCCTTCTCTCCCTTTTTTCATTCTATCAGTATTAGCAGACACTAGTCTTGCTTGTGTGATCCCTTTGACTCTTAGACTTATCAGTGTGATCAATTGTGAACTGAAATTGATCACTTGGACTCCTGAGATGGCATTGGTACATGCAATCTTGATGGGATTGTATTGGATTATTGACATGAACATTTTTTATGTTATTTATCTTTAAAAATAATTTTGTCTAAGAATATTAACATGCACTTTTGTAGGAAATGATAGAAGTTCAAATTAATTAATATTTTTCCCTTACTCATTGAAAGTTAAAGTGTGCCTAAAAATAGATTCTTCTACAGTGCCACATAGGATAACATCAGTTTTAGTTTGTGGTTTTCTGTACATTTGTGTCTGACTGCTGAATTTCAACTATGCATTGATTATCATGAGCAAAAAGAAATACTAAGTTTTGTGTTTAATATTTTCAGAAGATTTTTCATAGTTTAGTTTGAAATTAGTCATACTGTTATGTGTACACAATGGAATATTATCAATCTATTAAAAAGAGTGAAGTCTTGTCATTTGTGTCTACATGGATGAATATGGAAGGCATATTAAGTGAAATAAGTCAAGCATGAAAAGACAAATAAAATATGTTCTCACTTATATGGGAAAGTTAAAAAAGTTATACAAGTGGAAGGTAGAGTTATAATTACCAGGGAGAGAGGGAGATGAGGGAGGATGGTTAACTGGTTCAGAAGTAAACATAGATAAGAGGAATGAATTTTTATTCTAAGAATTATTTTATTTATTTGATAGAGAGAGAGATAGAGCCAGAGCCAGAGAGAGAGAGAGAGAGAGAGAGAGAGAGGTCCTCCATTTTTCTGGCTTACTCCCCAAATGACCACAATGGCCAGAGCTGAGCTGATCTTAAGCCAGGAGCCATGAGCTTCTTCTGGATCTCCTATGCAGGTATAGGGAACCAAGGACTTGGGCAATTTTCTACTGCTTTCCCAGGCCATAGCAGAGAGCTGGATGGGAAGTGGAGCAACCAGGACTCAAACTGGCACCCATATGGGATGCCAGCGCTGCAGGCTGAGACTTGAACCCACTGTGACATAGTGCCGGCCCCAGGATTGACTTCTTTTAAAAAAAATTGTAAGCTTTATTGTTTTAACAGATTTGATATAGTTAATAGATATATTCAAAGGATATAATGATATTCCATTTCTCCTTCCCTCCCACCATCTTTCCTTTAACTTTCTTTCTTAAGAACAGTAACTTCTAGTGCTCTGTAGTGCAGTAGGACAATTATGGTTGAAACAATTTACTGAATGTTTAAAATAGCTAGCAGAGATGATTTTGAATGCTTCAGCACAAAGAAGTAATACATTTTATGTGATTTTTGCCTATTACCCTGATATGATCATTATGCATTGAAAATATGTATTGAATTGTATGCACTGAAAGTATGCATTGAAAGTATGTATCACACTGTACAAATAAAAATGTAAAATTATCCATCAATTAAAAATAATCACATGTTGCTTAATGTGACAATTTAGCATTTTGTATTACAATCTTCATGTATAGTTTTAAAGCTATTGTTTTAAATATTATCATGAATATTTATTGAACATAAAGATGCGTACAAGAGGCTCTGTCACTTTTGTCAAATGTCACTGGCACATACCTGACTCCTGGGGACACATGGTTCAGTGGTTTTTCAAACCCCCTCTTCTATGCTAGCATCCCACCTCAGCACAGGCAGCACAACTGCCTGTCTGAAGGCTTTCTGCAAACAAGAAACTCATCCAGGTCCCAGTTAACAGTCCTGGGGAAAATCTTCAAGGAATGATGGGTTCCATACTGTATACAAAAGTCCCTGTCCATTTTATTTTATTTGTTTTTAATTCCGGGAAGAATTTCTTGGACGTTGTGAAAGTACCACACGAATAACCTGTTACTCCTAGGAATGATCTCAGGAACTCAATTATGCATCTTCATAACAACATTTCTTCTTTTCTTTTTTAAAGATTTATTTATTTATATGAAAGTTGGAGTTACACAGAGAGAGAAGGGTCTTCCATCCGCTGGTTCACTACCCAATTGGCCACAACAGCTGGAGTTGTGCCAATCCAAAGCCAGGAGCCAGGGACTTCTTCCAGGTCTCCCATGCAGATGCAGGAGCCCAAGGACTGGGCCATCTTCTACTGCTTTCCCAGGCCATAACAGAGAGCTGGATTGGAATTGGAGCAGCTGGGACTCAAACTGGTGCCCATATGGGATGCTGGCACCTTTGCCAGCTACACCACAGTGCCAGCCCCACCTCTTTCTTTGACTCACTCTTCATCCTGTCTCCTTCCTCTCTCCAGGGTTCACCTCCAACATATATCAATATTTCACCTGCAACACTGCAACCAATTAGTTATTGTAGGTTCTGCTCTGAACAGGACCCAAACTAAAATGTAATTCAGTTGAAACTTATAACACCCTCCTCATATTAGGCACATTATATACTGTTTTTCCATTAAGTTCCTGGAATCCTACAACATTATTTCTATTTCCCTGTTTTTACAGAAGTACAAAATGACGAAGAATGTGCCAGGAGAGAGGTTAGGGTGGACAGTATCACTATGCTGCTAAATTTGTATATATGAAATACATGAATTTTGTTCATCTTATGTAAGTAAAAAAGTTTAAAAAAGAAATATAGAAATATATTTTGAATCTGATATCTTAATGCAAAGCCCTCCATCTTAGACTCAACACAAATCTCCAGTCAAAACTAGAACCTTGTTTATGAAATGAAGCTTTTTATAAAAAGTGGTGATATTCATGTACAGATAGTATCACTAAGTAATTATGCATTGATGTAACTCTGACATCCGGTCTAGTATTTTCCCGCTAGACCAGAATTTCTTGATGTTCTTGATGGACCATTGGTATTTTGGTGTAAATGATTTGATGTAAAGGATTCTTCTGTGAACTATGGGATGTTTAATAACATTCCTACATTTTATTCACTACATACAGGTACCATCATACCACCTTCCCTTCCTCCAACTTGTAACAATCAGAAATCTCCACATATACTACAGACTGCCCCAAAGGGAGCAGAATATCCTGCCTCCCCATCACACACTGTTTGAAAACACTGCATAGTTCGGTTCCCAAAGCACACACACTGAAGTCTGTCCTTCCCTTACCTCATCCAGCATCTTTCACAGTTGTAGACACGTGATAAGGGCTATTTAGAATAGATTACGACAATTACATATACATTTTCTAAAACAGTTTGTAATTATTCTATTCAAATAATTAGACATCTGTTTATAAAGATCTCTGCAGACTATTTGTCACACAGCTAAACTCTCTCACTAATCATGCATAAGTGCTGTGTGTTTTTTAGCTTTAAATAGATGATCCCTACGAGAAAAAAAATTCAAAAAGAGAATATTGGGTTTTTTTTTCTATCCATGTTCCTGTTTCAACTAAAAACTTTGAATTGGGGATTAAAGATTCAATGTAATAAGTTGCATTATTTTCAAGTTGCTATAAATTTGTGAAAGTGCAGAGGAAAATCTCAGTTATAATGTATATGGCTTTTCCTCCTTCTATAAAATACATTTCTACTTAAGGGTTGGTCTAAGTTTTTCAAACACACAGTGATTTTGATGGCATTACATGAAAATGAAATTGTAAGTTCATAGAAAATTAGGTGTAGTTAAAGTCAAATTTCAATGAATTAAGAGTGCTGGAGAATATCCAGGAGTAAGATTCATATGATAACTGCTTTGGGATGAAATTTCATCTTTTTTTTAATACTTACACTATAATAATCATATTGAAGGTACCAGCAAGATGTACGTCAATAATCTCATATAAAAAACAAAGCATTATTTTCTTTATAATATGATCAATGTACTTGTTCCCTACTTTCAAAATTCAACATTTTCTGTCTTCATAAAATCCGTAATTTAGATGCTCTGCCATGGTACATTTGAAACAAGCACATTTTATTAGAAAGGTGCATTAAAATCAATCTCATAGATAATTTATTTTTGACAGGCAGAGTTAGACAGTGAGAGAGAGAGAGAGACAGAGAGAAAGCTCTTCTTTCCGTTGGTTCACCCCCAAATGGCTGCTATGGCCAGCACACTGCGCCGATCTGAAGCCAGGAGCCAGGTGCCTCCTCTTGGTCTCCCATGCAGGTCTCCCATGGGCCATCCTCCACTGCCTTCCCAGGCCACAGCAGAGAGCTGGACTGGAAGAGGGGCAACTGGGACAGAATCCGGTGCCCCAATCGGGACTAGAACCCAGTGTGCCTGCACCGCAGGTGGAGGATTAGCCTATTGGGCCACAGAGCCGGCTCAGATTTCTACATTTACATATAGATCTACAAAATCCAGAGTACCTGGTTCATCAATTTGAATTAATATATTGTGTTAGTTAATGCATGAAAATTCTTTCTTATAATGACTAGCACATTGTTATTACCCAGTAAAATATAGTTTTATTATAAATGTGTCCTTTTGAAGCTAAAATTCTGTATTAAATAATTTAGTTTCACTTTTCTTTAAAGGAACATGGATTGATGGCGTCTGCTTAAGGTTCTTTGAATACTTAGCTAGAGTCAGTCTTTAAAAATGGAAAAGGTAAATGCAATTTTGAGATTCTTTACTCAAAAGGGAGAACTTCCTGGCTTTAAATGCTGAAGAAAGTTACCATAAGTTTCCCTCAGAAAGCTGATCATATTTTCAGAGTAGATGAGATAATGAAACTCTTAAATGGTTTTGATTATCTATTTTTATATAAACATATAAGAAAATGTTAAAAATTATTTTCCAAAATAGAAAATTTTGTGCCCTGCACATGAATGTGTACTAGAGAAATAAGCTAGATTAATCAACAGGCTGGCATTCAGCTTTTAACAATGTGAGATATTACTTATGCCTAGAGAATGAGCGCTTAGATCCTTTTATTATAGATTCTCAATAATCCAAGCAAAATATTCTTATGTCTTGTTGGGGAGAGTGAGCTATCAAAGTGACAGCAGTTGTTAAGGTGAGAATTATGTGCTAATTGTGCAGAAAAAGGAAACAATGAAACAGCCAGCCTTCCCTCATGATGCAAATAACGTTATGAAATTTATAAATGAAAATTGTATTATTCTTATAATTTTGAATGGAATTTGTATTTGAATTATTAAGTAACATATGCTCTGATAATCTTGCACTTTAAGATTCAGTATTCTAATTACTTCACTTCCTTTTTCTGGAAGAAGAAAATTATTCGTGATGGAATTTTAACAGTATTTATACTTTTGACTGCTATCTGATTAGAAAAACATTTTATTTTCAAAAGAAAAATTTATTGCTGAGCAAATTAGTAAAGGGGAAATTTCTTGTAAAATGTAAAATCTTCTATTATTTTTTCCAAAATTGCTATGTATTTCCTGAATTCTCATTTTCAGTAAATGGCACCTAATACAGTGGGGGCATGTCAGACAAGAGCTTTGACTGGGGAACAAATGTCAGTGTAGTGAGGAACCTGCTGGGTGTTTAATAACTACAAATGAAGTGCACTGTTAGTGTTACAAAGCGTCATTCCATCACCCAGTAGGTTTCTTTTGTAAGTAAAGATAAAATCACTTGGACAATCTGCAGTGAATCCATCATAATTAACTGTAAGAGCACCAGGCATGGCAAAACTCCTTGACATAGGAGGCCTGCTAAACAGAACAGAATGAAAGGGTCATTATCTGGCAAGAAATAATATTTCAGTTCAATCAATGGTTCTGCCATAAGAAACTTTAGAAAGAGACTATACCCTGAACTGATTTTTGACCCTATGTTTTCTCTAAGTTTGGCAGAAGTGGAATTGGAGAAGTGTACATAGGTAATATTGTTTAAACCTTCCTTCCAAAACTCATGCTGAAAGTTAACTGGAATTGTAATGGTAAGACGAGGTGTGACGTTTTAGAGGTAGCTTAGTTCATGAGGGCTCTCCAGTCAGGAATGTATTAACACCACTATAGTTGGAGTGAGTTAGTTGTCATAGTGATAAAAGGATAAGTTATGTCTCCAATATCTCCCTCTCTCTCTCCTTCTCTCTCTCTCTCTCTCTCTCTCTCTCTCTCTCTCTCTCTCTGTGTGTGTGTGTGTGTGTTCTCTTGCCCTTCCTTTTTCCACCCTAGGATATTATGTGCAAGCCATAGCCAGATGCTGTGCTCGTGGACTTCTGAGGCTCCAGAACTATAAGAAATAAATGCCTTCTGTATAATTTACCCAGTCTTGTATTTTATTATACTCCAGAAAAAAAGACTAAAGCAATGTACTATAAACTTATTTGTGTATCCTAACACGATGGGAGAGCAATGAAAAATGTTAAAATTACTTGTCCAGGGGCCAGCACTGTGGTGTAGTGGGTAAAAGCTGCCACCTGGAGTGTCAGTGTCCCACATGGGCACCGGTTCGGATCCTGGCTGCTCCAATTCTGATCTAGCTCTCTACTATGGCCTGGAAAGCAGTAGAGGATGGCCAAAGTCCTTGGGTTCCTGCACCCACGTGGGATATCTGGAAGAAGCTCCAGGTTCCTGGCTTTGGATAGACCCAGATCCAGCTATTGTGGCCATTTGGGGAGTGAACCAGCAGACGGAAGACCTTTCTCTCTCTCTCTCTCTCTCTCTCTCTCTCTCTCTCTCCCTTTTTGGTAATACTGCCTTTCAAATAAATTCAATAAATCTTAAAAAAAACTAATTGCCTAATAAGATGGTTCACATTTAGTTTCACAAATACAGAGAATATAAATAAAATGAGCTATTACACATAAAAAAGGTGGTATATGGTTCATGAAAAGAGAGATCTTTTATCAAAATTTCTATTTCTGACATGGTCCTCAATAGTGGCTCAAAAAATTATAATCCATAGACAAAATTATGGAATTACAGGTTAATAGAAAAGCTAAATTAAACATGAAAATCTCACATTTTTAAACATAAATTATAGGTGATTTTTTAAATGAATATTATTTTGAATTATTTAATTGATCCTATGAAACAGATATTATGAGAACAAACCTAAAGCTAATAAAATTGATACCCAGCAGATTTAAGGGAACATAGGGTCAGTTGAAGTAAGGGAGATCACATCATGGTCTACAATATCATTGTGGCTTAATATATAGTCATCAACAGAAATGTGTGCCAGTATGAGCAAATGAGAGCCATTGGTGGAGAAAATGCTGACCCAGACAGGAGATGTACTATCAAAAAAACAAGCAGGCAAGCAAAAATATGGTATATTCCAAGTCAGAACTCCATGTGCATGGAGAGCATTTTGGTTATCACTAAACATCCTCTCAGAGGAGCTACTGGTACTGAAATAAAATTGAGAGAGAACACAGGAGAGGAAGAGTAGGGAGTAATTAGGGGGACAAAGAGGAAGAGGATAGTGACTATCCAGCTATCAGTGTATCAAGGATGTCATTAATTCAGCATGCACTGATTCTTTTCTGAAAGCCCCACGTTTTGAGCATCTATTTCAGGCTCATACTGCTGCCTGAGATGTTCCAAGATTTTGGAGCCTCATCACAAATACTGATCACAGCCATTCTCTGACGCCTTATGAAAACTAACAGGGAATGGAGGAACCCAGCAGGTTTGGATTGCTGAGTAGCTTGCACAAAGTGCACAACCTCTGTAAATGATATTAATATCTTGCATGTTAACATGGGTGGTAGAACCACTTCTCCAGGGATGGATCTGAGCACTAATGAAAACAAGCTCCTCTCTTCTAATTATGAGTAGCACATGCACGAGGTTGCAGAGCTTTCTTCCCCTTGCACCACTAAAACTTTTCTGTCATAGTTATTATCAATTCAGGTGACAATAGGGAATAGTCAGTTCTCCTGCAATTAAAATAATTTGCAAATGATAGCAGTTCAATTTTGAATATCATGATGGGTTTTACTATCTTACTCAATCAAAAAAGTGACAGCAATAAATAAATACCCTTGCTTATGCAGCTGAAACTAGTTCTACAGGAGGTGGGTTGGGGGAAGGAATGCCTAAAAATACAGAGAAACTTCATAAAATATATGCATTTACAAATGAAATACCAAAATTTGCTCTCCTTGCTTTTCTCATGCATTCTGGCAAACGTCAAGTTTTATGTTCCTTCAGAATAATTGAATTTATTATTAAGTAAATGTATATATAGGAAAGAAAATAATATAGCCTTTTATGTTACTCAAGTCTAATAAGTAGTGACAATTAATATAATTAAGAAAATGCTCTAAAGTTTCTAAACAGTGATGAAGTATACCCTTTTAGGAGTTCATCCATTGAGCTTTGAAAGACGGCAGTAGGATCTCCATTTGATAAGCATCATTGCAGGCTGATTTATACTTAAAGAGATAAGGCAAATTGGCTGTTTTCCCTTTGATGAACCTGTGTCTTGGTAAGCATATCAGGCTTTCCTTCAAAGGTAGCTCTACACGAATTCAGCTTTCCTTTAAAATTGGAGCTGAACACATACCAGAATCTTTCTTTGTTCTTTTCTTTGTTACCAATTCTAGGAACCTACACATTATTAAATGATTGTGTTGTTTGAACATATTTTGACGTCAATTTTTTAGAGTAAGGAAGAAAAAATGTGATCTAAGTCATTTACAACCCATAAGAGCTTAGATATCTTATTAAGTTTGCAAAAAAAAATGGACAAGTTACTCTCAATGTTAATATTAGAGGTAACTAAAGTTACTCAATTATTTGTACCTTACCTATATGGATATACTTTAAAAAGAAAAATACTGAAAAAGAGAAAGAAAATGCAGCAAGAAAGAGTGGCGATATTTTGCTTGATGTTGTTGACCTTAATAATTCATAGACATCTCTTTTCCTTTTTCCTTAATTAATATATTCTTATGTTTTAAGAAGTTATTTATTATGAATTTTAAAGGCAGAATATTGAGAGAGAGAGAGAATCTCATCCACTATTTTACTCCCAATATATCTGCAGCAATTGCGAGCAGGATACAGAATATGAGTCTCTCACATGGGTAGGGGTGTCAGGAACTCCAATACATTTTTAAAATATTTTTTTAAGAATTTATTTATTTGAGAGGTAGAGTTACAAACACAGAAAGGGAGAGACACAGAGAAAGGTCTTCCATCCACTGGTTTACTCCCCAAATTTTCACAACGCCTGGAGCGGTGCAAATCTGAAGCTAGGAGCCAGGAGCTTCTTCCAGATCTTGCACACGGATGCAGGAGCCCAAGCTCTTGTGCTGTCCTCCACTGCTTTCCCACGCCGTAAGCAGAGAGCTGGATAGCAAACAGAGCAGCCAGGACACGAATCGGTGCCCGTGTGGTATGCCAGGGCTTCCGGTTGAAGGCTTAGCCTAACACACTACAGGGTCAGCCCTGGAATCCAAGTACTTGAGCCAAGGGTGTCTTAGCTGGCATTTTAACCACTAGGCTGTCACTCTGTATTCAATATCAAAATGGGTATCACAGACTAATAGTGATGAGCCTCATGTGAATATTTGTGCTAACAAAAATGTGAACCCTGCAGATTCAAAGTAAAATTGGAAAGACAAGGCTTTAATGTTCCTCAGACTCTTTCTCTACTCTCCTTGAACTCATATTGATGGATATATCATTCTTTCACATTAGATTTATTTTCACACGGAGATTAAAAGAAGAACTAAATGAGAAAATGTGTTTTTTTTTTTTTTTACTATGAAATGCTTTGATGCTGAATTCTTAGGAACCTGTAAGAGGGTTCTTGCTAATAATCAAGAATTTAAACTTGATTAAACTGGATTACCCAATGAAGGATATATTCTTTATTAGTGAAGATACATTGGAGTACCATGTTCTTGTTGAGAACTAAAGCCTAACTTTGAGATGGCATGAAATAATTCTCCAAATATATACCATTTTGCCAAAAGAAGAAGATTTATAAAGAATGCACAATTATTATTCACAGAGAACATATTTGGGGATATTTGGGGTGTTATGTCTTTTCTAGTTCACCATAGAGAATAAAAGATGGATTGTAGCAGCCACATAGAAGTGTCCAGTACAATAAACCCCTCATCACTGACACTGTTCAAGCATGGTGAGTCCGCATGCTTCTTACTTTAAAAAAAATACACAGGAAAAAAATAGTGATAGAAAGATGTATTTTAAATGAAAATTTCCTGTCAGCATTACCAAATGAATACTGGAAACCCAGATGAAAACTTCTGTAGCAGTATGTATGTGTCAAGTGCAATCACAGAGTAAACAAACATAAAAGAATTTATCTGAGAATATGTTTTGATAATTATGGCTAAAAGAAGAGGTAACAGATGCATAACTCAGAAAAGCTAAGATATCGTTAGTCAAGGGGCTGGCACTGTGGCACAGCGGGTTAACGCCATGGCCTGAAGCGTAGGCATCCCATATGGGCGCTGGTTTGAGTTCCAGCTGCTCCACTTCCCATCCAGCTCTCTGCTATGGCCAGGGAAAGCAGTAGAAGATGGCGCAAGTCCTTGGGCCCCTGTACCTGCATGGGAGACCCGGAAGAAGCTCCTGGCTCCTGGCTTTGGATCGGCACAGTGCTGGCCAATTGGCCAGTGAATTAGTGGATGGAAGACCTCTCTTCCTCTCTCTCTCTGCGTCTCCTCTCTGTGTAACTCTGACTTTCAAATAAATAAATAAATCTTAAAAAAAAAAGATATCATTAGTCATGGTACTTTAAGAAATAGCTGAAAGGAATATTTTTACAAATTTAATGTATTATATTAATATATAATTGTGCGTCTTGAATTTTTACCAAAGTATAGTATAAACATTTTCCTTATTATATATTTTTAAAATTACACATAATTGTAATAAGAAGATTTAGATAATTTTTAATAATCTTTGTAATGGATACTCTAGTTTTCTTAACCATCATCATTGGTTTAAATATTTTAGTTTACCCTCAAATTTCTCAACTATAGATTATCTTCAGTGAAAATAATCATAGGCATGCCTTTCTATATAATAAAGAGTTTCTACATATTAGTCCCATTCAGCTGATACCTTTAAAAATTAATTATGAGAAGGGGAGTCAGACAAGGTTAGGAATGCACCAAAACATAAAATAATGTCATTTACTTTTCCAAACCTTACTTTAAGAGAATTTAGATGACCGTATTTTTATTTTTGTCAGTTGAAATTCTATGAGTTTTGGAAAATGAAAGGACAATGTTAATTGAACAGTAATCACTTACATCACAGTTTTATATCATTATTTCAGTTTAATATTCAAAATTTTAGATGACTTGATACCATTTTCTTACTTGCTAGTATGATTAAAAAAGAATGCTTGATGAGCAAGAAAAAAAATAGAAGTAAAGTCCATAATGAAGATGGAGTAACAGACTTTGATATACTTTGATATTCATATAAAATGAATATTATAAATATATCATTAGAACATTAAAAATACCTCATTTATTCATATATGCTGTAAAATAACTACTTTATTCATCACAATAACTGATTCTGATGTTAATATTTTTAAAGTTAGAAAACTAAGGCTCAGAGATACAGAGGTTCTAAGAATCAATCAAGTATTTTTTTCTGAAATGTATATGAATGACTTTTATGGGAACAATAGAGGACAAGACTTCTGGAAGGATGGCTGGGTCGTGCCCTGTTCTGGGCTGAACAGGAACTTTAACTGCTTTCCTTTACACCTCTCTTTAAGGATCTGTGCTCCGTCATAACACTATGAGCTTCACACAAATTAAACTTCTGAAAATGTGATTAAAAATTCAGCATTTGCATAACATCCCTGTGATCTGATTTCTATTTATCCATCATCAACTCTCTGAAAAGATAGAAAATAAAGAAGATAAGAAGGAAGGAAAATAACTTAGAAAATTAGTAGAGAAGGAAATGAGTAAAGGATTAAAACATGAGGCAGGGATAAAAATTATGAAGAGGTAGTGGAAATAAGAAAAAAAGAAATAAAAATGAAGAGATGACTAGAAATAAGATTAGTAAACTAATATTTATTGAACATCTGTTCCAAAATTCTTCTGGGAGAGTTCACATACTTATCTCATTTAATCTTGACAGGAATTCTGAAATCTTTATTAGAGTAGGTAAAATCCATGTCAAGCTGTTTCCTAAGCCCACCCTTTAATGACAATCTGTTCCTGTTATCCTGCAGAGTCTTCCCTGGATTACACGTCCTTGTCCTCATTGCCACTGTAAATTAGCTGAGGTTGGAATGTTTACTCTGGCCTGATCAATTTGTTTCATAAGCATTTGTCTTAAAGTAGCATGATTATTTTTGTTCTTTGCTGAATACTCAAATTGATGAAGTATATCAGGTAATAACTGGAGCAAACAACTCTCTGTGGGGACCAAGAAAATGAGAGGGTAATTATCTAAATGTCCTTGTTGATCCACAATTCCTGCGATGCTTATTATCATCAGGCTTCTTATTTTATTCATTCTGATGAATGTGTAATGCTTTCTATGTTGGTATTAATTTTCACTTTCCGAATGACTAATGATGTTGAGGATCTTTTCATGGGCTCATTGGACATTTGCATATTACCTTTTGTAAAGTGTCCAAATATTTTCCCATTTTAAAAATTAATTTTCTTTTGTTAATATTCTGTAAAATGTTTTAATCTATTAAAGATGATATGATTTTCCATTTATGTGTTATGGATATTTTTATTCATTTTGTGTCATTTCTTCTCATTTTTAATGATGCATTTTGAATAGAAGTCTAAATTTGATGAATTCCAGCTTATCTGTAAATGTATGGATTTTTTGGTATATGTAAGTTTTAATCTTTGCCTTCTCCAGCTTTGTAAAGACATATCTTTTTGTGATAGGTTTTATAGCTAAATATTGTACTTTATATCTGTGATCTATTAAGGCTAATTTTTGATTATAGTGTAAAGTAAGGATTGAATTTTACTTTTCATTTTATAGATCTGATTATTCCAACAATTTTTTTAAAAAATTACTGTTTTCTCTTGAAATACTTTCACAATTTTACCATTGATTTTTGATGACATTTTCTATCTTGATTTTTTAAAAATGTATTTATTTATTTATTTATTTGAAAGTCACAGTTACTGAGAGAGGAGAGTCAGAGAGAGAGAGAAATATATTCCTTCCACTGGTTGACTCCCCAAATGACTGAATAGCCAGGTCTGGGCCAAGCTAAAACCAGGAACCAGGAGCTTCATCCAGGTCTCCCACATGGGTGCAGGAGCTTATGCCATCTTCCACTGCTTTCCCAGGTGCAATAGCAGGGAGCTGGATAGGAATTGGAGCAGCTGGGTCTTGAACTTCCACCCATATGAGATACTGCTAGCCCCTTGTCTTTCTTTAATTTAATTTTATTTATTTTGAATCTGTTTTCCTCCTTGTTAGTACTCTAAAGATGGAAAGTCCATTCAATTTATATCTACTTGCTTCTGCATTATAAATAATTATATTCATTTCTCCTTGAAACTTAGATAACTGTTACACATTCTGATATGTATATATATAATTTAAATATATTTATATATATAAAGATATATATGTATAGATCTTTAGCTTCATTCAGTCAAAATACTTCCTAATTCCTTTTTGTTTTAATTTTAGAATTACAGGCATTCTATAGCTTTATGGTTTTCATTTTAAAATTCTTTTGTAATCCGAGAATCAGTTACATGCTTTTGCTTGAAATTCATTGAGATAAAATTTGTTTCTTAATGTACTACCTTGATGAGTATTCAGGGCGACTTAAGTAGAATCAGTTTTATGCTGTTTTGGAGTAGACTTTTCTCTTAATGTCATTTGAATCAAATTGATGGATCACGTTGGTAACAAATTATCTAAGCTTTTATTTCTCTGAAAATGTTTTCTTTTCCCATCATTATACATGATTTTTCCTGATCAGAGAATTGTCAACATCAAAAATAATAAAGTACATTTTCATCAGGACTTTAGAAATTCATTTCATTTGGCTCTACTTTGTTTCTGATGTGAATTCTGCAGTCTGTATGTAATAATCTATTACATAATAATCTATTTTTCTCTCTTGCTATTATTAATGTTTTTTTCTTTAAAACTAGATGCCAAGAATTTTATTTTGATGTGTATTCACTTGGTTTTAATTTCCTTTTGTGGATTCTTTGGACTTCCTGGTTGTTGCATTTATGACTTTCAGAGCTTAATTAATTAATTAATTTTTTTAAAAAGAGTATCTGAGAGGCACAGGGAGGAGGAGAGAGATTCCATGTGCTGGTTCATTTGCTAAATGTCAGCAGTAGGTGAGGCCGTGTTGGTTAAAGCCAGGAGCTGTTGGGTGGCAGAAACGTAGGACTTGAGCTATCAACTGCTACCTTGCAGGATGTTCACTAACAGCAAGCTGGAGCCTGCAGCTAACACCGATATGGAACAAAGGCCCTCTGATATGGAATGCAGGTAGGTATCTTAACTGCTGTCTTAGCCACTGAACCAAATGCCCACCCTCTACAACACAATGTCCTTGTATCCTCAAATCTATTTTCTCTTCTTGCTGCTTTCAATCCTTTGAAGACTCCAATATGCTACTCTGACTGGTAGTGTTCCCTGTGGCTGAGATTTTTGTGCCATATTATTTTCATTTTTATTCTTTATACAGGGCACAATCAGTGGTTGCATCATCAGATTCACTAATCTTTGATTCTGCAGATCTAACCAGAGGACTTTTAATTTCTGATTTTGTTCTTTAGCTCCTTTCTGTACCTGGTCATGATTTTTCTAATTTTGCAAACTTTTTATGTCCCCAAACTTACATAGCATATTCTTGTGTGAACAATTTTAATCTTGTATTATCTAGTTATTTTGTTAGCATCATTTCTAGTTCTCTACTAACTTTTGTTCTTCAAGCTATGTATTTCATATTCCTGTTTATTCTTGTTTCTTTTTCATTTAATGCCATATTATAAATTTTGTGTTGTTGAGTGTCATTTTATATTATAATCTTCTAAATAGTGTTGGGATCTCCTTTCTAAATAGATGTTAAATAACATGCAGAACACTCTGATTAGACAAGACTTATTTTTAAAGTCGTTTGGGTTAAACCTATAGAAGTCTTCCTGCTAGGGCTCTTTAGGCCTGAATTTTTCATATCCACTCTTTTACTATTCTTTAAATTTATTTGAGAGACAAAGAACCCCTGCCTCCACACACACACACACACACACACACACACACAGGGAAAGGGAAAGTTAGAGGGGAGGGGGGAAGGAGAGGGGGGAGGAGAGGGAGAGAGAATCAGAGAACTCCAATTCTCTGATTCAGTCCTGAAATGCCCCCAATGGCTAGATCGAAGCCACAGCCAGAACCAGAAACAAGGAACTCAATCCAGTTCTCCCTTGTGAGTGGCAGGAGCCCATTTACTTGTGCCATCACTGCCCCCTGGCCTGCCAGTGTCTGCCTTGAGGGGAGCTGGAATCAAGAACCAGAGCTGGGAATCAAACCCAGGCTCTGAAGTATTGGATGCAGGAATCTGAACTGCTAGGCTAAACTCTCTGTTCCTAGTTTTAGCCTTTCTGATGTATCTGCTAAAGACCCTAAGTGATAAACAAATTCTGCCTTGCTTGATTCAATGCATCTTTGGTCCTATGCGCTCTTTCAGAATTGTACAACTTACTGGCATCTTTTGTGACTTGTGCAGTTTGTTTTGTTTGTCTTCCTCAGTCTTATTTTTATTTACTTATTTTTCTTTTCATTCACATGTTCCATTGCTCTGTCAGAATCACTGTCCCAAAGGAACTAGTTTATTCCTTACATTGGTAATCAGTAGTCAAAGAATTTCTTTCCTAACCCATTTACCCTTCTCTTCTTGCTCCGTTCTGCCTGTCAATGCCCCCTGCTTTTCTTTGATCCCACGTGAGTTTAAGTGTCCAGAATAGATCAACAAATTCAATGCATTTCCTACCCCAGTGGTTTTTAAATTGATCTTTATGTTATATAAACTGCATTTGGCCCTTATTTTCTTTCCCAGAATTGTTAACATCTCTTTTTATACATTTTGTTTATTTTCTCTTGATTGATACATTTCCATATAACAATTTCTGCCAACTAATAAGTGACAGATTGATCAGGAACAGGGACATAAAAATGAATTAATTAGATTCTTAAGCATTATATTGACCATGTGTTTTCTTCAGGATTAACACCTTGAGTCTCTAACCCCGAATCTTCCATGAATAGAATTGCCCTAATGTTAGAATAATTTTTTAAAAACATTTATTTATTTATTACCTGAAACACAGTGTGACAGTTGAGTTGACACTCAAAATTGCCACAAGGACAATGACTAGAACAGGCCACAGCAGGGTCTGCCATTTTCTTCTCACATTTGCAAACCTTTTGCCAGCTATTTCAAGAAAGGAATGCATCTGCATATCTATCTCTGTATCTAGCTGTCTGTGTGACTATTCATAATCTATTTAGATAATAATCAAAGAAACTTCAATGACATAAATATTCTGCTAGTGCAGGTGAGACATACATAGATAGCTAAAAACATGTCTTATTTTTATATTGCTAGAGTCCAGCAAAATGCTTGATACAGTCCCAAAAGGACAAATATCTTGTTTTCCCTGATTTCTGGTAAACTAATATACAGAATACAAAAAATTAAATGTATGTGAGCTAAATTGACATTTCGAGATTTTATTATTATTTATAGCCCTTGTGTATACCCTTGAGGAACAGTGTGTTTTTCTACTTACTACTTTTTGAATTCTTTTCTTAGAAAATGGAAAGTGCATCATTGTAAAAATTAACAATAAGGAAAAAAGGAAGGAGTGAGGATAAGGTGGGAAGTATTATTATGCCCCTAAAATTGTATATATGAAATACATGAAATCTGTTCACTGCTTATAGTTAAAAAATGTAAAATCCACAAAAAAAGAACTTTCATTTAGAAATATAAATTTTTCTCTCAGTTTTTACCAAGTTCACTTATATATTCTTTGGTTTACTGTTTGTTCAGATAAAACTATTCTAATTCTAAATACATACACACACGATAGTGCAAGTGATTGGAGACTATTTATCTCATTGAGATAATTCTCCACTATGCTTTAATTATAGTGAATTTTTTTTGTTATTTCAATGAACATTGTTAGAAATATGTACCCACAAAATAAACAATCATAGGAAGATATAATATGAACATTTATAAGGAACTGGAAAATTTCTGAAGTAGAAGACTTCTATTTCTTGGAAGTTAAGTATTAACAATAATAACTACTACCTTGCTCTTACCACTTGTTCCTTCATTAAGAGCTTTCTATAAACATTCAAGAATCTCTTGGCAAATTATATCCAAAGAAGTCAAAATTACATTTGATTTTATTTAGATGAAGTATTTGGGATGTTTTTTCTCTGTATACCACAGTACAACAAAATAAAGTTAGTGTATGTACTTAGGGTGATTTTGTTCACAATTATGCATATGTTGAAAATTAGAAAATGAGTCCAATATCATTTTACTATTGTAATAAATATTGAATTTTCAATATGGCTTAATTGCTGAATGATAGCAAATATTAAGTACATTTGGATCTTAAGGGATACAAACTTAATCCTTTGTATTTGAAGTTATGGGGTTAATTCTCAGCTCCAAAATGAACTAATAAAAAACAGCATAAAACAAAAATGCATTAGGAATTTTACCATTTGTAGTATCATGGGATACATAATATTTTAAAAATCATGTGATGTCACTACTTACAATCAAGATAGTGGACTTTGTTCCAACACCAGAAGGGCATAACTTTTGTTTGGGATTGGGCATGGCTGATTTAATCTTTATTTTCAAAGCCAATGGCCCAAGAAATTGCTAGTTAAGAGACATCATCTTTTGATGTTTCTTCAATTGATCTTATTTATAGTTCATTAATTTTTCATTTACTAACAATAATAAGGACAATGGAAGGTAACATCTGTGGAATGCTTGCTGTATGTCAAGAACTTGTCTAAGCACCATTTAGAAGCAGAATTCTTATATTTTGTATTTTATAGATGAGGAATAAAGACTTGAATTATTTTGACACTGTGCCTTAGATGTTTCCAAAAACTGGTTTATTAAGTAGGTATTCAAGTCCCAGCCTGATGGCATTATCTTTTCTCTTCAGCCATGCCCTACAAAGTGTACATTTGACACTTCCCCTGGGAAAAAACACATTTGGTACATGCAGACCAGAAAAAATAAGTTTTCCAAGTGAAAAGCAAATGTAATAAATGAAAATATTTGAAGTTATCAAAACATTCACTCAATGTCTATTAATCACACTTTTCCCATAGATCTAACAATATTGAAAATTATATTACCTTTGGCATAGAATGCAAAGAATATAACTATTTGCTACAATCATATTAGATACAGGAAAATAGTAAAGGATGAAATAATAAGTAGAGAAATATCAACATTAAAATCAGAAGCAACATTTTTGACTGATGTGAGTTACAAACTGAATGTAATATGTTTGAATATCACTGCATTTCTATGTACTACTTGTATTAATTTATTCTTGCTGTGGTAGTAGGTAATGAATATACAGAAGAAGAAATTGCTTCTCCTATTTACAGAACAATAATTGTTCAAATAGCAAAAACATTTTTAAAGTGTTTGAAAGTTTGAAAATCTGGCCTGTGGTTGAAAATAAAGTATGTTAAATTTCAATTAAATGTTACAAATAAAGCGCGCTGGCCGCAATGGCCATTGGGGGAGTGAACCAATGGAAAAGGAAGACCTTTCTCTCTGTCTCTCTCTCACTGTCCACTCTGCCTGTCAAAAAAACAAAAACAAAAACAAAAACAAGCTATCTTGGATATCATCTTGTCAACCAAATTGCTTTTTCCCACAATCTTTCAGTAAAATATTTACAGAAAATGTATGGGTAACAACTTCTTCCTTTTTCTGTAATATCCCATGCATATTAAGTATTAATATAAATTATTTTCAATACTTTATAGTTGCTAACTCTGTTTTATCATATATTAGCTTATTACTACATTATATATAATTATATATATTATAAAATATTATTAGTAAACTCATGGGTTAGTGAGTTGAGTTTCTGCATGTAAAATGCATAGTTTACTGCATGGTACATAGTGATGTCTTTGGAAATAATGGCTTACATTAATAACAAAATTATTTCCTGACATCTTAAGGTTTTACATGGAGTATGATTTTAACCTCTGTATTTCATTTTACTATATTATCTCTTTCTCTCTTTCTTTGTCTTTCCCTCTTTCTCATTCTCTCTCTGTATTTGTTTTAGAGCTGCTGAACTGGTTATGATCCCAGAACCTGGAAGTCTTTCATCAAAAAATGGTTCAGAATGCCCTCTTGTACCACTTAGAATGTGATGATCTGTTGCCATTTTAGAGCTAGAGACACAGGAACAGCACAAAGATATTATTTGTTTGCAAATTCTGATATCTGTCTTATTTGGATATTATTTGAAAGCCTTAGCCTGTGGTTGGCTGAAGGGTTAACTGTTATGTGTAGGTGAGGCGTACTTCCTTAATTACAAGAGCATAATGTTAAGTTGATTTTCAGCCTGTCTGCACATCCAGCTAGGTTGATACATACAGTCGACTCTTTGGACCAACTCATCACTCAAGTGTATAGGCTGGCTTACGGTTGTTTATTCCAGTTCAACAAATCAAAAGAAGTCCAAAATGATCAGGTAGTAACTGGAGGTTCATGTTTGGTGGGAATCTTCCTACGAGCCAGTGAAAGACCAACCTCTCTGGAATTTGGGATGAGATCCACGTGGTATAAAATTCTGAGCACAGAAATATTGGGGAGTGTAGACTCAGATCCACTTTGTGAAATTATTGGTTACAGCATCATATAATGTCAGTTCAGCGGTATGCCTTCACCAAACAGCTTCTTGTATGCCATCTCTGAGTGGCTTCTTAGCTGAACATTCAAGTTACATCAGACTGGATCTTCCAGTAAACACAATGTCTTGGTTTTGACTGCTATAACAGAATACCATAGACCAGGTGGCATAAACAAGATAAATTTACTTCAGAGTTTGGGGGATAGGAAGTCAAAGATCAAAATACATTCTGATTCAGTTCCTGGTGAGATATAGCTCCTTGGCCTCTAGTTTTCTTTCTGTGTCTTTTATGTTGTAGATTGAGGAAGACTTCACTTCTTTCTTTTAAGATTTTATTTATTTATTTGAGAGATAAAGTGTAAGTCAAAGAGGAAGAGAGACAGAGAGAAAGGTCTTCCATCAACCGGTTCACTCTCCACATGGCCGCAACAGTTGGAGTTTTGGAAGCCAGAGCCAGGAACTTCTTCCGAGTCTCCCACACAGGGGCTGGGGCACTTCGGCCATCTTCTACTGCTTTCCCAGGCCGTGGCAGAGAGGTGGATCAGAAGAGGAACAGCCAGGACATGAACCATATGGGATGCCAGTGCTACAGGCGGAGCCCTATCCTCCTATACCACAGTGCCAGCCCCCCATCTATTCCTTGTCTTTTGAGGCTGGTAAATCTTAACACGAGGGCTCTATCATTATGAGCCAATTACATCCCAAAGGCCTATCTCCAAATGTTTTCACACTGACAATTAAGCCTTCCATATGTGACTGGGGATATGTGGTATATGGTAAGAATAATAGAGAAGATTCACAATCATATGTTCATTGCCACACTTTCTTTGCCATAAAAAGGATTCTTTAGTTCAGCATGGTATTATTTGACATCCCATCACATATGTTGTGCCATTAGATAATGATGCTTGCTTAAGTACTGTAGGCAGAAAAAAAGAAAAAAAAATACTAAGCATAGTACATGCCATTTATGGTCAGGAAAAAAGTCACCCTTTCCAGATTGGGAGAGGTATAATATAAAGAACTTTCCACAAGCGGATAACAAGAATCCTCAGATGGTTACCAACATGTCTCATCTTAATTCCCATGACTGTAAATATAATGAGATATCATGCCTGGGATTCTGTTACACTATGTGTAGAGTTAGTTAGGTAATTGTATTCTGGTTGTAGATAATTACCTTACATGCTTGACTTTGAGTTAATTATATAGGAGACCAGGTAGGCCTAACAGAATCACATAAGCACTTTAAAAACAGAAAGTTTTCTTCTGAAGATTAGATAAGGGAGAGTCAGAAAGTATGACAAGCATTCAGTATGCTCTATCTGTATTCAAAGATGGAGAAATCAAGGTATAAGGGCCTGAGAATAGCCTTCCATAGGTGACAGCTCACCCTGACTGGCAGGCAGCCAGTTAATGAAAAGGTGTAATCTACAGCTGCATAGAACTGAGTTCTGCTGACAACTTGAGTGAACCTAGACATAGATTCTTCCTTGGAATCTCCAGAAAGATCTAAGCCTGACTCATACCTTGGTTTTCTTTCACCTTGTGAGAACCTACACAAAGATCAGTGCTGAACCCTTACAGAGGGTCTTACTCAACAGGACTGTCTGCTAACACCTGTTGTTATAAATCACAAACGTCTCAGTGATTTGCTTTGCAGCAATAGAATATTGCATTCTCTTTGAGGCATTTTAACACACTGAGAGCTCATTTACCTAGTCTGATTGTTCAGATATGTTTAAGGGTCAGTAACTGGACTGTTCTTGGCAAGAAAGAGCAGGTGTTATTGGGTACAAAGCTTCTGTGACTGCATTTTTAGTGGGTTGTTGTGAATTTGTGAGTGGTCCAGACCAGAGAAGAGGTCATATCTCCTGAATTTGTCATCTTTTCCACTAGGCTGTTTGTTGCTTCTTTTGCAGTTATTTTTATTGGGAATATTAGCTGAAGGTTAAGGGTAAAAATCCTCAGGTCAAGATGTCAAAGCATAGATAATACTGCTAGAAATTATTGATGATACACACAGTTGTTGAGTAAAACATTAACATTTATTTACTTCCATAAACTAAGCCCACAGTGAGCTAATGGAGTGGAAAGGGCAGTAAGGACAGTAATTTATAAAAAATGGTCAGTGTCTTACTGTCCAAGCTAATCTGACTCCCCTGCTGGTGTGTCAGTGACCTCTGCTAGCAAATCTTTTCATAGGGTCTATAACAAGGTTGGAGTTTCCTTACTGTGTCCTAGTTCACAGAAAACTTGATTCAGCACAATCTATGGAAATCACTTGATATGACTGGTTGAGTGTTTATATTAAACTTCATGTTAAGAACTATAGTTTGAGTTTTGGTTTCAATGTGTTTCCCAAGGGTTTCTGCTGTGGAAGCTTGGTCTCTAGTGTGGCAGAGGAGGTGGTGAAGCACCTCCTGGGGGCCTGGTGAAAGACAACTAGATTATCAATGATGCTGTCCTAGGAAGGGATTAATGCTGTTCTCTTTTTGTAGAGCAAGTTAGTTTGCACAAGAGGAGATTTTTATAAAAGAGCAAACCTGACTACTGTCATTTCTCTGCCTTCCAGTGTTGCCATGCAACATAATCCTGCTATGATGCATCCACTCTCTTGCTATACAACCAAGGGGCTCTCAAAAGACACCAGTAAGGAAGGGACAGATCTGGGTTTTCAAAACTGGGTGATACAGTTCCTTTATAAATAAAGTATCCAGCCTTGGATATTTAGTTATACTAATGGAAAAAAGGACAAATACAATGGGAAATTTTAAATAAATATGTTTATGAAATTTCTTAATGTCAAGACTTACAGTTTGACAAAGTATTGGTGAAAATAATATAAGAACGAGTTCACTTTGAGGACAAGTAAAGCATCACCTTTATGAATCATTATAAAATTATATACGCGACAGCAATGGATGTTGTCTGTTGAACATTAATGCATGAATCCTTACACTTTGTTTCCTCCCCCACAGTTCTGCCAACCTTCCC
Source organism: Sylvilagus floridanus (assembly GCA_949820135.1). Taxonomy (NCBI): domain Eukaryota; kingdom Metazoa; phylum Chordata; class Mammalia; order Lagomorpha; family Leporidae; genus Sylvilagus; species Sylvilagus floridanus. The sequence continues at coordinate 28,359,217 of OX463242.1, read as the reverse complement.
TTTTCCTAAGGTGAATCTTCTCCAGTTATAAAATCTTGTTCCTTCTAAATCTTGACGAAAGCCAGTGTATTCATTTGTGCACAGAGGCTACATTACATGCTTACTTCAGACAGATTTCCTGCTTTCACCAAGTACAGACCCACTACCTGATTCTCTGTTCACTGGTCCATTGCTCCATTTTTCTGTCTATCAGAAATTCCCTTCAGTGGCATCTTTAGTATAACAGCATTCTATTGTTGGCATATAACAAGTTCCTGGACTACAACTGGGCACCAGGCTGAGATATTTTTCTTCTTCTAAAGCTATTCATAAGGAACCACCCATGGGATTAAGCCTGTGAGTTGAAGGGCAGGCATTAGTACAATGTGAAAGATGATATGTGAATTGAGTCCAGTTCTTCATTTAAGGAACTTACTTGTATCTTCTGCTCTTCCTAAGGATCACTTAAGAGGTATTCTCCTGGTCCTCATTTCCCTTATCATTTAGCAGATCAAAATAAACCTATGGGATTTATCTTACATGAGCAATCGACATTTAATGCAATATTGCATGCTTGGTGTTACATTAAAAATGATAATTATAATTCATTACATTATCTGAGCAGACTGTATGCTTATTTCAATACATGTGTTAAAGCTTTAAATAAAATTCAACAGAATTCATGGTAAAAACTTTAAATCTGAGATAGAATAAAATATCTTGATTTGAGAAAGTATGTATATAAAACTGATCAGAAACATCATACAGCAAGGTGAAATATTACTCTCACATTGAATATTCTGACTCCCTCTTTCACATTTGTGGTAGCTTGTGATCTCTTGTGTCCCTCCAAATCTCACGTGTTGGAGCTGTAATTAATCAATGCTGCTGTGTTGGGTGAGGAGGCGAGATGCAGTGGGAGGCCTTTGAGTCATGGAAGTGGGGTCTTATAGATGAACTAGCACCCACATGGGATGCCTGCACTGCAGGCAGAGGTTTAGCCTACTAAGGCACCTTGAGTTTTCTTTTAACAGATATGCCCATGATACACTGCGTGCAGTATTCCATAAATTGAAGCATTATAATATTTCAAAATGCAGCTCCATAGGCTACATGGATATCATCACCAGAGGATATCTATAGCATGAAATTTTGTTATAGAAATTGCTTCAAAATCTCGTGGCTGGAAGCATAGCAAAGAAAAACAGAAAAACTTCTCTTACTATCAAAGGAGAAATAATTTAAATTTTAAGAATGTATTTGAAAATTGGAGAAAAGCATCATTTATTATTTGATATAATAATTAAGAAGTAAGCTTTACTGCAAGCTAAATTAAATGATAGCAGGATTACAGTGAACTAACATAATTTTTTTTTCCTCTCAGTTCAGATGATTAGAGTCCTGACATGTAGTTTATCCTTGATGGATAAAAGGAGACAGTAAGAGAAGCAATGAGCTATTAACAGTAAAGTCAGGATTGAATCAAAGATAAATTGAGATTCTGAGCAAAATCAAGATATGTGCTTCAATCATTAGAGTTTGTCACTACTGAGATTTGTTGGTTGATGAGCTGTCAAGGAACCAAGAGAAAAAGGTTTTATAAGAAGAAGCTAGACTTGCAGAAAAAGCAGTTTAATACCCAAAGGACCCTGTATAAATAGACCTTGTAAAGTAAAAGTGACAATAAACTTTGTAAATCAGAAGGAATAGAGTTTAACTTAATTCCAGAAAAGGCAGCCTCTATATTTTCCTCTTAGTACCTTAGTTCTTTAGAACATCGTTTAAATATAACATGATTCTCAGCTTTAACTCTAAGGAGGCAGTGCACACATAAAACCCAATAGACTACAACATAGAAGTTTTCTCAAACTAGTAGATTCTATTTTAAAAAGGGATTTCTTTTATTTATTTGCTTATTTATTCTGCAAGTGAGAGTTACCGAGAAAGAGGGAGAGACAGAGAGATTTTTCATCCACAGCTTCACTCGCCAGATGGCTGCAACAGAAGGCACTGGGTCAGGCTGAAACCAAGACAGGGATTTCCTCTGGGTCGCCCCTATTGGTGCAGGGGCCCAAGCACTTGGGCCATATTCAGCTGCTTTTCCCAGGCCATTACAAGAGAGCTGGTTTGGAAGTAGAGTAGCTGGAACATGAACCGGCACTCATATGGGATGCTGGTATGGCAGGCGGCAGCTTTCCCCTTACCCCTTATCAGCAACGCTGCCCTAGTTGACTAAGTTTTATGCCTGATATTTCTTCAAAACTTTCTTTCATATCCATTGTTTATTTCATTACAATTTATAGTAGCTTCTGGATACTCGGTTTGCTTGAAATTATCTATGTGCCTTTCCTTTTCTGAAAATTCTTAGAGATTGAAAACTGACCTAACTGATGTGAAATATTTGTTTGTTTTGTATCTACAAGGAAAACATGGGGCTGTACTGTGTTGTAGAAGGTTAAGCTTCTGCTGACTCTGCTGTCATCCCATATGGGTGCTGGTTCAAGTCCCCACTGCTCCGCTTCCATTCCAGCTCCTTGCAAATGTGTCTGGGAAAGCAGTGGTGGATGGCTCAAGTCCTTGTGTCCCTGCACCAACATGGGAGGCCCTGGTGAAGTTTCTGGCTCCTGGCTTCGGCTTGGCCCAGCCCCGGCCATTTCAGCTATTTGATGAGTGAACCAGGGGAAGATCTCTCTTTCTCTCTTCTCTCTCTCCCTCCCCTCTCCCTCCTTCTCTCTCTGTATATCTGTATCTGTATCTCTGTATATCAACTAAACAAATCTTTAAAAAAATAACTATTGAAGAGGAATCTACTCTGTAGATTCTTTCATTTGGGTACTTTCTCTTCTTAAGAAGATTTGCAATTATTTTCTATTTAGTAATTTGTCCTGAATTTTTCTTATCTTCAGGCCAGGTTGTTCTCAGAATAAATTCTACTTGCTATTCCCATACAAGATTGAAAACTCTAAGAAAGGAAAACATTCTGCTCATTTTCCTTTCAGGGCTTCCTTAAATCCATCAAGCTCCAGTCTAGCTGCTCCAACAAAAATGATATTTTGAATGAAACTGGGAGAGGACAGTCATAAGAGTATATTGAATCTTCTATCTCTCCAAAATTGTCTAGTAAGATCTGTATAGAATAATAAATGTTCCCATTTTTTCCAATCCTTTAACTATAAAAAGGACTCGCAGTCTGTCAGTTTGCATGACATTTGGTAAGCTTTCAAGAAATACCACTATTCTTCCTGTCTTCTCACTCATTTTACATTTTTATCACCGTGTACAATAGGAAATGTTGGTCAAATTTCACCTACTCCTTAACATTCTCAGGCACTTAAATAAATTGAATTTTCCAATCTGTCCTTGCAGTTTTATGTGACTATGTTCCTGAATTAAAGTCATAGATGTCATTCTTGGGTTGAATGTTGTAGATAGATCACCTATAAGAGCAGTGACAATGCTGCCTCTCAAATGGCCACAATGGCCAGGGATGAGCCAGGGTATAGCTAGGAGCAAGGAACTCAATCTGAGTCTTCCATATTGGTGGCAGAGACCCAAGGTCTTGAACTATTAACTGTGGCCTCCCAAGGTATAAATTACAAGGAAACTGGAAGCATATCTAGGACTCATATCCAAAGCCTAATATACAAGATGCAGGGCTCTAGTTCATATCCCGGTTGCTGTACTTCCAATTCACCTCCCTGCCAATGGCCTGGGAAAAGTAGCAAAGAATGACTCAAGTGCTTGGGCCTCTACTACTCATGTGAGAGACCTTGAAGAACCTCCTGGCACTTGGCTTTGTCCTGGCCTAGCCCTAACAGTTGCAGCCATCTAGGAGAGTGAACCAACAGATGGAGAATTGCTCTCTCTTTCTCTCTGACTTTCAAATAAATAAATAAATCTTAAAAGAAAAAAGATATGAAATATGTGCACCTTAAATTATATGCCAAACACCTGCCTCTTTCATATACTTTTAACTAATACAGAACAATTTGCATATTGAACAAACCCAGATTTATATCAGTACTTGATACCATTATATTAGGCTGAGCCAGAGTGAAATTGCAGCATATATATTAATAACATTCTCCTCCAATCATAACTTTATAATAAAATGTTTATATTAAATTTCTCTATATTCTATTCTTCTTAACAGAGATGAGAAGGGCATATTTATCTTGTTGTGGTTGCTTCAGCCATAGTTAGTAGGATAAATGGCCTCCAAAACAGGATTTCTCGTTCTCTCTGTACTATAAGTCTGTTTGATTTCATAATTAGGTCTTACATTGTAGGTGATTGGTTGGAGTTGTCTGAACAGGTAGGCTGGGTTAGCCTTAATTATATCATGAGTCTGGTGCAGAGAAAGTACCTGCACCAAAGTAGTGATGGAATGAATACTATGTTGGGTAAAATAATTGATTCCTACTTATTTTATCTATTGACTCCCAATATGTATACAACCACTAGTGTAAATCACTACTGTGGTAGTATGATGGGTCATTAGTGGACTAAATGCCGACTCATTGGCACTTACAGAAGAAATGTAGCTAAAAGTTTTAAAACAATCAGTAATTTTAGTCAGAAATGAGTAGTTCCCCCAGAAGAATGGGTGAATAGTAGTATAGGGCAAAAATGCAAACAGGAACAGTAGGAATATACTGCAATACTTAATAATGATTATTAATGTGTATTTGTGAAAATAATTTTCATCTGTTCACAATGTAGTAAAATTCATCCATGCTACATTTTTATAAATATTGAAATAAAATGTAACAAAGTAAATATTCTATCTGATATTTATAAGAAATAATAGGAAAATATTTGTATCACAGGAATATTAGGAATATTAGGGAAATGTCTCCAATGGTTTTGTATAAGACAGTTCAACAATTAAATGTGACTTCTGAGAAAATGCTTTTGCTAGATGCTTTAAGAATTCTGTGCGGCCAGCGCCAAGGCTCAATAGGCTAATCCTCTACTTGCGGCGCCAGCACACCGGGTTCTAGTCCCGGTTGGGTTGCTGGATTCTGTCCCGGTTGCCCCCTTCCAGGCCTGCTCTCTGCTATGGCCTGGGAGTGCAGTGGAGGATGGCCCAAGTGCTTGGGACCTGCACCCCATGGGAGACCAGGATAAGCACCTGGCTCCTGCCATCGGATCAGCATGGTGCACTGGCCACAGCGTGCCGGCCACGGTGGCCATTGAGGGGGTGAACCAACGGCAAAGGAAGACCTTTCTCTCTGTCCCTCTCTCTCTCACTGTCCACTCTGCCTGTTAAAAAAAATATTCTGTGCAAAAATAACTTTTTTGTGTTTTTTTCTTTTCTTTTCTTTCTTTCTTTTTTTTTTTTTTTTTTTTTTGACAAGCAGAGTTAGACACTGAGGGAGAGAGACAGAGAGAAAGGTCTTCCTTCCGTTGGTTCATCCCCCAAATGGCCGCCACGACTGGCACGCTGTGGCCGGTGCACTGTGCTGATCCGAAGCCAGGAGCTAGGTGCTTCCTGCTGGTCTCCCATGCGGGTGCACAGCCCAAGCACTTGGGCCATCCTCCACTACCTTCCTGGGCCACAGCAGAGGGCTGGACTGGAAGAGGAGCAACCAGGACTAGAACCCAGCGCCCATATGGGATGCCAGCGCCGCAGGTGGAGGATTAAGTGAGCCAAGGTACCGGCCCGCAAAAATATCTTTAGCAAAGATTACATTCTGCTCACTACCCTTTTTAGAAATTAACAAAGGAGTTCATATAATTACTCTGAGTAATGTAGAGAAATTTAATTTTTTTTCCCCCAAATTTCCTAAATTTATTTGACCAAAGAATCAATTTTTTGATATTAATATAATGATACAAACATTACTTGGAACACAATTTGGGAAAGAGTACTTTGGAAACTCTTTGCTTTAATACAGAGTACTATGTCATCTTTTTTCTTATCAGCGAAATTGGAATTTTGAAAATGAAAGCATTGTTCACTACTGCCAACTGAGTTTGGCAGCAAGGAGAATATTTTCATCGTGACTTCTAAAGTATAAGAGCTAAGATTTATCTTGGTAAAATCCTCCTTAATCACAGTCTCCTAAAGCTTCAAAGACACACATGAGGGCCAAATAAAAAACCACGGGGTTTCCAAAAATGAGGCATTTCATGAATGGGACCCCTTTGAGTTCTACAAACTTTCATCATATTTTCAGTGCTTATCAGACATTGGATGTGTATATATATTTATATATAGTTGATTACAGACACACACACACACACACACACACACACACATATATATATATGCATATGTGAAATCTGAAATTATAAAGTAAGTAAGTTTTCTTTATCCCAGCCTACCAGGAATTTCAATTATTAGACCTGCTTTAATACTATATGAAAAGTGATTCCTAGAGGGCATTTGTTCTGAAGATGTTAACTAGGAGTACACGTGGATGGATTGACAAAACATTTTTAAATGTGATGCTATAATTAGGCATTTTATTTGTTTGACTATTCATTTACTTATTTATTTACTGTTTCATTAGCTCCTGAGCTGTGCACTTGATCTTGGTCACAGTACGTAAACATGGGATTATATTTTTCAAGTTATTTCTTCATGTCAATGTAGAAATTTCATTATTCCAGTGAGTGTTCAAGTAGATTTAGACTCTGAATGGATCTGAATCTGAATCAAAATTATTCATTTATTTTCTAAAAAAATATCTGGAGGTGATGGTTACTAAAACATAATGTAGATGTAGTCACATTGAAACAGATTCTGTTTTTTTAAAAGATTTATTTATTTATTTGAAAGGCAGAGTTATAGAGTGAGAGAGATGAGAGAGAGAGAGAGAGAGAGAGAGAGAGAGAGAGAGAGAGTGAATAGAAAAAGAGAATGAGAGATATCTTGAATCTGCTGGTTCACTTACCAAATGGCCACAATGGCCAGGACTGGAGGAGACCAAAGCCAGGAACCAGAAGCCAGGAGCCAGGATTTCTTCTGGGTCTCCCATGTGTGCACAGGAGGTCAAGCACTTGGACCATCTTCCACTGCTTTATCAGGGCATTGGCAGGGAAATGAATCAGAAGCAGAGCTAGGGACTCAAATCAGCACTCATATAAGATGTCATTTGTAACTGGTTATGTAAGATCATTTGTAAAATAGCTTTCTATGTTTATTAATAATGATGGTGCTGGTGTTTAATACCTATATTTGAGTGCTGAGTCAGCCTTTTCAGTACAATTTACTATGTTTATCTTCTTTTGAATATCATTAAAATGGAGATAATAATAGACTATAGGCCAATGTATCATTTTAAATAAATGAGATACTAGAGATGAACATTTTAAGAAAATGGTTTCAACTCAAAAGTGTCAAACAAGGGCCACTATTTTTATTTCTGCATAAAATTATCTTTATTCTTGACTCCTTTTTCCTTCAAATTCTGCAAAACTAACATTATATATCTCCTAAATTTGGCTGTGCATCTAAATCATCTTAAGAACTTGTTTTAAAATAGACCAAAAAACCAAGCAAAACACAAATCCCCTAGACTTACCTCTAGTTTTCCTAAAGTCAAGTATGGAGTAACTTTCCTTGTCATTGAGATTTATGTTGAGCTTTGCTTTTGAGTCTGTTGCATGATTTGAAGTCAGGAATTTACCCAAAGGAAATGAAATTCGACTATGAAAGAGCTACTCTACCATAAAAAAGAATGAAATCCTGTCTTTTGCAGCAAATAGATGCAACTAAAGCCGTTATACTTAGTGAAATAAGCCAGTCCCTAAAAGAAAAATACTATGTGTTTTCCCTGATCTCCGGTAACTAATAGAGTACAAAAAATGTAATGTATTAGGAGCAAAATTGACATTTTTAGATTAGATGATTATTTATGTCCCTTGTCTATGGTTGAGGAATAGCGCTATTTTCTGCTTACTACTTGTTGAATTCTTTTCTTAGTGTAGGATTAATCTTAAGAGTATAAAATAAAGTGAAAGTAGATCAGTGTAAAATTAATAAGAAAGGAATGAGAGGAAGGGTGGTAGCATAGTGGTGGTGGTGGGGTTACTGAGAAGTATCATTGTGCTCCTAAATCTGTCTGTATAACATATGAAATGTATTCACCTAAAAAACTAATTTAATTAATTAATTTAAAAAATATATTGTCTTGGCCGGCGCAGCGGCTCAATAGGCTAATCCTCTTCTTGGGTGCTGGCACCCTGGTTTCTAGTCCCGGTCAGGGCGCAGGATTCTGTCCAGGTTGCTCCTCTTCCAGTCCAGCTCTCTACTGTGGCCTGGGAGTGCAGTGGAGGATGGCCCAAGTGCTTGGGCCCTGCACCTGCATGGGAGACCAGGAGGAAGCACCTGGCTCCTGGCTTCGGATCAGTGTGGTGCACTGGCTGCAGCAGCCATTGGAGGGTGAACCAATGGAAAAGGAAGATCTTTCTCTCTGTCTCTCTCTCTAACTCTGCCTGTCAAAGAAAAAATTTAAAAAAATATTGTCTTAAAAATGAAAAAGAATCTTGACATGTACTTGTGTACATCTATAATTCTTCAACTGTGAGGTATCTGTGATATTTAGTTATTTTAATTAGGGTACATGTTTTCATACAGTTGTGTTTTAAAAATTAATTGTATATTTTGATAGCTGTCTCTGATCTGATTTGTGACTTGCAAATATATTTTGGAACTTGTCTTTCATTCTTTATCAGTATCTCTCACAAAGTCAAAATGTTAAATTTTTATAAAATCAACATTATAATTATGCCTTTTTATTGAACCAAAAGCTAATTATCAAGTTGAAGGTCACCTTTTTCATGTAGATATTTTAATGTTTTACAACTTACATTTAAGATATGATTAATTTTATATAAATGTTTTGTAAATGTAAGGTCTATATTTGTGATAACTTTTCCCACATGGTTGTCCAACTATTTTAGGTGTTGCATATTTTTGGTGTATTTTCCTTTGCTTAGTAAATATTAAGTCATTAGAATTAGAGGGAGAAATGTCAGGCAAAAATTCTCACTAATGCACAGGACTTTATCAATCAGACATTAAAAACAAGCTCTGGCAATAAGGCTGATACAAATGGGCTGGTGGCCAGTTCATGGTAATTATAAATCTGTGACTAGTTTTAGGAATATGGTGAAGACAAACAACTCCCCTAACATGTCCTAAAGTAAAGTTCTTTCTTTGATCTGTAAAAAATCTTTTGATGTTTTGAATATATGAATCCCTGCTACTACAATGTAGTTGATCCATTTAACCTTGTTCATTACAAGAGATTCTGCCTTTCTATTCTTTTGATAAAACTTTACTAAAATAAAAAATGTTATATGTATTCTAAAAAAATTACCTATTTTTATTCAAGAGAGTTTTCTTCTAGTACATATAATATTCCATTATTTCCATGTTCAACATTGGTTTTTACTGTTTTATTTTTTAATTCTCTTAATTTATAGGGAAGGATCTCTACTCAGAGATACTCTTTACATTATTTTTAATTATTCTTTATATGGATTTTAATTTTCTATTTTTAAAAATATTTATTTGTTTATTTGAAAGGCAGAATGACAGAGAGAGACAGAGTCAAAAAGAGAGGTATTTTGTCCATTAGCTCACTCATCAAATTGCCGCAATTGCTATGTCTGGACCAGGCTGAAGCCAAAAGCATGGAACTCCAGTTTGGTCTCCCTCTTGGAGGGCGGGGGCCCATTCATTAGGGCCATCTTCCACTGCCTTCCTAGGTGCATAAGTAGGAAAGTGGATTGGAAGTAGAGCAGCTGGGATATGAACCTGCACTGTGATATGGGATGCTGACATTGCAAGGTGAATTAAAGCACTGATCCACAGTATCAACCCTTAGATTTTTTTTTTTTTTTATTTTCTGGCAAAGAAAACATAACAATCTCCAAAGGTATCCTGATCTGAGTCTCAGGCACCTGTCGATGTTACCTTCTGTAGCAAGAGGGACTCTTCTTATGGCATTAAATTAAGGCTCTTAAGCTGCTGACAGTATCCTGGATTGCCTGGTTGGATAATAAATACAATCCTCTTTTTTGGGGTGGTGGGGAGTCAGAGAGAGACTTGACTACACAAACAGAAGACAATGCCGAGTCAAACAAGGTTACCAGTTACTGTGTTCAAATATGTAAAAAGGGGCAACAAGTCAAGGAATTGATACAGAGATGTCTTGGGTCCTCACCTGGAGAGTCTGGAGTGAAGGCAGACCAGGGCCATTGATTTCAGATGAGTCTAAAGGAAGTGTGACTGCTTAAGAGCTGTGTAGTTTTAAGCCCCCAAATTGGAGGCAATTATTACAGTAGACAGAGGAAATTAATGCACCAGTTTTAAAAATAAAAAAAGAGGGATCATTGGGATTGACCAGATTCTGACAAAATGGGTCACCTAATAAGTGAGGAAACAAAAGGCCCAGGTAATAGAACTAGTCAGTGAGAGTGAGCTGAATTTTTGAGGAAATAAGGTCGCAGGTGCAGAATAAGGTTGATAGGGCTGTGAAAGTGGGCTCCAGAGAGAATGGAGAGGCCAAGGCATTGGAAGACTGGGTGAGTTGAAAGAGGGATTTGAGTGAAAGTGAGAACCCAGAGCTTTGCACGAGTAAATCTGTGTGGTAATTAGGAGTGATTGCAATTTTAGAACCCACAGAGTGAGCCCAGCATGGGGCAATGGAAAAGCACCAAGGCACTCAGAGAGGGAGGTCAAGGTGGTGAGAACTGAGGTGCTATTCTTGAATCTTTCATCCCTTTCTTTTCTCTCATTTCACCCTCTGGTAACCCCAAACTTGAAAAAAATGCTCAAATACTAAAAACTGGAATTTGTGCATTCAATTATTAAATATTGCTTAAAAGTACTTGGAATATAGTATATTTTGCCACAACAAAAAATGACTGCATGAAAAAAAGTATTTGAAATAATTTAGATTCATAAATAGTATCATATACTTGTTTATAGGAATATGATAACAACCATTAACTCTATATATACATAGTTTGATGTTAATTATAGATAAATTTACTGTTTCAGCTTGCTTTGTCCTAAAATTTGGATTTTCTTTCTTTTCTTTAAAGCAATAATGCACGAGGAAAACTGGTGTCAGTTTCCTCTTCTTAAAATGTACAAACTTTTTTTTACAAAGATTAATAGGGGACTAAAACGATTTACACGACTAGAAAGATTTACGAGATCAGCAGGAAGTAAATTGTACTGAAATAAGCCCTTTAATAAAAGAAACTTCTTATTCTTCCTGGCCTTTTGAATCCAATTTTTTGCGACTCATTCTAGTGATTACTGCAAGAGTAAATTATTGTATCCAGCACACAGAATTGAATTGTTCTGGGTCAAGAAGTTCTCAAATATAATATAAAACATTTCGTGCCTTTGTCTCATACAAATAAATGCTCCATATCGTGAAAAGCTGATTATTTCACATTTTATGTTTCTAAGTTTTTTTGGCATGGTGTTTCTGGTCATTCATATATCTATTGTATACACTTCTCTACAGAATATGACATTTTTCCTGTAGATATTTTTGAGTGATTTATAAGGTTTTCAGCTAAAATGGTAAAAATTAGAAATATTACTCCTGGAAACAATGTCAAATTTCATGATTTTTTAAATAAACAAAGGATATGTTTTCTTTTCCATGATACAATGAAATAAGCTATTTAATTTAACCCACTCTTGGATTTTATTTTCATGACTACTTGAATTGCTTATGTAAAATTAACACAATTTTATAGGAAATTGTAATCACTTTGTTGGCAATTTGCCCAAAAGAATGCTTTAAGGGAAATGTACAACTTTATGCAAATAGCTTTTATTTTATTACAAAAATAATGCATTTTCATATAATTTCTAGAAGTATGGAAATAAAGAACATTGAAATTAATGATTCATAGTCCTGTATGTTGTAAAACATAATAATTACTTGATAGCTATCTATTTATTTATATCTATCACATCAATTGGATGTATTCTACATTTCTTACAAACTTTTTCATTTACTAGTAAAAAAGGAAAATGTTCATAGAGCTATTGATCTTCAACAACTCTTTCATATTCTACATTTTGCATCCCCTTAATTTTCTAAAAGCTTCCATTCAGAGACATTGTCTGGTTAAGTGTTTCACTAAAACAGAAAATGTTTCTGTTTTTTTCTCTTTTGCTCATGGTAAATTCACAGAATTACAGTTTTATTGAAAAATTAATGCTATGTCTTTATATCGTACTTTTTCTGCACTGTAATGTTTTGTGTGTAATTTCCCACTAAGTTTTTCGCTACCTTGTAGAGAGAATGGTGAAGACCGCATTATTTACTAATAGTACACAAAGAAATACCTATTATTCCAATTCCAGTTGATTTAATGTTAGTTGAATAAGATTTTATGAGAACTTTTCAGATATGTATGGTCCAAATTCATAGCTTTCTTTTCTGTGATATGCTAAAGTATATTCACATAATTTTTGAAATATAATTTTTAAATGGTCATATACAGCTTTAATGCATACATTAAATGCTTCTCCCAACCCCTTCCGAACAATATGTTTCTGTCCACCCTGGACCCGGGGTCAAATATGCTGGAGGACGAGGGGGTGGCGACTCTGTGCAAGGCGCGGATGCATAGGAACTGCACCCTCGCGGAGCTGTGTCTGACCAGCTGTTACCTCACTCTTGCTTGCTGGAAGGACATCGCCGCTACCCTCACTTGCAATGAAAATCTAAAGACTTTGAAACTGGGCAACCACGAGATACAGGATGCCGATGTGAAGCAGCTGTGCAAGCTCTGAAGCATCCCAAAATCCAGCTACAGCTTCTGGGCCTGGAAATGTGTCAGTGCACCACGGCCTGTGTTGAAGACTTCTCGTCGGCTCTCATCACCTGCAAGTCCCTGAAGGGCCTGAACCTCGACTGGATCGTGCTGGACCACGAGGGGGTGGTGAAGCTGTGCGAAGCCCTGGCCCACCTGGACTGTGTCCTGGAGCTGCTCGGGCTGGACAAGTCTGTGTATGATGAGGAATCGCAGATGCTGCTGTCTGCCATGGAGAAGGTCTCCGGCCCGACCATTGAGCCTTGGCTGGAAGAGGAGCATGGGATGAGGGGCGTGGTCCCCTTGGGGAACAACCTGAAGTAAAGCTGTCCCAAGGGCTTCTCTTGTCACCCTGGCCTTCCTCCACCCACCTCCCCCTGTCCTGCAGGTGCACGTCGGGGCAGTGGGGGTGTCTCCAGGGCTTCTCCTTGACAGTGCCGTAGCCGTGTGCTTGGGAGTGGGCTTCTGAGTTGGTGCTGTTGGTACGTGGCTCTACCCTCTATGCTCCTGTTTGGAGACTCCATCCTACCTTGCAGTATCTAAAACAATAAATACACAGAGTGAATGCTGAATGTAAAAAAAAAAAAATGCATATACAGCTTTAATGTATTTCAAGTTCTAATTTTCTCTAATGTACACCCCTCCTTAAATCTCATATGCTTTAGGATCTCTGTGACCTCTTTATAATTAACAGATTTTAAAATATTTATATATGATTATAAGAATGTTTGTTACAGGGCCAAATTTTAGCACAGTGGGTTAAATTGTTGCTTCCAATCCCAGCATCCCATTTTGGAGTACCAGTTTCAGTCCCAACTACTCCACTTATGATCTAGCTTCTTGTTAATATACCTGGGAAACAGTAGAAGAGGTCCCAAGTAGTGGGCTTCTGCCACCAATATGGGAGATTAGGATGGAGTTCCTGACTCTTGGCTTCAATTTGACGCCGAGTTGGCTGTTGCAGCCATTTAGGAAATGAACCAGCAGGTGGAAGATCGATATCTATCTCTCTCCCCTACCTTCCACCACTATTCTGCATTTCAAATAAAAAGTAAGTAAATCTCATCTGAAAAGCAAATATATTATAAACATATACATTTTAAATATATACTTTTCGATATTTTAAGGGAATTACTTAATTAAGAAAACTATTAATAAAATGAAACTAATAAATATATACTTAATTAGAATTCATGATATGACCCAAAAGTAAAGAGACAAATTGAAGAAACTATGATATTTTAGTTTGCTGTAAGAGGTGGATAAGAACTTGAAATCTCTGACATGCAATTGAGAGAGTAAGAACATTGATAGATCCTGTTTTGTTTATGATTATATTCATATCTTTGAATAAATGTTATACCCTTACTTAAAGAAAAAGAAAATCATTTTGATGAGTTTCTCAATTAATGTATCCCTTTTCTTGTTACCACGTTGACTTTTCCTGTTTTCTGAGCACGTTGCGTTGCACTAAATCCGTCACATAGATTCCAAAGGTGGAAGCGTCCTGTTGACGTTTCATCAATGTGTCATGCACCTTGAGCTATTGTTTTATTAATGTTTCTACCTCATTGCATTGTTTATATCTGATAGATGAAGTACAGATAAAGATATCAGGTGGATGTCTTTTGGGTAATAAGGAACAGATCTCAATAGAAATGATTTAACTAAAAATTCTTATATGTTGTGTGGAATATAAATTTGACATTTTAGCTTGTGGAAAATCCTGATTTTTCCATGATAGTTTTTATACTGCTTTGATTTGGTGTTATATCCTGATTAAAAATAGCAGTCTCTTTGGCTTAAGAACTGGAGAGTTGAGACCTAAGGGAATTAAATGAACAGTCATTTTTTTCCTTTAGTGAATAAGCCAATTTCTCAATATAACCATGACTGTTGGACCAGATAAAGAGGCCTCCTAGATAAGAAACAACATCCTGATGTGGGGTACCCGGAGGGACACTAAGTTGCTACATAAAAAGGGAGATTACCCCCAAGATTCTATTTAGCACATCTATTATTGTGGAGTTCCTAATTTTTCATTGCAACTTTGTAGTTTGTTTAGCATACCTTTTCTTACTCAGATATTTACTTTAAACAAATTTTCTATCTGAATCATCCCTAAGAAGATCCTGTTCATATTATCTCATACTAGGGACCAAATTTTATTCCAATTCTCCCCTTATGATACCATCATCCTATCACTATCATTTCTTGTGCTTATTTTTAAAAAATACTTATTTTATTTGTAAGGCATAGTGACAAAGAGAAAGCGTGCGACTGGGGCCAGTGCCATGGCACAGTAGGTTAAAGCCCTGGCTTGTAGCACCAGCATCCCATATGGGCACAAGTTCAAGTCTCAACTGCTCCTCTTCCAATCCAGCTTTCTGCTATGGCCTGGGAAAGCAGTAGAAGATGGCCAAGGCCTTGGGCCCCTGCACCCACGTGGGAGACCCAGAAGAAGCTCCTGGCTCCTGGGTTCGGACTGGCACAGCTCCACCATTGCAGTCGTCTGGGGAGTGAACCAGTGAATGGAAGACCTCTCTCTTCCATCTGCTAGCTTACTCTCCAGATGTCTGTAATGACCAGGATTGGTCCAGAGCAAAGTTAGTCATTCAAACCTCCAACCAGGTCTCTTACATGGGTGACAGGGCCAAAAGTACTTGGACCATCCTCTGTGGCTTTCCCAAGCATATTATCAGGGATCTGGATTGGAAGTGGAGTAACTGAGAATCTAGTACACACTCTGAAACAAGATGCTAGAGATGCAAATGGCGGCTAAACCCATGGCACCACACTGCAGGCTCCTCATGTTTCCTTGACATTAGTAATAGTCCTTAGAGAAAAGCCTGGAAGTTTCTCTTTTATTTTATTTCCTTACTTTTATGTAAGAGACAGATAGAAAGAGAGAGAGAACCACAGCAATAGAGAGAAAGAAAAGAGGAGGAGAAAGACAAGGAGAAGGAAAAGGAGGAGGAGAAGGAGGAGGAAGATGAGGAGAAGGAAAAGAAACAGCTAAAGAAAAAAGCTCACATCTGCTGGTTCACTCTCCAAATGCCTGCAATGCCCAATTGCTGAATATGGCAGCCAAGAACTCAGTCCAGATATCTCACATGGATTCATTTACCTGAGATATCATATGCTGACTTTCAAGGTGTACATCAGCAGGAAGCTGGAATTGGGAGTTGGAGATGGAACCTGAACCAAGGCATTCCAATATGAAATGCAAGCATCTGGAGAATTATAAATCCTAGGGTAAACTCCAGACCCCAGGCTGACAGCTTTAGAAAAATGTGGACAATATTATTGACATACAAAAAAAAAAAACTAGGAAAGAAAAAGAGAAAAGAAGATATGATGAGATCAGGAAGGTGTACCTAGAAAAATAAACCAGGAAAGTGCACAAAATATGTAAGAACTAATTTCTTTGGAAGATTATTATAGTCTGGTTTGACCATAGGTCCATCACATCTATTCATTTACTTAGACCTTAATAACAATATTGAAAAGTAGTAACTTTAATATTTTATATTTAAAGAAAAATAATCAATAAATTATAATTAATGTATAATGGACCAGTTAAGAATATATACTCAAGGGGCAGCACTGTGGGACAGTAGGCTAAGCTTTTACCTGTGGTGCCAGCATCCCAAATGGGTGCCGTTTCCTGTCCTGGCTGTTCCTCTTCAGATCCAGTTCTTTTCTGTGGCCTGAGAAAGCAGTGGAAGATTGCCCAAGTGCTTGCCCCCTGCATTCTTGTGGGAGACCTGGAAGAAGCTACTGACTCCTGGCTTTGAGCCAGCCAGCTCTGGCCATTGCAACCATTACGGAGTGAACCAGCAGGTGGAAGATCTTTCTCTTTGTCTCTCCTTCTCTCTGTAGCTCTACCTCTCAAGTAAATAAATAAATCTTTTTTAAAAAAAGAATACATACTCTAAAGTCATGTTGTTCAGGTTTATAAGCTGTCTCTGCTCTGAAACAGCTCCTTAAATTTGAGAAAGTAACTTAAACCTTCTGTGCTTCAATTTCTTTGGCCATCAAATGGAGATACAATAATGTCTACCACACAGGGGTGTTATGAAGATAGCTGTCTTTGGTAATTCCTGGTGTACATGAGGGTAACCAGAGCTAAATTTTAATAGTAATTTTATTAATTAACAACTGCCATGGGGCTACAACTAACAGCAGTACAAGTGTTATGATTACAAATATAGGTAGTATATTTTTGCTAGTTTTTCAATCTGCAGTCTTTGATGCTAGCTGAAATTATCTAGTTTTGGGGGTCTTGAATAAGCAAATTGATTATATATTAATGCATTCAAAATATCCTAAATATACATACATTCAGAATATACATGATTCAGAAGTGATTTTTAACAGAATTTACTATTTTCATGTAAAATATATTATGTATATGTATGAGTGTGCATATATATGTATATATGGATATATATAATATATGTGAGAAAGAGAAAGAGAGAAAATGGGTACCTTTGGGGTTAAATTTATTGATCATATGGAACTAGTGAGATAACCAAAGTGAGATACCAAGGTGACTGGAAATGAAGAATAGTTATGTGAGTCCTCAGCATATTGTTAAGTCGTGGGATTTGAGATTCTAGGAAAAAGAGGATGAAAATGAAATTGATGTCTGAGAAACTCCTGATATTTTTCTAATCACAACATCCTTCTCCAGGCTTTTTCATTATTCAGTAAAAAGTGACGATACTAATTGAATCCCTCATGGAACAAATATAGAAGCCCTCCTTGGTCCAACCCAATCCTTCCATTTCCTATCCATTTCAGTCTATCTGAAACATAAATTTTCAACTTCAAAAACACTTTGATTTTCACATCACCTGAGGTATAGATATTGCTTTTTTGATTTCTCTTCTTGATTTTATTCAGACTCTGTTCATGCCCACAATAATCAAAATTAGTATTTTGATCCTGTCACAAGATTTTTATCTCACTTTATAATTCTAAGACAGTAAGGATTATTTCTATCCTTCCCCAAAATGTCTACTCTCTCTATCATAAACTCTTCTCAATTTCAAGGTTGCACTCGTATGCTTTTCTCTCACTTCACAACCTCATTCTGCTTCTTTTTGATTCTTACATTTCTTACACGATGTTCTTACCCTTAAAGTATCATTTTGGGGATGTAATATGGTCCTGCTTTTTTCTTGCAACTACTCTCCCTCTTTATCATAAACTCTTCTCAATGTCAAGATCTCACTTGTATGCTGTTTCTCCCACTTGAGAAGTCTCATTCTGCCTCTTTGATTCTTATGTATCTTACATGATTTTCTTACCCTTAAAGTGTCAGCTTAGGGATGATAGTCATGTAAATGCCTACAATTCTTTTTAAAGAGTGTGTTTTTATTTTATTCTCTTGTACTTTCTTTGACTTGAGTCCATAAAACTCCTGCAGAATTTGTATTAATTCTGTGATTTTATATTAAACTATATCTCTCAGCAAGCAATCATCTCTGAAAGAGAAGATACCATGTAACTTACACTTAATTTTGCATCCCTATTGGCTAGCACTGTGTTTGCCTCAGGGTAAATAATCAGTAAGTATTACTGAGTTATTGAGTAATTTCTTGTTTGAAGTCATCATTTTTAAAGAAGAACGCATGAAGCTGAAAGAGTATTAAAAGCATAAATTTGTTCACTATTTCACATATCTGGTGTATTTCCATAAACATTGAAATTTAATAAATTTCATTTATTGAAATTATTGGTAAAATGCTGCAGAATTTTAGCCATTTTGATAATATAAAATTAAATATTTAGAAATAAATTATCAAGGAAAAAAGTAAGGGAATATGAGAACTAGAGAGATAAAAGGATATGATTCAGAAACTAGTGAATTCAAGATTGGACAATTTCTTGCAGGTAACAAACTTAATTGGGTTTTTATAGGAGTGTTATGTATGAGATGAAACACAAGTGTCTTTAATGAATGAAAAAAAAGCAAATCGAATAATTGGAAAGGTGGTGGTTGATATAAAATTGGAAAGCAATAGATTAGTATGTGTATCATGAAAAACTATGCATGGATTTTAAATATTTTGGAAGAAAAGTAAACTTATCTTTTATCTGATTTTCTACAAGGGTTTTGAAATGCTCTTATACCACAAGATTTCCACAGAAAGGACTTTTGCAAAATATGAATTGTACTATTCTGAAAAGGAAGAAGCTAAAAAATTATCATTCCAACTTCTATACTTCATAAAGCATAAGGGATAAGAGAAACAATGATGATGATTATGATGATGGTGATGATGATGATGATGTTAATGCACAATTTATGCTGTGTACTGTGCTAAGAAATGAACACTTCAATACCAACAATAATGAATTGTTACCATAATTCACATGTCTATATTAGGAAGCATAGGCCAAGATCAGGCATCAGATAAGTGGCAATCTTGAGATTGAATGAATTGTCTCAACATGTGTCTGACCTAGCTGTTGTGCTGTACCACTACCATCAGGCACTATTCCGCTTAATTAATTATATTTAAAATGAAAACATGCAGAAATATAAACTGTGTTCATGTGATTTATGAATAAAATGACAAAGGTGTAACATTATTCCTGAATTTGTCACTGGTTCTCAGCATGAAGTTTATAGGTGCCTATGTGTTAAATGCTCCTTCTAGGATTGTTTAATATGCATGTTGGCAGAGGAGCTTGATATTAGGACAAGGTCATAGACTAAGTCTTTTGTTGATCTATTTGACCTAAATATTATTGGTTCCATTTGCCCATGGAATGAGAAAACTGAACCCAGATTTATTTATCTGAAAAAATCACTGAGTAGATTCTTCCCCCTCCTCACCAAATTCTGCTATCTCAGGATTTAATAATAATAATAAAAAAACAGAAAACAAGTATTCAAGCCACTTTGGGTTCCCTCTTTTTTTCTTTTCATTTTGTTCTCAATTGACTTAATACTTGGAAAAAAAAAAAAGCCTCAGTGACATTGTAAGAGAAATTATCCTCCTAGTATTCCTGGCATGGGGCAAAAGTAATAGTATAGTAAATCTCAGGAGAAAGGCTGCTTTTTGACTTTTACAGCTCAATTTTACTGATTCAGAAGGTTTGAATAAGCTCCAGATAAGCATCCCAGCTTATCCAGGGTGAACTTGAACTCTGAAACTTCTCAAGTTGCATCATGAGTAATACCACCTTACTTTAGAAGATGCCAGTCATGGCTTCCCAGTGAAAATCCTGGTTTGCCATTGTATCTCATAGTCAAGGATGAATAAGGTCACACTGTAGCCACTTTATTAAAAATATGAGGTAAGGGTAGGCCCAGAGGAAAGTTCCTTAAGCACTCAATGATAGGAAGAAGTGAAATGTTCTTAAAAACAATTAATTGCCTTAAAGTTGTGTGATTTAGCTTTTATATTTGAAACAATTATTGGATAAAGTAAAAATGATATTGATTTATTAAACATGATGTTGTCAAAAGAATAGATATTTTTATGTCTACAGACTAATAAAGTCAAAAGATCAGGATTCAGAAAATTAAATACCATTTGTACAATAAACAAAAAATGCATAATACAGAATTATTAGAATGCTATATGTAGAAATCATTTCAGTGAACATTAACCTATACCACTTAATGGATACCTTATGTCTTCTGGGTTAATGTGCTTCAAAACAAGGTTGAGAGACAATTAAATTAGGAATAATGAAATTCCTACACAAGAATTAAATTTTGTGGACACTTTTCTAAAGTTTTTCACAGCTGCACTTATAAAAACTCTTAACAAAAAAGTCAACTAATAAATAAAAAGTGTCGTACTTAAGTTGTTAGAGAATTGTTCAGCAGAATTGAAAATAGTTTCCTTTTTTTTCTGTTTTCAGGGTTATGTAATAGTAAAATATAAAACAGGTAACTTATATGAAATAGCTGATTATGTCTTTCATGATTACAATTTCCCCATCTACTAATTAGTTTTCTAACTTCCTTAGGCAATCTGAGAAGCCTAGAAACAATTTTCAATAGCACACTTCTATTCAACTTGTTTTAATGTATACATTTTTAAAAATAGATTTATAAGGATTATCACTGAAGAATTTAGTGCTTCCATGTTCTTTTCTCTTTATTTTCTCTTTGAAAGAAAACTTTAAAATCCTATTATTCTTTCCTTTCTAGTGTAGCAAACTAACATCTGTGCAATTATACTAACCTGCAAATTACCTTTTTCCTGTTGTAAGCTAATTGCTTCAAAATTATAATGAGAAAAGAATCCAAAACCTAAATGCAGAGCAACGTTAGGCAAAATAAATGGTAAACTTTCTCATTAACCATATAAAATGTAGTCAGACTGTTTTGATAGAAAATCTTAATGCAAGTCACTAGAAATGTTGGCAAATATTTAATTAATGAATTTCTTTAATTGATAGTTATATTCACATTAAATGATAATTATTTAATACACAACCTTCTCTTTTCTGCTTTCAGTGAGAATGTTTTTAGTAATCTTAGGGAAAAGAAATGGAAGTCGAATTATGTGCCCTCTTTCACAGTGAAGAAAGTAATTAAAATATAGAATTTTAAATAACTGTATTGTTTTGATACATTTAAAATACAAAAAAAAAAACAAACTAAAAATAATGTGTCTAGCACAGTTTCACATGTAAGACTGTTTTCTGGTTCATGAATATCAAACAGGTGCCATCTTTTGCAGTGCCATGAGTCTCATTTTAGTTTTCAAAGTGAAATGCTAACACTTGCCTACACACATCTGTAGTTCTATCCTACATTTTCCATAAACTAGTACCTATCTTGAAGTCTCCTACTGCCTTTTTTTGGTATTAACTGATTCCTATTTATGAATAAAGTCCTTTTTTAAAAGATTTTTTTGAGTTAGAGAGAGAGCGAGAGGAAGAGACATCTTCCATCTGCTGGTTCACTCCCCAAATGGCCACAATGGCCGAAACTGGGTCAGTCTGAAGCCAAGACCCAGGAATTTCTTCTAGGTCTCCCAAGTGAGTGCAGGGACCCAAGTACTTGTGCCATCTTCCACTGCTTTCCCAGGAGCATTAGCAAGGATCTGGATATGAAATGGATCAGCCAGGACTGGAACAGGCACCTATATGGGATGCCGGCACTGTAGGCAGTGGGCTTTAACCACTATGCCACAGCACAGGCCCCATAAATAATGTGTTAATACAGATGTTATTTCCTTCCAAATGATTTCATATCTTTCATATCTTTGTGGAAAAAGTTTAAATATGGCTGGCTTCCCTTAAGGTTTAGAGTTGGCCTATCTTGTGGATGGGAGGACTTTCTAAAACTCAAATGCAATGATGCTACGACTAGTAATTAAACAAAGTAGTAACAACCTGGAAACCCAGTCATTAAGGGATGGTTGACATAATTATGCTACGTGTTTGGTATGGGAAAACATGCTGCTATTCAGCAAAATGATTTCAGTATTTCCTACAAATTAACTGTTTACCAGAAAGAAAGCCATACTATTTTATTAAATTATGAGGACCATTTGCAGAGCAATATGTTTAATATAATATTAATTTTTATAAAACCAATATAGGTATGTGAGCATACATATTGAAAAATACATCCACAGAAAAGAGAACTCCTAAGCACTGTTGGTGAGATTGTAAATTAGTAGAACATTAAGGAGAAGAGTATGGATATTATATATACCATATGATCCATCGAGCCCACTATTGTGTATATACTCAAAGGTAATGAAATCAGCCTGTCAACAAGATACCTGTACTACCACATGTATTGCAGCATTATTCACAATAGCTAAGGTAGGGAATTAATTAACCGCATTGTTCATTGACAGATAAACTGTCTTGTAGATATAAAATTAAGTGTTTTCACATATAAATAATGAAATTCTGCCATTGTTTAGCAAAATAGATGGAATTTGAGAATACTCTGTTAAGTGAAATAAGGAAGAACAGAAAGACAGACACTTCATTTCCTCTCTGAACAGCAGAAGCTACAAAAGTTGACCACAAAGTAGAAGAGTAGAATAATGATTTTCAGAGGCTAACAAATGGCAGCAGAGGTAGTTTGGAGAATTGGTAACAAAATATAGTTAGATAGGAATAACAAATTTCTGTGTTCTACAGCACAGTACGGTGACTATAATAACTTATAATATGAGAATGTGAAACAAACAGATAAATGAGAATGGAATACCAACATTATATTGATTATGGTAAGTGCAATAAAATAAAATACCCTTTTAATCTCAGGCAATTGATTTATAGTGATATCCAATGTTTCTCATTAGACTCATTAATATTATCTATATAGCATTTTGTGATGATGTTTCTTTATTAGTTCTCTAAATGGCCAATATAAATTACAGAGATGATAAAGTACAAAGAAAGCCTTTAAAAAACAGTCAGTGTTTTACACTTATTTATTTATTTATTTAAATGGAAGAGAGATAAAGAAATAGACATATACAGAAGAGAAAGACAGACTGAGACTGAGTATCCACATAGTTGTTCACTCCCCAAGTAGCTGCAGCAGGTGTGGCCAGGCCAAAGCCAGGAACTCAACCCATGTCTCTCACATGGGTGATGCAGGGTCTCAACTAGTTGAGCCATCATCTACTGCCTCCCAAGGTGTGTATTAGTGGGAAGCTGGAAAATATTATTTTATTCAAAGAAAATAAAACTTTTATTACAAAATTATATTATTGCAGAACTAAAAGTAAAATTGGAAGTTAATATTCCTTCCCAAATTTCCTTCCAGAATTTATTGTTTCAATACTTTGTTTAGCATGAGTTTCTTATGCATGTACAAATATACATGATAGAAGATCCAGAGAAATATTGGAATAACAAAGGAGAAAAATGCATTTAACAATACAAGGAGCCTGCAGTGATTCATGGTCAGATGGCTGCTGAGCAAAGTTGGGGACTGTGTGGAGCCTCTTGGGAGTTAAGATCAGGATGTTCCCTTTCATGAAGAACATGAAGCCTGAGGATCCCACGTTACTGATCATTTGAGCTGTTTGTTGCAAGGTGGCTTTGTATTTAGCCCCTTACTTAGCATCACAGATGGCAACATGTCCACAGGATGCAGGCTGGGGCTGTCACCCACTTTGGGTGGCAAGCAAAGTCTGGTGGCTTCACAGCTGTTTGGGATGAAGAATAACATCATTGGGAACATGATGCCAACCTTCTTATTCTCCACTGTCATTTTCTACTCCAGTATGGGTTATGGTGTCCCCAAGATCTACTAAGACACATCAGAGATGTGCTCAGCTCCAGGCTGGATCTAGGAGCACTGTTCGGGACCCCGGCCATGGACTAGAGCAGATGTCCACTGGGTATCACATCCTCCAGCACTCTCAAAACTACTGCATAGGGCATCAGAAGGAGTGGCTGGACTATAATAACTGGGATGAGAGTAAGGATGCAGAATTCGAGGACAAACGGCAGAAGGAGACATCCTGATCTGGGCATGCGGGACAATAGGCAGAGAGCGTTAATGCTTGGCCATTTAGGGACCTGAGGACTCCCCCTCCGGAAAGCCTAACAGCAATGAATGGTGAGGGCTGCAGGCTCTCAGCCTCTCTTGGAGCAGCTAAGAAATCATCCCCTGAAATAACTTTTCGTCCAATTCCCACCTGCAATTAAATATTAAATTACCAGGCAAGCCAGCTGCCAAATCTTCCTGGGGTCACAGGGAGAACCTTTCATGGCCCCCTTCTACCCACCTTTTCATTCTCTAGTCCCCTTCCCACGGTCACTCCACTTGTCCTCTCTCCGCTAACTTGATTTTTCATGTTGCTGCCCCATTTTTGAACCTCCTCACCTTCTGCATCGCCACCCTGTTGTATACTGAAAGGTCTTTGGAGTAAGTTCCAGGTTTAAGGGCCTTCACCATCCCTCAACCACTGAAGATACTCACCCGTGCCTTCCTCAGAGGGATGGCAGCTGGAGCCAAAGCCCCTTCAAGGGCTGTGGAAGGAGCAGATTGGTTGCCAACTTTCCCTCTCCCCTTCAGCTCACACACACATCAAAGAAATCTTCCCTACTGCCTTCTCTGCCTTTATTTATGTATTTGTTTATATATATATTTGATTTGTGTAACTTGTATGTAGGTAGTTATGGAATAGTAGATAATGGAAGAAGAAAAAAATAAAAACATCAGAAATATTATTGGACAAAAGAGGAAAAACAGGTTGCCATTTAGGGCATGCTGAAAGATTTCACCTCTAAATTTCAGTCAATTGCCCATAAGGAGCTATGATTTCTATAGTATTTTAAGAAAGCAGTGAACTTACTAATAAAACAAGAGCGAAAGGTTTTTATTACGAGCTGATTCTATGAATGGGTGACCTAATCAATGTCCTTTTAATTATGTTGTCAAACACAATTCCATAAATTTAAATTTGCTAGAGTAGGAGCTAAGCTCAAATGCATTATTCACATTCTGTGTTGAAGTAGGCTAAAAAAATGTGCTTTTTCCAACCTTGAAATTATTTCTTGCTGACTTGTGGCAAATAGAAAAGGTTTTAAAATAATTGAAACAGGGCAAATTCAATTTTTGAGTATATCTGATCTCTTTCCAATTGCTTTTGAAAATGCTTTCAACAATCATGGGGCCTTATTATTGTTATTATTGGATATAAGAATACTAAACTTAACTCTTCCCACCCAATTAGTTAAAAGAGAGGTCTTCAAACAGTTCATGGAAAATTTATTATTATGTAAAACAACTCATGAATTTTAAGTGTTTTGAAACAAAATAAATTTACCTTTTAATACCATTTTCTATGATTTTTGAAGTACCTTCATATTGCTTTCTCTTTCACCTTAGCATAATACAAATAAAATCTTCTCCCTCAATTTTAATCCATAGGGTAGATACATGTTCACGTTAATCTAGTGGAATATGTACAAAATAAATAACTTTTGTCCTTACAGCAACAAAATGGGATGAACCATAATAGTGGTAGAAAAACTGGTAGCCAGTCCTAGGTGGCAGGTGAGAAGGTTTTTTAATCATGATTCTTTTTAGATTCCTAGATAGCTGAATAGGTAAAAGATATGCTAGTTTTTGACAAGGGGAACAAAGCAGAAAAAAAGAGGAAGTGCATTGCTGGGGGAGAGTTGGAGATCAGTTTGCAGTGGAAATTCTACAGAAAGAAGAGGGATGCTCTGGAGCAGCGTGAACAGTGCTGACACAGAGCAGCAGGTGGGGACACCACCCATGACTCCTGCAGCCGGGGGCTGGAGGAGACCCCAGCTTCTGAGAATGAGCTGAGAGCAGATCGTGGCAGCCTGTGCCACTGGTGATATTTCCTGAGGGAGAACCTTGGATACCACATTGGCTTTGAGTCCAGCCTGGAGCCCTAGTGAGGGACAGGGTACTCACTTAATCCAGTGAAAGAAAAACATGTTTCTTTCTCCCAAACTCCCGAAAATGATACCTAATAACCAGCAGGGAGAAGGCGCTGTCATGATGCCAGCCTAGGCTGCAGCAGTTCTGGGCGGCCCAACTAGGGGATTGAGAAAAACTTGCACTTCTCGTTGACTCTGAGATTGGTTAAGAGGGTTGTCAGAAGGGTGGGCACCCACTTAGAACTGTGGGGTACTCTCATCCCCTCAACCTATCATGGGCTCCAGGGCTTAAACTGCCAAGGCAGAACACAGAAACTTTCCAGGCAGAGCACCCGCCGGTAGCAGGTTTGGGAATCTCTCTGCTTTTTCTGTGGACAGGGCAGGCCCTTGGGCCTGAGAGAGGATCCCTTGCACTGTGTGACAGTGGGAGCTTTCTATGCTGTGACAGTGGGAATTCTGTGACTGCACGATAGGGCATGGAATGTGCTGGGTCTAAGGGTGATTGCTCTGTCTTGCGTCAGAGGCTCAGAGTTCCCTGACTGCTAGAGTGGCTCATTGTAGAAGGCTCGATGCTCACACTTAGGACTGCCAGCATGGCTAGGGCTTGTATGCACTGTGGGCTAACCCCAGACATCGATCACCTTGGGAGAGAGGAGGTGAGGTTGTGATTACACCAGCATGTGTCATAATACTCTCCCTACTGCAGACAGGAGGACATCTACCGTGCCCAACTTGGTATCATCCTGGATTGCTGTCTCACATTTGAGCAGTGAACAGAGCTCCCTGGCCCCATCCAGCACATACATCTGGATATCCACTGAAGGAAAAGACACAGCACTAAGCCACAGAGGCATAATTCAAAGATAAAACTCATGAGAGAGGAATACCAACAAATGTTTCTGCAAATGCCTGAAAATAAACACAGAAATAGAAGAAAACAAAACAGGGAGACAATGTCAGTCCCCAAAAGAAAGACAACAACATTTCAATACTAAAAGATGAAGAGATTGATGAAATGCCTGAAAACAATTTCCAAAGAATGATGATCCTTATTGAATCTTTCCACTATGATTTTGATTTTAAATATTAATTTTCCATTTCTAATATTGATTTCTCTTTGATATCTCAATTCCTAGGCAAAATTTTTTGTCCATATCCTGTACGGATTTCTTTATCTCTGTTTCAGAGCTTCTGCACAGCAAAGGAAACAATCAACAATGTGAAAAGACACCCAACAGAATGGGAGAAAATATTTGCAAACTATGAAACTGATAGAGGATTAGTATCCAAAATCTCTCAAGAGCTCAAGAAACTCAACAACATCAAAACCAACAATCCAGTTAAGAAAGGGACAATGGACTTGTACAGGTACTTTTCTTTTTGTATTTGTTTATTCAGAAACTTCTTATTTAAGATATACAAAATTCATGCATGTATCAATAAAACTTGAGGAACATTGTGATTCTTCCCACCCTATTTTCCTTGCCACCCTCACTCCCACCTTTCTTCCTCCTCCCCCTCCTATTCCCATTCTTATTTTTTACTGAGATTTATTTTCAATTAACTTTGTCCACATAAGATAAACTTTATACTAAGTATTCAATAAATAGGATGAAAAAAATGTTCTTCAACAGTCAAAACAATGGCTGTTCAAAATCATCATGTCTCAAAGTGTCAGTTTCACTTCTATGGATTACCTTTTAGGTAATCTATTAGTTACCACAGATCAAGGAGAACATAGGGTATTTATCCTTTTGGGACTGGCTTATTTCACTGAGTATAATGTTTTCCAGTTTCATCCATTTTGTTGCAAACATCAGGAATTCATTTTTTTACCACTGTGTAATATCCCATGTTGTACATATACCATATTTTTTTCCCAGTCTTCAATTGGCAGACATTGTGTTGATTCCATATCTTAGATATTGTGAGTTGACCTGCAATAAACATGGGAGCACAGATAACTCTTTCATATGCTGATTTCATTTCCCTTAGATAAATTCCCAGGAGTGGGATGGCTGGATCCTATGGTAGGTCTATATTCAGATTTCTGAGGTATCTCCATACTGTCTTCCATAGTGGCTTTTCCAGGAATTCAGGGTGGGAAGTACAACTATGTTCCTAAATCTGTATATATGAAATAACGAAATTTCTTCACCTTATATAAGTAAAAATTATTTTTAAAAAAGGGTTTCTTTAATGAGACTGGGATTGTTAAACTTGTGATACCTAAATCTCCCTATCCTGTGCCCGGGGCAAAGATTGTTAACTAATAAAACTATTTTTCACTGCCAAATCGTAATAGTGATTCAAAAGTTCTGTGCAGTTTTTTGGATCATCATTATTAATTCTGTGGGATTTCTAGTAAAGATTGAAACTGATTATTTATTGATTGATGAGATGCTTCTATAGTTTGTTTATTGTCTCTTCCAGTTTAAACACATTACTACCTTAATTTTATATGTTATCATCATTAATAAATAAGTGATTTAATGAGATGTCTTCAATTGTCCAACATTACATAAGTCCCAGGAAAAGAGTTTCATTTTCATTAATCTGATTTAAAAGTCCACATTCTGACTATCCAATTTTCCTTACTTAATAGTAAGTTTAAAATTACTAAGTTCAGGGGCCAGTGCCCTGGTGCAGTAGGTTAATCCTCCACCTGCAGCGCCGGCATCCCTTGTGGGCGTCGGTTCTAATCCTAGCTGCTCCTCTTCCAGTCCAGCTTTCTGCTGTGGTCTGGAAAAGCAGTGGAGGATGGCCCAGGTCCTTGGGCCCCTGTACCCGCACGGGAGACCAGGAGGAGGCACCTGGCTCCTGGTTTCGGATTGGTGAAGCTCCGGCCATTGCAGCCATTTGGGAAGTGAACCAACAGAAGGAAGACCTTTCTCTCTCTATATCTCTTCATCTCACTGTCTTTAACTCTACCTCTCAAATAAATAAATAAAATCTTTAATTTTTTTTTAAAAATTACCAAGTTAACAAATTAAAGTTCTACGCTAATTTTTCCTATGGTCTGAAATTATGAAAGCATTTGAGAAAATCTTTGGATACTTTCTTTTAAATTAATACCCTAACCTGACATCTAATTATATGTTCTTTTTTATAAACATTGCTTCTGTTTAAAATTCAAGGCTATTGCTTTCTATTCATAACATTCTAACATTTCCTCATCCTTTCCAGTTGACCTAGCTTTATGTCACTTGAGGGTTTGAAGCAAAACATACTAATCCTCCTTTTTATTTTCTGCAAGTGTTTATAGGTAATAACAGTAATAGCCTCCATGCTTCATTAAGTATTATATTTAATTTGCACTACAAATTCATATGATGTGAGTCATTAGCTGTCTTCTGAGCCTTTAATAATTAGAAGTTAAAACCATCAATAATATGCTAATATAACCGATTTTCAGAAAGTTATGATCATAATTCAAATTTCAAAATCTGGGGAAATGGTTATTCTTAATGACTTAATAATTAACTTTGGTAACAATTAGCAGTTTTATTGGCTTTCCTGCTGTAAGTCCTTTCCCCTTGGAGTTTTTTCCACACTACACAGAGATCAATACCCAGAATCCCTACTCACCTTGAAGACATCAACTTACCAAGACAAGAAGTATAAGAGTTGACTTTTCATTCTAATCTACTATGTAAGGCAAGTATTTGCTTTAGCTGTTCCAGTAAATTTCTCTGGCTCCTGTATGTGTATTTCCAATGTACTTGGTTTGTGTATCTTATACAGCAATTTACTCTTTTACCGTAGATTTATAATTGTTAGATAATTTTGGTTTTTGTAAACACAAAATCCCATTAGCATTTGGAAATTTTTGTTGTTCTTTCAATATTTGTCAATCTTTGTTCTAGTCAAAACTTTTTACAAAACATTTTTCATTCCATAAATTTTATATTTCAAGTGACAGATAATTTATTTACATTCGCATTGACATTGATATTTCTATAATTTATTATTGCAAAGTTCTTAGTATTTTAAAGAATATCATTGCCACAGTTTAGTTCTGTATTAGAGACAAATTCATTTCAGCATCCAGAAGTTTCTTTTGTTATTTGCTGTATAACATGTTAAAGAAAGCATAGGTGGTTGCTGCTGGTTGATCTTAGCTCTATTTTTTTGTCGAAAACAAATACTCCATTTCAATAACAAGGTAATGCTGCTGTTGACTTTGATGCAAAAACTTCAATTATCCTTAGGGTATTGTTATAATTCTAGTATCAAATATTAAATCTTAAAGGTATTAAGGATTAGAGAATATTTTTGTTTTTATGTAATTAACATAATATTTAATATGTCTAAAGGAAAATACACAGAAGAAAGCTTGAATAATAAAAGTCTTTAAATGTCTCATTTTAAAATGTATTCACATAAGAGTAATATACCTTTGAATTTGTATATCTTCATCATAAATAAGCTTTTGGACAGTTTCTTTTAAGTGTCTGTTTGGACATATAAGTTCTAGTGATGAGTAGTTAAATACATAGGACAAGATTTAAAAGCATCTGCTTTGGACCCATGCTTTAACATATAGTCGCTGTGCCACCTTGGGAAATCCACCTGCGAAGTTAGAGAGTGCTTAGAGAAACACAAAATGCAGATTGCTTCTACCTTACTGACTATTAACTTCAATAGATTTTCAAAAATATTTGGCAATCTAACTATATTTTTTCTTTTATTTAATCTCTTATTTTCCATAACACCTATTTCACAGTTACTTTTTATATTAAATTTCTGCCATCTTTTCTCCTTTAGTTCTCAATAGATGATCAAATCTCCAAATTTACAGAAAAAATAAATTTACTATAAAACCAATATTTAGATGCATTGG
This sequence comes from Sylvilagus floridanus, assembly GCA_949820135.1. NCBI lineage: Eukaryota > Metazoa > Chordata > Mammalia > Lagomorpha > Leporidae > Sylvilagus > Sylvilagus floridanus. Next base: position 28,328,220 of record OX463242.1, on the reverse strand, counting down.
GATAAGAATACCAACATTTATATACATCTTAAGATCTTTTTCCCTTGTCTTAAGAGCTACCAATAATTAAAGTAAGACCTTAAAGCAAACAGTGTGCCCCAAGCCCTTCTTTTAGCTTTAATACTGTAAATGAATTTCATTAAAATCGGGAAAATAAAGAGATCAATCTCATTTAATATGAGAAGCAGTAAGATTTTTAAAAAAGGCAAGAGAACACATGCTTAGTAGATTAAGGGCTGCAGAAGAACAATTAACAGGTTTTTTTTTTTAATCAACTCTTACCCACAAATGATACACAATGAAAAATTTCAAAGTTATTTTTCAATGCTAGAAATCCTCAACTTGATATACTTCAGCTTAATAATATGTCCTTAATAATGGCTATACAGAAATGAATATATATATATATATATATATGTATTTTTTTTTTTCAATTTGATTGGGGTATCTCACTGACAATTTTAGCAGAGCAAGTCTCTGCACTCTGGATTCAAACCCAGGAGTACCCAATTCTCTAGCACTTTCCCAGAATGTATAACATGAGAAGAACAAAACTTCCTAGTGCATTATTTGAAAAATCCTTTTAATCCTTTATGTATTGTGTTGTTTTAGAAAAACAATTTCTCTAGAAGAGATTTATATAACTTCCTGACCTAGAAGTTGCAATGGTGGTTCTGTCCACTTTTAAGAAGTGACTGCCCCTTTGCCAGTAAATTTGAGCTTTCCAGCAGATAATAGAAGCCGTACTTTTCAATGTCTCATTGCTTTGAGTTTTCTTTATGGAGATCAGACTTCACTTTCTAAGCAATTTCAATGCTATTGTCCTAATGAATTCTTGGAAAATGCTAACTTGCTTTCTTGATTTGGAAAATTCTTTATGAGATAACCATGATGTGATGAATTTGTATTTTTTATAATTTTAATATGAATTTGTATAAAAGGAAAAAATGTTATGTTTTACATAACAAATCATATAGAAAAAATAAAACTTTGTCAATACAACATTGTTCTATTTTCTATTATTCTCTGGGAACTCTGTCCTTCAACAACACCTCCCTAAAGTTTAGGAAAAATTGCTAGAAACAGGAATGCTTAGGTTATTTTATGATCAATTTAATTCTTGACCTCTTCACTTACACTGTCAAAAATATCAGTTAGTGTCAAATGTACCAGTGATTCTTTAAAAGTTGTCATCCTTTTCAGCAAGTTTTCTTTACATTGACCTTGGTCAAGTTGTCATATTTTTTGAATATGGGATGATCAACCCTGTTGCCATTAAGGACCTGAATCTAAAATAGAATAGATTTTATTGAGACAGATGTTTTCAACTGTAAATGGTTTTAAGCAAGATAAATACCATTCATATGTTTCTTTTTTTAAGTTTTATTTACTTACTTGAAAGGCAGAGTGATGGAGAAAGACAGAAAGAGAAACGGAAATATCTCTCTACTGGCTCACTCCTGCAAAGTCCACAAGGGCCGTGACCGGGCCAGGCTGAATCCAAGAGGTTAGAACTCCATTTGAGTGTCACATAGATGTCAGGGACCCAAGTACTTGGGACATAATCAGCTGCTATCCAGATGCATTAGCAGGGAAATGGATTGGAATCAGAGTTGTAGGACTGAAACAAACACTGAGATATGGAATGCTGGCGTTGAAAGTGGTGGCTAAATATACTGTACCATGCGAGCCTCTATATGTTTCTTATTTCTATCTAGATAAACCATTCTTTATTATATTTCTATTATGTTTAAAATGTATGTGACTAGTCTCAACTCCCCAAAACAGCTTCTTTGTCTTATCTTCACCCTATCAAGAGATCCAAGTATCTTGCTGTTTTAAATTGGTTTTAGGATCCAATTGTTACTCCATTTATGAATAACAATAATCATGTGCATCTATTATAAAACATGTATTACAGTTATGATATATAGCATGTTCTATATATACTGCATTAGAATTCATATCTGTATTAGCAATTGTTTATTTATTAATTGATTTATTAAAGTCAGGTAAAATATCACCTAAACTTATATGTTCCTTATATCTGAAGACAATAATGTCCACAAACAAACTCACAAGAACCAAGTTGATTTTATTAGGTATTATTGCTAGATTGTCATTGCTTGTTTGGCTAGGAAGGAAGTCAAGAGATCTGAGTAATGAATAAGGCTTTATAAGAGTATTAACACATTAAGTGAAGAAAGTGGAGTTCTGTGTGTTCTGATGTTGGAAGTCATTTACTTGCAAAAAAAGAAGCAATGCTGACAGGGAAACAGCCCTTCTGCCTAAGAGCCCTGAATAAATGGCTCCCCATTTTATGGACTCAAAGTCCAGGATGATGGAGAAGGGGATGGACGTGGAGTGGGAAAGTACTGAGTCAGAGCTGAAAAAGATTTGTCTAAGTGAAGGCCTCCAATAAGGAGCTACTCTGCTTCCAATAAGGAGATCTCACCAAAGGTAACTGAAAATCCACTAAGTTCCCCCAGTAAGGACGCCTCTGCAAAGGCCACATTGGCTGAGTATGCAGATGTGTTGGGGAGTATAGCTGCCTTGGCAAGTCGAGTCCTTGAAAGCAACACTCAAAGCCACCACTGTGGTGGTCATGCACTAAACCAGTGTGGGAGGGCAGCATCCCCCATGCTGCTTGTCCAGCAAAGCTTTGTGGTGACTGATGGTTGGACCTCAAGAACCCAATAGAGGATTTTTCCCCGGAACCAGACTCCTCACTCAATTGTGAATGGATCTGCACTGGGTTTTATTAGGTTTTTAAAAATATTTATACATTTATTTATTTCAAAGGTAGAGTGATAGCAAGAGGCAGAGACAGAGATCTTCTATTCATTAGTTCACTCTTCAAACGGCAAAAATGAACCAGGTTGAGCCAGGCTGAAAATAGGAGCCAGGAACTCCATCTAGGTTTCTGCTCTGGGTGATAGGGGCCCAGGTACTTGGTCTATCATGTGATGCTTTCTTAGGCATATTAGTAGGGAGCTCGATTGGAAGCAGCAGGAATTCAAACCCACTCTTCCTTATAGGCTATCAGCTTGGCAAGCAGCAGCTTAACCCACTGTGCCATAATGCTGGGTACTTTGTTAGATTTTTTAGTCTAATTTTCCACCATGAAAATGAATAATACTTAATTTATAAATTGGTTATGAAAATAAAATCAGGTATTACTTGTAAAATTTCTTAATGTGCTGTGTATCATAAACTATTTCAAGAAAGATTAGCTAATGCTGAATTCAAAAATCTTTTTCAGAATATTTCATTAAATATGAAATTAATAAAATTAAAATTAAACATAGTTAAATACAGATACTAAAATAAATAAAACAAATATCAGAGTCTAAGTTTGAATATCTATGATATTCAAATGATACTTTAATCAACATAAATTTATCTAGCCTAATTGATTATTGAAGTTAGAATTAGAGATACACTACTTGGCTTTGCAAAAGAAATAGGAAACAACCATAATAAGTATTGAAATAATTTTGTGGAAGAGACATAATTTACATTCTATAAGCAAAAATAATAGGCAATTAGCAATTCCTACTCAGTTGAACTATTTTAAATGAGAGAGTAATGTAAGATGACTTTTTGCAAATTTGTTTAGAATATCAAAGAATAATGAATTGAAAAAAAATTAAGGTACCCGATTTTCCTTTTTGATTTCTACAATACTGAGCTTCTGTTACAGTTATATTTGAATTCTATAAGTAATTCATTAATTTTTTAAAAAATGTATATCTATTATGTAGTAATGAATGTATCAATGTATAAGTCATACTAGAAACAGAATGTAAATATAGTCATATTAGTAATAGTTTCACCCATCTTGCTTGGAGGACCCAAATTAAGTTTTCTGCCTGATTTTTGATTAATTAATAATAAATTAACATTACATTGATTCACTGTCAAATATAACCCTTAAAAAGTTGACACAAGGGCTGAAAAAGGAACATGATTTTACTATATTGCCACAGAAAAGTAAATTGTGGTTAATATAAACACAGTATCAGAAAATGTAGGTTATTAGTGTTCTATAGAGATTTTTTAAGTTTGTGCATAACATTTGGAATTCAAATGTGCTTCTTTCAAAATGCTGCTTGACATGGGTTATACTTGGTGATACCATTCAATCTTACTTTGTTTTTATGCTATTCTTTATGCTGTAAATGTAAGCATAACAATTGGTATCTATCCTATAACATTTGTCCTATGGGGTGTGTAAAACTCCTTTTGCATGTTCCCATCTAGAGCTTGGTCACTTAGTGGTCCTTGAGTCAATAGTCAATCCAGATTCCACCAATGGCCAGTTTTTAATCTTGGGAAATTACCTGTCCTCAGGCATAGCATCTGTAAAATGGGTATTTTAAGGGCACTAATCCATGTGGGAATTTTGAGGATTATTTATTCTCCAGTCCTGCAGAACTGTATGGAGTTGCCCATTCTAGAGAGTTGGCATTAGTGCAGAAATGAAGAGGCCCAATTCCCACATTAGAGTACTTGGGTTACATTCTTGGCTCTGGCTCTTGAATCTAGCTTTCTGCCAATGCAGATCCTGAGAAGTAGTGGTTGAATGCCTGCCACATAAGTGGGAAACCCAGATTGAGTTCAGGTCTCAGCTTTGTTCCTGGGCTGGCATGGACCACTGCAAGCATTTGAGGAATGAGCAAGCAGCTATGAGCACATCTGTCTCTTGTGCCTCTTCTCTCTTTCCTGTCACTCAAATAAATACATTTTTTTAAAAAAAGAAGCCAGGTATTCTAGATAATGTAAAGGAAATTTTTAAGATTGATGTAAGTAAGCCCTTGATGTGGTTGAACATACTATGATTTTAATTCACTTACATTTTGTTGTACTTTCTTGAAAAAAAAATTTTCAATTACTGACTGTCTTTGGTTGATCATTGTATGGTGAAGTACTAGATAACTCTATTAGCTTTTTTATATTTCATAGTAACTGAGTTGAATCCTAGGCCTAACATTTATCAAATTTTAGCTCTTTTGATCCAAATGATAGAAAATTTACATAGCAGGTGGGTGGCCCCAAGATGGCAGAAAAGGGAGGGAGCACACTGATAGTCCGGGAAAAGATATTTTAATAAAAGGGGAGATACTGTAGTTTCAGGGAAGAGTTAGGGAAAAAAACTGCAGAGGAAACTCTTCCAGAACTAGTGGGACACGGTAGACCTATGTGGAGGGCATGGGCATCCACAGCTCAGGTCCACAGCTGCTGACTCTACACACCAGCGCTGGAAAGGGTGGTGAGACGAAACTGCAGTAGCCCGAGACACTGATGGAAAAGTGACAAGAAGAGCCTAGAGGGAATGAGGCTTGAAGCCCCATGGTGGAAAGTTCACCAGGCTAACTACAGGAGAGAAAAAAAAAGTAAAAGGGACCATTATAGACACGATTCTCTCTCCACTCACCTTACAAAGGCATGCGAGACAATAGAGTAGGCACCATTTTGGGCCTCAGCCAAGCAGAAAAACCTGACTCTGGTGGGGAGAAATAACAGGAGGTTAAGACCTAGTGAATGTGTGGAGCTTATGAACTGAGACTATGAAAAAAAAAAAAAAAACAGTGTGTGGGAGAACTCATAGATGCCTGAGAGGTACTCTCGGTGGGAGACACCACAAACTCGATAACCTTGGCAACCCGGTGAGAGATTGCAGGGGAATCTGAGCTTACACTTAGGACTGCACAGATCCTTTGTGTGGTCCTTGGGACAGAGCAGACGAATATTCTACCCACAGGGGCTAGCTAGCGCACAGGCACTGATTGCCTTCAAGGAGAATAGTTCAGCTGTGCAGAATTACTTCCCTTCTGAATAAGAGAGAGAGAGAGAGAGAGAGAGAGAGAGAGAGATTGATTTACCACGCCAGACATGAATGTTTCACCTTTGCCACATCCTTGACCCTGAAGAACTGAACAGAGCTCTCTGGCCACACCCATCACAAGCCTCTAAAAATTCACCAAAAGCAGACAGTCCACTTAATCTAGAGTCATAGTATAACGAGAAAAGCCACCACAGTGAGGAAAAAAAAAAGAAGAAGAAGAAACCAAAGAATATCTCCACAATGCCAAGCAACAAATGCAAAAACTGAGGAAACAAGAACAAGGAAGACATTATGACACCTCTAAATGAACATGATACTCCAATTCAAGATTATGAAGATGATGAGATAGAAGAAATGCAAGATGCCAATTTCAAAAAATTTATGATAAGAACATTTAGAAGTTCTCAAAAACAAATTCATGAACTACAGAAATCCTTACTGGACAGGATAGAAAATCTCTCTCATGAAAATGAAATCTTAAGGAGGAATCAAAATGAAATGAGAAATCTAGTAGAACATGAAATAGTGATATTGAAGAGAAATCAAAATGAAATGAAGAATTCAATCAATCAAATGACAAGTGCATTTGAGAGCCTTAAAACAGAATCAGTGAGATAGAAGAGAGAATATTCGACTTAGAAGACAGACCACAGAAAAGTATAGAGTCAAACCAAAGAAAAGAAGAAGAAATTAGAAATCTGAAACATATTATTAGGAATCCACAGGATACTATTAAAAAACCCAACATTCAAGCCAAAAAAGCAAATCTATTAGGAAATAATAGAAAGTGCCGTTCTGCTGTGCCCACTGCCATTACTCCTGCAACATCTCCAGCTCCCAACGAGTAGTACAGCAGCGTGGGCAGCGGGGAGCTGTCAGCCAAGGTGCTCATCCAGCAAGGTGGTTTGAAGTTCTGTGTGCAGCTTTGTGTATGGCACCAAGTGGGAGTTCAACAGGCACTTGAAGAACAAGCATGGGCTGAAGGTGGTGGAGATTGACGGAGACCCCAAGTGGAAGCCAGCAACAGACACTCAGGAGCCCTCCACCCAGCATCTCCACATCACAGAGGCCGAAGAGGACGTGCAGGGGATGCAGGCAACAGTGGCCATGCTCCAGGACCTGAGATACACCTCTGAGAGCAGTGACCGACTGGACCCCACAGCTGTAAACATCCTCCAGCAGATCATGGAGCTAGGCACCGAGACCCACGATGCAACTGCCATGGCTTCTGTGGCTGCCATGGCACCGGGGACTGTGACTGTTGTGAAGCAGGTCACCAACGAGGAGCCCAGCTCCAACCACTCGGTCATGATCCAGCAGATCCTCCAGCAAGCCTCCCTGGAGCTGGCCGAGCAGCACGACCTGGTGGTGTCCTCTGATGATGTGGAGGGCATCTAAACGGTGACCATGTACACACAGGGTGGAGAGGCCTCGGAGTTCATCGTCTTTGTGCAGGAGGCCATTCAGCCAGTGGAGGAACAGGCTGTGGAGTAGCCGGCCCAGGAGCTGTAGAGGACACCACCACTGCACAGCCACGGCCGCTGGCCTGGCTCCTAGAATGGCGCTCTCTACTCTCACCGCCCAGCTACCCAGACGGGACTCTCCACGTCCCCCTTTGGGTGGGCAGCGTGAAGGGAATCACCAGCAATCCAGGAACACCTGTCCCCAGCACACACCTTCACCCTTGCCACGTAGTGGCTACTTCTGGACAGACTTTTCTTTTCTTTTTTTTTTTTTTGACAGGCAGAATGGACAGTGAGAGAGAGAGAGACAGAGAAAAAGGTCTTCCTTTGCCGTTGGTTCACTCCCCAATGGCTGCCGCGGCTGGCGCACTGCGGCCGGCGCACCTTGCTGATCTGAAGGCAGGAGCCAGGTGCTCCTCCTGGTCTCCCATGGGGTGCAGGGCCCAAGCACTTGAGCCAAACTCCACTGCACTCCCGGGCCACGGCAGAGAGCTGGCATGGAAGAAGGATAACCAGGAAAGAATCCGGCGCCCTAACCGGCACTAGAACCTGGGGTGCCAGCACCGCAAGGTGGAGGATTAGCCTATTGAGCTGTGGTGCCGGCCTGGACAGACTTTTCTATCACCTGCCCTGCCTCTTCCCTTGATTCAGATCCAGATGGAGACTCTCAGGCTGTCTGCACATACATCCTACCTCCCTGAGCCCCATCCAGGCACCCAGACTTCATCAGGGACCACTATGCAGCCTCGCAAAAGGAGAAGCCATGACAGGAAGTGAGTTTATGGTGCTGGGTGTCACCGCTGGGTGGGGCAGGGATTGTCCTGGCTCCATGGACAAAGTCCCTCCTTCCTCAAGTGTCGGGGTTCCTGTTGTCATGTGAAGTCACCGCAATTCAACCCCGTCACAGGGTCTCAGCTCACCATCTCGGAATTCTTCTGCTTCTAAGAAAACAAACTTTTCTCACATACCATCCTAAGGAAATGAGGCAGATGGAATAAAAGCCTTTCCTGCCAAAACAAACAAACAAAGAAAAACAAACAAAACACACATGACATTTGGTTTCTAGGAGTTCCTGAAGGCATGGAGAGAGAGAGAAAGGATTAGAAGGCCTTTTTAGTGAGACACTAGCAGAAAATTTCCCGGGTTTGGAGAAGGACAGAGACATCCAAGGACAGGAAGCTCATAGAACCCTCAATAAACATGACCAAAAGAGATCCTCACCACGACATGTTGTAAATAAACTCACAGTGAAACATAAAGAAAAGATCCTAAATTGTGCAAGAGAGAAACGTCAGATTACTCTCAGACGATCTCCAATTAGACTCACAGCAGATTTCTCATCAGAAACCCTACAGGCTAGGAGGGAATGGCGAGATATAGCCCAGGTACTAAGAGAGAAAAACTGCCAGCCCAGAATATTATATCCTGCAAAGTTCTCATTTGTGAATGAAGGTCAAATAAAGACCTTTCATAGCAAACAGAAATTGAAAGAATTTGTCACCACTCGTCCAGCCCTGCAAAAAATGCTTAAAGATGTGTTACACACAGAAACACAGAAACACAGCCATCAATATGAAACAAGGTAAAGGAAGAAAACCTCCCAGTAAAAGATCACAGGAAGTTCCAAGCATATATTTGAAATATCTTTGGAAAAATGGCAGGGCAAAGATACTAATTATCAATAGTAACATTGAATGTTAATGGCCTCAACTCTCCATTTAAAAGATACAGTCATACTGATTGGTATAAGAAACAAAACCCATCTATTTGCTTCTTATAAGAAATACATCTTCCAACAAAGATGCATGCAGACTGGAAGTGAAAGGTTGGAAAAAGATATTCCATGCCAACAGAAACCAAAAAAGAGCTGGCATGGCCATCTTAATATCAGACAAAATAAACTTTAACACAAAAACTGTTAATAGAGACAAAGAGGGGCACTATGTAATGATTAAGGGATCAATTCAACAGAAAGATGTAACTACTATAAATCTATATGCACCTAATTACAGGGTACCGGCTTATTTAAAAGATATGTTAACTGACTTAAAGGGAGACTTAGACTCTAATACAATAGTATTGGGAGACTTCAATACTCCACTTTCAGAAATAGACAGATCAACCGGACAGATGATCAACAAGGAAACAGCAGAGCTAATTGACACTATTGCCCAAATGGATCTAACAGATATCTACAGAACTTTTCATCCTACACTTAAAGAATTTACATTCTTCTCAGCTGTACGTGGAACCTACTTTAGGATTGACCACATACTAAGCCACAAAGCAAGTCTCAGCAAATGCAAAAGAATTAGAATCATACTATGAAGCTTCTCAGACCACAGAGGAATGAAGGTGGAATTAAGCAACTCAGGAATCCCTAGAGCATATGCAAACACATGGAGATTGAACAACATGCTCCTGAATGAACAGTGAGTAATAGAAGAAATCAAAAGAGAAATCAAAAACTTTCTGGAAGTCAATGAGGTTAACAACACAACATATCAAAACTTATGGGATACAACAAAAGCAGTGTTAAGAGGAAAGTTTATAGCAATAGGTGCCTATGTTAAGACATTGGAAAGGCACCAAATAAATTAGCTTTAAGTGCATCTCAAGGATTTAGAAAAACTGCAGCAAATCGGGGAATTTTGGGGTCAGATGTTTCACTATCTTTCACTCTGTTGAGGGCTCCCTTGGCTCTGTCATAACTTGGCAGAGAAGCAGAAAGTGAACCTCATCTGCACACAGAGGGTCTACGAGAGTAGAGTAGCCTAATTTCATAAAATCTTGCTCGTACAAGGGCCTGCAGAGTCCCTTAATCACAACATGATCCTTTCCAAGGGTGATGTCCATGATAACCTAATCACATTCCAATGACTTCCACCTCCTAAAAATTCTGCCATCTCAATACTGGCACACTGGGGACCAGATTCCAGAACACTTATCTTGGAAGACAAAAAATAAGCTGAACCCACAGCACTCATCAGTAATTTAATATAGAATTCATGGTAGAAAAGTTGTACAACTTTCTTTAGAAGAAACCTTTCTTTCTAATCCATGTTTGTTTTTACTTCATTTTTGATCGACAAATAATAATGCAGTATAAACAACTTTATACACTTTTGGGGTTTACACAATTATATTTATCAATTGATAATAAAATGAGGTAAAATGCGATGTTCTGAAATATGCATACATCGTTCAGTTTTGAAATCAGGCTAAATAACTTAGCTATCACCTTATATAGTTATCAATTCTGCATTGAGAGAACATTTAAAATCCACATTTTTGTAATTTCAAAATGAATAATACAATACATTATTGCTAGCCACAGTAATCATGCTACACAATACGTCACTAGAACTTGTTTCTTCTATCCAGCTGATACTTGGTATCTTCTAACTCACATCCGTTCACTTCCTTCCCTGGCCTGTGTAACCACAATTTTCATTTTTTAAGCTCTACTCTTTTAGATTCCACATACAAATATATTTGTCTTTTTTTGTGTGACTTATTATACTTGTCATAATATCTTCTTGATTCATTCATGTTGGCAAATGACAGAATTTCCTTCCTTTTTAAGGTTAGTAGTATTCCATTACATATATATGACATTTCTTTTTTTAAACATTTTATTGAGATAAGTATATATACAAAACATGCACATAAGTGTATACATATTAAATTACTTTTTGGTACCCTGGTCACACTCATAGCTAACATTCAAAGTAAGAATAAAACATGACTAGTACTCACTATTTCCCTTCTCCATTGCCTTTTTTAAACTTGGGGTTGAAGAATACATTGTAATTTACATAATATAATTCAGTGAATCAATATTTGTATCTGTACACCAACTGAAATGACATCTGCATAATTTTTAAAATATTTATTTATTTGAATGTCAGAGTTACACACAGAGAGAGAAGGAGAGGCAGAGAGAGAGAGAGAGAGGGGTGGGGTGGGATCTTCCATACACTGATTCACTCCCCAATTAGCTGCAATGGCCAGAACTGCACTGATCCGAAGCCATGAGCCAGGAGCTTCTTCCAGGTCTCCCACGCGGGTGCAGGGGCCCAAGGACTTAGGCCATCTTCTTACTGCTTTCCCAGGCCATTGCAGAGAGCTGGATTGGAAGTGGAACAGCTGGGTTTTGAACTGGCGTCCATATGGGATGCCGGTGTTTTAGGCCAGAGCGTTAACCCGCTGTGCCACAGCGCCAGGCCCATGCACAATTGTTATACTCTATACATTAGCTACCACAAATAAGACGCTTGTTATTATTTCTGTGTTTTTACTATTGTTAATAATGCTAAAATTGAACATGGATGTCCAGATGTCTGCTCAACCTGTGGATTTCAATCCCTTTTTATATAATCCCACAAGTAGAAATTCCAAATGACATGGCAGTTCTATTATTAGTTATTTTAGAATATCCAAACCGGTTTTCAAAATGTCTGCACTAAAGTAGATGCCCACCCAGGGTGTTCAAGGATTCCGTTTCTTTCCCATCTTTGCCAACACTTGTTATCTTTCATCTTTTTGACAACAGCCATTCTAACAGATGGGAGGTGAGGCCTCATTGTAGTTTTAATTTTTCTTTCCCTGATTCCTGTTTGTTGTAGCAATTTTTGTGAAAGCCAAGACACAGAAACATGTTACATGCTAAGCAAAAAATGAAAGAATAAAGAAAACACCCTTCTTATAATGGGACCGTAGATCTTAGAAACCATTCATTGAAAATAATGGGTATCATTACAGCCTGGGTTGCAAAGTGCTTTAGTAAATGACAGTCTGTTAACCTGAGACACCCACTCCATATATTTGGTGATCACTAAAATCACTTCCTATATGTTTGAACCATTACGTTTAGAATCACTCATTTTTGCAATTTATGCTTTCTCCTAACCACAGAAATTTGGATCAATTTTTTTAATTGTTAAGCCCAACTGTTGTAATAAGCTGAGTGCACAGAGGATGTAGAAAAAAATGGTATGATATGACAGACATGTTCTGATTGTCTTCAGTATTCCACTTAAAAAGACAAGTTGTGATATATAGGCCTAAAACATTGTTCTTTAGCTTCATATATTGATATAAGTATACTTTATTCATGTGATGGGTATTTTGTAATTTAAATAATTAAACTAGTTCTTTCTGAAATATAGACCATTAGATATTCTCTTTCAAAAATTTCATAGCCATGTAGGCTTCTTGGTATAAGATAGCAATAAAAGAAGTATAGAAAGAGGGGGGATGCCCATATATTTAGACTTCATCCTCCATTTGTGATTGGAAATACTTCACATATTGTATTTACATAAATACAGCCTTGAATGAAAAATTTTCCATAAATAATTTCTGAAAGAGGTGCCATTGTTTATAAAGCAATTTTAAGTTTTAGATTCCAGAAGTCAGCAATATGATTGATAGGATGATTTTTCAAAAGATGTTGAAAATAATTTGAAGCAGAGTGATAACAGGAAAAAAGAAAGCCTGGACAGAGGTGGCAATCAAATAGTGTCCTAATTTGGGAAAAGAGAGATAATCTTAAATAACATTTTGAAACAAAAGAAGCCAAACTTCATTTAAAACCATTTCTCAATGTTTGTTGGTAAATTCCTCCAAATTAGAGAGAGAGCTCCAATTTAGTTTTCATCTTCTACTTGCGGAGTGCCTTTATTTTTGTTTACTTTCTTGGCACTTGTTTTAGTTGTTTCAATATTCTATTTAGAAATCAAGGTCATGGGAATCTGTTGGGGTCTCTCATGAGCTTTGCGTTCTGTCTTATTTTATATGTACTTTTTAGATGAGGTAGCAGAGTAGTGTTGAAAGAGTAGAAATCACAGAAAGTACAAAGCCATTAAAATTACCAAACTTACTAAGATCTTTTTTGAAATATGTTTCAGGTGTAACAAACAAGAGAACAGATTTCCTTCACTGTAAAAACTAATCATTCTTGATTTATTTGGTAAATTTAACCAAGCAAAAATCATATTAATATGAATTTTTAGAACAAATTTCAAAATAAACATTTCAATGCCAGAGTGAATATATTTGTACACTTTTTAATTTCCTTATCATATATTAGATGAATAAATCATTCTTTTGCCTAATTAAATAACCAGTGATGTTAATGGAATAATATATTTAAATTGCCTTTAAAAGATCCAGAGACAAATATTTAGCTTCTTCCCTAGCCAGCGGTTCATATAACATGAGCTGCTTTTCTCCTTTTTACTTATTTTCCTTCTTCATGGTTAAAGTGGCATTTATTCAATCAGATTCAGAGATTTGTGTGGATTTCTTCCTCTCCTAAATATTTTAACATTGCTCTTGCTCTCATTTGTGAATTCCACTTTCTGCTCCAAAAGTCCTTTCATTTAACCTTTCTCTCTGACATTTTGGAGCCCAATAGATATGTATTTGGCCCAAGGCTTATCTGATGTTCAGATACTTTAATCTTACACAACTTTTAAAACTCCACATTTGAAAAGTAGAATTCATCTTCCAACCCTGAATCTCTCTTCAAATTCTATACTGTCATGAATTTACAACACTATTCCAAATAACATGAAAAGATATAATTATGCATATAAAGCCCTGTGGATTATACTCATAACGAAAAAAATATACTATTCACTTTAAATACCTCAAGAATATCCTATTTAAAACACATTTTTCCTATTACAAGTGGTTAACAAAGCTTGAATAATATACAAAATAATGAATTTATAATGCCTTAAAGACCATGATTCTGCAACTATCAATTTGTACATGAAAATCTTGTGGTACTTCACATTTTACTTCAGAGCTACAATAATCTACAAATGCATGTTTAAACATGCCTAATCTGAAGGTTTCCAAGAGAGATAGTAAGGAATTTAAAAAGTAAAATCACTCTAAGATTTCTCATGCAGTGACTATGTGCTAGAACAACTTATTATGGTGATGAAATTATAATGCCACACTGTGATTTCATTAATTCCACACTGTGCTAACACACTGATACAAAAGAAGGGAGTCTAATAACAAATAGAAAATTTTACTAAAAAAAAGAAGGTGGTATTGAAGTATATTAGATGATACAGAGATATAATAGCCTGATTTCCAGATTAGAAAAGTTTTAATGAAACTATGAACAATTGCCCACTCAAGCAAGAAAATAAACCAAGAAATGAGTTGCTTATCATTGATTCATTTTTTTAAATTCAAGAACTTAAATATTTTAAGGTAAATCAGAATAAACATAAAAGCTAACAACCATATAGTTTTCAATCAAAAACAAGTTTAGAAGCTGTGATTGAACTTGAAAAAGACTAATTTAACAGGATAGCTCCTAATCTTTGGGAGTTTGAGAATGGAGTTTTGTTAATATGGAAGCCCTTGCTCTGTATAATAACCATATTCATCTAGCACATATACTAAAAGGTGTAACAGACAATTGTTTTTCTATTGTTTTCTTATAGATAATAAAATTTTTAGGGGTGGCTAATGATGCCATTACTAATCTTTTTCTAAAAATATTTATTTATTTATTTGAAAGTCAGAGTTACACAGAGAGAGAGAAGGAGAGGCAGAGAGAGAGAGAGGGGTGGGGTGCGGTCTTCCATCCACTGATTCACTCCCCAATTAGCTGCAATGGCCAGAGCTACACCAGTCTGAAGCCAAGAAGCCAGGAGCTTCTTCCAGGTCTCCCACAAGGGTGCAGGGGCCCAAGGACTTGAGCCATTTTCCACTGCTCTCCCAGGCTATAGCAGAGAGCTGGATCAGAAGAGGAGCAGCCAGGATCAGAACTGGTGCCCATAAGGGATGACAGCACTGGCAGTGGTGGCTTTACCTGATACTCCACAGCACTGGTACCCATTCCTAATCTCGTGAAATAAATCACTGCATCTTCTGGATGGTAACATTATCAAAATCAATTGGGTGGATTTTCACATCATCAGAAACTCTTCATTCATGAGATACTAGTTGTCCAAAGCAGATGACTAACATTAAAGTGGTTTATTACTTCTCAAAATACCAACTCCTTATAACAGCTTACTGAAATTGCCCTCCACTTGAAAGGTCAGTGTAGATATGACTAATACCATCATCATAGAGCTCATATATCTAAATGCCATTTTTTTAACCACATATTGAATGAAAGCTGGAGATGGAGCGCAGCAGGTTCAGCCTCTGCCTGTGATGCTAGCATCCCATATGTGCGCCAGTTTGAGTCTGGACTGCCCCACTGCCATTCCACCTCCCTGCTAATGTGCCTGGGAAAGCAGGATGCCTGGTTGGGTGAATCCTAGCCTTCTCCCTGGAGATAGCTTAGGGGAATCTCATCCAGTCCTTTATGAAGAAGGCTGTTATGAAGTTCTGGGAGGGATTTCACACCCAGAAAGCCCTCCGACCAGCAATATTCCAGAAAGGATGTGGGGAGAGGAGAAACAGTGGGCCCACACCCAGCATCCATAGAAACTCCAGTTTCAGTGTGCACTGGGCTCTCAGTGCTTTACTCAGATGCCCACCTGACCTGTCAGATACTATCTTTTCACTATTTCTCTTCATGAGGCTTTGTTTACCTCTGCTCTGTCTCATGTCTGAATTCTTTCATGGGGAAGATGAGAAACACCAGCAGCTGATCCCTGCTAACAGTATCTTTGATGAGCCCTGGTATCTGTCTGTTCAGGCTGCTGTAATGAAACACCATGAAGAGGGTAGCTTGTGTACAATAGAAATGCATTTTTCAGAGTTAGGGGGCTAGGAAGTTTAAGAGCAATGTGCCAACAGATTTGGTGTCTGTTGTAGATTCATTCTGTTTCACATATAAGCCCTTCTAGCTGTGTCCTCACAGGGTAGAAAGAGCAACCAAATTTTGTTAAGCCTTTTTAAAGAACATTAATTCCATTTATAAGGGAAGAATTTCCAAAAGGCTCTACTTCCTACACCATCTTCTTTAGGGGTTAGGATTTAAACATTAATTTGCTGGGAGGCACAAGTTTCAGACTACAGACAGTATCTAGAGGAGTGTCTATACTTTAATTCTGAACTTTTCATATCCAAGTTAAGATTAGATGGATGAAATGATATTTTTACCTATAACGAACATTTCTTACAGATATTTTCAAAAGTAACTATATAAATGCAGTGACATAGCTCTATCCAAATGTCCTCAGTATTGGCACAACTCCTAGGATATTGTGGATTTGCAATACATGTTTGTGAATGAAGGAATATGCATATGACAAGTGAAAAAATTGCTCCAGTTGAGGACAGCATTTGTGGCATGATGAGTTAAGTATCTGACTGCAATGCCTGCATCCCCTGTGGATGTCAGTTAGTCTTGGCTGCTCCACTTCCAATCCAGCTCCATGCAGATGGCCTGGAAAAAAGCAGCAGAAGATGGTGTAAGTGCTTGAGGTCCTATCACTGAGGTGGGAGACCCCCACAAAGCTCCTGGCTCCTGGTTTCAGCCTGGCTCAATACTTGTCCTTGAAGCCATCTGGGGAGTGAGTGAGTGGGTGGAGGATTCTCTTTATTTGTCATTTTGACTTTCAAAATAAATAAATGAATCTTTTTTTAAAATTATACCATTCAAAGCTCTGGCCTCTGTTCTTTCCCTAAATCCTCCAAATATTAACCTTAATATACAAAATCAGTCTAGCTTTTCACTTCCCTCAGATCATTATCTCCAATTCATATTACTAAAGGCAGTAATAACTGATTCCTTATTGTCCCGAAATCCTTTAAAGTACATGGAAGTGTTTCTATGGAGGTAAAAAGAAAATGGGGGCCGGTGCTGTGGCATAGCAGGTAACCTCTGCCTGCGGTGCCAGCATTCCATATGGGCGCCGATTAGAATCCCAGCTGCTTCACTTCTGATCCTGCTCTCTGCTATGGCCTGGAAAAGGAGTAGAAGATGGCCCAGGTTCTTGGGCCACTGCACCTGTGTGGGAGACCTGGAAGAAGCTCCTGGCTCCAGGCTTCAGATTGGCTCAGCTTTAGCCATTACAGTTAATTGGGGGAGTGAACCAATGTATAGTTGCTTTATATGTTGGAATCTTGTTTAAATATACTCATCTTTGGAAGAAACTATAAAATATTTTCCAGAAGCAAAGTTCCTCCAGAATCCATTACCTAAGATATCTTTCCTATACTCTCCACTGGCCCTTAGTTTTCTACTCAAACGTAACTTTAAAACTTTCTAAGTTATTAAAGAGTAGCTCTAACTTAACAGCCAGTACACTGGCTTACTTTGAATAAATTGTTCCTATCCACTTTAAGAAAGTTGTCTGACCCTGAAATCTGACAGATTAAAGTACAGAAAAAATATAGCCATTTTTTTAGAAGCAGCAAATTATATATCCTAGGAATAAAGTGTCTGCTACATTAATGCAGGTGACCTCTGGTCAGAGTCTGTCCTTAGATAGTCGCTGCTATATCATTTATATCAAACAAAGAAACATTTCAAAGAAGGTAAAGGAGGTTGGTGGCATTTGTCACATGGTTCTGCAGAGACATCTCAGGTAATTTCTTGAGCCTCTGATGTATTGTGCTATCGGTCTTAATTTTCTCTTGTCATTCCTGCTTCCACTAAAGAAGAGGAAAATTATTCACTGAGAATCTATGAGGGAATAAAACATAAGACCTAATAACTTATATTTGGCAAAGAAAGCAAAAATAATAAGTAAAAAATGAGTTGGCTTCTAATTTTAGAAGTTAAGACTGGCATGGCATCAGTTCTCTTTAGCAGTTTTTATTTTAATATTTCCTGATTTTCTGTTAATTTTTATATAATTCTAAGATATGATTTTAGCATATTATTAGATTAAGATAAATAATTCTAGGTAAAGCAAATTGGATTTCACTATACTTTTCCCAGCATCACTGGGTCCCTGACACTAAGCAACAGCATTATTTAGCATGAAAAATAATTCCACAAGAAATGCAATTTCTCATTGCTGAGAGAAACAATCCCAGGAAGCTTAGCAATGAGTTATGGTGGTACTGGTGTGGTGTACAGCGAACAGCATCTCCATAATTAGCTCTTCTCAATGCTGATAATATGCAAAGAGAATTGAGATTCAAACCATGAAACAGAGGCTGAGCTTGCCACTCTCTGGTCATAAAATCGTAGGCAAGTGAACCAGTGATTCTGGACATTGGGTAAGTCTTTTATAACACTGAACAATCTGAAATCCCTTACAAATTATAACTTTAATTTTAACCTCTTCTGAATAAGACCAAAATATAGGCTAAAGTGATAACTTGGAAGTCATTTTCATTATGCGCCGTGCAAGTTCTTCCTACCTACTAAAACACATGTACTGCAAAGAAATAAAAACATTTATAAAAACATATCAGATGTACCTATGTGCTTTATGAACCTTCCCAAAATAAGCATTTTGTTAAAATATTGGATTAAAATCAATTAAATATGGATTCATTATTTTCATCCACATGGAAAATATGATTATATTCTGACGTTGAAATGATGCCAGCATACCCCTATATTGTTTCAAGAATGTAATAAATAATGAATAGTTGAGTAAAGTGCTGATCCACAGTCTCTCGCCTGGTAAGCCAAAGTGATAAATAAAAATTAGACACAGTAAAGGAAGATGTTCCATGACAAGAGACCGGGGAAGATATTAATTTATAGTCTCTCAACCAGAATTCCATGCATTGTTTTGTGTTCCCTGCTCATGTTTCTAATTTGTTAGCTGGCTTCTTAAGACACTTTTTCTTTCTCATCAATTCTCATGTTAATCTTACAGATACAAAGAGAACAGATTTCATGTGGTTCATAGGTAGCATTTTAAGACTGTATTGATACTTCCCTCTCTCCCGCCCTCCCTTCTTCCTCCTTCCTTTCTTCCTTTTTTCATTCCTTTTTAAATGTTTGAGATAAAATATTTTTAATACACATTATAGTCAAAGGTTCAATGATCCAGTAAAAAAAAAAAAGATTTCAAAAAGTAAAAGGCTAAAGGACCATTGCTCAGTGGGATATAAGCAAAATAAAATAAAAGGCCCGAGCTGTGGCAAAGTGGATTAAAGACCAGGCCTGCTGCACTGAATTCCCATATGGGTGTCTGTTCAAGTCCCAACATCTCCACTTCCTATCCAGCACTCTGCTGTTGCACCTGGGAAAGCAGCAGAAGATCTCCCAAGTCCTTGGGCCTCTGCACCCATGTGGGAGACCTGGAGAAGCTCCTGGCTTCTGGCTTTGGTTTGGCTCAGCTCCAGCCATTGTGGCTATTTGAGGAGTGAACCTGAGGATGGAAGACCTCTGTCTCTACATCTCTCTGTAACTCTTTCAAATAAATAAAATAAATCTAATAAATAAATAAATAAAATGAAATGATATCCATTTCATTCACATACAATACGTATAAAATAATCACAAATATTAAAATTACAGAAATATAATATTCTTAATTAAATAAAAATGAAGAAATGTAACATTCTTAATTAACCATTGGTTTTGCAAAGTTGCAAAAAAAATGACAAAATTATATTTGCAGCCATACTGATACACACAAGCTTTTCTATTTAAATTTTGGTTCTCATATTTAAAGGAAAACATGCAGTATTTTTCTGTGTCTGGCTTATTTCACTCAACATGGTGTTCTCCATTCATTTTGATGCAAATGGTAGAAAATTTCCTTCTTTCTTACAGCTGAAAAATCTTCCATTATTATTATATTTCATAGATATATACATATATATATATATATATGCCACATTTTCTTTATCTGTTAATCTGATGGCAGACACCTTGGCTGATTCCAAATTTTGGCCACTGTGAACAATACTGCTAGAAACATGGTTATACAGGTATCTCTTTTATAAAACGTGGTCATAGCTTTTTGGTATACACCCCATAATGGGGGTGTTGGATTATATGGCCAAGTCTATTTCTAGTTTTCAAAGAAATCACCATGCTGTTTTCTACCATTGGTGTACTTATTTACATTCCAATCAATAATGTGTAAGAGTTTCCCTTTCTCCACATCCTAGCCAGCACTTGTGACTACCTGTCTTGAATAATAGTCATCTGACAGGTTTTGGTTTGCATTTCTCTGATGGCTAGTGATGTTGAGCACTTTTTCATATATTTGTTGGCTATTTGTAATTCTTCTGTTGAGAAGTATCTACTGAAGTCCTTTGCCCATATTTTAGCTGGAAAGGTTTTGTTGTTGCTGAATTTTTAAGTTGTTGTTGTATTCTTTATACTAATCCTTTGTCAGATAGGTGGGTCACCATATATTTTTTTTTTTATTCTGTTGGATGTCTCTTAACTCTATTGATTGTTTCTTTTGCTATGCTGAAGATTCTGAATTTTTATAATCCCATTTGTTTAGGTTTTTTTGTTCTTCTGTATTTGTACAATCAGGTTTTTCACCATCATCAGTGGAAGAGCTTATCTGTCTCCACTGTGTGGTCTTGACACTTCTGTCAAAAATCAATGACAGTATGTATGCAGTTTAATTTCAGGGCTCTCTATTCTATGCCATTGGGTTATGTGTCAGTTTTTATGCCTCTACCATGCTGTTTTAATTACTATAGATTTGTAGTATGCTTTGAAGTCAGGTATCGTGATACCTTCAGATTGAATTTTGCTTTTTTGTTTGTTTTTGTTTCTCTTTTTTGTTTCTCATGACTGCTTTTTTTTTTTATTTGTTTTTGCTTTTGTTTTTTTTCTCATGACCACTTTGGCTATTCTGGGTCTTTTGTGATTCAATATGAATTTTAGGAAATTTTCTAATTCTGTAAAGAATTTCATTGATATCTTGACAGAAATTGCATTGAATCTGTAGATTACTTTAGGAGGTATAGACATTTAAATGATATTAATTTTCCAAGCCATGAAAAAAAGGAATATCTTTCATTTTTTCTGTCTTATATGATTACTTTCATAAATGTTTTATGATTTTCATTGTAGAGGTCTTTCATATCTTTGTTAAATTTATTTCTAATTTTTAAATTGTTTTTGTGGCTACTGTGACTGGTATTTTTCTGGAATTCTCTTTTGATGTGTTCACATTAGAGTACAGAAAATTAACATTTTGTATTTGAATTTACCATATCGTTTAGCAGTTCTAATAGGTTGTTGGTGGAGTGCTTACTTAGGTTTCTCCATGTACCATCTGCAAACATGGATATTTTGTTTCTTCCTTTCTACTCTTTTAAATTTTGTTTAAGGAATACAACTTAGTGCATTTAATATATACAGATTTGGGTAGATGATAATTCATCCACCCCACTTCCCTCACACCCATACTCTTGCCTTTCTTTTTCCTCCTCTTTCTTTCTTTCCCATTCTTACTTTTCATGTTTGTTCCTTTCTTTCTCTTGCTAACTCCTCCAGTGATGTATTGAATAACAGTAGTGAAAGTGGATATTTTTGTCTTGTTCCAGACCTGAGGGGAAATGCTTTCAGCTTTTCCCCATTCAGTATTATATTGGGTGTTATTTTGTTATATATGACCTTTTTAATTTTGAGGTATGTTCTTTCTATAACTAATTCATGGAATATTTTATCATTAAAAGATATTAAATTTATCAAATACTACCTTCACATCTATTGAGATGACCGTACAATTTTTGCTCTTCATTCTATTGTGATTTATGACATATATTCGCAAATGCTGGACTGCCTTTGCAGTTGGATGAATTCTGGGATGAATTCTACTTGATCATCATATATTGTGGTGGAATGAGAAGGCCATGCCAAGATGGCCTCTGGGAGGCCAGCGTCAGTTACTCAGGAATGGCTTTGAAACCCACTTGGCAACAGAGCCTGCCTGGCAACAGGCTGTGATTGGATGGCTTTGGATACTACCTGGCAACAGGCTGTGATTGGTTAGGGCATAAACTGCTCCTTGACCAGACTGGCTGCCTTGGCTATTTAAGCTGCTGTACCAACTGAAATAAACACGTCTGCAGACTGCTCGCCTCTGGCTCGCTTTCACCCCACTCCGGGGGTCTGTATGGTGACTCCGCGCCTCCCCCCCCCCCATGCTCCTCCTCTCAGAACGAATCCACAGCAACATTTGGCACCCAACGTGACTGAGAAAGACAGTGTGTCGGACTCGGCGACGTACCCCCTGGATTTCAGCAAGTAGGCCCCTTGGTATTTTGTGTAATGTTCGGTTCTGTGAGGGTGAGCACAGAACCCCCTCCTATGCCCCTTTCTTTGTCTTTGTCCTCGGTCTAAGTGACCCCAGGTTAGGCACACACCAACCAGAAGTGTAAGGCCACTTCTCTGCTCTTCCTTTTACCTTCAGTTCATTTGGCAAATTCACGTAAGGGACTGATCATCTCAGAATTTGGAACCAAGTCATCTTCCCTCACTCGAGAGAGGTGACACTCCTGGGACACTGTGTGGGCATACGGCCTTGACCTAATGAATCAAGGAAGTCCCCCACTAAGCACAGGACATACATATGATCTGATACACCACTGTCTATTCATCTAACATAGGGAACCCCTGCAGAATGCCATCAGCAGCTGAAGTGCTAGGAATCTGTTTTGTTATGGCAGCAGTGCTGTGGGTGTCTTTCCTTTGGCTAGAGTTGGTGTGCCGTGCTGCTCTTAAGCACTCAGACATGGGAAAGATACCCTCCTCTCAGAATCCCACGCAGATTACCAAACATAGTGAATCTGTGAGTGATAAGAGCCTTTCACTCCAGGCCTCTGCTTCACAGGCAACAGTTGATGACTTAGGGAGAGAGAGCTCCAACAGTGAAAATGACATGACAGCAAAGGATATAGCAATGCCTAGTCAGCCACTCCCCAAATACCGGTGGGATGAACCTAGACGACCTCAAGGCAATAACCCATGCGAAGTCATCCCATCAGCACCCAGTGAGGAGCCCCACATTTGTGGCAGTCCTCAGGCACCCCAGGCTCTCAGGGCAGCCATTAGACCCCATTACACCTGCACGTTTGCCATTAATGTCGGAGCAGACGCGGAATTCAGGCCCTGGATTCCAATGCCTATAAATGACTTACTATGCTAAAAAAGGCTTCTCAACAGTCAGGCCCTAACTATCTCTACTTTGAACAGGTGCTCACACAATGGGCAGTGAACTTTCAAACTCATTTTGACTGGGTTACACTGCTCAAAGCATGTTTGCCGAGACCACAGTTCTTACAGTGGAAAGCCTCTTATGAGGAAGAGGCTGAAACCGTGGCGAGGACTAATGCTGCCTATGGAATAGCAGTAACCTTTTATATGCTTACAGGCTGCGGCACCTACATATATCCTCATGAACAGACCCACATTGGAGTAGTTGCCTACTTTGATCAGGTCAGAGATTTGGCACTTAGAGCCTTAAAAAATAAAAATCCTCCTAATGATAGTCAGCTCTTTAGAAACCTAGTTCAAGGCCCAGGGGAATGGTTCCCTGATTTCCTTGCCAGAGTTTTGGAGGCAGTAGAGAAAAGATTACCGGTTGGCTCTGATCAAAACAATTTGGTCACACAATTAGCTTGGGAAGGTGCTACCAAAGAAGCAAAAGCTGCAATTGCCTCAGTCAGTAATGAAGACATTTCTAAATGGATAGTAGCCACAAAGGAGGTAAACCCTGTTGATACACCCAAACAAGCCCTAACTGCAGCCATTAACACACTGAACACAAGGAAGTCTAATGGCCCTCCAGTTTGTTGGGGATGTCAGGAAATGGGACACCTATTGTGAAACCGCCCAAATGCTTACAGACAGGACAAACACAAAACTCTGTGACCCAGATGTAAAAAAAGCTTTCATTGGGCAAAAGATTACAAGACCAAGCCTTTAAACTCCCAGGGGGGCAGCCCTCAGCCCAGCAAGTAAGAGGGAGTCCCACCACCATTAACTGGTCGATGCCTATTTTCAATCTGAGGCCAAAATTGACCCTATATTTAGATGACATTGCCTTTGTGGGTTTAATTGATACAGGGGCAGATGCCACTTTCTTAAAAGCTAGGGATGCAAGACAAATGCAACATTGGAAGACAGTGCCCAGGCCCTACCTCCAAGGTGGGAGGATTAAAATTGGCTGATCAGGTCATCAGGCCTGTAACATGTCAAGATGACAATGGAGATATGGGAACCATCTTTCCGCTAATTGCTGAGGTTTCCATGACCTTATGGAGAAGAGATGTGCTCTCACAAATGCAAGTGGTCCTTGCTACGGATCACAATTCTCCACAAGCCAACAGCTTTAGTGGAGAGCCTACAAGTAAGATTCACCCACAATTCTAGGGGCCACTGCTCACCTCCTACAAAAGCCAGGCCCAATCACCATTGAATGGGAAAAACAGGAAACATCTGGGTAGAGCAGTGGCCAACATTATAACCCAAACTTGGCATCCTTAGAGAATTGATACAGGAACAATTGGAAAGGGACACATAGAGCCCTCCACTAGCCCTCACAACACGCCCATTTTTGTGATACCAAAGAAACAGGGAATGTATAGGCTTCTACAGGATTTGAGAGCCATCAACAAAATCGTAAAAAAGATGTGAACATTCCAGGTCGGCATTCCCCATCCAGGGGCCATTCCTAATGGATACCACATAGTTACCATTGATATCAAAGATTGCTTTTTCCATTCCCATCGTACAGGAGGACAAGGCCTACTTTGCCTTTACAATATGGGAGTCCAATTTTCAGCTCCCCACAAAAAGATTTCAGTGGAGAGTATTCCCACAAGGCATGAAAAATAGCCCTGCCATTTGCCAAAGATACATTTCTCATGTGACCAGCACACTTAAAGATCAGTGCTTGGTCATACGTTATGTGGATGATATCTTACTTTCTCACGAGAATGTAGCAACTCTAAAGGCCTAAGTGAGAGAGTAAGAAATTTACAATTCTGGCTGGTGCCGCAGCTAACTAGGCTAATCCTCCACCTGCGGCACTGGCACTCCAGGTTCTAGTCCCAGTTGGGGCGCCGGATTCTGTCCCAGTTGTTCCTCTTCCAGGCCAGCTCTCTGCTGTGGCCTGGAAGGCAGTGGAGGTGGTCCAAGTGCTTGGACCTGCACCCCCATGGGAGACCAGGAGGAAGCACCTGGCTCCTGGCTTCGGGTCGGTACAGCGCCGGCCATAGCGGCCATTTGGGGAGTGAACCAACAGAAGGAAGACCTTTCTTTCTGTCTCTTTTTCTCTCACCGTCTAACTGCCTGTCAAAAAAAAAAAAAAAAAAGAAAGAAATTTACAATTCCTGGGTTTGTCTATTGCCACAGAAAAAGTACAACATTTTCCTCCCTTTCAATTTCTTTCAAATCTCCTCCCATATATCTCCAATGGGCCCAAACCTAAAGGTCAAGCATAAATACTCACTTAATGAGCAAATACTCAGTACAGGTAGCAAAGATGATCCCTTTTGCAGTCTTTAACCTGACCAATAAGCCAATTGACAACACTTAAAGAGCAAACTGAGAACAGAAAATACCCATGGTATATCTCACACGTAAGATCACATACTGGGTTACCTGGCTTTATTTTCCAAGGCAACAGAAAGGTTGATCGTCTTATCTCCTGCAACACAACTTCTATTGGACACTTAGAACAAGCCCATATTTTACACCAAAAATTTCATATGTCAGCAAGCAACATAAAATTGCTTTTCCCAGAGCTAACAATGAGCCAATGCAAACACCTAGTGCACTCTTGCAAGAATTGTGCACCCTCGCCCCGTTAGGCCCACTGCAACAAACAGGAGTGAACCTGCAAGGCCTTGCTCCTAATAAGCTATGGCAAGTGGACATCACCCACATTAACTCCTTTGGTAAACTTAAGTTTGTCCATGTGGTGGTAGGTAGTTATTCAAAGGCTGTATGTGCAACAGCCCAATCTGGAGAAAAGGCTAGTAATGTGATAAAGATGGTTAAGTCAGCCACGCTGGTCCTTGGTGTCACCTAGACCATAAAGACTGATAATGGGCCAGCGTATACATCACAGGAATTTAACTCCTTCCTGAAATCCTGGAATACACAGTCTGCCACAGGTATTCCATACAACCCACAGGGACAGGCAATCATTGAAAGAACTCATAGGATGATTAAAGATCTCTTACAAAGACAGAGAAATAATCATATGCCCCCAGACCCACAGCTTGCTTTGATTGAGGTCCTTTTCACTATCAATTTTCTTACTTTTGATTTCAAGGGATCATCCCAGCTTATCAACACTGGGGATCCTTTTCAGCCAAGACCCCAGCCCCTATGGTTAGGTGGAAAGACCCCCTGACAGGAGAATGGAAGGAACCACACCTCTGCTAACCAAGGGTCGAGGATGTGCTTGTGTCTTTCCAGAGAATGTGGGACAGCCCATTTGGGTACCAGCCAGAAACATCAAGCCTACAACTGACAGTCAACCAGAACCAACTGAACAAGACTGAGAGTCCGCCTTGTTAGCGGACGCACCTACCCTATCATCCTACCCTGAGGAACTTCCCAGAGCCACATCCGCTACTGCTTTATACCCCACTTAGCTCCGGTCAGCCACTCAAATGGCCCACAGCCTGTGTGCGTCATGCCATTCCTGATTACCATTGCTCTTCATTCCTATCCCCATCTGAGCAAGCACTCCTGTGTTCTCCTGTTTTGAGCACTGGTTAGTCAATGATGGGTAAGATCCCCTAGGGGACAACCTAAGACAGGCACAGCTACATACAGAGAACACATGGAAACGGGGTCAACAATGGTATGGCCAAGAACCATGCCTCCTGTTGCTCAAAAATA
This sequence comes from Sylvilagus floridanus, assembly GCA_949820135.1. Lineage (NCBI taxonomy): Eukaryota > Metazoa > Chordata > Mammalia > Lagomorpha > Leporidae > Sylvilagus > Sylvilagus floridanus. The sequence goes on along the minus strand of OX463242.1, from coordinate 28,301,177 downwards.
AACGAAAAGGGGGAAATGTAGTGGAATGAGAAGGCCATGCCAAGATGGCCACTGTGAAGTGAGCATCAGTTACTCAGGAATGGCTTTGAAACCCACCTGGTAATGGAGCCTGCCTGGCAACAGGCTGTGATTGGCTGGCTTTGGATACTACCTGGCAACAGGCTGTGATTGGTTAGGGCATAAACCACCCCTTGACCAGACTGACTGCCTTGGCTATTTAAGCTGCTGTACCAACTAAAATAAACGTGTCTGCAGACAGCTCGCCTATGGCCCCCTTTCACCTGACTCCGGGGGTCTGTGTGGTGATTCCACACTTCTTGCCCCGCCATGCTCCTCCTCTCAGAACAAATCCACAGCAACAATATATGACATTATTTTTAGTTTAAGGGTTTATTTATTTATTTATTTGAAAGACTTACAGGGAAAGGAGAAACACACACAGACACACACACACACACACACAGAGAGAGAGAGAGAGAGAGAGAGAGAGAGAGAAAGAGAGAGAGAGATCTTCCATGGACTGGTACACTTCCTAGATGGCCTCAACAGCCCGGACTCAGCTAGCCCAAAGCTAGGAGCCAGGAGGTTCAGCTGGGTCTCCATGTGGGTAGCAGGGGTTTCCACTGCTTTTCTAGGCATATAAGCAAAGAGCTGGATTGGAAGTGAGCAGCTGGGACACAAATTGACACCCATATGTGATGCTGGTGTCACAGGCAGCAGCTTTACCTGCTTCATCTCAGTTTTGGCCCCAGTATATGATCTTTTGCATGTGGTTTGGATTCCATTTGCTAGATTTTGTTGAGAATTGTTGCATCAATGTTCATCAAAGAATGGGTCTATAATTTTCTTTTCATGTTGTGCTGATATTCAGTTTTGTTATCAGAATGATGCTGGCCTCTTAAAAAGAGTTTGGAAGAACTCCATCCTGCTCAATGTTTTGGAATAATTTGAAAAATATTGGAATTGATTTCTCTTTATATGTTTTGTAGAATTCAGTTGTAAAGCCAGCAGGTCCTAGACTTTTCCTTGATGCAAGACTTACAATTACTGCTTCAATCTCATTATTTGCTATGGTTCTATTTAGATTTTTTTTTTTTTTTTGCTAGGCAGAGTTAGACAGTGAGGGAGAGAGAGAGAAAAATAGAGAGAGAGAGAGAGAGAGAGAGAGAGAGAGAGAGAAAGAGAGAGAGAGAGAGAGAACGAATCTTCCTTTTCCGTTGGTTCACCCCCCAAATGGCCACTACAGTTGGCGCGTTGCAACAATCCGAAGCCAGGGGCCAGGTGCTTCCTCCTGTTCTCCCATGCAGGTGCAGGGCCCAAGCACTTGGACCATCCTCCACTGCAGAGAGCTGGACTGAAAGAGGAGCAACTGGGACAGAATCCAGCACCCCAACCGGGACTAGAACCCTGGGTGCCAGTGCCGCAGGTGGAGGAGCCAAGTGAGCTGTGGCGCTGGCCTTATTTAGATTTTCTATATCTTCTTGATTTAGTCTTGTTAGGTTACATGGTTCCTAGATTTAACCTTTTCTTTGTGGATTTTCAGTCTGTTGGCATATGCCTTTTCATAGTAGTTTCCTTTTAGCCTTAGTATTTTGGTGGTGTCAGCTGTAATGTCTCCCTTTTCATCTCTAGTTTTATTAATATTTTTCTCTTTTCTTCTCTGTCATTTGGATCACCTTGATTTTTTTTTTTTCAGAAATAGGTGCCAGAGTGACGTTATGAGTTGAGATTGTCTCAAAGACTCTTCTCTATTCTGATGCTATTTCCATACCTTATTTGGTGCAAATATTGATTTCTGGTGGTTGTCTTACCTTATCATCCTTCAGAGCCTCGCTTTAGCCTCACTGAGATCTAGAGGATCTTCCTTAATTATGAGCCCTGCTTTCTCTTTCTGAATGGTGAGTTTTACAAATTTCATAATTCTCGGGCAACTGACTATTCATTAGCTGCTTATTTCTAGAGGAGGTTCAACTTCAACCTTCAGCAGTGTTTTCTTCTGTAGACAAGCGCACATCTTCCACATTCTTTGACAAAGGCACACATTTTCTGTGTGTTGGCCGTGGACTCCATTCTCTGGAAAGATTCTTTGCCACTGACAGATTGCTGAAACCAGTGTGGCCATACCTTCTTCAGAGAACTTGCAATCTTCCAGTCCAGCTCTCTGCTGTGGCCTGGGAGTGCAGTGGAGGATGACCCAAGTGCTTGGGCCCTGCACCCAATGGGAGACCAGGAGAAGCACCTAGTACCTGGCTCCTGCCATCGGATCAGCATGGTGTACCGGCTGCAGCGCGTCAGCCATGGCGCCATTGGAGGGTGAACCAATGGCAAAAGGAAGACCTTTCTCTCTGTCTCTCTCTCTCACTGTCCACTCTGCCTGTCAAAAAAAAAAAAAAAAAAAAAGAACTTGCAATCTTAGTATGAGGTACAGAACCATTTCTAAAGCTATCAGTTTCCTTCATTGTCTAGTATCCCTCACCATGGTCATGCATTTAGATACATTTGCAAATTTCTTAAATTTTTCTTGTTTAAATAGCTGGCTCATCTTTTTTATTTTCCTTGGATCCTGGTTGATATGAAGATATAAAAGAATCCTTCATTTGTGTCAAGTCATTCATTTTTCATATTTTTGAGGAGTGTATGTATAAAAACAAAAAAAAATGCAGTGAATAAGCAACTTTGTTTTTTAATTACATTTAGTTTTTTTTGTTAAAGATTTATTTATTTGAAAGGCAGAGTTACAGAGAAGCAGAGGCAGAGAGAGAGAAAGAGAGAGAGAGAGAGAGAGAGAGAGAGAGAGAGAGGTCTTCCACTGCTGATTCACTCCCCAGATGGCCACAATGGCTGCAGCTGTGCCAATCTGAAGCCAGGAGGCAGGAACAATTTTCCGGTCTCCCACATGGGTGCAGGGGCTCAAGGACTTGTGCCATCTTCTACTGCTTTCCCAGGCCATAGCAGAGAGCCTGATTGGAAGTGGAGTAGCTGGAATGTGAACTGGTGCCTTTATAGGATGATGGCACTGCAGGCAACAGCTTTACCCACTATGGATCAGTGCCGGCCTCTAAACAAATGTTTGGAAAATAATTTGTCCTAAAGTGTATAATATTATGGAATAACAATATCAGAGGAAAAATTAAAATTTCACAGTTTCACACCTTCCTAAAAAATAAGCAGCTCTTTCATTATAGCCATAAGCCCTATATGGAGCTTAGGTAGAAGTCAATGATATTAATTATGCTGTTATTTGTATAACTAAAATAATCTTTCTTTTAATGTCTAGGCAATTATTAGATTTTTAACAATTAGTAACATTTTAATTTTCTCTTTGTCAATAGTTTCAATTTCATTTTAATAAAGATAAGAAAATGGAATCTTGAACAGGTATGTCATATGACAGAGGAAGACAAGAGAGAGTGACCGAGAGAGAGAGAAAGAGAAGTATTAAAATAAAGCTTGGACATAATGTTTCATTAACTGCCATGAACTCCCAGAAAAATACCACAGGAAAGAAATTGAGTAGAAATGAACTTTTGTATGATGTGGTTATCCTGGGAGTTTTAATTGCATTTGCCTTCTCTTATTGCCAAATTTATATTCATTAACAATATGTCCACTTTTCCTCTATGTCTAACCTCTGCTCAGTGGTAAAATATAGTATATCCCTAATAGAGCTTTAAGATGTACCTCTGAGCCTGCTGAGGCAGCAAGTTTTGATTAATAAATTATAAAAGGTTAGAACTCTATTGAACCCTAAATATTGTCTATTCAAAGTCTTGCTTTAATAGAAAAGTGAGAGGAAGGTAAGGGAGTTAAGATCTCAAATCTTAAAAACGGTCATTTGACCTGTGAATGGGTAATTGTCATTATCATTCCTAGGATAGTGCTCATTCCATGAGCTTAATTCCTTTTTATCAAAAGCTCTTAATCATATCAACAAGTCTAGTTCTCAAAGTGAATTGGGATGCTGCTGAGAAAACAAAACATTAACCAGATAGGATAGAGATGTTGTCACTATTCCTTAAATTCCTGATATTGACATACCTAGTGTGTGCTAGCACAGTGTTGTTAGATCTAAAGGATTCTGTCATAGTTTCTAGATAAACCTTAAGTGTTTATCCTTTCTTTCTTTTAAAACAATTATTAATTTACCTTCGTGTGTTTTCACAGGCACAACCACACATGCAGCTATCTCTGACTCTTCGCTCTCTCTTTCCGTCTTCTACTTAACTATTATCTATCTGTCATTTATAATGTATATGTTTAATAGAATTATTGGCTCTGCATATCTACTATTAACCAGCTTTCTTTTCTTAGTTTGCTTATTGCCTATTTAAATTATTTTCTTAAACCTTAATTAGCATTCCATTCAAATTTGTTCACCTATCATTTCCCCTTACAATTCTTTTTTCATAATTTTGTGCCAATTTTTTTCACTTTTATTTAATAAATATAAATTTCCAAAGTACAGCTTATGGATTACAATGGCTTCCCCACCCCCATAACTTCCCTCCTACCTGCAACCTTCCCATCTCCTGTTCCCTCTCCTATTCCATTCACATCAAGATTCATTTTCAATTCTCTTTATATACAGGAGATCAATTTAGTATATATTAAGTAGAGATTTCAACAGTTTGCACCCACACAGAAACACAAAGTGTAAAGTACTGTTTGAATACTAGTTATAGCATTACTTCACATTGGACAACACATTAAGGACAGATCCCACATGAGAAGTAAGTACACAGTGATTCCTGTTATTGACTTAACAATTGACAATCTTGTTTATGGTGTCAGTAATCTCCCTAGTCTCTTGTCATGAGTTGCCAAGGCTATGGAAGCCTTTTGAGGTCACTGACTCTGATCTTATCTTGACAAGGTCATAGCCAAAGTGAAAGTTCTCTCCTCCTTTCTGAGGAATGTACCTCCTTCTTTGATGGCCAGTACTTTCCACTGGGATCTCACTCGCAGAGATCTTTCATTTAGTTTTTTTTTTTTTTTTTCCCAGAGTGTCTTGGCTTTCCATGCATAAAATACTCTCATGAGCTCTTCAGCCAGATCCGAATGCCTTAAGGGCTGATTCTGAGGCCAGAGTGCTGACAAACTTACATGAATGAAGGAAATCATGTGCTGAAGAAAACAGTGTAAATATGGAGAACTTGAAGCTACCTTTTTACTAGAATGCAACACATTATAGAGTATTTTGATCTGGATATAAGATGTTTCTGTAACTCATAAAGTCAGTAATCCACTGCATAGAATTTATTATATAAAAGTAACTGATAAAATATTTAAAAAAAGATTATTTATGTTTTGGGCAGCAAAAAGCATTGAGTCCATTGGGCAAAGATACATGTATTCTACAGGATGGCACTGTATGCTTCTTTCTACATTGATTAAAACAAGGGGAGTCATTACCTCTTGTTTGTAATGTTTTGGATAGATTTAATTTTCCTGTAAAACAATGCAAGATTATAATTTTTTGTAAATTTGGATAGATATGCCTCTTGTAATTGGACAGTTTCATAAGGGCATTCCAGGTATTGCAAATTCAGAGGTCAGAAAGTGGGTGGTTAGTATTGTTTGAACGTGTTCTCCAAAGTTCATGTTGGCAAACTAATCTCCAATAAAAGTGTGTTGCAATTGGAAATCCTTGTGGAGGTATTTAGGTCAGGAGGGCTCTGTCATCATCAACAGATTACTGCTGCTATAAAAAGGGCTTCTGGGAATGCACCCTTTTCTTCTCATCCCTCTGCATTCTGCCCCCACCAGATGCCAGCACCTTGATGTTGCATTTTACCTGTCTCCAAATTATGAAACTCTAAATTTCTGTTCCTTGTAAGTTACCCAGACTCATGTATTTTGCTATAGCAACACAAATGAATGATGACAATGATCTCATGCTTTACTTATAAAAAAAAGTGTAAAATTAGGAGGTTGTTCAAAAGTCAGCTCCTGATTTCCATGTATGCAAACATCTACAGTATTTGAGAGGGAAGTGCTAGCAGTGAGCATTTCCAAGGATATGTGGTGGTTCAAATACAATCTGTCAATGCAATGAATACTATTCTTGAATTCTAAATGTGTTTTCATGACTATAAATCCTAGAAAAGGAAATAAAGTCAATTAAACAGCACTCTGGAGGGGCAGAAACTGGCAAAAAGTTAACAAATAAGCTAGTGAAACAGTATCTACAATATACATTTTTTATTGGTGACAATGCTAATACTTTTTCACGTATTCCCAAGTTATAGTTACATAAAATATCTTTTAAATTGTTAAAAAAGATTCTATGTCTCTCAGAAAAAAAATATATATATGTCATATATCACACATACACATATATCACGCAGACACAAAAGTGTGTCAAAGTGCTTCCAGCTTTAAACTTAGGAAAAATGTATACCTTACGTGGTGGCAGTATTAAAGATGGTTTGTCTCTATATAACTCCATGTAGTTTTGGATACAAAATATTTTTGGCTGGTGAAAAGAGGTCAGAGAAATATGTTTTTCCCAGGCAAGGCAGTATTTTGAACAAACTCAAGGAGAGCTCTGAGAAATTCTATAATAAAATGCTAAAAGAAAAGTATTTTTCCTCCTGAAAACCTGTCCCTGTTCCATTCATTCCTTGATTTATCCAACTCAATCCATTTAGACTGTGAAATTGCCAGCAGTGAGAGAAGCTTGATTCAAGCATCGCCATCTCCTCACTCCGTAGTCCATAACACGCCTACATAATGGGTGGCTGGTCCATAGACCAGCACAAGAGCATCATATAGGAGATGGTGAAAATGCAGAACCCAAGACCTCTTCCTAGGACTACTGAATCAGAGTTTACATTTGAACAGTGAACATTTTAATTATGCATTCAAAGTACAGCCCCTCTGTTTTCAATGTTTCAATGACCTTGCCTCTAATCGCTCTTAAAGGAAAGGACATGGTTTGTAAGAATCCTGATGGCTAGTTTACTCTAGACTGGAATGGAAATGATGGAATGTTTCAAGTAAGTTGAAGAGGATGTGCGGAAGTCACAAAAGGTTATGAAAGAAAGAAATATTGGACATGCTAACTGCTGCTCCGGGGGATATCTCTGCCATGTTCCAGGAAGAATGTTGTCTCTGGGTCAATCAGACTAGACAGATACAAATCCAAATTTGTACTTTTCCTGGACAAAGCCAAACAGCTCCAGGACCAGGCCAAGCAGGGCTGGGATCTCTGGCCTGACATCTGGTCATGGAAATCCTGGCTATTTCCTCTCCTTGGCCCAATAACTTCTGAAATCTTGCTGCTTCTCTTTGGACTGTGTGCTTTTAATACCCTTGTTCATTTTGTCTCTAACAGACTAAAAGCTGTCGAACTCCCAATGGTTGTCAGACAAGGCTTTCAGCCCATTCCATTGGATGACCTGAGCAGCCCTCTGGACCGAGCAGCACAGTCTTTCCAAGGCCACTCTCACACACCATAAGACAGATAGCAAGAGGAAATACCCAAATCCCCCTCGACGCCCACATGCCAGCTTTGAAGAAGTTACAGAAAACTGAACTCCATCCATAATCCCAAAGAAGAATTTTGGGTATTACCTCTTGAGGGGGGAATGTTAGGTAGGAAGTCAGTTATGAGCTTATGTGCGTGTAACAGGCCTAAAGAGAAGACATCTATGTCCAGCATATGCTGCATCTCAAGGTCATCCCGATGGTGTTTCAGGGGCAGCCCAGTATTCACATCCTGCCCTGCCCTGCCCTGCCCCCTTCTACCTGAAAACCTGCCAAGTGGAGGTCCCCACCCCTTCTGCCTGACAAATCTTCCACAATCTCCCAGGTGCAGCCCAGTATCTGCTTCTCAAACACTCTGCTCCCTTCCTCCTGTGTGATAACATTTGCATCCATAAAGTCCTTTGTTTCAGACCTTCCACATGAGGAAGCTTCTTAACATTTGCAAAACTGAGGAAGAAGCAAGACCCATCTCCTTAAAAACCCCTGGCCTCAACTGGACTGCACACTCAAACCTCTGCCTCTCTGCTGGGCCGCCCACCTGACCTGGTCAGCAGGTGTAATCTCTACTCAACCATGTAACCTCCACCCCCCCGCCCCCCAGTCTCTCTGTCTGGAGAAGTGCCCATCCATCCTTATGGATGTCCCTTCCCTAATAAACCTTGCTATTTTACCTCCCACAAAAAAAAAAAAGAACTATCCTCTCTGTATCTGGTCAAATCACCTATTTATTATTTATTAAGCCACTTCCTAACTTTCCCATAGCACTCCAAATCATAATACCCTAATTCTCTATGCTTAAATGGCTCAGAGCCTTCTCCATCTTCTTGGCTATTTAGGCACATTATATTCCTCTTTTTTCTTTGATTTAAATAGTAATTTATCTTCCTTGTGTAGTTTTGAAAGAACCAGTTATTTTTTTATTTTTTTGACAGGCAGAGTGGACAGTGAGAGAGAGAGAGACAGAGAGAAAGGTCTTCCATTTGCCATTGCCCTTCAATGGCCGCCGCAGCTGGCGCACTGCAGCCAGCGCACCGCACTGATCTGAAGGCAGGAGCCAGGTGCTTATCCTGGTCTCCAATGCGGGTGTAGGGCCCAAGGACCTGAGCCATCCTCCACTACACTCCCGGGCCACAGAAGAGAGCTGGACTGGAAGAGGGGCAACCAGGTCAGAATCCGGTGCCCTGACCGGGACTAGAACCTGGTGTGCCAGCACCGCAGGCACAGGATTAGCCTAGTGAGCCATGGCACCAGCCTCCAAGCAGTGTCTTAATTGCTGTACCAAATGTCTACCTTTGTTGAATTGTTAAATGCTTCTTAAATCATTAAATCCTTAAAGTGCTGAATTTTTCTCTGAACACTGACTTTTTGTGTGTCTAAAATGTTCCTCCACGTGATGCCCTCACTTTCATTGCTTTCTACAAATACGAAAATTGCTTTGTAGTTTGTTTTTGAAAGATGTGATATGGCTTAACAAGTTTATTTCTGTGCATAGTTTTAGATTTACAGAAAAAAATGAATGGAAATTATCATTCCCCATATAATCCTACTTCTCAGTATTGACATCATGCATGAATTTGATAACATTTGTTACAATTAATGAGCCAATATTGGTACACTATTGTTTTTATATAAAGTTCATGGTTAACATTAGGAGTTCCATTTATGTTGTAAGTTATATGTTTTTAAAGTATTTATTTATTTATTTTGAAAGCATTACAGAGAGAGACGGGGAGAGATGGAAAGAGATCTTTCATCTGCTGGTTCACTATACAGATGGTTTCAGCTACTGGCACTGGGTCAGACAGAAGCCAGGAGCTAGAGACTTCGTCTGAGTCTCCCATCTGGGTGCTAGGGACCAAAAACTCCCAGGCCATCTTTCCCTGTTTTTCCCAAGTCAGGAACAGGAAGTGGAAGCAGCTGGGACATGAGCCTGCTCCCATATATGACAATGGCATTGCAGGTGGTGGCTTTACCCACTATACCAGATCCAGTTCTGTTTTTTGTTAAGATATATTTATTTATTTGGAAGTGATAAAGAGAGTGATAAAGAGAGAAGGAAAGACACACACCTACAGAGGGAGGGAGACAGAGAGACAGAGACACACAGAGAGAATCTATCATCTGCTAGTACACTCCCTCAAATACTTGCAAAAGCTAGGGATGAGCCAGGCTCAAGTGTTTGGATCATCATCCCTGGTTTCCCAGACACATTAGCAGGAAGCTGGATCAGAAGCTGAGCAGCCATGATTCAAACCAGGCACTCTGAGATGTGACGACTGATGTCTCAAATAATGGCCTCGCCCACTAAACCACAGTGCCAGCCTTGGTTCTACTAGCTCTGTGGGTTTTGACAAATGTACAGCATAATGTATCCACCATTAGAGTAAAATTCAACATAGTTTTGCTTCTTTAAAAATGCTGTGTGCTCCACCTATCAATCTGTCTGTTCTCCCTCCAGCAACTAATTATCATTTTACTCTCACTACAGTTTGATCTGTTAAATCATATTGTATGTAACTTTTTCAAGCAGACTTTTTTTTACTTAGCAACAACCATTTGAGGTTTCTGTGTTTTCATGAATTTGATAACTCATTTGCGCTATTCTCAAGAATATACAACAGTTTCTTTAACCATTCATCTACCTATGGGCATCTTAATTACTTCCAAATTCTGGCATTTTTAATAACATTTCTCTATTTGTGAGTAAGTGTATGTGTGGGCATAAATGTTCATTCAACTCATTGGGGTAAATTCTATCAACATCACTGCTTGATCTAGAAAGACTGTGTTTCAATCAAATAAAAGCTGCTAGAATGTCTTCCAAAGTTATTATATATTTTTTGTTCCTACCAACATTACATGAAAGTTTCTGCTTTTCCACATTGTTGCCAGAATTGAGTATTATCAGTGTTCTGGATTTTAGTTGCTTTGATAGATGTATATAAATGTCTTCATTGTTGTTTCAATTTGAAATGTTCTGATGACATAAGATATTGAGCACTTATCCTAGGCTTGCCATTTGTGTATGTTCTTTCATGAAATTTCTGTTGAGCTTTTTTACCATATTGTCATTAGGCTGTATATTTATTCTTATTGAGCTCTAAGAATTTTCAGTATATTTAAGATATTAGTGTTATTTTGGATATAACTGATTTGCAAATATTTCTCCTTATCTGTGATTTTCTTCAGACCCTTTTAATTTATTCCTTTTGACCCAAAATCTGTTTAGCATCTAGCACAATTCATTACCCACAGAGAATTTTTATGGATACTTCTAGAATTGATGAATAATGATTACTGTATATTGAAAGTAGACAGACATACATGTTCTTTAAATACCTACTATTTCTATTCAGTGAAGAAATAGATGGAACAAAAGATGATAACTCAGCAGACTGGTATTGAAACATCTAAATAACTGTCAATGAACTTGGTAACGAAAGTAAGAATATTATTAAATTTATTTCAAAATTAAGATTTTAATGAAAACACTGTTGATGTTTGACTTTTCAAAATGAGAGTCCAGAATGATCTGAAGTTTTTAACTTCAAACAACAAATATATAGTATTTGTCCATTTTCTACATTTTAATAATAAATACACTGTGCTATTACACCCATCCAGAGTTTGCATGTGGTATTTTCTTCTTGTTATTCACTAATTTTGTTCTTCCCTTAATTATCAGAGCACTCCATAATTTTCCTGGATGCTTCCATTAAATGCTTTTTTTCTACGATGCTTTTCTCTAATTCAGTACAGTCAATAAAATGATGAGTTTTCTGAACTCATGTGAAAACTTCTATTGGCATGTTTTTGCATTTATTTCCTTTATTTATTTACAATTTTGGAAATTGGAATAGCCTATTTGTCTTTGGAGATTTGGGATACTATTTTCTTAATTTTCTTTGTTACTCCACTGACCTGGAATAACACTCATTGAAACTTAATTGAATACATAGTATAACAAAAATATCTTAAAAGAAATAATTTTCCTTTTAATATAATGACTGTTTCTTATTTTTAATTTTAAAATTAAATGAAATATAGTAAGAAAAATAAAACTCATGATTTTGAATTGTTTTATTTTTCTTATGCTTAAACAATCCTTTTTTTCCCTAAAAATCTGTGTGCAATTTCACTTATTTTTATTCTATTTTTTAAAAACTTTTATTTAGTGAATATAATTTTCCAAAGTAGAGTTTATGGATTACAATGCCCCCTCCCCCATAACTTCCCTCCTACCTGCAACCTTCCCATCTCCTGCTCCCTCTCCCATTCCATTCACATCAAGATTCATTTTCAATTCTCTTTATATACAGGAGATCAATTTAGTATATATTAAGTAGAGATTTCAACAGTTTGCACCCACACAGAAACACAAAGTGTAAAGTACTGTTTGAATACTAGTTATAGCATTACTTCACATTGGACAACACATTAAGGACAGATCCCACATGAGACGTAAGTACACAGTGACTCCTGTTGTTGACTTAACAATTTGACACTCTTCTTTATGGTGTCAATAATCTCCCTAGGCTCTTGTCATGAGTTGCCAAGGCTATGGAAGCCTCTTGAGTTCACTGACTTTGATCTTATTTAGACAAGGTCATAGTCAAAGTGGAAGTTCTCTCCTCCCTTCAGAGAAAGGTACCTCCTTCTTTGATGGCCTGTTCTTTCCACGGGGATCTCATTCACAGAGACCTTTCATTTAGGTCCTCTTTTTTTTTTTCCCAGAGTATCTTGGCTTTCCATGCCTAAAATACTCTCATGTGCTCTTGAGCCAGATGCGAATGCCTTAAGGGCTGATTCTGAGGCCAGAATGCTATTTAGGACATCTGTCATTCTATGAGTCAGCTGTGTCTCTTGCTTCCCATGTTTGATCGTTCTCTCCCTTTTTTATTCTATCAGTTAGTATTAGCAGACACTAGTCTTATTTGTGTGATCCTTTTGACTCTTAGACCTATCAGTATGATCAGTTGTGAACTGAAATTGATCACTTGGACTAGTGAGATGGCATTGGTACATGCAATCTTGATGGGATTGTATTGGAATCCCTGGCACGTTTCAATCTCCAACATTTGGGGCAAGTCCAATTGAGCATGTCCCAAATTGTACATCTCCTCCCTCTCTTATTCCCACTCTTATATTTCACAGGGATCACTTTTCAGTTAAATTTCAACACCTACAAAAATTGTGTGTTGATTACAGAGTTCAACCAATAGTATTAACTAGAACAACAACAACAACAAAAAAACTAAAATGGATAAAATATTACATTGTATATCAACAGTCAGGTCAAGGGCTGATCAAGTCACTGTTTCTCATAGTGTCCATTTCACTTCAACAGGTTTCCCCTTTGGTGCTCAGTGAGTTGTCGCCAATCAGGGAGACCATATATTTGTCCCTTTGGGACTGGCTTTTTTCACTCATATGATGTTTTCCAGATTCCTCCATTTTGTTGCAAATGACCGGGTTTCATTGTTTTTGAATGCTGTATACTATTCTGTAGAGTACATGTCCCATAATTTCTTTATCCTGTCTACTGTTGATGGGCATTTGGGTTGATTCCAGGTCTTAGCTATTGTGAACTGAGCTGCAATAAACATTAATGTGCAGACAGCTTTTTTGTTTGCCAAATTAATTGCCTTTGGGTAAATTCCAAGGAGTGGGATGGCTGGGTTGAATGGTAGGGTTATATTCAGGTTTCTGAGGAATTTCCAGACTGACTTCCATAGAGGCTTAACCAGTTTGCATTCCCACCAACAGTGGATTAGTGTCCCTTTTTCCCCACATCCTCTCCAGCATCTATTGTTGGTAGATTTCTGAATGTGAGCCATTCTAACCGGGGTGAGGTGAAACCTCATTGTGGTTTTGATTTGCATTTCTCTGATTGCTAGTGATCTTGAACATTTTTTTATGTGTCTGTTGGCCATTTGGATTTCCTCTTTGGAAAAATGTCTACTGAGGTCCTTGGCCCATCTCTTAAGTGGGTTGTTTGTTTTGTTGTTGTGGAGTTTCTTGATCTCTTTGTAGATTCTGGTTATAATCCTTTATTTGTAGCATAGTTTGCAAATATGTTTTTCCCATGCTGTCGGTTGCCTCTTCCCTTTCCTGACTGTTTCTTTTGCCGTACAGAAACTTCTCAATTTGATGCAATCCCAATAGTTAATTTTGGCTTTGACTACCTGTGCCTCTGAGGTCTTTCCCAAGAAGTCTTTGCTGGTGCCGTTATCTTGCACTATTTCTCCACTGTTCTCTCATAATTTCATGGTGTCAGGTAGTAGATTTAAGTCTTTAATCCATATTGAGTGGATTTTTGTGTAAGATGTAAGGTAAGGGTCTTGCTTCATGCTTCAACATGTGGAAATCCAGTTTTCCCAGTACCATTTATTGAATAGACTGTCCTTACTCCAGGGATTGGTTTTGGATCCTTGATCAAATATAAGTTGGCTGTAGATTTTTGGAATGATTTCTGGTGTTTCTATTCTGTTCCATTGGTCTATCCATCTGTTTCTGTACCAGTACCACACTGTTTTGATTACAACTGCCCTGTAGTATGTCCTGAAATCTGGTATTGTGATGCCTCCGGCTTTGTTTTTGTTGTACAAGATTGCTTTAGCTATTCGAGGTCTCCTGTGTCTCCATATGAATTTCAGCATCATTTTTTCTAGATCTGTGAAGAAATTCTTTGGTATCTTGATTGGTATTGCATTGAACGTATAAATTGCTTTTGGGAGAATGGACATTTGATGATGTTGATTCTTCCAAAACATGAGCATGGAAGATTTCTCCATTTTTTGGTATCCTCTTTTATTTCTTTTTTTAAGATTTTGTAATTCTAATCTTAGAGATCTTTAACATCCTTAGTTAAGTTTATTCCAAGGTATTTGATTGTTTTTGTAGCTATTGTGAATGGGGTTGATCTGAGAAGTTCTTTCTCAGCTGTGGCATTGCCTGTGTATACAAAGGCTGTTGATATTTGTGCATTGATTTTGTATCCTGTTACTTTGCCAAACTCTTCTATGAGTTCCAATAGTCTCTTAGTAGAGTTCTTGGATCCCCTAAATAAAGAATCATATCATCTGCAAAGAGGGATAGTTTGACTTGAATCCCTTTACTTTCTTTTTCTTGCCTTATGACTCTGGCTAAAACTTTCAGAACTATATTGAATAGCAGTGGTGAGAGTGGGCATCCATGTCTGGTACCAGATCTCAGTGGCAATGCTTCCAACTTTTCCCCATTCAATGGAATGCTGGCCATGGGTTTTTCATAAATTGCTTTAATTGTATTGAGGAATGTTCCTTCTATACCCAATTTTGTTAGAGTTTTCATCATCAAAGGGTGTTGAATTTTATTGAATGCTTTCTCTGCATCTATTGAGATAATCATATGGTTTTTCTTCTGCAGTTTGTAATGTGGTGTATCACATTGATTGATTTGTGAACACTGAACCATCCCTGCATACCAGGAATAAATCCCACCTGGTCTGGATGGATGATTTTTCTGATGTGTTGTTGTATTCTATTGGTGAGGATTTTATTGAGGATTTTTGCATCTATGTTCATCAGGGATATTGGTCTGTAATTTTCTTTCAATGCTGCATCTTTCTCTGACTTAGGGATCAAGGTGATGGTGGCTTCATATAAAGAATTTGGGAGGATTCCATCTTTTTCGATTGTTCTGAATAGTTCGAGAAGAAATGGAGTTAGTTCTTCTTTAAATGTCTGGTAGAATTCAGCAGTGACTCCATCTGGACCTGGGCTTTTCTTTGTTGGGAGGGCCTTTATTACTGTTTAAATTTCTGTCTCCATTATGGGTCTGTTATATATTAATGTTAGCCGTTGCAAAACACACCTGACACTGGAGTAAGGGAAAGGGTTTATGGGGGAACACCCTACAGACCAAAGTGAAGTCGCGGTGAAGGTAAAAAGAGAGAGTGTATAAGAGAGAGAGAGGAGAGAAGGTAGAGTAGGGCGAGACCCAAGAGAGAGGAGCCAAGAGAAAAGAACCAAGAGCCTAGAGAAAAGAGAGCAGAGTGGTGCCGAGAGAGCACAGGAGAGAAGGGTCAAGAGAGCACATATTCAGGAACAGGCCCTTTTAAAACTTCACCTGAGGGTGGGCAGGGAAGCAGGAGCAGCAAATCCCATTAGGATAGGGGTGGAGCCTGGCTCAGGTAGCTGGGCCATGCAGCCATCTGGCTAAAACTGCACCAGTTTCCTAACAGGGTCTGTTTAGGTTTTCTATGTCTTCCTGGTTCAATTTAGGTAGGTTGCATGTGTCCAGGAATCTATCCATTTCTGATAGATTTTTCTTATGCTTAAACAATGCTTTCAATCCCATGGTCAAATGTTAAAACCTAGTGATGAATATAAATGTTCAAGTGTTTTTAAACTTTTAGATGTAATTTTAGTCAGTAAAATTTTAATATAGAAAACTAATATATGCAAACTGTAATGACAAATTCATGCTTTAAAAAGTAGATGTAGTGAACATTATATTTACTAACCACATATTTTATGTCAGGAACAGTACTAAAGATAAAATTTTACTTTGTACAAAAATTATAAAATTTACCAAACACAAACAAATTGAGACTCAGAAAAAAAATCATTTATCCAAAGGATCATATGTGTAAAAGAGATTCAGAATTAGAACTCTTCAAATCTTAATCCTGCATCTTTGCCTTCCAAATTGCTTTCACAAATAGTATCTTCAATTAGTCTCCTATCAAAGAAAATATCATTTTAAAGAGCAAGAAAATTACTGAGATTTCACAATAAGTAAAAAGAAATATAACAGAATTATTTTCATTTTATGGGTTCTGGTTATTCTGTTCTTTCATTGTTAAAATGGGAGAGATATAAATGCAATTATAGAAAATGATAAAATGCTGATACACCTGTATTAAAAGGAGGAGAAAGGAAATTTTTTACCTGTGTGTACATACATGTGTGTGTTTCTGGAAAGTATTAAATGACTAATTTTGCATTCCTGCTTACTTTTACAAGTTGTGTTTGAAGAAAAGATAAGTTATATGAGGATTTGACCAAAGGCGATGAAAAAATCAGCAGACTTCATTGAGATTAAATGTTTCTCAGAAGCTCATAAGTGAACAAGTCAGATCATTGAGGTCATTTATCTTTTGTTGCTTGTATCCATTTATCAAGTTTCTCTTACTTCCTCACTTTTTTCTTTGTATTAGTCAACTTCCTTACTTAGTCAGTGATAAAGTAACTTTATATGATGTGATTTTTTAAAAAATAATTACCTTCTCTGACCAATCTTACTTTCTTCATTTCCTGTGTCATTGTTTCTCATCATTCTTTAAGTGGTTTTAATGATGGCATTGCCAAGGGGAGGGTTTAATGAAAGAAGAAAGGAAGACTTGGTACATTGTGATAAGCTCATCAAACATCATCCGGCATTTGTCATGCTGAGAGGACAGTCTCTGAAAACACTTTTGGATGTTAACAATAAAATCGCTTGTATGTTTTTCTGAGAACAATGATATTCTTATCTATATACTCACATTTCATGAAGTTTCATCATTCTATTATAATTAAGAAGGGATTTAGAATACTATATATATAAATATATTTATATTTATATTTAAATTTATTATATGTATAAATCTACATCAGTTAGGATATTTGCAATTATATATTTCTATTACAGTTATTGCATACTCATGAAAAGACAACAAAAGTTTGATTGTGAAGTTTTATGAATGAATATGTAGTCATGAAAACAAATTGCAAATGTTTCAGATGACGATTTTCATTTAAAAAACAAAATTTTGTTTCTGAGTGTTTAGATCCTAAAGTATGCTTACTTACACTATACAATATTGAACTAGGCATCTTATTTAAAGATAGCAAATGTTACAAAATGTGATATTTTACTGAATTAAGAAGACATAATACAATCAGTTACTAGCTAATGGAAGTATAGTGGAGTGTCTGGAGCCAGATTCTTTCCCAACATAAGAAAGAATTTAAGGAAGAGACACAAGTAAGGCCAGCAGAGAATCAAAATTTATTGCAAGAAAAGCAAAAGTATACTGTAAATAAGGGAAGCAGGCATGCTTAAGAGAGAGCTACACTCAACAAGGTTCTGGGCTATCCATTTCTATGAATTGCAGGCATAAAGAGTGGGCTCCTGGGGTAGGGTTTACTGAATGAAATCATAAGGAGTGGTATTTGGAGCAAGGCTTGAGTACACTGCATTTTGTTGCCCATTTTTGAAAACTCGCAGTGTTATGGCATCAGGTGCTTGATGAGAGTAGTTGTATCAGCCGTGGAAATATTGTTATGATAACTGTACAATAAGCTAAAGGTCATTGTGTGGAAGCTGCAGTTTTCTGCTGCATGTTGACAAATGCAGGCAGGGCTGCCAGGAGGGGTGCTGGCCTCAGCTTTACCTTGTTAGTTACCCCCCTGCCTACATCAGAAGGGGAAACTGAATCACATGCCATCATTAGTATGGCTATGTAACTATACTAAAATATTTCTAATGTACTCAAATAATTCACTTTATATATAAAAATTGCTTGTGGCATAATTGGATACAAACCAATATATAATCCTAAAAAGTTATTTGAAAATTGTAGACTCAAATACAAATTTAAAAAAATTAATTGTACTTTATTTGAGAAAAAGAGACATAGAGAGAGTTGCCGTTCATTGTTTCTTTCCCCAATTACCCTCAGAGACACCCTTGATACACATGGATGAGCTGGCCAAAGCCAGGAGTCAGGAATTCAAGCTTGACCTATCTCCTCTGTGGCAGGCATCTAGCTACTTGAACGATCACTTGCTACCACCCAGGGAACATATTTCAGGAATTTGGAATCAGAACAGAGCTTCTCAAAAGCTGTCACTTTGATATGGGGTTTTAATTGAGACTTCTAGCATGAAATATGGTACATTTCAGTATATACATCTTATTTTCAGATCATAGTTATAATAGTAGCCTCATTGACATTAGGAGCATTTTTTAAACAAAAAAATATTTAAAGTTTCAAATTGTCAAATGTAACACATTTACAATGAAATGAGGAGAATACAAAGTACAAATTTTACAGTTCAGTGAATTATTCAAAATTTAACACAGGAGCTGACATTTCAGTGCAGTAATTTAAACTGTCACTTGATACACCCACACCCCACACTGGAGAGTCAGCTCAAGTCCCAGTTGCTCTTATGCCAGTCCTGTTTTTTGCTAAAACATCTGGGAAGGCAACAGATGATGGATCAAGTGGTTGGGCCCCTGCCACCCCATGTGAGACACCAGTGTAGAGTTCCTGGCTCCTGGCTTCAGGAAAGCCTAATCTTGACAGTTTGGTCCATTTGAGGCGTGAAGCAGTAGATGAAAGATTCTCCCACTCTCCCTCTCATCTTCTCTTCATGCATTAGTGTTGCTCTGAGTTTTGAACAAATAGTTTTTTCTAAATTAACACATATAACCACACCTAAGCCTAGTAAAACAATATATTTTGATATTCTAAACATTATCTTTATGTTTCCTCCAATCATTATCCTTTCTCTTCCCCAAAACATGAGCATGATCTCGGTTTTATTTTTTTATCATATAAAACTATTAATGAAAATTTTGACATAATAGGAAACCATTAAAATGTATATAAATGGTTGAACAAAGAAAATTTCATCATTCAAAATGTGTAATCCTTACTTACAAAACTTCATGTGACGTTTTGGAAACAGGATCTTGTCATAGATTTGACTTCTCACTGACTGTGTAAGGAAGAGTCCGGATGATGAGGTTCCACTTCCAGCAACAGCGTGTTTGAAGGGCGCAGCGGGCTGTGTAGGAAGGCTGTGGTCTTGCGGTCGAAGTCCCTGGGCTTTCTTGTGAGATAAAAGGTTTACTGCCAAATAATTTATTACGAAAAGTTCCAACATTAGATGGCTCCAGAGGAGGCCACATGGTAACAGTACTGGGTAAAGACAGTCTCCGTTGTTTCTCTAGGTGTTGTTCAGCTAACGTCTCATAGTGCTCAGTGAGTTCAGTTGAGAATGCTTTTCTAGGGTGTGTTTCTCCTGAATCAAGTTGCTTATATCTTTCCAGTTCCTGTCGGTTTAACTCTAGGGAATGTTTCCTTTTGGAGAAACCGGCTTTGATATCCCGAATACTGTATTTCCTGTGTCTCTGGGAGGAAGATCTCTCTCTTGAATGCTGTGCAGTTTCCTGAAATGATGCTTGTGACCGTGGCTCGGTACTTTCAAATCTGTCAAGCTCTTCTTGCTGTTTTACCAGTGTTACTTTTAGTTCATTTCGTAGTGGAGATTAACTGATATAGTCTAATTGAGAGTCCATGGTTTTCTGACCGTTAGCATAGTGTTCATCATATGATGACTTCATGGAGCTGTCCTGTGTTGGTTGTATGTTCGTAGAAGAGTCTGATTTGGCTGTTTCTATAGCCTTCACTTCTTCAGTTTGATCCTGATCGCATTATTCCACTTCACCCAACAGTTGAGGATACTTCTCAGTAGACTCTTCTACTGCTTCAGTCTTTTCTCCCAGCTGATAAATAGTTTTTTCATGCTGGTGTGGTGTTTCTTCATCTTCTGATTCACTTATATCATAGAATCTGTGAACAGGAGTTAATTCATACGTCTGTAGCATGCTCTGCTGGAGTCGTCTCTAAGGTACTAATATCCTCACTGCTTTCACTTACTGGGCATAAAGTGTCTGTGGAGCTGGAAAGCAGCAGCTGTCTCTGCAGCTGTTTGACTTGGCGCACTTGCTTTTCTATTGTGACTTGTAAGACACGGTTTGCATGTTTGAGTCTATACGTTCATCTACGGTTTGAAAACCTTGTTCTAGTCTTTTATGTCTATCTTGTATCTTCTGGGTTTGTTTCCCAGTTTCCCTTAATTTCTTATTTGCATTCTGTATCTCATCATTTAAGATACGGCAATAACTTGTTAAAACCGCCAATGAAATGTCAGTCACAGAAGGACTTTCTTCAGCATCAGGCAGTTGATTTGCAAATTGAATCCCAGGTACCTGTTCCTTTTCATTTTCACTTTTATCAGAACATTCTGGGTCTTCCTTAGGAGCTGTTTCTGTGTCATACTGTGGCAAGGAAATGCGTTCCATTTCAGGTGTCTTGTGTTCATAAATATCAGCATCCAATTGATTCTGGGCCGTGTCTTGTATTGGTTTCTTTCTTTCTTTCTTTCTTTCTTTCTTTCTTTCTTTCTTTCTTTCTTTCTTTCTTTCTTTCTTTCTTTCTTTCTTTTATCACTGTCTTCTTTTGGTTTACTCCCTCTTTCATCTGCTACCATGGATTCATCAACTGATGTCTTCTGAGAAATTTCCTCAGAATCCAGAGTTGCTTCTATATTTTCATCTTCTTCTAGAATATCATATACCTTGTCTTGTTTGAATTCTCGAACATAAGTTATTTCCTCTTGCTTTTCTGGAATAGTTTGAAGGACAGAAGTATCACTTTCATCATTCACATTTGCCGACAGATTTTGCTTGTAAATAAATCCATTTCTTCCATATTATCATGAGAAGTTTTGATGCAAGTGCTGAATATCTGACACTAGATAATTTGTAATGAACAGACACGTACTGGCTCACAGTTCTGGAGTCCGGGGTGCACAGTGTCAAGGGACTAGCAAGTTTGGAGTTCTGATCCTGAGACAGTGCCTTGGCTGTTGTTTCAGCTGCAGCTGCTCCTCTCCAGATTCCGAAATCCCTGCTGAAGCTCTGCTCCTGGGGTTCACCATCCCTCCCCTTTGTTGCTCCTTTGCCTTTTTCAGTCGGCTCTCTCCTCACCAATCTTCGTTTTCTGACAACATAATTTTCATCGGACTATTTTTGGAATTTATACAATAGATTTTATACACTAAATGCACTTGAATAGTCTATTCATCTCAATATTTGTGTGATTCAAGTATGTCTTGATGTTTAACCTACAAAAATCAACGTGATCTGCTACATTAGCAGAATGAAAAACAAATGCATACACATGTCTAAATAGAAGCACAAAAAATGACAAACTTTAACATTCTTTTGAAGGGCTGGAGTAACAATGTTTCAAAAAAATGCCTCCATTCCGAGAGACAGACCCAACTTCCATAAAAGCAGCCTCACTCTGGGGAAACCAAAAGTTACAATGGAACAGCTTGCTGGCATTCACCAAATAAGGAAATCCCCTGGGCCTGACCCAATCAGGAACAGCAGTGTTCCATCAGGAAGTACCAGAGGTGACCCCAGCCAATCCATTGTTACCCTGCACCCTTTGATGAGGTAACCCAGCATTAAGGCTCCCAAGCATGGCTCAGGGCCTTTTCTGTCCTCCGCTGCATGGTTGAGTAGTCTGGGTCCCTGCTGCAGCTTGTGCTTCCGAAATTAACTTTGCTCTTGCATTTCGGTGTGTTCAAGTCTCTGGCGGCGTTTGGGGATCCGACGATCTGGGTTCAACACTTTCATAATAAAAAGTCACAACAAATGAGGGATAAAAAGAACTTACAGTGAAGGCTCCATATGAAAATCCTATCACTCACATCATAGTGAATAGGGAATAACTAAAACCTTTTTAAGATAAAAATGATGTCCCTTCTAGTCATAGCTATTCAGTACAATATTAGAATCTTGAACTCTATCAAAATACCAATAAGATATTTTGGAATTGCTTTTACAAAAAACATATGGGTTAATGGGACAGAACATAAAACCAACAAATAAACGCAAATATTTTAAGTCAATTGATCCTTGACAAGGGTGCCAAGAACACACAATAGTAAAAGGATAATCTTTTTAACAAATGGTGTTGGGAAAACTGGCTATTTTCAGCAAAAGAATGAAACTGAACCCTTGCTTCACGACAAATAAAAAAAATAAACTGAAAATGGATTAAACTTAAGACTTATGAACTAGGCTTGGAAGAATATAGTTTAGTAAAATCATTATGAAAGACATAGTGGAATTTCCTCAAAAAATTGAAAATGCAGCTTCCATAAGATCCAGAAATTCTCCTTTGGGGTACATAGCAAAAGGAGTTGAAATCAGGATCTTGAAGCAATAACTATATTCCCATGTCATTCTACATTATGCACAATTACTCAGATACAGAGTTAAAAATATTCTTTTCTACCTAATGGATAAAGAAAATCTGGTTCATTTTCTTTCAAAGAAAAGATATAAAGAATATCCTAATAGAATACTCCTAGCTAAGAATACTCTAGGTTCTCTGAGACATAATACACTGGTAAATTCTAATAAGCTATATAATTAATTTGCTGATATTAAATGCAGGAGTGGCATAGCTTGACTACTTCTCCTGTGTGAGGAATGTCTCCTGAGCCAGTGTATCTGACATCAAAAGTTGGAAGTCTGGAGAAGTGCTTTCATTTCCCACATCTCTTGTAACTGAGACTCTTGCTTGCCTACCTCTTTGAAATGTTCATTTAGTAAAGCTTGGCACTAGGTAAGATCTTTTATTTTAATTGATTGACCAATTAATCCTAAATTTAGTTCATCATTCAGTCACTTCTGTTATTAAATCAGTCTCATTTGATAACTTAGACACATTTTCAAACATTGAAATGTTCTGTCCAGCTCAGTTTGATACTTCATTTTCACATTTCATTCAAATCTTCCGTTTGGGATTTGACCTTTGCATCAAGAACCTTCAGGAAGGAGGAGAAATGTTAGCTGTTCTTTCATCCCTCCTCCGGCCCTCCATCTCCACCCACTCCTGCATCGGAACTTCCTCATAGTTTGGATGAGAGAAAAAGGAATGAATGTAATTCAAACTACAGTGACAGCTCTATGGCAGATATTTAATGATACTTTTTCCAAGAGCTTTGATTTTCATATTTGGTGGGCACATGATGGCTACTGTGGTTTGAATGTGTTTCTCAAAGAGTCATATGTTGAGAACTTAATTCTCAAATTCATGTATTAATTGAATTTGCTGGTGCAGACTTTGGAAGTAAAAGGATCATATCAAGTCATCAGAGTGGTGCCATTAGTGATTTTATCACAGGAAGTAACTGAAGCTGTCACTCTCAACTCTGTCCCACCTTGTGATGCATTTACCATGCTGTAGTGCCAGCATTAGATCCTCCAGTCTGCAGAATCATGAGCCAAATACACTTCTATTCTTTATACATTACCTGGTCTCCTATATTTTGCTACACATATAGAAAATAAACTAAGATAAAGTCCTAAAAAGTCCCGTGTCACAGAACCTTGATGTAGAGAATGAATTTTGCTGAAAGCTGAACTCAGTCCCATCCTCCATCACTCATATGACTGTCATCTCTAAGCTGCTCGAGTTTTGCAGGAGCAGGTCCTTGAGAAGTCTGACATGCTTCTAAGAGATGGCAGGACTCTTAGATGATTAGCTGCAGAAACTCACACTTATCTGGGTGACACCTCAGCAAGTTGCCCAGAAAATTGTGAATCTTGCTCACAAAAAGCACTGAGAAAGACAGAACTGCTATTCAGAATATTTAAAAGAAATATTTTTGCCTATTTCATCCTTTATCATATACCCAGATCTCCTCCTCTAAAGGAAAAACAAAACAAAACAAAAAACATAGTTCTGGTCTGAGTCCAATAACTAAAAAAAAAATTATAGTTGCAGTGAGATTAACATTTGAAAAAAGATGGTACAGAACGTGGAAAGTGAGTATCAATCACAAAACTGATAGTAATCATATAAATAAAAGGAAAAAGAATTAAGATTCCTAGAGATTATCAAAGCAAAGAACTGAGAGATCTGGCAGAGTTTGACATAGTGGTTGAATAAAAATAAAATTGCTTTTTATTTGTCCCCTGTGTGTCAACCAACTCAATGTAATCATTTCATTTGTGAATAATTTAAATCTGAATGTTTCTTTATAGTCTCTGTACATTTTATTTTCAGGTTCCTGGTTTTTTGTTTTGTTTTGTTTTCTGATTCCTGTCTTAGCCAAATGTTGTAAGAAGTATTCAGTAGTTGATAGCTTCAGTGTTTACTTCTCATCCTCAAGCATATTAAGACAGCTTTGCATTTCTTCCATTACACAACAGTTGATTTTTTAAAAGGTGTTCTTCAGCACACATCTGAGACTTGCTCACAGCTTCTTTTATATTAAATAATATTCTTCTGCAAGATTTTTCTTCCCCAGGTTTCACTTTTCTGAGTTTTGACTCCCTTAGTTAATCCTAAAGCTTTCATCTCTCCAAGGATTTTTGAGAGATGACTGTGCTTGTTTTACACCCATTGGCTGTTCTAATTTACCCTAATGAGGATCCATTGTGTGTTTTCAGCCCTGACTGTATACTGCATTTCTGCCTCCTGTGTTTACCTGCTTACAAGTAAAGTCTGTGTGCCTCACAATGACTTTAATTCCAAAATGGTCAAAATAGAATGGAATATCTCTTATTATTTCTATCTACTCTTCTATCTACATTATTATTTCTGCTACATTTCATAGGTATATAGTCTAAATTAATTTCAAACACCCCCCAAGTGCACAGATATCTAACCTGGTATCTATCTTGTAATTCTCCAGCTCATCCCATGTTGAATCCATTATCAACCCCTCTAGGAAGCTTTTTTTGAAGTGTCCTTCATCTTCTTGGCTCTCATTTTTCATTATGCATCATTTTAATGAATTTATTGGAGTTGGCTGTTTATATGTTGATGTCTCTTTATTAAAATGTATGTTTAGCCGCGACATGAGTTTTTAGGCATCTCTGTAGTATCTAACATGGAATCTGCAATCAAATATTAAGTGTAACGTGCACATATTCTGCCCTGAACTCTAAACATCCTCTTGTAAAATAAATTTCTTTACCTTTCTTCTCACAATAAAATGTAAGTGGATCAACAAATTTATGTGAAGTACTTTATAAACAAGAACGTGATGAGTAAATATTACCAGTGACTCACCATCTCACATCCTTTTGTGGAATAAGGCAGAATATAAATGAACAAACAGCAAAAATATTGACAACTCAAAATATGACTGCTTTTGCATTTTCCTTAGTCATATATAATGCTGGATTGTATAAAATTGTTAAACCAATCAGGAAAATGTCATTTTGTGTAGAAAATAGAATACAAATGTAAGAGCCCTTCAGTGAATTTCTGTAAAAATAAGTTTAGTATGTTCTTTTAGTTTCCACTTTTACTGCATAATGTACTATTTCCTTTCTGTTGTATCAAACCAAGTATTTTCCCTTGCAAACAAGCTTATTTACTTTTTTCTGTGCAGCAGGATTTTATAGTACAATTTTTCACTTCAGTTTTCTACAAACTGTGACTTTGTTGTTTACTCCACTGTACTTTTTCTATCTCATTACAATCTGGCTTTTGCAGCCTTCTAATCTTTTTTTCTCTTTAACTATTTAGTAGCATGTGGCAAAGTTGACCACTCCTTTTGGATGCATTTCTTTCTTATCCAAATATTGTTTATTCCAAATGTATACTCTTATTTCTCTTTCTGACAGAGAAGGCAAAACATTTCCACAGATTTTTTTTCAGTCAACAAACACAAATATTTCCTGTGTCTCAGCATTTTGCTAATGACACGGTCTCTGTTCCCAGTGAACTATGTTATGAGGAAGACAGAGCTATCATGAATTCAAAAATGTGCTCATTTTCATGGCCGTGATGTCATAGGAATTTGAAAAAGGAAATCATTCTAAATTAAGGAGGTTTAATATATTTTGATCAAAATTGTGTTATAGGAAATAATTAATTGCCATATACCAATAAGCATAGTGAGAGTTTTACTACATCATATTTACTTCTTTTTAAGGTGATAGAGAAATACTCTGATAAATAAACCTGGGTTCATATTCAGATATGAATTACTGATAGACAATCAGAAAATACAAATCCAGAATGGGTAGCTTTATATTCACAGATTGTATTGCTTTATAAAATCCTATGCTCCTTTCCCACTTCCTTTAATTAATGTATCCTTTACTTCATTGTGCAAGAATCTATACAGTATTATAGGACTTTTTGCTTCCCACCTGGTACACTGCACACCAAATTCTACTGTACTGGTCTGTTGTGGCCAAAAGCTTTTATGAGGACTTTTGTGATTTTTCATACAGAAAAGATGTCTCCTGTCATTCAGAATGATTTTTGCAGTATTTTGAGGACTCATACATATGAAAAATAAGTTTTATTAACAGTTTGTTCCTACTTACAGCCACAATTTCTTCCATATTCACCTGTTTTATTGATAATTGTCATTTGTGAATGGGAATTGTTTTCAACCCAATATAGATGAAAATAAATCATTGCAGCTTAATCTAAATGTAACCTTGCTGGAAAAATTATATCAGTTAGTGACATAATATCTCTAGAGGAAAGAGAAATACTAAAGAACTGAAGCATACAGTTCTATGCCAGCTGCCTTAACAAAAAGTCAACTCTCTTCTCCCTTTCCTTTCTCCCTTCCTCCCTTCCTCCTTTCCATTCTTCTTTTCTCTCTCAGTTTCTTTCTTGATCTTCCTTTCTTTTTTCTTTTGCACTATATGTGTTAAATTCTTGATGTATAAAACTGGGACAACAATAATACTTATTTCACATAATTGTAGTGATGATTAAGTATGGAATGCTTACAACACTGCCCGACTCATCATAAGTGTTACTGGTTTGTCTAGTGTTGTTTTATCAAATCCTTAACATTTTATGACAGGACATTCAAGAACTCAGGGCCATTTAAAACTTCTGAACCATACAATGTGAGTCATGAACTATTATTCTCTCTTTTACAGTGTGTGTGGTAGGCAGAGTTGTCCTCCAAATCTGTTCGTGCCATAATCACTGAAAGCTGTTAAAAATGCTAGCTCACATGGCAAAAGGGACTTTGCAGATGTGAGTAAAGTTAGGGGATTTAAAATAGGAAGATTTTCATGGATTATCATTGGAGCCCATTCAAGTCATATGAGTCCTTAATACAGAGCACTCCCTGTTCTGGAGTCAAATGAGAAGTAGTGGAAGGAAAGTGTATGGCAATGTACAACAACAACAAAAAAATGAAAATCATGAAGCAAAGGGCTTTGAATGCTTTCAACATAAAGAAAAGTTAAATGTTAAATGAACAAATAGATATGTTTACCCTAATTGGGATTTACACAATGTATACATGTTTAAAAACATCACATGGAATTCCACAAATAACATGTAATGTGTACGGTGACAACTAAATTTTTTTTAAAAAAGTAAAATTAATGACACAAAAAGATATGTTCATCACTATTATTGCTGAATCTCAGATATAATAAAATGAGAGAAACAGAGAAAGATAGTCAAAGAAACAGCAAGAGGGAGAAAAAGAGACATTAGTAGGGTAGGCAAAAGGAGAAGGAAGAAAGCAGGAAATCTTTTAAAACCAGCACTAGCTATTTAAAAAAAAAAATAAGACTACAAAGACACCCACAAAGGGGAGGCCATTTAGTTTGGCAGTTGAGATTCCAGTTTATATGCTTGCATTCCACACTGGGTGACCTAGGTCCCCAGGTTCTAACTCCTGACTCTGGCATCCTACTATTGTTGTCCCTGGGAAGCAGTGCTGATGGGTCAAATAATTAGGTTATTGCCGCATACATGGGAGACCTGGATTCAGTTCCCAGCTTTAACAGAGGTCTTTGGGGGTTATTGGGGAGTGAACAAGCAAATGGGAGCATTCTCTCTCTCTCAAAAATAAATAAATAAATAAATAGCAACAAAATTCCAAAGTTTGACTCCATGAGACATCATGGCTTGAGAAAAGACATGTAAGCAACAGTATGAGGACTGAAGATGTTGGAAGGTTTTGTGAAAAAATGTTAATTTCAAGGTCATCATCATTTTGTCATTTAAGAACACTATGCAATACCCTCAAAATGACCTCCTTAATAAGACTCAATGGAATAACTAACCTATGTAGGTGTTATTTCTAGAACTAGATGAGCAAAATATTGATAATGCAAATTCCCAACTGTTTTATTCTTTTATTTCGAAATAACCAGAAACCTGATTCACGCTACTTGATAAAAATTGTAAAAATGTAATAGGTATATATAATTATAAGATGTTAAAGTCCTGATTAAAACAATTGTAATCATTTGTTCCTGGCAATAAAAAGTCATAATCACTCATTTTGACAACAAAATGATGGGTTCTTTTTATAGATCATTCAAATGTTCTAAGAACTTAAGGGATTGCTGTTAAATGGGGCTCTATTGCATATCTTAGAAATTTAAATGTGTTGATTTTAAAACTGAATGGAATGGAAATGCTATTTAGAAATCAAACATTGTTCTTATGTAAAATAAAAGAAAAACTTCTCCTAAAGATGCCTTTATATTTTTGCTACATATTAATGCCACATAGATGATTTCCCTTGTTATTTACTCTTCTGTTTATAGAATTATATTTTCAATAAAAATAAAAAGTATTGCAAACTTCAGTGTATTCTTTAGTACTATTGTTTAACCTTGTATTTTAAATCCATGTACACTTCAGTTGTAAATGATATTTCTAAATGATTTAAAGACATTTATTGACTAAGAAAGAAATATCTGTTACCAGAGGACTGCGAGGGTACTTGTCTTTGCGCAAGAAAGAATTCAGGCATGAGACAGAGAGTAAGTGGAAAGCAAATAGCAAGGTTTATTAGGGCAGAGACATCCGTGAGAACAGATGGGCACCTCTCCAGACAGAACCTGAGAGAG
The DNA here is from genome assembly GCA_949820135.1 of Sylvilagus floridanus. Taxonomy (NCBI): domain Eukaryota; kingdom Metazoa; phylum Chordata; class Mammalia; order Lagomorpha; family Leporidae; genus Sylvilagus; species Sylvilagus floridanus. Next base: position 28,271,984 of record OX463242.1, on the reverse strand, counting down.
AGTGCCCAGTCGCTCAGACTGGGGGAGAACGATATTACAAGGTTGAGTGGAGAGAATACACCTGGCCAGGGCAGGCGGGCGGCTAAGCAGAGAGGCAGAGGGCTGAGTGCATAGTCTGGTTGAGGCTGGGAGTTTTTAAGGGGATCAGTCTTGCCTCCCCACCTCTGCTCCTCCTGAAACAAAGGACTTTTTGGATGTAAATTTCTTTCTGAGTTTTCCCCCTGAAGTTATCAGACAGGAGGAAGCCTGGCTGATGCAGCCCCACTTTAGAGGAGCCTTAGAGGAAGGATGGTTATCAGGTAGAAGGGACAGGGCATTTGAAGTACAGATACTCGGCTGCCCCTGGAAAGTTATAGGGATGACTTTGAGAAGCATATGCAGGACCTAGATGTCTCCTTAGGCCTTTGTCACATACACCTAAGCTCATATCTGACTTCCTACCTAACATATCCTTTACGGGTAATGGACCCTTAGGGGACCATAGGATTAATGTAATACATTTTAATCGATATATTTAAAATTTATGTCTATATTCCAGAAAATCATAAGGATTTCCTCTGGTTAATTTTTAAAAATTTATTTTTTGGTAGGCAGAGTTATATACAGAGAGGGAGATGATAGAGATACAGCTCACATTGCTGGTTCAGTCCAAAAATACCCAAAAAATCCCAGAGGTTAAAGTTGGGAGACAAGAACTCAATGCAGGTCTCCCACATAGGTGGCACAAATCCAGTTACTTGAGCCATCACCGTTGCTCTCTGGGGTCTGCATTACAAGAAAGCTGGAATAAAGAGCCAGACTGAGTCAAACCCCGGACTCCACTGTGGGATTTGAGTATCATAATCACCATCTTACCACTGGACCAAACATCCAATCCACTTCATTAAGATTTTGTTATTCATCTGTATAGAGATGACTGTGATTAATCTTTCTTTCAAAGTAAATTTATATTTTTGCATTTAATATAAAGCACACTTTTAACTGAAATATACTAGGAGCATAAATGATACCATGTGGTAGACTAGAAATTTTAGACATTAACAAATGTTCTTTGGGGCCAGCTTTGTGGTGCAGTGTGTTAAGCCACCACTTGCAATACTGCGTCTCATATCCCAGTACCTGTTCAAGACCTGGCTATTCTGTCTCCAATCCAGCTTCCTGCTAATGTGCCTGGGAAGGCAGTGGATCTCCCTAGTGCCAGGGATCCTTTTATCTATGAGGGAGACCAGGATGGAATTACTAGCTCCTGGTTTTGGTCAGGCCAAGATCTGGTTGTTGCATCCAATCAAATAGAAGATTCTCTCTCTCTCTCTCTGGCTTTCAAATAAATAAATGTATAACTCTTTTTAAAAAGTGTCTTTTGTATTGAATCAATTAGAAGATATTTCTTACATTACTCAATTTTAGAATTCTTACATGAGTTTCAGTTTTTCAATGCGTTCCAACTTCATATGAAACATTTTTATGATGCCTCTATTAAAATTATTTCCCCTCCAATTTTCCACGTTATTGTTGCATTTGTCTCTGAAGACAGGAAATAACTATAAACAAAATTTTTTTTCATTAAAATAGTAAATTCCTTATGAAAAAGAGATAGTAATGGAGATAGGCTATTTTTATTTATTTGTTTATTTTATTTTTGACAGGCAGAGTGGACAGTGAGAGAGAGAGAGACAGAGAGAAAGATCTTCCTTTTGCCGTTGGTTCACCCTCCAATGGCCGCCGCGGCCGGCGTACCATGCTGATCCAATGGCAGGAGCCAGGTGCTTCTCCTGGTCTCCCATGTGGGTGCAGGGCCCAAGGACTTGAGCCATCCTCCATTGCACTCCCTGGCCGCAGCAGAGAACAGGCCTGGAAGAGGGGCAATCGGGACAGAATCCAGCGCCCCGACTGGGACTAGAACCCAGTGTGCCAGCACTGCAAGGCGGAGGATTAGCCTGTTGAGCCACAGCGCCGGCAGAGATAGGCTATTTATAATAGGATTTAATTGTAACTAAACAGCTTATAGTTTTCTTGTATCCCAACAATATTTCACATTTACAGCAGAGAGAAATGAATGTTAAGCTATTATCTACTACTGCTGCAATCTCAGTATTTAGCCAACTTTTACGATAATTAACACATGACTGTCACTTCACATCATGCATTGCCTAGTCAGGTATAATTTATTTCATGGGGTATAGCAGCATAGTAGTCAATTATGATTTTTTGTTTTGTTTTATAGTTTATTAAGTACAATCCAATTACTTGTTTTAATATCAACAATCCCTAACTTTTAATTACAATTTTTCAGATTTGCAGTGCTTCAAAAGCACTACACATTTAGTAGAGCAATACCCATTTAGTACTCTAAATTTAGAGTTTTAATGGGCAGAACCATAGTTTTTCTCAACACTGTACAATGGCAGGTGCTACAGCTCCCAGTCAGTCATATACTCATGAGACTAAAGTACTCATACTCTGCAATGTGCTATATTGCTAAGCTATGTTATTCAGTATGTTAAGTGTAATTAAATGCATTTTTGTTTTTTTTCTTCCAACAGCAAGAGCCAGTGTGAATTTTAGGCCATTATTAGTGTTGTTGTTGTTTTTAAGATTCTATTTATTTATCTGAAAGATAGAGTTACAGAGAAAGAGGGAAGAGAGAGAGAAAGAGAGACAGAGAGAATGTTCTATCCACTGGTTCACTCCCCAAATGGCTGCAACAGCCAGGGCTGGAGCCAGGAGCTTTTTCTGGGTTTTCCATGTAGATTCAGGACCCTAACACTTAGGCCATCCTCTGGGGCTTTCCTAAGCACATTAGCAGGGAGCTAGATCAGAAATGGGCAACTGGGGCTCTAACTGGTGCCCATATGGGATACCAGCATCATAGGTGGCAACTTAACCTGTTATGCCACAGCACCATCCCCTAAAGGCATTTTGGACCTAGATGATTAGAAACAATAATCTTTTGACTTAGAAAATGGGTTTATTAGAATTTAACCTCATCATAAGTCAAGGAACATCAGTATTTTTTTTTTTTCTGTGACATACCACTTGGTATGATATTGTTATCTCATAATCTGTTTACTTTTTTCAAGTTTTATTTATTTACCCTCATGATACTTTATCATTGATATAACCAATCATATACAGTCTCAATTTATTCAGCTACCATCCACTTACATGAGAAAACCTTTCCAAATTAATACATCTGGCTTTTTTCAGGCGATATTTATTATTACATCAAGTGAGGCACTGCTTCTCATGAAAAGAAATTCACATAGTGTGCCTGCAAGTGCAAATACAGGTGTGTGTGTCTACCTCCTTCATGCTTTACTTTGTAAAACATTTTCTTTTCAATTGTGAAACTTATAACCAGCTCATGAATTATTCATTCTACCCAAAGGTATAGTTAAAGAGGGTGAACTGATGTCATGAATACGTTTATATAAAACTCTATTAATAATAAATTGATTCTGTCTTGTAGTGCTCAGAATTTAGTTCCTCTTTACAATAGTGAGCAAGAAACTTGCCAATTCTTTATTAAGAAAATGGTTCTTTCAGAAAGATAGCATACATCTTTTCATTCTTTCTAATAATTGCTCAGAAGAATAGCAAAGAAATTACACCCAAGCATTTAAAATAAGTTTTCTGTTCTATGTTGTTACAAAATAAATGGAGGATCTCCATTAATTTCTATTTAAGTACATTGTCCTTATTTTTAAAATCTATGCTGGTAGAGTAATACTACACATTCACATATAGTGCTAAAAACATATAGAAAGTACATTAAGGAAGAAAATTAACCTTCCATTTAACAGACTTCTTGTAGCTTGATACTTTATAGTGTGTTTTAGAGTCACTTATATAATGCAGTTCTTTATATGGATCTGGATAGCAGTTATATTGATATTTGTAAAGTGTTACACATTTGAATTATTTTTACCTAGTGTAGAATGAAAATAAAATAAAAATGTAAAATTTTGGATTAAAATCAGTGAATTGAACCTACTAATGTAGTTCTACTATGTCTCCAAATCTCTAAAATGACCAGAATGGCATTTTTAAAGGTATTTCCCACAAGAACAGAAATAAAGGACAGGAAAGAGTAGGTAAAAGAAAAACAAGTAAAAAACTTGGGTTATTTGAATCAAAAGCTCAGGATCTAAGACTAAAATCTAATTCCTATCAAAATTCTTGAACACTGAGTAAAATGTGGGTGAGTGGACCTGATGTAGGAACACAAATAGGGGATGATTTGATTGTCCTTTGAAAGAAAGGGAGGGATGCTTCTGTAAGCCTGTAGGATCCTCCAAGTCCCTGCAAGAAGCCTGGACATCAACTGAGCACAGTGTAAGAGAGATATTCTCTGGGCCTCGGGCACAATGGGGGACTCAGATGCCATGCTGTAGATTGGACATGAAGTGAGTCTTGAGAGTCCGAATTTAAAGACCACTAACTAATTTCTGCATGAGCTAAGGATGTGTGCTAAGCATTGGTAATTAGATGGGTTACATTTCAGGGAGAATATTGGAAGTATTTGCTCTGAAATGTGTTGAACCCAAAAGGACAGGCATAACAATACCCTCAGGGATTGTGTCCAGGTGATGAGGATTAAAGTCTAGTCTTTCTCCATCAATTTCTTAGTTTTCTATCACTAAATAAAAGGTGGCAGCCGGATCACCACATATTTAAAACAACAAACAAACAACTAAAATACCCTAACACTAAAAGCAAGAACAAACAGAGCAAAATTAGAAAATAAGTACAGAAACAATGCCGGGATAATAAAACTTAAAAAATCACAATCAATATTCTTATTCTTTTGAGTATCCATGGTAAAAGAATTCTCTTAAAGTTATTAAAATGATATGAGAAATTTAATTTAGTAGAAATATTAAATGATAAATATGATTTTAAACCACCTCCCAGAAGGAAAGAAAACAAACAAAAAAAAACCTAGAATGTTGGTCTAGAGAATCCAATAAATGTTATATATCAGAAGAAAATCATGTACCTAACAGGAAAGCACAGAGTTTCCGTTAATTTCTCTAAACACAGACAAGGCACAAGACACTTTGGAAGTGATGATTCCTGGATTCTGATAGTGATTCACTCTGCACATACAATAAGTAAAATCTCTGACTCCTAAGTTAGAGAGCTGAACTATGTGTATCTTAAACACAGTCTCCAGGTCATCTGGCTGTTTGGAGTTAAATGCAGTGATAATGCTAAGATATTAAGGGTGACTTTCAGAGCTCATACTTCAAAGCTCTAGCAGAACAAAAAGCTATGCCTCGATGGATAGAATGGTTGTATTTTTATAGTCAAGGTCTTCCAAGTTTCTCATCTGTGCCTTACAGAATCAAAGGGAAAGGAGGGACCTTCCAGGCCAGCCTGGGGAGCCACCACTCCACCTATCATTCATGGTAAACGAATATGCTATATTCTTTCTTCTGACGCTTTTCCTTCTGATCTATTTCACTTTGAGGGCTGAGAAACATGTTAATTTGAATTACCTCTGGGCATCAAGAATATCACTTGACTTCCTTTTAATGGGATAAGATTTTTTTAATTTGACCCAACAGTCCACAGTTTTCATCCATTTTGTGGGCCTAGTCTCACATAGCTAAACTCTATATAAATTTTTTCCCCTAATCTTTGGGAAGCATTTCAGAAAGGCATTACAGATAAGGCTTAATGTTATACAAAACCTGCCTTTTTATTTTCACTCCAGTGAAATATAGACATGTTATTTAGATATGTTATTTAGAAAGCCCAAATCTACTTTCTATCTACCAATTTCCAAAAATTTGAAAAATTCACATTTTATCAAGACTCAAAATAAATGAATAATGAGAACCACTATATTTCCTATCTTATGGAAATTTGAAGATCATTTGCTTACATACCAGGGCCCTGGTATGTGTATAATATATTGAATGGAGTTTTATTTTGAAAGATTTATTTATTTGAAAAGCAAATGATATGGGGGGGTAGATTTCTCATCCACAGATTAACTCATCAGGAGACCAAAAGCAAGGAACATAATCTAGGTCTCCCACATGGTTGGCAGCAATTCAACTACTTGAGCCATTACCTGTTAACACTCTGCACATTAGCAGGAAATAAGAATCAAGAATTGAGCTGGTACTTGGATATGGACATCTCAGTTAGCATCTTACCCACTATCCAAATGCCTTGACCCCCTTCCTTAATTTTAAAGGATCACCATAGCGGATTACCTCTTCCAGTTACGATTAAAGATAAAAATTCAGAAAAAATTCTTTGTGTAAGACATAGTTTTCCAGGACAGACAACAGAAGGCAGGGCTTATTGAGAGAGAGAGACAAAATATGCAAGGAGAGGCCTCTGTTTGTCTTAGTTTATTGTCATAAAGAGTTTTCAGGACAAAGGCCTGGAAGTATAAGCCTAGCAGTATTACCTTGAGATGTAGGAATCTCCTTTGTGTATATGTAGTTCACAGGTTAGCCAAGGATGAGAGGGGCTTACAACCAAAAGTTCTTGGATTCACATTCTATGTGAGTCCTTGTTCCTTGTTTCTTCCATGAGTGACAACACCAGGTACCTCTGATTCTGTGAGCCAATGACAATGAAGATTTCCCCTTGAGTTATTCTATTTCCTGACTAGTCAACTGCAGAGTACTCTTAGCACACGGGCCACAGAAAGGTGGACTTCATCCTCTGAAATCCCCTTCTTCCAAGGACTGATTTTGTTCCAGATTCTATATGACTTGGGATGCTCACATGCTAGTTTTGTTATATTTCATCCAGAGTTGATAATTGTTATCTGACTCATTGTCCAAAACAAGTTGTCTGAAATGAATTTTTCTTATAATTGTTTAAATGTTTTCCAATTTGAACCATGTTATAATATTTTAACATAAGTATTTACTGATATTAATTACAGCATTATTACCATGCTTAGTGGATTCCTGTCCAGTACGCATTGTATTGAAAGTACATGCAACTCATTAGTAATCTGGAATTCCAAATGTTTCATAATAATGTGTAATAATGTTTCATTTATAATTTATATTAAGTTATATATTATTTTGTTCATAAGTATGCTAATTATCAAAATAAGGTATAACAAGTTGAATAATTTTCTTCTGGAAATATTTTTTTCAATTGTATTTATTTATTTGAATGGCTCTGACAGAGAGGAAGAGAGAAATTGTTCACTCTCTGAATGCACACGATAGCTGAGGTTCAGTCAGGCTAAATGCAGGGGCTAGAAATCAAGTATCCCACCTGCATGGCAGGGACCCAAGTACTTGAGCCATCATGATAAGCCTCCCCAGGAGCACTATCAGAGAGCTGGATGGGAAAGGGAGTGTCTGGGATTGGAACTGGTGAGGGAACTCAAGACTAAAAGCAGGCCACACTAATGCCATCCCACAGCTCCTTCCCAGCACTTGCGTGCTAAACAGAACCAACGGAAAGGATGGGAGCCCCATGTAACAACGGAGAGGATGGGAGCCCCTGTAACAAATACTTATCCACCATGATGCAATCTAAATTTAGATAAAACAAGCTCAAAAGGGCTCCAGTATGACTGACCCTGGCCTTCACCGTACAACCACCACTTTCGTTCCTTGGAGGAGATAATGTGCTAAGGACATACAAACACCCCTAGACTGAGAGTCCTCAGCGGCTTGGTCTCTCTCTACCAGCCCCTCTAATCCAAACATACTGTTGGGAGCTGCTCTTTTTCTTACTTACATAAAACTTCCCCTCTTCTTTTGTCACCATTGTGCCCAGTCTTGGAAATCGTCATTGACACCAGGATGGGAACTCTGACTCAACCCATAGTTTTCCTACAATACCAGCATTGAAAAGTGAGATGCAGGTGTGCCAAGTGGTGGCTTGACTGCCATGGGCCTACTCCAGGGGAAGAAAATCTTTGAGCAAGCCATTTGCCAGTGTTTTTCATTTAATTTGAATTTTAATATGTTACTACTAACTAATAGCAAGTATTCCAGTTTGGGACATGGCCAAAATTTGAAAAGATTGAATGTACAAAATAAGGGCAGTTTTAGGAAAATATTATTAAGAAAATATACAACCACTGTGGTCCTCCTTCCTGCAGTCTTCAGGGTCGGCCTCTTGAGGAGGATGACAACTTTGTGTGTTTTGCAGGATTAAGGTAGAAATGATGTGGAGTCTGCAGTGGGAAAGAACCAAATGAGAGTTAAGACCACGGATGCCATTGTAGCCAGCTGTTATAAGAGAGCAGATGTGACGAAAAGGGACGTTCAACATGGACCGGATCATACAGATTCTTATAAGCCAGGTTAGCAAGAACAAAACTTAGAGTTTTAAGTAAAAACTTAACAAAATCAAACCAATACTAGAGGCATTTTCAAGAAACTATTATGATTTAATTTGATGTTTAAAGTGGTCAGTGTCTTAGAAAGTTAGAGCTATTTTATTAAAATACCAAAATTGTTTAGATTAATCCACAGGCATTTACTTTTCATTGTTCTAGAGGTTGGGAAGTCCAAAATCAAGGTGGCAGCTAGTTCCAGCCTTTCTCCCTGACTAACATTGGCCACATTCTTGGTGTATCTTCACAGGCGTATAGCAAATCAAGCTCTCTGACATTTTCTTAAAAAGGCACTAATTCCATCATGAGGACCCCATCCTTATGACATGTAATTATCTCCCTAAACCCCATTTCCAACCACCATTTCAACTGGAGAGAGAGCTTCAGCATAAGAATTTAGGGAAGACGCAATTCATTTTACAACAATTGGTGCTAAATAGAGAAGAGAAAGTGAAAACAGTAGAACTCAGGGAAAGCCACTTATGACAGCGAGTGAAAAATGATAGTTGCTTGAATATTTGATGATCGTGAAGGTGAAGCAAAAGGCATAGATTCAAAATATTATCTGAAAATACAAAAGAGACAGTTAAAAGTAACTGAAGTATGTGGCTTGGGGACAAGATATTTGTTTGGTCCACTTGAAACTCATTTCATCACTAACTGTTGTAATGAAAGCTTTTCTTAGAGAGTTGCTTATTATATGATCCATTTAAGTATAAATTCTACATTTATTATTAATTACCTTTACAAGTTCATAGTTTTCTATGATTTTTATTAAAATCTCCTATAATTTTTAATCTGGTATTAGTATCATACACAGAACTGATACACGATTATTACCTTGTGAGTCCATTCATTCTGCTTACTGACATGGTGAATTTCAACCCCTGTATCCTGGTTAGTGAATAGTCATTGTCCAGATGCCTGGAGTGCTCATTGCTTCTTCAACAGGAACGTTGTACTTTACTTTTGCTTCACAGTAATCAGAGAATTAAATGTCGACATGATAGGGAGAGTCCAGAACTCTTCTAATTTTTATGGTTTAGAGCTTGTGTTCAATCAGATGCTAGATGCCTAAGACCCACGTTTGCATACAACACAATGCCAAATTCTTATAATTAGTCAACTTTTATTGAGCTAAAATTTCCTGAATAATCTTACATTACATTTTAGAGCAATTTTATTCATTTCTGCAGAATATTTTTTTTGATAGGCAGAGAGGACAGTGAGAGAGAGAGACAGAGAGAAAGATCTTCCTTTACCGTTGGTTCATCCTCCAATGGCTGCTGCGGCCGGCGCACCGCGATGATCCGAAGCTAGGAGCCAGGTGCTTATCCTGGTCTCCCATGTGGGTGCAGGGCCCAAGGACCTAGACCATCCTCCACTGCACTCCCAGGCCATAGCAGAGAGCTGGCCTGGAAGAGGGGCAACCGGAACAGAATCCGGCACCCCAACCGGGACTAGAACCCTGGGTGCCGGCGCTGCAGGCAGAGGATTAGCCTATTGAGCTGTGGCGCTGGCCATTTCTGCAGAATATTATTACAGAACATTGCATTGTTATTATAATAAATATGTAAATTTAATTAATTTACCTATGGTAAATTTAGGGAGTATAAACATCTTTACAGAATTAAAAATGTTCTACCAGCTGCACAATGACATTACATATTCAGTTTTCTTAGATTTCCAAATAGACTTCTACATTTACATTTAGATGTAATTTTGCACTCTTGAATTTTCTAGTAATTTTCATTTGCTTCTGCTTTGCATTTAGCAAATTCAATAATTGTATTAATAAATAATGATCAGAAGTTTTCTTCTCTTTGTATATCATGAATATATTTAATTACATCAGTGTTTCCACAAAATATTTTATTTTATTTACTTATTTATTTATTTTTAAAGATTTATTTATTTATTTGAAAGAGTTACATAGAGGGAGGAGGGCCAGAGAGAGAGAGAGAGAGAGAGAGGTCTTCCATCCACTGGTTCACTCCCCAATTGGCTGCAAGTGGAGTGCCAGGCCATATGGGATGCAAGCACTTCAGGCTAGGGCGTTAACCCACTGCACCACAGCGCCAGCCCCAAAATATTTTATTTTTATGAGTAGATATATCATTATAGTTCCTTATTCTCTTTAAAGTCTTATGATCTTATGGTTTGCTTTGAATGATATTTCTTATGCATCTCATTTCATAGTGGAATATTTACTAATGAGGTAATAATTGCCCATTTTTATTATTCCTTGATCAAGTAATCAAGAAAAAACTTATATGGGTGATTCTCATGTCAGCCTGGTTACCAGAGTAAATATAATGTCATATGCTCATACCAGTAATTAGGCATATAACATAAATAACATGTTCACATTTTTAAATAGTTTTTTGAGGGCCAGCATTGTGGCACAGCCACTACAGCTGCCACCTGCAGTGCTGGTATCCCATATGGGCGCCGGTTTGAGACTTGGCTGCTCCACTTCCAATCTAGCTCTCTGCTATGGCCTGGGAAAGCAGTAGATGATGGCCCACGTCCTTGGGCTCCTGCGTGGGAGACCTGGAAGAAAATCCTGGCTCATGGCTTCAGATCAGCGCAGTTCTGGCCACTGCCACCAATTGGGCAGTGAATTAGTGGATGAAAGACATCTCTCTCTCTGAGTCAGCCTCTGCTTCTCTCTGTGTAACTATTTCAAATAAATAAATAAATCTTTAAAAAAAGGAATTTTGTTTTCCTAGAATATTGATATTATGCTTTGTAAAATTTGTTAACATTGACAAAGATTCCAGTATGGACCTAAATACTTAATGTTGTGTTCCCTATATAAGGAACATAATACAATCCTACATCCTGGATACATTCAATATGTATCATGTTTTGGAGACATTCTGCAAAGTATGTTAACTGTGGCTAGTTCCCCTTCCTACTTTCATCCCAAAAACAATTTTCCAAAAATTTTAATTGTACTATGAATAAATGTTGATTCTTTTCAGAAAAAAAATAGAACACCAATTTTTGCATAGGTGTGGTTCTATTTCAAAAATAATAGTGCTTAAATCGGGTAAAACTAACTCAATATACATATGTATGTGCATACATATGTAAATATAAATGTATTTTTATTGGATAATGAACTCATTGGAGGAGAGAACAGATGTTTATTCAAAACGTTTATCTTTATAGTGTGACATGCTATGGCCAAATAATTTGTACACCTACAATATGAAAGGTGGTAAAATTTAACTTTGTTAAGGAAAAAAACACATTTAGTTTTCTTTAAGCCATAGTAAAAGGCTGATATAAGCTGAGATTAAATGACTATATATCTGTGTAATTCCCTTCTTATAGTTTAATAAATACCATTATTATTTCATGAGGCATCATTAACTTTTATGGCAGTTTTTCTACACATATAAAACCACTACCCATTTGATGTACTGGAAATTCTTATTTTAAAATTAGTATAAATAATTGCTTGCACAAGGTTCTTCTTACCTTTTTACAAGAGCATATTTTAATTTATTCTGACTGCCTAGGCAAGGATACAATAATTAGGATGCCAAACATAAAATTAATCATCCTTATCCAAGATTGTTCATTTATGCTAATCTTCAAGATTGGAGTCATTAACCACCTTATATATATCTTGAGCATGAAAATCTGAAAACAGTGTATTTCTCTGAAGCCAAGTGGTCTTCCTTTATCTTACTGAAATTCTTTTTCAATTCAGGGAAATCCTAGTGTTTGGAGTAGACATTGTGGTGAAGATAGGTAAGCTGCTTCCTAGAACCCTTACATCCTGTATCAGAATATCTAGGATCAATTCCTTCCTCCACCTCAAATTCTAATGTATCTTCCTACTAATTAGCACCCTGGGAGGCAGCTGTGATGGCTAAAGTGCTTGGATCATTTCTATCTACTCTTTCTCCTCTTTCCTTTCCTTTCCTATTTCTTCTTTTAATTTTTACAATGCTATATTTTTATTTTCTTTCTTTTTTTTTTTTTTTTTTGACAGGCAGAGTGGACAGTGAGAGAGAGAGAGACAGAGAGAAAGGTCTTCCTTTGCCGTTGGTTCGCCCTCCAAGGGCTGCGGTGGCCGGGAGCGCTGCAGCCAGCGCACTGTGCTGATCCCATGGCAGGAGCGAGGTGCTTATCCTGGTCTCCCATGTGGGTGCAGGGCCCAAGCACTTGGGCCATCCTCCACTGCACTCCCTGGCCACAGCAGAGAGCTGGCCTGGAAGAGGGGCAACCAGGACAGAATCCGGTGCCCTGACCGGGACTAGAACCCAGTGTGCTGGCACCACAAGGCGGAGGATTAGCCTGTTGAGCCGGATATACTTTTATTTTATAATCATAATATTAACTCTTCCACTTCTTACAAATAGTAAGAAAAACAATGCTGTTCCTCAACAGTAGAGACAAGGCTGTAAGCAATCATCAAATCTCAAAATATCAATTTGGCTCATATACATTACACTTTTTTGGACTCTACTAGTTATCACAGATGTCTTTTGGGGACTGGCTTATTTCACTAATTTTCCAGTTGCATTCATTTTGTTGCCGAAGAGAGGATTTCATTCTTTTTAGAGCTGAATAGTATTCCATAACATATATACACCACACTTTGTTTATCTAGTCATCAGTTGAAGGACATCTGGGTTGACTACATATCTTTGATTACATATCTTATCTATTGTGAATTGAGCTGCAATAAACATGGGGGCACAGATAACTCTTTCATATTCTGATTTCATTTTGGTAAATGCACAGTACTGGGATGACTGGATCATATGGTAGATCTATTTTCAGATTTCTGAGGAATCTCCATACAGTCTTCCACAATGGCTTTACTAGTTTGCATTCCCACCAACAGTGGATTGGGGATACCTTTATCCCTGGCATCCTCGACATCATTTATTATTTTTTGATTTCTGTATGAGAGAGCCATTCTATTTGGGTGAAGTGAAACCTCATTGTGTGTTTTTTTTTTTTTAGATTTATTTATTTAGTTGAAAGGCAGATTTATAGAGAAGCAGAGGCAGAGAGAGAGGGAGAGAGAGAGAGGGAGAGAGAGAGAGGGAGAGAGAGAGGTCGTCCATCCTCTGGTTCACTCCCCAAATACCTGCAATGGCTGGAGATGTGCTGATCTGAAGCCAGGAGCCAGGAGCTTCTTCCAGGTCTCCCACATGGGTGCAGGGGTCCAATGACTTGGGCCATCTTCTCCTGCTTTTCCAGACCACAACAGAGAGCTGGATCAGAAGAGCAGCCGGGACTCTAATTGGCGTCCATATGGGTTGCCAGCACTGCAGGTGGCAGCTTTACTTGTTACACCACAGCACTGGACTCTCTCACTGTGGTTTTGCTAGTGATTGTGAGACTATTTTCTTGTGTCTGTTGACCATTTGGATTTCATCCTTTGAAAAATGCCTGTTCAAGTCCTTTGCCCCTTCTTAACTGAACTGTTTGTTTTGTTGTTGTTGAGTTTTTAAGCTTTGTATACATTCTGGATATTAATCCTTTATCAATTGCATACTTGGCAAATATTTTCTCCCATTCTGTCAGTTGCCTCTTCATTTTGTTGATTCTTTTCTTGGCTGGAAGCCAAGCTAAGCTAAGAACTTCTTAGCTTGATGTAATCCCATTGTCCAATTTTTGGTTTTGTTGTCTGTGCTTCTGGGGTCTTTTCCAAAAACTTTTGCCTAAGCCAATGTCTAAGCCTAATGTCCTCCTTTAGTAATTTGATGGTAAGAGGCTGTAATTTAGATCCTTGATCCATTTTGAGTTGATTTTTGTGTAAGGTGTAAAGTAGTGGTCTTATTTAAACTTCTGCACACAGATATCCAATTTTCCCAGCACTTTTTGCTAAAGGACTGTCATTTCTCCAGGAATTGATTTTAGCTTCTTTGAAAAAGTAAGTTTGTTGTGGATGTGTGGATTGATTTCTAGAGTTTCCATTCTGTTTCATTGGTCTACATGTATATTTTGTGCCTGTACCAGGCTGTTTTGATTATAACTGCCCTGTCGTGTATCTTGAAATCTGGTATTATGATACCTCTGCTTTGTTTTTGTTGTTTAAGACTGCTTTGGGTTGGTGCTGTGGCATAATGGCCTAAGCCTCTACCTATGGTGCCAGAATCCCATATGGGTGCCAGTTGATGTCCCAGCTGCTCCTCCTCCAGTCCATCTCTGTGCTATGGGAGACTCAGAAGAAGCTCTTGGTTCCTGGCTTCAGATCACCTCAGCTCTGGCCATTGAGGCAATCTGGGGAGTGAATTAGCAGATGGAAGCCTTTTCTCTCTGTTCTCCCTCTCTCTCTAATCTACCTCTCCAATAAGGAAATGAAATATTTTGAAAATATTTCTTTTCATTTCTGTGGTATCTGTTTCATTTCCTTTTTTTAAAATTTTTTTTTTCCTTTTCTTTTTCGACAGGCAGAGTGGACAGTGAGAGAGAGACAGAGAGAAAGGTCTTCCTTTGCCATTGGTTCACCCTTCAATGGCCACCGCGGCTGGCGCACTGCGGCCGGCGCACTGCGCTCATCCGATGGCAGGAGACAGGTGCTTCTCCTGGTCTCCCATGTGGGTGCAGGGCCCAAGCACTTATGTCATCCTCCACTGCACTCCCGGGCCACAGCAGAGAGCTGGCCTGGAAGAGGGGCAACCGGGACAGAATCCAGCATCCAGACTGGGACTAGAACATGTGCCGGTGCCGCAGGCGGAGGATTAGCCTAGTGAGCCATGGCGCCGGCCTCATCTCCTTTTTCATCCCTCTTTTTTTTGTTTGTTAGTTGAGACAATGGTATATTAATTTTGTTTATTTTTTCAAAAGCTAGAGGAATTTTCTGCTTTCATATTCTTTTATAATGATAACTATTTTTGTTTCTGTATGCAGCACATCTTTTTTTTTTTTTTTTTTTTGAGATGGCCTTGGTACATGCCACCTTAATGGGATTGTATTGGAATCCCCTGGCACGTTTCTAACTCCATCATTTGGGGCAGTTCCGATTGAGCATGTACCAAATTGTACATCTCCTCCCTCTCTTATTCCCACTCTTATATTTCACAGGGATCACTTTTCAGTTAAAATTTAAACACCTAAGAATAATTGTGTGTTAATTACAGAGTTCAACCACTAGTACTAGGATAAAAAAATACTGAAATGGATAAAGTATTACATTGTACAACAACAGTCAGCACAAGAGCTGATGAAGTCACTGTTTCTCATAGTGTCCATTTCACTTCAACAGGTTTCCCCTTTGGTGCTCAGTTAGTTGTTGCCGATCAGGGAGAACATATGATATTTGTCCCTTTGGGACTGGCTTAATTCACTCAGCATGATGTTTTCCAGATTCCTCCATCTTGTTGCAAATGACTGGATTTCATTGTTTTTGACTACTGTATAGAATTCCATAGAGTACATGTCCCATAATTTCTTTATCCAGTTTACTGTTGATGGGCATTTGGGTTGGTTCTAGGTCTTAGCTATTGTGAATTGAGCTGCAATAAACATTAAGGTGCAGATGGCTTTTTTGTTTGCCAATTTAATTTCCTTTCGGTAAATTCCAAGGAGTGGGATGGCTGGATTGAATGGTAGGGTTATATTCAGGTTTCTGAGGAATCTCCAGACTGACTTCCATCTGACTTTGCAGATGATATGATTCTTTATTTAGGGGACCCAAAGAACTCTACTAAGAGACTATTGGAACTCATAGAAGAGTTTGGCAAAGTAGCAGGACATAAAATCAATGCACAAATATCAACAGCCTATGTATACACAGGTAATGCCAATGCTGAGGAAGAACTTCTAAGATCAATCCCATTCACAATAGCTACAAAAACAATCAAATACCTTGGAATAAACTTAACTAAGGACGTTAAAGAACTCTACAATGAAAATTACAAAACCTTAAACAAAGAAATAGAAGAGGATACCAAAAAATGGAGAAATCTTCCATGCTCATGGATTGGAAGAATCAACATCATCAAAATGTCCATTCTCCCAAAAGCTATTTATAAATCAATGCAATACCAATCAAGATACCAAAGGCATTCTTCTCTGCAAAAAAATGATGCTGAAATTCATATGGAGACACAGGAGACCTCGAATAGCTAAAGCAATCTTGTACAACAAAAACAAAGCTGGAGGCATCACAATACCAGATTTCAGGACATACTACAGGGCAGTATTTATCAAAACAGCATGGTACTGGTACAGAAACAGATGGATAGACCAATGGAACAGAATAGAAACACCAGAAATCAATCCAAACATCTACAGCCAACTTATATTGGATCAGGGATCTAAAACCGATCCCTGGATTAAGGACAGTCTATTCAATAAATGGTGCTGGGAAAACTGGATTTCCATGTGCAGAATCATGAAGCAAGATCCCTACCTTTCACCTTACACAAAAAATCACTCAAGATGGATAAAAGACTTAAATCTATGACCCAACACCATCAAATTATTAGAGAGCATTGGTGAAACCCTGCCAGATATAGGTACTGGCAAAGACTTCTTGGAAAAGACCCCAGAAGCAAAGGCAGTCAAAGCCAAAATTAACTATTGGGATTGCATCAAATTGAGAAGTTTCTGTACAGCAAAAGAAACAGTCAGGAAAGGGAAGAGGCAACCGACAGCATGGGAAAAACATATTTGCAAACTATGCTACAGATAAATGGTTGATAACCAGAATCTACAAAGAGATCAAGAAACTCCACAACATCAAAACAAACAACCCACTTAAGAGATGGGCCAATACCTCAATAGACATTTTTGAAAAGAGGAAATCCAAATGGCCAACAGACACATTAAAGAATGTTCAAGATCACTAGCAATCAGGGAAATGCAAATCAAAACCACAATGAGGTTTCACCTCACCCTGGTTAGAATGGTTCACATTCAGAAATCTACCAACAATAGATGCTGGAGAGGATGTGGGGAAAAAGGGACACTAATCCACTGTTGGTGGGAATGCAAACTGGTTAAGCCACTATGCAGCACAACTTTAAGAATCATTTGTAATGCTCTCAAATGGTGACAAATTATTTCAATTTCTGTTTTGTAAGGTCTTTATTTAATCTTCGTTTATAATTGAGAACTTGCTGGGTACAGTGTTCTGGGTTGACAGTTTCTTTTACATCTTGAACTATGTGTTTCCATTCTCTCGTCACCTGTGAGGTTTCTGATGAGAAATAAGCTAGTCTAAATGGATTCTCTAAAGGTAATCTCATGTTTCCCTCATGCATATTTTAGAATCTGCTCTTTATGTTTACTGTTAAAAGATTGGCTACAATGTGTTATGGTGAAGATCTATTTTGGTCATGTATATTAAGAGTTCTAAGTGCTTCCTGTACTTGAATATCCCTTTCTTTCTCCGAAATAGGATGTTTTCTGCTATTATTTCTGAATTATATAATTTTATATAATTTCTGAATTATATAATGCTGAATTTACATTCTAATTCATTCTCTCTTTCGATGTCTTCAGGATCTCTTAAGATAAATGTTTGGTTGTTTGATAGGATTTATAAATCTCAGATACTATTTTCAGTTTTTCTTATTTTTTCCTTTATTTGGTCTATTTTATTTGTCATCTAGCTTGGGTGTTCCTTCTTCTGCCTCACCAAATCTGTTGCTGAGGCCCCACTGTATTTTCTATTTGACATAATTAATACTTCATTTCTAATATTTCAAGTTGATTTCTTTTCAATATCTCAATTTCTTGGCAATACATTTTGGTCTTCTAAATTCGAAGTTCTATGTGCTTCCTGTACTTAAATGTCCCTTTGTTTCTCCAAAATTAGGGAAGTTTTCTGTTATTATTTTCATAAATAGGTCTTGTAATTCATTCTCTCTTTCCACACCTTCAGGAACACCTAAGACCCATATGTTGGATCACTTGATAGTATCCCATAAATCTCCTTCACTTCTTTTAATTTTTCTAATTTCTTCTTCCTTTTTTATTTGGTATTACTGAGATATTTCCAAATGCACAGCTACTGCTTCTTCTGCTCATGAAGTCTGTTGTTAGTGCTTTCCACCATATTTTTAGTTGCCATATTGAATTCT
Organism: Sylvilagus floridanus; assembly: GCA_949820135.1. Lineage (NCBI taxonomy): Eukaryota > Metazoa > Chordata > Mammalia > Lagomorpha > Leporidae > Sylvilagus > Sylvilagus floridanus. Next base: position 28,253,588 of record OX463242.1, on the reverse strand, counting down.
TCATTTCTATTATTTCAGTTTGATTTCTCTTCAAAATCTCTTTCTCATGGGAAAATTTTTCATCTGTGTCATGTATGGATTTCTTTAACTCGTGATTTTGCTTCTCATTGTTGCTGACTAATCTGATGATAATTCTTTTGAATTTCTTTTTAGGCATTTCAGGTACTGTTTGTCTTTATATTCTAGTATTGAATTGGTGTGTTTCTTTGAGGTCGTTATTTTGTCCTTGTTCTTGGTTTTTTTTTTTTCACTTCTCTATTTATTTTTAGGCATTTTTGGAATTACTTGTTGGTTTTTCCCACTGACAGAGAGCTCTGAGCATGTGGTGCTAGACACAGTGATTGACCAGACACAGCTACACCCAAAGCCCTGTTATGCAGTCACAGAATTCCCACTGTCACAGTGCACATGGCTCCCACAGTCATGGAGTACAGAGGATCTCCTCTCAGCTTGATCCTGCCCCATCCATGGCGATATTAGAGACCTTCCCAGAGTCACTTGGCTGAGGGTGCTCCAACCTGGCAGATTGAACACTGGAGCCAGTGATAGGTTGAGAGGAAGGAGCAGCTCACAATCCTAAGTGGGTGCCAAGCCCCCTGTCAATTCTTACAGCCTGACTCAAAGTCAGGGGAAACAAAAACTTTTCCCTCTGGTAAAATCTCCTGATCTTGCACACGTGAGCTGCCACAGCCTCTATTGCTATCAAGAGAATCCCTTCCCTCTGCCAGTTGTCAGGCATCCTACTGAGGGGTGAGAAGGAGAACTGTGCTTTTCCTTTGCTGGTTTAGTTGAGTACTCTGACCCCCCCCTAGAGCTCCAGGCCAGACTCCAACTCAGTGTTGTCTGCAAGGTTCTCCCTCATGCAATTTCACCAGTTTAATGGACAGTGCAGTCTTCTCTCACTTTGCTCCCAGAAGCTGGCGTCCTCTCCAGCCCCAGGCTGCAGGAGTAATGTGTGGTGTCTATTCACTGCTGTACCTCTGCTCTTTCCATGCTACTCCGTGGCATCTCTTTTTTCTGTTAGAATTTCCACTGCAAATTTCTCTCCAGCCATCTCCTGGGAATGCACTGCCTCCTCTTTTCTTCTTCCCTGGGTCAAAATCAATACATTTTTTCCCTATTCAGCCATCTTGGAATCCCCAAGAATGTCTTAATACCCTCATTTAAAGAGCTTTGAGAGGAGTATTATTTAATTTTATTTTTCCTATCTTATTTTTAATAACTAAAATTACAAATGACAATTCCATCTTTTTCAGGGTCCTCAATTTAAAAAGCTCACAGATTTAATGCTGCTAGCATTGCTCACTAATTTTGAGACATGCTGTACTCTATTTATAATGCTAAGTTCCTCGGAAGGCCAATATAAACAACCATGCTGAAACATTGAATTGTAAGTGGAAGACAAGATGCAAAACCAGTTTCTTCTAAAACATATCTGTGACTCCTATGGAAGAAATCTACAATTTTACTTTGTACTTTTCTTTTTTAAAAAACCTTTATTTAAATAGGGATAACAAATGTCATGTATTTCATATATTCAGTTTTAAGAACATCATGAGACTTGTCAGCCTTCTCACCCTGCCTCCCTTGTTCCTAACCTGCCTCCTCCTCCCTTTCTTATTTTCTTTTAATTTGTGCAATGACATACTTTCATCTTATTTTGTAGTCACAAGCTTAACCTTCTAGGTAAGAAAGAATTCTACTGATCCTCAGGAATATAGACAAGGGTTTTAAACAGTAATCAAATATCAAAATCTCATTTTCACTCACATTCACTACATTTTTGTGCTATGTATATTAGTTACTACCAATCAGGGAACACACAATGTTCGTCTTTTTGGAACTGTGTTATTTCTCTAAGTCTATTGGTATCTAACTGCATCCATTTTGTTTCAAAACAAAATTTCATTCTTTTATGGTTGTGTAGTATTCATTCATGTATATATACCACAGTTTCTTTACCCCATCATCAGATGATGGATATCTGAGTTGATTCTGTATCTTAGCTATTCTTAAGTAGCTACTGTAAACATGCTGATTTCATTTCTTTTGGGTAAATTCTCAGGAGAGAATGACTGCTTTTTCCATACTTCACTCTGCATCAAGAGATATTGATATTCCAGTGTCTTGACTATATAAAACTACTTTCTCAGATTCAGGCCATTCTCTGGTTTCTTCTAATTGGAATGTGTTTCTCAATTCTTCTTGGGGCATTTAAACTTGGTAGGGGGGTCTCTTCATGCCAAGCTTTCACAGATAAATTATCTTTTTGAAATTATCATCCTCTGCATTATGTTCTATTATATCATCCTTTAACAATGTTTGCCAAGAATATATTATGATCTGTAATTGTCTACTTTCTTTTTGTGTATGTATTATATTCTGATTGGCCATCAGAACTTAAATTCAAGGAAAACAGATCCTTTTTGTCCTCATTACTGTCCTATCTCCAGAGACTAGCACAGCAATTCATAGATTTGAAAAGGAAAAACTTGGATACTTCAATAGTGAAATTTAGACTTATGTTTATGATTTCTGAATTTCTCTCACATCTCCCCATCATCAGTATGTTGTAATCAGTGAATACAAGTGTTATGAATACAGAAAATGAGAATATCATACATATTATTGGCATTATTAGGAGTTACATTTACTACCAAGAAATCATCATGTTCTTACTAATGCTAAATTCTAGAATTTTTGAACATAAAATAAACATGGCAAGATGTCTAGGACTGTGAGATCTGGAAACAAACAGGGCTTAAACTCAAGTTAGACACTTTCTGTTTGTGTCATTTATTCTTTCTGTACCTCAGTTTTCATAGCATGAGAATACAGTAATGGAACCTATAAAATCCTTTGTTGTGGGTATTAGGTAAATACACAAAATGTCAACACAGCATCAAAACAACATAAAAGATGTCTATAACTGTGTTCTATTCTTAAGATTAGAATCTTTTCTAATCATTTGTTCACTTATTTAAAAATGAACTACCTGGAGCACTGACTGACTTCTTTTTAAATTACTCAGAAAGGTTGCGATCTGATGAGATAGTTAATTATATTTTCATGATATCAGGTCCCATAGCAAATGTGAATACAATATTTGTACTTCAATTTGAGCCACACTTACTCAAAATCAATCATAATTACACTGGTGATTTATTTTGTAAATCATGATTTCTTTTCTGTAACACAATTCTAATTACCTTTTTCATCTGCTTAACAATAAACTTCTCTTCATCTTGAATACAGGAAAAAATTACTTCTTTTTCAACAGTATGTGATTATCTTGTTTATTTATGCCCACAGCCAAAAAGATGAATTTGCTGTTTAAACTGTATGACCCATAGTTGACTGTTATTGGCAATAATTGTCATTCTACAGTAAAAGTCTCACTTTCATTTTTGCTCAAGGCAGAATGTGCTTCTTTTATGTTTAGACATATAAGATGGGACTAGAATTTCTGCCTAAACATTCGTGTTCTGGGGAAATATCATGAACTATGTCAAGGAATCTGGTCTCATTTTTTTTCTAAATGTAAGCTTTATTCTAAGTTGCATCCCTATTTTAAAATGAAGCAAAACGTGTATCATCGTAATTGTGGTTGTATGTGATTGTAAGGATTTTTTTTTTCACTATAAGGAAATCACTTAAGGTTTTTCATAATTGGTTTTAAAGGTTTATTTTTAAAAGAAAAATTCAGTAGGTTTCATAATTTAGACTGCTTACTAGGATCAAAGAGATATTAAACATATCAAGAAGAGAACAATGTAGGTCAATCTTAAAGTTTAACCCATTTTCTTGAGTCACAGAGTCAGTCCTTCATAGATCCACTGCTTATGGAACCCAAGTTATCCAACAACCAACGTTGCAACTTAATGATACTGACTATAAGATTTGTACATCAAGTTAAACATGTTTATAACTTAGGAATCATGTTTTGAATACTCTCAACAATAGCGTTTCCTTTCCATTTCCTAACAATTGACTGAAACTATAATGGAGACAGCATTAAAATACACAATTCTTCAAGTATAAGTAAATTAAAGGCATACATTATATCTAAGCAATAATAATTGTGATTATAATTCAAAAGTGAAATTACTTAAAACATCTTGTTGGAGTAAGAACCAATTTTTACACTGCCAAATGTTCAAGGAACTGATTCTTACCTACTATGCTAGCCTTTTTCTCTCTCCCAAATGTTATCGTTTACTAGAACTAAAACAGCAGTTGAGCTTTTGTACTTGTGAATTCTCCTTTCATGACTGTCACATTTTTTCTATTAATAATGTGTTCCTATTCTACCTCTGGGAAAACTTCCCTACTTCACTAATTAGATGGAACCACTCAGTCTTCTGAGCTGTCTGTCGCAGTTGCCACTAGGTCAATGGCTGGAGCTACAGGCCCTGTGTAGAGCAGAGTCCCTGTTTGCCCTGTTTACTGAAGCTTTGCTGGTACCCAGTGAAACTGCTGACATGTCATAAGAATTATACTAACATAGTGGAGTGAATTAATCTTGCATATTATAGTAATGTATCATAGCTGAAGATAGGTGGAGGGCTTAAATTTGAGCAGACCTTGTCTCAGATACTCTGAGTTGATGAGACTGCTAGGCAACTCTTCCCCATCTGACAGAGCTTCAGTTTTATAATCTGTTAAAAAGAAAAGAAAATTGATAGATAATAACACTTATCTGGTATGTTGTATTGAAAATTAAATTCATATGTGACGCATGCTCACAAAAAACTTAGAAAGTAATAAAACTCAGCAAGGGATGTGTGTTATTGTACTTATGGCAACACATCATATGTGTTTTTAAAACTTCCATTGGAGGATAAATTGTTGGAATTCCATACCTAATATCTCACAAGCCTTTGTAGATACTCCATATATACTTCTTGAATTGAATTTGCTTAATTTTAAAAATAAACTATAAAACATATGGGAATAAATTATAAGAATTTTCAATAGTGTAACTCATTAATTACAAAATTATACTTATTTGCTTCAAAGTTGTTCACATTTAATACCAGAAATTTATGGTGGCAATATATCAGACTAATAAAATGCATTCCATAAATATTTTATGAAAGAAATTGAAAGTAAAACTAAATGGGGAGATGCACTTCTATTAGAGAACACATTAGTCTTTAGAGAGAAGTAAGTACAAGCGTTGATGCGACTATTGAAAACAACCAATAGAGGACAATAGCAAATAATCAAAATCAAGAAAAAATATTTTTTCTTTAATAAGGTCTATTGTATGAAGTAAAAGTTTGTCTGCTGCTTTGCTTGTGGCTGTTTCCTACTAGTTCAGGGAGTGACAACTCACAGCTTTCCTGACCCTAGTAGATCGAGGTAGGAATAGCCAGCGGAGCACCTGGGAAAATGCCATGGATGATTTCCATTGAGAATGCTTCATAGATACTGAAATAGGAAAGTCTTTATGTGTCACTGACCACCACCTGAACTATGTGTGCTTTAGAAATAACACTGAGAGTCAAGCAAAAGGAAGAAAAAGAAAAGAAACGTTGAAGAGCCTTGCAAAAATTACTCAACTATTGAATGTGATTCTCAAGCTGCACATAGTGCAGTCCCAAAGACTTTAGATAATGAGCATAACATAATCTTGCCTTTCAGTAGTCTATGAGTATTCTTGGAGTTCAGGAAAAAAAAGAAGTAAGAGAAGAGAGAAAGGAATTGAAGGAGCAAAGGAAAGAAGGAAGGGGGACAAAAGAAGTGAATGCAATAATGGCATAAAAATAAAACTCAAAAAAGCTTGCTACAACCAATTGTACACAATTTTCTTTTTCTTTTAAGATTTATTTTATTTATTTGAAAGACAGAGTTACAGAGAGAGGTAGAAACAGAGAGAGAGAAGGAGATCTTCCATCTGCTGGTTCACTCCCCAGATTGCTGAAATGGCTGAGACTGTGCTGATCTGAAACCAGGAGCCAGGAGCTTCTTCCAGGTCTCCCACAAGGGCGCAGGGGCCCAAGGACTTGGGCCATCTTCTACTGCTTTCCCAGGCCATAGCAAAAAGCTAGATCAGAAGTGAAGCAGCTGGGACTAGAACCAGCATTCATATGGGATGCCTGCACTTCAGGCTAGGGCTTTAACCCACTTTGCCACTCTGCCGGCTCCACACAATTTTTAACCAAAATATTTTAGATTTACAAAGAAACAAGAAAGTACGGCAAATATGCAGAAAATTAAAAGAAATTACTAAAAACTGACTCTATGTAGGCACTGATATAGAATTTTACCTGAGTTCAACGAAATTATTAGAAATATATTTAAAGAAAAGTGAAAATAATTGAAGTAGAAAATGTATTAAATAATAAAATCACCTGAAAATTATTGCAATGGCTTTGAAGAACTAAGTTTTGAAATTTTTAGTAGAATATATTTTATGAAGATAAAGAACTAAAGAAGTTATAAAGTTAGTTCTATTTAGAAAACCTTTTATACTTTTCATGGTAATAAACAAGTGTACAAAGAATACCATTCAGTCTTAGAACAGAAGGAAATTCTGTTTTCAACAACACTGATTAACCTCGTGAAGATTGTGTAACTGAAATAAGCCAGGTACAGAAGGACAAAAATCTGAGATCTCACTCATTTCTGAGAAAATAGTGAAACTCACAGAAGCAGAAAGTAGAATGGTGGTTCCCAAAGGCTGGGGTAGATGTGTTGGGCAGATTTAGTTCAAAGGAATGAAAATCTCATTTGGACAAGAGGAATATGTTCATGAAATCTATTATACGATATGGTTACTATAGATAGCAATAATCTACTATATACTTCTGAATTAAAAAGAGAGTAGATTTGAATATCTCTACTACACACACACTCACGCACACATGCACACAAAGGATAAGTATGTGGGTAATAATGTGTTAATTGTCTTGACTTAGCCATTCCAGGATGTACATACATTTCAAAACACAAACTTGTATAATTTTTATTTGTGAACAAAAATCAAATAACTTAAGACTAATTGTTGTTGGGGCCAGCACCATGGCTCACTTGGTTAATCTTCCGCCTGTGGTGCTGGCATCCCATATGGGCACTGGGTTCTAGTCTCGGTTGCTCTTCTTCCAGTCCAGCTCTCTATTGTGGCCTGAGAATGCAGTAGAAGAGTTTGGGCCCCTGCACCTGCATGGGAGACCAGGAAGAAGCACCTGGTCGGATCAGCGCAGCACTGGCTGTGGCGGCATTTAGGAAGTGAACCAACGGAAGACCTTTCTTCTGTCTCTCTCTCTCACTCTCTATTACTCTGTCAAATAAAAAAAAAAAAAACTAATTGTTGTGGTGATTGAGATGCTTCTTGGGACTCCCATATCATGTATGAGAGTGCCCAGGTTCCTGTCTCTGCTCCTGTCCTGCTAATGAGCACACCTAGGAGGCAGCAAATGATGGCTTAAATACTTGGGTCCCTGCCACTCATGTGGGAGACTCCATTGTGTTTCCTAGCTCCCAAGCATGGCCTGACCCAGCCCTGGGTCCTAGGATCATTAAAGGAGTGATCCAGTGGATGGGAGACCTCTCTCTACCCCTGATATATATATATATATATATATATATATATATATATATATATATATGTTTTATATATGTTTATTTGTATATGTTTAACATATATATAACATATTTATAATATATAGACGTTATATAAAATATATAACGTATAATATATTATACATATATATATATAGAATCTGTCTCTTGGCCTTTCAATTAAATAGAAATATAATTATATTAAAATTTAAAATAAAATAAATTGAACTCAAAAAAGTGAGTGGTGACATGGAATGGTGTTGAATGGTTCACAATGTAATTTTTATATCATTTACAAATGATACCAAGTATTGCACTAGTCATTTGACTGATTATATATTCTTTAAATGACTATTTGGTTATATATCCTACAGACACACATATTTTAGGACATGATATTTAAAAGATGAAATTCCAAAAGAGATACCATGCTTAGAAGAGGAAGAGAAAGTTAGTAATAAAAGAAAATGCCACAAAATAATGTAGCAAAATCATTGATGTAAAAGATATCTGATAGAATAACTTTTGACCTTTTCTCATCCTATATGACTCAGAATCTTTTGCTTAGGCTTTAATAACAAGCCAATCTAAAATTAAGTTGTGTTAAAGTAATCAAATTCATTTCTTGCTTACTCATGTTCAGTGGTGGTTCCTAGTGAGTGTGGGTCTAGGTCTCACTGTGATGACTCAATTATCCAGGGTATTTTGCTGTTTTGATCAAGAGTTCCTGCCATATAAACACATTTCATCAACACCATAAGAAAGAATTCAAGGATAGTGAATTCTTTGCAAGCTATTTATTCTCTTAGCCCAGAAGTGATGTTAGTTTTGCTTTTATTGCATTTTTTCTTTCCTGCTTTTAAAAGTAAAAAGCCCATGCTTTACTAGGGAAGTAGGCAAGGGCTATAAATAATAAAATGAAAAAAATATTTATTTTACTCATATGCAGTACTTTTAAAATAATCACAGATAATTAAAACTACAGTAGTATATAACTCTTAACAATTTGTTTTACATATTAAAATTTGACAAAACTATATTTGTAGCAATATTGATTTTTGCACCTGTACTTGACAAGTATTTGCATGAGGCTAACTAACTATAAATGGGACACTTGATGAGCATTCACCTTTCCGTCATACCACACAACTACCCTGATTTTGCAGGAGAGCACTATATACAAGAAATTGAGGAGCAGTTTAAAAGGCAATTGTAGAATAACCAACCCTATAATTTTGATAATTGTAAATTTAAAAATTACAAAAGTACAAAGCTTTGCATTTGATGAATCTTCTATATTCAAATGTACACCCTGGGAGCAGCAAGTAAGGGCTCCATACTTTTTTCCCTGGGTTGAATTATGGGCTCCTGGCTCTCAGTCTGGTCCCAGTCGTTGTGGACATCTGGGGAGTGAACCCAGTAGATGAAAGATCCAAGTATTCTCTCTCTCTTTCTCAGTTCTTTTTCTTTTTCTCTCTGTGTGTTGTGCCTTACAAATAAAATGAAAATAACTGAAAACTTTTAAAATTAAAAAGTTTAAAGACAAATTATGATAGTCCACAGTAGGGAGAAAAAAAATCAATTCCTCTAAAAGATAACTTGAAATTTTTTTTTTAATCTACATGATACAGGGTAAAGCAGGTAGGTAGATTAGGGCCATGAGCTGAAGCCAGACTTCCCCTGTCCTAATTAATAATTAAAATTATGCTGAGAATATAATTTGGAATCTGTGTTAGAATTTTTTATTGAAGCTCATGTCTCTATATTATGATCGTCTGGATTTCCTTCACCATTATACATTTAAAGGAATTATTTATAATTTATAATCACATTTAAAGCCTCACTCTATATTGCCTTTGGCCTACATAATAATCTTTAAGAAAAAGACTGATTTTCAAAATGCAATAACAAATGCACATTCTTTGCTTCATTGAAATATAAGAACAATGGGAAGAAACAGTATCTCATGTACAATTTTGCTAATCAAGACCAAGTTTAACTACATTTGTCTTATTGTTTTTATTAATATCTCTCCAAATAGGCTACTGTAATTTATTTTGTCCAAATTCTAAACTCTTGGACCAAAGCTTGAAGGAATGATTAAAACCATAGAATAGCAAAGATAGACTATGGGCTAGGCTTGAGGAAACACTGTGGGCAGTGAAGATTTTCAATATTGATGCATTTTTGTGTTCATATATTCATACTAAGTGTTAGAATAAAGAATTGCAGTGATTCCAATTATTCATTCCAACTTAAGTCTACCAATTAGCATTCCAGTACAAGGAAGAGGAAAAGCAAATAAAATTTTGAAATTGTACAATGCTAGCTAAACCTATCATGAATATTTGTTTCAAGCAGTTGCAATAGGGGAGAAAGATAGAACTACTCCATTGAAATAAAAGGCAGGATGGTATTTAAGCAACTGTGAGCTATTGAGAAAGTACAGGAGAAATTACAGTGGAGCTTGGTCAATGGGATATGTGGGACACAAAGTTATTCCTGAGTTTGCAAACAACTTTCAGTGTGATGAGGCCATCTGCTCCTGCTAATAGATACTCAGTTGAATTAGGTCTCTACTCTCCCCTAAGGGCGATAGCTTCCTTCATAATTACACTTCAAAGAAATGGCTCCCAACTACTTAAGAAAAATTGTCCTGGGTTGTAAAACTGACAAGAGGCTTTCAAGGAGATTTACATCTCAAAGGGATAGAGAAAGTATTGGCAATTGTAAGTTTGTGATTACAATGCTCTGAGGAAGAGAGGTCAAAGTCCTGTTAAAGTTTAGGCAAGCTGAGGGAAATCTTAAAGTCTTGCATGATCACTGTTTAAGTGGATGAGTTTCTGGAAAGCTTAATAGGTAAATACATTTTTTTGGGCACTAGGTTTAGAATGTCTACAATTCAAACTCCCCAAGGCTGCAAAAATATGAAGATCTGAGTAAGCAGAAGTAGGGAATTATAAATATCATGCTGAATTTATATGTAATAAATGACTGTATATTTACAAGATTTTCATAATAAGGCTCTAGAAAAATTTTTTCCACCTGTTATTTATTTGTTCTTAGAGCAAAAAGGAGCACTCAGAAATAGAACTTTTTCTACAAGTAATACCAAATATGTTTAGATAGCCATAAAGCTCCATCATTCATGGCCACATTATTTCCTAATCATACACTGGTTTCCTGAATTACAATGTGTTTCATTTTAGTGTAAAATATGAAAAATAATGACCTGGGACTAATTATATGTGATTTTTTTTTGGTATTACAGTTGCCCATAATTGTGTGTGTGTGTGTGTATGTGTGTCTAGACATACCAACATAGAAACAAAATTGGAAACTTTATTATGAGTTATGCCTTTGTAGAACCCTGGAATAAAATCTATGTTTCATTTTTTTAAGATTTAGATTTATTTATTTATTTGAAAATCAGAGTTACACAGAGAGAGAAGGAGAGGCAGAGAGAGAGAGAGAAGTCTTCCATCCACTGGTTCACTCCCCAAATGGCTGAAACAGATGGAGTTGTGCTGGTCCAAAGCCAAGAGCCAGGAGCTTCTTTTAGGTCTCCCACATGGGTACAAGGGCCCAAGGACTTGGGCCATCTTCTATTGCTTTCCAAGGCTATAGCAGAGGGCTAGATTGGAAGTAGAGCAACCAGGTCTCGAACCGGTGCCCATATGGGATGCCGACATTGCAGGCGGTGGTTTTACTCCCTACACCACAGTGCCAGCCCCCATTTTTTTTAAAAGATTCATTTATTTACTTATTTGATGCCAGAGTTACACAGAGAGAGGAGGGGTAGAGAGAAGAGAGAGAGAGAAAGAGAAAGAGAGAGAGACAGACAGAGAGAGAGAGAGAGATATTTCATCCACTGGTTCACTCCCAATTGACCACATGGCTGGAGCTGAGCCAATCCAAAGCCAAGTTCCAGGAGCTTCTTCCAGGTCTTTCCATGTGGGAGGAGGGGCCCAAGGACTTGTCCATCCTTTACTGCATTCCCAGGCCATAGCAGAGAGCTGGATTGGAAGTGGAACAGCTGGAACTTGAACAGGCACCCATATGGGATGCCAGCACTGCAGGTATCAGCCCTACCTGCTACAACTCAGTGCTGGCCCCTCATTCATTTTTTTATAAATGTATATTTTGCAATATAATAGTTGAAATAAAATAGAAAAGCTCTATTGATATTTTAATGTGTTTATATGTGAATCATAGTTTGCCTATTTCATTTTTATTGTTTCGTACAGATATTCTATATTTATTACGCTTTAAATGCAATGGATATAATCCTGAGGAACTAGGCTAAGATCTCTCAACCGCATTAGTTTGTTTATCATTTTTTTCTGTAATAAATGTTATTAGGTACATGAAAGTTTGAGGTTAAATGTTTCTAGGAATGAATGCTAAATATTATACTTAAAAACCAATTTAACAGCTCCTTTTTAAAATTCTTTTAAATTAACTTTAACTTCTTTATTTATTTTAGAAGCAAAGAAATAGGCAAAAAGACAGAAAGATCTCCTATTTTATGAATCACCCCCAAAACCCTGCAATGGCTAGGACTTCGCTGGGGCTAAAACCAGGAACCAGATGCTCAAACCCATGTAGGTTGCAAGAGTTCAATGATTTAAGCCAACACCTTTGCCTACCAGGACCTGTATTAGCAAGAAGCTGGAGTCAATGGCCAGAGTATGGAATCAAACCCATATACTCTGAAGTGAGAAGTGGATGTCTTCCTAGAGATGTGAGCTGTGCTTCCTTGAGGTCCTTATATATTCTGGATATTCATCCTTTATCAAATGCATAGTTTGCAAATATTTTCTCCCATTCTGTCTGTCTGTTGCCTCATTACTTTGTTGAGTGTTTCCTTTTCTATGTAGAAACTTGCTAGCTTGATGTAATCCCATTTGTCTATTTTAGTTTTATTGCCTATGCTTCTGGGGTCTTCTGTAAGAAATTTTTTTCAATTTCAATGTCTTTCAATGTTTCTACTATGTTTTCCTCCTTTCATGGTATCAGGTCATAGATTTAGATCCTTAATTCTTTGTGATTTTTATATAGGTTGTTAAGTAGTGGTCATGTTTCATATGCCTGCGTGCAGAGATCCAATTTACACAACACCATTTGTTTAATGGACTGTCCTTTCTACAGGGATTGATTTTAAATCCCTTGTCAAAAATTAGTTGATTGTAGATGCATGGATCAATTTCTGGGATTTCAATTTCCTTCCATTGGTCCACAAGTCTATTTTTGTGCCTGTACCAGGCTACTTTGATTATAAATGCCTTGTAGTATGTCTTGAAAGCAGATGTTATAATGCCTCTGACTTTGTTTTCATTGTTTAAGATCGTTTTAGGGGCAGGCACTGTGACGTAGGGGGCAAAACTGCCACCTGCAGTGCTGGCATCCCATATGGGCACTGGTTCATGTTCTGACTGCTTCACTTCTGATCCAGCTCTCTGCTATGACCTGGGAAAGCTGTAGGAGATGGCCCATGTTCTTGGGCCCCTACACCCGTGTGGGAGACCAAGAATTTCCTGGCTCTTGGCTTTGGATTGATCCAGCTCCGGCCACTGGGGCTATCTGGAGAGTGAACCAATGGATAAAAGACCTCTCTCTCTCTCTCTCTCTCTCTCTCTCTCTCTCTCTCTGTTCCTCTGCCTCTCTGTAACACTGCCTTTCAAATAAATAAATAAATCTTTCACACATAAAAAAAGATTGCTTTAGGGCTGGCGCCATGGCTCAAAAGGCTAATCCTCTGCCTTGAGGCGCTGGCACACTGGGCTCTAGTCCCAGTTGGGGTGCCAGATTCTGTCCTGGTTGCCCCTCTTCCAGGCCAGCTCTCTGCTATGGCCCAGGAGTGCAGTGGAGGATGGCCCAAGTGCTTGGGCCCTGAACCCCATGGGAGACCAGGAGAAGCACCTGGCTCCTGCCTTTGGATCAGCGCGGTGCTCTGGCCACAGCGCGCCAGCCATGGCAGCAATTGGAGGGTGAACCAACGGCTAAAGAAGACCTTTCTCTCTGTCTCTCTCTCTCACTGTCCACTCTGCCTGTCCAAAAAAAAAAAAAAAAAAAGATTGCTTTAACTATTTGGGGTCTCTTGTGTCTCCATATGAATTTTAGGATCATTTTTTTTCTCAAGAAGTATGGCCTTGATATTTTGATTGGGATCAAACTGAACCTGTAAATTGCTGGGGGTGATATGGACATTTTGATTATATTAATTCTTCCAATTCATGAACCTGGAAAATCTTTCCATACTTTGTATGTCTTCTTTTCTTTCTTTCCTTAATGTTTTGTAAATTTCATTGTAGAGATCTTTCGCCTCCTTGGTTAAGTTTATTCCAAGTATTTAAATTTTTTGTAGCTATTATGAATCTGACTGAATTTACAAGTTTTTTCTCAGCCATGGCATTGTCTGTGTATACAAAGGCTATTGATTTTTGCGTGTTGATTTTACATCCTATAACTTTGCCAAACTCTATTAAGAGTTACAATATCTTTGTGTCTTTTTGACCCCCCTGTAAACAGGATCATGTCATCTGCAAGCAGAGATAATTTGACTTCCTCCTTTCCCACTTATATTCCATTGATTTCTTTTTCTTGTCTGATGGCTCTGGCTAAGACTTTCTGAACTGTATTGGATAGTAACGGTGAAAGTTGGCATCCTTGTCTGGTTCCAAATCTTAGTGGAAATGATTGCAGCTTTTTGTCATTTGATATGATGCTGTCTGTGGGTTTGTCCAGGTTACCTTGATTGTGTTGAGGTATGTTTCTTTTTACACTCAATTTACTTAGGATTTTTATCATGAAAGGATGTTGTGTTTTATTAAATGCTTTCTCTGTATCTAATGAGGTAACCATATGGGTTTTTGTGATCTGTTCAGTACTCAGTTAAAGACAAGACAGGATATCACTTTGCGGCTTCATAGCTGTCTTTGCAGTTTTGTCCTCTCTGGAGTTCTAGCATTAGATATCCTACTGCCTGGGCTTACTTGAGTGCTGAATTCTGTGTGCTACACTCAGGGGAACAACTAGTCTTTAAACATGATGGCTCTCTACCACATTACTGCTGCCTGGGAAACTCAATCCAGGAAATGAGCTCAGCCAGTTGTATGGTTCATACCATACATCTCTCTTCTCACAGAATTAATGCCTTATATTTTCGTACAGTATTGGTAATCTCTTGCTTCATAAGCTTCGTCTAGTTTGTTATTTAAGGGGAGCTGAGAAGTGGATTTCATTGTTCTCATCAAGGAGACAGGTAGAATTTTCAATGTTATGTTTGAAAATTAACTTTATCGGGGCTGCAGCCGAGGCTTAGCAGGTAAAGCTGCCACCTGCAGTGCCAACATCCCACATGGGCACCGATTCCAGTCCCAGCTGCTCCACTTCCCTTTAAGCTCACTGCTAATGTGGCTGGGAAAGTATTGAAAGATGGCCCAAGTGCTTGGGCCCCTGAACTCGCATGGGAGACCTGAAAGAAGATCCTAGCTCCTGACTTTGGACCAACCCAGCTCTGGCTGCTGCAGCCATTTTGGGGGTGAACCAGTGGATGAAAAATCTCTCCCTCTGTCCCCCTTTCTCTCTCTCTCTCTCTCTTCCTCTAACTCTGCCTTTCAAATAAATAAATCTTTAAAAAATTTATTTAAAGAATTACACTTTCCAAGGAAGAAAATATTTCACACATTATTTTCTTATTCTATAGACTTTAAACTCAGATTTTAATAATGGTTTACTCATTGAAAACTGTTTTTATTTTAAAAAACAGCTTTATTATTTGAAGGAGAGTGAGAGAGAGAAAATCTTCCATCTGCTGTTTCACTTCCCAGATCCCCAGATGCACACAAAGCTTGGGTTAGGTCAGGCTGAATCCAAGTTAAGAGCTCAATCTCAGTCTCTCATGTGGGTGGCAGACTCAACTACTTGAGCCACCACCTGCTCTTCTCAATTATACATTAGTAGGAAACTGGCATCAGAGAAGAGCTGGGATTTGAATCAAGGCACTCAAACATAAATGAAGGCATCCCAAGTAGTGCATTAAGCACTCTTCCAAATGTTCATCTTAAAGGCTGGTTAATGATAATCAGTTAAATACATATTCTTTGTGAGAAAACTCAACTAAATGTCCCCTAGACATAAGTGCTAATAACCAAATGACAGTTCCTTGAGGGAACTTCAAATGTTCACGAAATAATACAATCAAAAGATAAGCTTGGGTTTGGCATTTTGCCCAGGTTCTGATCCCTGCTCTACATCTGATCTAGCTTCCTTCTGGTACATGCCCTGGGATGCAGTAGGTAATGGTTTGTGTGCTTGACTCTGTGTTATCCACACTGGGGATCAAAACAGAATTCCAGGCTTTGGGGTTGATTGTTGTGGGCATGTTAAGAATGGAATAGCAGATGGAAGATATCTCTCTGTCTCTGTGTCTCTCTCTGTCTTTGTATCTCTGCAGCTATACCTTTGGAATGAGTAAAAATAAGTAAGTATACCATTTTTAAGTATTCTCATTTTGCTGTAAAACAATTTTGAAATACACGCATAGTTTTAACGTAATACACATTTTCCATGAACTTTGAAAGACTTATTGCATAAAAAATGGAATAAATTTTATATTGAACCAAAAAGCTAGATAGCAATAATGTACTGTGTGATCTCATGTATATAAATATCAAAATTGTGGAAAAGCAATCTGTGGTATTAGAAGTTAGAATCATAGGCTACTTTGGGCACATAATAATGTGTAGGAGCAGAATGGAGAATACAAGACCCCTCTTGGGTGCTGGTAAGATAGTTATCATACCTCACAAATGTTTTCTTTGTGTTTAGCCTAAATGGGTTTTAAAAAATTATTTTAGTCATAATGCAAAATTTTAATTTGTATCCGGTGAAATTTATGAACATTTGATTTTTAAAATTCTCCATTTGCATGACTCTTGCATTCTTCTAAGATATTTTATGTTTAATTTTGCACAGTTAGATATACACTTAAATATACACTTCCATCCCACTGAAAAATGTGGTAGACAGGAATGAGATAGCTTCCTTTTGTGTTACTTTTTGTGTTTATTTGTTTTGGTCAATAGAAAGCCAGTTGGTTATAAGACCACATTCCCCCTACCACATTTTTCTTTTTTTATTCCAATTCAAATTGTCCCACCAAAGGTAACTCTGTACAATGGAAAAATATTAACATATTTTGGCTGCATGTTAAAAAGAAGACTTTATTAAAGATCTCAGGCCAACATTTCAAGGGTAAACAGAGGTCTAAATAATGTCACTTAGAGGTAGGGGGACTCAATAAAATCTGTCATTTCATTTGGGAACCTGAAGTGATTGAACCTAAGGGTAAGGATGATCTACAAATACATATAGAATTCTTCCTGAAGAAGGTATCCTTAAGCTAGATATCAAATTATTTACTAGAAAGAGTTACATGTTACTTTCTTGCACAAAAGGAAAAAGGTCAGGCATAAAAGAAGATAAAATGGCATGAACAAAACCTAAGTGTAGATTTGACCAATGAAAATTATATGTATTCTTTTAATTAATTAACTAATTTGGAACAGAGTAACAGAGAGAGAGGAAGAGAGATAGGGATAGAGAGATAGATAGACAGAGAGAGAGAGAGAGAGAGAGAGAGAGAGAGAGAGAGAGAGAAGATAGATCTTCCATCCACTGGTTCACTACTCAGATGCCTGCAACAACCAGAGGTGGGTCAGGCAAATCCCAAGAAACAGGAAATTCACTTGGGTCTCCCACGTGGATGGCAGCAGTCCAGGTGCTGCAGCTATCAATGTGATGTCTCCCAGGCACATTAGCTGGAAGCTGAATTGAAAGGAGAAGCAAGATTGAATCTCAGGCATCCCAAATGGTGACAACCCATTATGTTGCAATGATTTCCCACACTTATATGTTCTGATATGTATACTTACTTGATATCAACTCATGGCTTATATGTTATGCATGTTTCATTAGTTTCACCTCATAGTTATATTGTAATTTTTGCCTTTTTTATATTGGAAGACTTTCAGGAGAAAGGCTATATTATTGTGTTGTTTTTTATTAGATATCTCATTACTTTCAATAGCAATTGATTTTACTAACCCATAATCTTCATTGCTTATCAATGTATGGAAACTGGTGCAGTTTTATTGATGGCGTGATTTACACTCTGATTTACATCCTATGCCCTGGCTCCCGCTGCCATTGCTGAAAGCCAGGTGGTCACATGGCCCAACTACCTGAGCCAAGCTCCACCCCCATCCTAATGGGATTCTCTGCTCCTGCTTCCCTGCCCACCCTCCGGCAAAGTTTTAAAAGGGCCTGATCCTGTTGAAGTGAAATGGACACTATGAGAAACAGTGACTTGATCAGCTCTTGTGCTGACTGTTGTTGTACAATGTAATACTTTATTCATTTTAGTATTTTTTTTATCCTAGTACTAATGGTTGAACTCTGTAATTAACACACAATTATTCTTAGGTGTTTAAATTTTAACTGAAAAGTGATCCCTGTTAAATGTAACAGTGGGAATAAGAGAGGGAGGAGATGTACAATTTGGGACATGCTGAATCGGACCTGCCCCAAATGATGGAGTTAGAATTGTGCCAGGGGATTCCAATACAACCCCATCAAGGTGGCATGTACCAAGGCCATCTCACTAGTCCAAATGATCAATTTCAGTTCACAGTTGATCACACTGATAGGTCTAAGAGTCAAAGGGATGACACAAACAAGACTAGTGTCTGCTAATACTAACTGATAGAATGAAAAAGGGAGAGAATGATCCAACATGGGAAGCGGGATACACAGCAGACTCATAGAATGGCAGATGTCCTAAATAGCACTCTGGCCTCAGAATCAGCCCTTAAGGCAGTCGAATCTGGCTCAAGAGCCCATGAGAATATTTTAGGCATGGAAAGCTAAGATACTCTGAAAAAAAAAAAGAAGAAGAAGACCTAAATGAAAGATCTCTGCGAGTGAGATCCCAGTGGAAAGAACGGGGCCATCAAAGAAGGAGGTACCTTTCTCTGAAGGGAGGAGAGAACTTCCACTTTGACTAGGACCCTGTCGGAATAAGATAGAAGTTGGCGAACCCTAAAGGCTTCCATAGCCTCAGCAACTCATGACTAGAGCCTAGGGAGATTACTGATGCCATAAACAAGAGTGTCCAATTGTTAAATCAACATCATGAGTCACTGTGTACTTACGTCTCATGAGGGATCTGTCCTTAATGTGTTATCCAATGTGAAATATTGCTATTACTAGTACTGAAACAGTATTTTTACACTTTGTGTTTCTGTGTGGGTGCAAACTGATGAAATCTTTACTTAGTATATACTGAATCGATCTTCTGTATATAAAGATAATTGCAAATGATTAAAAAATCTTGGTGTTAAATTGGAAATTGCATAGATAATTAATCAATTCTTTAAAAAAAATCATGTAGGATCTCTGTCCTTAATGTGCTGTACATTGTGAATTAATACTATAACTAGTACTCCAACAGTATTTTCACTTTGTGTCTCTATGTGAGGGCAAACTGTTGAAATCTTTACATAATATGTACTAAACTGATCTTCTGTGTATAAAGAGAATTGAAAATGAATCTTGATGTGAATGGAAGGGGAGAGGGAGCGGGAAAGGGGAAGGTAGCGGGAGGGAGGGAAGTTGTGTGGTAGTATTAATTCACAATTTTTTAATCATTTGCAATTATCTTTATATACAGAAGATCGATTCAGTATATACTATGTAAAGATTTCATCAGTTTGCATCCACACAGAAACACTAAGTGTAAAAATACTGTTTCAGTACTAGTAATAGCATTATTTCACATTAGATAACACATTAAGGACAGATCCCTCATGAGACATAAGTGCACAGTGACTCCTGATGTTATTGTAAGAGTAAATTTTCTTAAGGTGATTATAATATAATCTAGAATGCAAAGAGTGGCATTAACCTTGAACAAGTTTGAAGACTGGAATTAATTAATTTTAAAAGAGGAAAACAACAGGGTTTTATAAGTTTAGTTGCTGGTATGCTTGTTTATACTATTTTTCAACATCAACAACCAATTATCTGTGGATTCCAACTAGGAGACTTGCAATTTAATTGAATTCTGATACTAATTCATGTGTTCATCAAATTTTGTTCAAAAGCGTTTACAGAGCTTAATTTCAAATTCTCTCTCTCCATTCCCAGAAGCTATGGCTGAAAAAACCCAACTCTCTCTCTTTTTTTTTAAAAGATTTATTTTATTTATTTGAAAGGCAGTGTTACAGAGAGAGGTAGACTCTCAGAGAGAGGAGCAGCCAGGACTAGAACCTGTCCTACATGGGATGCTGGAACTTCAGGCCAGGGCTTTAACACGCTGCGCCACAATGTCCCTTCCCCAACTCTCTATTTAGTTGGACTTTCTGGAGACCAACCTCAACCGGGGGCTATCTAGTGGTTCCACTTTGTCAATTTAATATGACATAAACTCAAGTGGGATCAAAAGGGCTCCTTATGAATGACGAAAGCCTCTTTGACGAAAGCCTCTTTTATCACTAATGGAGTTAAGAGTCTTAGGATTCTTATGCCAGGAACTAGGGACAATTGCCAAATATACTTTTTTTATGCCACAGCTGATACATTTGCATTAAAGAATTTTGGAACAATTGGTTAATTTCATCCCCACTCTTAAGTGTAAAGGTCAAATATTCATGTTCCTCTAGTAATTTAGAAATTTAAAAAGAGAAAAGGAACACAATAATTGTTTTGCTAATTAAGAGAGTAAACATACTCAGCTATACTCATTAAACTGAAATGGGATTCCTGAAAAATGTCAAGTTCATGAATCAAACACTGATAACCAGTGTTACATGAATCAGGAATCAAGATTGCTGATAATTTCAAGTACTTAGTCACTACCAGAATGCAGAAGAATTAGAGATAAATGTGACATTGAGGTCAATTTTCTAGTTTCTATCGCCCCAGTCAGACAAGAGTTATTTTTCCTAGAACAATAAACATAGTCCCCAATTAGCTCTGCAAATCATCTCACACAGTAGGCAGAATTTTAATAAAACAGGTTGCAGACAATTGTCATCTAGGAAGACATTTCTTAGAGATGTTGGAGTTAATTTAGTATAAGAAATCCTTTGAGCAGAGAACATCTTGTTAGGAGAGTACTTTAAATAGTTTGTGGAAAGGCATATTATAATATGCATGTACTGCATGTCTATTCTGCCCCAGCAATAGGTGCTCAATGATTCTCAAGGTAGCATATTCCATCCTTACCACAGAATTATTAGGACCTTTATTTGGGAAAATAAAATATTATTTTTTTTTAAATTTATTTTTTATTTTTAAAGATTTTTAAACTTATTTGAAAGGTACAGAGCAGAAGAGGCGGGGTGGGGGTGGGGGCTTCCATCCGCTGGTTCACTCCCCATATGGACACAATGGCTGGAGCTGTCCTGATCTGAAGGCAGGAGCCAGGAGCCTCCTCCAGGTCTCCCACATGGGTGCAGGCGCCATCACCTACCGCTTTCTCAGGCCACAGCAGAGAGCTGGACTGGAAGAGGAGCAGCCGGGACTCGAACCGGCGCCCATATGGGATGCCGGCACTGCAGGCAGCGGCTTTACCTGATGTGCCACAGCGCTGGCCCCAAAATATTATTTTAATTCCATCTTTCCATTAAGTCTTCGAAGAAACCTCTAAAATTCATTCATTAGGTGTTTTCACCCCTAACAACTATAATCAATTCATTTATATGAAAGTGTAATGCCTTCTTCCTTTGCCTCTGAATGTGTTCCCACACCCTCCCAAAGAAAGTAAAAAAATTATAAGCTAACTACAGGGGCCAGCACTCTGGCATAATGGGTAAAGCCTCCACTTGCAGTGCTGGCATCTCATATGGGCACCGGTTCGAGTCCTGGCTGCTTCACTTCTGATTC
This sequence comes from Sylvilagus floridanus, assembly GCA_949820135.1. NCBI lineage: Eukaryota > Metazoa > Chordata > Mammalia > Lagomorpha > Leporidae > Sylvilagus > Sylvilagus floridanus. Next base: position 28,232,072 of record OX463242.1, on the reverse strand, counting down.
AGCTCTCTCCTATGACCTGGAAAAGTAGTAGAAGATGGCCTAAGTCCTTGGGCCCCTGAACCCCTGTAGGAAACCTGGAGGAAGCTCCTGGCTCCTGGCTTCGGATGGGTCCAGCTCCAGCCATTGCGGCTGATTGGGAAGTGAACCAGCAAATCCAAGACCTCTCTCTCTCTCTCGCTCGCTCGCTCTGCCTCTCCTTCTCTCTCTATGTAACTCTGACTTTCAAATAAATAAATACATCTTTAAAAAAAAAGCTAACTACATTAACTCTTAATTCCTGTGTGCTCATTTGTAATTTATGCAGATAGTGGATTTTAAATGAGAGGAGTCATGATGTTTTTGTTGTTGGTTGGTCAAGTGGTTGATTGATGGGTTGGGTCTACAGAAGCAGTAGGGTTAATTGACTTGAAGTCTTGAAAAGATTTTAAGAAAACATTAGAATGAGAGTCCTAGGGCTAAAAAAAGCATAGAATGCAGTTAGTGGTCTAGTGGTTCAATTGGGAATAACAAATTTGAGATATAACTTCAGGAGTAGAATATAGAAGTAGAATAAAGGAGAGCAGAATAAGAGGTAAGTCAAAGAGTTGAGAATCTGTCTTGAAGAGAAATATAAACCTTAACTTTTAAAAAGAAGTTAAAATATAATGCATTTACTCTAAACACTAGTGAAATACTTGTTGAGTAAACTGGAAATTCTTGTATTCAAAGTTATTATTCTGAAGGCATATGGCTTTTAGGACTTAACATGTTTTCTTTAATGAAATCTGCTTTCAATGCTTATTCATAAGATCCTAATTGTCAAGTGCAATCCATCAGAACAAATTGGGATATGTTTTCAGAACACTGAAGAATCTGACCTTTACCTAAAATTTACCCAGCAAATCCTTCCTACACACCTTTGAAAATGCCTTCCTTGAGTTGAAAGTTTTTCCCAATTGTTTTTTGTGTGATGAGGAAATAAAACTTGAAGAATTTAGTAGGTTTACATCCTATATTTAATAACTGGTCAATCCTCTTCTACACAACTGCCAAACCAGGTAGCTCTAGGAACACTGAGGAAATTATTATTATGGACATTAATAGTATTTACTTCCCAGGACTCTAGTAGTTTTACCCCCTTTTAATCAATTGAATAAAGAATAGATTAGATGAAACATACATATATTTCACACCTATGACATAAGTACACCATCAGAAATGGAATAAAGGAGGGGCTGGTGCTGTGGCTCACTTGGCTAATCCTCTGACTGCAGTGCTGGCATCCCATATGGGCACCAAGTTCTAGTTCCGGTTGCTCCTCTTCTAGTCCAGCCCTCTGCCGTGGCCCAGGAAGGCTGTGGAGGTTGGCCCAAGTGCTTGGGTGCCTGCATCCGCGTCAGAGACCAGGAAGAAGTACCTGGCTCCTGGCTTCGGATCGGCATAGCTCCAGCCACAGTGGCCATTTGGGGGGGGGGGGTGAACCAATGGAAGGAAGACCTTTCTTTCTGTCTCTCTCTCTCTCACTGTCTAACTCTATCTGTCAAATAATTAAAAAAAAAATTTAAAAAAAAGAAATGGAATAAAGGAAGATAGCATAATTGGAGAGATCTTTAAATAAGGAAAGAAATATAGAAGGCCCCCTAAGGTAATCATAAAATATCCTCCTTAAGTTTCATTACAAATAACTACTGATCTTAAGAATTGCTCAAGTAATTATATTAAAAGAGTCCAGATCAGCAATTATAGGTAATTTGTTACTATTCTGTATTAAAGTATATGATTATAAACTAGGCAATTTAAGACTTTATCAGAATTTTCATTTATGCCCAAAGTGGTGCATTAAACTGTAAAGTATGAATTAAATATTCATTTGCTTCAACTGCTTTGGAAAAATCACCATTAAGTACTAACTATCCTATTAAGTACTGGGGTGTCCTTGGAAAAGCAAAATGATTAAGAGAATTTTTGCATTTACAGAGCGTGCAACCCCTTGGGAGCACAGACAAGTATAATTTTAGCTATTATAAAACTCTATTAAATCACATTATGTACTTTAAAAAAAGAAACAATTATGATGGAATCTCAGAGTACAGCAAAACCAAACACTTTCAGCATTAAGAATTATTGTTGTCAGGGAATGGTTGACAAAATAAAATTTTGTTAGCAGAATACTCTTCAACCATACTTGGAAGGGGTTATATTTAAGGCTGACACAATCAAGTGATTTGATCACTAAGAAAAAGATTCCAGGGTGTGAAAGATTTTGGGTGATGACATGGAAAAGGTAGGTTGAGTCCAGGCTTTAAAGGATTTTGAAATATAGGACCATAAAATAGCTTGAAACAAACTTTAACTGTAATAATTAAGTTGAAGAGAAGTGAGATGCTCAATAAAATGTATAGGCTTTATAAATTAAACAAAGTAATGTTTATTTCAATATATTTAAATGATATTTCTAAAATGTAAAGAAAAAAGTTATGGCATCTAAACTGAATATTTGAAAGTACTATTAACAATAATGAAAAAACAAAAAGTGAGGCAAAAAAATGCCGGTATTTCTGTAGTTAATATCTATAAGAAATAAAAATGTAACAAATTGAAGCAAGGTAAAAATATTAAGTGTATGAGAGGTAAAGCAAGAGATGGAGTAACGCAAATGCAAACGCAGCCCATCCTAATAGAAAATTAAACAAGTTATACTTTTTTCAGTATCTCAAATGGATTATCCTAAGAGGAAATAATTTCATTCGATGAAATAGTGCAAAGAGAAATATTAAGATTCTTGAGTTCAGAAAATGAAAAGGAAAAGATTCAGGAAACTGATCATCATTTTTACACCAGTAGAAATAGAATTATAAGGAAATATTAATTCATTAAAGGACCCAGATATTGAATCATATTGATAACTGCTCAGGATAAAATGGATATCTATGAAATAGTTTCAGTGCCAGGTTCTCACTAAAAGGAAGGATTCAACAAGGAAAGATTTATGACAAAATGAGGGAGATCATTGACAGGAGGGCAATGGAAATGTAATTGTGCTAGATGGTGTAATAATAGAAATATAACGAAAAGATCAAAGGCTCATAGCCTCATAAAACACTTTGAAAGGTGAGCAATTCATATTCTATTAGCCAGATAGGAAAAAATATGTATCTTATATAGCTACTTTTTCCTGAAATTTAGACCAATGCTCTTTGTTAGCCCATGCAAAGCTTAAGTGATATGTGTGCCAGGACATTGCCCAAAAAACTTATTTGATCTCTAATGGAAATGAAGGCGCTATTAGTGAAAAATGGGAGTTGACAAAAACACTGGAAAGCAGTTGCCTACTGTAATATGTTATTAAGGTCTCTGCAATTTGGAAGCATTATGTTGACCACAACAGTAGTTGGAAAATATTTTAATTTTATTACTATCAATAAAAATGTGAGATCTGGGGCAAAGTTAAATTGATATTAACTTTTTAAATTGAAAATAACTTTTATTTAGTTTTGTCTATTTTTCATTTGTGGTATTCATTTTTATCATTGCTTTCTAAGATTATGTTATTCGTGATATAAATTATGGACATATACAATCAGTTTGAGTACATAAGCATACGGAATACAAAATAAAGTATATGCTAGGAACATATAATGTGAGGACTTGGGCCGTCTTCTACTGCTTTTCCAGGCCATAGCAGAGAGCTGGATCGGAAGTAGAGCAGCTGGGACTTGAACTGGCATCCCTATGGGATGCCGGCACTGAAGGCGGTGGCCCTATGTGGTGTGCCACAGCACTGGCCCATTACTACTTTTTAAGTGAAGCAAATTCTCTACTAGCCAACACTTGCACTTCTTGGGGGAAGTATTAAGGAACATTTTAGCATGTCTGAGTCAAAACACAAGGAAAAGAATGTTTATAACTTTGTTCTGTTTGTGCCAGTTCAAAATATAACTTGCAAATAATATAAAAGACTATTCGTAGGTAAAATGTAAATGTAAGGTGTTTACTTATGCAACTTACTGTTCACAGATTCCACAATGACATGTCATGTGGCAGGGACAACGCAATGATATAGATGAATTCTAGTAACTGAATATTCAGTTCACAAGAGTCCAGAAGGAAGGATATATCTTATGCTAGTTTAAAACTAAGTCATGTATCATTTAGACATAAATGTATGTGAAATAAAATTAGAATGATTAAAACACAAAGAAAATTCTGAAATAAGAAAGAAAACCACTTGGAAAAGCAGTAGATTGAGGGGATTATCCAAAACATAAGTAGATATAAGAAACATTAATTTCATATTTGATTGATTCAGAAATATGTTCCTGAATGTGATCCATGCTGTAATAAGTTTTTATTGAATCACTTATTCACTGTTTTTTTTAAAAAACATTTATTTTTATTTATTTGAAAGACAGTTACAGAGAGAGGTAGAGACAGAGAGAGAGGTCTTCCATCCGCTGGTTCACTCCCCAATCGGCCGCAACTGCCAGAGCTGCGCCAATCCGTAACCAGGAGCCAGGAGCTTCTTCCTGGTCTCCCATGTGGGTGCAGGAGCATAAGGACTTGGGCCATCTTCTGCTGCTTTCCCAGGCCATTGCAGAGAGCTGGATCAGAAGAGGAGCAGCCAGGACTAAAATTGTCGCCCATATGGGATGCTGGTGGCTCAGGCCAGGGTGTTAACCCGCTGAGCCATGGCTCAGGCCCCAATTTATTCACTGTTTAAATAACAGAGAGCCATGGAATTAATCCAATTCAAGAATCTGAGGACAAAAGCAATAGTTAACAAAACAAATCTGTGTCATCAATTCATATGGTGTATACACTCAAGCAGGAAAGATACAAGGAATAGAAGAGTCAAATTTGGCAACAATAGTTTCATGTTGGTTTAGTCCATAATGGTAAAATGTTGTGAACAGGCCTCCTCCAAGGGTCATTCTTCATATTTCATAAATCAAGTTATCAAACTTTCTTCTCTTCATATTCCACATATCGAAAAAAGATATAATCATATCAACTTGTTCAGTTTTTAGGGGCATTAAATGTAGTTGTTCTTGTGAAAAGCATGGACAGCATTATTTTCTTAATAAATATTTGCATCACAATTCTTGCTAATGGCAGAACTTCTCAACTAAAATTTTGAGATCTTCCATGTTAAAGTCAGATGTGTTTGTATTGGCAAATAGACAGTTCCCTATTATCTACACTCATCTTGTTGATGATGTTATCAAATGTTAACCAAAGGCAGTTAAACTGTTCATAAAATGGATATTATACCACACGTGGCATCTGGAATTTATAAATATTTATATTTATAAAATAAAATATATTTTATTTATTAGAAAGGCAGAGTGACATTCACACACAGATTCCTGTCTTTCACTCCACAAATGGCTGCAACAGAATAAAGTCACGCTCTTTTTTACATGTGTTTTAGATTTATTATATACCAACTTTGAATATGATGACATTGCATAACAGATTGATTTGCATTTTACTCAATATTAGTGAAGTTCAGCATTTATTTAAAAATATTTTGAGGGCTGTGGCGAAGTGAGTAAAGCAGCCACCTGCAGCGCTGGCATTCCATATGGGCACTGGTTTGAGTCGCAGCTACTCCACTTCCAATCCAGTTCTCTGCTATGGCATGGGAAAGCAGTAGAAAATGGCCCAAGTCCTTGGGCCCTGCACCCACAAGGGAGACCCAAAAGAAGCTCCTGGCTTCAGATGGGTGCAGATCTGGCCTTCGTGGCTAATTCAGCAGTGAACCAGCGGATAGAAGACCTCTCTCTCTCTCTGCCTTCTCTATCTGTATAACTCTATCTGTGTAACTCTAACTTTCAAATAAATAAATAAATCTTCAAAAATTTTTTGGACATAAATTTTATTGGTGAAATTCTTGTTCATGTTTTCTACACATTTTTCTATTATACATGATTTTTCAAGCTGATTTTACAGAAGTTATGAATATTATTTCTTCATACAGTATATGTGATGCAAATATGTTCGTTCAGCTTTTGTAATTTTGATTTATTTTCTATTTAATATTTATTTTATTTTTTTAAAAGGCAGAGTTACAGTGAGAGAGAGGAAGCAATAAAGAAAAAGAGATCTTCCATTCTCTGGTTCACTTCCCAAATGGCCACAATGGCTAGGTTGGGCCAGACCAAAGCCAAGATTCAAGAGCTTCTTCCAGGTCTCCCATGTTTGTGCATGGGCTCAAGCACTTGTGCCATCCTCTTTTGATTTTTTTTTTTTAGATTTATTTTATTTTTATTTGAAAGAGATACAGAGAGTGGTAGCGACAGAGAGAGAGGTCTTCCAACTGCTGGTTCACTCCCCAGATGGCCGCAATGGCTGGAGCTGCGCCGATCCGAAGCCAGGAGCCAGGAGCTTCTTCCTGGTCTCCCATGTGGGTACAGGGGCCCAAGGACTTGGACCATCTTCTACTGTTATCTCAGGCCATAGCAGAGAGCTGGATCAAAATAAGAGCAGCTGGGAATAGAACTGTCGCCTATTTGGGATGCTGGCGCCTCAGGCCAGGGTGTTTACCCGCATACCACAGCGACAGCCCCCTCTTTTGCTTTTCCATGCACATTAATGTGGAGCTGAATTGGACATGGAGCAGCCAGGACTCTAACCAGCACCTATATGGCATGTTATCATTGCAGGTGGCAACTTTACCTGTTATGCCACATGCTGTCTTGATTTTATTTTCTAAAGGTGTTGTTTTATTAAAAGAAGGTCTTTTTTAGATTTATTTGTTCTACTTGAAAGTCAGAGATAGATGAGAGAGAGAGAGAGAGAGAGAGAGAGAGAGAGAGAGAAGTAATCCTCTAATTCATTCCCCAAATGAATGAATGGCCAAAGCCAGAAGCCAGGAAAGCTTCTTCCAATTCTCCCACATGGGCATATGGGTGCAGGGTCCCAAGTGTTTGGGCCATATTCTTCTGCTTTTCCCTGGCTATTAGTAGGGAGCTAAATCAGAAGTGGAGCAAGAGCAACGGGGACACACAGGAACCAGTGCCCTTATCGGATGCCAGTGTTGCAGGCAGCACCCTTATCTGGAGTTTTAATTTTAATGTTAAATGTTAAAGGTTAAATGTATCAGTACTTTCATGCAAACTTGGCCTCTTTCTGTCTTGTTTGAACTGTCATTACCTCCTTGATAGAGAAACTCACCTGTATTTTTCTCTTCCATTTTAAAACTTTGCTGTTGATATTCAAAGTCCTAAAATAATAATTTTTTCTGATGCAATAGATATCCAATTTTATATTTGCTTGATTTAAATAAAAGTTTCCTAATGGTTTCTTTTCCAGGTATTCAATAGTCCTTACTTTGCCCAGTGATTTTATCCAACATTTTATAGTACTGTTTCACTTATATTTGAGTCCCTCAGGGTTTTCTGTGCATTTCCTGCTACCTTCCCCTCAATGTCATCCTTCATCAGTCACCTTTTTCAATGCATTTCATTGTTTCTGCACATGTTTCTGTATCACTCCATGAGTTTCTGAATTCGCTAGTTTTTAAATTTATCTCCATTTTCAGAGTTAACTAAAATTGTGTTATGCAATTATAATCACTCTTACTGTTTACTTGTCTATATGTTGATAGTAAAGTTAATTATTAAGGCACTTGAAAAAGTCTGCAGAAATATGTAATTAAGTCATAGGTATATTTGGTGGAAAATGGAAGTTCTTACATAGTTTTTGCATAATGGATATTTTCTGTGAGATTTTTGAAGGATTCTAATACAATCATATCATTAATATTATGTCAAATTTGTTCACTACAAAAACAGAATATGCTATGTTAACATCTCTTTTATTGTATAATTTGTTATTTTTCTTGAATAACATCAATGTCATACTTGCATTATTTTAACTTATATAGCTTTAAAATTGAAAAGAGGTGGGGAAATATTCAGAATACTCTTCCACTCCTTCCCCGTTTGTTTTCAAATATCTTTCTCCAGAAAAAATATCTCTTCTTTTCATTATATATGAGTGGATGATTTTTTTAGCATGATGTACTTTTTTTTAAAAAAAAAAAAAAGTCCTTTTTTAAAAAAGCTGTCCTTCTGCTATTGCTCTTTAGTTATATTGGATCTTATCACTGTTCCTGTAAATTTGAGAGCACCTTTGCCAATAACAAGTTTTATTTTGTATGCTGTTTTCTGGAAGCAGAAATGTCAAATACTTCATTGTCATGTTTCTTGCTGTGACTTTTAGTTATCACAATTAGATCCCTTAAATCTCCTCTAAATGGCTTTGCATTCTTAGGATAAAGAAATCCTTCAATTTGCATTGCAAATAATGAGGTTCAGGTTAGAATGTCACCACCAGCTGGGCAGTCTAAATCTAGATATAGGCATACTAGACAATGAATTTTCTGCAAAATAAATCATATAAGAAGGCAATAAGGTTTATCTATACTGCATTGGGACACACTGTTCCGATCAGTGCTTCATATGACAGTAAAACTTGGCAAGATTCCTACTTGCAAAAAAGAGTATATTTCTCCAGTCTTTTAGAGTTGGTATGTTCTAGACTTGAGCATCTAAACTTATACTCGGAAAGCCACTCTTTAACTCTATGAAATCATCCTTCCGGAATATCCAGATAATTGTATTTAAGTTGTTTTAAATTTTCTTTCAAATGCTTGAGGGATTCATTTTGATTTAGCAAATTATTGAACAGAAAACATGTATCTAATATTTTTCAGAAGATGTTAGAACAAGTTTTCCTGTTTCAGGTAAAAGGTAGCTTTACCCAAAGCCACATATTGCTTATATCTCAATTTCTTCAAATTTATAGCAAGATATTCTTAAAACATTAGCCTATTTGAAGGTACTTCAGAAGGTTTATGGAATTGCATATTTTGAAAAAACTGTACATGAACTTAAAAACGTCTCACATCATGGGATGGGAGAGGGAGTGGGAGATAGGAGAGTAGAGGGTGGGAGGGAGGTTATGGGGGGAAAAAGCCACTGTAATCCAAAAGTTGTACTTTGGATATTTATATTTATTAAATAAAAGTTAAGAAAAGAAAAAGTCTCACATCAAAGTAACATTTTACTTTGTGAAATACTCTCATAAAACTGTCTAGGATGTTTTTCTTACTATTTATCCAAAGCCACTACAGTAATTTTTCTCCCCTTATGCATGCTTATATCAAGATGAGCAACAAACTCAATATGTCATTTCAAATGGCGAACTCATAGTCCAAAATTATGAGAAGTATATCATAGATTTCATCATCTTTCCTTCTTGAAGTACATATGTTTTGAGGCACCAAGTGTTTCCACTTTTCTTTTTTGTAGTCACTCCATGCTAAATTTTTGGATATTTTCTTTCTGTTGCTCTAAACTCTAACATGTGGAGTTCTTTGTGTAGAAAAAGGCCTCAATTGGCCTTGGAAGACTCTGTTGTTCCCATTTTCTTTGAAATTTTTGAGAATGCATATAGAACGTATAGGGAATACAACATCCTGAGTTAAGGATGAAATAGACAGAAAAGCCCGGCTCTGTTCCCATCCCTTTAGGATATGCGGTAACATATTGCCCAAGATATCCAGGTGCCCAGGAGATAAAACCCAGCATGTTTTCAAGGCCAGTCAACTGCAGTGCAAATGGAGCACTTGCAGACAAGGCTTCATCCGCCGTGTCCAATCTTCCAGAGCTGCTGGGACAGGCTCACTGTAAATTCTTGGCTACTGTTGTCTCTTGACAACAATCTATGAACAATACAGTTGCTTTGCTTAAACTAGGTGAGTGTTCTGATTCACTGTACTCATGCAAATGGATTGATACCAGTGTATGACATTGGAGAGGTGTTAGAAACCTCCCGTGGAATGATAACTGTGCAAAGAATTTAAGTGTTTAGAGTATTTGTATTGATACTGCTGCGTGGTGAAGCTTATTTGTTTGAGGATTCCTATTTGAGACTGTGATTTATGTAGGAAATTTTAAATTATGTGAATTTAGATATTAATTCCTGTTAATAATGCTCACATTTCTATCTATATTCATGATTTCTTCCCAAAAGCTTAGATTTCTGTAATCTCTTCAAAATGTTCCTTTTACAGTTTTCTCTATATAAACCAATCTTATTTATCTGTAAAAACGATATTATTTTTCCAGTTCCTTAAATCTAAACTTTGGAGTCATCCTTGATTCTTAGCTTTTTGTCACAATCTACATCAACTCCCTCAGTGAATTGTGTAATTATTAACACGAAAGGCATTTAAAATGCCTCCAATGCTGCTCTTATTTCAGTTGTTAATTTTTAAAGTTCCTCTTTCTATTTGATTTTTTAAAAACTTATTTATGCATTTGGTAATCAGGGAGACAGTGAATTTCCATCCACTAGGTCAGTCTCCAAACATCTTTGATAGCCAGGATATTGCTGATTTGAATTTCTGACAGTCAAAACCTTTGGAAAGAGGACTTTTTAGAAGACTCTTCCAAATGTTAATTATAGATCTTTAAGTAACATATTTCTTAGTAGAATATTTCAACTATTACATGTTACATGAAAGTATTTTAAAAACCAAAACACACACATGCACACAAACACTCATGCTTTGTAAAGAATTTTATTTTGCTTTAAAATTTTATTTATTTTAGGGTGAATTACAGAAAATGTGGTTGCTGGAGAATTTACTTGGGAGAAGATCATAGTTGCTATTAGTAAATTGTGTTTTGTATGGGAGTGCATTTCTGGAAAAAGTGTTTCCTGTGGTCAACAAGAGCTAAAACATCACCAGTTCTACTTCAGTGTTTGTCCAAAGATCATCTTTCACTGTCAGTAGGCAGTTGTGTAAGGCCGCCAGCAAGCACACCAAACACCTGGGTGAAGGGAAAGGTTTATTGTTGGGTGGGGAAGCCTGATGGGCTGGGAGAGGGGGTGAGAGAGTTTAAGAAAGAGCACTTCCTATTAAACTTTTGTGGGGGGAGGAGGAGGCGGCAAGGAAGTGGGAGTAGCAAATTTAATATTAGGGTAGGGTGGAGCTGACACCAGTGGTTGGGCCATGGGGCTTAGGAAAAAGACTACTGTGCAATGTGGCGATAGGGGCCAGGGCCTAAGATGGTGTTCAAGGCATAGATGGCACCACAGATAAGACTGAGCCATTTTACTAATGAATGGTGGTGCTGGAAACAGATCTGACTAGCCTTGACACAGACTAATTCACATAAATAATGATCTTTTGTGCTTTGTTTTCATTGTTGGTTTTATTTTTGTTCTTCTATAAACAGCCTTTGTCATTCATGGATATAAATATTTAATTGATTTTAAGAATATTTGTGATTAAGTTTTTCAAAAGTTAAGACAGTACAATCAAAATAAATATACTGGGTTGGGCATTTGATATAGCAACTTATCCTGTATCAGAGTGTATCAGAATGCCTAGTTTCACCTCATTCTACTCTCCATTTCAGTTCCTGTTTGTTGCAGTCTGGGTGGCAGTGGGATGACCTAAGTACTTGGTCTCTGCTACCCATCTGGGAGACTCAGATTAAGTTCCTGGCTCCTGGCTTCTGCCTGACCTATCCTTGGCTTTTGTGAGCAACGTGGAGTAAATAGTTGGATGGGATAAGATCTCTCCCCCCACACACAGATTAATTAATAAATAAATAAATACTTTAAAAAACATGTTTTCTGCTGTCATTGTTATGAAACTATCTACTAATATGAGTGCCATAGTCGGTGGATGTTGGAAATTAAGGAACAGACCTTGGAATACAGTGGCTGAAGCTCATTGAAGACTGAGAAAAACTGGAGAACTGTCTTAAGGTGGCCAAATAGAAGTAATTGAAGGAGTGTTGAATTAGAAAGTGTTGTTGTACACAGCCCAATAAAATTCAAGTCACCATGGAAAATATTCAGTGGACTGGTGTGGCCATCAGTAACTAGATAGAATGAACTGATACCCTAAACCTTAAAGAAGTAGCGTGTTAAAATTGAGCACTGTAGACTATGGAGAACTTTCTCACTAAATATCAGTTTCCAAGCTTTGAATGTTATACATTCAATGCAAAATAGTAGAGTATTTTTATTTTCACATTGACACCTATACTGGTGTTTGAACAAATATCTGTGCACCAGGGCCTAATGTCTGTACTACAGTAGTCTGGATATAAACCCACAGATTATCAAAACCATTCATGGGGAGATATTTAAGGGGTGCCTCCTCTTTCATCTCAGCAAATAATTCCATAGGAATAGGACTTCTCTTAGACACAACTGAGGCTGCATATTTTTCAGCCTGCTTTCCTCAGAAAAAAATTGAAACAAAACCTGCAGATTTTGACTTCTACAGGTATGGTCAATGCTCATTCCTAGTCTCTTGTTCTTTTGTTTTAGGTTTGTGATGTAAAACAATATGTATTTTTAAAAATGATTCAAGTTTACAGTAAGTGCCAGATTTTGGTACTAATATTTGAAATCCTAAATGTGAAAAGTTTAAGGGTCTGAAATTAGCTGCAATGACTTTCTTATATTATTGATTCTTTTCTAATCACATACTTATTAATACTTTTGGAAACTATTCTCTGTTCTTACCCCTCCCAATATACATACCCAAAGTTATATATCATTCATATCTGGTAGAAGATAGATATATATCATATCTACATTAGATTTATCAGAAAAATTTTGCTTTATTATTTTCTTAGTTATGGTATCTTAATTTCACTTTCTATTGCACAAGACAGCTGTTATGTCAGAGGAGAATTCAGAGAGCCCAAAAAGAAAATACCCTCATTTGTATAACAATGATTCTGGTAATCTATATGAATTTTCAATGGAAACATCTAGTTACAAGTTGTTAGGGCAGAAGAGACCAAACACAACTGGCAAGATGAAAAAGTAGAAGCAATCATAAAGAAAATTATTTTTTAGTGAGAGGGAAAATGTGGAATTTCATGCAAGGACTTGAGCTGGGTATAGAAGAGTTCTAATGCCAGCAGATTGGGAAGAGTGTAATCACAAACCTCATCTAGTTTTTGCACATTGTCCTGTGGAAAAAAGGATTGAGCTACAAAACATACACTTGAATTTCCTGAACTTCCAGTTCAAGATTATCTCTGGGGAATCCAGTTACTAAATATTCCGTTGTTTTAAGTTTACATAATAGGTGCATAATATCAGTAAGTGTCAGGTGAATGAAGACAAGTAAGGAAAGTTACTGAAAAAAACCAATGGGTAGAAAAATACTTACGTACATTTTCTTTTTCTTATTTTTGTTGATGCTTGAAATGTAGTTCATATAATTTTGCTTTTGACTTTCTATCCAATATCATCATAACCTTTCCAGGTGCTTTTCTGTTCATAATACTGATTAGTTGTGATCTCTGGCCTCATTACTGAACATTCTGGTCTATTTAATCACATTAGCTACTTATTTAGCATGTAAACTTCACCTAGGAGATTTTAAAAGAGAGTATAAATTGAAATTCATCGTTGCTTTTTGTGTTAATTTTTGTCTGCTTCAAATTTAGGGGATATATTCTATTTAATTTAGTTTTGCAATTATATGTGATATTATTTTGCTCTAAGAAGTCTTTTTTGGTGCATTTAAATCATAGGTTTTAATTATTTTTTTCTTTAAAATCAGTGTTTTTAACTTTTAGCATTTTAAAAATCCACAGTAAATTAAAAGCTATCATACTTAAATTATGGGTTATAAAATTAAATGGGAGTCACAAAAATAAACGTAGAATCGCATGTCTAAACTTTTAAAAAACATAAAAATTCCTTACATATTTATGTAATGTGTTTTTATTGATCTTATGTCACTATCAATGCCTTATTAGTATGTCCTTCATTATTTATTTATTTATTTATTCATTTATTTATAAATGTAAATGGTTTATTAGTCTATTTCCTTTCCCAGCCTGAGACTCCGGTCTTGTACATCAGCTTAACTTCCTAGCAAAACGTAGCTACTAGGCATCCAGAAGGAAAAAAAGCATAGCCAGTCCACTAGAGAGTTAATTATTTTACCTTTAACCTCACCCCTGGGGAGAGAGAACCAGCCCCAGAGAGGATATTGGCCATGCAGCAAATTCCTGCTTCTGCAAACTTCAGGCAGTCTTTGATGAGGTGTCTGTTTGTCCTTCATTATTTAATAACTCTCTCCCCACTCCTCATTGTATTTTGAGTCTCAACAGGCACCTGGCTTGTGTCCATATCCTCTAAAATTTACAGACAAATATCACATCAATCCATTCTTAAAATTTAAATTCAAATAGCAATGAACTCTTGCTGAATGAAATTAATCTCATAAAAACAGTTAAATTAGAATAGCCCCACTTTTCCACTGTGGGTGTATTCTACAACCCCAAGTAAATGCTTGAAGCCATGGATAGTACCAAACCCCATCATTAGTATGTTTTTCTCATATACATTTTTTGTTATATAAAGTTTAATTTATATATTAGGCACAGTAAGATATTAGCAAAATAACTACTAATAAAATAGAGCAATTGTAGTAAGATATTTAGTAAAAAACATGTAAATTTGATCATACTTTCAAAATATTTTATTAGACTTCCATCTTTTCACTTTAATGAAGCCTTTCTGAATTGCCAGAATCCCATTGTTCAGCTCTAGGGCCATTATTAAGTAAAATAAACAGAAGCAATTATACTATGACAGTTTATCTTTTTTTTTTATTTTTTATTTTTTTTTATTTTTTGACAGTCAGAGTAGATAGTGAGAGAGAGAGCAGAGAGAAAGGTCTTCCTTTGCCGTTGGTTCACCCTCCAATGGCCGCCACGGCCAGTGAACTGATCCGAAGCCAGGAGCCAGGTGTTTCTCCTGGTCTCCCTTGGGGTGCAGGGCCCAAGCACTTGGCCCATCCTCCACTGCACTCCCGGGCCACAGGAGAGAGCTGGCCTGGAAGAGGGGCAACCGGGACAGCATCCAGCGCCTCGACCGGGACTAGAACCCAGTGTGCCGGTGGTGCAAGGCGGAGGATTAGCCTGTTGAGCCACGGCGCCAGCCTGACAGTTTATCTAATAACCAAAATTGCTATTAAGGGTACAGAGTAGGTAAGTGTGAACACACCAGACAAAGGTATGAATTACATCCAGTTTGGTACTGACTAGAGAGGTGTGAGATTTTTATCATATTATTTGAAATGGCATGCAATTTATAACTTATATATATAAAGATAAGAAACACAGCTTCAGTGAGCCACTGGAAAATAGAAATAATCAATTTGTTTAAGCTAACATCTAACATACATATTTGACAACGTTGGCAGAAACTGAAGTTGCTAATTAACTTTCATCTGCTTGTTTAAATTTTATCATTATAAAAGTTGAATGTGTAATGTTGCAGGATGTAATAAAAGAATTCAATGTTGATAACTTATAGTTGCTACTGTGGTTTTCAAACACTGGATCAAGATAAAAGGAAAGAGGAATACTGTAACTGGAATTATAAATTCAATTTATTTGTGATGCATCATGAGAAAAGCCATGGCAAAGAACATCTACAGTGTCAACACAGAAATGTCTAGAAGCTCATAAAAGTGTGAGTGAACATGTAGGACATACAAAGCATGATTATTCATCTTGATGAAGGCACTTCAGAGTTAACCGTTGCCTAACACAGCACCACACATTTGAGAGACAAGAATGTTATGGCAGACACTAGTATCACTAGCAGCTATTTTTTGTTTGATGAAGAAAATAGTTAATTAACTGTTCAAGATATAACATAAAATTCCTTCTAGTTTGCATTTGAAAAGATATATTTCCTTGAGCAATGTTGCTGTAAGAATTAATATATGCTATTACTTTATATTTTATAATAAATATTAATGTATGTTCAATTTATTTAATTTATTATTCAATAAGGACATGGTTTAACTTTGATAACAGCTGTTATAAAGAGCAATGAAAACAATCATATATTTAAGATGTTCAAGCCACACACTATTGATCCTCGAATCTGAAGAAAGTAACTGTGATACATCTTTTTGAAACAACATATAAGTTTTTACAGATGACACAGGACAGTGTTATACCTATCTTTCTATTATTTTTCTGTATTGACACCATAAAAAATTGAAGAAGAAAAGTGAGGAAGAATTCTATTTAATTTTTTCATAAATGTTGATCTGATGTTGCTTTGTAGTGCTTCAATATGGCTTCCCTCTGTATCAACAGTAATTCTCAGAGCCCTAAACACATCTTCCTAGCAATCATATATGGAAACCAATTAAATGCCACTGTTTCCTGTGCTTAAGGAAGACTAATTGCTCCTAGAGAATTTCACTCCCTAGTCCTCTGTCTCCTTATTCACAGAGAATGGAAGCTATTCTATAATATAGATTTTATATTTGAGTATTACTGTGATACTTTACTGTTTTTTGTTCTGTTAACACAATCTAGTTATCTTTTAACTGTGAGACGGTATTCTGCTGGGCTGATCTGGAATAGTATGGATACCAGATGATCTCTAGGGCCTAAGTAAATAAAAGTCTAGGTTTTCTCCTTGTTTAAAAAAATTATTTATGGTGGAGTAAGGGGGTGGGGAATGGGAGGTGAGGCAGAGCATAAGGTCTTTCATCCACTGGTTCACTCTCCAAATACCCACAACAGCTGTAGCTGGATCAAAGCAAAACCAGGAGCCAGGAACCATATGATTTCTTTCATATGGCAGGGCCCCAAGTACTTGAGTCATCTTTTTCTGCCTTCCCAGGTGCGTTATCAGGTATGTTGGGTTGGAAGCCGAGTAGCCAGACTAGTACTTGAGTTTCAGTATGGGGTGTGGGAGCCCCAAGGCTACTAACCCTGCTGTGCCAACTGCCAGCCCCTAGAGTCATTGATTACATCATCTTAAAAATTTCTCCTTTTCTATTCTTTTCTTATTAAGATTTATTTGTTCACTTGAAAGAATTACAGAGAAAGAGGGAAACACAGAAAGAGAAAAAGAAAGAGAGATAGAAAGAAAGAGAGAGAGAGAGAGAATGAATCTTCCATCTGTTGGTTCATTCTCCAGATGGCTGAAACAGCCAGAGCTAGGCCAGGCCTAAACCAGCAGCCAGGAGCCAGGAGCTTCACCCACATCTCCCATGTGGTACCAGGGCTCAAATCTTGGGCCATCTTTTGCTCCTTTTCTCAGGTCATTAGCAGGGAGCTGGACCAGAAGTAGAGCAGCTGGGGCACTAACTGGCACCCACATGGAATGCTGGCATTGTAGGAGGTGGCTTTACTCATGATGCCATAACACCTGCCCCTTGTCTATTCTTAATGTATTTTGAGATTAACTTCTGAAAAATCTTACTTAATAGGTTTTTGAAAAAATTCTATTAAAATTGTATAATTAATAATTGATAACATGAATAAATAAGAAATCACTTGTTACATTTTAATGAGGTCTAAAAACCTTATTTTTTCATGTAAGGAGTTTGACCCCTTCTGCTTTTTGCTAACAACAGGTAAAATAATGAACAGACTTAAAAATCAACTCTTTTTGAACCCTTAAGGGAGATGAGGACACAGATTAAAGCACTGCCCAAACTGTGAGAGACAGAGATACAGAGAGTTGTAGCTTAGGGGAGCTGAGACTAATAACTGGGAACCTCTGTGGAAATCAGGATTGGGATAGGAACATCTTAACTTTGATTAATTGTTAGAAGTCCAGTATGGACAAATTTGAAAGTCAAAAACTCAAGGAAGACTTGGTCATAATAAGTCTCTCACTTGTAAGTGTTACTTTAAGGAGTTTGTCTAGTATCTCACAATAAATATCAGGGAAATAATACTGCATGTTCTCAGCAAGGGAGGAGGAAAGAAAACATTTTTCAATATATTGGAGTATTCTGTCCTTAACAAAATCCATTCTAAGGAAAATTGGTTAACTAGCACCTATCTTGAAGCAATATTTTAGAACCTAACTCTCTTGGGGAACAACAGAAAGATTCTACCCCAGCCCATTTTAGAAACCCTATTCTAGCTGAGTGGAGAGATACTGGGAAGCACTAATGCATTCCACAGCATAGAGACACAGGCTCCCTAAAACGCTGAGATACAGTTATAGGTATAGAGAATGCTCTCCTTCTCCTATGTTTTACCATCACATTACTAAAGCCCTGTCTACAGCAGTTTCTTTTACCTATAGTAACAAAGGTAGCAGGTAAGACCAGATGATTATAAAGAACCAAAAAAAAAATATATATATATATAGAAAACATTGTAACAGAAATGAAAACTGCCTTTGTTGAGATTACTATTAGAAAAAAAAAACTAAGCACAGAATCTCTGAGCTTTCTCTCAATTTTGCTGAATTTAAAACTGCTCTAAAAATTTGAAAAAAGAAAATTGTACAATGTATAACTGATAATTTGCTAATATGAACAATTCATATACCATTTATATAATTTAATAACACCCCCAAATTCTCATTTTTATAAGGCTTAAATGATAATTTAGTATTGTACCAAGAAAGATTAAGGTATTTAAAAATAATATCAGAACTCTTAATATGCTTTTATTTGGCAAAACTCAAAGAAGAGCTGCAGTTTGCTCAATTGTTTAGCGTTATTTTAAAACATGCAAATTTCATCAACCAACTAATATCACCCAGAATACCCATACCAGGCTGAAGCTAAGAGCCAGACATTTCACTGGGTCTCCTTTGTGGGTGGAAGGGACCCAAACACTTGGAGGGACACTGCTTTCCCCAGGCCATTAGCAGGCAGCTGGATGGGAAGTGCTGCAGTTGGCACATGCCGGATGCTGGCACCGCAGGTGGTAGCTTTACCTGCTATGCCACAACACTGGCCCATATGTGATTGTGATGATAGGAAAGTAGCATTGCTATGGAAACTTGATGTTTCACTAAATTGTCCATATTTACTTTCTGGCTGTTTTTTTCCTGATACTTTTTGTGTTAATATAATATTAACACAAAGAGAACAAATTCAATGTAGTTCATAGAAACAATTTTAACAATGTAATGATAAGGTTTCTTCCCTCCATCCTTCCTTCCTCCGTCCCTCCCTCTCTCCCTTCCTCCCTCTGTCCTTCTTTGCCTCTTTCCTTTTTAGTTTTTGGAATTACATTTTAATTAACATTACAGAAGTAAAAAGTAAAAAGTAAAAAAAAAAATCAGAACTAGTTCAGTAGGAAAAAAAGACATTCAAACCATACTAGTGTATCATTCTTAACCATTGGATTGACAAAAGTATAAAGTAAAATAAAGTTTTCAAAGCTCTATTTGCTATAATACTGACACACACAGGTGTTCTGGGACTGAGCTGTGGCACAGTGGGTTAAGCCGCTGCCCACAGTGCCGTCATCCCATGTTCAAGTCCTGGCTGCTCTATTTCTGATCCAGCTCTCTGCTATGGCCTGGAAAAGCAGTGGAGGATGGCTCAAGTCCTTGGGCCCTTTGCACTCTCCTGGAAGACCTGGAAGAAGTTCCTGGCTCCTGGTTTCAGATTGGCGTAGCTCTGGCTGTTGCAGCCATTTGGAGAGTGAACCAGTGGATGGAGGACCTCTCCCTCTCTCTGCCTCAGCCTCTTTGTAACTCTGCCTTTCAAGTAAATAAACAAATCTTTAAAAAAATAGATATTAAGACCAAAGATTCATGATATATAGTGTGAATATAATAGTCCAGACTCAATTACCTTGAACTGAGTGGATCTGAAAATCCCTACATATTATTTTCATGCGATCATCTGACAGATGTGTGAAATATGCATTTATTTATCTTTAAAAAATTCAAACTTTTATCATATTCCACCAAAATGGAATAGATCAGGTAATTATTCTTGTTCCTTTTCTTTCTTGTGAGACACATGGAGATTCGGAGCATGAAGTGTTTTTAAACATCCAAATCCCTCATTGTATCTGTAGGCAAAACTGATACAGAATGTTGAAGTTTGGTCTCTTTTAGATTTCATTCACTATTCTGATTAAATACTTCTGTTTATCAAGCACATTGCAGGTGATTGGGAAGGAAAGATATTAAT
Source organism: Sylvilagus floridanus (assembly GCA_949820135.1). Taxonomy (NCBI): domain Eukaryota; kingdom Metazoa; phylum Chordata; class Mammalia; order Lagomorpha; family Leporidae; genus Sylvilagus; species Sylvilagus floridanus. The sequence goes on along the minus strand of OX463242.1, from coordinate 28,212,106 downwards.
AAAATATGTTAGGACCAAACATTTCCATCCCAAGCTCTGATTTATTATTTTGAGGATTACATTTCTCTAGTACAAATTTGTATATATAAATTGATTTATAAAACATTTTATCCTAACTGCATTTCAGATCATTTTCTTCAGGGCTCGGTATAAAGTATTTATTTAGAGGTAAGCAATGATTTTAATGTAGTGACTATGCGGGTTAGCTTGTTTTTAAAATTCTGCCTACACCATTAATTTGAAAACATTTACCAGTGCTCTCCCTTCAGGCATTTAACTTCATACGTTTCTTTCCCTTTTGACCTGCCTTGTAACTCAGAGAAATTATTTTGAAATAATTATTCCAACTGGACTTAGTGATCAGTACATCAGCAGACTTGTATGTCTTGGGAGTAAAATCAGCAAATTAAAGGGGCGTTTTTTGAAGAATAGGTCATTTAGGATACTTCAACTCCTGAACCTGCAAGCAAAACCATAACAGAGTGCTATTTTCCTAATGTCCTTGAGTATGCTAGAATAAAATCTTCTAAGTATTTTACACAAAGAGCTCTGTTCATAAGAAATTAGGTCAAACTATTAAATTCACCTCTGTTTGATGTAAAATAAAACTGCTTATTACAGATCTAACAAAGCACTCAGTGTCCTATTAGGTTGCCTTCAAAGAATGTCCTAGATAACCTTAAGGCAATTTAAAACACAAACTAACTTCAATTCTTGTCTACTGTAAGTTTCAAGCATATTAGAATACATTTGAAAATGCAGACTTGCAAAAACAGTCATTTCTTGCTGATCATATGCTTCTTTTCAACTTGTCATCTTGTGCTTTAATTTCTCTGTTTCATATACTGCAGCAGTAGATCATCAAGATGATTAAAGGTAAAATAAGAGAATTAGGCTAATTAACATTAAATTCAGGAGGCTTTGAAAGATAAATAGGTATGCATGAAGCATCATTTCCTATTTGTATGAAATAAACTTCTATCTCTCTTATCTCCTCTTTTCCCTCTCAGTGTCTTATAATTAGTAGCTCACTTCAAGTGAAACTGTATTTCCACTTTTCATTTGCTAACGTGATGAAAGGAAGTAACTTTAACCCCCAATTCAGGCCTAAATTCTTGTGAATAATAGAAAATATTTCTTCAGTTATCACAGGTAAATTACTTATGGAATATTTGCACCACAACAAAGTCACTGCAGGGTAGGTGGAGGCCTCTTTCGGGAACCATGCTCTGGCTTTCTTTGTCTATGAAAAGTGTAGATTTTGTAAGGAAACTGGGAGGCTTTTATGCTAATCCCTAACAAGACAACAGGAAGAAACTCATATATTTTTTGAGAATTACCTGAAATACATTAATCAATCTTCCTTCTTTTTAGATATACCTGCTCTTATAATATTTTTGAGCATGATCTCTATTAAAATAATTTTGTAAACCAATTTTTCATATGTGAAATATCAGAGTAGCCATAATGTCTAATCCTTATGCATTTTCTGTCTTTCTCCTTTTATTATATAAAATATTTTTTTATTTTCTGGAGTCTGAGGCATTATTTTCAAGTGGATGCTCAGTTCTCTTTATGCTGTATGAAGTGGTTCTTTTAGTAAATTGTTCAAAATACTGTCCTATTTGGTTTCCAAATATTAACTTTATTTTATTTTCATTTGAATCTTTTTTTAAAGGTTTATATATTTATTTTTAAAACAGAGCTACAGAGAGAGAAAGAGAGAGAAAGAGAGAGGGAGAGAGAAGGAATCTTCCATCTCCTGGTACACTCCCCTGATGGCTGAAACGCCAGGACTGAAATAAGCCAAAGCCAGGAGCCAGGAGCCAGGAGCCAGGAGCTTCATTTATGCCTACAAAGTGGGTGGCAGGGGCTCAAACACTTGGGCCATCCTCTGTTGCTTTTCCCAGGTCATTAGCAGGGAGATGGCCCTGTAGTGGAGCAGTGAGGACATGAACCAACGCCCGTCGGAGGAATATCAGTGTCACAGGTGGCAGCTTTACCCACTATGCCACAACACCAGGTCCCATTTTCAATTTCTTTTACATAAATTCTCTTTCTACTTCGTACAGTTTATTCACAGCAATTTTAAAATCTGCATCTTGAACAGGGATGTACTTTATTTGGCTTCTTTCTTATATGCTACCAGCCTTGTTTAAAAACTGACTCAATTACCCAGTCTGCACCAATATGGCCAAGGTGGCAGGCTCCCCACCAGAAGTTTGACAATTTCAAAGGAAATTTGGTTGGCACCCGCCAAAGCTCTACAAAATAAGACTCGCAAACTTTGCCTCTCTGACTTGCACATCTTTTGCTTGGACCCTGCCTTGGAAGAGGCAGAAAGATGGTTGCCAATCACAGTATTAGCTGCTGATGGGGTGGTTCAGCTTTTAGCAGGAGAAAAGCTGTACTTGGAAGATTGACTTTTTAGAAAAACTTTTATCTACTGAACAAAATACAGAAGTCATGAAGGAAGGCAAGAAATTGCATTGAATAGTCATCTTTATAATATCCAAGTGACTGCTCAGTTGGAATACAAACACGTTTATCCTAAGAACTGTGTGGCAGGTAAGAGGTTTTTGTAGGGTGCCACTTGTTGGTGTACTGGCCTGCTTGATGTAGTGCTAATCAATAATGAGAGTTGATTAAACTTAGTTGAAACCTAAAAAAAAAAACTGACTCAATTAGTAATATTGTAAAAAAGAAAATCTACAAATAAAAAGTTAGATATTAGGTTTGTCTTCAATATAATCAGAACTGTCAGTGGGGTTCTACATGGCAATAGTTAGCTGGAACCCAGCGGTTCTTTCCTGAGACAAGACAGGCGTGAACACCCTTGAATACCACACTCTCCTCTTTCCTGTATATTCCTAGCTTAGGGAATCTATGAACTCATCAATTGTATGAGCTTTTCTCACTTTCTGCAAATGGAAAGAGTGGGCTGTACAATTTTTAAAATAATTTTTAAAAAAGCAAGTAATGTATTTCTGTCGCCTTGATGTGTATTTCTGTGAACTACGTTAAATCATGAACTAAGAAAGACCTGTATCAAAACTACAGTATTTGGATTGAAAACTGAAAACGTATTTATTCAGTTAAAAAATTACTGCTGCCAGGGCATGGGAAATTAATTATCATTATTATCTTGCCCTCATCCATTTATTCAAATCATGCATAAATTTTGAATTTTTAGTTATTTTATTGTAAAGACAGGAAGAAAGATAGATGATAGATAGATAGATAGATAGATAGATAGATAGATTCTACCCATCCATCTGCTGAATCACTCTCCCATCATCATCTGCCCACCACAGCCAGAGATGGGCTAGGCTAAGCTGGAAGTCAGGAACTCAACTTGTTCTCCCAGATGAGTAGCAGAAACTTAAGCAATTGAGTCATTATCTGCTGCCTGTTGGAATGTATTAGCAGGAAACTGGATAGGAAAGCAGAGCAGCCTAGCCCCAACCAGAGGTCTGATATGGGATGTGGGCATTCCAAGGAGCAACTTAACTCCTGTGCAAAGCACCCACTGCTCTTGCATCTTTTTCACAAAATATTTAATGGTCATCAATAGGGTGAGGTGCAAAAAATAAGAACCAATGAATAATTCTCTCCTTAATATCGATTTCAACCATTCTCATATTAATACCCACTTACCTATTGCTTCAATATACATCAGATGAGGTTGTCATCATCTAGTTTGTTTGAATTTATTTCTCCAAGATATGTGTTTTGTAAATTCAATTTGCCCTTTAATTCTTGTTATAATTTACATTTTATAGATATAGTATCTGGTCACATGTTTGAGTATGCACATGCGCATACACATACATGGACACACTCACACACACACACACACACACACACACACCACATTGGCATTTTCTGATTGAATAGCTAAAATTTGAGGACCATTAGGAGGTTTTAGGTTTCAGTGATTTCTGTATACCCCATTGACCCTTTGAAATACTATTAAAAAGAAATATAAGTGCTGATTCATAAGTTCACTTAGAGATGTGTACCACCTCCATCGGTGGCATCCTATTCAAGTTACTAGAATATTTCTCACTTCCTTAGTTTACCTGGGAGAAATTTGATAAAGAAACTTGTTCTCCTGTTCAAATAAAGAAGTAAGCAGAGCACTTTTTCCTCTTGACACCTTCAAATTAGGGTCATCAACTATGTTGTGGAATTTTCCATGGGACTTAGGTAACAGATGCCCTTTTAACATTTTTGGAACCAGAGTCTACACACACTTTTCTTCTTATAATCAAACAAATGATCACGGTAGCACCTCTCAACCTCCATCCACAAAGATTTAATAGCATGTCAGGATCAATTTAAATTTGCCAACATATGTGCTGTAAATAATTATTTTGCAACCACTTGGTAAATATTTGAAAAGGGCAAAAGAAAAATTTGAGAGGTTTATAATAGTAATTCTGCACTATACTTGATATTTAGGAGGATTTGTACCACGTAAATTGTGGTTGATCTGGGGGACAGGCTGTAGTGACACAATGAAGTTTCTCTTATAAAAGGTCTCCAAATTTCAGCTCAAATAAATTAATATGTATTTTAGTTTTAAAAATGTTGGCATTGGAGAAGATGTATAGAATTTTTGCTGTGTTCTATAAATGAGAAAATAAGATAGACATAACACCTACACTTATCATCACTTGTGGAGATCTGATAGCATCATGATGCAGCAATTTAACAAAGGATATGAAAAAAATTTCTTTAGAATATCAACATATCTTACAACTAAAACTTTAATGATTAAATAACATGTGAAAATTAAAACCACAATGGTTTACTATCAAAACAAGAGTATTCATATGATTTGGTCAAAATGAGTTAACAGGAAAATTAAAATGATGAGTGAAGGAAGACGTGTAATTAAACATCTACACACACATGCATAATGACTTATTTAGCAACTGACCTTTTGCTTACTGGAAATATCTTTCTAAAAAGATATATTGATTAGAACACTAAATGACTTCCAAGAAATAAAGTTATTTAGAATTTATCATATAACCAAGTAAGCTTTTCAGACAGTGCTTATGAAGGGCATTGTTCTCATTGAAATTTCCATTCATGACTCAAGTTGAAGCATAATGATTCATTTAGTTACCTTTGCATGCTTCTGCAGAACTTTTGCCTATAAATAATCTATTATTAACTTCATGAATCATGCCTTAGGCATGTTGCTTAAGTTACTCAAGTAATTATAAGCTTATGATAAGTCCTTTGTAAGCTAGAAGAAAAAACATTGAAAATGATAACTTTTTAAAATAAGATTTATTTATTTATTTATTTATTTGAGAGGTAGAGTAACAGAGAGAGGGAGAGACAGAGAGAAAGTGATCTGCATTTTGGCCTAGCTGGGCTGATCGGAAGCCAGGAGCCAGAAGCTTCTTCCGGGTCTCCCTCGTGGGTTCAGGGCCCAAAGCACTTGGGATACCTTTCACTGCTTTCCCAAGCCATTAGCAAGGAGCCAGCCTGGACATGGAGGAGCTAGGGCTCTTATTTTATTTTATTTTTGCATTTTTATAAAAGATAAAAATAGTATTTTAAACTGTACAGTCAAAAAAGCACACACTTCACTTGGCATCTCAAGCACTTTCAGCTTTCTGAGCCTGGTCTGTTTTGGCAGATTAATGCCATGTGATGGGAAGTAAGGTAATGCTAAAGGAAAGAATAGTTTACCAACCTTTAAAATTTGTTTATTTTTGTATTGCATTTACAGGGAAAAATTTTTAAACATGCAACTAGAGAGCAAAGTAATAGCTCAATAAACTAACATTTTAGGGAGATGTAGATGTAATAAATATATTAAGATATATGACCTATTCAAAAAAGTGTTGAAATAAAATTATTAAAGCTACAGTAGCAATCCTATTTATGGTTTTTAATATTATAATCTGTATCAGATAATTTTATTATGCTAAATAATAAATTTAAGTATACTCTCAGCAATAAAAATAGAAACTAAAAGGATATAAGAGTAACTCTCGGGCCAGTGCTGCGGCTCAATAGACTGATCCTCCGCCTGCGGCACCAGCACACCAGGTTCTAGTCCCGGTCGGGGTGCTGGATTCTGTCTCGGTTGCCCTTCTTCCAGTCCAGCTCTCTGCTGTGGCCCAGGAGTGCAGTGGAGGATGGCCCAAGTCACTGGGCCTTGCACCTGCATGAGAGACCAGGAAAAAGCACCTGGCTCCTGGCTTCGGCTCAGCACGGTGCGCCGGCCACAGTGCGCTGGCTGCAGTGGCCATTGGAGGGTGAACCAATGGCAAACGAAGACCTTTCTCTCTGTCTCTCTCACTGTCCACTCTGCCTGTTAAATAAATAAATAAATAAATAAATACAATAATAATAAATAAAAAATCATCTCTGTATGCAGCAATATATAATATATAACTAAACAAAAATATCCAATGCTTTCTTCTAAAATTTTGAAGTTTTGTGTTTTTTTTCACTATTTGAGAGGCAAAACATACAGAGTTTATCAGTTTCGTTGATTATAATTATATTAATAAGGCATACATTTTAGGTTAAATTGACACCATAAAAATACAAACCATTATTAATATTAACTATGAATACTTAAATTTAAATTTTCCCACACTCTAAATAACAAATGCTAAATATCATGCTAAAGAAAAAATTCCAGGCCGGCACCGCAGCTCACTAGGCTAATCCCCCACCTTGCAACGCTGGCACACCGGGTTCTAGTCCCGATCGAGGCGCTGGATTCTGTCCCGGTTGCCCCTCTTCCAGTCCAGCTCTCTGCTGTGGCCCAGGAGTGCAGTGGAGGATGGCCCAAGTGCTTGGGCCCTGCACCCACATGGGAGACCAGGATAATCACCTGGCTCCTGCCTTTGAATCAGCGTGGTGCGCTGGCCACAGCGCGCCGGCCATGGCAGCCATTGGAGGGTGAACCAACGGCAAAGGAAGACCTTTCTCTCTGTCTTTCTCTCTCACAGTCCACTCTGCCAGTCCAAAAAAAAAAAAAAAAAAAAGAAAGAAAAAAAAAATTTCAAAGAGTATGGTAAGTTTAACAAATATAATTTATTTGTAGATTATAAGTTGTATATACAGGTGTACTTTTTTCTTTGTGATTCAAGAAAATAATTGATTATAATAATTGATTATTTATAATTAAAAACTTATAGACAATGCAAATTATGCTTTTATTGATATACATTGAATATTTTTCTTTCATTATATTCTCATCTTTTTAAAAAATTTATTTTATTTAGTTGAAAGTAGAGTGACAGTAAAATAAATAGAGAGTGAGAGAAAGAGATCTTCCATCCTCTGGTTCACTCCCGAAATGCCTGTAACAGCCAGCTCTGAAATCAGGAGTCAATAACTACATCCAGGTCTCCCCCTACACTGGGGGCAGGGGCCCAAGTACTTGGTCCATCTTCTGCTGATCTCCCAGGCACATTAGCAGGGAGCTCAATCAGACAGAGTGGAAGTTATAATTGTATTAAATATTTGATTAAAGTTTTAAAGGAAAATGAAATCTTCCACTCTTTAATGTTATAAGGCATTTGCTCAGGCCCATTTTATCACAAATGCAGAAAAAGTAATCAATATATATGAATGATTCTTAGAAATTGTATAAGAACTAAAACATAATGCAAGTAAAAGTGGTGAACTAGTAATATAAAGAAAAAAAAAATGATGAGCTTGTGTGTGTTTGGCAGAAATGCATTGTTTTGGGATCCTATGAATCACCTCAGGCTGGTTTCGGGCTTCTATAGGGTGTGGCTTTGATGTATAAACACTTTATTATCTCTGTTTCACTAAATCCTATTCTAATTCTGCTAAGAAATGCACTGGAAGGGGCTGGTGTCATGATGTATTGGGTTACTCTGTCACCTACAACACCAACATCCCATATGGGTGCTCACTGAAGCCTTGCTGCTCCACTTCCAAACCATCTCTCTAGTAATGTGCCTGGGAAAGCAATGGAAGATAGCCCAAGTATTTAATCCCCTCCAGCCATGTGAGATACCTATCAAAAGCGCCTGGATCCTGGCGTCAGCCTGGCTCTACCCTGGCCATTCCTGCTAATCAGGGAGTGAAGCAGCAAGTGGAAGACCTCTGCAACTACGATTTTCAAATAAATCAATTGTAAAAAGAGAGAAATGCACTGGAACAAGATTGTTAAGTAAAAAGCAACTTTTCATACCTTTGGGAATTAAAGACATGGATATACAGGAGTAAGATATGACCAATTATAAATGGTATAAATGCATGGTACATACTATCAATATTGTCATTGTGCAATGACGATGCATACTTTCTTTGGAGAAATATTTTTGCGACAATCATTATAGATTCTAGTTAAAATATAAATATGTTGTCATTTTAATCTAAATTTGCATACCAGATTAGAAAATAAACTCCTGGTAAAATGATGAAGACAGCAATATGACTAGACTTTTAAAATATGGACTAATTAAAGCAAAGGGAATTTATTATTTTGAGTACCTACTGTATTCTTATGAAAAAGTCTGGAAGATTCTGGTCACAGTTTACTATATTAGCTTCTCATAAATACTCTTTGTCTTTCCTACATGGCATTTATACCCCAGAGTATTTGTATAGTGCATTGAGTCACAATCTTCATCCAGGCAAAGGCCGCGGCCTTTTCTACACTTCTGTCCATTATTATGAATCCTGAGTATTAGTACATTTTCTGGCATATGGCAAGAACTCCATAAGTGGTTAGTGTTTGAGTAATCTATTTCTATAGATTTAATGCTATTACAAACTCACTATATTAAACTCGCTGTAGTATAAGACTTCTACTTCTTGCACAATATTTTCATTCTCAAATTTATAGACACAGAAACTGGGAGAGTAAGCTTTGGAGGAGACATCTATTGTCAAAAACTCTGTATTTCTTTCCTATGTACAAGGAAACATGTGATACATTTTTTCTTTATTTTTATTTGAAAGGAAAAATGTCCCAAATACGCTTATTTAAAAATAAATCCTTTAACTCAATAAATTAAAAGAAAATTTTATGCCTTTGTTCCACGCCTTTTTGGGATGCTCCATATCATGCACAAAACTACTCACCAATCTCTTGGCAAGAACAAAAGCATCACAATCCACTTTAACATGATAAATAACACATGCCACTATTTCTAAATAACATTGCTAATGAAACATGCAATTAATATGTATAAATGCTTATAACAATTGACACATTAAATTACACTGAATCAGTCGTTTATTGTCAGTTTCGTTGAATGCACACACATGCACAAAACCATCAGCACTCTTACCTCTTACCATCAAACCTTGAAGTTAAGACTAAGTTTTGAAATATTATATGCTTATTTCCTAAAATATTTTGACTTAAATGTTTAATATGACCATGTTCAGGACCAGAATACCATTAAGATAGCTTATAAGAAATGGAAACTATTTTTATTACCTTAAAGGACAAACTGTTACGTGTATGTGATTTTATTCACTTCATTATAGTGTGCATTGGTGCATGCTGCTAAAATTAGTAAATAGGAAGAAAATCCTGCAAAACAGTATAATTTAATACCTAAAATTATTTACTGATTCAAAAAATTCATGACAAAGTATAATATTAAATAACTAAACCACTTTATATTAGTTTTAAAAATTGTTTAATTCAGGCCCTTTGAACGTTTTCATTTATGAGAGACTAATTTACATTAAATTACTAAAAAACCTTTTCACTGTACATTTTAATAAATGCACCTTATTTTGCTAAAAGGACAGTGTTGAAATTTATTTGCTACTTGCTCTGCACATACATATCTCATAAAAATGATGAAATAAATAATAATTTTAACATCTTCCTTTTACAATTGTAGTTTAATTTTCTATTGAAAAAATATACTAAGCTTCTGAATGTTTAGTGCTTCAGAAAGAATGCTGTGACCTTAGTTAGCAATTAGTTTTCTTTCTATGCTTCATAAAATTGAGAAGATTTACAAAGCAAGTGGAAATACTAACTTTTATAATGATGGTCCATATGGCACTCCATTTACTATATTTATGCTTAGCAGAGAGTGTAAAATTATAGTTCTTGCATTTTTTATAAAATGAGGTTACTGCTTCTATCATGCTTACAAATTAGTAAGACTGGAATAACAAAAAATTACATATTACATATAAAATAGATTCTGCTGAAACTAACATTTTCCCAAGGTACTTTGAATTATAAATAAGCTCTGTAATGCTTATAAACATGAAATGTTAGTTTTATAAAAAATGTCCAGATGAAATTCATGACGCATGAGTTTGACTTGGAAAGTATTTTTCTCCTATCAAAATGTGACCTTGAAGTACAGAGAGAGTGTTGCTTCTGAACTTCTGGTCACTATGGGTCTCTACAATTGAGTATATTCCACTTGGAACAATTTAATGGTGATTAGTGATAGCTTAGTCCATAATTCATCATAATTGGTTTATACCTATATGAACTAAATTTTAATCATCCTGGTGACATGTAGAAGCAGTGACATACTACAAATGTGGCAGGGAAGCTAATAAATGATAAATTATACTGCAGAATTTCATAGTTATGTTGTTACTGTTCAATTTTAATTTTCTGAATAAATAATACTTTTGACTAATTATCATACAAAACTGCATATGATATTTTCTAACATATATTGTGTTCCCATTTTTATTTCCCTACTTTGATTGATGGTCCCACCAATCTGACATCAAATCAATGATCAATACCTGAGTATAATGTTGGAGGTCATTTTTCCCCTTTCATTCCTTCTATTACCAATATCCAATTTTGGAGAACAGTCATAATTTCTGTCAGATTACTTTTAAATTATTTCCAAATATTCTAATAGCAGATAACTTAAAAAAATCTGTTATTTTACTGCCAGGTAATTTACATCTTAATATTGATTCTTTATATGTTCTGTATATATTGAATTTCAGAGTAATCTTTTTTTATGGCTTAATGCTTATGTGATTCTGCATTTTTTACTTGGTATGCTTTAATATTATGAGAATGCAGTTGTTAGCTTAAAGTAATTAAAGAATGAGCATTTGGTGCAGTGCTGAAGCCATCACTTGAGACACTCATTTGTCCGACATGGGATCTAATCCCAGTTCCGCTTCTGTATCCAGCATCCTATGAATTAGTACCCTAGGGGGCAGCAGGTGATGGCTCAAGAACTTGAGTCCCTGTCAACCATGTGGGAGACCCAGATTGAGTTTGGGCTACTGGCTTCTGTCTGACACCTTCCAGCTTCTTCAGCCATTTGAGAACAAAACATCAGATGGAAGAGCTATCCCTGTCTAACTTTCTAATTACAAATGAAAGTAAATGAATACTAAATTCAATATATTTCACAGATATAATTCTAGGTTCATAATAATATTACCTTCCTCCATCCATCCATCTCCTTCTTTCCCTCCCACTTTCTTTCTTTTTTCTTTCTTTGTCTCTCTCTCTCTTTTCTTTTTGAGATAGCATATTTTTAATTTACATTACAGTCAAGAGCTTAATGCTCCACTTAATAAACACTTCAACGTGTAAGAAGTAAAAAGACCCCAGTTTGACATGTGTTCTTAATGTCACTAAATTCAGAAGTAATCAAGGGGTAAACAAAGAAGGCTCGGTCCAACCATCCTGTAACCTGTGGATCTTAATTTAAATGTTATGGTTACAGGATAAACAGATGACAAAAATTCATCTAGCCATAAATACTTATAATAAATTGTTAAATAAACTTAACAAATGTAGTAAAGAAGAAAGAGTAATGAGCACGCACCTTTAGGTTAAATAATTAGGTCTAGCTTCTTGGAGAAGCACTCTGTACTAAGCCCTGTAAAATGGAGGAGGAATCCACCAGGAAAATGTACAGAAACAATTTTTCAGGCAAAAAAAAAAAAAAACACCAAAACACTGGGGATGGAAAGAATAGAGTTTGGTTGGAATGGAATATAAGATCCTTGTGGTTGATGAGGTAAGATGGGTGGGAATGTCATAGAAAAAGAAGCAGATGAAGGACCTTGGGAATAATTTGTATTCTTCCTTAATGGCAATAGTGAGACTATGCATTTTATTATAATTATGATAGGAAGCCCTTGGAACATTTTAAGCAAACAAATATTACATTTGGTCACATAAAATTCACTTGTTACCTTTCATGCATGCCTGCATGCCAAAGAGGACCAGCATAATTAAATGATTCGGGAGAGCAATGATAGACGATGTTGTTGATAGTATATAAAGGAGAGAGGGAGCCAGCCTTGTTGTAAAGAGAGTAAAGCTGCTGTTTGTGATGCTGTCATCCCTTATAGATGCCAGTTCAAGTCCTGGCTGCTCCACTTCCAATCCAGCTCTCTGCTTATGTGCCTGGGAAAACAGCAGAAGATGGCCCAAGTACTTGGGCCCCTGCACCCTCATGGGTGACCCAGATGAAGTTTCTGGTTTCTGATTTCAGTCTTGCCCAGTCCAGCTGTTGCAGCCATTGGGGAAGTGACCCAGTGGATGGAAGATACCTCTTTCTCTCTGTCTCATCTCTTCTTCTCTGTTACTGTGACTGTCAAATAAATAAATATTTTTAATAAAAGAAAATTACATATCTTCTCATCTCAAAGTTGGGTAAGGCTGGCTGGATAAGATATTTTATAAATATTCAAGTAGTCATCAGTTGAGTGAAAACTTTTGTTTTGGTGTTGATCTACCCACAGTTCAATTTTATTTATGAAAACTGACATAATCGAATTAACACTATAACTAGTACTCAAACAGTACTTTATACTTTGTGTTTCTCTGTGGGTGCAAACTGTTGAACTCTTTACTTAATATACACTAAATTGATCTTCTGTATATAAAGATAATTGAAAATGAATCTTGGCTGGCACTGTGGCTCTTAAGCTTATCCTCCGCCTGTGGCGCCGGTGCTCCGGGTTCTAGTCCCGGTTGGAGCACTGGTTCTGTCCGGGCTGCTCCTTTTCTAGTCCAGCTCTGCTGTGGCCTGGGAGTGCAGTGGAGGATGGCCCAAGTGCTTGGGCCCTGCACCTGCATGGGAGACCAGGAGGAAGCAACTGGCTCCTGGCTTTGGACTGGTGCAGTGCACTGCACATAGCGGCCATTTGGGGGGGGTGAAGCAATGGAAGGAAGACTTTTCTGTCTGTTTGTCTCTCTCACTGTCTAACTCTGCCTGTCCAAAAAAAAAAAAAAAAAGAAAGAAAAAAAGAAAAAGAAAATGAATCTTGATATGAATAGGATGGGCAAGGGAGTGGGAGATGGTATGGTTGCTGGGAGGGAGGCTATGGGGGCGGGGAGCTGCTATAATCCAAAAGTTGTACTTCGGAAATTTATATTTATTAAATAAAAGCTAAAAAAAGAAAATTGACACAATCATTTGGTATATATATATATATATATATATAAAACTATGCCAGTTTTAATCGCAAAAGCTCTTAATTTTACTGCCTTTGTTATAAACTCCAAGTTTAGAATGTCGTCATAGTGCACCCTCAATCTCAAGCAAAAGTAAACCTTTATAAACGGAATTCTCTTTTCTAGTTATATAGGAAATATATTTACGAATTGTACTTTCCAGAGTAATTCAGTAGATTTCATGTTATTTTGGTGTGCACATAAATATCTCTTAATCCAAATCCACTGTTTTGAGTTAACATACTCACAACATGATAAATCCATTTTGAAATCTTTTACTGCATTTATTTTTGGGTACTACATCACAAGTATCATTTAATAACAACAATGGTGCTGACCTTTAGATCTAATTCAAATATATTAAATTTAAGACTAAGAAGCAAAGTAAGTTTGAAAATAGAGAAAATTTCAAGTATTTTAACTTAAAAAGTATTCTACACTTTTCATTTTTGTAAGTTGCAAATATTAGCTTTGCTTTCACATAACAATGTACTATCATTTTGTAATGCTAGCAGAAATGATTAAATACAAAATGTAAATGTAATCAGTTATAAAGTCATCTGAAGACTCATCATCCAGGATATAAATTATAGGCTTTCCAGGGTTGCTGAAAACTTAATAGCCTTTATTTCTAGAATGCATACTATGTTGAATGTGTGATGTTTCACATGGCTTAATGAGAATTCAAATTAGCCTATTTCTTTTTTTAAAAAACAGATTTATTTATTTATTTGAAAGGCAGAGTTACATAGAGAGAGAAGGAGAGGCAGAGAGAGAATATGTCTTCCATCCTCTGGTTTACTCCCCAATGGCCGCAATGGCCAGAGCTGTGCCAGGAGATTCTTTAGGGTCTCCCACATGAGTGCAGGGGCCCAAGGACTTGGGCCATCTTCCACTGCTTTCCAAGGCCATAACAGATAGCTGGATCTGAAGTGGAGCAGCCAGGACTCAACCGGTGCCCATATGGGATGCTGGCAATGCAGGTAGTGGCTTTACTTGCTATGCCACAGTGCAGGCACCCAAATTATCCTATTTCTAAATGGAAGATATTACTTCTTACTAAGTCAACTATGATAAAACCCACTCCTGTAGCCGAATTTTTACATAAATCCATTCCTTGTCAAATTTTCATATTGTCTCAATTGGCGCAACATAGCCTTTAATGAAATGTATATGGTCTCTTCCAGTCTATAAATGGATTAGATCATTCATATATAGATATATCCTGTGCATTTCATTTTCATGTATTATAATGTCAGAGTGACCAGACTCATCAATATGAATCACATGATCATTTCTAAACTCGAAACTCCTTTGGAAGAAAAGAGGGCTTTTCAGAAACTTTGGTTTTTACTTATATAAGCTCTAAACAGATATTATTGATAGCAGTATAATATACCACCCTTTCTTCTCTGGTTGTCAGGAACCGTGAAAGAGATGTAACTTGAAAGACTGGGCTGATTGATTCTTATATTCAGTTCATGAAGACCATCTTTTTCACTGCTTGAACTATCTGTCAATGCCAGCAAGAAATGTGAAAAAATGAAAAGAACATTAAAACATATTCACAAAGTTTGAAAATAAATTAATTTTAAATTCTAATTTTTGAAAAACTCAATGGGTTAAGGCTTGAGTTTTATATAATTGACGTTGTATAAAACTAATATATTTGTATAAATTAAATTTTTGATTCTCAGCATCAGTTTACAATATGAAAATGAAGTGTGTGGTCTGAGCACTTCTATTTAAATAACTTGAACATTTGTCTATCATGCTACTGCAAGCTATTTTAATATATTTGGATGAAATAACTCAGGCCAAAATCTGATGTTCAGAGTGATACTAGACAGGAAAAATGGTTAATAATGACACCTCATGAAACTTAAAAAGTAATGGTCATTATGCGATTGGAGAAGAATTCCATCAAGGATGATATATGTTGGCAGAGGAACCTAAAACAAGAATCATGATACATTCTGCAAAGCAAATGTTTCAAGATGTAATCTGGACTGAATTAGGATGGAAAAAGTTAACATGATAGGCATTTCAATCACTGTATGTTTCAGTAAGCTAAAAGGGATGGAGAAATGTTAAAAATCTTCCTGTAAAGAGAGATGCAGAAGAGCAATTGTGACAAAGCCATATTCTTTAAAAACTGCAATTTATTACATTAGAGAGAGGTCTTCCATCCACTGGTTCATTCCCCAATTGTCCACAACAATTGGAGCTGTGCCAGTCTGAAGCCAGAAACCAGGAGTTTCTTCCTGGTCTCCCACATGAGTGCAGGGCCCCAACCTGCACTCATGTGGGACCATCTTCTCCTGCTTTCCCAGGCCATAACAGAGAGCTAGATTGGAAGTAGAGCAGCCAGCACTCAAACTGGTGCCATATGTGATGCTGGTACTGCAGGCAGCAGCTATACCTACTACCCCATGGCACTGGCCCCTGAATTTACTTTCATAGTAGGTTTCTAATGTCACCTGTCTCCAGGTTGCTGCCTACAATGAAGTGTGTGATAAACAGCTTGTTTTGTAAACTAGAACTCATATGTGTTTCTTGTGTAAAATGATAACACATTTCCCTTTGATTTAGTATAAATCCAAAATTCTTACCAAACTTGCAGGTGTTGTATGGCATTTAACTTTTCCTATATCACTAGCCTTATTATTCAATACCTATTCCTTTCCATCTCAACAGGTTTGTCCAAATGTCATGATTTTTTTTTTTTTTAGAAATGTTATATTGTGTTCCGTTCGTGAGTTTTGCATACAAACTTCCTTCTGCCTAAAATCGTATTCCTGAAGTCTATGCTTAGCTAATATCAACTGAGGCCTTTGGGCTCAGTGGTACTCAAGATCTGTTTTATATGGCTTCATAAAATTTTAGGAATCTGCTTCATGGCTGCTATCGTCACTGCTTCAGCATTATTTTTTTCACAAGTACTGCTGATTGAGGGTAGAGACTTGCCATGACTATCCTATGCCTATCCTAATAGTCCATGGACTATATCAGTGACCAGTATATTGGTTTAACACATTTCTTGGTTAAAGAAATGCACACATGATATAAAACTATGCATTGTCAGCATGAAATGTCACATGTTTAAATCTTTCCTTGCTTCTAGTAGGTGTCACAATCCAAATGGGATATTAAATATTGCTTATCTGTCATTATATTCATGCTTCCGACCAACAGCTATCACTTTTTTTAATTTCTTCCTAAGGTCTTTTGAAACCTCTGCCATTTAACCATACAGACTTTAGTATTGTCGTCTATTGACCACCTTTGGACAGACTGTGATTTATTATGATTTCAGTACATGGGCTACATTTCACCTCTGTATTGTGATTCCCAGTGCTTTTTAGGCTTATTTATGTCTATCTTTCTGAGCAAAGTGTTACACACATTTTTGCCCTTTCTCATCTCTTGCCCAGCTTGAATCCTATGATGTGTATCATTTTCACCCTTAGACAAATTTCCTGAAATCACTACTAGTTTTTCTATTGGTTAAATCTCAATGCTTAATAAATGTGTTCTAATTATTTAGGTAGCTTAATGAAAAATAAAAAAAATTGTAACTGAAAAATATTTTGTAACTCAGAATTTGTCACATGATGGCATTTATAGAAAGTTTACTTAATACATTGAAACAAAATGAATGAGAAGATAAGTTCATTTTGGTGCAAAAACTTTCTGAGATGCATGCATAGTTTTCTCATAACACAAATTTTCCATGAATGTTTTGAAGAGCCCTCATATTTATCAGGCAAAACAGTGAATCTTTATAATATCCCTTTGAAGTAATTATGTTTATTACTATATTCAACGGAATTATACATGTTCTTTCATCTCTCTTCTTGTGTTCATTTATTTATTCCTGCCTGGAAGCGATGGTTTGTTAATATTGCTTTATCATGTGGAAATCCTGAATATTATCTCTGCTGTATTACTCTCAGAAGATGTCTATGGCTCATCTTTCCATGACCAAACTAAAGCCAGGTGATGGAACTCTCTTACCCTCCTGCCACCATCTCACTCCAGCAACCCTGCAGAGACTTTCAATCCTCACAGTGGCAGAATTACCTCTGGGCTGTCCAGGAAAAAATCTCTTACCATATGTTCTGCAACCCACCCACTTCTCTTCATACAACTGTCCTTCCAGGATAGTATGCAATTGTTCATTCCCTTTCCATTTATATAGTTGAGTTTTTCCAGCTCACTGTTTAAATCAGTATTCAATATTTACACTTGTTCTGATTGCACCATCTCCAAACAAGAAAAAATGACAAGATTCACTATAGACCATTTCCTCTTCCAACTCCTTCCCAATAATAGCCAAACTTTAAAGAGGTTGACTGCCCATAATTTCTATTTCTTCAGTTCCCATCATTCATCCTCTACCTATTGAGTTGCATTAATCTAAAGGCCTTTAGTTTTCACTGTATACTATTTACATCAGTGATTTAATGTCATCCTAAATTGTCAAAGATTATCAACTCAGGGACTGGTAATTGGTGCTGCTTGTGTGATTCAAGTACCGTGGTTCCTGCCTCATGGGGGATCCAGACTGAGTTCTGGGCTCCTGACTTCAGTCTGTCACAGCTCCGGGTGTTTCAGGCATCTGAGCAGTGCAACATCTTCCTCCATCTGTATTTCTCTGTCTTTCTTTCTCAGTGTCTCTGTCATTTACTTAAAAAATGTTAACTTTGTTATACTTACCCCAAAATGAAAAGGTATTTCACATTCAAACATCAAAAAGTGATCTATGAATTAATTGCATGATATATATCTTTGACTATTTCCATTCAATTTATTGCTGAGTGTATAAACAGCATGATCCCGCATTACAATCTATTAAATATTCTAAATAAAGAGAGCACTGGAATATAGTAATACCTATTGCTTCTCTCAATTCTCAACTTTCATTTAAGCAGAAGTTACATGCAACTTTTTAATATTTGTACTAAGATTTCCCTCAAGCATTTAGACTTCATCTTACACAAAAGAAAGACTAGGTATAGTTTAGCCACACATGCTTCAACTAAAAACTTTGTTACTAAAAGAAGGTATAACTTTCTGAAACTTGGATGTCTTTATCAGCATCTGCCTTAGTGTGGATATATTCAGTTTAAGAATTTGTTCCCTCAAGCGAATTATAGGTCTAACTAGCATTTCTTAAAATATTCCTATACTATCACTATAGATCCTTTGTATTTGTTACCAAAGCTTTACTAGAAAATATCATCAATAATTGCAAAATCTTACTTAGATACCACGACCACCTTCAATTTATCCTTGAAGGGACTGTGTCAGGATTTTCTAAGATTATAGAGGTAATTAAGTGGGAATCCCAGAGTTGAATTAAACATTTTGATCTTAGTTATGTCTGTGTCAGTTAATTTATCTTTTTCCCATATTTTCATCCAATACATCAGCAAATCTACTCTTAACCACTTCCACTGATCCTCTGTCCTGTATATAAATAATATTGGAAAAAGAGAAATTGATGTTTCTTTTGCTTAAACTATTTAATTTTCTCTCATTTAAGAAACAGCCAAAAATCCTTATAATGATCTTCAAAGCTCTTCTTTGCAGAGTCTCAGTCTGTTTTAAGTTTGTTATTATAACATGGTATAAGAAGGCAGACTAAAAAGTTGTCCTCCTTCCACCCAAAGATTACTATGTCTTAATTCCTTCAATCTGTGGACATGTTAAGTTATCTGGAAAAGAATGACTTAATATTGTAAATGGAGTTCAGGTAGATAATCAATTGATTTTAAATAAAGATATTATTCTGAGCTATCCTAATATTACACTATACTATCCTACAGTGGTCCTATTATGATCACAAAAATCTTTAAGTGTGGAACAGGGTATTAGAAAAGAAAATTAGAAAAGAGGTAGTTTGAGGAAGATTGACACTGTTAACATTGAAGGTGAAAAACTAAGGCATGAACCAAGGAATATAAGCAACCTCTTGTAGATGCTTCAAATGAAAAAGGAAATTCTCCCATAGAGACTTTACAGAAATTGCAGGTGCATGGATGCCTTTCTTAATTTAGGCCATTGTGACCAATTTTAAACTTCTGACTTGAATAAATGTAAGATATTTTTATTCATTCATTCATTCACTTGAAATACATACACACACACACACACACACACACACACACACACAATGAGTGCATACATTGGTTGGGGCAAGGTTAAGGCTGGCCCAAGACTGAGCCAAGTGTTGTAGGTTAGTACTGAACCTAGTTGTCCTGCAAGGAAGTCACCAACCAGTGTTGCAGGAACCTAACAACGTCAGTTATCATCACCCACCAGGACCTGCATTAGGAATAAGCTGGAGTCAGGAGCCACAGCTGAGAATCAAACTCAGGCACTCTGTTGTAGGACCTGGACAATTTAACCACTGAATTTCTTTATTCAGGGTACTACTTTTGCACTAAATTTGTTAAGACAGCAATAAAACACTAACTCACATGGTGACATTTCTTTTGAGCATTCATTGAACATATGTATTTTGTATAGTTGTTATTATTTACTTCAAACTGTGTTAAGTCATATTAGCAGACACTTGCTTTCTGTGATGCACATATTTTAGGAAAATCTATTGAATTTATTTTAGATAGGTCTATCAACTAATAGCCAACATACCTATTACACCTGGACCAACACTGAGGAGCATATATGATGTTTGCTCTTATGCTAAACTGCACCAACATAAAGAAGGAGACAGAATAGTCACTGTGCTCTTTGGAAATATAAGAAGAAGAACAAAATATTGAAAATATTTAATACTTCTGAAGTAATAGGAATATAAAGATAGATGTGTCTGTGTGCTTAAAAAATACAGTAATGTATATCAACAGATAAATGATAGGATCTTTTCATTTAGAGTAATATCCAGCCCACATTTATAAAAAAGCTGGTATCAAACATTTATAAGATTATCTAGATTTACCTGTATTTTAACAAATAATTTTAATATTAGTTTATTGTAGTCTTGAAAGGAAACCTTGTTTTATTATTATGCAAACCTGGATGGATTCATTTACCTTGGTAATTGAATTCAGCAATTGAAATGATGGGAGAAATAATAACAACCCTGAATTCTTACATTCCTCCCTTTTTCCTATTTCATTTTTAGAATATAATCAGTAGCTAGGAAGGAAAATAATTTAACTAAATTGCTTCTTATTAAAAGATAGCAACATGAGTATTGTGAGATGGGGAAAATAAAGATATCACCTCTAATTTTGTTTCAGGCTATAACTTACAATATGTAAAATAATTCCACTCTCTCAACAGATAAAATTGAATAAAAACAGTATTAAAAATAACCAAAATAAAACTGAGTAATATTACAAAATTATGTAATACTTCTCTGTTATCTCCAGTAAGGAAGCAGCTATTTTTCCCTACTTTACAATAGAATATTAAATTAAGGACAGGTTTATATTTCTATGCTGGAGGAAAAATAAATGAACTATACAATTTTTATGTTGTTAGTACAGACCATTCATTGTTTTATTTTAGCATTTTGTTGGCTTCTATGGTGACTCAGCCACATTGATAATCAGTATAAATCTTGACAATTCAAATTAGCCCAGTGGCATCACATAAGATGATGCATTATACAGTGATTTTTTGAGCAAACTAAATTCTTATTCTTTAATATATTGCTTCCTGAATTGAGAAATTGTTCATTCTCCATTATCATCTAATATGCTATACATTATTTATTTTACAGCTTTCATATTAACTTTTCTGATATGTCTAAGGTGAGATTATACTTTGCAATTTATGCCAATTGCACACTTCAGCTGCAGGCATATAGTAGAGGTTCAATAAATGATAATAGTAGTTGTAATAGAAGTGGTAGCAGCAGGATTACACCTGGTAGCTGCTGTTATCATTTTTATACTCTGCTTCATATATATATATATATATTGACATTTATAAGTCATTTAAAATTATTAAAGTTGTGAAGAAATTATAACATGGTTTAAATAATGAATAAGCAAATTTTTTCAGAGTTGTAGTTTATAATCAATTAGAATTTCAATGCTACCTTATATTCTTATTATATGCATATGCATTGTATAAATGTAAATTAAGTCAATCAATAATCTTAGACGCTTGATGTGATCAGTATCAAGATATATGCCTATGAACAAAAAGGTAAGAGGAACTGTTATCTGCCTGCAGACTCTACTGAAGATCCCAATTCCAGAATGAGATAAAGTACATGTCCCTTACTCTCCTTTTCCTTTGCATCACTTGTATTCTACTTTTTCTTTCCCAGAGAGAAAACTCTAGATCTCATTTCCCTTTCTCCACATGTATAATATATGAAAGCAGTCCAACAGTTTCTCATTTCCCCACAAAACAGTGCATTTTTAGCCTAGTATTGTGTTTCTAATGCAGGAGGTGCAGAGGCACTATTAACATCATGGAAAGCTGTTTTAGGAAATACTACATTTTAAGGAAGGACCATATTCATGGAGATTGACTGAGGGAGAATTCCATTCAAGAAGTGACATGTGCAATAAACAGCACAGAAATTCTGAAAGCCAACACAGAGAAAGTAACCAAGCATAATGCAACTTCTACCATGGGACCCTGGCAAGAGGGGCCCCACGTTTCTAAGTAAAAGTATTTGGAAAAGCACAGTGACCTCCATCATCATGGCATATCAGCAACCCAATCTATAGAATCATACAGTCCTCACAGGCTTTGTATCCAGACTGTAAACCCTAGAATCCAAGCTGCTGAATCCCAATCACTGAGAGGTTCCTTTCTTTCTTATGGGCCAGTAGGCAGCTCTGGAAACTGCCAGAAGCCCCCAGTACCATGTTCCTCCCTGGCAGAGAATATTCCCCTCTGTGTTTTGCAGGTGCAGAACTCTATGCCTAAGACTTTGCATCATGCTTGCTCCATCTGTGGAATCTGGGGATGCACCCCTCCATGTCTCAGGGTTCAGGGCTCAGGGCTCTAGTGATCATGTCACAAACCCCAGCCTCCCCCTTGTGGTTTTACAACATGAGAGTGATGTCTTTTGTATTCTGCAGCTCTAAGACATCAGCTTGTGGTTTCAAAAGCCACAGAATTACTCACACTCACCCAATAGGAACCTGTTGGTGCTATAATCCTGGATCATCTGCAGTTTTCCTATGGGACTTAGGGAGAATCATATCTGTGTCCCACAGCTCCAGTCCTAAAGCTACCAATGCATAATCCAAATAATCTTTCCCATTGTGTGGAAATTGAGTAAGATACCCCACACATCTTGTAGTTCTGGTGCTGTGATTCATGGTCCTTTAAGAGGCAGGGACAGCTGCACTCACCCTATGGAACTTAGGGAATGCACTGTTCCATGCCCATACCAGCCAGTGTACAATCCCCAGCAAAATGTGACTCAGTATGCGGAACCCAGCTAAGTTTCCTTTCATATCCTGCACCCTGGGACTGTGCCTATTGGTGCTATAAGATGTATATATGTATGTGTGTGTGTGTGTGCCACTCTTATTATGACGTCAGTAATCACCAGAGGCTCTTGTCATAAGCTACCAAGGCTATGGAAGCCTCTTGAATTTGCCAACTCTGATCTTACTTAGACAAGGCCATAGTCAAAGTGGAAGTTCTCTCCTCCCTTCAAAGAAAGGTACTTCCTTCTTTGATGGTCCATTCTTTCTGCTGGGATCTCACTCACAGAGATGTTTCATTTAGGTCATTTTTTTTTTTGCCACAGTGTCTTGGCTTTCCATGCCTGAAATACTCTCATGGGCTTTTTAGCCAGATCCGAATGCCTTAAGGGCTGATTCTGAGGTCAGAGTGCTGTTTAGGACACCCGCCATTCTATGAGTCTTCTGTGTATCCTGCTTCCCATGGTGGATTGTTCTTTCCTTTTTTTTTTTTTTTTTTTTGACAGGCAGAGTGGACAGTGGGAGAGAGAGACAGACAGAGAGAAAGGTCTTCCTTTGACGTTGGTTCACCTTCCAATGGCTGCTGCGGCCGGCCCGCGCTCATCTGATGGCAGGAGCCAGGAGCCAGGTGCTTATCCTGGTCTCCCATAGGGTGCAGGGCCCAAGGACTTGGGCCATCCTCCACTGCACTTCCGGGCCACAGCAGAGAGATGGCCTGCAAGAGGGGCAACTGGGACAGAATCCGGTGCCCCGACCAGGACTAGAACCTGGTGTGCCAGCGCCGCAAGGTGAAGGATTAGCCTGTTGAGCCACGGCACCTGCCTGTTCTTTCCTTTTTAATTCTATCAGTTAGTATTAGCAGACACTAGTCTTGTATATGTGATCCCTTTGACACTTAATCCTATCATTATGATCAATTATGAACTGAAACTGATCACTTTGACTAGTGAGATGGCTTTGGTACATGCCACCTTAATGGGATTGAATTGGAATCCCCTGGCACATTTCTAGCTCTACCGTTATGGGCAAGTCCATTTGAGCATGTGCCGAACTGTACATCTCCTCCCTCTCTTATTCCCACTCTTATATTTAACAGGGATCACTTTTCAGTTAAATTTAAACACCTAAGAATAATTGTGTGTTAATTAAAGAGTTCAACCAATAGTAATAAGTAGAACAAAAAACACTAAAAGGAATAAAATAGTAAGTTGTTCCTTGACAGTCAGGTCAAGGGCTGATCAAGTCATTGTTTCTCCTAGTGTCCATTTCACTATGAATTGGTGATTGGTGGAAACTTTTATGTCACAGAGTCATTTGACTTTTATATCTTATCCAATGTACTAGATATTTTTTAGTTTTGTTTTTAACTTATTTTCATCATTGAAAGAAATGAATAATTACTTTTTATTAAGCACTTCTGTTGAGTCAAGGACTGTTGGTACAGAATTTATTTATTTAAACTTCACCAAACTCAAAGAGACTGTTTCTGTAATATTCAATTTATGAATGAAACAATTAAATTGAGTGGGATTAAATCCTTACCTGAATGTCAGACACTGATGAAAATGCAGGGTTTGGATTTCGACTCAATTCTCTCCAGTTACAGAGTCCAAAATGTTTACTGTTAATCACTATTGGTTTTCATAGATGTATATTATCACATAAATAGTTTTCATTTTCACAGTCTCCTTTAATATACAAAAACTATTATTTATGCAAAGAATTTGCTTCCAACAGAGAAAAATATTATTTTGTCTGATTATAGAAATGCTACTGCTATTATATCATGAAAATATAGTTAGGGAGATTTTCAAAAGTCATTTGCAAATCACCATCTAAAGAAACACAATATTAATACTTTAAAATCTAAGATCTTTTCACTATAGGTTTAAGCTATAGAGAAATATTTTTCCGTTCCCTGAGATCTTTGTCTTAAACTATTATCTTTTCTGGTAAATTCCATATATTTTTACTAATGCAATCTTCTTTTGACTATTTTTGAGAGAACAAAAATTTCCAGCAGTGAATCTATTTCAGTGTCTTTTAGTTTCGTGAGAACTCTTAAATCAGTGTTCTCTAAATTTTAAATCTCAGTTATCTTTCCTTCAAGAACTTTTCCCTTCAGAAACCTAATTAGTATCCTAAGTAAAATGTTGCTTTTAATGCAATAATCTCTTGGATTTTATTTAACAGAACTTCTTCTGAATGTCCACTATATTATATACATAATATCAGGATTTGCTTATATTCTTGAGAGAATGTTTGCATTGTTATTTGTATTTTTCTGCCCAGTGTAAAGAATATTGTATTCACCAGAGGGGTTGCAGCATTGATATCATTTTGACAAATTGTTTGTATTCATTGATGTAGCTACTTTAATCATTATGAACATCAGAAGAAAGAATATTTTACAAAGCTCAAGGAAACCTACTTGTGATACATATAACAAATGTATATCTTTTTCATACATGTTTAAAATTAACTTTTGGGAAAATTTACCATTGAAGAATTAATGCCCTTGCGAAACAGTTTTCTATTAGTAGCCTATCCTACTCTCCTCCATGACTACATCAAAATAACTAATACCCTAAAGTCTTTGAATATTAATTCTCAAATATTTATGATTTTTAAAACATACAGCAGTCATAAAAATTATCTAAGGTCAGGCATTGTGGCACAGGTGGTGAAGCTGCCACATGCAAGATCAACTGAATCACTTCCCACAGTCTTACTTTCTGATACCATCAATCCACTAGTCAGTTAGGATTTTTTAAAGATTTATTTATTCCTTTGAAAGGCAGAAATATAAAGAAAAAAGGAGAAGGAGAAAGAGAAAGAATCTTCCATCTGCTGGTTCACTCTCCAAATGGCCACAACAGCCAGTGCTAGAGGAGGCCAAAGCCAGAAACCAAGAGCTTCTTCTGGTCCAAGCACTTGGACCATCTTCTGCTGCTTTCCCAGGTGCATTAGCAGGGAGTTGGAAGTGGAGAAGCTGGCATTTGAGCTAGCACTCACATGGGATGCCAGCACTGCAGGTGGAGGCTTAACCTTCTACACCATAGCCCCGGTCCCCGCAGTCAGGATTTCAACATGACGTTTTTGGGAACACAAACATTCTAATCAAGAAAATAAAATACTAGCCTGTATTTTACCGAGAACCTCTTCTCAGGACTGCTCTAAGCATTAAACATAGGCCATTCTGCCAGGGAAATATGCAAAGGAGATTTTTATGTCTGCCTCCTTGCTGTGTGTATGTGCTCGAATTCAAGACTTTGTAATATATTCTTTTTTTTAGATTTTTATTTATTTATTTGACAGGTAGGATTACAGACAGTGAGAGAGAGAGACAGAGAGAAAGGTCCTCCCTCCATTGGTTCACCCCTCAAATGGCCACAACGGACGGGGCTGCGCTGGTCCAAAGCCAGGAGCCAGGTGCCTCCTCCCAGTCTCCCACGCAGGTGCAGGGGCCCAAGCACCTGTGCAATCCTCCACTGCTTTCCCAGGCCACAGCAGAGAGCTAGACCAGGAGAGGAGCAACCGGGACTAGATCCAGTGCCCATATGGGATGCCGGCGCTGCAAGCAGAGGATTAACCTAGTGTGCCACAGCACCGGCCCCAATATATTCTTCTTAATAAAACTAATGACTGTACAGATGTCCTCACCTACTTATTTCTTAATTAAATGTGTTCGATTAAAAAAAAGAATAAAGTTATTCTATATGTCTAAAAAACCTGTCTCCATTATGACATTTTGTGAGTATTGTTAGTTTTTTTCCTAATGTAAGATTAAGGCACCCCTTTCCTGGCCAGTGGGTGGTAGACAGGTAAATGTGAGATAAAGAATATGAGTTTGTCTTGAAAATTCCTAATCACTATACAAAATGTAGTACTATATAGAATATTAATAGTTATTAGTATAAATTTTGGTGATAGAGTTTATTTTTGGAAATTATATTCAAATCTGCAAATAGTATTCTCTGTATCAAAACAAATTTGGCATAGGATGTATTCTTAAGTTAAAAGTTTTCAGTGCACTAGCTAGAGATACAATGCAATCATTAATGGAATTGTTTCAGATTTTTAATTGGAAAATGAAATAGTCATTGCCCTAGAGTAAACTTGACAACTTGTTCATTACTTGAGACTTGATTTTATGTTATAATTACTAGAAATCCCCATTGAAGTTTCATACAAGCCAAATGATTGATCTATACATATGAATAATACTGAAATATTGGTATAGTAAATTCTTTGATAAATATATCCTATTGACGTGATGTGAAGGGAATTGGCATTAATTTGGGGTCCTGTTTCATTGAACACCTATGAGACACTCATTTGGAAAGAAACACCAAAATTTGTACCTTGAGATAAGAAAACAAACTTTCAAAGTATTATTTTATGATTCATAATTAGCAGCAGTTCTGTTTACTCTGTGTGTTCAAGTTCCAGAAAAGTTTGAAACTTATTCCAATCACTGAGGACCATTAAATGTCAATTTAGCACTTGGAGTTAGTAACGTAGGATAAAAAAGAAAAGAAAACTATGATATCTGATGCCGACAGGGTTCTCAGTCATCCAGGAAGGGAAGAAAAAAAAACCAGTAGTTGAACTCCAGATTTCTTAAAGGAAGCGGGAAGAACACTAGTCTATCTCATTTAAACTCTTATAATCTAGTTCAGCAGGGTATTTTAATTCCCCTCAGGTAATTCTTACAGTCAAGTTTAGAAGGAGAAAATCTTACTCCCTATTTTAGAGTAAAGAAATTCACTTGAACAGCTCATATCCAAAGATTGCTTTGGGCCATTCAGTATGCATTGTGCATAATCATACAATTTCTATGTGGCAAAACTACTTAGATTTTAGAAACTGAAACATATAGCACTGAACACAGAAGGGAAATCTATGCCTTCTTTACTCAGCATTTGAAGGAAATAACTAACATTTAAATAAATATTAAAAATAATTTCTGTTTGTAAAAATGCTCTCAAGAAATATAAAGCAAAACAGAGAGCTTTAAATTGGCGAGGAGCTTTTTGGAGTAGTTGAATAAGGTCTTTGTGAAGAGATGGCTTGATTAGAGTCAGCATGCAATGTTGGCAAGTACGGGTAGTAAACCTGGCCATAAAGAGCTGTTATCTGCACATACTACATGCAGGGCAGCTTACAAACACTGGGTATTTACTTCTCACAGTCTGGAGGGTAGGAAGTCCTAGATCCAGGCACTGACAAATTTGGGGTCTGGTGAGGATGGGGTCCATTCCTAATTCCCAGATTCTGCTATCTTTCAGTGGAGGGTGAACCAACGGCAAAGGATGACCTTTCTCTCTGTCTCTCTCTCTCACTGTCCACTCTGCCTGCAAAAAAAAAAAAAGGGACAAGAAAGCTTTCTGGAGCCTCTTTTTTAAGATCTCCAATCCTCTTAATAAGGGCTACCTCCTCACGATTTAATGACTCCCACAGGCCACTAATTCTGATGCCATCACTTTGTGATTAGGTTTTCAGCATGTTCACTGGGAAACTTTCAAACCATAAGGAGCAGGAAATTTGGAAAAAAACTTTGAATCATGAACAAATAGAAAGATGCTGGGTTTTGATTGAATGACTAAATTGAAGGGGGTGGCTGCTGCTGTGGCATAGCAGGTAAAGCCACCATCTGTGGTGCCTATGCTCCATATGAGTATCAGTCTGGGTCCCAGCTGCTCCACCTCTGATCCAGCTCCCTGCTGATGTGGCTCAAGTGCTTGGGCCCCTGCACCCACATGCTTGTATCCTACAATGAGTCATTTACACACATCATTTGGCTTTATAAAGTTCTATGTTGTGGTGTATGCTGGTTTAGTTGGCTGTGCTTGAGCCTTGAATGTAATTTTCGTATTCTCATGGCCTGATGCCTATGTAATTCATTATGCAATCAGAAACTTCACAGAGGAGACCATATGAGCCCAACATTCAAACCTAGCCATCAAAACTAATGATAGATAATTTGTTCAGATCAAGCAGTATATTTTTAATCAGTAATGGTGCAGTTAATAACGTGGTAACATATGTAAGATTGATACTGATTTTTTTTCTAAGAAAATGAATCTGAGGTTGACAAGTAAATTTGAAGCCAAAGCATTGACACCTGTAGGGTTCTTTCTTAGAATATTAATTTGGCTTCAGCTCATCTATAACAAGCTCATCTATCTGGAGGCAGACAGCTGCTTAGCTTCCAGAGTTAGTGGTCTTCTCCAAGGTTTTATGGGTTTGTCCAACTTATTAATTAGAAAATGAAAACCAGTATTTTGAGGGAGGTAAAAATTGGGAAGTGTAACTTATGTTTAAACCATCATTTGGTAAGATGTTAAGCAGGAAGTATAGCACTGCAATTATTTTGTGTTATTAGGAATATATACATATGATGGAGTGTAATAAAAACTGTTTATGTGTTATATGGTCCTCATAGAAAAACCAATGCTTTAAAGGAAATTTTATTTCCAAAAATTGTTTTAAACTTTTAAATTAAGAGATCTAAGAAATAAAATCAGGAAAAGTCTCTAATATCATGATTCCTAAAGTTTAATGTGCATTCAAATCACTCAGGAGGTTAAATTAATATGCAGATTCTTATTGAAGAGGTTTAAAGGAGGGCTGGAGACTGTTTTCCTAACAAGCTCACTGGGGAGGGGATGTTGTTGATCCATAGATCACACTGTGAGGATTAAGGGTTTGAGACAAAAATGACAAGAAAGATAATCACACATAAATAATTATATCCTTATGTTGATATGAAAGTTGTTTAAATTTCTGCTCAACATTAAAGAACAAAAATTGAAAATAGTAAAGAATGTATTATGGTGTGTTTCAGGAAGGAGATAACAGACTCATTGTTACACCATTTCTGACAAATTCTCTCATGCTCATCAGTCTGGGACATCATCATTCAATATGGGAATATTCTACTTAATCATTAGATAATATCCTAAGACTTTGATCCATTAAGTGATTCTGTATTGGTAATCACTGACCACATACTTTCAGAATTTTTTGTGTCACATCTTTCCTGAAATCCTAAGCATAATACTTAGCCAACTGAATCTCTAGAAATTAATGAATTGCTACTTTTGCAAAAATGAAAAATCTGCATTATCAATATTTATAAAAGTGTGATTCTGCTATATTTATTTTCTTACTACATTTTTATTTATTATTAAGAAACTTATAATTTTGCACTAAGCTTCCACCCAATACTCTTATCCCAAAAATAGAAATGATTTTTCTGTTAAGAATCAGTATGGTATTATTGAGTGTTAAAGAAAACAAGAGTGGGGATTTTAAGGTGATTTGTTCACAGATTTTAAGTTAAGGAAGGTAAGTCTTTGTGGCAGGAGCGATTCTCCTTCCTGGCCATGGAGGACCGTCCACTTGAATTTGAGCTGAGATCAGCTACAATAGACATGGTATAAGAGTGGGAAGTGGGAAGTAGGCATACACGTTGCCATGAGAACCCAATGCAAATTTCAAGTCACATCCTTTTTTCATCAGTCTCTGAGTTTCTACTGTGTGCCATGACACAACATAGGTTCAGATCTTTCTTGGGCTCCTGAAACTCCCTAAGTTCTGCTTGACATGTGCTAGATTCATATCTACCTAAAACCTTCTTAAGTTGCAAGAATCACAAGTGCAGAATGCAATGAATACACCTAATCTAAAGAACATCGTAGCTTAGCAACATTGCTCTGTATAGTGTGAATGTGTTCCCCACCGAGAGTTGTCACTCCTGCCTGCGTCCTCTGTCGGAAGACAGGATCATATCGCTAGCCTGGGAAAAGATCAAAGTTCAAAACTTGAAGTATACATTCTACTGAACACGTATTACCAGGGACTGTGTGAATCTTCTGTTTACTTCTGTGTTCTCCATATGCCCCAGCTTCCTCTATCTTCTTCATTTCCTGCTCTTGTTTGGTCTATTTGAAATGTCAAGTCTTGCTATAGCAAGATAAATAATAGGATTCTTATATTTCACTGAAGTCTCGGAATTTAACCTGGACATTTTTAGTCTCCAAGAAAGGAGAGGACTTTAAGTCCAAAATCAATGTTTAAGGGTAGGCCAGGAGAGCTTTATTGAAGGTAATAGAGGGATCATAACTATTTAAACTCAATTCTGTGTTAAAGAAAGGGTAGTGGGAATTTTAAAGGCTGAGGTTAGCTACTAGAAAAACCACTGTAGGGTTGCTAGATCATACATGTTTGCTAACTGATTTTATCCAAAACAAAGCTGTTTCTCCAATCTTTACAACAAGAGATAATTTTCTAACATGGAGCAAGGTGCCTAATACCCAACCAAGTTGGGTTCCTATACACTTAGAGTCTTGGAGAGGAGGTGGGAGGTTTTCTTCTTTGATAATTACTTTTCTAAATGATGACTCCTAAGTTCTTCACAAACACAGTCCTGGCACCAAGGTTTTATAAGGACTTGCAAGTACAAAGGAACAGAGAAATTTATAATTAACCTGTTTTCTGAAGTAAATACTCTAAGAAAAGGGAGGTGATGGCCTAGCCAGGAAAAAAGCTTGAAGCATTTTTACATTTGAAATGTAATCACTGATGAAAAAGTTAAGACCATGTTGCTCAGTGGTTATATTTCTGCTCATTTAGAACATGCCATTTCAACATCGAGAAAATAAAATCCAACTGTACTCATGATATGGGAAGGCAGCCAGTGTTTGCAAGAGGAGCTGCTGTTTGAGTCCATGTTTTTCTGCACAGCTGCACAGGTAATGATCTGAGAGCCCCAAGCAGCCCATGATTTGCCAGTCCACATGACAGCCTGATCTGCACCACCTCCTTTCCAGGTAACACTCATATTCCCTTTCCTTTATGTGCACCCTCCAAAAAAAAGCACTTCCAGTGCACCCTAAATCCACCTTTGGTGTACAACCATGCCCCTGTCTCCCTATTTTTCACTTTGCAAAACACACCAAATTCCACAATATTGTGTATTTAGAACCAGCACCAGCTGAAAATTTCCAATATTGCTACAGAAAACCTCTCCGTGATGAGCTTTAGGTCATTATAATAAAATTACTATGACTGGCACTCCCACTCCCTTCTTGAACTTGACACCAGTGCACTTATATTTTCAAATAAGGGATATTTCAAAAAAGGGATCAGAAATGATTGGCACATAAGGCATATCCCAAACTACACTCCCCTTTGAATGTTTAGCAAGGCTCCATCACAGACACCCCTCCCTACGCCTACCAATATTATAAAATGATGGCCTGAGTTTAGTTGGGGGCTTTTTGTTCATTGCTTCTTTTTTTTTTTTTTCTGTCACTTGGCTGCACTTCTTCTTTGCTTTATATAAACCCTGCTTCCTGCGCACCTTTATGCTTCACCTTGAATTCTTTCATACACTGAAGAAAGAACTGGAATAAATCCAGCTTGGGGCCTCATTGCCTGCAACACTGCTTGTGTTAATTTTCTAGCTCTGCTATAACAAATTATTACATACTTGGCTTTACAACTGACATTTATCTCCCAGTTCTGGTAGTTGTAATTCTGAAGTCAAGATGCTGGCAGAGTTTCCCTCTCTCTGAGAAGGCTGTGGGAGTGAAACCTCCCTTGCTTATTACAGCTCCTGTGGGCTTCAGCTGTTCCTTGACCTGAAGCTGCATAACTCCAACATCTGCTTCTGTCTTCCCATGGCCTCCTTCTCTGTGTGGCTTTATGACTCCATTATCTGAATTTAAGGCCCACCTGGATAACCTCTGGTATGCAGTGAACAATGGAAAGAAAACCAGAATATGGTTGTAAGATAACAGTTAACAATAACAAACCCAATAACAGATCCAAGATATGGTTGTAAGATAACAGTGAAGGACACACTTCTGTCAAACTAGTTCTGGGAATTCTGGCCCACACAGAATACACAAGACACACCCTTAGCCATTAGCAAGCAAAGCTAGTATGTACAGAAGCAAGAGATATTCAATTGGCTTTAGCCATACTCACTCCATTTTTATTCTGATTCTACAGGGGACAAAAGGTGAAGAATTTACTTGATCACATCATTGGAGTTGTGATTAGTCACTGGAATCAGAATTAAAGGCTTCTGATTAGATTCTCAGGTTTTCAAGATTTATTTGTTTAATTGGAAAGGCAGAGGGGGAGAGACAGAGAGAGAGAGAGAGAGAGAGAGAGAGAAGAGAGAGGAGATCTTTTAAAAGAAATATTTATTTATTATGTATCTGAAAGAGCTAGAGCAAGAGAGGGAGAAACAGAGAAAGAGAGAGGAGAGATATTCCATATGCAGATTCACTCCCTGAATAGTTGCAACAACTAGGACTGGGCTAGGCTGAAGGTAGAAGCCAAGAGCTTTATCTGGCTCTCCCATGTATGTGCAGGGCATTCTCTGCTGCCTTCCCAGGCACATCAGCAGCCAGCTGGATTGGGAGTGGAGCAGCCAGGACTGGAATTAGTGCCCCATATGGGATGCCGCTGCTGCAGATGGTGGCTTAACCTCTTGCACCACAGTGCTAGCCCTGAGAGATACATCCTTTTTTAAAATTTTTTCAAAATTTTATTTGAGATAGACAAGTTCATGTATTTCATATATACAGAGTTAGGAAGATAGTGACAATTACCCTTACCTTCCCTCCCATCCATACTCCAACCCTTCCACTGATTCACCCTTCAAATACTCATAATAACCAGAACTAAGCCACACAAGCCTAAATCAGGAGCCAGGAACTCCATCTGGATCTCCCATGTGACTGTAAGGGACCCAAGTGCTTATCACCTGCTGCTTTCCAAGCACATTAACAGGAAGCTGGATCAGAAGTGTGGAGTAGCCAGGACTCAGACCACAAAATGAGATATGGGCATCCCAGACCTTGGCTTAACCTACTGCACCACGTGCACCAGATTTTCTTGGTTTTTTGTCCTCCTCCACATATAAACTTCAGACATAGTCTGGCTTTCCTCAGACACCAAATG
Organism: Sylvilagus floridanus; assembly: GCA_949820135.1. NCBI lineage: Eukaryota > Metazoa > Chordata > Mammalia > Lagomorpha > Leporidae > Sylvilagus > Sylvilagus floridanus. The sequence goes on along the minus strand of OX463242.1, from coordinate 28,178,245 downwards.
TCTACAACTACTCCAGGACTCATAATCCATATCACTTTATCCAGGATACAGAACTTCTTTACTTAAACAATTAAAAAATAGCCCTCAGTTTGTGTCTGATTGGGATAACCTAGGTCATTTTCTTATTCCTGAACTAATTTCAATGGTTTATGTATGCTCTCCCCAGCTTGTAACTCTATACAAGGTATGAGTGCTATGAAAATGGTTGTCACCAAACTTAGAAGACTACAGAGAATCCACAATGTATGATGACACTGTCTGATGACATCTTTTTTTTAAGGATTTTAATTTATTTATTTGAGAGGTAGAGTTACAGACAGTGAGAGGGAGGGGGAGAGAGAGAGAGAGAGAGAGAGAGAGAGAGAGAGAGAGAAAGGTCTTCCTTCTGCTGGTTCATTCCCCAGATGACCACAATGGCCGGAGCTGCACTGATCCGAAGCCAGGAGCATCTCTTGGGTCTCCCATGTAAGTGCAGGGGCCCAAGGACTTGGACCATCTTCTACTGCTTTCCCAGGCTATAGCAGAGAGCTGTATCAAAAGCAGAGCAGCCAGGACTCAAACCAGTGACCATATGGGATGCTGGCAGTGCAGGTGGCAGCTTTACCCACTATGCCACAGCGCTGGCCCCTACATTACTCTCCTTTTTTCATTCCTACATTATATCAAATTTCCAAACACATGATATATTGAAGTCTTTGCTTTAAAACATGCTAAAATACATACTGCAAAACATGTAAATGTCATAGTTAATAAGTGACTTCTAAGTTTTCATCTTTTTCATTTCAAACTTCTATACGGTTACCTTTTGGATATGTTTTCCTGCTTTTTAATGTTATTTATTTATTAATAGTAAGTGAGGTAGTGAAGTTTAATGAAACTAAATACACTAGGTAGACCAGGCAGTCATATCAGGAAAGAGCAGAGTGCCCAGTCTACATTCGGGCTGGAGTTTTGATAAGGGTAAGGACACTCTGTTTCTCCTCCCCTTTTCTTTTCAGGGATGTTGCTGGGTGGAGGGCTTCTTGGGCAGGGATCCTGAGATAACTCTCAGACCTTCATCATCACAGTGTTATTGGAACTAACAGCCCCCTTGGCACAATCCAGGGAAGACCCCTAAGCTGCCCTGCGAGAGGGCTGGGACCCAACTAATGAGGTCATGGAACAAAGGCAAAGCTTTCCTGTGTAAATTCTGGTCTGCTTCCAAGGCTTACTTCTACATTTCTTCCCTGATTCAACAGCACAAAAATTATCATTTTTGTCCCTCTCTACCTCTCACATACACATAGGCCAATGTCTACCTACTTAACATTCACCCTCAAGAGAAGTAATTCATAATTTATGGGTATAGAATCGGTGAAGGGCAGTCTGTGTATCTGTTTTAGGTAGGCATATGGGTGTAGAGCTGGTTATGGGTATTCTGCTCCAGCTGTCTGTCCTATGGTGTTCAGACAGCCTAAGAAAAGACTGCCCCCTTGGTCCAGAGGGTTGGTTATGTTTTCCAATGCGATAGGCTGGACGCTCTGCCTCATGACCATCTGGAGCTTGACAGCCTCTATTCTTTTTTTTTTTAATTATTTAATACATATGTTTCCTGTTTTTCATATAAAGATTAATGAACATATTGTTACTTCCTACCTATCCTCCCTCCCATCTATGCTCCAACCATTCTTCCTTTTCCCTCTATCTTCCCTGTATTCTTAGAGAAAACACAAACAAATGCACTAAAGAGACACGGTCCAAAGAGAAACAGTAAAGTATGGGAGCTGAATGGCCATGGAGACCCAAAACACCAGGACAAGGCTGAACAGGGCTGGAATTTCTGGTTTAACACTGGGTGTGGAAATTCTAGCTGTTGGCTCTCCTTGCTGCTTTCAAAGTCCAAGATATAATCAGCTTTTGCCTGGAACTCCATGAAAATTTGTACCCTAGTGTCAAATTTGTTCTCCTTGAAGTCACTGTCCAAATTAGATAGATAATATTTTCATGTCAATCTCAATTTTTATGCTTAAAATCCTTTAATTGACTTCTCTTATGAAAAAGACATACACTGAAAAACACCTAATGAATATGCATGTTCTAGTTCTCATTTAACTACACAGTATTAACTACTCATTCTCTAGTCTCTAACATCACAATATATCTTTTAGAATATAGAATAATTTTTTGTTTTATTCCTCTACGTGTATTTTCCACACACAGTGAATATTCCAAGAATTTACTCAACTATACATCTACCTCTCAATTTCATTTTTTATTCCTTAAAACGGTTTCCTTAACTTCCCTATACTATGCTGGTATCGTATAATATTGTTTACATTTCATTTATTCTATCTAAATTTGTTTGCTATTAACCAATATCATTGATTGATTATGCCTGATTAATTCCTCCATTCTGTTTGCTCAACGCAAACAGAAGTTGTGTTTTTCCTGGTTTACAATTTATGCAAAATGTATATCTCAATGCCTAGCATATAATAGGTTCTTATTGAATCTTTTTAAATTAGTGGATAAATGTGTTTTTGTGCTTTAGTTACTTCATTTACAATGCATAAATTGTACCTAATTCAGAATTTTCTTGTGGTGAATGCATTCACCCAAACAACTGTCATGTTCCTAACATAATCAATAATCAACCAATATGAAGGGCATCATTTTACTTATTTTAGGAAAAGTAGAAAACCTCTGTTGATTCTTCACAATATATTTATGCATTAAAAGCAAAACTAGAAATAAATTTCAGAATTCTATGATGCAAAAGAAATTATAAACAGCTGTTGTATTTGGGATACTGTGGCCATAAATGAAACCTGCTGAACCACCTTATTTTATCAATAACACTAACTTTTAGTGTTAAAAAGAGATGTTTTTATTAATACAAAGTTCACAAATATATTTTTCTACATGATGTTTTTATGATATTTTGAAAACCTGTATGTTGGAAACATGAGCTTTCTGAGAATATATCACTGTACATAAAATTTTTAACTATTAGATTCTGAATTAACTTATGAAGGATACCCTAAACCAATATTATGACAGGACAGAAAAAGTCACACTTAGTGCAAAGACAATTGCTAAAACATGTGCAAACTTCATTATATACTGTGTCTTTCTTCCATATTCAAGAGGAGGGGGAGGAGGAGGAGGAGAGAGAGAGAGAGAGAGAGAGAGAGAGAGAGAGAGAGAGAGAGAGAAAGAGAGAGAGAGAAAGAGGAAGAAAGGAAGGAAGGAAGGAAGGAAACAAAGAGAGAAAATAAAGAAATTTCAAAGGTTCTTTGACAAAATGATCTTTCTTGCTACCAAGTTCAACAGTTGTTTCCATGTTCTATTGAGACATCACATATTCAAGACCTATTTTAAGACAAAAACTATCCTAGGATTCAACGGTTGTCAGGAAAAATACCTGCTCATGGTTTCTATGTTTTAGATAAAAGAAATAGGCCAGCGCCGCGGCTCACTAGGCTAATCCTCCACCTGCAGCGCTGGCACCCTGGGTTCTAGTCCTGATTGGGGCACTGGATTCTGTCCTGGTTGCTCCTCTTCCAGTCCAGCTCTCTGCTGTGGGCTGGGAAGGCAGTGGAGGATGGCACCCGCATGGGAGACCAGGAGGAAGCACCTGGCTCCTGGCTTCGGATCAGCGCAGCACGCGGGCTGCAACATGCAGGCCGTAGCAGCCACTTGTGGGGTGAACCAATGGAAAAAGGAAGACCTTTCTGTCTGTCTCTCTGTCTCTCTCACTGTCTACTCTGCCTGTCAAAAAATAAAATAAAATAAAATAAAAAATAAGAAAATAGAAAATAGATAAAAGGAATAACTATGGTAAGCAGATAAGCTCTTAAGATCGTCTTCTACTAATATGTATGATCTTGTGCAATTTCTCTCTAACTACCTTAAGCAATTTGATCTATTTTTAATTAAAATTCTATTTCAGTATTTATTTATTTTTTCATTTGTTCGAAAGGCAGAGCAACATAGAGAGACAGAGAGACAGAGATTATCCATCTGATGGTCATCTGATGGCTCACTCTCTAAATAGCTGCAACAGCCAGGTCTGAACCAGGCTGAAGTCAGGAATCAAGAAGTCTACTGGGGATCCTCATGAATGGCAGGGACCCAAGTACCTGTCCTATCATCTGCTTCCCTCACTGGAATGGCAATGGAGTAGCTGGTACTCAAACACACTCTGATATGAGTCTGGCCATGCAAGCTGCTGTTTAACCCACTGTGCCACAACCTAATAATTTTAACTTATCTCATAGTAGAGACATGCTATTTCCATGATTAGGTTAAATTATCTGATTTTCATCTTATCACCAATCTTTAACCCTGACTTGTTTTACTGAAGAAAGTTTCTGTGTTGGGGATTCTCAGATGGCATGGAACTAAAGGTGGCCTCTGCTAACAGCCAGATAGAAACCGTGGTCCTGAACCTAAGAGCATAAAAGGACCTCAATTCCTGCCAACCAGTGAAGCTTGGAAACAGATTCCTTCTTAGTCAAGTCTTCGGAAGAGAATCTCAACTTTGACCAATATTTTGATTGTAGCCTCATGAAAGTTCGCTGCTTCAAGCCTCTGAATTCCAACCCAGAAAAACTAGGTCTGTATTAAAGATAACAAGAGAAGGAAACTTTGTGAATTTATAGATTTTTGCCCTATGAGAAGATAATTACTTTTGATAAATGTGAATAAACCAATATAAAAATGGTATGGCTATAGTGCAGCATAGTAAGGAGAAAATTGCCACACAAATAAATTTGTTTAAGAAAAAAAAAATCAGTGATTGTGCTGGGAGAAAAACATTGGAGACATCATAAAGGGATGTAGAAGCTGACCTGTAGAAGCTTCACATCTGCCTAACACTTTTCTGCATTTTTGTAAAAAATATATTTTCTGTGTTACAGAAAATGAAATACAGTCTTAGTAACTGATTGAATCAGGACCAACCACAAGTGTTGTTATGTGAGAGACCAAACTAAATGCAATAACATCATATCATAAATATCACATCAGTTATGCTCCAAGTATATACATCAATTGGCAATTTTGTGTAGTTATAAAGCTTGCATAAGTAACGAATTTGTAGTTTCAATGGAGGGATTGAGATACAGGAAGAACATTTTATTTAGTTTACATTTATTTTCAAAATTGGAAAATAAGAGTAAGCAAAGAATTATGTAGACTTTCTTGTATTACATGTTACATCCCCCATATTGTGGCTCACTGCACCATATAATAGTGATTTAACACATGTAGTTTAAATTCTACGTATTCTTACATTATGCCTAGCCTGATGCCAAAAATGAATAGTTTGCAAATCTATGAGGAAAAGTTGTTTTATTCCCCAAACTAGAATATAATTTTAAAATAAGAATTTCAAAAGTATATTCCACTTTGTACTCCTCATAAGTGATTTTACTTATATTCCACAATAATCTATCAAATAAGAGTTAGCAATAAAAAGTGGCTCTCCAAGAACTATGGGAAAGATCATATTTTAAAGTTATTATAAAAGAAACATACAGAAGAGCTGTGTCATCCTTACCTGCTAGCATTCACCCCTGTGTCCCTTGTGTTTTCTAAGGTGACCCTTTGTGATTGCAAGTATAACTACAAGAAGAGTCACAGCTTTGCTGTATCCCAAGGAAGATAAAATTATGATGAATTCCTCTGTTCCAACTTAACATGCATAAAAATAGTTCAGCCTAATGAGATTAGTGAGATTCCTGCTAATGTAGCTTCTAAGTACTGTAATTGTGCTCTGCATGTAGTGACAGAAGTCAATTCAGGGACAGATGTTGAAAATAAAATTCATCCTTTTCTGAACAATGTTTTCAGGGAACACCGGGTGTACCTCTTCCAATCCAGCAAGGGATATGCAATTTCAATCTACTCTTATCTCTTAAATTAATACCTTTAAACACAATTTATGCTGATATTAATTTTATCTGTATAAAGAAGGTACATTTTTTTTCAAGATACCTTATTTTAAACAAACAAAAAAAGAGTATGAGATAGGACAGAAGACAGTACTGCAAAAGCTAAGAAGTAGATTGAGTTGTTTCATCAGCAGGGACTGATTTTTAAAATAATTTATTAGTATAAAGAAAATAAATCTCATGTATTTCATAGATAAAATTCTACGAAAGTTAATATACTTTCCATACACCCGTCTCCCTCAACCCCCTTTTCTTCTTTGTTTTTTGCTTTAATTGTTACAATAACATAGTTTTAATTTACTTTATAATCACAGGCTTAGTGCACCAATAACCATAATGTTCAGCAAGTATAAAGTAGAAAGATCTCTGTTCCACAGGAGTATAGACAAGGGCTAATTCTTCTCAAGCTATTCAAAAACAATTAAAACAAATACTTCAAAACTCCTTCTGTGAAGACAGCATCATCCTAATTCCTAAACCAGAAAAAGATACAACAGAGAAAGAGAACTATAGACAAATTTCTCTGATGAACATCTATGCAAAAATCCTCAACAAAATACTAGAAAATTGAATGCAACATCTGACTTTCATGAGGAAAACCTAAAGCAAATTGGGTACAGAAGGAACATTTCTCAACACAATCAAGGCAATTTATGACAAACTCACAGCCAGCATCTTATTGAATAGGGAAAAGTTGGAAGCATTCCCACTGATACAGAACCAGATAAGGATACCTACTCTCAACATTACTATTTAATATAGACCTGGAGGGTTTAGCTAGAGCTATTAGGGACCAAAAAGAAATTAAAGGGATACAAATTGAAAAGGGGGAAATCAAACTATCCCTATTTGCTGATAACATGATTCTAAATAGAGAGGATCCAGAAGGCTCCACTGACTACTAGAACTCAGAAGAGATTGTTAGGGCTGGTGCTGTTGTGTAGTGGGCTAAAGCTTCTGCCTGTGGTGCCAGCATCCCCTGCGGGCGCCGATCAAGTCCCGGGTGCACCTCTTCCAATATAGCTCTCTGCTATGGCCTGGGAAAGCTGTAGAAGATGGCCCAAGTGGTTGGGCCCCTGCACCCACATGAGATCCTGGCTTCAGATCGGCCCAGCTCTGGCTTCTGCAGCTATTAGGGGTGTGTACCACTGGAAGGAAGACCTCTCTGTCTCCCTTTCTCTCTTTCTCTGTAACTCTACCTCTCAAAATAAATAAATAAAATACTTTAAAAAGGGGATTGGTAACATGGCAAGGTATAAAATTAACACAAAAAAATCAACAGACTTTGTATATACAATGTCATGGCTGAGAAAGAACTGCTAAGACTAATCCCCTTCACAATAGCAAAACAACACAAAACAAAACAAAAAACCTTGGAATAAGTTTAACCAAGGACAACAAAGGCTTCTACAATGAAAATTATAAAACATTAAGGACAGAAATAGAAGGCACATATGTTCATGAATTGGAAGAATTAATATAATCAAAATATCAATATTAGCAAAAGCAATTTATGGATTCAGTGAGATCCCAATCAAAATGCCAAGGACGTTCTTCTCAGATCTAGAAAAAGTGATGCTGAAATTCATATGGGAACACAGGAGACCCCGAATAGCTAAAACAGTCTTATACAACAAAAACAAAGTTGGAGATATCACAATATCAGATTTCAAGACATGCTATTGGGCAATTATAATCAAAACAGCCTGGTATTGACATAAAAACATAGAAACAGAATGAAAACTCCAGAAATCAAACCATGCTTCTATAACCAACTAATCTGTGACAAAGTAGCTAAAAGCAATACCAGCAGCTAGAATAGTCTCTTTAATAAATGGTGCTGAGAAAACTTAATATCCCCATACAGAGGTATGACACAAGACCCCTACCTTACACTTTTCACAAAAATCTCATGAAATAGATCAAAGACCTAAATCCATGACCTGATATCAAATTTTTAGAAAACTTTGGGGAAACCCTGCATTATATTGGCATAGGCACAGAGTTCTTGCAAAAGATCCCACAGCCATGAGCAATCAAAGCCAAAAACTAACAAATGGGAATTACATCAAATTGAGAAGCCTCTGTACTGCAAAAGAAACACTAAGCAAAGTGAAGAGGCAACTGACAGAATGGGAGAAAATATATGCAAACTATGCAACTGATGAAGAGTTAATATTCAGATCTATGAAGAGTTCAAGAAACTAAAAAAACAAAAAACAAACCTAATAATCCAGTTAAGAAATGGGCAAAGGAATTAAGCAGACATTTTTTAAAAGAGGAAATCAAATGGCCAACAGACACATGAAAAACTGCTCAGGATCACTAGTCATCAGGGAACTGAAAATGAAAACCACACTGAGGTTTCATCCCATTCTAATTAGAATGGCTTTCACACAAAAATCAATAAACAACAAATGCTGGTGAGGATGTGGGTCAAAAGGTACCCTAATTCACTATTGGTGGGAATGTAAGTGGTACAGCCACTTTGGAAGATAGTATGGAGATAACTCAGAAATCTGAATACAGACCTACCATATATCCCAGCCATCCCACTTCTGGAAATTTACTTAAAGTAATAAAATGAGCATATGAACGAGTTTATCTGTACCCCATGTTTATTGTAGCACAATTCACAATAGCTAAGATATGGGATAAACCCAGATTTCCATCAGGTGAATACTGGATAAAGACATTATGGTGTATGTATACCATGGAATACTACAGTGGTAAAAAAATGAAATTCTGTCTATTGCAACAAAATGGGCACAACTGGAAAACATCATACTTAGAAAAATAAGCTAGTCCCAAAAAACTAATACCATGAGTTCTCCCTGACCTGTGATACCTAATAGAATGCCTAAAAGGTAATCTATAGAAGTGAAATTGACACTTTGAGATATGATGACTTTGAATAGCCCTTGTCTCAACTATTGAGGAAAAATGTTGTTTTTTTATACTATTTTTTGAACTCTTTATTTAGCATAGAGCTAATCATATGTGTATAAATTTAATTGAAAATATATTTTAGTAAAAAATAACTGTGGGAATAGGAGAGGGAGGAGAAAGAAGGGTGAGAGAGGGGGTGGGAGGGTAGCAAGAATCACTATGTCCTAAATTTGCATGTATAAAATGCATGAAGTTTGTATACTTTAAATAAAAGGTTTCTAGGTAAAACAAATGAAATCATAAGATATCAATTTCATTCATCTACATTATTTTTTACATTCTATATTAATTACTACATATCATAGAAAACATTTGATATTCATCTTTTTGGGACTTACTTATTTCACTATGCATAATTGTTTCCAGTAAAGTAATTTTTAATATTATTATTTTCTCACATAGAGACAACTCAAAATATTTGGTATATGTTTGAGAAAAATGCCAGGGGAATTGATTCTACCTTGGTTGAGGACTACACAGGAATTATGGGAAAAAAGAGAACTATCTGTGTTGCTAAATGAGTCAGAGAAAGATTTTTTTTTCAATGCTTTTTTGTTCTTATTTATACTTTCCATCCCTTCAACATAAACTCTATTCCACAAGAAGGTAGAGAAGTTTAGAGACTGATAGAAAAGACAAAAGTTTTCTTCATTGTGTTACATGAAACAATCTTAGTTGGATTCAATTCTATTTTAAATACCATAAACTGTTGGGTGTTTGGGGACAATTTCTTTCATATAGAGGATATACGCACAAACGTACACATGACAATACAAATGCTGTGCATTCCTGAAAAGGTAATTTCTGATGATACAGCAGAATAAAAATTCTTTAAAAAGTGAGAATCAGATAAAATAATCACCTACTGAATGTTCTAGGGAAAATGAAATGAGGACCACTGAACAACTCATTGCATGATACAGGTAAATGATAATAAACAAAATGAAATAAATACCAGACTAGAATTCATAGGCAAATTTCACTTATATACATTGAATGACATAAATAAAATATGGTAATAATGAATATAAGTATAAATTCATCAGTTGAACTCATCTTAGAAATGCATGAACAATATAACAGTCAATCTGTTATTATAAGCATACACATTAAAGACTTAAAGTGGAAAAGTATACAATATTCTTAATGAATGCAGCAATAGAAATCTACTACAGGAACTGCTTCTCTATAGTGATCAAGAAAATATCACTTAACAATGCCTCTAATTTAGACACAGCAGGCCTTTCAGGAAAAGGAAGTGTTATTTATTCCTTCTGAAATAGGACTATCTGAAGTTCTCTATAATGTACTTGGATAGCAAAGGTCATGAAGCCTCCAATTTAGAATGGTAATTAATAGTTTGAACTTCAAGAATCAAACTCTAAAATGTTTTTGCTCAGTCTTCCATTAGTAAAGAAGGATGAGATATTATGCAAATAGACATGAAGTCACAGGTTTCTTTGTCTCATTCATATAAACTGGTACAGTCACATGTTGTATAACCATTTTTCTGTAAATGATGGATCTAACATATGGCTATGGTCCTGTAAGATTACAATGAGGCTGAAAATATCCTATGGCCTGGTGATGCTGTAGTCATTGTAACATTGTAGCTTATAATGTTACAAAATATTTAAAATTTGAAAACGATTATATCTTAATGAATTTATCATGTTTTTGCTTATACTGGTGTGAACAAACCTGCACTGCTGCCAATCATATAAAAAGTATAGCAATATTATTCCATATAGTACATAATACTTGATAATGATAATAAGCAAGTTTTACTGGTTTATATATTGACTATACTTTTATAAATATTTTAGAGAAGACTCTTTCCACTTAAAATGTTCACTGCAAAGCAATGTATTGTGTTATACTGGCATCAACCTCACCTAGCTCAGTTTTACTGTGTCTTGTTTGCATCATTTTATCTTGTATTTTGCTTAATTGCACATTGCATAATCATATCCCATAGGCATAAAAAATCCACTTGCCAATAGAGGTCATGCCAATCGATTGGCTAGAAACAAAATTACAAGTGAGGAAAACAATGAAGAAGGAAAATCAGTGATAGTTGTTGCTCATTAATCAGAAGTGTCCCATTTCTCCGTACCTACAATCTTAAAAAAAAATTCTTGGGACAGCACCGTGGCTCACTTGGTTAATCCTCCGCCTGCTGTGCAGGTATTCCATATGGGCGCCGGGTTCTAATCCTCGTTGCTCTTCTTCCAGTCCAGCTCTCTGCTGTGGCCCGGGAAGGCAGTGGAAGATGGCCCAAGTGCTTGGGCCCCTGCCCCTGTATGGGAGACCAGGAGGAAGCATCTGGCTCCTGGGTTTGGATCACTGCAGCACCAGCTGCTGTGGCCATTTGGGGAGTGAACCAAAGAAAGGAAGACCTTTCTCTCTGTCTCTCACTGTCTATAACTCTACCTGTCAAATAAAAAAAAATTCTCTTCACAGAAGAGAATGATACTGTCACAAATTTGGTAAGGTTTTTGTATCAGATAATTTTCTATCATGCCCTATAGAGAAGCTTTGAATGGGCCTGAAGTGAATCTCTCTTAACACCATGAGAATCATGTCCAAAGCAAAAAAAAAAAAAAAAAAAATTTGAGAAGTTGAAAAAAAAGGCTGCATCTGATTATGTTGTGGAGTTCACTGCTAGCTGTGGGTACTTTAAATTACTGAAGAGTTGTTATTCATCACATGATGAAAAAGTGGTGAGTCTTCAAATGCTGATGTGAAGGCAACTGAAGAATTTTGGAAACTAAATAAGCTCATTGTGGAGAAAAATTACTCACTCAAGCAAATCTTCACTGTGGATAAATTTGCTGTATTCTGGCAGTGCCTGAAATGACTTCATCCATAAGCAAGCCAGATGGATGTCAGATGTTAAGGCTTCTAAGGACAAGCTAGCAGTCTCACTTGGGGTGAATGCTGCAGGCTACAAATGAAATCCTTCTTGATTTGTCCAAGGTCCTTTAAGAATATCAGTAAGCATACACCTCAATATCAACAAGATGTCAGGAAGGAGCCAGTGCCTCTTCCAGATGCCCTCCTGAATGGATACAACGATGAAAAAAAGAAGCACTCTTTGTAGAATGCCTGCCTTTTAATATTATTGTTTTTGTTGATTATGTTACTGTAATACTCCTTTATTGGTTTTATTGATGATGTTCTTGCCTTAGAACATGCAATGAACATCAAGTAAATAGAATAATGGAGCCAAAGTTGGCTTTCATTTTAAATACAAGAATCTTCACTCAAAAAATAAATGTTTCACCCAAACTCATTTCATTTAAAATGATGATGAAAATAATAACAGCAAAAGATGAAGTAGTGATTTTATTAGCTGTGAATGGTGAGTAGATGATGAGTTACTTAACAATTTGTGGGTAAATAGGATATCAATCTTTTATGCAATATTGTTTCCCTAATATCATTATACGTTAAGAGTTTAAGATACAGTGTGGTATTTACTTTAATTGAAATATATATATATATATATATATACACACACATTTGTACAATCTTCAGTTTTCAGCAAACAGAAATTAGTTCAGCAATGACATGAACTCAGAAATGTAAGAAATCAATCTGGTAGCCAGTACCTTTGAGTATATGGATAGTAAATAAATAAAAACAAAGAAGTAAAACAAAGCAAAACAAAACAAATAACCAAATAACATTACAGATTGAATGCTACAAATGAACTTTAATTCTTTTTCAGTGGAGTTTAACATTTACTTGTGATTGATAACTCAGAACATGTCATTCTTTACATATTACTCCAAGATTACTCACATTTAATGTGACGCTGAGTTACAGGTATCATATAATATTCAATTAAACTTACCTGCGAAGCCCACTGATGGGTACCTAGTTTATTAGTAATGTCTGTATAGAAGAAATAGGCATGGGTAAAGTGATATTTAAGTATTTATTTTCTGCTACAGATTTAGGTTATTGATTATGTGACTAGAAATTTAGTAAACTATTGATGACTATTTTAATCTATGTCAAAAGTGTACCAAGCAGTAGAAAGAGAACTTCAAGTTAGATTATTTTATGATAAACCATCTAATGTTGAAGTAGAAGGTAGAAAATATGAAAAAGATCAGTTAAAAGTACCTTGTGATACAACATACATAGGAAAATGGAAGACTGTCATGAATTCTCTCCGTTTTTGAAATTTTTATTGGCAACATATGCTTTTTATCTGAGTCTAATCTGTCTTAAATCAAATGTACACTCAAACTGCATCATAATTAACACCTTAAAATGTAAAATGCCAGTCTACTCAAGAGGGGAAATCATGTATGTCAAATCTGAAGCTAGTTTAACTCTGGGTTTATCTATTGTCTTCACTTGTATTGATCTTCTATATTGCTTATTTATCTGTAATTCCTTAAATATTAACATGCTGAAAATCTATAACATGCTTAAATGTTAACAAATCTATATCTTTATAGATGCTTCCTTCTATCTATTATAATTGCCCACCTTTCTACTTTGGCACATAATTTACCCTTCCAGAACTCTCTTCTCAAATAGGCCCTGAACCTTAGGCTTTTGTGTTTGTCTCTGTGTTGTCCAATATTAGAAATAGTTGAGCTAAGTCCATTTAGACAGTATCCACAACACTCCAGCTCAGAGCACTCTCAATACCTGATTGGGCTTCTCATCCTCCATCACGCCCCAGGTGAAATCTGATGATCATCAGTATGCAAGGTTGTTTCTAGCTTCTTTAACAAGAGCACATCTTTTCCTTTGGTTTTCAAAATTGACTCATGCTCTACACTGGGTCTATTCCTTTTGTAGTTCTAAATAACATCTGGTTTCACCACTTTCAGTGCTATCCAACATCCAACTTTGTTTCTTCCTTGATAGCTAACATTACTCAACTAATTTTTCATTTGAATTGAATTGAAGGTGGTTTATAGAATTAATCTTTTCCTCAATTGATTATGCAAAAGAAATTTAAAAAGTGAAACCCAAAAAAAGTATGGTGAATTAAAAACTGAGGGAGAGGGAGTCAGAGAGGAGGAGGAGGGTGGGGAGGGCAGAGACAGAGGGAGATATTTTCGTTCCCTGGTTCACTTCACAAATGATCTCAACAGCTAGGGCTGGGGCAGGTAGAAGTTGGGAGCCAGGAGCTTCTTCTGAGACTCTCATTCGGGTGCAGGAGTCCTAGCACTTTGGCCATCCTCCTTGGTTTCCTGGACCATTAACAAGATGCTGGGGCCAGCGCGGTGGCTCACTAAGCTAATCCTCTACCTGCAGCGCCGGTACCCCCAGTTGGGCCGTCAGATTCTGTCCCAGTTGCTCCTCTTCAAGTCTAGCTCTCTGCTGTGGCCCAGGAGGGCAGTGGAGGATGGCCCAAGTACTTGGGTCCCTGCACCCACATGGGAGACCAGGAGAAGCACCTGGCTCCTGGCTTTGGATCAAAGCAGCGCTGGCTATGGAGGCCATTAGGGGAGTGAACCAACAGAAGGAAGACCTTTCTCTCTGTATCTCTCTCACTGTCTAAAACTCTCTTTCTGTCTAACTCTGCCTGTCAAAAAAAAAAAAAAGATGCTGGATCTGAAATGGAGCAGCCAGGACTCGAATTGGTACCCATATGGGATGCTGGTGCTGCAGGCAGTAGCTTAACCTGCCATGATGGGCAATTGATTCAGCAATTCACATACTTCTTGGGATGCATCCCATATTGGAGTGCCTGGGTTTGAGTCCCCTCTATGCACCTGATTCTGGCATCCTGCTATTGTGTACTCTGAGAAGCAACAGATGATGGCTCAAATAGTTAGGTCTGTGCCACACATGTGGGGGACCTACATTGAATTCCTGGTTCCTGCCTTTGGGCACTCAGATCAGCCCTCACTATTGCGTGAACCACTAGATAAAATCTCTCTCTCTTCTTTACCTCTTAGTTGACCCCTCCCTCTCACTTTCACACACACACACACACACACACACACACACACACTGTTCACTTACTCTCTTTCTCTCTCTGCCTTTCAAACAAATAAATTAAAAAAAAAACAATTTTATGTCAGAATGTCTAGTAAACAATTTGGGGATAAAAAGGAATATAATTCAAATGAGAAACTGTGGGGTTATGAAGAGAGAAAAGGAATTCATTTATATAAAACTTTTTAACCTTGGTTCACCCATAGTCAGCGCAAGTGAAATATGTCATTAATAACCATGCTGAGAAATTGAGGCAGGTAACATTGATTTACACTAAATATTTTTTATATTCATAATATTTTGGAGATGTAAGGCCCCTAAGAAATTATCTGGCCCTTCCAAAAATAGGTGTTTAAATGTTTTCTCCAAGGAGAGTATTTCTGTTATTATTCCTCCTACAATTAATGAAAAAAAGTGCCTTTCCAGATGTTTTGTTGAGCTGCAGGAAGTAAGAAATTCCATTTTTCTCATCATCCTTGTCTGCTTAATAATATACTCATAGCAATCATGACAATACTGTTCTTCACCATTTAATAACATATTTGCAGAATATCATTATTGATTTATATAAAATTAAATCACAAATGACGCATATGATCTATCTGTAATAAGAAATAGTTATTCAAATTAGTTAACATTAATATGTTACTTTTACCTTTGTCCTGTACATTCTGCATATCAACTCAGTTCCAAATGATGTGGAATGTGATAGCAGTGCCTTTATTTAAAAGATGACAAACATCACAATTAGCCCTTAAGATAGCTAAGAAATCACATTTTGTGTTTTCTTTCATTAAAATGTCTTCTCTTATTGCATAAAAATGTAGCAGACATTTTCATCATAAATAGTTTTAAAGATGATTTTAACTATACCTCCATCTGCTTTTCATGTAAATGGATATGAGGTTAATGTCTAACATTTATTTACACTTCAGTGGCAACAGTTTTATACAAGCAGCCATAAGAAATAACATTTTGCTGGAGACCTTTTAGTCAGGTCTTGCACTCTACCTTGCACTCTACCTCTCGGTTATGGTAGAAATGTTTTGAGGGTAATAGGAGATACATAATCATGTTTTTACAGTAAAATCAGAATTTGCAGTTAGTAGATACTTAGTGGTATGACAAAGTTAATTATTTTTTAAAAGATTTATTTATTTTACTTGAAAGTCAGAGTTACACAGAGAGAAGGAGAGGCAGAGAAAGAGAGGTCTTCCTTCTGTTGGTTCACTCCCTAGTTGGCAGCAATGGCTGGAGCTGCGCCAATCCGAAGCCAGGAGCCAGGAGTTTCTTCCAGGTCTTCCATGTGGGTGCAGGGGCTTGGGCCATCTTCTACTGTTTTTCCAGGCCATTACAGAGAGTGGGGTTGAAAGTGGAGCAGCTGGGTCTCAAACCAGCGCCCACATGGGATGCCAGCACTGCAGGCAGTGGCATCATCCACTATGCAACAGCACCAGCCCCAACAGTTAATTATGATGTAAATATCAGTAGAGACTTCTTTTTTTCTTCTCATTTTTTTTTGACAGGCAGAGTTAAACAATGAGAGAGAGAGATACAGAGAGAGAAAAGTCTTCCTTTTTCTGCTGGTTCACCCCCCAAATGGCCTCCGTGGCTGGCACGCTGGGCCAATCCCAAGCCAGGATCCAGGTGCTTCTCCTGGTCTCCCAAGCAGGTGCAGGGCCCAAGGAACTGGCCCATCCTCCACTGCCTTCTCCTGCCCCAGCAGAGAGCTGGACTGGAAGAGGAGCAACCGGGACAGAACCAGCACCCCAACCAGGACTAGAACCCAGGGTGTTGGCACCATTGGTGGAGGATTAGCCTAGTGAGCCGCGGTGCCAGCCAGTAGAGACTTCTATTTGAAATGTTTTCACCTGAAGTAATTTTTAATATCTGCCATCAGAATCCAAATTTGTTAGCAGGAATCCACTTTCTAATTTTGATGAATTCTATTAATTTGAACAAAAAAGTATTCATCCATTCTAGATTTTATAGTAAAACACCTAAATTAGGTGCTCCATTGTTTATGATATTGTGATGAGAGCATGAAGCAAGTAAACTTATTTGTATGTTCTAGAATGCACAAATGGCCTGAGTACCTGTTCTAGTCTGTTTTATGTTTCTGTAACAAAATACTTGATATTGGGTGGTGTATAAAGAAAAGAGGTTTATTAGGCTTATCATTCAATTACTGGAAACTACAAGCAGCTTGATGTCAGTTTCTGCAGAGGACAACCCTGGCTGCACCACAATATGGCAGCTGACATCACATAATAGGAACATCTGTGCTCACTGGGTGCAAGAAAGCATTAGAGTGTGCCAAAACTTTTGAGCTTCTTTTATAAAAGCATCTATACTCATGAAAATGAATCCAGCCCATGAAACCTGACCCACTTTGTGAGAAGACATTAATTGCTTCCCTGGCAGCGGGGTGGTGATGTTTTCATGAACTAATTACCTTCCACTTGGCCCCACCTCTTAAAGATCCACTGCCTCTTGATAGCATTATTTTGAGAACCAAGCTTTCTGCACATGAATCCTTGGGAGACAAATCATATCCGAATCATAATAGTATCAATGGCTAATTTTGTGTAGGGACAGCATTCTATTTTCTTCCTTGATGTTTTGGAGATATGGGAGACTATAATTAGTTGCATTATTTATTATCTTCAGCTACTCTCTTTCCTGCATAAGCTTGGCAGGTGACTATACTATGTGCCAATCAATGAAATAACTTTTCGATGTAGAGTGATCCTTACTTTCTTCCAGTTTAAAATTGATTTTAAAAGACAGTAATCATATGTTTTGTAGTAAATATCATTATATGAGATAAGATAGTTGATTATAAAGTATTTGATTAAGATCACTCATAGGAGGTGATGATGAATCATTTCAATTAACAGAGCAATTAGAAGAAAAATATCAGCTATTTAAATGGTGCCTGTGTTTGTGGGTTGCTGGCTTTCATGACAGTGATAGCAGTATGTGCAAAGGCCCTGAATCAGGGTGTACAGGACTAAGGAGAAATGCTTCGTCTGTACCTGAATGGAAATGATGGCACTATTTAAAGTGAGAGGTAATCAGTGGATAAGCACCCACAGCTTTTAAAAATATATGAAGAAAATTGGATATGTGAGGACAATTGGAAACTTCATGTGTATTTTGAACAAGGGATGTTTTCAAACTAACATCTGTGTGTTCTGTGGGGAACTGATTAAAAAGGTAGAAGTACAGAGAGTTGCTGGGAATATAAATATGGTAAGTGGGCTATATTAGTGATAAGCTTAGGTAGAACAGACACGTTTAATCACTAATTATTAGATTTGGGAATGAGTGAACAGGAAGTTTTTTTTTTTTTTTTTTTGACAGGTAGAGTTATAGACAGTGAGAGGGAGAAACAGAGAGAAAGGTCTTCCTTCTGTTGGTTCACCCCCTCAAATGGCCACAACAGCTGATGCTGCGCAGATCCAAAGCCAGGAGCCAGGTGCTTCCTCCTGGTCTCCCATGTGGGTGCAGGGCCCAAGCACTTGGGCTATCCTCCACTGCACTCCCTGGCCACAGCAGAGAACTGGACTGAAAGAGGAGCAACTGGGACTAGAACCCGGTGCACATATGGGATGCCGGCACCACGGGCGATGGATTAACCAAGCGAGCCATGGTGCCAGCCCCTAACAGGAAGTTTCAATTGTGGACTCATCCTGCAAGGCCTACCCTGTCAGTTGGTGTGGTGGAGTGACAGGGTTCTTCGACATGAAGCACTGGAGACAGGTTTCAGTGAACATGTCTGTTTATTAATAATGAGGCACAAGCTTTTAAAGGGCAGGCAGAAGGGACATAGCTAGTTCAGGGCGACACTAATTCTATAGGATAATGCCGATATTGACACCACTATGTTTCTCCAATCAGTTTGAAGTTCATGTAGTCTATGTAGCATTCCAGGTGGTCTTATGGATCAGGAGCTGTTTACCTGATTGACAACTACAAGGTCCTTCAACAGGAATCGGGGTGGGGGGTGGGGGCTGGGGGTGAGGAGTAAATGTGCCTGGGGCTCCTGCTGCCTGCCAGCAGTCAGGTCACAGGGTTCTTCCTGGGAGGCATGGTGTTCCATGCCCTCCTAACCTCTAGCCTGGGCTAGGCAGGCAGTCTCCCAGCCAGGCACAGGACCACCCACAGTCAATTATGATTCTTACTATCTTGACTGATAGAATTAAGAATTATTGCTATGAGGAAGATGACCAGGAAACAAATTTTGAGAGAAAAATATTAACTTTTAGAAATACACATGAACATTCATGTGAAAAATATCAAATAGAGGTTTGATTTTAATTATTGATTAAGGTACATAGTTCTATGCTACTGACATAAATTCAATAATAAACAGAAACATAACTGGAAAAGAAACTAGGAATGAATGTGAATATCTAGAGAAAAGAATTGGATGAGAAAGAAGAGAGTGTACTCAATTATAAAGAATTCTATCATTTAGATGCCAGGTAAGAGGGGTAGCCTGTGAAGATTTGTGCAATGGAGCAACCATAAATGTTCTAGAAAATCAGATCAAGTGGTGCTTTGCTACAGAAGAATCAGGTGCAAGTGATGACATCTCTAGAATTTTTATATTTGTGAGCCTTGTTAGCGATATCATGAGTTGGAAGTAGTCGGCGGTGGGGGAGGGGAGGCAGGGAAGCGGTTTTGCCTATACTACATGTTTATAAGTGTGCAAGCACCTGCTGTCACGCAGCTCAACAGGGCTTAAGGGCGACGAGTGAGAGCACAGGGAAGAAAGGAGCAAAAGGACACAAGACTGCCTTTACAATGAAAGATTTTACTGCTTATCAGGGGTTTTTATTGTACTACTCCTCAGCATGCTCATTGAGGTCAATACACTTATCAGTATCAATATACTCATCAATCTGTACTTATCAATACTCAACAGTCCAATCTATAGCTTAACTACTACCTAACTTACTTACTTCAATAACACTTAACTATAAGAATTTCCTTAATGACTAAAAAACTACTGGAATCAATACTATTAATATCAATATCAATAATACTATTTGAACTTATTCATTAATCCACAGATCACAGTATATAGTGTTAAAGTAACTTTGAGAGCTATCCAATTATAATAGCATATGTACAGCAAGGTATCTAACATTATTTTTAGTCATAGAGTCAAAGCATATTTATATACATTATACATGGATAATGTCATTGATAAAAACTGCATTTTCAAGGTTCATATCGTGGTCAGGAAAAGAGTCAGTGTTTAAGGTCCGGAGCTCGGCAGAGACGGATCTCGGATCAGTCACTTACAGGCAGGGAGTCGTGGTCGGAGTTCCTGGGGGACTGAAAGGCCAGGAGTTGGAGAAGTCCCCTGCTGAGAAGCCTGCTCCAGCTCTGCACTCAGATCTGGCAGCAGACTGATGAAATGTCCAGGAGAGTCGGCGAGGTAGCAGCTCTGCTGGAGTTTGATCCCTTAGTCGCCTTGTGTCGCTTAGCAAGGGGGGCTAGCGAGCTGGCTCTTCAGCGCTAAGTGCGAGGAGATCCAGAGGTTCACACACACACCGGGCCCTTTATCCGTTGTCAGCTTGTGCAGTTACCTGCTCCTCACAAAGTAACGGGCTGCCCCTTCAGCTCCAGATGTGTGGAAATCCAGAGGTTCAACACACCGGGTCATGATCCTCGAGAGGATGGAGAGCAGTGGAAAAGGCTCTCCTTTTATCCTTGCCACTCTGAAGGGGGCATCTCCAGTAGGGGTCCGGGTGTCACCAATCAATTGTACTCCCTCCCCGAGTTTCCCGGGGTGCCCTCAATCCTACGACTGGGCCAGGGTGTCTCCAGCTCCTTCTCAGGTTGCATCCAGTCATCTTGGGAGTAGGGAGGTAACTCGAGGTTATCGCCCGTAGCACATACGTTATCAGACTGCCCAGGGATGTCTGTTCAGTCTGATGAGGAGTATCTTTCTGGCAAGCGCTGAGTTACAGTTCACCTCCTTCTGCTGGTCAGGTAAGCAGTGGTCTGTGACTATTTTTGGAACTCCTGTGAGATTCCCCACAATATGCTGTAGCTTGGTTGGGAAGTAAGGGAGAAAATAGGAGTGGGGGGCATAAAATTTCCCAAAGGTTTTCCTTGTTAAAGCAGCTTTTCTTTTCTTTTTTTTTCTTTTTTTAAATTTTTTTTTTTTTATTTTTGACAGGCAGAGTGGACAGTGAGAGAGAGAGACAGAGAGAAAGGTCTTCCTTTGCCGTTGGTTCACCCTCCAATGGCTGCCGCGGACAGCGCGCTGCAGCCAGCGCAACGCGCTCATCCGATGGCAGGAGCCAGGTGCTAGGTGCTTTTCCTGGTCTCCCATGGGGTGCAGGGCCCAAGCACTTGGGCCATCCTCCACTGCACTCCCGGGCCACAGCAGAGGGCTGGCCTGGAAGAGGGGCAACCGGGACAGAATCCGGCTCCCTGAACCGGGACTAGAACCTGGTGTGCCGGCGCCGCAAGGCGGAGGATTAGCCTGTTGAGCCACGGCGCCGGCCTGAATCACCTTTGATTTAAGAAAAATTTATTTTATACTGGTAAAGCTAGATAAGGACAAAAATAAAATATATTTACATTAGGTACTATATGGTTCTCAGAACAGCTGCACAAGTAATCGAATACATTTTATACTTCCAGGGGATAAAGATGTGTTGCAAACTTTTGCGTATCACGTCTATGAATAAACATGGTATTATTTGTGGATACTGTGGTCTAAATGTTTGTGTGTCTTCAGAATTTATATGTTGCAATTCTAACTCTCAAGGCGATGATATTAGGAGGTAGGCGCATTGGAGTTGATTAAATCAGGAGAAAAGATCCCTTATGAATGTGACTAGTGTCCTTATAAATGAATTCCCAGATATCTGCTCTGCCTCTCCCACTATGTGAGTACACAGCAAGAAGGCACCAGCTTTGAGTCAGAAATTAGGCTCTGCCCAGACATGGAATCTATAGATAACTTTGTTAGAATTTCCTAGGCATCAGACTGTGACAAATAAAATGTTGTTGTTTATAAGCTATACAGTTGTTGCTATGTTTTTATTTTAGCCCCTATGAACCAACAGAGGTTAACAGGAGTTGTAGTAGAGTTATGGAATAAGGACTGAGCAAAGATAATTAGCAAAAGATGAGTGCTTAGGTACTTGTTCATAAAATTCACTGTAAGACTTAGTGTGTTCTGCATGTTTTCATTTTTGTTTACTGTTTTTTTTATATGTGAGAAATATTGAACAAATAGTGAGTGTGTCATATAGATGAAACTATAGTTATTTAATAGAAAATTATTCGGTATAGAAAGACACCTAATTTCTAATATTCTTATCAAATTTAATTAGCTCCCTGAGCACTGGCTTTTAAGAGATCTTATGAAATGTCTAGTTTACACAGTTCATTTTATAAATAAAGAAGTATAAGTCCAGGGATGTCTATGTTTGAAAAAAAAAAAAGGTATGAAATGAAGATTAAAGTTCAAGTTCACTGAATTTTGAAATTTTAATTACATCTTACTCTGGTGGTATTCAGTGGCCTCTCAGTTTTGAAAAAATGTTAAAACACTAATATTGGTGCCTTGTTGTTTAGAAACATGTTGTATTTTTATATTTAATTGTTAAAGTGATAAATTGCACAAAATATTCAAAAACCTAAATAATAATGGCAAAATATTGTACAAGTAATTCCAGTGGCCAGAATTGAAATGAAAGGTAAGAAAATCAATGGTTAAGATGATAACCTTAAGGATATTCTAAAGCTAATGAAATGGGATAGCTTAAATGAGATCTCTTTTCACTTAAGGGTGAACACATATGCGTGACATAAAATTTAATTAATGGCTAGTCCTTGACATTTTTCAGTAGAAAAGTAAATGTATTATACATAGTAATTAATATGTGCAGCCCCTGAATGTGCTTACAATTCATCTAAACTTAAGGGTCAAATAAAATATTTTCTTCCAGGGAAAGAAGCATATAAATTTTAATTTTTGAATAAAATTAGTTAGGGTGAGTGTGTTTATAAATGATTAGTTTCCTATTGGAAACTATGTGTAGAATGAGAAATACCCATAGGAAAATATTCAGATGAGGAGAAGTCCTTCAATATAAAAAGGTGGGGGGAAGTTAAAGGACTTCTCTGATCTAGAAAAATAAACTTCAAAAGGATAACTCTGAGTCTGTAAAGATAAGTGAAGAATCACAGTGCTACTTTTCTGTACCAAGGGAAATAAATTAAAACATTTTCAGTCCTAGAGATTGGTATTTTTTTGTTAAGAACTTATTTATTTATTTGAGAGGTAGAGAGAGGGAGAGACAGAGAGAAAGCTCTTCCATCTGCAGGTTCACTCCCCAAATGGCTGCAATGGGTGGAGCTGAGCCAATCTGAAGCCAGGAGTCAGGAGTTTCTTCCAGGTCTTCCACATGAATGCAGGGGGCCAAGCACTTGGAGCGTGTTTCACTGCTTTCCTAGGCCATAGCAGAGAGCTAGATAAGAGGAGCAGCCAGGACGTGAAATAGTGCCCCTATGAGATGCTGGCGCTGCAGGTGGAGGGTTAGCCTACTCCACCACAGCGCCAGCCTGAGATTGGTAAATTTTAAAAATACTTTCGTATGGTGAGATCAATTCTGTATTTTGCTAAGCTTCAAGAGAAGACAGTCTAGTTTCAGGTTCAGTTTTTCACAACAAGTTTCTTAATTTAGAAACTTTTCTTAAATTGCTTATTTTTAAAATAATGCCATGCAATGTTAATAATCATATACAATATCATGTTTTAAGTTTTTTCTATTTAATCCTTGAAATATTTTATTTTCATTATACAATGTTCTAGTCTATTGCTGATTGTCCTTTGAAAAACTCTTCCTGTGTTGCTCAAAAGTCTATCAAGAAAACAGTTATGATCAAGTTAAAAAATGAACAATGTTGTGTGGAGTTACTTCTGGCTAAATTTTATTTTTATTTATTAATCTTTTGTTCTTTCCTGCAGATTTGGTTACAACTTATAATTTTACAAATACATTAAAACACTCTCATAGACAAGAATTGTTTCAAGAGACCAGTAGCAAGTGGAGGAGAACTAAATAAATGCAACAGCAGGTACCTCGGAAATTGCTAATCTCTCTCACAGGTAGTACTCATTCCACCCTTACAACATCCCTGGAGGTAGGCATTGTGATTCCTGCTACATCAGAGGAGAAATCCAAGTCTCACGAATTTTAAGACTTGTCCAATGTCATATCAACTGTGAAAAGGCAGAGCTGGGAAACAAATCCAGGTTTCATTGAGAAAAGCAATCATGAAAACTTACCTTAATATGATCATGATTGATTTGTTTCCCCAGGTGGCTTCTCTCTTTTAGGCTTCACTTTTCCCTTGTCAAATGAAAACAATTCTGAATGTAGATAAGGGAGGAATTAATGTAAGAGAGATGGAAAGGACAACTTCTAGCATCTGTAGAGCTTTCTATTCACAAAGTGGTGTATCCTGTCAGAAATTCTTTTAAGGCATATCAAGGTAGGTTAGCATTTATTTATTTATGTGTGTGTGTGTGTGTGTGTGTGTGTAGCACAAAGCTGGGGCTGCCGCTATGGCGTAGTAGGCTAAGCCTCAGCCTTCAGCATCGGCATCCCGTATGGGTGCCAGTTCCTTGCCCGGTTTCTCCTCTTCCGATCCAGCTCTCTGCACATAGCCGGGGAAAGCAGTAGAGGATGACCCAAGTGCCTGGGTCCCTGCACCCACATGGGAGACCTGAAATAATCTTCTGACCTCTGACTTCGGATTGGCCCAGCTCTGGCCATTGAGACCATTTGTGGAGTGAACCAGCAGATGGAAGACCTTTCTCCCTGTGTCTCTCTCTCTTTCTATCTGTAATTCTGCCTCTCAAATAAAAATAAAATCTTTGAAAAAAAGTAAAAACACAAAAACAGGACAAAGCAAAATGGCTGCTAAGTAAGCATTCTCATGATCCCTTCCCCAAAGATGGACCAGGTCACCATCACAAGAGCCGAGGAAAGCAGGTGAAACCACATAGTGCCTGGTGTAATATAACAACAAGAAAAGATACACTGACAAAGGCTCTCCGCTGTGGCCTGGGAGGGCAGTGGAGGATGGCCCAAGTGCTTGAGAGCCTGCACCCACATGGGAGACCAGGAGAAGCACCTGGATCCTGGCTTCGGATGGGCAGTGTGCCGGCCGTGGCAGCCATTTGGGGGGTGAACCAACGGAAAAAGGAAGACCTTTCTCTTTTTCACTCTCACTGTCTAACTCTGCCTGTCAAAAAAAAAAGGCCAGAGGGGAAAAGATTCCACATGAGCTCTTCCCATCACAGCTTGGAAATACCTTTCATTTAAGAGAGTTAGAGTGAATTAAGTCCAGATCTAGTAAAGTCACAATTACACAGAGAGAAGAGAGGAAGAGAGAGAGAGAGAGAGAGAGAGAGAGAGGTCTTCCATCAGCTGATTCACTCCCCAGATGGTCACAATGGCTGGAGCTGCGCCCATCCGAAGCCAGGAGCTAGGAGCTTCTTCTGGGTCTCCCACTTGGGTGCAGGAGCCCAAGTACTTGGGCCATCTTCTCCTGCTTTCCCAGGCCATAGCAAAGAGCTGGATCGCAAGTGGAGCAGCCAGGTCTCGAACCATATGGGATGCCCGCACCGCAGGCGGTGGCTTTACCCGCTATGCCACAGCACTGGCCCCAGTCTATAATATTTTAAGCTATGTTCACAACTAGAGTCATGTGTCAGTAGAGCTGCTACGTGTTATTTTTGGGATAAAGTTGATTCTCCTAAATTTAATTTGTCCTTCACTATGTTCCAAAATCAAAGTATTTCTTCTTGTGGTGAAGTAGGTTAATCCTCTGTCTGCGGTCCTGGCATCCCATATGGGTGCCAGTTCTAGTCCCAGCTGCTCCTCTTCTGATCCAGCTCTCTGCTATGGCCTGGGGAAGCAATGTAAGGTGGTACAAGTGCTTGGGCCCCTGCAATTGTGTGGGAAACTGAAAGAAGCTCCTGGCTCTTGGCTTCAGATTGGTGCAGCTGCAGATGTTGTAGTCATCTGGGGAGTGAACCAGCAGATGGAAGATCTCACTTTCTGTCTCTCCCTCTCACTGTCTGTAACTCTGTCAAATAAATCAATAAAAATTTTTAAAAAGAAAAAGAAAATAATACTTTGCATACAGTGTTTATAAGTCACATAAAATTAACTAACACTTAGGCAGCAATTCCTGTGTATCTTATGCCAGGGGTGGGATTGCCCAGCCCACAGACCACACAAAGCCTGCAAAATCATTTTGTATGGCCCTGCCAAGACAACCACAGGGGTTACTTAAAATTTAAAAAAATCCATGGCAGCCTAATTTTTAAGTTGATAATTTTGTAAGGCTCATGAATGTTTTTATAAATATCCAAAGTGGCCCTTGGCAGAGAAAAGATTCTGCATCCCAAAGCACTTTACATATATTACCTTAAATGTCTTTCAACTCATCTGGTTCCTAGTTCATGCTCTTAAACTTCACATAATATTCCCTCTCTTAATAATTACCATGCGACTTTTTAAAATAAAGGAATGTAGGTAAAATCGCTGTAAAAGTACATGCGAACCATTATTTATCTGTAGTTACAGAGGTCAGTAGGAATATGGAAAAAATATGAGCACTAACAAGTCCTGCAACTTTAATACTGCATCGCCCAGAAACTCACATGAGCCCCAGTAGGAAATAAACATGCTTCTTATTTTATTCAGCAACTTGTTATTAAATAACCTCTAGTCAGGCACTGCCCTAGTTACTATGGATACAAAATAAGCATGGTAAATGTGGTTGATGTCTTTTAAGTGGGGACAGTTACCAGGAAATTAAATAAATCTATACTTCCAGCTTCTGATTCTTTGGAATAACATAATTAGCCCTGATTGACAAATTTCAGTTTAATGAATAGTATTTTGTAGCTTATATGACTTTATTATACTTCATGGGACATTTTCAGCAAGGATCAATTTGACTGGCAGTCTTAGAGATCTGGGAAATAATCCTGGGTTAAATGTTCAACTTTTACAAAGCATAGTGTGATTGTTGGAAAAAAAAAAAAAACAGTTCTTTCTCTTATAGATTTCAGAGATAGAATGTGAATGGTATTAAGAACTGTTAAACATTCAAAGTTTAAGAATAAAATGTTTCAAATAATTGGCAAAATCCAAAGAAAAGGTAAAAAATTCAGAATGTGGAAAACTATTATAAAAACCCTTTTCTTGGGCCTGGCACTGTGACGTAGTTGGCAAAGCCACCATCTGCTGTGCCAGCATCCCATATGGTTGCAGGTTCAAGTCCCGGCTGCTCTACTTCCTATTCAGCTCTCTTGTATGGCCTGGGAAATCAGTAAAAGATGGCTGAAGTCCTTGGGCCCCTGCACCCGTGTGGGAGACCCGAAAGAAGCTCCTGGCTCCTGGCTTCAGATTGGTACAGCTCCAGCCGTTGTGGCCATCTGGGGAGTGAACCAGCAGAAAGACAACCTCTCTCTCTCTCTCTGCCTCTCTTTCTCTCTCTGTGTAACTCTGCCTTCCACATAAATAAATAAATCTTTAAAAAAAATCCTTTTCTTGAATGTGGGCATGTATGTAAATAATAGTCTTACTTTGAATTATAAAGTAACATTATTTTAATTATAAAGTAAAATCTTTATATATATATATAATATATATATAATTCTGTAATCTGGTGATTTTTAGTAATTTTAATATGAAGTAACGGAAAGCCTTAAAATCAGAGCTTTCAAACAATGAATGGGTTCTGTTGCAATGTCATCTACTTATTCCTCCTACACAAAAGTGCTATCACCTTTCTTTAATTTTTAAGGGAATGTGTTCATTTCTAGCTCTTGTTTTCTGATTTTATTTCAGCAAATGTTGACAGTAGCAACTAGGTTGCTAGATTCTGTTTTTCCTTCCTTGTCATATATTTTTTTTTGTTTTGTTTTGTTTTGTTCTCGCTAATGGGAAACAGTAAACTGAGGAAACCAATTTTACATTTTTTTAAGATTCTTTGATTGTAAGCAAAGGATTAGAACCCTGTAGCTATTTGAGCTCCATTTGAACCAGTAAGTAAATGGGCTCAACACTGTAATTGTAACTCATATGACTGACCGAAGATTTACTATCAACCCCGAAAAAGATGAGCTGGTGGCTAAATACTATAATTAATGTTTATTTTCTGTCTTCTAAACTAAAAGTTTAATTAGCCTCTGCCCTTTCTGTTTGCTAATGAATGCATTGCCTACTCTGAAAAACCAGTATCTTTGCTAAGAGCTATTGCCATTATTTATTCAAAATTCACTGTCCTCCACTAGAGTTTGTGGTTGAGTTATTCATTGAAATGCACTTTCAAGCTATCATCTCACTAGAATAAACAAATTTTTGGTATATTATTTAAGGAATTGTTTTCAATATTATTTCATTTTAGTTTACAATCTGATTTGTTACACAGAAAGCTGTATTTGTAATGGAGCTCCCTTGAGCTTATTGGACAAGCATACAGTTCATTCTACAAGTCATAATTTTGTTCTATTACCATAGAATTTTCTATACAATAAAGTAATTGACAAACTGAAGTTATTGTGTCCCTAATTTCAAAAATGTTAAATGCACACACACACACACACACACACACACACACACACTTGCCAGTAAGAAAGAGGTAGTCAAGACTGTGATTTTTTTAAAATGAAATGTCATTGATTTTAACTGCTGATTTTAGCTGAATGAATTCGGTAGGTTAATAATCTCCTAAATTTGTCTTACAGTTATAAGTCATCAAGTTTGCTTGAGTATAAAAACAATTGACTTGAATATTTTTAAATCTTTTTTTAAAGGCTGAATTACAGAGCAAGAGAAGGAGAGACACAGAGAAAGAGGAGAGAGAGAGATCTTCCATCTGGTGGTTTACCCCCCAAATGGCCACAATGACAAGAAATGGGCCAGGCCAAAACCAGGAGTCAGGAGCTTCTTCCAGGTCTCCCACATGGGTGCAGGTGCCCAAGGACCTGGGTTATCCTCCTCTGTTTTCCTGGGCCAACTAGCAGTGAGTATTGGAAGGAAGTGGAGCAGTAATGAACCGATGCTACAGGCAGTGGCTGTAATCCATTGTGTCACAGAGTGGGGCCCTTGAACTTTCTACTCTCACTCGAAGACAGCAATATATCTATAAAAACAGTTAGTTTAATGATGCTATGGATTTTGTTTCTACCCTGGTTAAAAAAATGCAATTGTTTTGCTTGCTATTGTCTTAAAATAGAATCATTTTTCAGTTTACAAAGATTTACTATCTTCTAATTCACTAATATAAAACCTTTTTCTTAAGTATTTATTTATTTATTTGAAAGTCAGAGTTACAAAGAGGGAAGGAGGGAGAGAGAGAGACAGAGACAGAGAGAGAAACAGAGAGAAACAGAGAGAGAGAGAGAGAGAGAGAGAGAGAGAGAGAGAGAGTCTTCCCTATGCTGGTCCACAGCCTGAGATGGCCACAACAGCTGACACCAGGCCAGGTTGAAGCCGAGCCAGGACCTTCATTCGGGTCATCCATATGGGTGGCAGGGGCCCAAACACTTCTGTCACTTTGTTGCTTTTCCTAGGTTTTAAGCAGGGAGCTGGATCAGAAATGGAACAGTGGGGACACAAATTGGCACCCATATAGGATGCTGGCATCCCAAGTTGCTGATTTACTGGCTATACCACATTACCTGTCACACAAAGATTTTTGTTATGCATGTTTATCTCTGTTTTATATAGCAACCTAAAATAGTGGTGATTCTTGCTCAACAGAGGCATCACAAATAGATGCCACTTTTTAAGTCATCTTTGAAGTCATGTAGATGGTGAAGGAGAGAGATTGGGGATAGGTTCAATACATAGTAAAGATGGGAGTTTCTATGTCTTAAAGACCAATCATGAGTGTGCCTTGTCTGTAAAATGTAGACTTTTAATTAGCTCAGAGAAGATGATATGCATAATCCTGAAATATTCCTTAAAAGTTTAATGAATATAACTTGAATATCAAACCCCAATCCATAGGATCATCTAAGAGATCCTAAGGAAGCTAAGAGAATGTGAAAGTTGTGGAGGGTAGGATGCAGAAGGGAGGTGGAACACATGGAAAGCAGAGCTAAGCACACATGTGTACAAAGTCGATCTCATGTTCAACTTGGCGTTTTAAAGCTAGTATGGCCCTGGAAGGGTTCTGTAGGATCCAGAAATATTCATTGACACTTCTCAGTATTTTCAAAACAGATTTGATATCTCCTTTAAAGCACATTATTTTATTTATTCTTATGGGTACTCTGTTGAATAGATAGGACAATATGAGTGCAACCTATGGAATACATAGTTTATTTTGCCTAAAAGTCCAATAAAAGTCATTTTCTCTTCTTCCTATTTTCCTGTTTCATTCCAGGAATAAGATTAAAGTAGGGTCATGTCTCTTTCATTTTCCTATATCAAAGTAGAAGTTCTATTTTATGAGGTTTCCAAGAAAATCAGGTTCATACCAAATTGTTTAGCATTCTAGTCCACACCATATTCTCCTTGGTGACTCATAAAAGAAATTTTTTTCTTGTTTGTTTGTCTTAATGTGTTTATTATGCTTGAACAGATAAAGTATGGGCAGGATAATGTGCAAGCTGTGTATATTTGTGATCATATAGTTCAAAAACAAAATATATGATCTTTGCCTTGGCTCATTCCTCATACACAGCTCCATATTTTCCATGAAAATCATACTGGAATGTAAGGGGAAGAGACTTCAATCACATGGAGATGAAATTTGTGGTGTGCTCCCAGCTGAATTCAGATGGCAGAATCAAGATGGCCAAGGTACAAGGACCTTGGACTCTGATATACTGTATAAGGGGGGATTCCCAGTCTTCAGGGTCCTGTGACCTTCACCAGCAACAGAATTCTAATGAGGGAAATATTTTTGTTTTATCATATGTCACACAGAATTTATCCAAGAAACCAGAAACTGCATGTTAGACCACATCAAAACATAACAAACCAATTAAATTAGAGACTCCAAAACATTACGTAGCTACCAGAGTCCTTGACCTGAAAGGCATTTATGTACTATAGGAATCTGAGATACATGCTTTGTAGTCTTCTATTATGTTGTTCAAAGTTTCTGGTGATTGTCATAAACCATGGATAAGTGGATAAGAGAAATGTATTTAAAACTTTACCTTGACTCATTCCAACAACCATTCAAAGTGAAATCTGAAATGTGCTCCTTAGAGTTTTGCCCACAGAGAACATTTTCTATCTTTATGAGCAACCTTGATTGCACAATAATACAGAGACAACATGCTTATGGCCTCTGGCAGCACATCATGCAAAATCACCTGTGATAACGATAATTTTTCTATCCTTGGATTTAGAAACAAGATTCTCTTGAATTCCTAAGCACGGGTTCAGAGTTGAATGACAAAATAAAATCAGTTTGTCTCGAATGGAAGCCACTTTCTCATGAAAAACTTGGATTTTTGAAACACACTCAAGACTTATGTCAATATGGAACTTCCTCTTAACAATGAAGTATTACTTTATATCTTCTATTTTATGTTTTGCAAAACAGATAATACTCAGTTCAAATCTCATGGTCATTTAGCCTCCCATGAGTGCGGATTTAATTTCTATTAGCTCCTAGTGTTAAGAAGTGTTTTTTTTTTTTTTTTTCTGACAGGCAGAGTGGACAAGTGAGAGAGAGAGAGACAGAGAGACAGAGAAAGGTCTTCCTTTTGCCATTGGTTCACCCTCCAATGGCCGCCACGGCCAGCACGCTGCGGCTGGCGCACCGTGGTGATCCGATGGCAGGAGCCAGGTGCTTCTCCTGGTCTCCCATGGGGTGCAGGGCCCAAGCATTTGGGCCATCCTCCACTGCACTCCCTGGCCACAGCAGAGAGCTGGCCTAGAAGAGGGGCAACCGGGACAGAATCTGGTGCCCTGACTGGGACTAGTGTGTGCTAGTTTTTACTATAGTGATAGCAAATTCCTTTTGAAAATAATATAAAAAAAATGCAAGTTGATTTAAAAAAACAGAGATTGTGATACTATGGTGTTTGTCTTGGAGAAATTTTTTTTTTTATTTGACAGGTAGAGTTATAGACAGTGCGAGAGAAAGACAGAGAGAAAGGTCTTCCTTCTCTTGGTTCACCCCCAAATGGCCACCACAGCTGGTGCTGCACCAATCAGAAACCAGGAGCCAGGTGCTTTCTCCTGGTTTCCCATGTGAGTAAAGGGGCCCGAGCACTTGGGCCATCCTCCACTGCCCTACCAGGCCACAGCAGAGAGCTGGACTGAAAGAGGAACAACCTGGACTAGAATCCAGAACCCATATGGGATGCTGGCACCGCAGGCGGAGGATTAACCAAGTGAGCCACAGCGCTGGCCACAGGGAAAATTCTTAATAATAACAACATGTGAATATTTAAATTTATGTAACACTGTTTTGAGGGTAGTATTTGTTTAGAGCACAAGCCTGGGACTTCTGTTAAGTAACTTTTTTGTTTAATTTTTTTTTCTTTCTAAGCAAAGGTGATTTTTTGAATGCAACTGAAGCTTATAGTCCTCCTTTACTTACCATCCCTAAAAATCTCTTCTTTGTGTTTCCTCTTCAATTCCCTTCCAACACTTCTCAGTAGGTTTCCTAGAGAGAATTACAGTTAGAGAATGGTAAGGAGAGAGTTTAGTCTATGAGGGTCATGTGCCTATGTTAGAAAGTATGCCCATTGGCTTCTAATGAAACTGTTGTGATCCATCTCTTGATAAAAAAGTTTCTAAATCAACCTACTCTACTACTATTCTTTATATAAACTTATATTTCCTGAATCAACAGATAAAAGTAACTGACCTCAGCTGGGAGAGGAACTTAGTATTTAGCTCATAACATTAAAAATTAAGAGAAGTGCACTTGAGTGCTGAAGGTCTACTATAGACTTCAAGCAACCAGTGGCAGGAGTTGAAGGATTGGCTAGACTAAGCACCACATGCTATAGAATAAATGTCCTGTCTCTACTTAGTGAAATACTTGTGCATACCAAAGTGTGACACAAAATATCCCAAATCTGGCAACCCTGCCATTGACCAAGAGTATTTGTGAGTTTAGCGATGTATTTGCCCAGGAGAATTTTAACTTTAATTTGAGACACAGCACAGGTTGATATGTTCCTTAATTCTACATGGTTTTACTTATTCTTACTCTAAATAAACCTATAGTCTAAGTCTTACTCTAAAAATATTCTTACTTCAGGTTCCATGACATTTTTGATGATGGTGAATTGGTATACATACTAGAAAAATTTTAAGGAAATGTCAAAATAAAGCCAGTCATATAGAGACTCTTTACGTACAGTGTCACGATAAGTGTTTATTGTATATGGGGGTATTTCAAAAAGTTTATGGAAAATGGAATCAAATGTTAAATGTATGATTATTCAAAAAAGTTGGAAATCTTTGCATACTAGGAATGCAAAATGCAATAATGGAAAATGGAAAATGGAAAATGTATGTGTTGGGGCCAGCACTGTGGTGTAGTGGGTAAAGCTGCCACCTGTGGTGTTGGTATCCCTTCTGGATGCCAGTTCCAGTCCTGGGTGATCCACTTCTGATCCAGCTCCCTGCTAATGAATCTGGGAAAGCAGTGGAAGATGGTCGAAGTGCTTGGCCTCTGCACCTACTTGGGAGACCCAGGTGAAGCTCTTGGCTCCTGGCTTCGAATTGGCCCAGCTCTGGTTTTTATGGTCATTCAAGCAGATGGAAGATCTCTCTCTCTCTCTCTCTCTCTCTAACTCTGCCTTTCAAATGAATAAATAAATCTGAAAAAAAGTTATAAAAATTATGAACAGATTTTAACTGTTTCACACCAAAGTAAATTTACCTTTTAACTTCATCTTCCAAGAACTCTTTGAAGTATCCTCATATATCACTTTGGAGGGCTGAACAAAATTTTCCAGGAAGAAATGTGTGTGTGCATTGAGATGACTGCTAATCATTCATAAGAAAATTTGTGTGTGTGTGATATAATTCATTTTACTGATATCTTTGGAATGATTCATTAAAGGAGAAAAAGCAAACATGCTTACACATATCTTACAACAGATGATTTTAAAGCGCATAATAAAGGCCATTCAGTCCAAATTACTAAGTTTAGTCTGTTCCTCAATGCAAAGCAGAACTAAGACCTGAGGTGTTTATTTCAGAGGCAGTCACTCTCAGTTAATTTATTACTAAAACCAAAAAAAATGGATTGATAATCTATCTCATTAAATTGTTGAGGACATTAAGTAAAGGAGGAGTATTTTTAATACTAGGAACTAAGAAAAGGGAAGATAAAGGTGTGGAATAGAAAATAATCAAAAGCAGTCCAAAACTTAAAAAGAACTCAAATGAACCATAGGTAATGAAAAGAAGTTGCAGGTTTGTATGATCTTGCAGTTTCTCCAATAAATGAAAGTATTTGCTGTAAGATGATTACTCATAAACAAATTCTATATTAATTTTTTCTCATACATTATGTTTTATGTAGTACATTTCAGTAAACTGTAGGCATGGTGAATTCTGCAAATTTCTGTGATGTGTGTGTAGTCTTTTCAGTTAGACAAAATGTCCAATAAATCATGGCATTAGAACTGAAGGTGAAAGGAAGGGAAAGTTAGCACTCACAGGTTTCGCATGACATGTTGTGCAACAAATATTTACATAACATCAATTAGCACTGACGAGTTAACTTCCTAAAATGCTGATATATTATTTTTGCTGGAAAGTCGTGCTTTCTTGGAGGAGTCTTGGAATGTTTTCACCTAGACTTGATGTACTATGTAAGATTCCATGATCATGAAGAAAGGAAGATGATCAATAGCCTTGAAAATGTGGGTCACTTTTCTAAAGGTGAAGAATTTCTGCTAACCCCTAAAGAACCACCTCAGGAAAATTCTAGGCAGCCGTAAAATCATTGAAATTGAAGTTGTCTAGAAAAAACATCAATTCTCATGCATTTGTTGAAACACTCCGGAACTGGATGGAAAATATAAGAGCATATAATCTAATTCTATAGCCTCACACAACTTCTTCTACACTAGTGATTAATTGATGCATAAAAACCTTTCCTTACCACATATTGATGCAGTCAGTTAAGTGTGCAGTAAATCTATGTGGAAATAGCACTCTGTGACAGGCATTGTGCTACATGCTGAAGATATGATGGAAAAGAGAAATTGTCCTCAAAATTCAATGATTTTGTCTTCAGTGCATGTGAGATTTCTTTATAAACTAGTATAACATGAAAGATATTTGAGAAGCAAAACCAAAACCAAACCAACCAACCAACCAAATGAACAAAAAACCCCGAAAAGCTAATGTTTTAAACATATGCATGTTTTTTCACTTAGTAGGAAAGAATCCAAATCTATTTTTCCTATACATCCCCACAAATGAGAAAATCATAGACAAGAAATACACTTTCCTTGCATGAATGTTTCTGATTTTCTTAGTGAAATGATTGTTGTAATGCATCCTCTTTATCTTTTCTATCCTTACTGAAAATAGACATTTATATTTTGGGAAAAATCTAAATATTTCACCATGAAATTTGGCTACCTGAATCTGTCTATGAGTGGCCATTAATAACATGTTTCTTTTTAAGTTGTACATTTCCAACTTGGAGAAAGACAACTTATAAAAAATAGTATCCATGATATTTTAGTATCTTTGCATAAGATTTTTTTGATATGTGATACTCTCAAATATACGTAAGTTTAAAGTGGTTAATTTTATATTGCTTCTTTACTTACTAATTAGCTAAGCAGAGTAGTTTGAGTCACCCCACTGGATATAAAACCATGATCAGCTGGGGCACTTGTGAAAGGCTCAAGGGTTATTGAAGGAGTTATGGAAGAGTGTAGTTATGAATATCAGCTATGAACATGTGATCAGTCACAGTGGAGAAGACTGTAATTACCATAAGTGTTTCCTCATTATTTTGTTATAAATATGTGTATCTATAAAAATCATTTTCTTCTCTTACTCCCTTTCAGATAGCATAAGAGATATTGACTTGTATCTTAATATTTAAATATTTTTAACTTTCATAGTTTCTAATTGTAACACTACACATGCATATAGTCAAAATACTTAAAGTATAAATCTTTGTATTTAAGTAAAGGGATATAAAGGAGATGAATAAACATTATGACAATAAGTTTTATCTTCTGGGGATGGTGAGTGTGGTTTTAGTTTTGGGATCATTTTGCCAGGTTAGGTAGAAGAATGTCTTTGTTAACTTTCGTTAGAAACTACATAGGAATTATACATGACTAAGTATGTGTATGTATATCTCATTGAAAATTGTTTTCCTTAATGGGTTAAAATTTATAGATGTGCTTCTATATCCATAAAATATTTGAATCATGCTGCAAGCTAAAGAACCATTACCAGCTAAAGTGCTTGCTGACGACAAAGGTTTTATGCACACACATGCAATAAACACGTGAAATGAATTTGAAGTGATAAATTTTTGTTTGGTTTTGGGACATGAGTTTCCCAGATATTTGGTCAGAAATTATTCTGGATGTTTCTTGGAGGGTGCTTAGGATGATATTAACATTTATTTGTCATCTTTTTAATGTTGGTGGGCCTCATTCAATCAGTTGAAGTCTCATTAAAAAAAACACTGGCTTTCCTGAGTAAAAGAGAATTCTTGGTTCTTCTTGGTTCTATAGCACACCACCATCAATTCAAATTTGAACTTTAACTCTGTTGTTCCAGACTACTGGGCTCCAGACAACAAGAGCAGCAGCTTTGCTAAGTATCTACTCTGTTGGTCTTTGGAACTGCAGCATTGTCTATCCTGTGCCTGCCGATATACTCTGCAAATTTTCTACTCCCTTTAAAAGCACATTTGATGTACAGATAGACATGTTCATAGCAAAGTAAATTGGAAATACTCATAGTGATTACAGCCCTCTCTTCTATTACTGGTTTCAATGTTCTAGTGGGGTTTGTAACTACTTTCTTACATAGCTAATACATATTGCTTTTGTCTTTAGCAAACATCTCAGCTGGTAATGATTCTTTAGCTTCTGAATGATTCAAATATACTGCAGATATGGATATATATTTGATAAATTCCCGTTCATTTAGAGTAAAAGTTCTCAGTGAGCTACGAGCCCAAGAGAATTTTTCATTCTGGTAAAGTACTTTATGAAAAAATGACAGCTAACATATTTAATATTCATCCATTATAGAATCAAATGTTAGATGAGTATAATATAATGCCAGCCACCAAAAAATAAACCTCTATAAATTAAAAATCATAGATGATTGTTAAAAATCTGTGGAAAGAAATGTGTTCTCTTGAGTAGAGTATATATAAAATTTTACTTAAATGATATTCTGAAATAGACAAAAATATACTATTGTGGTAAAAACTCAGAATATTGATACTTCTGAACTGGAGAACGTATGTATTGTGAAGGGGAATTAGAAGTAGTAATAGGCTGGTGCCGCAGCTCTCTAGGCTAATCCTCCATCTGCGGTGCTGGCACCCCAGGTTCTAGTCCAGGTTGGGGTGCTCCCAGTTGCTCCTCTTCCAGTCCAGCTCTCTGTTGCGGCCCGGGAAGGCACTAGAGGATGGCCCAAGTGCAAGCACCCGCATTGGAGACCAGGAGGAAGCACCTGGCTCCTGGCTTTGGATCAGCGCAGCGCATCGGCCGTAGCGGCCACTTGGGGGGTGAACCAAAGGAAGGAAGACCTTTCTGTCTCTCTCTCACTAACTCTGCCTGTCAAAAAAAAAAAAAAAAAGAAGTAATGGTAAAATTCTTCATCTTAATAAGATTTTGAGCAACATAGACATATATAAACCTCATTTCGCTGAGTGATATATCTTAGACTTGTGAACATTATTATAAGAACACTATGTTTCAGGCTGGCAATGTGGCGCAGTGGGTTAAAGTCCCAGCCTGCAGCGCCAGCATCCCATATGGACACCGGTTCGAGTCCTGGCTACTCCTCTTCCAATGCAGCTCTCTGCTATGGCCTGGGAAAGCACTGGAAGTTGGCCCAAGTCCTTGGGCCCCTGCACCTGTATGGGAGACCCGGAAGAAGCTCCTAGTTCCTGGTTTCGGATCAGCTCAGCTCTGACCATTGTGGTCATTTGGAGAGTGAACCAGCGAATGGAAGACCTCTCTCTCTCTGGCTCTACCTCTTTCTGTAATTCTCTCTTTCAAATAAATAAAATCATTCTTTAAAAATAAAACACTTTCATTTTATATTGAAATGTAATTCTTATAATTAAATATTTTAAAATTTATTTAAAAGGCAGAGTTACAGGGAAAGATGAGGAGAGAAAAGGGGGGGCTAGAGAAAGACAGAGAGAGAGAGAGAGAGAGAGAGAGAGAGAGATTGATTTTCCAACCACTGGTCCCTTCCTTAAATGGCTGTAATGGCAGGGGCTGGGCCAGACTGAAGCCAGGACCTTGGAGCATCCTCTGGGTCTCCCACATGGGTGCAGATACTTCAATGTAATTGTCTCTCAGATGGATATATTGGACAGATATATGAAAAAGCAAGTATAGAAAATATTATAGCATCTAGGTGGTGTATATACAATTATTCATATACATATTCTGTGTATTTTGTACATATTCAAAATTTTTATAGTAAAGAATTGAGAAAAACTCTTATAAAATAACCCTGTCTGTTCCATCCAACCCAAAATAGACTCTATGGGGTCAAATAAAGAAGGGAGAAAATAGGCCGGCGCCGTGGCTCAACAGGCTAATCCTCCGCCTTGCGGCGCTGGCACACCAGGTTCTAGTCCCTGTCGGGGTGCCGGATTCTGTCCCGGTTGCCCCTCTTCCAGGCCAGCCCTCTGCTGTGGCCCGGGAGTGTAGTGGAGGATGGCCCAAGTGCTTTGGCCCTGCACCCCATGGGAGACCAGGAAAAAGCACCTAGCGCCTGGCTCCTGCCATCAGATGAGTGTGGTGTGCTGGCCGCAGTGGGCCGTCTGTGGCAGCCATTGGAGGGTGAACCAATGGCAAAGGAAGACCTTTCTCTCTGTCTCTCTCTCTCACTGTCCACTCTGCCTGCCAAAAAAAAAAAAAAAAAGGGAGAAAATTTATAAAGAAATTGCAATGTTTTAAGTGAAGGATAAAATTAACTTTGTCTAGGTGCTACACTTCCTGTTACTATGTAATTGCCAATCCTAAACTTAGTGGTTTAAAATGAAAAGAAATATTGTTTTATGTTCATCTACTGTGTGATCAAAAATTCTGAAAATATAAATTGGTATTGTATTTTCCTTATTCTACAGTGGGACTTCAGGTAAGAGTGAGTCTGAAACTGGGCTTGAGTTGATGACCAATAGTTGGAATAATTTAAACCCTCTGTCTTCATATGGATGCCATTTGGGAACTTGGTCTTTTGGTTGGAATGCCACAGTGTAGGCTGTTGATATGGATGCTTGGATTTCCTTAGAATATGATGGCTGAATTCCAAGAGCAAGCATATTAAACTATACAGAATGCACATTTTTAAAAATATTATTTTAAGTAATATGGTATTAAATGTTACATAGTGTTACTTGTGACTTGCTACATTGCTGGAGGTACTAACAAATATAAAAAAATTCAATGAAAGGAAGTAGAAATCCTACTGCTCAATGGGAGAAATGTCAGGGTCTCATTTTAAGACTAGTATGTAAATTGAGATATTACAAAATTCTTTACAAAATTTAATCTTCCATATTAATACATATATTTTCAAAAGGAAGACAGTGGATGTGTCCTCAAGTTTTTAAAGTAATAGCAATAATAATTATTTATAATGTTTTAGATATACAGTATAGATTAAAGTATACGAATTAATAGCTTGGCTACTTTTTGGATTAGAAAATGAGTAGATGCTGATTATTTTTCATGTGACAGAATATCAGAGAATAAGGTTTGAGGGTAAAAATCAGCAGTTTAATGTTTAGATAAGGTTGGCATATCTTAAGGTAATGACAAATTATGTTATTCTCAAGTTTAAGTAGTAGAAATCAAAATTAGAGATATAGATTTAGGTATTATTAGAATCCTGGAGGCCACATCATAAGATGTCTTATGGAAATTACAGTCACAGTGAAAGGCATGAACCAGCCCTGACTCACTTCAAAACTTAAGGGCACTTCAAATGAGACAGTGCAGTGTGGTCACTGAGACCAGTGAGTAAATCCGAGAAGTGTAACGATATAGGAACCTAAAGACAACAGCACTTCCTGAGACAGTGTGTTCAACTTTGCAGAAAGCACTTGTGAAATCAAGTGGGAAAGGAATGAAGTCAAGACCACCAAATCTGGCAATGCATGAGGTCATTTCTCACTTTCTCAAAAGCAATCTTCGTAGCATGGTAGGGGTGAAAATTAAAAATATGATGAAGAAATAGCCAACAGATAAGTCTTTGAAGAAGCTTTGTAATGAAGGAAGCAGACAGATTATAGACTTAGTGGAATATTTGATAGAGCTGAATTGAAAATTTTTACTCTAAAACTGATTTTTGAAGATGCCAGGAACCAAATAAATGTATTCACAATTTGTTAATATTTATAAGCATTGATTTTCTGTTTGTCATTTACTAATATTTTACATATCACCACATTTGATTAGCACATAAACTGTGAGTAGATATTATTGATATCCAATTTGTATGTGGGGAAATTGTAAGCAAGAACTTCAAATGATTTGTCCAGCATTAGAGTTAGTAAGTGGTAGGGTGCTTACTGGAAAGACAGTGAGGCTCCGAAGTCTAACTGTTTATCTTTCACATCACTGTGCCTTGCACTAGTAATAGCAATTTTGTAATGTCCTCTTACTTTAGTAGTTATTACATAGTGCTTTTGTCATTTAAACCATGTGAAATCATACATTTTGGAAAGTAAATTGGATTTGACCAATAATTTTTTTTGACAGGTAGAGTTATAGACAGTGAGAGAGAAAGAGAGAAAGGTCTTCCTTTTCATTGGTTCACTCCCCAAATGACCACCATGGCTGGTGCTGTGCCAATCCGAAGCCCGGAGCCAGGTGCTTCTTCCTGGTCTCCCATGCACATGCAGAGGTCCAAGCACTTGGGCCATTCTCCTCTGCCCTCCTGGGCCTGAGCAGAGAGCTGGACTGGAAGAGGAGCAACCAGGGCTAGAACCTGGCACCCATATGGGATGCAAGTGTTGCAGGTGGAGGATTAACCAAGTGAGCCATGGGACCGGCCCCAATTGACCAATAATCTTATTTACTTCTATAATTCAGGTACCACATCTGTGACATCATTGATGATTGATGTACCATTTATGCTTTTCTATAACTAGTCACGAGGGAACATGAGCCACTGTGGTTGGCAATCTAGTTCAGAGCAAAGACTTAAACTGGACAGAATTTCCACTGTAATTAAGACTATTTGGTGTTTTGTTATAAATAGCCTTTGAAAAGATAAATTCTCTAGTGCTAGAGTTGCGGCAAAGTGGGTAAAGCCATGATCTGAGAAACCAGAATTCCACTGGGACACTGGTTTGTGTCCCAGCTGCTCCACTTCCTATCCAACTCCGTGCTTATAGTCTGGGAAAGCAGCAGAAGATCGCCTAAGTGTGGGCCACTGCCACCTATGTGAGAGACCTGGATGAAGCACCTAGACTTCTGGCTTTGCAGGAAGCTCCCAGCTCTTGCACCTGCAGCCATTTGCAGAATGAACCAGAGGATGGAAGATCTATTTCTATCAGTCCCTCTCTTTGTAGCTCTGACTTTTAAATAAATAAATAAATAAGTATGAGAGAGAGAGAGAGAGAGAGAGAGAGAGAGAGAGAGAATCCCACATTAAATTTTCAGCCTATGGTGAATATATGTTTCTGCATAGTGAATTAAAAATTGTAAATGTGGGGCTGTTGCTATGGCCTAGGAGGCAAAGCTTCCCTGCAACGTCACCATCCCATATGGTCACTGGTTCAAGTCTCAGCTGCTCCACCTCTGATCCAGCTTCTGGCTAATGTACCTGGAAAAGCAGCAGAGGATGGCCCAAGTCTTTGGGTCCCTGCACCCATGTAGGAGACCCAGAGGAAGCACCTGGCTCCTGGCTTCAGTTCAGATCAGTCCAGCTCTGGGCCACTGCAGCCACTTATGAAGTGAACAGCTGGATGGAAGATTCATTCCCTCTTTCTCTCTCTCTCTCTCTGTCAAATTAATAAATGAATATTTAAAATGGTAAACGCACTGAAAAGCGAATATTTCTTGTTTGGATTGGGCTAAAATCTTTTTAAAAAAATTAATTTATTTATTTGAAAGAGTTACAGAGAAGGAGAGGCAGAGGCAGAGAGAGAGAGAGAAAGAGAGAGAATCTTCCATCTGCTGTTTCACTCCCCAAATGGCAGCAACGGTCAGATCTAGGTTGGGATGAAGCCAGGAACCTGGAGCTTCATCCAGGTCTCCCACATGGGTGTAGGGACCTAAGGACTTGGGCCATGCTCTGTTGCTTTCTCAGGTGCATTAGCAGGGAGCTAGGTTGAAAGTGGAGCAGCTGGGACTTTAACAAGTGCTCATTTGAGTGCCAGGGCTGCAGACAATGGCTTAATCTCCTATAACACAGTGCTGACCCCTAATATCTGTCTTTCTAAAGCTTTGTTCGCTAATCTATGAAAGTATACTTCCATTTATACCTATAAAAGTATACTTTGTATTTTTGAGTAATCCTTTAAACATTTG
This sequence comes from Sylvilagus floridanus, assembly GCA_949820135.1. Lineage (NCBI taxonomy): Eukaryota > Metazoa > Chordata > Mammalia > Lagomorpha > Leporidae > Sylvilagus > Sylvilagus floridanus. The sequence continues at coordinate 28,135,615 of OX463242.1, read as the reverse complement.
AAGAAACATTATTCCAAATCTAATTTGTTCCTTTAGGGAAAGCAAGTACATCTATACTGCTTTTCTTCTTCTATTTTAGCTATTTTCAAAATAAATTTCATTTGACCAATGTGTTTAGTGTTTCCTCTGAGACAATGATTCCACCAAATTTTGGGAGTACTTGCTATTCTCTACAACCCAGGCCAGTCATTTTCATGATCTTGATTCAATGCATTTATGGATCTTTAAGTGAAGACTTAAACTTCCTTGCACCATTAGTTCTATATTTCATGAGAAAAATCTGTCTTAGACATGATGGAAAGCACAAAACGGGCTTTCTGATAGATAGAAAAGAATACCTGCCACCTGATTTCTTAGTATTTTTCTCTATTTCAGACTTTCACAGTGAGCTACAATGCTGCACCTACAATAAATTTTGATGTACAAAGTTAATCTGAGCTGCAAAGATCTTTGAAATTGCACAGGAAAATGTGCATGAATAACAAATGCAATGGGAGCAAGTACCATACAGTTACTGGCAGGTGGATGTGCAAGGTGCTTTACTTTCTCTATATCTGATTAATCTGCATGGCCAGTCAAGCTTTTCTTTAACACCTTCTAATTTCAACAGATGTGGCTTATGTGCATTGGTTTTTACAAACAGTGCTTTCTCAACTGATTTGGGAGAAAAGTAAAAATAAATGTCATAAGTAAAGAAACTGATATTAATATACTTACTAAACAAGAATTACATTACAATCTTCTCTGATGGGATATAAAGATGCTATCTCTGAAAAAGGGATTAATGTCCATTTTAACATCATATTAATCAGCACTGATTGCTTTTCCAAAAGATATATATGATTACTAACAGATTAATTTCAGAGATTGCAAAATGGAGATCTATAACACTGAAATGTATGAAGTTCTAACATACTAGCCCTGAAAATAAAAATCAAACTGCAATTTGTCAATTGAAAAACAAAAGAAAAAATTATCTCTGCATTACTACTCATTCTAAATCTTTTCCTACAATATTTATGATGTTAATCACATAGTCAGCAGTGAATAGCTATGTTCAGAAGAGGCTTTTCTGTTTTGGAAAATGACCCTTTGAGAGGAAGAGTACTAAATCATTGAACTACTTAATTTTCACCAGAAATGCTGAACTGAATTGAATGGGCCGTATTGATTACTCAGTGAATAAAACCATTATTACCATATACAGGTAAGTAGATGACATGACTTCATGCCATTTCTGATTAACAAAAGTAACTTATATTTGTTTGAAATCCTAACACATGTTCATCATGGTAGATTACAAGAGAGGTAAACTATGTCATGAGTGGCATTAAAAATGCCTGAGCAAATTATTAATGGAAATGACTAAATTCTCTTTGGATGAAATAATCTACTTAGGAATGATGCCAATGATTCATCCTATTAAAACTGCAAATATAGGAATATCTATATTTTTCTAAAGACTGATACACTATCATCCTGTCATGTGTGTATGCTTAAAAATATTCTAGACAGGTAGGATGTACAAGGAGGTGACAAAATTTTTTGAGGTGAGCATATCTTTAGAATTCTATTTGTATATGCAAATGACATTAACTTAACATATCTGCTTTGAATACTTTTGTTTAATCTGTCCCTCTGATGACGTTTAAAACATTTTCAAGATCTGAGAGAAATATTAAGGATAAAGGTTATTTATTGATCTCTAATTCTTTGACATTGTAGTAAAATATAAAAGAGATTATATTTAATTTTGATTACTGTGTCAATAGAATAGCTAACTGCTTTGTACACAGCATGTTCAAAAAAGGAGAAATTATAATGGGACTAATGTAGTGTAGCAGGTTAAGCAGCATTCCATAGCCAAATGCCAGTTTGTATCCTGGCTGCGTTGTTTCCGGTCTGCTTGGGCCCCTGATGCACATGAGAGATAATGGGATGCGATATCTGGCTCCTGACCTTGGCCTGGCTATTGCACTGCACAATTCGTGGAGTGAACCAGATTTGGAATATACGTCTTTTCCTCTCTCTCTCATCACTTCTTTTTCTCTGTCATTCTGACTTTCAAATGAATAATATAATAGATATATCTTAAATTTAGAAATTTTAAATTAAAAATTACAATATTTCAGCTCAGAAGTAGCATATAGTTTCTACCTCAATAATGAAAACTTTAGTATAAATATATACTGAAATCATATCTTCTAAGTGAATTCAGAACAGTGTTGTGGAGCAAAACAGCGTTTTATTTTTATTTTTATTTGAGAAACATAGATAAAGACAAATCAACAGATGGAACTTCCACCTACTGGGTCATGCACCAAATGCCTTCAACGGTTGGGACTCAACTGGATGGAAGCGGGAGCAGTAAACTCATGCAGGCCCCCAACATGCGTGATAGGTGTGTGCAACTACTTGAACCAACATGTGCTGCCTCCCAGTTTTCCCACTAGCAGGGAGCTGGAATTGGGAGTGAAATCATGACACAAACTTAAACACTCTGATATATAGGATATGGGCATTTTAACTAGAAATTATTACTTTGCTGAAAGATATAAATGAATATTAACATACTGATTTCCTACATTAAAAACATGGGCTCTATAACAGTAATCATTAATTAAAAAACTTAAAAAATAAAAGCTGTAATTTATCAATTGCAAGATAAAAGTAAAATGTTATCTCTGAGTTAATATAAATATAAATCTTTAGGCTTAAGTTTTAGGCCAAACGCCACACATAAATATTATTTCTAATAAAAATTAGATTGACAGTAAGGAATACATGTTCTGCTATAATAATAATTATTTTTTAAATAACTGTTTATTTATTTATTATTTGAAAGGCAGGGTTACAGAGTGGCAGAGGCAGAGGCAAAGAGAGGGAGAGAACTCTCATCCGCTGAGTCACCCTCCAAATGGCTGCAATGGCCTAGGCTGGGCCAGGCTGAAGCTAGGCGCCTAGAGCATCCTCTAGGTCTCCCTCATGGGTTCAGGGGCCCAAGGATTTGAACCATTTTCCACTGCTTTCCCAGGCACATTAGCAGGGAGCTGGATTGGAAGTGGAGAACCCGAGACTAGAACTAGTGCTCATACAAGATGCTGACATTGCAGATGGTGGCTTTACCCACTATGCCACAGTGCCAGTACCACCATAATAATATTTCTAGTAATGAATTTGAGGCATGCACACATTCCTTCATAGGTGATATCATGCAACTGCAACTTGCCTCTAAAGCCACAAGTTGCATCTATTTTTCTTTAATATTCCTAGCAAAAATCTAGGTCCACAGATATGCTTTAGGCAGAGTGGCTCCAAAGATGGAGTGCCCCCACTCAGTCACATGAATAAAAGTTACTTTTCCAAAATTATCTTAGAATGGTATAAGAAGAAGTTGGAAAAATTGTTCTAGCAGATGTATCTCCACATAGAAATATAAGTCAGAGAATTGGATAGTCTTATAATCAGAAATAATAGCAAAACTAAATGTACATTGTTTTACATCACTAATGGCAATATTTTATGTATCAATTGAAAACTAATATAAATTGTGTTATATAGAAATGGAAGGCTGACATAACAATAATCTATAATATGGGAGAAACTTTGTGACTGGACAATAGTGGAGACTGAAGGGATTGTGAGAAACATACTTAAAAAATCAATTATGTTGAATAGACTACTGTTGGAAATATGAACTTTGAGTAATATGTTATTGGAAACTGGAGGAAGAGAAGCTCTTGGTATATAGTAGAAGATGGTTGAGCAGCATATTTATCTACAGTAATGTAGAAAATTTAATGCACATCTAATGCACTGGATGATTTACTAAGGAAATTTCCATTCAGGATGTTAAAGGTGTCATTTCTTCATCTTGTTGCTTATAATAAACTTGAAAGAACATTACACACAAAGAAAGAATTTTTATTTATTTTTTAAAATTTTTTGACAGGCAGAGTGGACAGTGAGACAGAGAGAGACAGAGAGAGACAGAGAGAAAGGTCTTCCTTTGCCGTTGGTTCACCCTCCAATGGCTGCCATGGCCTGCGCGCTGCGGCCGGTGCACCGCGCTGATCCGAAGCCAGGAGCCAGGTGCTTTTCCTGGCCTCCCATGGGGTGCAGGGCCCAAACACTTGGGCCATCCTCCACTGCACTCCCTGGACCCAGCAGAGAGCTGGCCTGGAAGAGGGGCAACTGGGACAGAATCCGGCGCCCCGACTGAGACTAGAGCTCAGTGTGCTGGCGCCGCAAGGCAGAGGATTAGTCTGTTGAGCAATGGCGCCGGCTCCAAAGAAAGAATTTAAACATAAAAGACTCAGGGTTTGATAATTATTAAAATTCTCAACCTTTACAAATATCAAAAGATGTTAAAATAAAAAACTGCTTCTAAGCAAAGAACATATTGAAGGCACTTCCAGTAAAGCATAGTTCAAACGAAAGTGAAGAGTGTGCCTTTAGAGTCTTTTGTCAAGTTCTTTGTAGAATAAATATTTACTGCTTTACATATCTAAATATTGAGGACGTCACACACACACACATACCCCCAAAGGCTCTCTGAAGGATTTATGGGTGTTCCTCATGGAAGGTTTCCAATAATATAGCTTCTAAGAAACTTAAAGGCACTAACCCTCAGCCAACTATGTAAAAGATTAACCTATAAGAGGTTTATTCCAAAGAAATTTATGAATGGGTCCTTGTCAAATGGAGTGATCCTCAGTAAAACTCACAGGAGACCCAAAATTTTTACGTAATTTATACATAAAAATTTACTAACTGTACCCGAAGGATACTAAGAAACACACAATAAAAAAAAGTGATCTTCAGTCGAAGGCTACTCATTTGAAAATATTTGCCACATTTCATAAAAAAAGAAAAATGACTGAAAGTGCAGAATCAAAAATCCTAGTGGAATCAGGAGGATAGGATGGTCACTTTAGGACAAGAATAGAATTGAGTAATAAATAGGGTGCTTCTTTTTTTTTTTGAGATTTATTTATTTAGTCATTTGAAAGTCAGAGTTACACAGAGAGAAGAGAGGCAGAGAGAGAGAAAGAGAGAGAGAGAGAGAGAGAGAGAGAGAAAGAGAGAGAGAGATTCTTCCATCCAATGGTTTACTTCCCAATTGGCCACAACGGCCGGAGCTGCACTGACCTGAAGCCGCACCGACCCGAAGCCAGGAGCCAGGAGCTTCCTCCAGGTCTCCCACATGGGTGCAGGAGCCCAAGGACTTGGGCCATTGTCTGCAGCTCTTCCAAACCATAGGAGAGAGCTGGATTGGAGGTAGAGCAGCCAGGTCTTGAACCGGCGCCCATATGCGATGCTGGTGCTTCAGGCCAGGGCATTAACCCTCTGTGCCACAGCACTGGCCCCAATAGCGTGCTTCTAATACATGCCCAAGGAATTTTAGAATTATTTAGGACCAGAGACATCTATATTTCTCTAATTTTGCTTTATTTTTAGCAGGAATGTTTAATTACCTTATTTCTGATGTACCATTTTCTGTTGGAGCATATAATGTATAACTTATCTCTTTATTTCCCAGACATATACAGTAGGAGAATGGATATTTGGTGAATTGAGCTTAATCAACTAGAAGATCTCTGTGCATCCCTGGCCTTTTTCAGATGGTGTGACCATTGACTGTGAGCTGAGGTTGTAAAGGGATAAAACTTTTTTTAAAGATTTATTTATTTATTTGAAAGGCAAAGTTACAGAAAGATGGAGAGGGAGAGGGAGAGGGAGAAGTAGAGGGAGAGGGAGCAGGAGCGAGCAAGCGAGTGAGCACGCGAGAGAGAGAGAGAGAGAGAAAGTATCTTCCATCCACTGGTTCACTTCCCAAGTGGACAGCAATGGCTAGAGCTATGTTGATTTGAAGGTAGGAGCCAGAAGCTTTTCCTGGTCTCCCATGTGGTTTCAGGGGCCAGAGTACTTGGGACATCTTCTACTGCTTTCCCAGGCTAGCAAAGAGGTGGACTAGAAGTGGAGCAGCCGGCACTTGAACCAGTGGGCATATGGGTGCTGGTGCATCAGGTGGAGGTTTAACCTTCTGTGTCACAGCGCGGACCCCAGAAATGAATTTTGAGGGCATTGAGATGAGATGAATGTGATCTACATGTGGTAAAGACTTAAATTATATTGCAACAGATGTTGGACACTCACAGCCAGCCTCTAAAATGACCTCTATGGATTTCTAACCCATCGCGCATTCCCTTTCCATCTTGTACAAGGATTGATCCATGTCATCAACAGAATATTTTCAGAAGTGATGTTATTTTACTACTAATATTAGGTTATAAAAACACTGGGGAAACTGTCTAGGTCATTGTCTCTCCCTCTTAGATCACTTACCCTGTGGGATACCAGTCAGTGCCCATTTCTTGATGTCATTTTGTGAAGAACTTCACTTTCTGAGAAAAAACATTGTCAGCAATGTGTGAGTATTCCATCTTGGAAGTGGTTCTTCAGCCACTCAGACCAACACCTTGACTGTAGCCACAGAAGACCTTAGGCCAGATGACCTCAAGTGAACTACTAAAATCACTTATCTACTTGGATAATTTGTAATGATTTTTTTTTTCTGATTTAACTTAAGGCACAAAATTTAGACAATAATTTGGTACTCAGTAAAAGATAACTAATCCATTTAAGCAGTGAGTGTAAGAAGATAAGTTTAATATTGCTACATGTGTCACTTCAGAGTTTTGAGAATGGGAAGGTAAAATGACATCAGCAATGAGAGTGAGAAGGTTTTGTCAAAGGATTATTTGAAAATCAGTTCAAAATGGCGTCTGAGAGGCAAAGTATAAGAATTATTTTTGAAAGGAAAGGTTTAAAATTTGATGATGACATAGGAGTGGAAGCTTGGTTATTGAAGTTTCTGTATTTCACACATATAACGGCACATCTACAGAGAAAAAAACTGAAACTAATGGACACCTGATGAAGTTGAGTGACAAATTATCTCTTCAAATTCTAAAAATATCAGAGGGAGGACAAACCAGAAATAACCAAAAGACAATCAGGGTATTGGTATTTGCATAAGGGAGAAAAAAGAAAATCATGAGAAGTAAATGGGAATCTCAAAATATCAAAAATATAGTCACTAGTAATCATGGCAGGGATAGTCAAGAACAACCAGTGAAACTGGAAAAATTTTTGACCATTCCAGTAGGGCATAAGAATAAAATTTTTTGTAGTAAGATCTGAAGTGTTTGGAATGTATCTAGAATCTGAGTTGCAAGAACTTTCTTCAAGACTGTGTCACACACTGGGGAGATTTTTAAGGTACAGTGATGTTAAGGCAAGATAGACATAGAATACATAAAGGGGAGAGATAGAGATAAAAGTAGAGAAGCGAACAGCTTATGGCACCTTAAGAAAACAAATGTCATCATTTGAATTCCATGTGAAGCTAAAGCCCAAAAAGAGGGCTTTGAGTGTTGGAAAATGAACAAAACTGACTTGAAAGTATTAAAGTAATAATTTCTAACTAAATAATTATGGAGTATTCAGTAATTACATAAATTCTTGAGAACTAGTTTCCTTGGTATAGAACAAAGGAGATACGGATGTGAAATAAGACTGTGGGGACCGCATTGTGACTGGTTAGGCTGCCACCTGCAGCGCCAGTATCCCATATTGGAGCCAGTTCAAGTCCCGGCTGCTCACTTCTTATTCAGCTCCCTGGCAAACCACCTGGGAAAGCATCGGAGGATGGCTCAAGTGCTTGTGCCCTTGCACCCATGTAGAAGACCCAAGTGTGACCATTCGAGGAGTCAACCAGTGAATGGAAGACCTCTCCCTCTGTATGCGTGTGTGTGTGTGTGTGTGTGTGTGATCCTCTTTCCCTGTAACTCTTCATTTCAAATAAATAAAATAAATCTTTAAAAACAGATGTTAAGTACAAACTGTGTCTTGCATTTGAATTAGAAATATCACCATGGACTTATTTGAAATTTCCTTTCTCACTAAAAGTAATCAGAACTTTCAAACATCATCTTGCTGAAGAGATTAAAATGATTTCTTAATAAGACCTAGATTCAATTAGTAATGTGCACACGATTCAGAGAATAGGGAAAATATTGAATGGTACACAGTTCAGATTTGCATAGCTCTATAAGCTAGCAACTCAGTTATTTATCAGATGAGTTGGCAAGAAAATAAAATGGATATTCAGTAAATAAATAATGTGCTATATCATAAAGAGAACTAAAAGGCATTTTGAAATCACAAGACAAATCTATAGGTCAAAAAGATGCCAGTTGAATAAAATAAATCATAACTAAAAAAGTCAGGACTGTGTTCCCTTCGTAAGGAAGCAGGGGTCTGTGAGCAGGATAAGGCCAAAAAAGTGCTTCGAGAATGGCTAGAAGTTTCACTATTAATGCGGGTAATGGCTATGAGTGTCTGTGTTAATAAATAGCTGAGATATATGCTTGTTTGGTGTGTTCTTTTATATATTTGATTGTGACTTTTTCTGTGGTTTTCAAACACAGAAGATTAAAAGAGAATGATCAGCTATATACATGTGGCTCAAAAGACCAGAAAAACTCAGACTTGAAATGTAAGTCTTCTCCATTTGACCATTTAAGTGACTTTATACAAATTTAACTTAAAATAAACTTTTGTTATTGTATACTGATGTATTTTATGCTACATTGAAGTTAGATTAAGCCCAAATTCTCAGAATCATGTCTTACAAATATTATAATCTAGTAGAAATATTTTAAAGTAAAATTCTGCATATCTGACCATATCAAGCTTCATAGAATTTATTTATATTTCCACAATGCAATTGACATATGGTAAATCTATATTCCCTTTTCAATTTATATGATTGCTTCAATTAGCACAAACACATAGTTAGATATTGTTAAATAAGCAATCAAAAAATTTAGTTGTTTAGTTAAAATCTGTTATATTGATTTTATAAATCAATACTAAGATATTTTTATAAAATCACACTGGTGAGAATGTTTATTTGATCATTGTTATCTAACTTTAAGGAATATAGATAATTATGAAAAGGATACTTGCAATTAGATGTGAACACCAGTTACAGTGGCAAAATGCAAAATACTACATATAGAAGTTGTAATTAGGGTAGCAGAATGTGAGTACATAAAATAAAATGTGTTGGACTTAACAGCTGATAAAAAACCAATTTGAAATTATAGTGATAAGCCCCTGAACCACATCTATGCTAGAATAAAATAATTCCAGAATTTAAAAATGTATATACTTAAGAAAACCTGGTATGAAAACAAAAGGTCATCTCATTGTCTTTGCTAAAAGAAAGCAATTATCACTAGCTCTAAATATGCTTTGTCCTTAATTTCTCCATAGCTTCTGAGTATATGATGACAAATCACTACAGTCTTCATAGTGCATGACTCTGGGCATTAATCATCATTCTCTTTAATGGCCAAGTGCATACCTCTGAAGAAAATGTGAAAAATCTCCCATTTAGTGAATTTTCTCTGTATTGATTGCTGCATATCACTATTTGCTGTAAAATTAATAAAACTATCACAGAACATTAAAACATGGACATGAATAAAGCCGTAAATAAAATTTTTTACCTGTTCTAGATATTGAAAGAGTTCAATTAAGGGTAAATGTAAATTGATTTGCTTAGAATTACGGCACACAATTTGTCCACCCTCCCTTGCCAACTGATTCACAGTGCAGTGTTTGGGAGCCATATAGTTTCTCTGAATCTCGTCTAAAATAGCTACCTGTGAGATCTTCTTTGTCCCTCTGCTCCAGGCCTTCTGTACAGAGGTTGCCCTGGTTCAACACTATTTTATTTACTGGTCCACTTTTTTTCTAAATCTCGGGTTTGACATTATGAAATCTATTGCTTATAAATAAATCTCACTTCTTCCAATCTAACCTTTATCGATAATAAATAAATACATAGTTTTTTTAACTTTATTTTTACTTTATTGTTTTCCTTATTTCTCACTTTGTATAGAGATCAAGCAGGGGAGAAGGTTGCTATGTATTCAGAATCCTCGGAGGCCTCAGCAGTCTCCAATTGTCATTGCTACTGACTACCGCTTGTGCTTTGACAGATTGTAGGTGCTGATATGATAATCTGACTCAGATCAGTTGTCATTGGTTCAGAAAGCTCCAAGACGTGAAGTTTATGAGGTGGTTTGACTTTTTACCCTCTGTATTAGAGAAAAAAAGAAAATGTCAAAAGGCAGAGATCTGGGGCCCAAGGATTGTCCTTTCTGAATTTCTTGTCAATTTGAGAAACTTCACCTCATCAGCCATGAACCATTGACAGACAAATTTTCTTTCCTTTTCAGCTTCTCATTTCTCATTATTCCTCCCCAATTTACTCTCTCTCTTTCTGCACACACACACACACACACACACACTCTGTTTCCAAGAATTTCAAAATACAGTCCAACTACCAGAACATTATGCTATGGTTATCTTACCCAAACTTCTGTGTTTTCTAGCTGCCAACCATACTTACATATGATGATTTTTAAATCAATTTTTATTTTTCAATATTTTCTTATATGGCATAATTCTCCCTGAGACTTCTATCAGTACTATAAGCTGATGATTTAAAAATCATTTAATCAGCCTGGATAACGAATCTGAGAACTGTATCATACATCTTGCTGCCTGATAGTAACTTGGCCTGTTTGTTACTTTTACAGTAAAGTAAGAAATTGAATTCAACATGTTTCCTAAGAAAATCCTCTGTCTTTCATTATCTTTCTGATACAGATACTATGCAGGACATCCAGACATAGCAATAGTCATCATTGTTTTACACAGCATCACTCTTCAAATCAATAACTTCACAGTAACATTTCCATTATAGCATATTAGCCTTTAACAGATGAAGTACAGTGTTAGGAATCTTTAGATTAGTTGAGAGTAATAGGACCATGTGTTTCCTAACAGAGAGAAAGACAAGAAGGAATTTAAATATCTGCTAATTCTCTGATGTTCATTAGGTGCCCTAGTCTAATGGAGGCATGGTGTATGCTACAGAGCAATTAACTTTAATAATAGAATGGATCCAAAATAGGAGAAAAGGATCATAATCAGAAAAAGGCAATGATATTGGCAGAACATGGGCTTACAGTAGTTCCCTAGTAGGAAACAGAACCAGTAGACATTTTGGAATCAAGATAATTTGAAAAGCAATACAGGAAGTCTATGTTCACTGAGTCACCAAGCTGCAAATTTGGTTGTGAACCATGAAAATTCATAACCCCACTAAATGGGTAGTTGAGCTTGTTGATATTTTATTCCCCTAATCAGAGTTAAAGAATTAGACTGAGATTTCAGATACAGAAAAATAAGTTTCTAGGAAAAATAGAGCAGAGAAAATCCATTCTAACCAAAAAATAATATATTTTGTGGGGCCAGCATTGCAGCTCAGTGGGTTAAACTACTGCTTATGACACCAACATTCCACATAAACTGCAATTTGAATCCTACCCTCACCACTTCCAATCCAGCTCCCTGATAATGCACCTGAAAAAGCAGCAGAAGATTGCCCAAGAGCTTGGGTCCCTGCCACCCACATGGGAGAGCTGGATGGAATTCTTGGCTACTGGCTTCAGCCTGTCCAAATGATGGCCTTTGCAGCCATTTGGGCAATGAATCAGCATTTCTCTGATGAATGAATGATTGAATCTCTGTCTCTCTAACTCTTCCTGTCAATTAAATACAATAAATCTTAAAAAAGTAGTATATTTTGTTTCACATTTATAATATCTATAATTCTCCATTTATATGCATGCATACTTATATTTGTCCTATTTCATAAACTTTTCCCACTCATTTCAATTATGATTTTCCATTCATTTCTATCCACTCCAAAACTATTTTCCTAATGTTTATAATGTAATAAAATCACATCTTCATAAATATATATAATTTTATATTTACAAATTTGTATTTATTTGAGAAAGTTACATAGACAGAAACAGAGCAGACCATTATACAGATCCTTCTTCTGGTTCTCTCCACAAATTTGCTCACAATGGCCAGGATGGACCTGGAGCCAGGGTCAGGATCCAGGAACACAATCCAGTTCTTTCATGTGGAAGTATAAACTGAAATGTGGAAACACTAGTTGTTTTGCCCTCAAATCAAACAGTATTATTTGTCCATTCACTATCTACACCTGCAGGTGTTCACTCCATTTTAGTGAGCTGCTATTCCTCACATAAAATTTTAAGCCTCTACTCAAGTGCTTAAGGGATATCAGATCCTTAAGTAAAAGGATTCCTAATTGCTGTTGGTTGGTTCTGGCACTGGGTCCTCAGGAGGAATCGACAAACCAACAGAAATAGCTGGTAAAAAGACTAGGGATGCTTTAGTACAAAGAATGTTCAGTTTTGAGATTGTTGTGCAGCAGAGGAAGGAAAGGTTTGTAGGGAAATGATAAAACTACACAAAAAGCAATTGTGAAGGTGGAGACTCCTGGCAAAATTATTTGAGAACTGTCTCATTGTTCTTCTTTCACAGTGGTGCAGTAGAAAATAGTGATACATTGTAGTCTACATTTGTTCTTTAGGAATCTTTCACTACAGCATACTATTGAAGATCAGTTTAGTATATATTAAGTAAAGATTTCAAAGGTTTGCCCTCACATAGCAACACAAAGTGAAGAATACTATTGGAGTACTAGTTATAGTATTAAATCACAATGTACAGCACATTAAGGACAGAGATCCTACATGATATTTTTTTTTAAAAAAAATGATTAATTTTCTATGCAATTTCCAATTTAACACCAAGATTTTTTTTCATTTTCAATTATCTTTATATACAGAAGATTGATTCAGTATATACTATGTAAAGATTTCATCAGTTTGCACCCACACAGAAACACAAAGTGTAAAATACTGTTTCAGTACTAGTTATAGCATTACTTCACATTGGACAACACATTAAGGACAGATCCCTCATGAGACGTAAGTACACAGTGACTCCTGTTGTTGACTTAACAATTTGACACTCTTGTTTATGGTGTCAGTAATCTCCCTAGGCTCTACTCATGAGTTGCCAAGGCTATGGAAGCCTTTAGGGTTTGCTGACTTTGATCTCATTCCGACAGGGTCATAGTCAAAGTGGAAGTTCTCTGCTCCCTTCAGAGAAAGGTACCTCCTTCTTTGATGGCCCCATTCTTTCCACTGGGATCTCACTTGCAGAGATCTTTCATTTAGGTCTTCTTTTTTTTCCAGAGTGTCTTGGCTTTCCATGCCTAAAATATTCTCATGGGCTCTTGAGCCAGATCTGAATGCCTTAAGGGCTGATTCTGAGGCCACAGTGCTATTTAGGACATCTGCCATTCTATGAGTCTGCTGTGTATCCCACTTCCCATGTTGGATCATTCTCTCTCTTTTTGATTCTATCAGTTAGTATTAGCAGACACTAGTCTTGTTTGTGTGATCCCTTTGACTCTTAGACCTATCAGTGTGATCAATTGTGAACTGAATTTGATCACTTGGACTAGTGAGATGGCCTTGGTACATGCCACCTTGATGGGATTGTATTGGAAACCCCTGGCACGTTTCTAACTCCATCATTTGAGGAAAGTTCGATTGAGCATGCCCCAAATTATACATCTCCTCCCTCTCTTATTCCCACTCTTATATTTCACAGGGATCACTTTTCAGTTAAAATTTAAACACCTAAGAATAATTGTGTGTTAATTACAGAGTTCAACCAATAGTACTAGAATAAAAAAATACTAAAATGGATAAAGTATTACATTGTACAGCAACGGTCAGCACAAGAGCTGATCAAGTAACTGTTTCTCATAGTATCCATTTCACTTCAACAGACGCTGTGGCATAGTGGGTAAAGCCAACGCCTTGCAGTGCTGGCCTCCCATAAGGGTGCTGGTTTGAAGCCTGGCTGCTTCACTTTGTATCCAGCTCTCTGCTTTGGCCTGGGAAAGCAGTGGAAGATGTCCCAAGTCCTTGGGTGCCTGTGCCTGCATGGGAGACCCGGATGGAGCTCCTGGATCATTTATTATTATTAATATTGTTATTTTCAATACTAAGATAGTGTGTTGATAAAATATGAATTTCTTTTTTTTCTTTTTAGGTTGAGACTGTTTGCATAATGCCTTACACTAGGGCCAGGTACTTAGCAGGCCCTCACTAAGAATTTATTGGAAAAAGGAATACAAATAAATCAACCAATAAGCTTGTAGTTGGTGGAAGCTGAATAGTTTTATTATAAATTAGAATAAAAATAACTTTCATTGACTTGATCTTCCATGCTGCTACCTTTTTCCATTTTGTATAATTGATCTAATAAGTTAAATTCATCAAAATTCATCACACATTAATTGAATGAAAAACTATGCTATATATTTATAGTGCCAAGTTAGATGAAGTCCTATCTGGTTTTTAAGTTTATAGGAATGCAAAGGTAAAGATAAATCAGTAAGTCAGGAATTACACTTGTATGACTGGCATCAAAACAGTGGGGATAGGTTAAAATGGGAACAAGAAAAACAGCATCTATGACTTGTTGGATTTTTTGATGAAAAGAAAAACATCTTGGAGTAATGGCTGAGATGAATCATTTAGGATGAGTGAAGGAAAGCCATATGAAGATGAAAGGACAAGGTAGGGAGATAGTAAATGCCATGAGTAATCTCCAATAATTTCAGCTTAACTGAAACGACTGAAAATTAAGAGCTTGAGAAGCAGAGTAAGTTTCAACAGGAGTTATAAAAGGGAATGAATATACACAACAGTATATCAAAAATGCAAACTTTGGCCGGCGCCGTGGCTCAACAGGCTAATCCTCCGCCTTGCGGCGCCTGCACACGAGGTTCTAGTCCCGGTTCAGGGAGCCGGATTCTGTCCCGGTTGCTCCTCTTCCAGGCCAGCCCTCTGCTGTGGCCCAGGAGTGCAGTGGAGGATGGCCCAAGTGCTTGGGCCCTGCACCCCATGGGAGACCAGGATAAGCACCTAGCACCTGGCTCCTGCCATCGGATGAGCGCGGTGCGCCGGCCGCAGCGCGCCGGCCGCGGCAGCCATTGGAGGGTGAACCAACGGCAAAGGAAGACCTTTCTCTCTGTCTCTCTCTCTCACTGTCCACTCTGCCTGTCAAAAAAAAAAAAAAAAAAGAAAAGAAAAAAAAATGCAAGCTTTTCTAATGAGTGTGAGTATTAACTGAACTTTCAATGGACAGAAGATTTTAGAGTAGAACCCATTAACTACCAGTAGAAGTATGAGTATTGTTACTATAATTCTCACCATTTTTGATACTTAAATCTTAGTTTGAAATCTTATAAACAGGTATGCAAATTCCTGCATTATACTGAAAGCATTGTGGATACATGAAATTGAGAAGCAGCCAGGTATTATTATGGAACTCGACTTCCAACGAGGTACTTTTAAAAATAAGTCAGTAATTTGTCTCTAAGATTAAAAAGGGAAACCATATTTAGCTAGAAATCTCTCTTAATTTGGGGTGTTCAATTATCTCCTTATATTCATTTTCCAGCTTTATGATTCAAAGAATATCTACTTCCTCATTAGCTTGTTTAAAGCATTAATATGCTTAAACCTGTTCATAATAGAATATGTAGATGACCTCTGAAGTAATCTACCATACCATATTCAAACTTAACATTTGTATTAATTTTCTCAAGACTCTTGAACACTTTATAGTGCTAATTATGTCTATTAGCATGTCATTTACTTAGAAATCATATGTATGTTTTCTTCTAATATAGAAATTCTTAGTTTTGTCTAGCAGAGTTCTATTTCAGTAAGCCTTTCTGATTTAATGACTCTGATTTTTCTTGGAAATAATAGGTTTACTTGTACAATGAATAGTAACACACATGTTTAATGTAGATAACTGACTGCTTATCAAATTGGTTCTAGTTAGACTTTTCTACATTATGGCATTAATATAAGTTCTGTTGAGACAGGGCACATAAAGATTGTGAATTTTCCAAATGAGAATACATTTGTAAAGGTGGCATTTTCTATTTTTCACCAGCTTTGTTTTATTTGCCAAATGCTAATGGCTAAAGGTGCATAACTTAGGTTTAATAGTATATGCTTTGCAAGCAAATATTGTGAGATTCAACTGGGAAATTACAAATATGAGTATAGTGGAATTTGAGAGGAAATATTTATTTTATCCTTTTAAAGATTTATTTGTTTGAAAGACAGAGAGAGGGAGAGGGAGAAAGAGAGAAAGAAAGAGAGGGATGGGAGAGAGAGAGAGAATTTTTCACCTGCTGATAAACTCCCTCAATGGACACAATAGGTCGGTCTGTGCCAGGCTGAAACCAGGAACTAAGAACTCCATCCTGGTATCCCACATGGGTAATAGGGCCCAAAGTGCTTGGGCCATCATCCACTACCTTCTCAGGTACATTAGCAGGAATCTGTATAGGAAGTGGAGCAGCCAGTACTCGAACTGGAACTCCAGTAGAGCATATTGCTGTGCATGTGGCAGGCTAGCTTACTGAGTTACAATGCCATCCTCCAGGAAAATATTTTTAAAGACACTCTGTTTCTACATAATTACTCTCACAGACACATGAACAGATGGGGAGTTTCCTAATAGGTTCCCCGTGTTAAGCTAAACGCATTGGTACAAAATAATGTATTTTCCAGCTTGCTAGGATACCTGACTAGCTTATCTTGGGAGTTCTGTCTGATCATTTATTTTTACTTTGATATATTTGAAAGTTAATCATTTGGACTCCTGATTAAAAATTACTAGCATGAACACTAGACTAAATAAATTTTCCAAAAATATTTTATCTTAAAAAATTCTATCAATTTTATATGTAATTTTCCTTATATAATTTCAGACTAAGATATGTTGACACTATCACTGAATAACTGTTATTTCAAATTTATTTGTACTTTAAAAATGGCTAAAAATTAAACTGCTTTTCATATAGATATATTTGCTCTACATTTTTGCATAAAACCACATTTCTTTGTTCTGATTTTTTTCAAAATTTTATTGCAATCTTTCAATCTAATGTCTAGAAAAAGATAATTGATGAATCCTTTAATTAAAGCATTCCACTAGCAGGAACATAGTTAAACTGTTCTGGGCTCAGGTCTATTGAAGGGCACAAATTGGGGACACATCATAGAAGCAGTATCAGCCACAAGTGGGCAGATCATCATCACCCACTGCTTATCACCTTCTAAGACCTTATGTAATGATATAACATGATCAGAAATCACATATTGGGGAAGGTTCTCAAACTTTTGGCTTTGGAGCTATGAAATGGCCTAATCAAGGACAAACTGGCTTTGTCCTTGGTGTCATTTGGAGCCAGTGCTAATATGATAGCATGACATTCAGAACTTTGGTTTCAGCTCTGTTTGGCCTGGCCAACAAATATTTTACCAGTGGCAAAACTCAGAGATAACATCCAAGCTTTGTGGTGGCAGCTATATGATGGGACATTGTCACTTCTAGGCTTAGCTTATGGTTAAAGCTGGTTTTTACTCATGGGCATACACACCAGTTCAGCCTCATGCTAATGCATCCTGGGAAGCAGCACATCATGGGTCAAGTATCCGTGCAGGAGACCAGTTCCTTTCCTGTGAGCCCAGTTCATAAGCGTTTGATCTTGAAAAAAAATCATTCTTATCACAAACTTGTCTTTATAAATTAAAAAGCATCATAGATTATAAACACATGCAGTAAAATTCTTACCAGAAATAGTAAGGGAGGCAATAAATTATCTTATTTTGTCAATTCTCCTATTGTTGTGGGCTAGGTTGAGCCAAAATTAATATCCCAGAAGCTTCCCTTTTGCTTAGAGAAGAATTCTAAGCACAAGCTCAAATGCAGCAAGCAGCGTGGTAAGATTTATTTAGAAAGTGAGAATACACAGGCACATGAGGGCTTCATTAGAGAGAGTGGGCCAGGAAAGGCAGAAGGGGAATTTCATACCCTGTTCAGCTCTTTCTGGGTTCATGAGGAGAGGAGAGAGAAAAAGGGAGGGTGCCCTCCCTTTCCCAGACTTCTTTTTATCTTTGAAAAGTCGAGTGGTTACATAGTACAGCCCCAGGTCCCAGAAAAGGGGAGTTGTATCATGGGGAGGGGTCATCTGATTGATGATAAGATTACTTGGGTGTGGGGTAGGTGTGGCCTCCAACTCATGAACTTAATCTGTCTCTCTGATTTTTCCCACTTCACTATAACCACTTATCAAATAGTATATTCATTTTGCAATGTCCATATGTGGAGGGACATCAAAAAGTTATGGGAGGGGCCAGTGCTATGGCATAGTGAGTAAATCTACTGCTTGCCCTGCTGGTATCTCATATAGGCACTGGTTCAAGTCCTGGCTGCTCCACTTCCAATCCAGTTCTCTGTCACGACCTGGGAAAGGAGTAGAGGATGGTCCGAGTTCTTGGGTCCCTACACCGGCATGGGAGACCAGGGGGAGACACCTGGCTCATGGCTTCAGATCAGCTTAGCTCTGGCCATTGCAGCCAATTGAGGAGTGAACCACTGGATGGAAGACCTCTCTCTCTCTCTGCCTCTTCCTCTCTCTGTGTAAATCTGACTTTCAAATAAATAAATAAATAAATCTTTAAAAAGTAACAGGAAATAGCATTAAAAGATAAGTTTATTTTGGTTCAAAAAATTTGAAAGACAAGGTTTTTTTTTTTATAAACTATCTTTCCCATTACTTTATGGAAACCCTTGTATGTGTGGATTTCAAAAATACTTGCATCAAAACAAACTTATCTTCTGTTTTAATTTTCCATGAATTTTATGAAGTAAACTTGTGCATTTACAAAGGGTTATCTTCTTCCATTGATCCATTTGCCTAAACTTCTATAAACACTGCAGGTTAGTTGTAGATCATTTAATTATTCATAATTACATGAAAAAAGTAAACAATATTGTTCTATATATGCTTCATAAATGAGTTAAGAGTTATGCATACATGGAATGCACTAGCAAAATGTGATGATAAAAGTTCAGATCTATTAAACAGGAGGACATTGGGATCAGTACAAAGCATTTAATATCCTATCTCAAATATACAATGCATTGTTCTCTAAAAAATGGTATGTCTTCATTTTTCCTATTAAATTTTAGATTGTTTTGCATTGCCCGCAAAAAAACTCATGTGTCATTAATAGTCCGTGTTAAGCAAGCATCAGAAAATGCTTTGGGGTAATTGCATTTATATAGGAATCACATTAAGCAAGGCAAATTTGGAAAGTTTATTGTTTCAATGGGCTTTTTTTCTAATTGACAAAACTGTAGTTTTAGAAATGAAAGAATCTAATAAAAGGAAAACTAGTGCGAGGAAGCTTGGATAACAGAGACTGTCAACTGGAAAATCAAGTTTGTGGCTATAATATTTGTGAAATTATTGATAGCTTTGGGATCCGCAAGGAGAGAAGGCCTGTGCTTCCAGGAATGGAGAGTTCCTACCTGTACTTCCAGGGAAGAAAAGTCCTTGTCAAGGTCCCTGCAGGTGTCTAAAGATCAACCAATGAGGATCAGACCTGCCTCAACCTTTAACCCCCATGCCCTGTATCTATAAAAGGAGCACTCTCAATCTCTGACAGGTGACTTCCCTGGCCCCCTGCTCTGTTGCTCTGTTGGGACTGGGGAACCTCTCCTGGGAGCGGAACCCCAATAAAAGCTTGTGAATTAATTGATTCGTCTGCCTGGGAAGATTTGTTACGCGCCAGACACCTTGCAGATGGTGCCGAAACCTGGGAGCTGAGGTTGCGAGCCTCCTCTTTCTGGGTTCGAGGCTCCCTTGCTACTTGAACCTGTCTGGTGCCCCAGGCTAACTATGGACCACGCTCGATGGACTGTAAGTAACTCCTCCCTTGCTCTCCCTCCCTCCTCTGGGTTGGCCCAGTCTCTGCAATCTCCGGCTAGCTCTCCGTCCGGAGAGAGACCTCCAAATGTGTGCACGTGGACTCTGTTCTCCGCTATTTAGCCTCCAGTGGCTGTGGAGATGTCCCACCGCTGGCTTGGCCCCATAGAGGACTGACCTCTAATCCGTCTGCTGAAGTCTGGGACAGGGGATGCCTTGACCAAATTTCAGTAGATCCGGTCTACTGGGGAGACCATGGGATCTGGCCAATCCTGAGGGTGGGATTCAAAATGCCCCTGGGATGCCTCCTAACCTCCTAAATAACTTGAAGAAACTGGGACTGGCCTAGGACCTATGGAGTAATCGCTTTATCTTCTACTCCACATAGGCATGGCCTAATTACCTTGAGAATTTCTGCCACAGAGAGAGAAAATGGTCCCATATGTCCAGACTTTCTGAAACCTCTGCTCCTGTCCTACTCCCTTCTCCCCTACTTTCCTCTCTGCTTGCTCCACAGCCCAGGTTTTGCTGGCCAAGATTGGGCCCCTACCTTCTAAGGACGCCTCTTCTGTGTTACTGCCAAACTCTCCACCCTCCACCTTTTCAGACCCTCCTGAGTTCCTGGGGATCCCACAGCTAGCCAGGAACCTCCTGCCCCCATTTGCACATTCTTCCGCCCTGCCCCACCCCATGTCCTGCCTCCCCTGTACCATTGCTGGAAGTCAGGTAGCCACGTGGCCCAACCACTGGTGTCAAGCTCCACCCCCATCCTAATGGGATGCCCCTGCTTCCCTGCCTGCCCTCTGGCAAGGTTTAATGGGAACCTATTCCTGAACACGTGGCTCTCTAGCCTCCTCCTCTGGTTTCCTTTTTTTGAATCTAGGAAGATCACTCACTACCTTTGAAAATACTGCTTTGTAACTTGCTGAACTTATTTTGCAATTTATTTTAACAGGTTTCTGGGCAATCAGTACTCAATGAAACAGCAATGGGTAATTAGTACTTGTTTTAGATGAATGCAATTTTAATTTTAATTGAATTCAGGTAGAGATATATATCAGCATCTCAAGTTATTTAGGTGTAACTGCTAATTTATTGTAAACTCTTGTATACTCAGCATGTTAAATTTGTGTTAAAAATATTATAGAAATGTGCATTTGATAAGGAAGGTTAAAAGGAAAGAGGTATTTTAATAAAGAAAGGACAAGGTTTGTAAGATTGACTTCATCCTGATGGCTAGTTTACTCTAGATTGGAATGGAAATGATGCAATGTTTCAAGTAAGTTGAAGAGGGCATGTGGAAGTCACAGAAAGTTATGAAAGAAATCTTGGATCTTAATGAGAAAGCCACAGAGGCCTAAAGAGTTAAATGTTCTGTAAAATCATGCAGATGCTTTGAAAAATGCTATGTGAAGTAAGCAAGTGCCTCTTGTTGAGTTTATAGTAAGTTGTATAATTTTAACCATGGCAACTTAAAGTCTTTTGTCATGCCCAGTTTTATATATCAGATTTGCTGCTCATAAAACTAAAGCATTGTTGGTTTTGTGCTTAACTGTCCACCTATAGATCCTGATGGACTTTTTCCAGCCACATCTCTTGTATTCAGTATTTTGGGATGGCTCTGTAAACAGATGAAGCCAATAATGTATAATAGGTACCAAATGAAAGTATGGTTAGCTGAGGTTACTAAGAGCGGAAAGTGATTTGAATCAATTGGTAAATTAAAAAACAGTTAAATAATTTAAAAAGCTAGTATTGAAACTGCTATATTTGTTATCTAATGATTGAAACTGCTTTCTAAGTTTTCATTTGATATTGCTATTTTCAGTAAGTGATCTGGGAATGGCACCCCTATTTCTGTATTCTAAGTCCAACTTGTTCTCTCATGTCTCTATTCTCTTTGAGGTAGGAAACTACTTCTATTCTGAAGGACTCTCCAAGGTGCACAATTTGATTTTTAGATTAGAGATGGGACTTGAGCACCCCCTTGACTTGCATCCTCTGATCTACTTTAACAAAAACCAGGAGGAAGAGAAAGCTAAGCATCAGAAATGTAAAGATAGGTGGCAGGCCTATTAATGACTGTTCTGTACAGTGATCTGCCCTCAAGGAGACCCAACAGGCCAGTCCACAGCAGTGGCTTTCAATGTGGGCTTCAGCAGAAGTCAGCTTATGAAGAGCCCTGGCAGATCTGTCAGCCAAGCATTGGATCACTGGAAATAGACCTGCCCTGGAGTCGAAGGACTTCAGTTCAGACCCACAGATCTTATTGACTCTAAGCTGAAGAGCCCTTCACTCAGCCCAGCTTCCAAAGTGACCACCGCAGCTGAGGGGATGGTCAAGTAGGGTAAGCAACACTGCAGACAGAACTGTAAATTTCCTGTTAGAGATGCCACCTGCCTTCACCTGGCCAGCTCTCCTCCCAGGCCAGGTAGGTAATGGAAGTCAACAGGGTGCCTTCCCCAAGGAGGTTCACACCTCCCTTTGGATGTACTCTATGAAGGGATAGGTCTGGGCCTCTTAACTTATAAGGCCTAAAGCCCACCAGATTGTTATCAAGCCCCCTCTGTTAGGTTCTATTTGCCTCTCAATCAGCAAACTTAGTTGTGGTTTAGACAGCACCTTTCTTGAGTCCTCTAATAATGACTCTGTCCTTTGTTCTAGACCCTGTCTAGCCCACTTGGGTCTCATTCCTTTGTAATCATAGCCTCTACTCTAACATCATTGGCTCTGCTCCCAACCTGTGTGTACTGATGGTCCTCTCCTCCACTTAATTTGTGTGATTATTCAGAATTTCTCTACAGACAAACCCCACTACCTGCAAAAGTTGAGTGGCCTTTCTCCTGGTCTTGGCTGGGATCAGATTTAAACCACGTCCATCAAACAATCCTCACATGGGTCCAGAGACACCCCCCCCCCCATTTCCTCTCCTCTATGAAATCCTCTCATTACCTGGTTAATGCCACTCTTACGATCATTGGTTGCTATTCTCACCCTGACTTGTATACTATAGTGTCTGTTTAAGTGTTTACAGCAGGTTATAATGGAATGAACTGAGGCCTTCAGCAACCAGGCGGTCAACCAGATGCTTCTCCATCCATACATGCCTTTCCCTGTGGAGCCCCAAGATACCCCCAGCGGGCCCCTGTAGACAACTTCCCCAGTCAGCAGGAAGTAGCCAGAGAGACTCATCATTGTTCCCTTTCCTATCATCAAATGTCGGGATGGTAGCTTTGAGATCTGCAAGGAAAGAAGGCCTGTACTTCCAGGAATGGAGAGTCCCTACCTGTACTTCCAGGGAAGAAAAGTCCTTGTCAAGGTCCCTGCAGGTGTCTAAAGGTCAACCAATGAGGATCAGACCTGCCTCAACCTTTAACCCCCATGCCCTGTATCTATAAAAGGGGCACTCCCAATCTCTGACAGGTGACTTCCCTGGCCCCCTGCTCTGTTGCTCTGTTGGGACTGGGGAACCTCTCCTGGGAGCGGAACCCCAATAAAAGCTTGTGAATTAATTGATTTGTCTGCCTGGGAAGATTTGTTACACGCCGGACACCTTGCAAGTATTAGCTATTTTAATAGTTAGAAGTTAATCATACTCTCAAAGTCATCATAAGTAATTTTCTTACTCGCATTTATTCAACCAAGTTACTTCAATATAATATTGGTAAACTTGTCTGAGTAAGATGATAGATTAGGGAAAAAACAGGATTTATATATTTTCCTCTAACGTAACTCTTGGACAATAACAGGTAAGTTTAAAACTTGGACTACTAGGAGCATTTAGTTCTCCAATAGTTCTCATTAACTGAAAATTTTACAACCATGATTATAGTAATAATTTTTGTTCAAGTCTTCTCCTCATACCCCTGCAATTTCTTTTCCAGATGGCTTCAATACACATATTGAAATCTAAAAGATGCACTATGTATGTGCATTTTCCTAGCAATTAAGAAGGCCCTGTCCCACAGTGAGAGTGCCTGGCTTTGACACTTGGCTCCTGCCATGTATCTGCTAGTGGGGATCCTGGGAAACAGCAGTGAAGGCTCTAATAATCTAATTCCCGTCACATATATGTACATCTTAATTATATTCTGAGCTCCTGGCTCTGGCCCGTCACAACCCTAGCCATAGACAGCATTCATAGAGTGGATCAGCTGAACTCAGTTTCTCTCCACCACCCCTTTCCTCCCCCTTTTTCTCCCAACCTCTCCAATAAATAAAACAATGAATTATTTTAAAAAGTTTAACTGTGCCACTACCATAATTAATATCCCTCACTTTTTTCCTTCATCTACAAAATGATCAAGTGTAAACATCTGGGTATAGCATGACTTACCATGGTCTCTGACTATCACCCTAAAATCATCCTCACCCACTTCCAGTACACAAACATACACACAAACATACAGAGATAAGCATCATATCCCCAAGTTTGTCAGCCACTTACAGTTCTTTCATTTATTGGGAATATTGCAGCAAAACCACCAAAATTCTTCACTCTTATTCTCTTACATTTTAATGGAGGGGGCTAACAAAAACCCATGTAAACAAGTAAAGTATATAATATTTGCTAAGGACAAAAGTAAATTGGGAAGAAATAGAAGATTTGTTTTTAGGATTTTATTTATTATTTGAGAATTATTGTTAGAGACAGTGAGAGAGAGAGACGGAGAGAGTGGTCTTCCATCCGCTGGTTCACTCCCCAGATGGCCGCAAGGGTTCGAGCTGTGCCCATCTGAAGCCAGGAGCCAGGTGCTTCTTCCTGGTATCCCATGCGAGTGCAGGGGCTCAAGGACTTGGGTTATCTTCTACTGCTTTTCCAAGACATAGCAGAGAACTGGATCAGAGGAGGAGCAACCAGGACTAGAACGGGTGTCCACGTGGGATGCTGGTGCCAAAGCAGAGGATTAACCTACTGCACCACAGCGCTAGCCCCAGAATATGTTGTTATGAGTTGCAATTTTTATAGGTCCATCAGAGAAGTATTTGCAGGAAGATAATTTTAATACAAATCTGAAAGGACTCAGGAGCAGTCTATGTGGCTATCTTGGGAAGAGCACTCATGGCAATGCAAACGCCTTAAAGTCCAAATTACCTGGCATGCTTATGGGTTGAGTAGTTAGAATGAAGTAAGCAAGAGAAGAGCAGTATGGAATGACTTCTGTTGAGAAAATGACTTCTGTTGAGGAAATGCATTTTGCTCTTGTCACCATGGAGCTTTACTTAGTTTTTTATTCCCATTTTGAAATTTTCCTTAATAACTCTTCCAACTGGAAGACTTCTACACCAGAGTCTGATAGAGGTGATAGTTCTCAGAGTTGTAACAGCATGTTCTATCTCACAGCTGTTAAGGCATCATGTATTTTACACATTTTAATTACATATTTGTTAGATTATTTCCTCTACACAGGAAGGAATTGGCCATTGTGTGACTCAGGGGGATTATTATTACAGCACATTGAACCATAGTTCTTGGACTCTAATCCCAAATTTTCTATGTGCTGGCTGTGGCTTAAGGGGTTACTTCATTAACTTCACTTTTTCAAAGTCCTCATCTCAAATTGGAAATAATCAAAAGAATATAATCGTTACTATGGATCAGGCATTGTTCTGGTACCTCAGGTTTATTAACTTATTCATGTATCATACCATCCCTATCTCTAAAGTTTGAGGTTTATGGTTAACATGCTGATTAAGTTAGTTCAATTATGTAAAGAAATTTTAAGTTACTAGGCTAGAGTTATCATTTTTTCACTTATGTATATTATTTGTTAAAAATAGATAAAATAAATGTTTATGCATTTCAGAGAACTTTGTTTTTAAAATCAACATAATTTATAACCAAGTTCTACTACAAGATATCACTGGCTATGCAATAAAAATTGTGATGCATACACTATTTCTTAAAACAGTACTCTACTCTTGTTTCCAGAATTTATTGAATTTACTCCAGACCTCAGATATTCCTTCTGGTACTTTTTTGTATTGTTATAAATTGCAAAAAAGATTTATATTCCTTTCACAAGTGATCTTTAAGTGGAATATTTTGGAACATTGATTATGTCAAAATATTGTAATTGTATAGCCATGCCCTTATGAATAACAACTATTTATTTTGCATATTTGGGTTATATAAACTGTTTCTCTCCAAACTAATAGTATTTCCGTTCTGAGAGATATAAACAAATTACATTTTTAAAAACAGAGAAATAGAGTAATCATTTTTATGTCTTTAGAATTTTGCTACATCCATGAAAATATAATACAATGTAATTGCAAAAGTACTAAGTTATTCAATAAGGTAACAAGATAATTTCTAATGGTATTTTAGATCACCCATAAATTTTGACCTAAAGAGTAAGTCCTTATATGAGAAAGTAGCATTAACTAAATCACATATATAGAATGTTTCTAGAGTGATTATATATATGAACCTTGAGTAAAAGCAGATTAACTGAAAATGTCAGCTATGAAGTTAGCACTAGTCCAAAAAATGGCTTTTAATTCCAGATCATAAAAGGATAGAGTTTCTTCCAAATATAAATCAATGCGCTACTTCATTATCAAGAAAATCTAACTGTGAAAACATACTGGAAGCTTGTGTAAAGATTATGCTCTACAAAGCATTTGATTTACACTCTGGAGGAAGCCGCTTGTCTTACTGGCTTGAGGTGTCCAATGTTTTGACATCAATACTTTCATCAGGTCTGGTGTGGAGTTTCAGCATAGTTGTACAACAGGGCAATTGCATGATCAGAGTTCATTTAAAAGGTTCTTATATAGCAAATCGTTTTCTTTTTTTTGACAGGCAGAATTAGACAATGGGAGAGAGAGAGACAGAGAGAAATGTCTTCCTTTTTCTGTTGGTTCCGGCATGTTGCGGCCAGTGCGCTGCGCTGATCCGAAGCCAAGAGCCAGGTGCTTCCTCCTGGTCTCTCATGCGGGTGCAGGGCCCAAGCACTTGGGGCATCCTCCACTGCCTTCCCAGGCTACAGCAGAAGGCTGGACTGGAAGAGGAGCAACCGGGGCAGAATCCGGTGCCGGACCGGGACTAGAACCCGGGGTGCCGGTGCTGCATGTGGAGGATTAGCCTAGTGAGCCACGGCGCCGGCTATGTAGCAAGCCTTATAATGTCCTTGAGGCTGCTACACAAGGGAGATTTCTATCTGGAAAAAGAGTCAGAAGGGTATGAACAAGAGTGCTGAAAAAATGAAGATGAAAGGAGAGTTTTGTAGGACAATACCATTTCAGGAACATCTGACTCTATAATGAAATGAAGATAAGGACATGTGGAGATATATATTTTCATTGGTCAGTGTCTACGTCAGAGGTTAGCCTGTATAAAGCTGCTTGAAGCAAATTCCATATATGTGACTAAACATTTACATAGGTAATCACAAGTAACACAAGTACAGTAACTGTTATACTCAAGTTTTTAAATGTATGAATTATTGAGTTATACCAAGCAAAATGGTCAAAGGAAGTGGCTGTTTTTCCACGTGTGCATCATACTGAAAGAAATATAAGTAGAATATATTTTATCAATAACATGTAAATGTATTAATATACAAAAGAGATAAAATGCAAACTCTTTTCCTTTGTAACACAGACTGGATTTACAAAATGAAAGAGGAATTTAGGTTATTTATTCAACATAAAAGAAAGGTCAACATAACCTTCAGAAATAGAATTAGAAAAGTACCTTTGAATTTGACTGAAATACTACAGCAACTGCAAACAAAATAATGATAAGTTATGTCTCTTAAATCTAAGTGTGGCAATTATGAGAATTCTCAGAGCAATCTCCGAAATGATGGATTTAATGTTCTGCTACATAGAAGACAAAATACAAGCACTATGTTGGCAGAGCTTTTCCACATTGAATTTCCTTTTCCCTTTTCATAAACAATTGACAATAATGATGATCCCTGAGGACAGTTTGGAAGCATCATAATATCTGAATTTTTTTTGAATTTCAAAGAAGAAATTATGAAAAAGAAAATGTGCATAGATTATATAACACAATGACAAGATTTGCTCCCACATTGGAACATTCACCAAACATTACTTTCTTCATATGTCCACCGGGGTTTAAGAGCAGAGAACTAACTGGAAAAAGAGACCATTAGACAAAAAGTGAAAGAGATTCACTTTGTGGGAGAATTTGACCTTGTGCAATCTGGAAATAAAACAAAAAAATTGCAACTCAAAGATATAATATCAGGACTATCGTCCCAATAATCTTAAGCAACTAGTATCAGTTATATATTGATATCTACACAAAAATTATGCTATTCAAGCACAATTAAAAAGAGCCTCATTATCTGTAAGACATGTAGCATGAATGTTAAATTTTTCTTATTCCTTCTTTGTCAAAATTTTAAATTTACATATGTATAATTATGTATATGATGAAAGTTATATGAAAGTAAGATTCCTTGGGCTTCCTAATAGTGCATGTGGACAAAAAGAGTGATTTCCATTAATTTGTAAATCATAACAAGAATTTGATATAACAAATACGGAACCTTCAGTAACATGGCATAGGCAAAGCACTTCAAATTTATTTATAATTGCTTTCAAAGTGAAATGGAAATGTCTAATCAAACATATTTACACCAACATATAAAAATGTATTATTTTTAAGAGTTTTATATTACTTATTTGAAAGAACATCAAAGAGAGAGAAAGACACATACACACATACATAGAGAAAGAGAGAGAGAGAGCTCCCATCTGTTGATTCACTGTTCCAGCTTCACAAACAGTGGCTAAACCCCTGTGTTACAATGCTGGTCTCAAACGATACCATCTAATTCCAAGGTGTTTTGATCGTCCTGCAATTTCAAAGATGAAAATTGTTTCCTATATTCACAAGAAATAATATGAAAATTGGATTTTCGTCTCATAGCTGGGAAAATGTAATCTTATTAAACAATTTGGCTATTTAGGTTTACATTAATACCAAAGATCAGAAGTGTCTAGGTATTTTAATCTAAGGAATACCTGTAGATAGTTAAGTGTAAGGCAAATTTCAAAACCAATGCTCAGGTGTGGGCATTTGGTCTAGTGTTTAAGATGCTGGCCTCTCATATCAGAGTGTCTTTGCTCAATACTTGGCTACAGCTGACTCCACTTTCTTTCTAATGCAGACCTTGGGAGCAGTAGTGATGGCTCAGGTAATGGTGTTTCTGTCACCAACTTTGGAGACCTTGACTGAGTTCCCGAAACCTGGTTTTGGACTTATCTCTGAAGGTATTTGGGGAGTGAGGTAGCAAATAGGAGAGCACTATTCTAGTAAGTGTTAATATTTATCAATCGAGAATAATTGAACTTGTTCTGTTCCTTAACACTGAATGACAATATAATACCTGAAACTAAAATGTCTATTTCTTCATGCCTCTTTTATAATTGTTCAAAGATTTTTGTTATTTACACATTTTAATAATTTACTTGCTACTCAAAACATTTGACATTATTTTTATTAACGTAACATTTCACAAGAGTTTTTAGAAAGTAAAGTTCCATATGCAACATTATAAACAATTACTTTTTCCTGTCATTTTCAATTGTAACCATTGAAAATCAAAGTGTAAGCTTTTCAAAGTATTTTCTGTAGTGTTGTTTGCTCTTTGCTAATTGGAGCATTACTTTAGAACCATGCTTGGCTGTATAAAGTACTTGCATAAAATACTTATAGCCATGCAAAGATGTAAAGAAAGAGTGTGGGAGGTTGAAATGTGGAGGTTTTACAGATTTACAAATTGGGAGAAACATAGAGTATAATACAAGTAAGTCAATATTACCCTAATTTATACATAAAAATTTAAAAAATAAGTGGTATTTGCAATGCCCCAGGCACAATTTTAATGTTTGGCTTATATTAATCCATTTGACTCATATAATAGTTTTACAGAAAAAATACAGTTGTCAATTCCATTATACAGATAGATAACAGACACAGCAGAATAATTTGCCCCAAATTTCATTGATAACATCAGAATCTTGCCGTGGGACCAACCAGTAGACTCCAGAGCCTGAGCTCCCTAGAACTAGAAAAGATTTTCTTTCTTTCAGAAGGTGCATGAGAGAAAAATGGAGGCTGTTCAGTGTCACATCCAGGAGTAAGAAACCAAAGCTACAGTAATCAGTGTTTCAAACATGTCTATCACCACCTATTTTTTGTAGATTTTTTTGCTTATTTTATTGTGGAAGATTTTGATAAGAACACTTAATCATAAGTTGATAGAATTAAAGATATATTCAAACTCTGGTGAAGAGAAGAGAAAGAGTAAACTTTAGTTGCATTAATGTAAAGAAATAAAATGTTGTCCTAACATAGGAAAATCTCAGAAGGAATAATTTTAAAGTATGTGTGCGTGTGTGTGTGTGTGTGTGTGTGTGTAAGCTTTTGAAATAACCTTACTTTCTCCAAGGGACACAGAGATGAATACCTTTTTTTTTTGGTTTTCCAAAAAGAGGTCATATGCAAAGCAACTTTAGACAGCTGATTAGAAATTATAATAAGATAGATATAATGTGTACAATTTTAAGCAAAAATGGCCATATTTTTCTTTTAATAACAAACTATACGTGATAAAGGGAATGAGAACTGAAGGTCAAATGCTAGATCTATTTGTAGTGATTTCTTTAAAAGAGAAATAATTTGGACAAGTTCCACAGTAACAACAGCTCTGAAAATTGCCTTTAAAGAGGCAAAGTATTTCTAAAGTAATTCGTTCTTTTGGATTTGAGCATACTCATTTTTGGAATGAATCGTTATGTCAGCACTTCGACTACCCCAAAGGAAAAGCATGATAAATCTGCATTATGCTTTAAGGAAAGAGCATTACCAAACTCTGGTATTAGCTTTCAAACTAGCTATTTCTAGTAACAGGTCAGATGTACCCACTAGCTATTCTGCCACACATTCATCGATTCACACTTTATGCTGAATGTGCTGAATTTTTGAATGCACTTATTGCTTTAACACAAAATTTATTTAACATTTAAAATATTAAGTTAATATGAATTTATTTTGCAAATTTTTCCTGATTAGTATATATAACAAATTTTAAATAGCACTCAATGTAAAGCGTTTTACTGAAGACAAATATATTTTCTATCAAGAACAGTTATCAGTTAATGCCACTGCACTATATAAAACTATATTATTGTTGTTGTGACAATTGTTTATTTATACTCTTAATCACAGGCACTTACCTGCATTTTTCACACTCATTGTGATTTTAAGGACAAATCAAGACAAATTGCAGACATTCTCTCTGATGACTTTATTTTCCTATCTTGAAATGGAAGCCAGATTATTAGCTAAGTGTTCTAAAGCATTTAAGAACCTGCAATAGAGGACAAAACCAACTATAGTATAATCTTTCATTGAGAATTAATTCCAATTACTTTTTTTGTCATAGCTGATTGCTTCATTAAACATAAATCTTCTTGTTCAAATTCTAGCAGTTTTGATTTGTAAGAACAGAATTAGAGGGGCTGGCGCTGTGGCACACTAGGTTGATCCTCTATCTGCAGCGCCGGCATCCCATATGGGCACCGTTTCTAGTCCCGGTTGTTCCTCTTTCAATCCAGCTCTCCGCTATGGCCTGGAAAAGCAGTGGGGGAGTGCCAGGGTCCTTAGGCCCCTGCACCTGTATGGGAGATGAGGAAGAAGCAACTGGCCCCTGGCTTCAGATTGGCACTGCTCCAGCCGTGGCTGCCATTTGGGGAGTGAACCAATGGAGGGAATACCTTTCTCTCTGTCTCTCTGTCTTCTCTCTCTCTCTCACTGTCTGAAACTCCACCTGTCAAATAAATAAATAAAATCTTAAAAAAAGAACAAAATTAGAACTCAAAACAATTAGTGAGGAAAATAAGAACGGTTTGACTTCTTGGAAATAACTGGGAAACTCAAGCAAAAGGGACACTTTCTCTGATTGCTCCCCTTTACCTCCCTCAGGTCTCTGGTTTGCTCCTGTAAGATTTTGATGGATGACATATTTTTGGTCCAAGTAGGTTCTTTGTTGTTGATAAGATAATGAAATACTAACGTATGTTTTAATTATTATCCATGCTTTCTCCTTTCCCTGTCTTGTCACCTCACACTGCACTATAAATATATTTCCATACTGTTAGTAAAATGGTTCTGTCTTATCTGAGGCACCATCTTAAGCCCTGGATGCCTTCTTAGGCTCTGGCCCAGTTGTCATCTTGTACAATTAGCTTTGGTCCCAAGTCCAGCCTGGCTTACTGAAGTCAGGTGACCAAATTGCCCAATCACAAATGTCAGCCTCCCCCAAACCCCCAACAGAATTCATTGCTTCCAATTCCCTATCCCTACAAAGCTATAACAAGACCTGCTTATTCACACATGTTCTCTTTTTCTCTTCTCTCTCACTCTCTTAGTGCCCTCTCTCTAGCCTGTCAGGTCCTTCCCCCCTTTTCCCCACCCCAGCAATAAATCTCCTTTAACTCTGGTGTTTGGTGTGTTTTGTGACGTCTTTCACACACAACACAGTGTCAAAATTATTTGCTATCAAAGTCAATAATAGATACCAAGATATTGAGCACTGACACATTTTAGGATCCAGTGCTGAACAGTGGAAAAATAAACTGGTATAAAGTATAAGTTCATGCACAATAAAAGTATTTAGGTGGGGAAACACACCTAAAATGATTATTCAAAGTATATTAGATCAGAATCCAATTTGTGGATTAAAATCAACCATATAGCTGAAGATTAGAATACTTGAATTGAGAAGATAACCCAAGATACTCTACTGCTAGAGATCGCAGTGATTAATCCTTATTCTTTTCCCACCTAAAACCTTTGCTTTTTCCATATCTCAGCAAATAGAACTATAAAGAATGTAGAATAGTATGCAATTCTTGAGGATTAGGGCTGAAAGGAAAATCTCCTTAGAATTGCTTTGTCCTTAAAGGGAACTAGATTATTGAAAACTAGTGTCTCTTACCAAGAATATTTAGTAGCGAAGCAAATACTATGTATTTAATAATGAGAATAAATAAGGGTTTATGTAATTAATTTGGGATATAGTAACTCCAAAGATACAAAATGTAGACATTAGTAGAAAAATGAATTTTTGTAAAATTTGATCTTGCTAGTACTTCCTCTATCAGTGTACAAAGAAGAAACACAGAATGTTACCTTAAAAGGTTGCCAAGATCAAGGAGATAGTTCCTAAAGGTATTTGTACTTAGAAACATACTTGTTTAGAAAATAAAGTATCCAGAATAAGACTAAAGATATAGAAAAATTAAAGAGAATACTGGGTAGACTCCATTTCAAGAGTATCTGGAGGAAAGTTGGAAAGGAATAAAGAAAGAAGACTGCTTCAGAATTAACAAGAATACTACCTCTTCTTTTGAGACCTGTAAAGGAATAGAAGGAAGAAAGAAGATAAGAACCACTTTTTAATAACAATATACTTAAAGGGTTTTTCAGGGCTGATTATCAAAATTAGTTGATGTGT
The DNA here is from genome assembly GCA_949820135.1 of Sylvilagus floridanus. Classification (NCBI taxonomy): domain Eukaryota; kingdom Metazoa; phylum Chordata; class Mammalia; order Lagomorpha; family Leporidae; genus Sylvilagus; species Sylvilagus floridanus. Next base: position 28,102,264 of record OX463242.1, on the reverse strand, counting down.
TTATTATTAACAGCTTTCTTCCAGGTTTCATTCAGTACTTTTCAATATCCCCCATGTGTTAAGCATAGACATACTACATCAAGGAAAACATATTCTTCAACTAAATATGGTGGCATTTAAAACATTAAGCTTTCTAATGTGCTTAAGATACTATTTCTTCATATAAAATAATGGAAGCTCTTAGACAAAATAAATGATCTTTAACTTTTTTCACTATTTTTAGAGATTATAAGATACATTTTGTGGATCTAGTTGTTGTCATTGGTTAAGGACCTACAAAAATTGGAAATTTTCCTTTGTAATCTTAGATAAAATTGTCCTACTTGGAAGATAATGTAGAAAATACTTTTTATTTAAAAAAATCAAAAAGCCCTCTATTCTATGCAATTTTTGGATTCTTTCTTAAGTAGAGGGATCAGTTTTTATAATCTACCCATTTTCATTCAAGTAAGTGCTCATTTATGTTCAACATTTATGTTAAATACATGATTTTGATACATTTTATTGACAGCTGCTTGCATCGGTTGCTCCAAGCTTTGCTCAATCATTTTGAACACCATTTTCAAGGGATTAGAACTCTCAAAATGTTTCCTAAACTGAACTAACAGTGAGAGCAAGTAAAATGAAATAAAATATTTCGAAATAATTATCATTGGGTTGGAAAAATGGAGCTAACCCAGAACAAGAAACTACCATCCCATGAAAGTGTTCATCATATACATATATACATACTGAACAATATAAAAGCTTATGATATTCAAAACTCTGGTTAGTCTGGCTTCAAAATTATGCATGGCTATCTGCTTAAAAATATTTTAGGTTTTGTATATGGGGAAATTCAAAAAGAGTAACTTAAAGTCCGAATCACTAGTAAATAGAAGTAATATGGATTAACTCAAATTAAAAAATGGATGCTTAACTAAAAACATGAGATGTGGAACATTTTGGTAAAGTACTGAACCTACTGGACAGTTTGCTATAAAATAGGGTGTCAAGCCCATATTTTGCCATAGCTATAAGTTGACAATTTAGAAACAAAATTAATATGTTTGTGTTTCCCTTTGATGAATACAACACATTTTATTCAAAGTGACTTGTTTTTCCTTTCTGTTTCTGCCAAAATAGACCTGGTAGACACTGACAAAGAAATGGAACATTGAGCCAAATTTCTGACATTCACTTCCTTCAGAAATTAATTTAGTACAAAGAAGAATAATTTGCTGTTCACAAAGGAGAAAAGATACACATATTTGATGCTAAATCCTTTGACTTAAAGGTTGTAATAACAGAACATGATTTTCTTAGGAGGGAACTCTGTTCTTTGAAACGCCAGAGTAGAATCATCGAAGGGAGAGGTAACTGCATCTTGCCCACTGTAGGTCTTTGGATAGTGAAGGACACAGGAAAAGGAGAAAATTCCATCTGTTTGGAATGAAAATTAAAATCAAAATGCACACATACACATACACATACACATACAGGCAATATCTTTTTCTCACACACATACAACACATGAAAAAAGACCAAAATTTGGATCTGTCCCTGAGAAATATAGCATAGCTAAACAAGTTTGATGGAAATTAGAAATAATACCAGTTCAGCTCTCTGAAGCAAAGTAATAAATACATAGACTTCCATTGGTCTACACCATCAGAGATTATCAAAGTGTTTTTGAAGGTGAATTACAAAGACAAAATGAAAAAATGAGAAGCTGAATATTTTATAGAGTAAATTTTTAAGCTCATCCAATTAAAATATATTTCTTTAACTTAAAACTAGAGGTCAAATATAACTAGGGGCATTTTTCATTAATAATAGCTGTGACAGCAAAGAACTATAAAAATTATCTAGGAAAATGAATGAAAGAGGCTAGTTTACCTATATTGGAATGCAAATTGTGCATCTTTCAAAAGCTACACAGAAAATATTTATACAAAATTATCAAAGAAAGCAAAATTTAACTTTAGATATGAATATATAATTGAGAATCATAAACATATATATAATGGAGAATTTTGTTACATAAAATTATTTTTTTTCCATAAACCAGAGCAAATCTACTTATGTTTTAAAACAAAACAGAAAAAAAAAACCCTTGAGTGCAGATATTAGCCTAGCAGTTAATATGTGTATGTTCAAAATTGAAGTTTCTGGGTTTGAGTCCCAGCTATAGTTTCTGATTCCAGCTTCCTGTCAAGGCAGACTATGGGAGGTAGTGGTAATGGCTCCAGGGATTAGATTCTTAAAGCTCACATCAAGAGATCTAGGTTTGTTTCTTGGATCTTGGCTCCAGACCTGGCACAACCTCAGTCATCACTGGTATTTGGGAAGTGAATCAGTGAATGCGATCTCTTTTTTTCTTTCTCCCTTTTCCTCTCTCATGCTCCCCAAATACATAAATAGTAATAATAATAATAATAAATTTTCACAGAATTAGGGTCCTAGAAGATTCCTAAATGGTTTCATTTTAAGATGAAAAATAAAATACTCTTTTTATTATTTATATTCTTGTAAACCCACAAAACTATGTAAGGAGAGTATATTAAAATATATTTTCTGGCCGGCGCCGTGGCTCAACAGGCTAATCCTCCGCCTTGCGGCGCCGGCACACCGGGTTCTAGTCCCGGTCGGGGCACCGATTCTGTCCCGGTTGCCCCTCTTCCAGGCCAGCCCTCTGCTGTGGCCCAGGAGTGCAGTGGAGGATGGCCCAGGTGCTTGGGCCCTGCACCCCAGGGGGAGACCAGGAAAAGCACCTGGCTCCTGGCTCCTGCCATCGGACGAGCGCAGTGCGCCGGCCGCAGCGCGCCGGCCGCGGCGGCCATTGGAGGGTGAACCAACGGCAAAAAGGAAGACCTTTCTCTCTGTCTCTCTCTCTCTCACTGTCCACTCTGCCTGTAAAAAAAAAAATATATATATATATATATTTTTTCTGGGGTTTGACTGCCTGGATTCAATTCTATGCCTTTCTGTCAATGTAGCCACATTTTCTTAGCTCATTACACCATAATTGAGTCAAATAAAACATTATATCTTAAAGGTTGAATTAAATGTGACAGTACATAAAAATTAACATAAAGCCTGGTCAAAGCACTTGAAAAGCACTGAAATATAATGATAAAAAACATCATTTGCTCCATTTAAAATGATGCAAGTTTCAAAAGGTTGCTTGTCAGTTGCAGGGACTGCACTAAGTTCTATTAGTTATTTTGGAATAGTAGGAAACGTGTTCTTAAAATTTCATAGGAAGAGAAGAAGAGGGAGAGAAGGAGAAGGAGAGGGAGAGGGAAAGGATAGGTAGATGGAAAAAGGGAGGAAGAGGGAGGAGAGGAAGAGGGAAAGGGGGAAGAGGAGGGGGTAAGGGAGGGGTAGGGGAGGGAGAGGGAGAGATAGAGGGAGAGGGAGAAGGAGAGGGAGACGGAGAGGGGGAAGAGGAGGGGGTAAGGAAGGGGTAGGGGAGGGAGAGGGAGAGATAGAGGGAGAGGGAGAAGGAGAGGGAGAGGGAGAGGGAGAGGGAGAGGGAGAGGGAGAGGGAGAGGGAGAGGGAGATAGTGACCTCTCACCTGCTGGTTCACATCCCAGATGCCCACAGTGTCTGGAACTAGACCAGGCTGAATCTGGAAGCTACAAGCCAGGGAACCAATCCAGGTCTTACATGTGGGTAAAAGCGGAAAATTTGAAGAACTATCACCTGCTGCCTTCTAGTGGGAAGATGGATTGAGGTGTGGAGCAGGACTGCAACCCAGGCACTTCAATATGAGATGTGGGAGTCCCAAACAGTAACTTAACCATACTGCATATTTTTTATAGTGCACTTAACTTTTCAAACTCTCAATGGTACTGACATTTATGAAATATATATGATCTGGTAATTAAATAATATATTGTATCAACTACCAAATATTTATTATCTAATATGTGTGATTATCTAAGCACAATTTAGTGGGGAATACATATAATGAATAATTAGATAAATATTGGACATCGTAGTATAGGTTGTGGGTGATCCTGTGCCTGCCTGGGAGACTGCCTGCCTAGCCCAGGCTAGAGGTTAGGAGGGCATGGCATACCACGCCTGGTCGGGGTTTCAGCACACTGAGCCGTGCATGACCTGACTGCTGGCAGGCGGCAGGAGCTCCAGACACATTTCTCCCACCCTCACTTCCTGTTGAAGGGCTTTGTAATTGTCAACTAGACAATGGCCCAGACCCATTAAGACCACCTGGAAGGCTACCTAGGCTTACGTGACCTTCAAGCTGGTTGGAGAAGCATGGAGGCACCAGTATGGGCTTTATCCTATGAATTAGTGATGCTACCCTGAACTAGCTAAGCCTCCTCTGCCTTCCACATAAAAGCTTGTACCTGATTGTTAATAAACGGACATGTTCACCAAAACTGTCTCCAGTGCTTCCTGTTGAAGAACGCTGTCACCCCACCATCCAGACAGTGTGGGCCAGACAGTGTGGGTCTTGCAGGATGAGTACACACGTGGCACATGAACAGGGAGTTGAACTTGTAAGGTAGGCAAGGGTGGTATTTGCCATTGGTTGGGCCACCAGTGCTTCTCTGCGAGGTGAGAGGATATCTCCATTCAGTTCTAGGGGCCCCCCGCCATGGTTGTAGGCTCCCCATGTGGAGCTTCTGTTGTTCCCTTGTGATAATTTTCTTGGCTAATAATGGAGGGATTCCCCAAAATTTATCAAAAGGAAAAAAAAAAAAAAACCTGGCAACATGGTGAGAAATGGCTGCTGCCCACATTTTCTAACTTTGCTTATCTTTCTACCTTCCATTCCACCCTGTCCCTAGGGTGGGGAAGGGGAATATGGGACTTGAGTGAACTCACCCTGTAGAGAGTGCATGCACAGAGCGGCCTGGGAAACAATATATATTTTAAAATTTCTGATTGGATCTTTTTTATTTATTTGAGAGACAGAAAAAGAGACAGACAGACATAAAGTGAACTCACATTTGTTGTCTCCTTGAATGTCTGAAATAACTGGGTCTGGGTTGGGGCTGGAGCTAGGCTCTGAGATCACAATCCAGGTTTCCCACTTGAATGACAGACTCAACTACTTAAGCTATCACCTGCTTCCTCCTAGGGTTTGCATTGACACGAGTTAGGTAGTGAACCCAGACATTCCTACTATGTAGGATGTGTGCATTATGAATGCTAAGCAAAATGTCCCCTCCTTCACTGAATCCTGGAATTCCCGAATTTAAAATTAAGGACCTAACCTAAAAGTTCGCAACATATATTGCAATATGATTGATTAGTTGGAAATAACTGTTAATAATGGCATCTCTAATTACTTCATTTTATCATGCTTTTTACCTAAAGCTTTTTAATTCTTAAAGATTCAAGATACATATTTTTTTCTTCCTGGAAGCTCTCCATCATTGATAATTAATATGATTTAATTTACACTCTTAGTTTTTGTGTATCTTATACATGTTTCTCTGTTATTTCACAATTCATGACTCTTTATTATAATTACCTTTTAATTTGTTATCTCTACTCAAGTACATGGAGCCCTTCCAAAAGGAAGAAGGTATGTCTTACTTCTCTTTGTAGATCTAGTGCCTAGAAAGAGAATTTGCTTGGCAAACATTCACTATTCAATTAAAGGTTGTCAGTAAAAAAAATATGCAAATAGGAAAACTTTGTGTGTTTGATTAAAATATTATGAATAGAAAAAGATAATAGAAAGAGAAAATGTTATTATGAATTAAACTGGTGAAAGGGGGTTCAATTTCAATAAGTGCAAAGGTAAAGCATTGTATTAGCGTAGTCTGGTAAATGGTTGAGAGTCCTGAAAGGTTGCTCTTGCACTGAGTGTAATATCGCATGTTCCATTTAGGCATGAGGGTCTGATGATGAAGACGAGGAGCAGCTGAGGCATTTACATCAGGATATTATAGAATGAGAGCAGTGAGTCAGGGACTGATTTTAACAAAATCATTTAAACCTTCTACCAAAAAGAAAAAAAGAAAAAAAAAAAGGCCCAAGAATATAATGAAAAAGAGAAACTAGAGGTAGAAGATAATGACCAGAAGAAAATGATTGATAAGGGAAAAGAGGGTTTCAAATAGAGCAAAGAGATTTAATATTAAAATTGCCAGAGAGATCAATAATATGAGGATCCAAAGTGTGTATTGAATTTGGCAATACTTTCATCATTTGAATTCTTAGAGAGGATTTTAGTATTAATGGGTTAATAGGTAAATACAAAAATAGAGAAATAAGAAGTAAAGAAAACAAAATTGGATTATATACATCATCAAAAAGCTTGTAGGTAAAGGAAATGAAAAAGAAATACTCTTAGCTAAGGGCAAAGGGGGCTTAATAAAGGTTTGTTTTTTGTTTGTTTGTTTAATGGTGGGAGAGATATAGTGTGTTTATTTTCCAAAGGGATAGAACTCTCAGAATCATTTACTACTGTTTTAGATGCTCTCTATATTACAGTTAATGATAAAAATAAAAATGTTCATGATGATACTTTACCAGAGCTCCTGACTTCCACTGGGAAATGAGTAACTCATTCCCACTATTACTGTAGATTGAGTAAAATTCAAACTTTGATGTTTCTAAAATAATTGTCTCTACCTCTCTGGGGATATGCAATGATAGCTATTGGATTAATAGAACATCTGCCTTATAGTTATTTCTATGAGCTTCTTTTCATGATTCCCGAGATAAAACCTGCATATTGTTATACTCTAAGGTTGTTATTAATGCAAAGAAGCACTCCTGGAAACAGAAGAAAAATAAGTTTATTTGAAAGGTTGTTAAAAAGATCCCGTCAACCATAAGAAAGGTCCCAAACAAACTTTTTAGTAGAGTGTAAACCGTCGCAGACTAGTTAGTGTGTTGTAGCCAAGGGCCATGCCGGCTCAGTACACATGAAACCATCAGTGTTCAGACCTTGCAGTCACTGTTGAGCACTTCTGATAGAGTAGCTTAAACATATTTCTTTTTACAAATATTTATAAATATTAATGCTTTCTGAGAATCTACAGAAGAAAACAAATTCTCTTAATTACTTTATAAACTAAAATGTAAGAGTATGTCAAGATAATGTCCCAACTTATTAACAGGACAACTGACAGGTCATTATAACAACAAGAAAGTATATAATACATATTTTATGGCTGTGTTGTATGTATGGCTACATATACATGTATAATAAATTGTGATTTATAACTTTCAAAAGTTTCTAAGAGGTCAATTCTGGGAACTAGAAGGATCCCTTTTGGGGGAAAACAGTGATGTGAGATTTTAAGGATTTTTGGAGTTGGGAATAATTGTTTTATATACTAAATCAAGGGAACAACTGAATTTTTAGGGGGAGAATCAAAAGAATGGACACACAACTCTGAAAAAAATGAGTATTAACAGAGAAGGGACACAATAGAAGTAATGCAGCCAAGAGAATTGATTGGCAGCATTGCCAGGATATTAGGAAATGAAATGCTGAGCATTTGGGCAATGGGCAGTGGGTAAGGTCCATTTATTGGTATATGTGATACCAGGAAAAATTTAGAATGTGAAGAAAATGGAACAGGCATGCAGATGGTATTCATACATTTGTGGGAAAGTGGAAATTTTATTCATATGAGTATTTGTTAGAAAAAGACAGAGGGAACATTAGAGAAACATAGATGCACTTTTCAATTTTCAAAGAAGGGATTGTTTCCTATGCTGTAAATGAGAATAAGCAAGCATTAAGATGGGAACCAAGGCAAATATGATGTCAATGCATCACAATCTCCTCTCCTTTTTTTCAACTAATTGGCAAAGACGGTTACATGAATTGTAAGTCCCCAATGATCTGGCTTTTCCTTTTTGTAGAGCTTAATATTGAATTGTTATCTCTAGTTTTTATTTATTTTATTTGTTAATATTTATTCATTTTTTGAAAGGCAGAGTTACAGAAAGGTAGAGGCAGACAGAGAGAGAGAAAGAGATCTTCCATCCATTAGTTCACTCCCCAAATGGCTGCAACAGCTGGAGCTGGGCCGGGTCTCCCACACGGGTGCAGGGGCCCAAGGACTCGGGCCATCTTCTACTACTTTCTCAGGCCATGGCAGGGAGCTGGACAGGAAGTAGAACAACCAGGAGTCAAACTGGCACCCATATGGGATGGTGGGACTGCAGGTGGCAGCCTTATTGTCTATGTCACAGCATTGACCCCAGTCTTTATTTTGCATTCTGGAAATGAATGTAGGTATTCTATTACTTCTATAACTTTTCCTATACATTGTCATTAATGTGTAAAAATTATTAACGCATTACAACAACCCTAGAACTATATCTTGTTGAGTTTGCACTGAATATTTGTATTGCTTCTCCATTGGATGGTATGGATCATGAGGCTTATTTACTGACTCTTGGTTCTCAGTAACAACCAACATGCTGCAATTATAAATAGTACTTATTAAGTGCTCTTAAGTAAACAAGTTAAAAGTTACATTGACTATCTATAAGTAAACTTTTATAGAGGGTTAGCTTGTTATGGTTCCAAAAGACAGTGCTAAATAAATATTTTAAGTATTTTAGTATAACAAGTGTTGAATAATTTTATAAGTAGTAAAAGCAGTAATATTTAACATCACTAAGTACAGAAACTATGCAGCTTTACTCTCTACAATCCTATGACATTCCTTCTAGATGACATTCCTTCTAGAGAAGTACATTACTGCATTTAACAAATGTTTCTTGACTGCTTGTTAAATGTACATATTATGCTATCCACTGGGATATAATGCAACCAAGAATAGATTGCCTCTTCTCCATAAAGCTTACTGTTTGGGAACAGAGCTTGTACAGCATGAAGATTAACATTGCTGGCTCAGAGTAAGTCAACTCAAATCCATCACTTATTTCTGTGACCTTGGGCTAGTAATTTCTGCTTTTCATAGTCTTTTCTTCCATTAAAATTCCCTTCATGGGATTATTTTAGTTAACACACGAATGGAAAATGCTAACACCGAGAATCTCACCTAGTATAAACTGACTTGACTTTGGTGATGGGGCAAACACTGGAAAATAGTCATACTAAATAACTAAGTGCTCTAGAGAAAAGGAGCAAAGTAATCTAATGTGATCATTCACTTTTCTGGATAGTGTGTCAGCAAGCAATGTCTAAGGGGTGAAGAGTTGGTCCAGAAAAGCTAATGCGTGCCTGCTGTTAGGCAAAATGTGACACCTGGACTATGTCCTTAAAAAGGGAGAGCAAGACTCCCTATCAGACAGGAATAAATTCTCTAGGAATCTGTGAACAATGGATGACCCAAGATCAACCCAATTCAGAAAAGCATTCAATCAAGACTTGACCTCTCCCTTGAACCCACACCAATATGAATTTCTGAGGTTAAAATAAAAATGAAGACAAAGATAAGTGCAGGTAGCATCCTTTTCTGAAACTTTCCAAATAATAGACCTTCCATATTTGGTTTGAATATAACAATTTATTTTCTATTATCTTTCAGTTTTGAAAATCTATTGTATAAACTGAAAATAAGAGAAAACAATAAAAAAGAAAATATAAGAACAAAAAATAATAAAGCAGAAACTAGTGACAAATCACTCTCATTCTTTATGTTTACACATCTTGACCATTATCTAGAAATTAAAATCTATTGATTGGTGCTCTATCTTGAGAAAAATATTTTTATGAGTCCTATTGGTATCAATAAATGTCTGTATTTGGTATAGACCTAATGGATTATATGAGACTGTTTTAGTAATGGTTGGGAGTATGCTATGTCAATTAAGTACTGTGAGTATATTGGAGTTATTATTAATCTGTAGTTCAGGTTATAATGTTTTTGGGCAAACCATTTTTGGGCTAGTGTCATATATCAGATTCAATATGCTCTCTAGAAGGATGGCACATGGAATCCTATTTTTATTGGCTGATCCAGACACAGGAAAACAAAATAAATATTAGTATTTCCTTTTTGTTTAATGTGATTTTCAAACCAATGCAAAATTTCAAAAGTTTAAAGGGCCAAGTAAACTCTAGAGGGTATAAAAAAATAGCACATGCTTTAAGAGGAAACATGTCAGAAGTAGAGACAAATGGGATTAGTTTAAAATAATTCTGTAGGTGAGCATTGTGGCACAGCAATTTAAGCCTCTGCCCGGGGCCTGCATCCACATTCCAGTGCTTGAGTTCCAGTACTCTGCTTCCAATCCAGCTTCCTGTTAATGTACAGAGAGGCAGTTGATGATGGCTCAATTACTTGTTTTCCTGCCATCCAGGTAGGAGACACTCATGGAGTTCCTGGATCCTTCGGACTGGCTCAGCTGTTGTGGGTGAATAAATCAGCAGATGGGAGTTCTCTCTTTCGGTCTCACATTCTCCGTGTATCATTCTGCCTTTAAAATAAATTTTTAAAAAGTTTACAAACAATAAAATAACTGTATAATTCAAGACCTGGTAGCTAACTGTCCTTGTATTTTTTTTAAAGCCAAAGCCAGATACACTATGTTTTTCATATTCTTTATCTTCTAGAAATATTCCTCAATGGGGATCTCACAGACATTCTACTTATTAACCTCATTAGTACCCTCTCATGTACGATTTGCTGACTAACATGATATTCTCGTAGAAAAGCTGTCATGAACAACTGACTTTCCCTCTGCACTCACAAAAATATTTCCAGGAGAACCTCTGGTGAACACATGTAAGTTTCAGGCATTTGCTTGCCAAATGCCATCTGTTTTGACATATAAAATTCTCCAGAAGCACAGAAGTATATAATGAGGAAATCTGAACTCTTCCTGTTAGAACCTTTTAAGATTTTTGTTCATCTGACTTTTAAAAGAAAATACAGATCTTAAAAAGAGACATTGCTGCTTACTATATTTATGAACTGACAATGAATTAAATTCTGCTTAATTTAATACTTTAATATTCCAACGTTGTTCATAAATTATAAACTAAAACAGAACCACTTGGTGTGAAATAGTTAAGCATTTTTTGATTATTGATTTATTATTATAATCATATGGATTAAAATGATGATTTTTCAAGTACTATTTGGGAAGAAAATGAAGACCAGACATTTCAAGGAAAAGGAGGCAGTGGTTCTCTTTAAAGACATTCACTTTATGACACATTTTTTGTGAGTTCATAGAAATGGACACTTCAAAAGAATGAATGCTTTAATGTGACTGATCTATTTGCTGGCAATAATCATTATTCCAATGTGATTATTTCACTTCTTTCCACTATCTAAAATTGTTGCTCAAACAAATGTTACCCGAAAAATGTGTGACATAAAAGGACAAGTATACCAAATATGAAGTAAAAGATGCTTTCTTTGTGTGCAAGCAAAATCTACGATGGCTCCCAGACTTTTGTCAACTGGTATACTGAACATGCCAGGATAACACTCACTTGATTAGCCCACAAATCATTCATCTTTGATGAAATCAAATAGAAGACAATCCAAGAGTACTTGTCCTAATAAAGTGGACTCTTTAAAAAGAAGGTCTAGAGAAGTCAGGCACTAATAGTGTGAAAGGGACTATGGTGGAGGCCATGTAGCAAGAAGCTTTGTGGCAGAGAGGTAGAGAGTGGCCTTGTCAGTCAGTGAAAGAAAGATCCTCTGTTCTACAGCAGCAGAGACAGATTTTGTCAACAGCCCCACGAGTGTGAACAGGACCCTGAGCTCCAGGAAGAAATGCAGGCCACATGACATTTTGATTTCTGTTTTCAAAATCCTGATTCAAGATCGGGGTTAGTCCCTGTGCAAAGAACTCTGTTAACTCATGCCAGCACTTCTGGTATATAAGAATCCAGAGATAATAGACAGGAATTTCAATCTGCTATATTTTGATAATTTATAATGCAAACATAGAACATAGAACAAACAGTGTCTTCCAGATATAGTTGAAGATGAAATGGAAGGAGAGCCTTGTAGTTCAAGTTTGGTTAAATTTCTGAATCTATTGTATAAACTGTTCTTTGGAAGTAAGCATACTCAATGTATAACCCATTGAATAGTTCTACATTTGAATAATATTTACTCTCTTTACCACAGAAAGATATGGAAATTCTTCAAGAATAATTAGAAAATATTTGAAATGTATCCATTGCCTGATCATCTGCCTGTGCAGTGTTATTGGATTAACAGGAATTATTAATAAATGTATTCTTTCAGAGGCATAAAAACAAGTTAAAATACAATCTGAATGTATTTGAAGATGCTAATTAAAATCATTACTAGAGTTATAATAGTGTGTTAATTAATTTATCTTTCGGTTAAATGTAAACTAAAACTGAGAACATCTGTGAAGTTTGAAATGTTTGAATAGCTGTTAGAGCTAGGATAAGATTTCATCTCTACATATCTCTGTGTAGACACACACAGACATATTCTCTCTTTCTCTCTCTTTCAGCAACTTTAAATGATTTTGACACATCAACAGCTTAAAAAATACTGCTTCAGTTTTTTCATAGAGCTCACAGACCACAGGCTGTAAATAGTCAAGCTTTAGATCAAGGAAACCTCTATGAAACTAGAGTCAAGATGATGCTGGGAACTGCCCTTGGGAATCTGCTGATTATCAACTAAGCCTATTATCCTCCCTAACCTCCTCCAACTTCTCTTTATTCTTTCAAAGTCCATCTGCCAAGTTGAGAAATGGGAATACCCCATTTGAAACAGAAATACCTGTTTTCCTCCAAAGATTGCTAGCTTTTTGAGTAAACATGAATTCTTACCAAAAATAAAAAGCATGTAAATTTGGATGATAATGTTTTGTGTTTTACTCATTCCATCAATGCACCTAATCTTTCTAAATTTATCTCTACACCTATTTCTAAACAAGTATGCTTGCTTTGAATTTCCTTAAAGGAGACAGACACCAAGCACTGTAAATGTGGTGTCTTATTTTCTCCCATATTTTCCCTCATTTTTCAACAGAATGGGAAAAAAATGAGAGAGAGAAAATGACATGAAGAAAGAGGTACTAGATACTGATGTGAAAGAGAGAGAAGGAGAGAATAAAGCCAAATAAAAGTCAAAATAATAAAAGAAATTTACAAGATAAATATAATTAAAAGGATGATTTTTCAGGTTAATCAACTCAATTCTGAGGAACTAGAATTCCATATTAGTGAGAAACACTTGATTTACATTTGTATACACAAGGAGGCTTCTTTTTTAGTATTGCTTATTTTTTTACATCCTTAAGACAATGTGTTGGTTTGAAGTGCTATAAAGAAGACTTTAGACTAAGTGCTTGACATAGTGACATTTATTTTTGATGATTCCAGAAGCAGAAAGGTTGTCTGACTGAGGGTTTTCTTCCTGTCTTACAGATAGCTGCCTTCGTTCTGTGTCCTTCCTGGGTGGAGACAAAGGAAGCTCTCATATCTCTCCTTTAAAGTCATTAGTATCATTATGGAGACGCTACCCTCACAACCACATCTGAATATGGTTGTCTCCCTGGACCTCATATCCTAACACCATCACATTGGAAGTTATTTTCATCATGTGAATTTCAGTGGCCCACTGCCATTCAGTTGTTAACAGATGGTAATATCTTCTTGGGGGGAGGGTGATATTTCTTCATTTATTTGAAAGGCAAATTTCGATAGATTAGATTGATAGATAGATAGGTATAAAAATAGATAGATAGATAATCCATCCACTGGCTTACTTCCCAGATGCCTACAACAGTCTGGGCTGTTGCAAATCAACTCTAGGAGCCTACAACTCAATCCAGGTCTTCCCTGAGGGTGTCAGAGACCCATACACTTGAGCTATCTCTTATGCCTACCAGAACACACAGTAGTAGAAAGCCAGATTGAAAGCAGAGCTGAGACTCGAACATAGGAACACCCATATTGGATGCAAATGTCCCAAGTGACCACTTAACTTCTGTGCCAAATACCCATCCTTCTTATTTCTTTTTGTAATATTTTAATTGATTTATTAATTTGAAAGTGGGTGAGGGGGAGAGAGTGAGAGAAGGTAATATCTTCAATTTTATCTTTCAATGATTTCTTCTATCAATATAATTTAACAAAATATTTCTTGGACAAAAATCAACAAAAAACATTGGAAATATTACTTAATACCTACCTGGTTGTAACCTGGTTGCATTTCAGGTTTCATTTTGTTAGCTTTTCTTTGTGTCCTGTAAAACTTGATAGGAAAGTAGACGGTGGGAGAAAACAATATACAAACATTTATTTCCCATTGAGAACATGCCTTCTTTGCTATTGATGAAAACAGAGCTCTAATATTTGAGGTTATGAGTTTTCTAAATTTATTCACTGGGAAACCAATCTCCAATGAACTACATTTTTACTAACCTCCCTACAAAAAAACACACATTCACATATAGAATTCCAGCTGCTTTGTTGAATTTTCACACATTAGCTATGTCAAGCACCCAACTAGTCACAGGTGACAAATAATGCTCCAACATCTGCTTGCTAACAATATAATCTGCCTCATTTGCTATCACCAGTTTCCTAGTATTGTGCCCACAGGAGATGTTCAATAAATACTGAATGAAATGTTGCTACCTGTTGAGAGGAATAAATAAACCTGTGGGGCAGGGAGTAAAGACATCAAACTCCTTCTGAAAAAATAGTTGCAGATCATTGAAACTTATGAAACACACTGGACAACATTGTGTTTTGATAGTATGATCTGAATTTAGGATGAAGTCTAGTACAGTTTACCCAAGAAATCTAAAATAGGCCAATTCCCCTGACGATGTTTTTTGGGTTTGAGAGAATGATAATTTCAGTTTCTGCTCAGTTTGTTTCCAGAGCAAGGAGTGATCCAAATGATTAAACTTCTACCACTGGGAATAGCTACAATTCAGTGTTTCAGCCAGCTATGAATGAGTCAACAAATTGCAAGCTGTTTGGCATGTTGCCCACAAGAACAGTTAGTTTTAAATGTTCTTCCATAAAGCACTGAAAATTCAATAATGCAAAATATTATTATTTCAAGGATTTGACAACATGGATTTTACATTAAATATATTTTTAAATGTTATCAATTATATTTCAAAGCTTTATTTGTAAACTACCCAAATATTCTTTTAATGTAGAATTGTAAATCTTTATGATGGTAACAAAACTTCTACTTTATTTTCCAAACATTTTCCAGCATATCTTTCATATATATAAATTGCTCTTGTGCAGTTAATCTATCATAATTTTCCCTTTCCAACATTGCCCCTTTCACATGATTACATCCCTTCTAATTTCATCAAGAAAATAGAAGCTATATTAGATGTTATCCAACAATCTACCCACATCTATACCTATAATCTTTGCCTTTTCTCCTCTCAGTCATAATGCTCCTTAGTGTAACAGCAGTACCTGCCTTTATCTCATCAATGCCTTTGTTCAGCAATAATTTTTTAATTTGTTTACCCAGATCATTTTGTTTAAGGTATACAAAATTCATGCATTTCATAAATGCAACTTTAGGAACATGGTGATTCTTCTCACCCTACTCTCCCTCCCACCTGCACTCCCACCCTTCTTCCTCCTCCCTCTCCTATCCCCATTCTTATTTTTTACTGAGATGGATTTTCAATTAACTTTATACACGTAAGATTAACCCTACACTAAGTAATGCATTCAACAAATAATATATTAAAAAAAGCGTTCCTCACAGTTGAATCAAGGGCTATTCAAAGTCATCACATCTCAGAGCCAGCGGCTGTGGCATAGCCAGTAAAGTGGCAACAGGCACTGCTGGTATCCCAGGCCCCAGTTCGAGTCCCCGCTACTCCCAATCCAGCTCCCTGCTATGGCATGGGAGAGCAGTGGAAAATGGCCCAAGTCCTTGGGCCCCTGTGCCCGTGTGGGAGACCTGGAGGAAGGTTTAGCTCCCGGCTTCAGATCAGCACAGATCTGTCCATTGTGTTTGGTTGGGGAGTGAACCAGCCAATGGAAGACCTCTCTTCTCTCTCTCTCTCTGCTGCTCCTTCTCTCTCTGTGTGTGACTCTTTCAAATAAATAAATAAATAAATCTTTAAAAAAAAAGTCATCACATCTCAAAGGGTCAATTTCACTTTTTATACATTACCTTTTAGGTAATCTATTGGTTACCACAGATCAGGGAGTATATATGGTATTTGTCTGTTAGGGACTGGCTTATTTCAATAAGTATGATGTTTTCCAGTTGCATCAATTTTGTTGCAAATGACAGGATTTCATTTTCTATTTTAACCACTGTGTAGTATTTCATGACGTACATATCCCATAATTTTTTAATTTAGTTTGCAGTTGATGGGCATCTGGGTTGATTCCATATCTTAGCTATTGTGAATTGAGTGGCAATAAACATAGACTTACAGATTACCCTTTCATATGCTGATTTCATTTACCTTGGGTAAATTCCCAGAAATAGGATAGCTGGGTATTATGGTAGGTCTATAGTCTGATTTCTGAGATTATCTCCATACTGTCTTCCACAGTGACTGTACCAGTTTACAATCCACCAACAGTGGATTAGGATAATTTTTCCCCACATCCTCGCCAGCATTTGTTGTTTGTTGATTTCTGTATGAGAGCCATTCTAACTGGGGTGATGTGAAACCTCATTGTGGTTTTGATTTGTATTTCCATGATGACTAATGATCCTGAGCAATTTTTCAAGTGTCTCTTGGCCATTTGGATTACCTCTTTTGAAAACTGCTGGTTCAAGTCCTTTTAGCAATTATTCTTTCATTGTTATGAATCAACAGCAGTTCTTAATAACATTGAAGACAAATAGTTGATATCTACTTTCTTAAGAAAGTCTTTAGATCCCTCTCGCCAACTATGCCAACTATGACTTCATCATCTGTTCTTAGTGTGAAACTCCACTAAATCTTTGTCTGTATGTGCTCCTTTGGGAAGCCATTGCTGACAGTTTTTGTATTTTGTCACTCCTTTGAAATCTGTCTTAATGGGATCATCAACAATTTCTGATATTAGAACACCCTTTACCAGTTCAGTGGTTATTATTTTCTTCAACTTATTAGCAACATTGGATATTAATTCTATCTTTTACTTTCACCTAATATTTTATAATTTCTATTTCTAAGATGTTGAAGTTTCTTGGATTTATTTTCTCTCATTTTTTCTATTTTGATCTGCATTTACATCAATATTTTGGAATAAAATTTGGAGAAATCTCTATATAGACAACATCTTAAGCCTTAGAGAAGATGAGACTATTTAAAAGATTTGTATTTGTATAATTTAGGGTGATAAGAAGAGAATTTAATCAGTAGTTTGATTATTATTTCCAAACTTGAATGAGTATACATATTACTTCAGGATGTTATAATGCATATTACAATTCTGTAGTTCTAGGGGGGGTCTCATGATTGCATATGTCCAAATGCTCTCGGTCATTTATGATGGTGTGTCTATGGGCCATACTATAGGGTTTAAATCTCTATTAAGAGATTTTGCCATCTAAACCAAGAACACAGGAAGACAGAAGGGTCTTAATGTAAAATAGTCAAGTGAGTGGCCTATTTTTTTTAGTTAACTTAGCTTGTTTGAAAATGGGGAAGGTGAAGATACAGGACAGAGGAAGGGAGGTATGTATCAATCAGATTTCTACCATGAATGATGATGATAGACATAAAGATAGAGCTGTACACAAACACACACACACAATCATAAGAAAGCAAAGAAATATGAATAACTCCAGGGCATGCATTGCTTATTAATGTGGATACATTCTTAGCAGTGTATTGTTATATAATTTAATTGCTGTTCAAACCTCCTAACATGGTATACACTACTACATAGCTATGATATATGATCTGTTCTACTATAATATAGATTATTGCTCCTTTGACTATATAGAACAAGACAAATCAATCATGAGAGAAAATGATGCAATCAAGAGATTTGGTATACAGTAGATATATCAGACAGTTGTTGTTATAAAACAACATACATTGGACAATAAATTACTTTGTCAGTAGGGGGAGCACACTCTAAATAACAATAAAAATAGTAGAGATAAAGCATAAACCAGTACTATAGGCACTTATTATTATTATTATCAAGTATTACATACTCAACAGAATTTTATTACTGTATTTTTCTACAACTGGCAGCTCAGTAGGTTTATTCACACGATCATCATTTCAAACATGTGAGTAATGTATTATGCTACAATATTTCAGTGGCTAAGGCATCATTTGGAGGTAGGATGTTTTCAGCTCCATTGCAATCTTATGAGACCACTGTAGTATAAGTAGTCCATCATTTATCAAATATGGCATACTACTGTATTACAGTCCCATGGCTGGTATGTAAAATTATCTTCTTCTACTATATATTTTATTTTCCCCTTGGCCATAGAAAGCACCTCAGCTGGTCAGCATTCTGTGCACCCCCCCCCCCCCCAATGCATATAGTTCATTAGCAATCCTCTACCTCAACCACCAGGCATTAGCAGATATTTAAGGGGATCTTCTCTATTCTAATGTATTCTTTTTTTTTATTATTATTATTATTATTTTTTTTTTTGACAGGCAGAGTGGACAGTGAGAGAGAGAGATACAGAGAGAAAGGTCTTCCATTGCCGTTGGTTCACCCTCCAATGGCCGCCGCGGTCTGCGCGCTGCGGCCGGCGCACTGCGCTCGTCCGATGGCAGGAGCCAGGAGCCAGGTGCTTTTCCTGGTCTCCCCATGGGGTGCAGGGCCCAAGCACCTGGGCCATCCTCCACTGCACTCCTGGGCCACAGCAGAGGGCTGGCCTGGAAGAGGGGCAACCGGGACAGAATCCGGTGCCCCGACCGGGACTAGAACCCGGTGTGCCTTCGCCGCAAGGCAGAGGATTAGCCTGTTGAGCCACGGCGCCGGCCTTATTCTAATGTATTCTAATGATAATCTTCTTTACTTTTTTTATACATAGCAGTCTAGATTTACCTCGATAATCAGGATCAATCACTCCCAAAAGCAGACTCACACTCTTTTGTTGCCTATTGATTCAGAAGCATGAGAATCCCAAGTTGGCTAGGTGGTAGTCTTAACTTCCAGTTCATTAGGATGATTATGACATCAGTCATGGGAAGCACCATTCACTTTAGAAACAGGAAGGAAAACTTTTTTTGACAGGTAGAGTTAGACAGTTGGTTCACCCCCCAAATGGCCTTACGGCCGGTGCACTGCACCGATCTGAAGCCAGGAGCCAGGTGCCTCCTCCTGGTCTCCCAGGCGGGTGCAGGGCCCAAGCATGGGAGACCATCCTCCACCATTCTTCACTGCCCTCCTGGCCACAGCCCAGAGCTGGATCGGAAGAGGGGCAACTGCGACTGAATCAGGTACCCCAACCGGGACCAGAACCCTAGGGTGCTGGCACCGCAGGCGGAGGATAGGCTAGTGAGCTGTGGAGCCTGGCGAGCAAAACTTTTAAGACCTTAGAAAACAATAAGAAAAACTTTTGCTTTTGATTCACTTTGGGCAATAAGTCACTATGTGCCACTTGACTTTCCATTTCTGACTTCCTGGTCCTGTGAATAGTACACATAAAATAAAGTAAAGAAAAATCTCATGAGGACATTGTCCCAGACTTATAAGGCATCACCACTTAATTGGCACTCCAGCTAAGATTTCAAAGGACAATTCCAGCATTCTATCACACCAGATGCTTCAGGATACTGTGAATCTTAGTAAGATCAGTGAATTCCACAAGTATGCCCAAGGACATTTTATTTTCAATGAAGTAAGTTCTTTGATCAAAAGCAGTGCTGTGTGGAATACAATGATAGTGGATAAGTGATTCCAAATGTTCACTGATGGTAGCTTTGCATGCAGAGAAAGTAATTTCTTATCCAGAGTGTCTATGCTAGTAAGAACAAAGTGCTGCCCTTTCCATGATAGACATGGTTCAGTGTCAGCACCCTGACATCTGACACTAGGTAGCTGTCTAATCACCCTGGTTAGAGATGTTAGGAAACTCAGGATTGGTGCATGTCGCTTGCATGTTTGGTGCTTAGCAGTGGTTGTAGCTAGATTCGTCTTGGTCAGTAGAATTTATTTTGTTGTTTCATGTATAACTTCCTTTCTTGACACCATAGTCACTCTGCCTATAAAACCACTGGGCAAAGATGCTGACCAATATCAAGAAAATGAGCCCTCCTGTCCATATAATTATTAAAATCTTCCCCTGCCTAGATCACCCCTTGGTAAACATTTATATAGGACATACAGAGCTTCACGTTTATCCCCATTAACAGAAGCCTATCTACACACATCTCTTTCACAGAACTCCTTATCATCAAATCTTCAATCATGTCCCTTCCAAGTTCCTGAGCATGCAACCACACTGTTAGCCACAGTTGATGAATCAATATACACTCACACTTCTGCTCATTTATCCTTCCAGGTAAAATGAGCAACAATGAGGTGCACTGCTCAGTTCTACCCACTTGGAGGACTTCTCTTCACCTCTGAACATCTCAGGGAAACACTGTAGTGTAGCTGTCCAGAGGTGGGAATTCTCGTCCAGTGAAACCTCAGTTTTGTTGTTAAATCCTTCCATTTAATTGGATCAGATGCACCTAGATTATCCAGGATAATCTCTTCTATTAAGGTCTATTGGTTATAGATATTATTCACCTTTACGAAATACCTTCACAGCAACATCTGGATTAGTGTTTAAATAATTGGATACTTCTCCCAGCCAACGACAGGGGGTAAATTCTGGAAGAGACTTCTTAAAGAGATAGATAAATTATGAAATACAATGTAGAAAGAAAAGTAAGTTATCTTTTGAACAAAACAGACTGAAAAAGAAGGGAATTGGTGAGTGAAAACAAAAAAGGTAACTTCATAAGTATATAAGGAAATCTAGAAAATTCATTCTTATTCATTCCTACGTTACTTATAATGCAAATTAAAATGAACTTATGGGCACAAAATAAGTAGGAATGGAGAGAGAAGAAGATATATGCTTTACTGCAGAGTCTAATTTATGAAATTAAAATATTCAAATCAGAAACTTTTCCCCAGGGCCATGAGAAAATAATATGCACTGGCACAATATGCTGGCACAATACTTCCTCTCATTTTTAATTTCCAATTTTACTCATTGTTATGCTGTCAATACACAAACACACACTATCTTCAGGAATAGTATTTTCTCTGCTTTATTTTATGGTGATATATTAGTTTAATAAAAGAACTTTGAGCAAAATAAAATTCAGGTATTTGTAACAGATAGTCAAGTATTAAGTATTTTTCTCTAAGTCCTTTATTCTTTTTTCCTTTACAGATACACTCAGAAAAAGTCATCTATAATTTCATATTTACAATATATTGTATTCCTAAATAAACTATTTCTATCCTGAGATGAAATTGCTAAAATGTTTAAAGATTGATTTATATTTAGTGTATATAGAAATATTTGTAATTGTCTTGAATATATTTCTGATATATCACAGTACGCAAAGCAAAACACTTTCACTAGAAATATATTCAGTAGCTGTTTGGATAATACAGTCTTCTAATACCAAACATAAAAGTATTCGAGAATGAACTGAAAATAAAATCTTAATGATTGTGACATAGCATTCAAACTACTAGGTATAGTCGAAAGAACTAAAATTAGGGCCGGCGCCGTGGCTCAACAGGCTAATCCTCCGCCTTGCGGCGCCGGCACACTGGGTTCTAGTCCCGGTTGGGGCGCCGGATTCTGTTCTGGTTGCCCCTCTTCCAGGCCAGCTCTCTGCAGTGGCCCGGGAGTGCAGTGGAGGATGGCTCAAGTGCTTGGGCCCTGACCCCATGGGAGACCAGGAGAAGCACCTGGCACCTGGCCCCTGCCATCAGATGAGCGCGGTGCAAAGGAAGACCTTTCTCTCTGTCTCTCTCTCTCTCACTGTCCACTCTGGATGTCCAAATAAATAAAGAGATGGAAATGCTAAATGATGTGATTTGATATGCACATTGAATGAATGTGTTGTTGTCACACTATGCCTCAAAGATATGTATAATTTAATGTTAATAATATTAAAACACTTTAAAATTTTTGGTGTATATGAAATGGAATATTATTTACCTATAGAAAAGAATGGAATTCTAACATTTGCAGCAATATGGATAAAACTAGAGGACATTATGTTAAGTGAAATAAACCAGGCATAGAAAGATAGATACTGCATATTCTCACTTAATGGTGCAACTAAAAAGTTGATCTTATTGAAATAAAAATAGAATAGTGCTTACTAGAGACTAGGAAGGATTTAGGGTAGAGAGGAAGGAGAAAGGACGGTTAATGGGAACAGGGATGCAGTTGAATAGGAAAAATAATCTCTAACATTCTATAGCATAGTAGGATAATTATGGCTGACAAGAATCAACTACATATTTAAAAATAGCTGCTAGAGACTGTTCTCAACACAAGTAAATGAAGAATGATTGAGCTAATAAATATGCAGATAACCCAGATCTGATTGATCATTACACATGTTATACATGCATTGAAATAGTACATTGCTCTCTGATTACTATTTGCCAATTATAAAGAAAAGCAAAAGAAAATATTATAGCCTGCATATAGGTATCCCTCCCAAACTCGCAAGTCAGTCTTTAAGTCTTCAACATGATAATATTATATGGTGTGACTTTTGAGAGTTGATTAGGTCATGAAAGTTCAACACTCAGAAATGAGCTCATGAGGACTCCTCCCCTCTTGAAGAGGTATGAGGAATCCTTTAGCTTCTTCCCCTTCTACAGTATGAGGACACTGTGTCTTGCACTTTGCATTCTCCAAACTAGGAGCAATGCATTTTTATTGTTTATAAATTACTCCACTTGTGATATTTTGGTTCTATCAGTCCAAATGGACTAAGACATAAAATACAAATATGTTTTCTAAGATACATATTTTGATTAAAATAATGATTATGATTTATATATTTCTTTTTAATAAAACCTTCCTTCTTGGAATTAAAAATTCCCACATTTCAAAAATAACTTCAACAAAATTGAAGTTAATTTTCTGAGCATTTATTTGTTAAAAAAACAGTGATCAATAAATAAGCTAATGAATTTGAATGTTTATAGAAAATGATTATAAATAAATGTTAAAAATAACTTTGTGAAATGTGTTTTCAAACTTACAAATCCAGTGTATTTCATTAAAGATTGATTCACTTTTATACTGGGCTGTATTTTCCTTTTTATCTGATATCTCTGCATTTGTGCCTTTCTCTTTCAATTAATGTCTTCAAATATAGTCTATTACATTGCTCAAATGAGATATTAACATGATGTTCTCTAGATACACACCCTCTATTACAGAATATCTGAAAAGATAATGGTTTAGTAAGTAGGGTCAAGGCAAATAGCAAATTATCAAATATTAAAATATTTAGATATGCAATTTATTTATATAAGTATTATATAAAACAAAATGCAACCATATTTTTATTTTAAATGACAGAGTCACAAAAACTAAGTATAACTGCACATCAACATAAATTTAAAAAGAGTGATTTTCCAAAAACAAAAGTCTATTCATGATTAAGCAGAAGGATTATAATAGGAGGTAAGAGTGCTGGGGCAGACCAACGACATATTTGGAGAGGTTCAAACAAGTAAGAACTTTAAAAGAAAAACAGAGGACTGGATGCAATTTGATTCAAAATAACAAGAACATTGATTACAGCGCCTTATCGTGGGAGCTGATGCTGCTTTATTAGTGAAGAAAGAGTCAAGACCAGTGTTCTTATACATTTGGCTCACTATCCTTAGGATTCACACAAGTGTCAGTTTGGAAAGCTCTTAACTAAAAGTTCTTATGACAGACAAATATCTTTAAGAACTTTTCAGGGAGTCTGTCATAGTCATTATCACAGGTGTGTACAGACAAGAATTCCTCCTTCTAAATATCTGGTATCTTTTCTTTCTCCCTGTCTCTTCCCTCTTCCCTCTTCCCTCTTCCCTCTTCCCTCTTCCCTCTTCCCTCTTCCCTCTTCTCTCTTCTCTCTTCTCTCTTCTCTCTTCTCTCTTCTCTCTTCTCTCTTCTCTCTTCTCTCTTCTCTCTCCTCTCCACTCTCCTCTCTCCTCTCTCCTCTCTCCTCTCTCCTCTTCTCTCTCTCTCTCTCTCTCTCTCTCTCTCTCTCTCCCTCTCTCTCCTTTCTTCTTTCTGTCTTGTTGGAATTTGATACAGGTAATTCTATTTTGTTTCTAAAACTTTTACAAAAATCTAACAAAACTAATTTTAATAGGAGTTGACTGCTTTCTGCATTTTAGAACAATGTCTTGTTCTTTTCAATGGGTTAATTCACTTCATCTTTCCAATAATGTCTTTATGAAGAACTATGTTAATCCCAACTATACAGAATACAGAGACACAGGAGCTTAAAAAAGTCGCAAAATTCCATACAAAATACATGGTGTAGGCAGTTTAGCTCTAGAGTCATGTTCTAATGGAGTGTGAATTAATGCATCCATTCAATCAGACACTTATATTTTGTTATTCCTGCTCAAATTATCAGAATTAATCACACTGAAAGTTCGAACAGAGATGCAAAAAAGATGCAGAAAATTAAGTACAAAAATTGCTTTTCAAATCATATAATATCTTGAGTCTCAAACAGAAAAATAAGTAAAATAAAAACAGGAAAATATATACAGCTGAGATAATCATTTAATTAATGTTTATTTCAAAGTCACACTTCTGATCCTGTATCATCTCATATTTTCTCATCAATCTCTTGAATACTAGCTGAATTCTTCAGATTATTAAAAACCAAAATTCTGAAATAGTCTTTATAGCCTGTTTTCCTATCCTATATTTATCCCAACTCATTATCAAAGTGTCTTCACTTTTTTTTCCAACATACATTCCAATTCCAAGCACTTCTGACCAAGAACATCAAAATTATTTTCATTCCAGTGAACTTTGACCTGATTACTTGTAGTAACAGTTAAACTAGTTTCCTTTATTTTACCTTCAGTCTTTTCAGTTAATTCTCCATCTGCTAGACAAAGCAATGGCTTTAATAGTAAAGGCAGAAACTGTCACTCGTATTTCAAAACTTCAGAAAGATTTTCATTCTCAAGCTAGCCTGTGAGGTGCTATTTGCTTTGGTTCCTTGGTGCCCCACTGATCTTATTCCTGACGTGACTTGTACTTGCTTCCCCACAGTGGCCAATCCTGATATCATACTGTTACCTGCTCATGCCCAGCACACTCTGGATTCCTGGTGTGTGACCCTCCCTCTACTTGAAATGCTCCTCACTGAGGTAATCCCAAGGCTATTTTCATCCTTTGCTTCCAGTCTCTGCCTAAGCATCGCTTGATTGAGAATGTTTAGTTCATTTACCCTAAGCCTATTAAAAAATTAGTACCTTCCCTCACTACCTAGACATTCTATTTTTCTCACCTTACAGTATGTTATCAACACTTAAAAGAATAAGCATTTCTCCATTTATTTTCTGTTCCTTACCACGTGATATTATCAGCATGAGAGCTGACGCTTCGGGTATTTCTTTCCATAGTATGTCGAGAGCCTTCAAAACTAGTTACCTAAATGGAGAAAGCACTTTAGAATTTAAATTTCAAGGACTGGTATTGCGCCATATCAGATTTAGCTGCCCCTGGTGATGTCAGCAACTCGATGGGGTGCTGGTTTGAGTACTGGCTCTTCTACTTCTGATCCAGCTCCCTGCTTATGCACCTGTGAAAAGCATGGGAAGATGGTCCAAGTAGCTGGGCCCCTGCACCTGTGTGGGAGACTCAAATGAAACTCCAGGCTCCGGGGTTCTGCTTGCCCAGAACCAGCAGTTCCATCCACCTGGGGAGTGAAGCAGTGTTTGAAAGACCTCTGTGTGTGTGTGTCCCTCACTTTCCATTTGAGAGTCTTTCCTTCAAATAAGTAGAAAAAATCTTCAAAAATTTGTTTTCAAATTTATTCTCTAGATTATTGTCTATGTATTTAATGTTTCCAATGAATTTATAAAATACATATTATATTTTAACTAGTTAAAAATCAAATAAAATTATTATAATAAATTAATGTACTATGTTTCACACTATTTTAAAGCATGGGGCTTAACTTCTGTATTCCATGTATTTGATAATAGAAAAATAACAATCCATCAACATTCCATTTAATTGGAGAGATTTTTATTTAAAATAAAGAATTCCTCACGGCAAGTATCTCAGTGTTTGCCTGTGAGCTAAAGAGGAAAGAAAGGATTTAACTTGCCTCAGTCCTTAAGTCACTCATTTGGAAAAGCATATGGATTAACTTGGCAGATGACAGAAAATGAATGCAAAAGCTATAAATAGAAATACCAGGAAAGAGAGTTTGTCACTGTTTTATGTAATCCCCTATGAAAATTTTCCTTCTAGATAGAGTGCAGAGAAAACTGCTCCATATTATGGAAGCATACTTACACAAGGACCAGGAAATACTCTCAGTAAGCATAATTCTCTCTTGTAATTATATTATATAAATATATAACTTAGAAATTCACTCCTAAAGGATCTCAGAGCCTGGATCAAATCAGGAATTTCATTCTCTTAGTCAAAGGACACCAAACAACTGTGAAATAGCAATTAAAAACAGTCATAACAGTTAAAGGAAAGAGAAACTTTTGGAGCAGAGTAGACAATAATTTCATGTATATAATTTCTTAAAATTTAAATATATATACAAATATTAAATACATATTAAAGTACATCAACATATTAATGAAGGATTTGTAAGATTAAGTTAAAAACCTGTTGCATGGATATTTTAGTGCCCTGGTACCCATGGACATTATGTTGGAATAGATTCTTAGGTTTCATATTAAACTACTCATTAAAGATTGAATTATGTTACAGCTGGATGTGGTACCTCTATGGTTTTTTCTGTGGATATTGATTCTTAGACAAAATAAGCCCTAATGCACAAATGATTTGTGCAGTATTGTTGAAGTCTACCACTCACATGGCAGAATCCAGAATGTATTTATTGATGATTTTCACCTGGAGAGACAAGCCATTAGCTTGGCTGATGAACAGAGGGCATAAAATACATTGCTGGGGACATCTGTTTGGATCTGCTTGAAACAACAATTCAACACAAAAATCCTGAAAATCAAAACTTAGTTAAGCGCATCTTTCTGTAAATAAGAACTTCTTGGAGCCTAAGCCTGGGTATTTCTTGGATCCCCAAAGTTAACTGAATTCTCAGTTTTTTGTCATGTATCCTTTGCTTCCAGTAAAAGCCTTATTTGAATAGGTTCTGTAGAGTCATCAAAGCTTCTGCAATTATCCAAACAATATTTGCTGTTACATGATCATTAAAAACAGACAGAAAAACAAACAGGAAAAAACAATGGTGTGCACAAACAAATCTCTACCAGTTCATATGTACAATCTGGAATGTAACTTTGATATTTTGATATCACAAGATGTCTTGTGACATCTTGGTATGAATAGTTAATAGCAATTGAAATGCAAGGACATTCTTCTATGTTACTAAATATTCCTGTACTGTGTTTATTAAATATTGTCCCAGTACAATAATGAAAGGCATGCTGTTTAACATTTTTCTTATGTCAGATTTTAAAATTTTTAACGAAGATAAAAACAAACAAAATTTATATGATCTATGTTATTGTATTTGCTCATATTGTGATACATAATGATATTAATTCTTTATTCATTCCTTGGAGAATTATATATTAAGTGCATAGTATGTTAAAGTAGTGTAATTTATCTAATTTGCTATACTTAAAGTCTTCTCTGATAAATATTGTGATAAAGAAGTTACATAACATTATTATTCTGTTGCATTTCAACATAAATATATTTATTTATTGTAGTTATACTGTTCACAGAGCTTGCTCACACACTGCTGAACAAGAGTCTCTGAAACAAGATGTCCTGGGATGCCTCGGATGTTTTAGTTAATGAAACGTAAATTTTGAAAAAAGTTGATTTATTTACTCGAAAGACAGAGATTAACAAATACAGAGAAGTGGAGGGAGAGAATGAGTGGGGGGAGAGAGAGAGAGAGAGAGAGAACACTGGAAATGCTCATAACAGCAGATCCTAGGAGAGGTTTGAAGTTAGGAACCCAAGAAGTCACTCTGATCTCCATTTTGGTATCAGGGACTCAAGTACTGGAGCCATTACTTTCTGCATCCTCATTACACATTAGTGGGAAGCTGGTGTTGGGAGATCTAAACTCAGACACTAAAATGGGATGTGGGCATCCCAAGCAGAGACCTCATGACTTCGCCAAAAACCAGCTCCATGTCTTGAATGTTTTAAAAGGCCAATAGTATGCCAATGATTTTTAAGGCATTGAATATAATACAATGAACACTTGTTTATTTTCATCTAACGTGCAGTTAGAGAGTAAAGAAAAAAAAAAAAAACAAGAACACAATGGGTTAAGCATTAAGCCATTGCTTGCTACCAGCATCCCATATGGAAGTTGCGGTTCCAGTGCAGTCTGCTATGCTTCCAGTCCAGTTCCTTGCTAATGAGCCTGGAAAAGGAGTGGAAGATGACACAAGTACTCCTACTCATGTAGGAGACACTAATGAAGACCCAGGCTCCTTTCACAAGCCTGGGCCAGCTCTTGCTATTGTGGCCATTCAGGGTGCGAACCACTGGATTGAAGATTTCTCTCTCTCACTCTCTCTCTCCCTCTCCTTCCCTCCTTTTATCTCTGTAATCTGTTTTACAAATAAACCTTTTTTAATAAGAAAAAAAACAAAATATAGCAAAAACTTAAGGTGAAGTCAATATAAGGTAAAATGATTTTTTCATATTATATTACAGATATATATATTCATACACACATATACATTTTATGAAAATTTTGCTTTTGTATATAGCTTGAAATATAAATTTCAAGATTGAAACTGTGTGTGATATATCTACATATAACTTCTAATAATTCTAAATTGAGCACCCACATATTACAAATTAACAATAAAATTAACAACAAAATTACATTATAAATGTGACATATCCTTTCAGAGTACTTTACACAGTACTTATCTCCTCTTATTACAGTTTTAGTTACTAGTTGTCAACCACCAATGTGAAAGTATTAATTGAAAAATTTCCAGAAATAAACAATACATAAGCTTGTGTGCCATTTTAAGTAGTGTGAAAAAATTTTGAGCAATCCTGTTCCAACCCACTAGGGATAAGAATCATCTATTTTTTGTCCAGTGTATCAATGCTGTGGATATCACCAACTGGTTAGACACTTAACAGTCCTGTGGTTTACTGGATTCATTGTCTTAGTGTCTGAATGTTCAAGTAACTCTTACATGGTGTCCTAATATTATGTTACAATGCTGAGGTCACTTCAACTTTACCTCATTATATAGATATTGTATCACTCACATCATCACAAGAAGAGTGGGGCCAGCATTGGGGTACAATGGGTTAAGCCTCCACCTGTGACACCAGTATCTCATATAAGCACTGGTTTGTGTCCTGGCTGCTCCACTTTGAGTCCAACTCCCTGCTAAGGTACCTGAGAAAGCAGCTGAAGATGATCTAAATGCTTGGGCCCCATGGGAGACTCAGCTGCAGCTTCTGGTTTTGGCCTGGGTCAGCCCTGACTTTGTAGCCATTTGGGGAATGAATCAGTGGATGGAAGATTACTCTCTTTCTCTATCCCTCTATCTCTCTTGGTAACTCTGTCTTTAAAATAAATAAATAATTTTAAAAAAGAGTAAGTATAGGACAATTAGATATTATCAGAGAGAGAGAGAGAGAGAGAGACTGTGTTCACATAAATTTTATTAAAGTACATTAGTGTGATTTTTCTCTTATTAATTAATACTATTAATTTATGTGTTTAATGAAGAAATTATATTTTATCCCAAGTATATATCTATAGGAAAATATAATATATATAATATATATATATATAGGTTTCAGGTCTCCATAGTTTTGGGCAGCCACTAGGAATGGATCCTCTATGAATAAGGGGAAACTATTTACCTGTGTAAAGTTTTCCTCTAACTAATTCTCAGTGAATCAAATACAATTTTAATAGGTATTACTATACTTTATTTTTTTTTTTTTTTTTTTTTTTACAGGCAGAGTGGACAGTGAGAGAGAGAGACAGAGAGAAAGGTCTTCCTTTGCCGTTGGTTCACCCTCCAATGGCCGCCGCGGTCGGCGCGCTGCGGCTGGCGCACCGCGCTCGTCCTATGGCAGGAGCCAGGAGCCAGGTGCTTTTCCTGGTCTCCCCATGGGGTGCAGGGCCCAAGCACCTGGGCCATCCTCCACTGCACTCCTGGGCCACAGCAGAGGGCTGGCCTGGAAGAGGGGCAACCGGGACAGAATCCGGTGCCCCGACCGGGACTAGAACCCGGTGTGCCGGCGCCGCAAGGCGGAGGATTAGCCTGTTGAGCCACGGAGCCGGCCATTACTATACTTTAAATGAAAATTCAAGATATGAACTTTGAAAATCTTAGGTTTTTTTTTTTTTTTTTTTTTTTTTTTTTTTTTTTTTTTTGGACAGGCAGAGTTAAACAGTGAGAGAGTGGGAGACAGGGAGAAAGGTCTTCTTTTTTCCATTGGTTCACCCCCCAAAATTGGCCTCTACGTCCAGTGCGCTGCACCGATCCGAAGCCAGGAGCCAGGTGCTTCCTCCTGGTCTCCCATGCAGGTGCAGGGCCCAAGCACTTGGGCCATCTCCACTGCCTTCCCGGTACACAGCAGAGAGCTGGACTGGAAGAGGAGCAACTGGGACAGGACTGGCGCCCCAACCGGGACTAGAACCCAGTGTGTCAGCGCTGCAGGTGGAAGATTAGCCAAGTGAGCCATGGCGCCGACTTTAGTTTTTTTTTTTTTTTTTTTTAGATTTATTTATTTATTTGAAAGTCAGAGTTACACAGATTGAGGAGGAGAGGCAGAGAGAGGTCTTCCATCCACTGGTTCACTTCCCAAATTCCACAATGGCCAGAGCTACACTGATCCAAAGCCAGGAGCCCAGAGCCAAGAGCTTCCTCTGGGTCTCCCACGTGGGTGCAGGGTCCCCTGGGGTTGGGCCATCTTCCACTGCTTTCCCAGGCCATAGCAGAGAGCTGGATCTGAAGTGGAGGTGGAGCAGCCAGGACTCGAACCAGTGCCTATATGGAATGCTGTGACTGCAGGCAGCTGCTTTACCTACTGTGCCACAGTGCCAGTCCCCAAAGTCATACTTTCTTAAACCAAATATAGTTTAAATTTGATTTTGTGTTTTCCCTTTTTATAATTATGTTTATTATGTGTTTGTCATTTTTTGCTAGGTAAAATAGGTTATTATTTTTTACCTTTTTAGGCTTTTTAACCTTAATAACTATGATTTGTCATTTTAAAAAGTGTCAGAATTTGAGTCCTCATCTTGTTGCTAATGGAACAGAGATCTTACAGCTATAGTAAACTTTATTGTATCAAGAATATTTTTAAAGTATGTACATAAAAATATAGTCAGAAATTTCTCTCAAATTACATATTGGTTGTTAAATTTTAATTTAAAGAGAAATAGTTTGTATAGAAAATATTTCCCAAATCTCTGGAGATTTTATTATGATAATTAAGAGCTCCGTCCTTTGTATACTCATTTCTGGAATCAAATTCTTGGTAATTAACTGAAAGCAATGTGCTGTGGTGTTTTCTAACTGTAAAAACAAGTCTCAAAGAGTAAACTATCTCATTAAAATTAAAATATAATGATTACCTGAGTATTTTTACAACAGACTAATTTTGCTTTACAGTTATGACTTTAGCACATTTATTACAATGTATTTTTCTTATAATTAAAAGTAAATTCTCAGATGTTTATTGCTGAGAAGTTAAAAAATCAGCATAGTTTTCTAGGGCAATCATAGAGCTGCTTCAGAGGTCATAGCAAAATGTGGGATTGTGAAGAGTTGCAGTAAAATCAGTGAGAGGGCGCCATGCTTAACCTAGTGGTTGAGACTCCCATTAGGGGCCTCTGTGTCTCACAGTAGAATGCCTGGATTAGAAACCCAGCTCTGGCTCCTGACTTCAGCTTCCTGTCATGTGCACCCCGGGAGATGGCAGGTTCCAATAACTGGGATCCTGCCACCCATATGGGAGAGCTGGCTTCAGTTCCAAGCTTCTGCTTTTGCCCTGGCCCAGCTCCAGCTGTTAGGAACATTTGTGATGGGAACCAGAGAATGAAAGCTTTCTGGAAGATCTCTCTCTCTCTCTCTCTCTCTCTCTCTCTCTCTCTTTCCCTCTCTCTCTCTCTATACACACACACACACACACACACACACACACACATCTGTCTCAGATAAAACAAAACAATACAAATATAATCAGTGAGAAACACCTGAAGATGGAGAGCACCTTCTTACTTAATTAAGGAATGAAATGACCTATAGAGCTGCAAGGGTCATTCTCTAGATTGGAGAGGCAAATAAACTTGTATATGGAAATTAAACTTTTTCAAAAGATACAGGCAGATTTTGCCAAACAGACTGTTGTCCACTCATCTCTTTAAGAACAAAGGAATATCAGGCCAGTGCCACAGCTCAATAGGCTAATCCTCCGCTTGCAGCGCCGGAACCCCGGCTTCTAATCCCGGTCAGGGCACCGGATTCTGTCCCGGTTGCCCCTCTTCCAGGCCAGCTCTCTGCTGTGGCCAGGGAGTGCAGTGGAGGATGGCCCAAGTGCTTGGGCCCTGCACCCCATGGGAGACCAGGAGAAGCACCTGGCTCCTGGCTTCGGATCAGCGTGGTGCGCTGCAAGCAGCATGCCGGCTGCAGCGGCCATTGGAGGGTGAACCAACGGTAAAGGAAGACCTTTCTCTCTCTGTCTCTCTCACTGTCCACCCTGCCTGTCAAAAAAAAAAATAAAGGAATATCAATAAAGCCACATTACAAGTTACATCTGAGTGACCCACTGCTGCTGCACATGGAGTAAATACTCAGAGAAAGGCAGACAGGCAAATTTGAATCCCTTTTATTCTATTCTCAAAATTTCAGTGTTTCATGACCAACAAAAAAGGAGAAAATCTCTTAGAAGACAAAAAAGTCTGAGAAGGCAGAACAAGGTATTGCATAGGTCAAGTGTCTGATGGTTCTCCAAGTACATGCTAAGACCTAAGACAAAGCAAAAGTTATATTCTAATGAATAATGCATTTGTGTGTGTGTGTGTGTGTGTGTGTGTGCATGCAGAGAGAGAAGGAAAGAGAAGAGAGACAGAGAGACTTGAATTCAAGGGAAGATTGTGGAAATATGGATATTACATGATGTAATATTTTATCAATATTACATTTATTTATCAGATGTGGGTAGTTTGGAGCAGTAGCAACACATGTATGAAATAATCCATAGAATATTCAAGGATGAAATATTTTGATTTATGCCGCATTTTTAAATGTATTTTTAAAAATATGCTAATGTAGATAAAGATGGCTATATAGTGAGAAATTGCACTGACCTCAGCCAGAGAAAGATACCCAAAATGAAAGGAAAGGACCATGTTCACAGGGGACTGACAGAAATTTTCAGTGGAAAAGTCCATAGAAGGGAACAGATACTCTATGAGACAGTGAGGAAAGAGAACAAATATAGGACTTCTGCTGGCACATGGCAGTGAAAGCCTGCATCAATATAGCCAGCTGCTGCCTGGGAGTTAGCATTGTCCCAAGTCCAGTTAGGAAGAAGTTACTTATTCCCTGCCACTGGCTTTGGATTGGCGCAGCTCCTGCCAATTGGGGAGTGAACCAGCAGAAGGAAAACCTTTCTCTCTGCCTCTCCTTCTCAATCTGTGTAACTCTGACTTTCAAATAAATAAACAAATCTTTAAAAAAAAAGAAGTCCTGAAGAAATACAGGACATGATAATTACTTGGATTAAGGTTCTATTTTAAATGTATTGTATTATATAGTTGCCAAATAATTGAAGACGTTTAGGCGAGAGAGCAATGACATTAAGGATATTTTTCAACAATGATGTAACCAGCATGTCTTCAGTTACCAAAAGGTCATTTATAGTGGAGTTAGTGGAGAGCAGAGAAGAGCACAATTTTGAACTGCGTTTTTGAAGTTCATTCAGAGAAGCATCATAGGCAATCTTTTAAATGAATCTGGAGATGAGGATAGATGTTAGGGCTGAGTTAAAGATCCATTTGAATCATCAACCAATATTGAAATCATGGAGATAACTGCTTGCTAGTTTTCAATGCTGACCCTATACTAGATTCACTTCAATAACTGGATATTTATATAGAAATTACCAGACCAATTATATTAGAATCTATAAGGATGGGACTTGGCATTTGTATATTTTTGAAACTGTTTGGTTGGTGTAATTATGTAGCCCTTACTATAAAAATACTATCTAAGATAAAATATAAAAAAGGAAAAGGTTTGAATTCTATATCCTAGTGCAAACCAATAGTTACAGGTCTAGAGGGAAAAGAAAATCCCATCCAAAGGAGAAAGCAAAAGTGAAGAAAAACCACGAGAATGTGATAAATAGAAATTAAGAGAAGACCTAATTCCGGTGATATTTCTGCTACTTAAACATTCCATTGGTTGGAAAAGAATGGATATATTCTGGAATAAATTATATAGGTAATTTGGGAGAAGAGATGAGAAAGTAAATAATATGCAACTCATTTGACTTTATTACTTCTCTGTGAAGAACAGATGGTGTGTTGGGGGAGGAGGCGTTATTGTAATGGCACTTTATTCATTTGCGTACCTATTTGATTGAAGATATTTCACCATGGTTACTTTCCAAAGATAATGCTTCTATCCACAGCAGCAGCATTTGTACCATGGGGACTCACAGTATTTATATAGAAATGTAGGATATGGTCTCAGCAAGAGGGGTATATAAGTATATAAAGTATATGGGGATTTATGAAGGAAAGATGGAAGATTAGACAATGAATACATGATGTAGTTAATCAACTGATTTTACTTTATGAATGTAACAATGGACAAGACATAGTAGCAGAGGGGAGGATGGACGTGCTTTAGGGTAGATGTGAAATTCTAAACTCAGAATGTGAAATTCAAAAGATTCAGCTGGAAAATATAGTAGTATAGTTAAATATTCCTAGTGCTCAGGAAAGAAGTAGAATGATTTTCTTTAATAATGTTAAGATTTAAGCAGGAGGTTGAAATAGGTTTGAAATGTTATGTGAGAGGTAGGGAGGGAAGACATGGATAGTGGATTACATGTTGCATAGTATGTGAAAGTGTTATTATAATGATGAACAGTGTAATCTCAGCTACATAAGAAGTTAAGATACCGGGTAGAAAGACAGGAAAAAGCTGAAGGAATGGTGAACTAGATCTATTAATATCTTGAAGAATTTTGGTAAGAGAGAAGATAATAGCATGGGTAAGTTAAAAGATGGTGACCAGAAAGTGAGGATTTGAATGTTAAGATTTTAGAAATTCTTACTTTGAAATAGCTAAAACATCTGCCAGCTGATAAATGCATAATTACAATGTGTTGTATCTATACTGTAAACCATACAACTTGCACATGGAAATTTTATATTCAGTGATATGTCTATCATAAAAACCACATATTGGATGGCTCCATTTATACAAAGTGTCCTCTAAAAGCAAATTCATAGAAACAGAAAGTATATTAGTGGTTACTCAGGACTTAGGGGTTGAAAGAACAAGTGCTTGACTGCTATTGGATATGAAGCTTCTTTGTACAATAATAAAAATGTTCTAAAATTTACTATAGTGAGGAGGCAATGTGAATACAATGAAAACCATTAAATTATACACTTTAAATGGGTGCGTTGTATATGAATTATATGTTGAAATATGTTTAAGTGAATACAATGAAAACACACAATAAAAAATGAACATTTGTAATGTGTGTGTGTGATGTAAATTATTCATCGTAAGTGTCTAATGTAAATTTAGAAATCTGAATTTTATTAACTAACCTGAGAGGTCTGCAAATGCAGTATTTAATGGTTTGGGAACTGTAAATTTTTAGTTGACGTCTGCTCTCAGTTTGCTTTCAGTGGAGTATTTTGATACTGACATTCAAGTGTTTGTCAGTTTCTACTTCCAATAATTAAGTGTTTACAATTATTTTCCATTTATTAAGTGATTAGAAGTGGAGAAGGTTTATAACAAATACAGAAATATAGACAAATAAAATAAACCAGTAAAATTCATCAAACCATTATGTCATATAATTAATAGAAAGAAAAGCATAAAACTTATGAAATTTTTATTTTGAAAAAAACCTCTGGTTTCTGTGCCTTCCCTTTCTATTATAGGTTTTCTTAAAACACGATTCTTTAGTATATTATTATTCTTTATTTGAGAATGCAAATTTTCGATTATATAGAAAGTAGATTGGATCATATAGTAAGTTCCCAGGCAAATGAAATTTACTGTGTCTAATTCATGTGTTTGTCTTTATGTCAAATGTTTTATTTCTGTGTTAATGATTTTTTAATTTAATTTAAGTTAAAGTGATGTTTAATGACACTGCTGTCAGTGGATAAATCTCTACAGCTTCTTTTAATATGTCCTTCACTTTTTCTGTTTCTCATCTTCTTCTATTCCTTTTAGTTTATTTGGTGAATAAAGCAAGTTATTTCTCACCTGCAAGTCCATGATCTCTTTTTCCTCAATCTTCTGTTTATTATAAATTGTGGTGAAAATGTAAATTATTTTGAAATTTAAGGGGTATCAGTTTAGAAGCTTTGTTATACTGAGTGGTACATGGTTAAGGTGCTGCTTGGGACACATACACCTTATATTGGTGTGCCTGGGTGTGAACTGTGACTCCACTTATACTTCCAGTTCTCTGCTAATGTTCTTCAGGTGATGGTCAAGTTCTTGGGTCCCTGCCTTTTGGGAGGGAGACTTAGACTGAGTTCTGTTCTCCTACCCCAGCCTTTGCTGTTGTGGGGAGTGAAATCAATGGATGGGAGATTTCTGTTTGTCTCTTTCTGTTTCTTTCTCTCTCTGCCTCTCTGTCTCTGTGACTCTCTGCCTTTAAAACACAGTTATTACTGTATTACAAATAAATTATAAGTAATCATATCTGATATATGTGTTTTATTTGATATATTTGAATTGTGCTATAATGTCCGAAACTGATCCTCATTTGAAATCTTTCCACTTTGTTCTTCAATGTTCTTAGGTGGCTATGTGGCTCTCAGTTAATCAAAAAATAAGAATTACATATGCTTATGGAAAATAAGATGATTGAAACACAGTAACTATATTTCAATTCTGTAATGAGTAATAAATTGTAGTACTTTAAAACATGTGCATTCACTCACCTTTAAATTGCATTTTCTGATAAGAAAGATATACATTAAGTTATTGTTTAATTTTAAGTAGTTATTATTAAATAAATCTTTTGGAAAATTATCTCCCTGATTTGACATGAAACAATTCAGGGTAGGCAATAAAATTTATATATTTTTTCCAAGCTTCTAATGCAATTATATTCATATTATAAAAGGAAATATTATCTCAAGCTATGACCACTCAGAAGCTTAGGAATTTAAATAAAAGTTTTTATTTTAAGTGACTTTCCTTTACTGTCCATCAAACCATTTATTTGTTCCTTTTTACTATGCAGTTTCTTGAATTTTACTTATTTACTGTTTAAAGACTTGTTTATTTATATGAAAGTCTGAGTTTGAGTCTGAGTCTACACACACAAACACACACACACAGAGAGAGAGAGAGAGAGAGAGAGAGAGAGAGAGAGAGAGAGAAACATAAAGGGTGAAACAATGAGTGAGATTGTCCATCTGCTGATTCGCTCTCCAAATGGCAATGGCTAGGACTGCATCAGCCTGAAGCCACGAGTCAGGTGCTTCCTCTGGTGGTAGGGGCTCAAGGAATTGGTCCATCTTTCTGCGCTTTTCCAAGCACATCAACAGGGACTGGATCAGAAACGGAGTAGCCGGGACTCGAAATTGGCACCTGTATGGGATGCTGGCACGGCACGCAGCATAAACATGCAGCACCACAGCAGTGGTCCCAGATGTTTAATCTTAATAAAGATACCTTTTTATACCTGGTCTTCTCTTCTTGCCACCTGTTATTTTAATATTGAATACCAAGTATAAACTCAGATTTCCAAAATCATATTTGTAGATCAAACTACACTTCTGACTTGCATATTCAACATTTATTTGGCATCTCTCTCTCTCTCTCTATGTATATGTATATCTATATTATATATATAATATAGATATATATCTATATATATCTATATATAATATATAATATATATAAAATACAATAATAAATTTATATTATATATAATATAATATATATTATATAATATATAATAATATATATTATATATAATATAATCATAATATTGTATATTATATATTATATTATATATATTATATGATATATATAATATATATTATATATAATATATCTATA
The DNA here is from genome assembly GCA_949820135.1 of Sylvilagus floridanus. Lineage (NCBI taxonomy): Eukaryota > Metazoa > Chordata > Mammalia > Lagomorpha > Leporidae > Sylvilagus > Sylvilagus floridanus. The sequence continues at coordinate 28,063,862 of OX463242.1, read as the reverse complement.
TATAATATAGATATATATAGATATATATAGATATATAATATATATAATATAATATATAATATTATTATATTATATATAATATTATATGTATTATATGATTATATCTATATATCTATATATATCTATATATATCTATATTATATATAATATATAATATATATAATATAATATAGATAAAGATATTATACAGATATAATATATATCTAAAAGAGATCTAAATTAAACTAAACATATCTGAAAACAAACTCTTGATCTATTCACCCTTATCTTTCCCATTCCCCTAAGATAGATCATTTAATCCTTCTTTAGCATCCACATCTGATTTACTGGCCAGTGAATGCGTTGTCATGAAGTGTCATTAACTCATCTCTCCACACCCATTTCTCTTCAGTTAACAATATAAAAAATTACTTCCTTGACATGTGAAATTCCCAAGTTCCACAGTTCTTACAAATGTTTCTTGAATTGGAGTATGTGTTAGGAGATAAAATTTGTATTTTTATTTTTATGCTGTAATTTTATTTTCCTCAAGAATTTTTTGAAGTTCCCTTTGGTCAGTAACATTTGCAAGCACATAGCACACTCCCTGGCATGTCATAATCATAAAAAACCCATGCCTGTTGGGTGAATGAATAAATGAATGAGTATGTAGTCAGCTTTCCATTACTGCACTAAAACCTTGAGAGAAGCTGATTTATAAAGGAAAAGTTTTTTTTCCCCTCTATTTTGGAGTTTCATAGTACAAAGTCAGACAGCCCCGGGGGAGGCTGGCAGTGGTGTGGAGTGTAGGCAGGAGCAGTCACACAGCAAGCCAGGAAGCAGGAGCAGGCTTGTTCATGAAGTCTCTCCTCATAAAGCCATCGTGATTAGGTCAGGGACTCCATCCCACCAACGTAATCCAGTCAAAGCATTGCCAAAGCCTCGCCTTCAGTCATTACTTGACTTAAGTTGCTACCCTGTCAGCACTACTAACTTAAGACTTTTTGATTTATTATCATTTAACAGCCTTATTTATATCTTTGAAAGGCAGAGTGACAGAGGGATATCTTTCATCCACTGATTTACTCCCAGTTCTGGGTGGGTCAGGTGGAAACCAGGAGCCAGGGCCTGCATCTGGGTCTCCCAATTGGGTGGCGGGGACCCAAACACTTGAGTCATCATCTACTGCCGTCTCAATGTCTTAACAGGAAGCTGGATCACAAGTGGAGTAGCTGGGACTGGAACTGGTTCCCTCACATGCGTCCTGGCATCCAAAGCAGAGGCTTCACCCCCTGAGCCACAGCTCCAGCCCCATAATACTTTTTTTTTTGGGGGGGGGGATTTAAATGTGTGCAGGAGTGAGGGAACTAAATTCTCTTCAAACCATGGCAGAGCTTGGGAATCATTTGGAACAACAAACTCAGGCTGCCTGCGTTAAAATGAGCTACTGACCTTGGTGGTCTGATTTCCTGGAAATAGCCAAGGAATTATGTATGAGAAGACCACGTTCTTTCTTGTTTTTCTTTATTCTTTCTGCTCTGGGAATTATGGATCTCATTAGAATAACATCTTTTTTAGGTCACTGTATTTATTCCATGAAGTGTTTTCTACATTTTATTTTTAAAAACAGTTCTAACTATTAAAAGAGATTTATTTTTGCCAAAGAAAACCTTCAGAAAGTTTGCTTTTATTCCTCATACAACCAGGATAGAGTTTAACAAATATACATTATCCTAAGAATTATTTAAGTGCACATAGAAAGAAATCTCATTTTCTTAGACGGGGTTCCAGAAAAAATAAAATCTAAGCAGAATTTATTGATGAAATCTTTATTGTGAAGTGCAGTCCTGGTAAGAAAAAGAACAAAGACCAGAATGTGCCACTGATCAGAAATCTTAGCAAGTGCAGCTCATTGTTCTGTTTTTTAGGATGTCTTCTAGTCTAACCTACTGTTTCATGCAACAGTGTTTTCAGAATGGAAAGCGAGAATAATTATCTATTTACTTTGATCCCCTACTGGTCAGTTTACCCCACAGGGTGTCATTATAGGCACTTCCAGGCATTTGACTTATTTTGCAAAGTTGCCAGGGAAATTAAATCCAAGAGAGGGGTGGCATTTTCTGAGGCTTGTGCCAACAACACTCATAAGCTTCTATATTTTCAGATTTTTACACCCACTTGAGGAACAGGTGTGGGATGTGTTGGCTTAAACATAAAATGAGTGAATAGTTTCTCCAGCTTCAAAGATTGCAGGGGTAGAAAACACATTCCAACGGATAGCCCAGTTCTTTACATTAATGATATGAAAGAAAATCATCAGGGACCCCAAAGGATCTCCATAGGGTGCCACAGTTATAAGCTCTTTACTATGAAAACCATGGGTTACATCTACAGAATACTACTGTCACCACAATGATCATCGGAAGCTTTCATCAGAAAACCATTGATGGGGCTGGCACTGTGGCACAGTGGGTGAGGCCTCTGCCTGCAGTGCCAGCATCCCATATGATCGCCAGTTCGAATCCTGGATGTTCCACTTCCAATCAGCTCTCTGTTGTGGCCTGGAAAGGCAGTGGAAGGTGGCTCAAGTCCTTGGGCCCCTGCACCTGTGTGGGAGACCCAGAGGAAGCTCCTGACTTCTGGCTTCTGATTCGCGCAGCTATGGCGGCCATTAGGGCTATTTCGGTAGTGGGCCAGTGGATGGAAGACCTCTCTTTCTCTCTCTGCCTCTGATGTCTGTAACTCTGACTCTCAAATAAAAATAAATCAAACTTAAAAAAAAAATCATTGACAAATAATTCCATGGAGACACTAAGCTAGCATAAGTAAAATTCCCACTGTCATTATCAGAAGTTAAATATTGTCATCAAGTTTATACTTATGCATCTGTATCAATTATAGCAAGTGTTTCAGAATTCCTTGGGGGTGTTCTGTCATTTTGCTTTAGATAACCATGAAAACTGTATTCATGTGACAATATAGAACAGAGAGAATTATGTTGACCAGTGGACCTTATTTGCTTCCTCTTTAAAACAATTCAACAGTACTGGGATAATTAAGCAAAACTGAGATGAATATTCTCTATAAGATGGTGAACTGAGTATAACATCTTTTATGTTGCTTCACTCTAAGCCTGATGCAAACCCCATTAGACCTGTTGTTCTCTACATAAATACTGATGTATTGCATTTTTGGCCACTGCAGCTGTACTAGGATCCCTAGCTCTGTGCTGCCTCCCTTCCATACATGACATCTTCAATGTTCAGTGGTGCCTCTGTGTGATTGTGAATGGGGGATGTAAAAATGCTGAAAAAGACATGTGTAGTTAAAATGCATAAAGTGGTGGTTTTTTTGAAGAGTTTACATTCTAGAAGAAGAGACAGGGAGAATAATTACCTTAATAAAGGTGTTAAGTGTATTAGTGAAATCAGCAAAAACATCCCTTAAAAGGAAGTATTCAACCCTGAAAAGTGAAGCCAGGAAAAAGACCCTTTACTTTTATTCCCTTGCCTTGCTCAGTTTGCACTTCTAGTATCTAAAGGATCATTTCATCCTCTGTCTTCTGTCTCCCAATCTAAACATCACTTTCTTCTTCCACATTTTCAATTTAGAATTTTAACTCATTTCATGGAAGAAGTTGAAAACATGGCAAAAAATGTAAATGAAAAAATTAGACCAGACAATAAGTTTATTTTGGTTAAATATTTTTGGAGAAACATGTATTTTCTTCACAGTATGCATTTTCATAAACTTTTTAAACTCCTCCTTACTTTCATCACCAACTAAATCTTCCAAACATCATATTTATCCTTATGAACATATATGCAAAACTTCTCAAATTTGACATGTCTATAACTAAATTGCAGACTTTTCTTTTATAATCTCATCCCATTAGTAAACAACACTTGCATTATCTTATTTCTTGGCCTACAAGATTTGGATTCATCTTTGGCCTCTCTATTTCTCATGTTTCACATATATAATCATCCAAGAAACGCCTTCAGTCATATTCTAACATTCTGTTACCAATAGCACTAATAACATAGTCCAAGCTATCATAATTTTGTACCTGATGGTTCTACTATGCTTCTGCTTGATCTACTTCCTTTAATCTTTTTTGAACACAGCTGCATGAGTGACTTTGTGAAAATATAATCTGACCACGCTATTTCTCAGATTCTATTCTGTTCTAAGTAATAACTTTTATTTCACATAGAACAAAATATATATTCCTGAGCATATCTGACCATTGCTAATATTACTCTTCCCAAATAAAATCCAATCTTTGTGTCTACATCCTCTTGGCTGATTACCTACTTTTCAAGATCCCTGTTCAAATATCTCATCAAAAAGGACTTACTTTCTTGCTAGTAAATTCATTTATATGAAAGGAATAAAATTGCTCCATTTGAGGGACACAAACTCTCAACTAGCTACAATCACATGATTTATTCTAAACAAAAATATATCCACCATGTTTCCCGAGTTCCTTAGTTTGTTAAATATTTTCTTGATGATACTTTATCAATAGAATAGTTAGTACCTCAAAGAGTCATTTGTTTATAATCTGTGTAATCACTTCATTCTCTTGAGAAGAATTTGAGGACCATGAAAACAAGCCTACTCCCCACCTCCCTAATGGTACAGCTTCAAAGAACTGAACAAAATAACTTTTGATAAACATTTGTTAGTGAGTTAATAATTGAACTCTAGGGATGGCATCAACGTGATAGTACCAAAGTATAGCCTTACATAATTTTGACTTTGTATTATTGTCTTCAGTTATTTCTATAGAAATTTCAGATCTTCTAACGAATCCTCTATGTTATGCTCACATAATTTGGAACATTTATGATTTAAAAAAGAGTAGAGATTCAAATGTTTATACCTCATCTTCCACTTTTGGCATGTGTATAATCATAGGAACTTAATTTAACCTTTCTGAATCTCACTTATTTCCTCTATGAAATAAAATTTCAGTTTCAGCTCCTAACTCAAAGTGTGAATGTTCATAAATCACCTACCATGATGTCTAAAAAAAAGCAGGTGTTACATAAATAAGATTTATTGTTATATAATTGCAAATTTAGTTCTATCTTAACAAATATATGAATTTTAACATATTGAAAAGAGACATTATGTTCTGGAAGAGACAGGAATGAAAGATTTTTTTTCAGTTTTAACTATGTGTGTGTATGTTTAACATTTATTTATTTGAAAGTCAGCAGGGGCAGAGAGCACGGTCTTCCATCTGCTGGCTCACTCCCCAGACTGCTGAAAATCAGAGCTGGGCTGATCCAAAGCTAGCAATCAGGAACCTCCTCTGGTTCCCCTACGTGGGTGTGGGGCCTAAGCACTTGGACCATTTTCTACTGCTTTCTCAGGCCATAGCAGAGAGCTGGATAGGAAAGTGGGGCAGCCAGGGCTTGAACTAGCCCCCATATGGGATGTTGGCCGTGCAGGCGTTAGATTTACCCACTAGGCCACAGCGCTGATCCCGTGTGTATTTTTTCCTTACTTATTGGCAGCTAGAATACTACCCAGCTAGAATTTTATTGTTTAAAGAACGGTAACATATTGTTCTGATTCAGTGAATTTTGTGTTTAGTTATAAAAATGATAAATATGCTTATTTCCTCAAGGGAAATATTTAAGTGATTGACAAGTCAATGAAACATCTCAAATCTGAGTAATGTCATGGATAAAATCTAAAAACAGGAATGAATGTCACAAAAATTATTTTGTCATAAAATGCTGATTGTTTTTAGTCATATGAATTTATTTTTGAAATATTCTGCTGTGGAAAAACCATAAAACATATATAAAGATATATATTTACATATATATAGTAATTGGTAGTGATTTATTAATTTTTTCTTTTTAAAAATTATCTCTTTATTTGTTTTGAAAGGCATAGAGAGACAGACAGACAGGGACAGATCTCCCATCCACAGCCAGTAGTGGGCCAAGCCAAAGCCAGATGATGGGACCATAGTCCAGGGCTCCTACTTGGGTGGCAAAGACAAAGATACTGATCTAGCTGGAGTCACGGCTCAATAGGCTAATCTTCTGCCTGCGGCACCAGCACACCAGGTTCTAATCCAGGTTGGGTTCTAGTCCCAGTTGGTGCTCTGAATTCTGTCCCAGTTGTTCCTCTTCCAGTCCAGCTCTCTGCTGTGGCCAGGGAGTGCAGTGGAGGATAGCCCAAGTGCTTGGGCCCTGCACCCGCATGGGAGACCAGGAGAAGCACCTGGCTCCTGGCTTCGGATCAGTGCGGTGTGCTGGCTGCAGCGCACCAGCCGCGGCAGCCATTGGAGGGTAAACCAATGGCAAAGGCAGACCTTTCTCTCTGTCTCTCTCTTTCACTGTCCACTCTGCCCGTTAAAAAAATAAAAATAAAAAATAAAGATACTAACCTAAGCCATCACCTGCTGCCTCCTGGCCATTTGCAAGAATCTGGAATTAACAGCAGAGGCAGAGGTCAGAGGCTGTGGTCTGGTAGTCTAGGTCTCCTCCCGTGGTACCAGCATCCCATGTGGGTGCTGGTTCATGTACTGGCTGCTCATCTTCTGATCCAGTTCTGATCCAGCCTCCCATACAGAATCAAAATCTGGGGGAACATGGATTTTTCCCTCAGGTAACATTCCTGGATCACAGGCATGCACAATGCCCTCTGGCTACAGCCCTAATCATTTCTCAATCATGCTGGGTGCATACAGGAGTCTGCAGGCAGTACTGATGCTGGATTGGCTCCTTCTCTCCACCTGTTGCCAGGTGGGTGCAGTGGAGCTTCTGTGGTTGCTGACAAGATGGAGACTTTCCCTGCCAATTGCTGGGTGTGTACACAAGACCTGCAGCAGCTGCTGCCTACCTATGTCTAAAATGGCTCTGCTCTCTCATAGAAGGTTGCCGGGTGCCATTGTGGTGTAGGATGGGGAAAAAGAGACACAGCCCCATTTCTTTTTGGCTGGGTGAGCCCTCAGATATAGAAAGCTCTTTTTAGAGCCCTCGGGGCTCTGGGCCAGACTCAAAGACAGTGTAGTCCACTAGGCTTTCTCTTCGGCTACATTAGCAGTAGCATGAGTTACTGAAGACTGATCTCACCTTGCTCTCTAAGCTGGCATTTTCTCAGGCTCAGGACTGCTGTGCTCATTTTTTGTGTCCGTGCTCATTGCTGAGCATCTGCACATCCCACACAGATCGGAAGTGTCTCTCCTTCAGCTTAATCTCCACTGCAGTTTTCCCTCCAACTCGCTTCTGAGAATGCACTTTATCCACTTCATTATATTATTATTATTGTTGTTGTTATTATTATTATTTGTGTAGTGTGGAGCATACCACCGTGTCACCTTTCTGCCCTCCTGGACTCATCCAAGTGTCCATTTAATATTTCAAATTTAATAAATCATTTTTAATATTAAATAAGCCATCTAATATTAGAGCAAGAGCAAAATTAATCATGTATTTTAAATAAACAACAATTTGTTGCTATGGATTTGATTATATATTCTTTTATTCAGACAAATTTTTGAGAAATGATTCAAATTCACAATAGAAAATTGCGTCACTTATTCTTTGTTTTCTTTCCTTTCTTTTTTACAATTTTTGCTAAAACATAATTTCAACTCACACTGTATTCACAGGCTTACTGTACCACTAACCATAATATTCAACAAGAAAAAAGTAGACCACAGTTGCCAAGGAGTATAAAGGCTAAAAACAATCAAATAACAAGATGTTCATTTCATTCATATAAACTTTTTGTATTTTGTATTAATTACTACATTTCACATAAAATACATATTTGTCTTTTAATATTTAAATAAGAAATAGCAGGTGGCTGGCTCTGTGGTATGGCAGGTAAAGCCACCTCCTACAGGTCTAACATCCCAAATGGGTGCCAGTTTGAGACCCAGCTGCTCCACTTCTGATCCAACTCTTTGCTGTGCTCTGAGAAAGCAGTAAAAGATGGCCCAACTACTTGGCTATCTGCATTCATATGAGAGATTTGATAGAAGCTCCTGGCTCCTGGTTTCAGATGGGCCCAGCTCTGACCACTGCAGCTATTTGGGGAGTGAACCAGCAGATGGAAAACCTCTGCCTCTGCCTCTGGCTCTGTCTCTGCCTTTCTGTAACTCTGCATTTCAAATAAAGAAATATTTAAAAAATTAGCAAAAGACTGTGCATTTTTTGTTAAAAACTAACATAAATTCAAATATCAAGACTTCTTGCTGCTTAGAATTATCTACTATTAATCTGCATATATTATTTGTTAGTGTCCAATACTAAACTTTTCCCCCTCAAATTCAAATTGTATAGCCAACAGTGCATAGGAAGCTTGTACTATAATTATATGTGAAAGAGTGAATGTAATCATTTCAAGTTGATATCTCAATGGAATAATTGGCATAATGTTGCCAACACTTTAAATAAAGACAAGGTTTAATTACAGATAGGATCACTCAGTAGCTCTCTCTCAAAAACCAGAATTTTAGAGAACCACTGAACAAGAACACTCAGGAGAGTCATCTTTCTCTTAAAATAGAGGCCTATATTTGTGCATACTAATTAAATCATGCCTGTTTCATTTTAAAAGTACAGACATCCTACTTGCCCTAAAGATACATTTTATTATCATGTGGAATATGAAATATTATTCTGCTTCCGGAGATAAAAGCAATTTAATTTGAATCTCTCTGGAAACTAGAGCATCAGCAGAAGTAGTCATCTGAAACATCCATGGCTATTATTTTTCAGTCAACTGTTTTACACTCTCATTAATATATGTAACATTTGTATATACTGAACTCACTAAAATGTAGTGTCATTACATCCGTCCCTCTATGGATGCAAAAAAATTCAATCGTGTTTCTGTCAAGTCATCTTTTCTCAGATATGTTATTTAAATCACACATAGCTTTAGATAGTGGCCAAAGATAATAAATGGAAAGTACTCTATAGGCAACTATGTAGGCATTATTCAGGATATAGATTTTGGTTTTTTAAAAAAGTCATTCTGAGATGAAAAAATTACCCCATTATGGTCTCCTGAGCTTTCTAGATCAGTTTCACAGTCCATGTAGGCTTTAACTAATCATAGCATGTTGCCTAATGGTGTTAATGGGAATTCATTTCTTCTTCTAATTAAACACAGATGTAGATCTAAAATTTAAGAAACAGAGAAAAGCTGTATTCCCTTGCCAAACTCATAATTTCTCTTTTTTTCACACTACCGGGTCATTGACAGTACCCAGGAGCCTAACACAGATGCACATTAATTACTCGTCCTCTAATTACAAGGGTACCAATATAACTGCTCAACCATTCATTACATATTCTTCTCAACTTTGCGAAGCCCCAGAGACTTATGTAGGAAGCATACCACTTGGCAACATTAATTGAACCCTATTAACTCATAAAATTTATGAAAAGTGCAGCTATTAATAAAAAAAAACCCTCTTTCATTTAGTCCACTAAACCCACAATGTACAAATGATCATTTTTCTAGTGCTGTATATTGGATATCGGACAATGCAGCTGCTCACAGATTGTTAATTATCAGGAATACAACAACAAGATTAGACTAGAATCCTGGTGGTTAAATTAGCTAGGCTAATTTCCCTTTCTGGAAGTTATGCACAGTGGTAGTTAGCTGTATAAGCAAATCTAAACAGGACGCTTAGCCAGGAAGTCTGATTTAAAAAAAAAAATCAAGGAGTAAACAAAAAACTAGGAAAATAGCTATATTTAAGCTCAGGCATACCTAATTACTGCACTCCTGATTTGTTTACTTAGAAATAATTCAATTTTCTTTTCTTTGAAAATATTTCTCTAATAATATATTTTACATTTGAAACGATGTTTTTTCAGTCAAATACGCTTTTACCTATTCATGTGTAGTAAAAGTTTGGGAGATTTATTATATAATCCCATCCTCAAAGCCTGGACTGACAATGATACAATTTGACCAAGCAAGTGATTTTAGGTTTATCTCCTCTAATCCATACGTGAGCCTCACCTTTAATCCAAGTAATCTATTTACTATTCTGTCTATATGACACCCCAATTGGCACATAGATGCTGTTAGGCACTTCTAAAGAACTTCATATCCCTTTAATTTGAATTATACCTCAAATTATTGTGCTTCTAAAATTTCTTTTCTCAGGGCGCTTTGAAATTACGTCTTCTTCAGACACTGATTAAACAAATATTAAGTATTCTTTGTGTGACGGGTCACCATAGAAACAAAGTTGAGTCAGATGAAATGTAAAACAAATAAAATAGAGTACCTGACAGTTGAGTGAAGAAGATAGAATAGAATAATTCAAAGCGCAATGTACTAAGTTTGGGAAAAATGGCCTTGTCTAAATAAGATCGCAGTGGGCAAACTCAAGAGGCTCTCATAAGCTTGGCAACCCATGAGAAGAGCCTCAGGTTATTACTGATGTCATAAATAAGAGTGTCAATTGTTAAATCAACAACAGGCGTCACTGTGCACTTACTCCCCATGTAGGCTCTCTGTCATTAATGTGTTGTACTATGTGAATTAACAGCATAACTAGTACTCAAACAGTACTTTATACTTTGTATTTCTGTGTAGGTGCAAACTGTTGAAATCTTTACGTAGTATATATTAAATTGATCTTCTGTATATAAATATAATTGAAAATGAATCTTGAGGAAGAATGGGATGGGAGAAGGTATGGGAGATGGGAGGATTGCAGGTGGGAGGGTAGTTATGGGGGGGGGGAAGCTGCTATAATCCAAATGTGGTATTTTGGAAATTTGTATTTATTAAATAAAAGTTAAAAAAATAAAAAAAATGAGAGCAAATGTGGTGGAGATAGAAGGAGAATTGCTATCTAGCACATGCCGCCACATTTGGCTACATGTATTTCTGTTAACCTATATCTTTCTGCATTTGAATTGCCGATATTTTTTTTTAGCTTCAGATTTTTATACCATAAACTTTTATTTAAAAATTTATTGACATAAACCAGGCTATGACAATTTGAATAGATATTTATTTATTTATTTATTTAGACAGGCAGAGTGGACAGTGAGAGAGAGAGACAGAGAGAAAGGTCCTCCTTTGCCGTCGGTTCACCCTCCAATGGCCGCTGTGGCTGGCACGCTGCGGCCGGCGCACCAAGCTGATCTGATGGCAGGAGCCAGGTGTTTACCTGGTCTCTCATGCAGGTGCAGGGCCCAAGTCCTTGGGCCATCCTCCACTGCACTCCCTGGCCACAGCAGAGAGCTGGCCTGGAAGAGGGGCAACTGGGACAGAATCTGGCGCCCCGACCGGGACTAGAACCAGGTGTGCCTGCGCCGCAAGGCAGAGGATTAGCCTGTAGAGCTACGGCGCCAGTGATATTTAATTATTTGAAAGGCAGAATTACAGAGAGGAGGGAGAGAGAGAAAGAAAGTGGGAGGAGAGAGAGAATCTTCCATCCACTATTCACTCTCCGAATGGCCTCAACAGCCAGAGCTGGGCCAGGCTGAAGCCAGGAGCTAGGAGTTTCTTCCAGATCTCCCATGTTGTGGCAGAGGCCCAAGGATTCTGACCATATCCCACTGCCTTTCTAGACACATTAGCAGGGAGCTGGATCAGAAATGGAGCAGCGTAGACTCCAAACAGTACTCACGTGGGATGCTGGCATCATAGGTGGCGGCTTTTTACTGGCTATGCTTCAGCGCCGGCCCCTTAAATAAATATTTTAATAAGAAAATAGATTATTCATGAATCTCACATTTCTATTTTAGTCCTACCAACATAAATATTTTTCAACAGAATAATATATTGTTCATGTTTCAATAAAAAAAGTATGTCTTGCCTTTTATTCTTCATCCTTGATATTTGAGCATAGACAGGATTTTTTTTTAAAGATTTATTTTATTTATTTGAAAGACAGAGTTACAGAGAGAAGTAGAGACAGAGAGAGAGGTCTTCCATCTGCTGGTTCACTCCCCAGATGGCCGCAATGGCCAGAGCTATGCCAATCTGAAGCCAGGAGCTTCTTCCGGGTCTCCCAATGTGGGTGCAAGAGCACAAGGACTTGGGTTATTTTCTACTGCTTTCCCAGGCCTAAGCTGAGAGCTGGATTGGAAGCGGAACAGCTGGGACTAGAAATGGCACCCATATGGGATGCTGGCGCTTCAGGCCAGGGCTTTACCCCGCTGCGCCACAGTGCCGGCCCCAGACCGGATTATCCATTAAATATAGCTTGCATTATTAAGTACATGGAATATGACTTTTCTTAGATTTAGCTCAGTTGATCAGATTATCATTTTGTATACATCCATATTGCAAGCAGGTTTAAAAAAATCCCATCGTACTACTTATATGAATTACAATCCATTGGATGTGGCTGTGTTGTCAATTTTCATTGTTTTTTTTTTTCTGGGGCTATTAAATATAAAAATAATGCAGATATTAAAATAAAATTCCACATTTGTTGTGTGTTAGTGAAGGGTGATGAAACCACTTAGGCTACATGTTAATTCCTCCTAAAATATGCTGTCGTTTCTGTCCATCTGCAGTTTTATTATCCAGTTTTGGTTATCCACTATCAACTTCTGTTCTAAAGAAAGGCCAATAGAGTACAGTAAGATATTGAGAGAAACAGAGAGAAGTAATTAACCTCTTATAAAAGTATATTATAATTATTCTATTATTAATCTCTTACTGTCCTTCAAATTAAATTTTATCGTAAATATATATGCATAAGGAACAATATGGTATGAACAGTATTCTATATTATCTGAAATTTCAGGCTTCCACTTGGGTTCCTGGGATTTTTCATTGTGGATAAGGGGAAATACTGTCTATCTTAATTTAGAAGCTTATTACAGAAACCAGGGAGGGAAGGAAATGACATGAGTTGGAAAATGTACAAAATGTGAACTTCTATTAATCTTGACTACTAATTTATTAGAATTAGTGAAGACCAGATAAATGTGCCTATCCAATTGCATAAATATCATATGTTCTTAATATATATTATCACTGTTTAAAGTCTGCACAGAAAGTTTATCACTGTCCTGCCATATCAATAAAAAGTAGTTCTAAGTATCATTTCTTCTACCAAGAGAAGATATTCTAATGCTATAAACAGACAATAAATTCATAATAAAATTTTCGTAAATAAATCAACAAAAATCTAGATATTGAGTAACATAGGATTAAAAACAGGTATTTAAGGATTTTAAATACATGTTATTTAAATATCTGGGACCTCATAATGCCTGGATGAATTTTAAAAAATCAATGAAAAAATAATAACTGGTATATTTCTTTAAAATAGGTTATATTACTATCACTGAAGACACCAATCTCCATAGAAAGAGTTAACTTCTTCTATCAAGGATAGGTCCAGGATCCGATGGCTTTACCATTGAATTCTACAAAGCTTTTAAAGATGAATCTACTCTTATTTAATACTTTATAAATTATTCCAAAATATTGAACAAACTGGAACTCTGTCAAACTCTTTTTACAAGTCCAGCATACCTCTGATACAAAAATTGCACAAAGACATAACACAGCAAGAAAATAGTTCATCTATTTCTTTAATGAATATAGATTCAAAAATCCTCACCAAAATACTAGCAAAGTGAATCCAACAAAACATTATACAATGCCATCAGGTGGAATGTATCCCAAAGATGCAAAGGTGGTTCAAGAGTCACAAATTAATAAACATCATCACACCAACAGAATGGGGAACAAAAACCATATGGTCACAGCATCAGATGCAGAGCAAACATTGATAAGATTCAAATTCCTTTCATGATAAAACCCTCCACACATTAGGTAGAGGAAGAATATACCTCAAAACTATAAATGCTATATATGCCAAACCAACAGACAACATCATGCTGAATGGTGAAATCCTTTCAGATCTAGACAAGACAAGGATATTCATTTACACTACTCTTTTTTTTTTTTTTAGACAGGCAGAGTGGGCAGTGAGAGAGAGAGACAGAGAGAAAGGTCTTCCTTTGCCGTTGGTTCACCCTCCAATGGCCGCTGTGGCCAGCGCGCTGCGGCCTGCGCACCACACTAATCTGAAGGCAGGAGCCAGGTGCTTCACCTGGTCTCCCATGTGGGTGCAGGGCCCAAGCACTTGGGCCATCCTCCACTGCCTTCCCGGGCCACAGCAGAAGGCTGGCCTGGAAGAGGGGCACCTGGGACAGAACCCTGTGCCCCGACCGGGACTAGAACCCGGTGCCGCAGGTAGAGGATTAGCCTATTGAGCTGTGGTGCTGGCCTCCACTACTCTTATAAAGTATAGTACTGGGAGTATTAGCAAGACCAATTAAGAAGGAGAAAGAAATGAAGGACATCAGAATTGAAAAGGAGGAAGTGAAAATCTCCATGTTTATAGATGAGATTATATATACATGGAAAAGCTAAGCACCCCACCAAAAATTGTTAGAACTGCTAAGCCAACTCAGTAAAGTCACAAGATATGAAAACTATATTGTTATTATATACTAATAATGATCTGTCAGAGAAATCAGAAAAGAAATCCCCTTTACAATAGCAATAAATATACTCCACAAATATTTAGGGATAAATTTGACTGAAAAGAAAAAAAAAAAATTCCACAATGAAAATCTTATGATGAAAGAAATATCAAGCACACACACACACACAAATGGAAATGTATTCCTCTCTCATGGATTAGAAGAATTAATAACATTGAAATGTCTAAGCTACCTAAAGAAATCTACAGGTTCAAAACAATCCCCATAAAAGTATCAATAGTATTCTTTACAGAATTAGAAAAAATAATTCTATAATTCATATGGAATCACAAAAAAAAAAACCCAAAACAGCCAAAGATATTTTAAGGGAGTGTTGGTGGAAATCAAGTAGGAGCCATCACAATATCTGACTTCAAAGCATACTACAAAGCCATTGTAATTGAAACAGCAGGGTACAGCTATAAAAACTAACACAAAGAAAGACCAGGGGAATAGAAGGTTGAGCACTGAAAATAATCCATGTACATACAGCTGACTGATTTTTGACAGATGTGCTCAGACCATAAACTGGAACAAGGATAATCTCATCAATAAATAGTACTGGCAAAACTGTGTGTGTGTGTGTGTGTGTGTGTGTGTGTGTGCGCGCGCGTACGCACGTGAGCACAAACATATATGTAGAGGAATAACATTAGATCTTCACCTCTCATCAAGTACAAATATCAATTCAAAATGGACCAAAGATCTAAATTTAAGACCTGACTCTGAAGTTGCTGGAAGAAAATGTAGGAGAAACAATTAAAAACATTGGTACAGGGGATGACTCCTTGGATCATGTCCCCACAGCTCAAGTATCAAAAGCAAAACAAGACAAATGGGGTTATTTCAAACTCAGAAGCTTCTGTATATAAAAGGAAGCAATCAATTCAGTGAAGAGACATCTGACAGAACGGGAAAAAATATTTGCAAGCTACTACTTATATAAGCGTATTACTTATGTACTACTTATATAAGCTTACTACTTATACAAGAAAGAATGTACATCCAGAATATATCAATGATTCAATAAATTCAATAACAAAAAATAAACAATCCAGTTAAGAAATGGGCAAAGGACCTGAAAACACAGTTTTCAAAAGAAGTACTGGGCCTGCGCTGTGGCATACTAGATAGGTCTCCACCTGCTGCGCCAGCATCCCATATGGACACTGGCAAGAAGCTCCTGGCTCCTGGATCCTGGCTCCTGGCTTCTTGCTTCGGATTAGCCAAGCTTCAGCTGTTGCAGATATTTGGGGAGTGAACCAGCAGATGGAAGACCTCTCTCTTTGTTTCTCCCTCTCTTTGACTCTGTCTATCAAATAAATTTTAAAAAAATCTTAAAAGAAAGAAGAGATACAAATGGCCAGCAAGTATATGAAAAAATGGCCAACATCACTAGCCATCAGATAAATGTAAACCAATCCATAATGAGATATCAACTCACCACTATCAGAATGACTAGTATCAAGATAGAGATCACCAAACATTGGCAAGGACATGGAGAACAGGAAGCTCATGTGCTCTTGCTGGGAGTGTAAATAGGACAGCCACTGTGGGAAACAGTATGGGGATTTCCTAAAAAAAAAAAAAAAAAAAAGGCCAGCACTGTGGCATAGCTGGTAAAGCCACCAACTGCAGTGCGGGCATCCCATATGGTCATGGGTTCAAAGTCCCCACTGCTCCACTTCCGATCCTGCTCTCTACTGTGGCTTGGGAAAGCAGTGGAGGATGGCCCAAATCCTTGGGACCCTGCACCCACGTGGGAGACCTGGAAGAAGCTCCAGGCTCCTGGCTTTGGATCAGCACAACTCCAGCTGTTGCCGCTGATTGGGAAGTGAACCAGTGGATGGAAGACTCTCTCTCTCTGCTTCTGCCTCTCTCTCACTGTAATTCTGCCTTTCAAATAAACAAACAAATAAATTTAAAAAAACCTATAAATAGACTTGTCATATGGTCCAGCCATCTAACTATTCTGTATATATCCAAAAGACATAAACACATTTTATCAGAGATACCTGCACCATGAATTTTTACATCAATGCTGTTCAGAAAAGCCAAAATTTGGAATCAATCAAGTAGTCCATCACCAGAAGAATGGGTTAAAAAATAAATACACACAATAGAATGTTATTCAGCTATAAGGAAAAAAGAAATTCTACCACTTGCATGAAAACAGTTTCAACATTAGGACATCATGTTGAGTGAAACAAACAGGATATGGAAAGAAACATAGCACGTGTTCTCCCTTATATGTGAAAGTGAAAATTAAAAATAAAATTAAAGGAATAGCACTGTGGCGTAGTATGCTAAGCCTGAGCCTGTGATGCTGGTATCTCATATAAGTGCTGGTCAGTGTTCTGGCTGCTTTTCTTCTGATCCAGCTTTCTGCTTATGGCTTGGGAAAGCAGTAGATGATGGCCCAAGTACTTGGGGCCCTGCACCTGTTAGAAGCTCCTGGCTCCTGACTTCGAATTGGCTCAGATCTGGCCATTACAGCCATTTGAGGGAGTGAACCAGTAGATAAAAGACCTTTCTCTGTCTCTCCCTCTCTGTAACTCTACCTCTCGAATAAATATTTAAAAATATATGAAATTAAATTATATAAGGGAACATTTGTATCAGTTTTATTGTCAAACTTTGTTTGAAATCATTGTCAAATTGTAAAGAGTTTTATACTACTATAGTTTTAATGATGTCTATTTTTAAAATAACTTCATATGAGTGAAGCTGAACCTCTTTTCATTTGATTTTTTTTTAAGCCCTTGAAATATTCCTGTTGAACTTTAGTCTTTTGCTTTTTGTTTGTTGAAATCTTTATTTAGTGGAGCACTAAGCCTTTGTCTGTATTGTAAATTAAAAACATGTTATCTCAGGGGCTGCGCTGTGGTTCAGCAAATTAACGCCTTGGCCTGAAGCATCAGCATCCCATATGGGCGCCGGTTCGAGTCATGGCTGCTCCTCTTCCAGTCCAGCTCTCTGCTATGGCCTGGGAGAGCAGTAGAAGAGGCCCAAGTCCATGGGTCCCTGCATCCATGTGGGAGATCCGGAAGAAGATCCTGGCTCCTGGCTTCGGATCACCCCATCTGGGGAGTGAACCAGCGGATGGAAGTCCTCTATCTCTGTAACTCTGACTTTCAAACAAATAAATAAATCTAAAAAAATTATCTCAAAAATTTAAAGAAAGAGAATAAAATCATTTGGTGATATCAGAAAAAACCTATATTAAAGATGTATCCTAGGGAGAATAGAAAATCTTTCTTCTGCCAGACATACCTATTAACTACTATTCTAGCTTATTTTATTTATTTTTTAAACTTTTATTTAGTAAATATAAATTTCCGAAGTACAGTTTTTGAATTACAATGGCTGCCCCCATAACTTCTCTCCCACTCACATTCCTCCCATCTCCCACTCCCTCTCCCATTCCATTCACATCAAGATTCATTTTCAATTATCTTTATATACAGAAGATCAATTCAGTATATATTAAGTAAAGATTTCATCAGTTTGCACCCACACAGAAACACAAAGTGTAAAATACTATTTCAGTACTAGTTATAGCATTACTTCACATTGGACAACACATTAAGGACAGATCCCACATGAAGAGTACGTACACAGTGACTCCTGTTGTTGACTTAACAATTTGACACTCTTGTTTATGGCGTCAGAAATCTCCCTAGGCTCTAGTTATGAGTTGCCAAGGCTATGGAAGCCTTTAGGGTTCGCCGACTTTGATCTTATTCCGACAGGGGGGTCATAGTCAAAGTGGAAGTTCTCTCCTCCCTTCAGAGAAAGGTACCTCCTTCTTTGATGCCCCGTTCTTTCTACTGGGATCTTACTCACAGAGATCTTTCATTTAGGTCTTCTTCTTCTTCTTCTTCTTCTTCTTCTTTTTTTTTTTTTTTTTTTTTTGCTAGAATGTCTTGGCCCTCCATGCCTAAAATACTCTCATGGGCTCTTGAGCCAGATCCAAATGCCTTAAGGGATGATTCTGAGGCCAGAGTGCTATTTAGGACATTTGCCCTGCTATGAGTCTGCTGTATCTCCCAGTTCCCATGTTGAATCGTTCTCTCCCTTTTTGATTCTATCAGTTAGTATTAGCAGACACTAGTCTTGTTTGTGTCATCCCTTTGACTCTTAGACCTATCAGTGTGATCAATTGTGAACTGAAATTGATACTTGGACTAGTGAGATGGCCTTGGTACATGCCACCTTGATGGAATCCCCTGGCACGTTTCTAACTCCACCATTTGAGGCAAGTCCGATTGAGCATGTCCCAAATTGTACATCTCCTTCCTCTCTATTCCCACTGTTATATTTCACAGGGATCACTTTTCAGTTAAATTTCAACACCTAAGAATAATTGTGTGGGGAACCTCAGGCTGGCCACCTGTAGGAACCTCCTCATTGCAATCTGCCTTAACCTGCTGAGCAAAACAAAGTCAAGGAACTGCTGACCAGCAAACTTGCAAGAGATACACCTTCAACCTGAGGATATGCTTGCCCTTTGATCTGATTGATGGACTGCTCTCCCTAGGGGACCGGGGAGATAGGGGTGGGAAGTTGGGCAGCTTCTTCAGTTTTCTCCTTTCTCTCGGCTGCTTCTCTTTTCTTCTTCTTCTTCTTCCCTTTCTCCTTTCCTTCTGCGATCACTAAAAATAAAAGTTCCTTGAGAACCGATCAACAGCGGTCGTGTCATGACTCTGTTGGACCCTTGCTGGCGAAGGTTCGACAAATTGTGTGCTAATTACAGAGTTCAACCAATAGTACTAGAACAAAATAAAATACTAAAAGGAATAAAGTATTACATTGTACAACAACAGCCAGGACAAGGACTGATCAAACCACTCTTTCTCATAGTGTCCATTTCACTTCAACAGGTTTCCCCTTTGGTGCTCAGTGAGTTGTCGCCAATCAGGGAGAACATATGATATTTGTCCCTTTAGGACTGGGTTAATTCACTCAGCATAATGTTTTCCAGATTACTCCATCTTGTTGCAAATGACCGGATTTAATTGTTTTTGACTGCTGTATAGTATTCTATAGAGTACATGTCCCATAATTTCTTTATCCAGTCTACCGTTGATGGGCATTTGGGTTGGTTCCAGGTCTTAGTTATTGTGAATTGAGCTGCAATAAACATTAATGTGCAGACAGCTTTTTTGTTTGCCCATTTAATTTCCTTTGGGTAAATTCCAAGGAGTGTGATGACTGGGTTGAATAGTAGGGTTATATTCAGGTTTCTGAGGAATCTCCAGACTGACTTCCGTAGTGGCTTCACCAGTTTGCCTTCCCACCAACAGTAGGTTATTTTATTTTTTGAAAACACACCTTTGTAAATAAATAAAACATCAAAATGCAAAAAATAATGCAAGCTGATAAAGCATACATCAGGCAAAAATATGATCTAAATATATTTTTTTAGTTTTTTGACAGGCAGAGTGGACAGTGAGAGAGAGAGAGAGAGAGAAAAGTCTTCCTTTGCCGTTGGTTCACCCTCCAATGGCCGACGCGGCCGGCGCGCTATGACTGGCGCACTGCGCTGATCCGATGGCAGGAGCCAGGTCCTTCTGGTCTCCCATGGTGTGCAGGGCCCAAGCACTTGGGCCATCCTCCACTGCACTCTCTGGCCACAGCAGAGAGCTGGCCTGAAAGAGGGGCAACCGGGACAGAATCCATGCCCTGACCGGGACTAGAACCTGGTGTGCCAATGCCACAAGGCGGAAGATTAGCCTAGTGAGTCACGGCACCGACTGATCTAAATATTTTTTATAATTTGCAACTGTGCCTTGCAGATGTTCCTGTACTCATATACCTCTACACCCTTACGGGGATAGCTAGGGAATCACTGTGTTATGTTTTCTCATCATCTCAACTTACAGATTTTCTTGGATGTCATGAAATATTTGAGTTTCAAATATACTTAAATTTGACCTGTTTCCAGTTTATGTCCTATTATGTTAAAAGAATACCTCAGTGGCAGCCCTGCCAACTTTACATTTGTTCCTCAGGTTAGGAGTAGCTATAACATTTTATGAGATTAAGACAGTACCCATGATGATGTGGGGAAGCTCAGACAATTTTAAGTTCATGAGCTGGAAGCTGCACCTCTTTTGCACTGTGTTGCCATGTTCACCTACCTGTCAATCAGGTGACCCCCCCCCCCAAAAGAAGTACTTCCTGTTACCTTAGACATGGGGGTGGTATCACGTAAACACTTCCATTTTTCTAAGCTATTAAAAAAGCTAGGCAGAATGGAAGTGCTTGCTCTCCCCCTTTTGGACTTAGGACAAGAAGAGTAAGGTATGATAATTCCCTTTCTTTGGCTCATTCAATCTTAATAAAGCCCTAATGGGCCTGTGCATTTTTATCATTTTTTAAATAAAGTTTATCATATGTCATACTGTGTTGGGGTCTGTACTTCAAATTCTTCTCTAAGTAAAAGACAAGAGTCTGGAAAATTAATTTAGGCTTTATCTAGCATATAACAATGTCTTATAAGACAACATTCCATTAATGGAGATAGCAACCAGAAGATTCTAAGGTTCAGTTTCACCAGGTACTGTTCTTATTAGTCAAGGAACAGAGTTTACTGCTCAGCAGGTTGGTAAAGGAAAAATAGGTCTCATCAAACACATGAAAATGTAAGCATTCGTTCCTCAAGCAAAGGGCACTTGCATCAGAGTACAGCAGTTCAACTCCTGGATCCATTTTCAATTCCAGATGGATTCAGATAAACCCCTGCCATTGTCATCAGAGACCTGGACCTGAGTTGAAGATCTGAGATTTGGCCTGGTCCGGCTTTAGCTGATGCAGGCATCTGAAGAGTGACAGTAGAGGGGGAGCTCTGTACATCTTTCAGATAAGTAAAATACACTAAAACACACTGACAAGAAACAAAATTCTCCACTGAATAAAATATGGACATAAAAGACATCTTGGTTCATTTTAAGTTTTGGTATTTTGAATAAAGCTGCTGTAAGCATAGTGTACATATTTTTAATGGACATAGTTTTCAATTCATTTGCATAATTTCCAAGGGGCAAAAATGCTAGATGACATGGCAAGATATGTTTAGTTCTGTAATAGATGGCCAAACTGTCTTCAAAAGTACATTCTCACCAGCAGTGAATGAGAATTCTTGCTGTTCCACATCCTTATCAGCATTAATTGTTCTCTGTGTTTTGAATTTTAGTTGTTCCAGAGTGTGTAATGGTATGTCACTGTTGTTCTTTCTCATTTGCACTTCCCTCATGACATATGATGTTGTACATATTTTCTTGTGTAGCTTTTCTGGTGAAGTGTCTGTTAGACCTTTGGCTCATTTCAGAGTGTTGATTTTCTTACTATTGAATTTTTAAGTATTCTTTGTATATTTTGGATAACAGCCCTTTATCAAATGTGTTTTTGCAAATATTTTTTCTAATCTGTGCTTTGTCTTCTTTTTCTGTTAAATTTATCTTTTTCAGATAAGATGTTTTAAAGATAGTCTTGCTTTTCAATTAATTTGTTCATGGATTATGTCTTTGGTGTTACAATGAAAATTCCATTACCATGCCCAGTGTAACCTAGATTTTTCTCCTATAATATCTTCTGAGATCTTTACTGTTTTGTATAATACCTTTGGATCTTGAATTCAATTTGAGATAGATTCTTATGAAGGGTATAAGTTCTGTGTCTGCATTCTTTTTTTATTATAAAGATTTATTTACTCATTTGAGAGTTAGAGTTACAGAGAGAGAGAGAGAGAGAGAGAGAGACAGAGAGAGACAGAGACAGAGAAACAGAGAGAGAGAGAAGGAAAGACCAAGATACCGTCCATTCACTTGTTCACTCCCCAAATGGCCTTATCAATTGGGGCTGGACCAGGCCAAAGCCAGGAGTCAGGAACTCCTTCTGTGTCTCCCACATGGGTTCAGGGGCCCAAGGACTTGGGCCATCTTCTGCTGCTTTCCTAGGTATATTAGCAGGGAGCTGGATTGAAAGTGGAGCAGCTGGGTCATGAACCAGTGCCTGTATGGGATGCCAGCACTATAGTCAATAGCTTAACCAGCTGTGCCACAGAGCTACCCTCTCCCATTTTTTTTTTGCATTTGTATCTATAATGGTTTCAGCATCATTTGTGGAAAAGACTAATTTTGTTCTATGACATTGTCTGGGAATCTTTGTCAAAGATCAAATGAGTAAACTCATGTGCTTCCATTTCTGGACTTTCTGTTTTGCTTCATTGAATTATCTGTCTATTATTTCATCAGTACCATAGCAACCTATTATCAGATTTATAGTATGTATTGAAGTCTGGTAATGTCATCCCTCAAATCATTTTAGGTTTCTTCAATGATGAATTGGCTAATCTGAGTTTTTGTATCTGTATAAACTTTAAAATCAAATTTTCAATATCCAAAACATAACTTTCTGGTTTTTGGTGGAAATTGATTGATTCTATTGATCAAAGGGAAGAAAATATCTTGGAAATATTGAATTTTTCCATCCATTTCATTTTGTTGCTCTTGGACATTTTTCATTCAAGCTTTGCAGTCTTCCACATATATATTCTTTATACTTAAGTATTTCATTTTGGAGATGACTCTTACTAAACTTAATAGATAATATTGATAAATAGATAAAATAGATAAAATTTTAATTATATGATCAAAAGAACTTCTAATGGCCTAATTAATGCTTGGCCAAATCACATCTACATGTCTTATTTCTTAGGGAAACATTACCTGACTGCATACATTAGCATAAACATAAACATTCCAATTTGAAATTTCAAAAACAATATATTCTTCTTCAAAGGTTTTCCCATAATTGCAGTTGTATATGTGTGGATAGTGGCTAGGGAATTAGATCCAAGATACAGAGAAAAAATATAACATCCAAATCTGCATAGTAAATAGGAACAGAGAGAAAAAATGGTCTCTTTCCCTCCTTCTCTCTGCCTTAGCCTCTCAGTAACTCTGTTTTTCAAATAACAAACAAATAAATAAATCTTAAAAAAAAGAAATGAATATGGAGAAGTGTTGCAAGCAAAATTATCGTCCTTCATATTAATGAACACTGTTTTACTGATGAAAATCTGAATATGCGAGACTAATTAACAAAAAAAGTTGTTTATAATTGTATAATAAAGGTCCAGAAACCACATTGTTTGGTTTGGTTTGGCTTTTCACAATACTTTTGAACTCTCATCTGGAATATTTTAATGTTTCATGTAAGTGTTAAGACTGTAGCATTTGAAAGATGATAAATCTGTGTTGACTCTCAACTTCTAACCAAAATAAGGTTGCAGGGTATCAGAAAGCAAAAAGGAAACAGGTTATATTATTAAAAGGTGAAATAATACTAATTAAATTAAATATTGCTTCCTTCCAGTGAAGTCAAACCACAGTAAAATTTACTTACTTCTTTAAGTGGTTTTTAAAGTGGTTTTGTATCTTTTATAAGATACAAAAATAGAATGTAAGATGAGTTTGTACATGTCGCTGTGTTCTTATATGTAACATTATACCCATGAGAAACATTTTAATTGCAGTCAGAATTGGAATTTTCATGATTTACATTCTCAATTAGAGCTTGGAAGGTTAAATAAAGACAGGGAAACTTTCTTACTACAGTGGAATAAGAAACAATACAGTTTCCTCCCCTTGACATAGATTCTTTCATGCCCTCATAGGATAATGTCTCTACAGTATTTGTTAATCATCTATCTCTTCAAAGCATTGTACTTTATACTATTTTTCTTCATTTCTGGAAAGTATTTCTAATTTTATTAACATCTTGTGAAGAGACTCATTTGCATGTAATTAGTTTCTTCATAAAATGATTTCTCTTTGTAAAATTATGTGCTAGCACATTACAGAACAATCAAATTATCAGCCTCTCTTCCAAGGATCAATTCTGCACTCAGAAATTATGAGGAGTGGGGTTCTCCATCATTAAAACTGCATACAAATTCTTTGAGGCTGTCAGAGCAACATCGATGGTTGTTATTTAATATGTTTATGACTACCAGGAGTTAATGGCATTTTGTCACAAGATAGAATTTTTCTAAGAAATTAATCTTTCCGTGAGCAGAATATGTGGTTGATGGCCTAAAAAATTCAAACGAACAATCAACTATTTGCTTTGCTTCCTAACATAGTAAATCTACCACTTTTCAAATTTTAATAAAAACACTCTATGTGTTATAATTGAAAGCTTATCGATTTTAAAAAATAGATTTTTATCTCATGAAACATTGAGTTTTACCAAAAAATCATAATATGAAGGGAGCAGTAATTTAGTTATTTTTCTCTTTTGTCTTACATGTTTTTATAGAATGTTCTGTTATTGAAAAACATATTCTTTTTTGAATATAAAGGTAGATGAACTAAATATTTTTATCCACTCAGATAGATAACCTTAAAGTTTCAGAAACAAATATCTTGCCTTTAAATAAATACAAACACAAATCACATACTAAGAGAACATATTTTCTAGATCAGAAGCAGACTATATAGATGTAGTTGTTCTGTCGTTTCAATCTGCTCAGTGTTTCTGACTCTAATGGATTATCTAGCGAGTGTATTAAAATGCAGTTTGGACTCAGTAAGATATATGGGGGACTTGAGATTGTGCATTTTCAACATGCTTTCTGTGGAACAGATGCTACGGGTTTTGGACCCAGTGTTACTTTTAGCAGCAAAAGTTCATACTAAACATTTCTTGCAAGAAAGTGGTTCCAAATGTTTGTAGTGGTTCCTATTCCTAGGTTATTCTTGGAGTCCATCAGACTTGTGTTCTAATCCTTATATACTTATGACATAACCTGTATACAAGAGATAAAGACAGACAGACACATGTAGATTTCCTATCTGCTTGTAAACTCACCAAATATTTGTAACAGCTGAAATGCCTATAACATTGGAGTTGGGCCAGGCTGAAGCCATTAGCTGAGAACTTTATCTGTGTTTCCCATGTGAGTCACAGAAATTGAATTACTTGAGTCATCACATGTAGGTATGATGATATACATGTCAGCCCACACTCTAGCATTTCTACACTAACTTGGAGTATTTTCTCATCTTCTTAAACCTTTCAGTGAATTAAAGCAGCTTAGTAACTGGATATATGGTCCTACACTAAGATCTTACCTGGTCAGAGTGACTGCCAGTGCAGGTGGCTCTTACACTCTCAGCCTATGTCAATTGTATTAAAATACATTATTTGGAATATATTTCCCAGTTAATTTATAACAAGTGATGTTATTCACTATGAGAAAATTAAGATACAATTATAATTCCTAATCTTATTTCAAGTACACATTTATAAAATAAGTTCCCAGGAGTTAAGATGTCTGGTTCCCATACCAGAAACCAAGAGTTCAACCCCTATCTTTTCTGCTCTAGATTCCAGCTTCCTGCTAATGTGCATTCTGGGAGACAATAGATGTGGACTCCAGTAGTCAGATTCCCGCCACCCACGTGAGAGGTCTGTATTGAGTTCCAGCTTCTCAGCTCCCCCCTTTGTCTTAGTCCCGTGTGAGCTGTTATGGGCATTTGGGAAGTGAACAAGTGAGCGGAGGATCTATCTCTTTAAATTTCTTTCACAGATAAAATAAGTGAACAAAAATGTTTAAAATATTTTTCAAAAAGAAAGTAAATTTCTAATAAGGTATACCTTTTCAAATTAAGCCTTGTTACCATAATACAGCATTTCTTGAATGTTTGCTATGTGCCAGACATCAATCATACAGCATTTCACAAATTATATCATTTTGATAACTTTTTTAAAAAATATTTATTTATTTATTTGAAAGTCAGAGTTACACAGAGAGAAGGAGAGGCAGAAAGAGAGAGAGAGGTCTTCTATTTGCTGGTTCACTCCTCAATTGGCCGCAATGGCTGGAGCTGAGCCGATCCGAAGCCAGGAGCCAGGAACTTCTTCCAGGTCTCCCATGTGAGTGCAGGGGCCCAAGGAGTTGATTAATCTTCCACTACTTTCCTAGGTTGAGGCAGACAGCTGCTTGGGAAGTGGAGCAGCTGGGACTAGAACTGACGCCCATATAGGATTCCGGCACTGCAGGCGGTGCTAGCCCCTACAACAATTTAGAAAAGCACATTATTGTCATTACCATTTAATAGATGAAGATATTTAGCTGCAGAAGAGTTAGATAATTTACTTGATGCTATCATCTGAGTAATTTGTTCCCCTCAAAATTCATATGCTGAAAACCTGCTTATCAATGTGGTATATTAGGTAGAGCCTTTGGGAGATGACGAGGTCATGAACAACCTTCATGAATGGGATCAGTGACCTTGTAAAACAGGATCCAAATCTTTGTCCTGCTCATAGTGTGAACACTGAGAGAAGGTGCCATCTAAGAACCAAGAAACAAGAATTTGCCAGACACCAAATAGACACCAACAGGCTTCCCAGCCTCCAGAACCATGAGAAATGTGTTTGTTACATATAAGTCATCCAGATCATGATTCTTTGTTACGGTTGCCTGAATGGGCTAACAAAAACAATGGAACCAAGAAAATAGGTTACTGATGTCACAAATACCTAATAATGTGCAAACAACTCCAGAACAGGATAATGGATCGAAGCTGGAAGAAGTTTGAAGTGTATGCTCTTAAAAGCTTGCATTGCCCTGAATGGACTACTGGAGAATTTTCGTGAGAGCCCAAGGTGAAAAGAGGGAGATGAGGAGAAAGTGTCAATCTTCTTGGAAAATATCTATGTAGTCCTAAAGATAATGTTGATGGAGGAGTAAGCATTTAAGCTTATGGTTAATACACTCTCTCTTTCTCACATCAGAGTAGTTGAGTTCAACTCCTAGCTCTGGCTCCTAACTCCAACTTCCTTTTTTTTTTTTTTAATAAAGATTTATTTATTTTATTTGAAAGTCAGAGTTACACTGAGAGAGG
The DNA here is from genome assembly GCA_949820135.1 of Sylvilagus floridanus. Taxonomy (NCBI): domain Eukaryota; kingdom Metazoa; phylum Chordata; class Mammalia; order Lagomorpha; family Leporidae; genus Sylvilagus; species Sylvilagus floridanus. The sequence goes on along the minus strand of OX463242.1, from coordinate 28,036,435 downwards.
AGAGGCAGAGGGAGAGAGACAGAGGTCCTCCATCTGATGGTTTACTCTGCAATTGGCCGCAATGGCCAGAGCTGTGCTGATCTGAAGCCAGGAGCCAGGAGCTTCCTCTGGGTCTTCCCCGTGGGTGCAGAGGCCCAAGGACTTGGGCAGTGGAGGATGGCCACAAAGTCGAGAGGATTATGTCTTGTGGCTTGGTGTGCCTACCTGTTCTGCCTGTGGAGACTCAGAGCTCCCAGCATGCCTGGGTGAGATCTCATGGAAGCGTCAGGGGACACTGTTGAGTGAGTTGGTACTCTGTGTGGTATGCAGTGTGCAGGCACCATGAGCTTCCTCTAGGCTATGAATCAGCTGGTTCACCATGGCACACAGAAGAGCAGATTGTGAAATATATCAGCTATCTCCAACATTCTCTAACCTTTCTGACTATAGCCAGAGGTACTCCACCACCTCCAACTTGGGTATCTCCCACATGGGTAGCAGAGACCCAACGATTTGTGCCATCACATGCTGCCTCCCAGGGTGCACATTAGTAGGAATGCTGGAATCAGGAGAGAAGCCAGGACTTAAATCCAGTCACTCTCATATGAAATGTGACAATATGGCATCTTTACTACTAGGCTGAACACTCACCACATAATTTCACATTTTCTTTTAAAGGTTTATTCTTTTGTATGAAAGTAAGAGTTACAGAGGAAGGGAGAGACAGAGAGATGTTTCGTCCACTGCTTCACTCCTCATATACCCACAACTGATGGGGCTGGGCCAGGACTGACCAGCAGCCAAGAGCTTCCTCCAGGTCTCCCACACAGGTACAAGGGCCCAAGCACTTGGGCCATTGTCAGTTGCTTTTCCTAGGCCGTTAGCAGAGAGCCGGGACATGATCTGGCCCCCCATGTGTGATAACAGCATCACAGGCTGCAGCTTTACCTGCTACCCAACAATGCCAGCCTCTAATTTCACATTCTTGATGTGGAAGATTCTTGTTAAAAAGACTAAAAATGGGGGCCGACACTGTGGCTTAGTGGGTAAAGCCACCTCCTGCAGTGCTGGCATCTCATAGGTGCACTGGTTCGAGTTCCGGTTGTGCCACTCCCGATCCAGCTCTCTGCTATGGCCTAGGAAAGCAGTAGCAGGTGACCCAAGTCCTTGGGCCCCTGTACCTTTGTAGGAGACCCAAAAGAAGCTCCAGGGGGCTTTGGATTGGCTCAGCTCCAGATATTGTGGCTATCTGGTGAGGAAAACAGGAGATAGAAGGCATCTCTCTCTCTCTCTCTCTCTCTCTCTCTCTAAACAGGAGACTGAAGGCATCTCTCTCTCTCTCTCTCTCTCTCTCTCTCTCTCTGTGCCTCTGCCACTCTGTATCTCTGACTTTCAAGTAAAATAAATAAAAATAAAACAATACTAAAAATGACAAGAAAATTTAAAAATGTCAATTGAGAGATGGAATATAATCACAAAAATTGCTGTTCTTTTAATACAATATCTATTAAAATCAAGTAGCATGTTTATTTTCTGAATAAACTTATTGAATAAACTATTTTTTAAAAAGCAGTCCTTAAGCTTGTATGTAAAAATGCATTACTGAGTGAGAATTACAAAATTAGAATTAAAAAGTTTTTATGTTGTGAACTTATTTGAGAAGACAAGATTATTGTAGAGTTATTCTTTTAATATTGGTTTTTTTTTTCTCAATGTTATGATAAAATTAATTTTAAAGTTTCAGTATCAAGTAATATAATTTTCACATGTATGCTTTCATTGAGAAAGTTATATACTAAGAAAAAAATAATTGTTAATCAGTTTTGCTTTTGGTTTTAGCTTTAAAATTCTCAATTTTTGATTAGTTCAGACATTTCACTAAGTTAAAAACAATTCATAGATGATTGCATTTTGGCAGTTACTGTATTTGAACAAACCACATATTTGATCAAGTAATAAATTCATAATGAGTCAAAGCTGAAGTTTTGTGATTTCAATATGTAGCATATATTAGAATCTCTCAAAAGTCATTTTGCCAATTATAAGATAATTTCTTCTTTAATAAAGAAAAATGCAGTGTCACTTAGGACTGTAAGTTTTTGTTAAAACAATGTTCAGTGATTAGTTTTTTCATTTAAAACTATTACATTATGAGATATTTCATCACTAATATTATAATTTCTTAAACTGAATTGTGAACCAACTGCTAATTTTGAAAAATGAGCAAGAAAGAAGTTTATGTCTTATAAAGAACATCTCGTTTAATGCAAACTCTCCCAGTGAGAAGCCAAAAACACTGCTTCCTCTCCTAATTGCAACTCTCTCTTGGACATTGGGCTTTCCATAAGTGAAGGGGCTACTCTAATCACGGCAGTGAGTGCCTCATCCACTGGAGCGTCCTAGGGAAGTCTCTTTTCAGAGGAAAGAGACTCATTAACACTGTCACCTCTCATTTAACTCACAGGCTTTCCAATTCTCTAAATATCAGTTACAAAACAGAATTTATTTCCTTCAAAGTCACCTTCCTCCTCCCTGAGACAAACTATTTCAGATGACTTTAGATGAGCTTATTAAATTTTTAATTAGTCTTGAAAGTATGTTTCAAATTATTTCAGATTCTTCATGCTATACACTTAAATGTAGTAAATGCATATAGGGAATTAATAAAGAAATTGCAGAAACTAAGATCAGCTTACTCCAATTTTCTACTTCAAGGATTTGAGACATTTTAAGATTGTCGCATCCTTCCACATAGACTCAATATGTTTTCCAGAAAAGTGCACAAAAGTCACCCCTTAAACCTAAAGATTATGGATGGGCATTGGGTCTAGTGGTCAAGATCCTGATTTAGATGTCTGAGTATCATGCCAAAGTTCCTATCTGGCTCTGTCTCCTGACTTTAGCTTCCTGCTATTGTAGACCCTGGAAGGCAGCAGTTAATGACTCAGTGGTTCTTTTCACTCATGTCACTCAAGCAGGAGAAAGACCTAGTTTGAATTCTTTGGTCCCAACTTCAGCTTGGCTCAGTCCCAGTCATTGCAGGCATCTGAACAGTAAACTGTTGATGGAAACACACACACACACACACACACACACACACACACTCTCTCTCTCTCCCCATATATATATATATATATATATATAAATACATATATACTTATTACATATAATATATATTCCTGATTATTAAATAAATAAATAAATAAATTTTAAAACTATTATAGTTATTGTTTAACTATGGTAAACCTAGCCATGGAGAGCTGACTTGCTTTGTAACAATAGCTACAACCATTTACAAAGACTGAGTTCCTACTCGTACTTTCCCTCAGTGCTGGAAATTATCATTTTTTTACCAAATGTATTATGGCAAAAGTAAGGAACAAAATTCACTCTCAGACCTTTTTAGTAAAGAATTGTTAGAGTTAAATTATGATGCCTTGAATTTTCATTTCAATTATAGTAAAAAAATTATTATTACTATAGAAAAAAACTGTCTCCAATAGCTTTCAATGATACAAAGACTTCACTGATTCATTAGAAGCTACTTTAATGTAAGACAACAAATTTCTTGTAGTCTTAGAACCTAAAAAAGAATTTGGAACATATCGATATGTTTAAATAAAATTATATTGATTCATTAAACCCTAACATAATTAATGAATTTTCTCTTCTAACTTAATCACTCTCATTCTTTTACTCTGAATGAAAGATAAATATAATAACAATTAAATCTCTCAACTTCAGTGGATATGTTTTTCACCCATTTGGCATATAATTCAAGATATATCTCATGCCTGGCTAAAGTATTTCAGATAAATATACAGTAATCTTTATCAAAACATTAAGAAAACTCTTAACAAAGGACAAATCTTCCTTCTTAATGTTAAATGTGTATTCAGATTAAATTCAGAAGGAGGGATCATTTTTAACACATGAAATTGACAAAATAAAATATCATAGTTCCTGTGTCAGCTTCAGCTTGAACAAAAGCTTATACATCGTCACTCTTACCATTACAAGAAAGGAACTGCAAAAACTGAAAATCAACACTACATTTAGGACGTGCCTGAGAACTGAGCTTCCAGAGCAAATGTAAAACTCCTATTCTGAAATCTCGAAAGACATGCAAATGCAGAGACACAGTGAAGACCTGCTTGCATGAATCCAAAGCCACTGGAGCCAGGCTTACAGAAAAAAACTAAATGGTCATTTTACAAATGCTATCAATTAAGTATGGATTCCTCATGGTAAGAGTTTCTGGCCTTCAGTCTGAGAGATGACTTCAGACTTTTGTCTTTTTTTTTCTATTTTTCTTAAATTTTTTTCCTAAGAATGGTCCCTCTTTTTTCTGGTGGTTCGAGAATAATGAGCATTCTTGTGAAATATGTTTAGGGTGTTCTCTTTAGCAGCGACCTACTATGCAGGCAGAAAGATTTTACCAAAACCTTTCCTTAGAGCCTGGAGGCTTATAAGAAGAAACCATATTTTAGCTTCCTTTATACTTCTAGGATCATGTAATTCTGAGGAGAGAGAATCCACAAAAAAGGATATATGGATGACATTCCTAGGCTAGAAACATAGGCCCTGAATACAGAAATGTGATTATGAGATTACAGGATTCTCTATCTCCTCCACACCTTATCACCACAGTGGTGGGTCTCAGAATAATAATGAGTTCCAGCTAGAAGATACAAACTCTGTCTATGAGGACTATTTATGGGAGCCCAAAATTAAGAGCAGAGACACATATGATTCTTTAAAAAACAATTTGAATATTTGAATCTATACATAGAGCAAAGAATAAATTCAGCCTAAACTTTTAGTCAAATTAAATGCTGACACTAGAGGCCTATTTAACTAATTCTAATACCTAGTAATACATATTAGTTTTCAACAAAAAAATATAAAATCTGCCAAAAGGCAAGAAAAAAATTGCAGTTAGAAAACATCAAAACTAGACTCATCAAAGCCACGTATTTCAGAATTACACGTCTTTAAAATGATTATTATCAGCATGTTCAAGCCTCTAATGGAAAAAAAAAAAACACTTATAGACAAAATGCAAAAATAGGTGGTAAATGAGGAGAGTGCTGTGCTCAGTGTGTTAAGCCATTGGAGGGAGGAATAGGAAATATTCCAAAGACTCCATAATATTTCTAATAATAAAACATGACAGAACTATTTTATTGATTTTTATTGATTTTGAGTCTAGTCCTCACAACACCTTCTATACCTATTAATTTTCTTTCTCTCTGTCTCTCTCTCTCTCTCTCTCAGATCCAGGCTAATGTTCCCTGTGAACAGCCTGGCTAGCTGCTACAGAGGCAGGGCTCCAGCCTGATCTGTAAACTACTGTTACCAAATTCAGCCAGCTCATCTGCCTGAAGCAGTACATAAATCTTATCCTGCAGCTGACCATAGACACATGATGATGCCAAGTGATATCAGACAAGCATGACACACAGTCACATAACCAATCAACAGAACCCAGACGGGGCAGGCGCTGTGGCATAGCAGGTAAGGCCGCTACCTTTGATGCTGGCATCACATATGGGGGCTGGTTCGAGACCTGGCTGCCCCATTTCTGATCCAGCTCTCTGCTATGGCCTGGGAAAGCAGCAGAGGATGGCCCAAGTCCTTTGGCCCCTGCACTCATGTGGGAGACCTGGAGGAAGCACCTGGCTTCTGACTTCATATAGGCGCATCTCCCGCTGTTGCAGGCATCTGGGGTGTGAACCATCGGATGGAAGACCTCTCTCTCTCTCTCTCTCTCTCTCTCTCTCTGCCTCTCCTCTCTCTGTGTAACTGTGACTTTCAAGTAAAATAAATAAATCTTATTAAAAAAAAAAACAGAACTCAGCCCCAGTTTCCCACCATTAAGATGTCTCACTATGGGGCAGCCATTGTGGCATAGCAGGTAAAGCCAGTGCCTGCAGTGCTGGCATGCCACTTGGGTGTCCATTTGTGCCTTTCCTGCTCCACTTCTGATCCAGCTCCCTGCTAATGGCCTGGGAAAAGCAGTAGAACATGGCTCAAGTGCTTGGGCCTGTACCACCCACATGGGAAACACAGATGAAGCTCTTGGCCCTTGGTTTTGGTCTAGCCCAGCCCAGCTGATGGGGCCATTTGAGGAGTGTGCAGATGGAAGATCTTGCAATCTCTGTAATTCTTACTAAAAATAAATAGGTAAATCTTTTTTAAAGTAACTTTCAAATGCTGAATTTTATTTCCTTCGAGTAAATTCCTAGGAGTGGGATGTCTGGGTCATATGGTAGATCTGATTTTCAGATTTCTGAGTAATCTCCATGCTGTCCAGTTATCTGTACTGCATGTTTAAAGCAGCTAATAGCTAAGCTATTATCACAATAGCTAAGATATGAAATCAACCCAGATGTCTATCACCTGGTGACTAGATAAAGAAAATTATATATATATATATGTATATATATATATAAATGTATATATGTATGTATACACACAAACATATAAATACATGATGGAATACTACTCAGCCATAAATAAAATAAAATCCTGTGTTTTGCCACAAAATGGATGCAATTGGAGACATTTATGCTTAACAAAATAAGCCAGTCCCAAAATGACAAATATATGTTTTCTCTCATTAGTGGAAATAAATATATAGAAGCACAAAAAGTAAATGTATATGAGTGAAATTGAGATTTTGATAGTTGATTATTATTTATAGCTCATGTCTATACTTCTAAGGAAAAATGCTCTCTCTACTCACCACTCGTTGAATTCTTTATTTAGTGGAAGATTAAGCATGTGATCACAAAGTAAGTCAAAAGAATGTCATTACAAAACCTAAAATAAAATAAGAAAGGAAGAAGGAGTGAAGATGGGATGTATCATTATGTTGTTAAAATTGTATATATGAAACACATGAAATCTGTTCCCTTTATATAAATAAATTTAAAAAGATGTAACATTACTCAGTGACTGATATTTTATCCCTTTAATGTTTGTGGTCTTTATTTTAATATCATTAGAAAATTGATACAGAAGCCTTTTAACTTGTCATCTATTAGTAGTGTTTGGATATGTGATCTCTAGAAGGCACATCATATTTCATGGTTATTTACTAGTTCATAAGCAGTGTTTAAGAACTGACTAAAGGTATTCCATATGAATAATATCATCATATTTTTGTCCTTAATCTACTTTATGTTTCCTCGCAATTCTCAGTTTTCTCCTTACAAGAGATTGAGAGAAATTTAAATAAAGGATCATAAAGTCCAGGGACCATCACATTATGCAGACTAATACAAGGTGCCTGGAGCACAGTCAGCCTTAAGAAAGATGTCTTCTCAATTGCGACACATACTACCAGCTCAATTTTATGTTTCTAGTTGATATTCTTTTTTATTTAATTATCATGTTAATTCAAGCGATAGTCATTTGAGAAAACGGAAATACATTGGATATTTGCTTGGATTCTGATGCCCTACAAAATGTAATAAAACTAAAGCAGATTTTTCTTCTGATTAAACACTGTATGAATTAGCAAAGCTACTGCTTTCTCAGCTGATTCATTAATTGACTTCAGTTAGAAGTTTTGCCAGAAGAAGTAATGATGGCACACTTGACCTTGAAGTGATTAATCCACAAAAATATTGGAAAGCAGAGGCAAAGAAGATGATAAGGGAAAAAATTAAAGCTTTTACTTCTTTCTTTTTTCTATTTAATGTCTGCCATTGGGTGAATCAGGCAATGAGGATAGTTCCCTTTTATTCTATTAAACTAGATTCTAGTTCAGAAACAAAGTTTAAGGAAATAAGCAATGTGTATGAGAGATGAGTAAAATAAAATTGGTGCGTGTGTGTGTATGTGTGTGTGTGTGTCTATTTTTGAGAGCTTGTTATGGGAGAAATTACACACAGACACAGCATAAGACAAAAGCTGATAACACTGAAAACTACATTTGACCAAATAAAGTATCCCTTCAAAATATTTCTATATTTAGGTTTTCTTACTAATTATTTTATTACTTGATTACTTCTCTGAAGAAAGGTAGATTATATCACAAAACATGTTCTTAAAGAAAAGTCAAGATTGTTGAATCAATTTATCTTCTAGTTATTAATAATTTATCCTGAGACAAAATATGTACCAGAGTTGTTAATAACATATACAAAAATAAATAAAATAATGTCTTTTCTGCTTTTGGGAATCTAGTCAAGGAGTGGAGATGAACAAATGAAGCATCAATTATAGCAGTTTAGGGCTACATTAGAGCTACATGAAATATATATGAAGCAATAGAAATGCTGAAGTTCTTTTTCAAAAATTTTAGCAATAGTGCCACAGGTCAGAAATACTTAATAAGGATTTCACATTTGGAGAGATATTTACCAGTCAGAAAGTGGGGAAGAACATTCAGAAGAATATTCTTTTTATATGCAAAATATGAAGTTAATGCATAATGGCCTAATCTTAAAATTGCATCCATTAGTTTGAATTACAGTGTGAAGAATAGAAAAGTGCTTATGATTTAAGTAGATGCCTAGTGATGGAACACTTCCTCCCAATCTACCCTTGAGGAATAAGATATTGACACTATCCTATGAGTAAGAGAAGTTAGTACAGGTTTGTGAAAAAAATTTGTAAACATAATCGCATGCTAGAAAATTTATTCTAGTGTGTAATGGTGATATGTGACATTATAAAATATCATTATGATTCTTTAATCATATAACTTGGTTTGAATATTTCATGTTAAGTTATACTGTTTTTCCAGTGTCATAACACATAAAACTTTTATCCAGAGAGATAAGAATCACAAAAATCATATTAAAAGAAATACAATATTATGAGATAATAGTAAATGTGATATAAATATTGTATGAAAAAGAGAAAACTCTACAGTGGGGGGTGGGCATTTGGTACAGTAGTTAAGCGGCATCTTGGAACATATTCCATGTCAGAGTGACTGGTTTTGAACCCCAACTCAGCTTCCAGTTTTAGCTTCTTACAAATTCACATCCTGGGTGGCAAGAGTTGATGGTTCCAGTCGTTGGGTCCCTGGCACCCAATTGGAGTTCAAATTAAATTTCTGACTCCTAGCTTCAGTGTTGCCCAGCTCTGGCTACTGTGGGCAAAAGGGCAGTGAACCAGTGAACGGATGGTCTCTCTTTCTTTTCCTGTCAAATAAGAGAAACAACTAAATTTCTTAAAAAAAAAAAAAAAAAGGAAAGAAATAACAACAAGGTCAATTTTGAAGCCATGTCTTCATTTTGGAGTATGTGATGATGTATCTCCATACTGCTGCTCACAATAGTCACATTTTGGAATCAACCAAGGTGTCTATCCTCAGATGGATAAAGAACGTGTGGTGTATATATACAGAAAGGAATATTATTCAGCTATAAAAATGAAATTCCACCATTGGCAGTTAAATGGGCACAGCTGGAGGACATATCATGTTGACTGAAATAAGCCAGACACAGAAAGAGAACTATCCCATGTTCTCCTTTATATGAGTGAGATAAAATTTAACAGAAAGAAGAAAGAACAAAAGGATGAAAAAGAAAGAAAGAAAGAAAGAAAGAAAGAAAGAAAGAAAGAAAGAAAGAAAGAAAGAGAAAGAAAGTTATCAGTATTATTGCAAATACAGTTTAGTGAATTTTTTATACCTCTGTCAAATCAATGGTTAAGAATTTTTACTACTATAGTTTTAATGATCTGTGATTACTTTAAAATGTACTGTATGAGGTTAAAATAGTCATTTGTTCTTTCAAATATTATTTATGGTTGTTGTCTATATTCCCACTAAACTAGGGTCTTTTTGCTTTTTATTTGTTAAACTTCTCATTTATTAAAGTATTAAACTTTTTTTTACTATAATGTAAATTGAAATATGTTGTCTCAAAAACTACACAAAGACAGAAAGAAGAAGAAAGAAGGGTGGAGGGAAAGAGGAAGTGAATATCATTGTTCTTCGGATTGTATCTATGAACCCTATTGAATCTGCTAAAAACTAATACAGAACTTATTTAAAATGTATTTAAAAAAAAGAAAATAGGGGCCGGCACCGTGGCTTACTTGGTTAATCCTCCGCCTGCAGTGCCAGCATCCCATAGGGAAGCTGGGTTCTAGCCCCAGTTGGGGCTCCGGGTTCTAGTCCCGGTTGCTCCTCTTCCAGTCCAGCTCTCTGTTGTGGCCCAGGAAGGCAGTGGAGGATGGCCCAAGTGCTTGGGACCTGCACCCGCATGGGAGACCAGGAGGAGACACCTGGCTCCTGGCTTAGGATCCGCGTAGGATCGGCGCAGCACCGGCTGTAGCGGCCATTTGGGTAGTACACCAACAGAAGGAAGCCCTTTCTCTCTGTCTCTCTCTCTCTCCAACTGCCCACTCTGCCCGTCATAAATAAATATATATACTGTAACAGCTTTCACTGCTATCAACACACACTTTATGATTCATATAATATGGACAGGGACTCTGGTGTTTTGTTTTCCACTCCTCCTCTCAGTCCTTTCCCTTAAACAATGTCTTCCATTTGACTGAAAAAATGCATTACTGAGTTATTTTATAGACATCATATATGATAATATACCAGATAATACTTGCCTGCTTCATTCAGAAAACCATAGCTCATCCTATAACCAAACAAAAATTAGAGTTACTTTTGACCTGGAATAGTATCTTAAAGCCATAATGTAAAGTTCCTTAGTAGATATGTGTGAAAAGGGTAAAATTTTAGATTCTAATACTATTTGTGCTGTGCTGTATTCCTACAAGCAAGAAAATAACTATTATGAATGGCTATAAAGTATTATAATACCATATAATTCATTCTAATACCAGGTTATGGGACACTTCTAGAAAAATATTGGAAATCTATTTATTCTTCATATTTTAATTCCAATTTTGCTTTACATATTATTTTATGATTCATATAAAAGTTGATAAAATATATTGTAGGAAATTTTGTGTATTTTTTTTCAAAATAGGATGTTCTGAAATAGTGATATGTTTAAATAATGATGTGACATGGACATTTTATCATAAGAATACTCATACCTTGAGATCATGATTAGAAGCTCAACTTCATCTCATCATTAAGAAATACAGTACATCTCTTTGTCTCATTACAATCATCTCTTTGACTAATAACGATGCATTGTCTTATATCAAATTTCTTCTCTCTCCTATTATAATAGAATATGAATATACCTGAATTCTCACCTTTGCTTTATTAAACTTAAAGAAAATTAGTACCACAAATAATGTCTTTGGGATTCTTTTTTATGCTTTTGAAAGCTGAAGCAATGTTTAAGGAAATGTAATAAGAAAAATTAAGAATAATGTAAATTTATAAATATATAAATATATATATATAAATATTGTATCATTGTGTCATTTTTAGGCAATCTCATCAATATTTCATTGTCATATTATTTTTGTCTTTTTAAGTTAAAATAATTCCTAACTAATAACAAAATAATTGTGGTGATATTTATATGTCAAGGTTTTCAATTTAGAGGGAAATTATATCACTAAAGTTTAACAATTTATGTTTTATAAAATTGTCTAATAATTCATAAGGTAATCATAACATAGAAAGTTTTATATTTTATTTAAACATGTATTCTTTAATTTTTTTTCTTTAGCTCTTTTCTTTTTATTTGAAAGGCAGACAGCTAGAGAAAGACAGGGAGAGAGCTTCCATCTGCTGGTTCACTTTCCAAATGTGCTCAGTATCCAGGGCTGCACCAATCTGAAGTCAGGAGCCTGAAACTGCATCCAGATTTCCCAGCTGAGCAGCTGCTGACATGGAATGATGCATTTGAGCCATCCTCTGCTGTCACCAGGGATGTGACAAGACAGTCCAATATGGGATGCAAGCAATCCAAGAGGAGACGACCACTGTGCCAAATGTCCAACTGCTTGTTTATTAAGAAGAGAGAGAGAAACTGATAAAGAATAAAAACCAGTAATATCAATCCTTCTAAATAGCTAAGCATACTCAAAAGTGGATCAGTGACTAATAATGGAATCACTAAACTTTGATATTTTATCCACAATATTTTCCTCTTTAGGAATAATTTAAAATGAATTAATCACTTGCAGGCTTATTCTTGCTCTTAATATATTGGAGAAATGGAGGCTTCTGAATGTATATTTAACATGCAAATGGATACTACAGAGAATCGCCAGAGCTTATGTAGAACACATTGTATTCTGGTGGCACTGACATTGTCACCATAAAATGATTGGGTAAATACTCATTTACATTTGGAACAAATGTACTTTTCAAAGATTACCGAAAAAACTATTCATTCCTGAGATCATAAAAACAACCTTCAGATAGTTATTTGCAGGAAAATTTACATTATATTTGGATTATTTTCAGAGTATTTGTATTTCACTTATATGCATTTATATGTTTAGATACATATATAAACATGTATGTGATATTTACTATTTTACACACATTTTCCAATGGTTTTATCTCAATTTCCAGACCCTTGTTTAAATGAAATATGGTTTGAAAACAGACAAGAATTAATAGGCTCAGGTAAATTAGCGTGTTGCAACAATGCCTCAGGTTTGATTAGTCTTAATGGATTCCTGTTCTAAACATTTATCTACAAAATAAGACACAGGTATCCCTAAGCTTCTAGGGCAGGCACTAACCTGGAGGTAAACACTTTGAAAAATATTGCATTAATTATTTAGGTAAAGCCACTCTTTGAGAACTATTCAATTTAATCAGTCTTAAGACTTAACAGAAATACAGGATAAGGCTGCTTTCACACCTGGGAGGCTTGAATAATTGTCAAATTAGTTTTCATTTCATCATTATGAATTTGTATATATGGTCAGCTGCTTTGGGAATTTCCAGGGAGAAAATAAGTCATTAAAATTAGAGAGGAAAAGATTGTTAATGTTCTTATATTAAAAAAACAGATTAATATATGAATTATTCTATGGACAGACTATAATTGTTACATAGTTGTTGGGAAAAACATGAATACTGCAGTCTGAGAAAATAACTATGTACTGACTTTGACTATGTAAACTGACTATGGAGATTGCATTTTAATTAATTTGGTCTCTTCAATATCAAGCTCAGTTACAACAGATGAGAGCACAGTGGGCTGGATATAGTGCTCTAATTCTCCTTCCTTCACCTGCCTCAGCAGACTAATTGATTACTTGCAATATCAAAATCATTATGAAAGCTCTTTTCCAAAGCTCCCCAAGCAATCATGGGAAATAGCCAGCATATTTCCCAAATCTCTGTTCCCCTCCAGACCTTCCTGTAAATAGCTGAAAAAGATAAGCAGTTTGGGAAGTAAAAATACATAACTTAATAAAAGCAACTCAGAATATGAATATTAAATATTGCATTCCAAGATACTCCAAAAATAGAACCCTTTATTTGTCCATAGCTCGTACACATGGCTAGGAAGATAGCACCACTTCTTGGATTTTCTTCCTGAGGCCTCAGTGTTGAGCAGTGGCATATACACTTTTTTTTTTTTTTTTTTTTTTTTTTTTTTTTTTTTTTACAGGCAGAGTGGACAGTGAGAGAGAGAGACAGAGAGAAAGGTCTTCCTTTTGCCGTTGGTTCACCCTCCAATGGCCGCCGCGGTCGGCGCGCTGCGGCCGGCGCACTGCGCTCGTCCGATGGCAGGAGCCAGGAGCCAGGTGCTTTTCCTGGTCTCCCCATGGGGTGCAGGGCCCAAGCACCTGGGCCATCCTCCACTGCACTCCCGGGCCACAGCAGAGGGCTGGCCTGGAAGAGGGGCAACCGGGACAGAATCCGGTGCCCCGACCGGGACTAGAATCCATGAATGCCTCATTCAAAATATCTCCTCCAAAATACAGTTTGGTGAATAAAGGGTTATAGCTTACTCTTTTAGACCTAGAGTAGACACACGAACAAAGTCAGAATCAGTAATGTCAGATTAAAATTTGGATATCATGTAGATGTGATGCAAACAAATCCACAGAAGCAGATATGGAATTAATGTTAAAATTGTAGAGTCAGCCATTTTAAAAGTTGTTAGTAAACATAGAAGATGCTAAACAGATTGGAATGAAGGGAAGTGTGGATATATTTCAGAAATTGTCTAAACCCTGGTAGACTTTTATGATTAAATTTCTATGGTTGATTATTATATCTATTTGTGAGCTTGGCAAAAGAAAATGGGATGCAACATAAGATTTAGGGGACTAGAGGGAAGTCTGTATCAAGGAGATGAAAAGGATTTGTATTTTCAAAGCATTTGACCATAGGAGCCAGTGGATTTGATTGACTTGATAATTTTTAACCAGCCCTAGCAAGCAATTTTTCCATTTTCATCAGAAGCAGGTGGTATGAATGTGTCAGATGGAAAGCCAGTTGGCATTTAGAAACCATATTTTATCTCTAAGAATTCAATTTCTAACAGCATACAATAAGTAACTCTCTTGACATGTTGTCAGGTGCCCTATTGTGCTTTTCATGTGTCATACTCTCACTCAATATCTTCTGGATACTGATTGAACATTGATGTTTTGTGGCAATCTTCTTGCTGGAAAGTGGCAGGGTGGAAAGTATTTTTATGATGCAGTGGAATTTTATGGGTAAAAGTATAAGCAATGAGTTGCTATAGGCAAACATTGTGATGACCAGACAACATGTGGAGTTGGTAGTTTTCAATTTAATTCTCATCGAGTTATAATACTGGAGACAGTTTCCTGAGGTCCCTATGATATTTTTAAACAGCAATTGGACAGTGAGTGATGGTTAGTGGACTGGCAGCCACAAAGAATGAGCTTTCCTGACAATATTTTTCAATAAATGGGATAGATTTGCAGCAGTGAACCAAAGAGTGATGAGTATATTACTAAAGAAGTCATATCCTGACAGAAATCATGACTGGGGGTCAGATTAATTATAACTTCATTACGATGTAACAAGACACTCAGTAGGTGAGTGTAACAGCTTTTGACTTCTCTATACCTAGGACATATGTATAGCAGGACTTAGACACACTAGTTCATATGAAGAGCTTTCAAAAGACCAAATGGGGGTTGACATTGTAGCACAGTATATTAAGTGACAAAAAGGTCACAACACATCTGTGGGGACTGGGCCAGGCCAAAGCCAGGATCCAGGATTCCATCCAGATCTCCCACACGAGTAGCCATGGCCCAAGCGCTTGGGCCTTCTGCTACTGCTTTCCTGAGTACACTAGCAGGAAGCTTGGTTGTAAGTACAGCAGCTGGTACTTGAATATGTACTTTAGCATGGGATGCCTGCATCTCAAGCAGTGGCTTACCCCACTGCCACAAGGCCGACTCACACTGTATTTTATTTTCATCTATATTCCCAAATCCTGTAGATAAAGAGTTACTTTTTGATTTTGCATTTGTCTGGTTGGACAAAATAATGGAAATGAATTAAATATGAGGGAGAAAGATTTGAATCCTGTAAAACTCAGATAAAGTCAAAATGTTCTCCTTTATAAAGAAAAATATGTCATGCATTTGTTTAACAAAAACAAGAACATATTAAGAGAGAGTGGGGTTTAAAAATGGGGAGCACTAGTATGAAAAGGAATTGCAAATGACAAAAAAGCTGTTAGTCAATTACAGTTGAGTTTCTTACAGAATAGGCAAGTGATACTGATACACCATTAGGCAGTTAGCTAACTAGGTATGCTGATCTGGAATTACCTGCAAGTCACAGAGCCTGCACGTAGTAATTGCACGTTGTAATCTACCCTTCTACTTGTCCATCAAGCTATCCCTTCCCAGGACACAATCCTTCACCTGGGACCAGTGGAGGGGGAGAAGTGCCATGTGAATAGCCACTCCCTTTCCCAACTCACAAAACAGGCCAGACTGTGAAAAGCTGTCTCCTCTTTGACTAGAGGACATGCTGAGATGCCATCTCTCTACTTCTTTTCTCGTTCTGGTAAACTCACCACTTACGCTCACCTGTGTGTGTGTGTATGTGTGTGTATATGTGTGTGTATTCGATTTCTCACCTTTAAATAATTGTTAGCATTTGTGCTCTGTATCTGTACCTATACTAGAATGTTTCTCTAGGCAGAAGGCAATGACCTGGAATAAAAATCAAACCCTCGTTCCCTTACTTTAATACTAGACTAAGGAGGTCCTTTGTATAACGTTATATGAATTTAAAGTTGATTTAAAGTTGTCAGACTTAGGTAGGGATATCATTTTGTCTTAAAGAACAGATAAAATGTACATAATATCAACTACTTCTAATTAATGCTTTTAATAGAAAGTAAAGGAAAATTCTTCCATTATTCTCTACATTTTTAAAAATTTGTTATTTATTTGAGAGGGGGAGCTACAGAGAGAGAGAGAGAGAGAGAGAGAGGGAGAAACAGAGGGAGAAGTCTTCCATCAGCTGGTTCACTCCCAAATGGCTGCAAAGGCCAGATCTGGGCCGATTAGAAGTCAGAAACCAGGAGCTTCTACTGGGTTCTCCTACCTGGGTGCAGGGGCCTGAGCACTTGGCCCATTTTCCACTGTTTTCCCAGGCCATTAGCAGAGAGCTAGATCACAAGTGGAGCAGCCAGGACTTGCACCAGTGCCCATATGGGATGCCAGTGCCTCAGGTAGAAACTTAATCTACTATGCCACAAAATTCTAGAGTCTGCTTTATGATGCTGCTTTTAAAAATATTTAAGTGGAGCAGATTGAGAAAGTACAATTACAATCTAGGAAAAAGTGTATTCTTTTCAGCCATAGAGAATAGATAAGAGAAGAGGTCTTTGTGACATGGGAAATGAAGCCTCTGTGGGTGTGAAAAGTAAAGCTTAAGGCAAGGTATGAAGAAAATATAAATTATTTATAGAACACATATGAGACTTGTGGCAGTAATAAATCCTAACACATGGCCTGACACTTCACTTGGAAGCAAGCTTAACCATATCAGGGTACTTCAAAAAATTCATGGAAAATGAAATTCAAAGTTAAGTTTGTATTAGTGCTAACAGTTTTTGAAATCCATACATAGATTTTTTTCATAATGTACATTTTCTAAAGATTTTCTAAAGATCTCTCATATAGCTAAGAACAGGTTATCCTTCCTGCAAAATCTCCATTCATGCTTCACACATGGTATAAATCAACTGAATACAATAGAATAAAGCAGCTTCTTTGTGTAAGACATTCTGACCCCATTAGATTGTGTTGTAAAAAAGTAGCTAAAGAGATACTTGCAGGCTTTTCATTTAACTCTTTGAGGTGATATTACAATTTTCAGAGTAAGGAATAATACAATGAACATCACCAATGCCTTTATAAATTTTACATTTGCAATTCACACTTGGTAAATGAAGAGTCTTGTTGAGCGCATCACAGAACAATACCTATCAGAATTTTTATCAGCATAATATTTTTGAGTCAGTGTTCCCCTAAACAAAGAAAATTCACACTGGTTGAATTAAGACTTGGGTATCCAACAACCCTGGCTGCTCGGCATTCCTCTCATTCCCTTCTGCAACTCATTAACCACTCTGTGGAGCCTGGAGTTGAGTGGGACTTGGTTTGGAAACCACTCATCTAGAGGATTCAAGATGATAGAATCTAATGGATTATGATGATAATGGTTCTGTGGAAATGGACAGCTTGAAGAACAGTATTATCAGCTACTCATTTAAATTACAAAGAGAACACAGTATAGTGCAACATGTCTTTTAGCTTATAATCAGCCTGCACATTGTCAGAAACATGTGCTAACTTATAAATGATGTTGTGTGCTTTAAAAAATCTACCATCTGATTTAAAAGGGAAAATCTGCAGTTTGGCCTTAGAATACAGTAATGCAACAGTGAGCTGAATATAAGTACTCTCTATTTATGTATTGCCTATACAGACTTGAATCGACAATTTCTTCATTTTCTACTTCTATACAGACCTTACGCCTCACTGAGTTGCTGTTATGTGACTATCTGTATTGGTTTGTAACCTGTGTAAAAGAAACAGAAAGTATATTCAAGTAAAAAAATATTTGTTTCCTAATTCCTTTGCAATTGTATCTTAGACAAGTTACCCATCTTGGAGCCCTGATCTAAATGATTATGACAGAAAAAAATACATTTCACTTTTATATTTAGAAGGTAAAAATGGAGATACCCACTTTATAACAAACCAGAAATTACTTGCTAAACATGCATATTTACTATAATTACTGTAAATTTAGCACTGAAACTCAAATTAAACTTTTTATGATACACACTAATTTACCATCTCTCCATTCCTTACCCCAAGTGATAACACCTTTAAAAGTGTTACAAATTTAACATAATTCACAAGGAAAAACATATGTTGTTCGTCCCAGTTTGAGTGCATGCAACTGGAGTCTCATGTACTCCCATTAATATTGGTAGTCTCATGGAGTTACTGACTATGGGACATTTGCTTTGTGCCCAGAAACATGTTCTTGATTTGAGGTTGTGCTAATCTTGTAACCTTGACCAAAGAACTTTAAAATTGAAAATCAGATAACTTATGAGATGGAATTAAGTACTTTAAGTACTCAACAGCCAATTAACTCAGTGACCTTCTACGCGTGACATGGGAAAATTTTGTAAAAGAATTCAGGGAGTAGAGAATATTGGGCTAGCACCCTTTAGGATTAAAGAAAATTCTAATGACGAGCATAATGAAGAGAATTTCATTAGCTGATAACTCACTCATTTGATATATACCAACTAATTGACTGGAATAATTGCTCAGGTCTGATTTTCCTCTTTTAACTTCACTCTCTTCCTTTACATGACTTTTAAAAACACAGTCATTGTTAAGATCTCCTAAACTCTAGTTTACATTTTTGTATGGATTTAAAGTAGTATATAGAAAGCAGTATGCAAAAAGTGCAGCCTGTAGACCGTTTATAATATGTTAAACTGCTTTAGTTTTAAAATTAACAACTATCACATGTTTATACACATGCTTAATACATTCGAAAATAGCAAATAAGCATCCATTATGTGGCAGGTATTGTTATATAAATTAGCACACAGAAATCAAAACACACAAGAAATATTGCAGTCATGAAGAATATATTGAGGTAAGGATGAGAGCAAATAATTAAGCAAGAACATGTAGTCTTTTAGATCATATGTATCATGGTGAGCAAATAAGTTGAGCGGAAGGGAGAATGGGGTTATCAATGAATTAGAGAGAGGATTAAATTCAAATAGAGTATTAGTCATTGTGAATAAGGTGACAAAAAGCAATGAATTGAATGGAAATCTGATCATGGAATAATTTGTCTGTATATCTGTTAGGGAAAATAATAAAGACAGAAAAATTCTGTGATAATAAAATTACAAAAACAACAGAACAGATTGAATGGTTGAAGAATGAAGGAAAGGGGATTTAATAAAAGAATATTGGATGGTGCTGTGGCTCACTTGGATAATCCTCTGCCTGCAGCACTGGCATCCCATATGGGCGCTGGATTCTCGTCCCGGCTGCTCCTCTTCCAGTCCAGCTCTCTTCTGTAGCCCAGGAAGGCAGTGGAGGATGGCCCAAGTGTTTGGGCCTTGCACCCGCATGGGAGACCAGGAGGAAGTACCTGGCTCCTGGCTTCAGATTGGCCATTTGGGGAGTGAACCAACGGAAGGAAGACCTTTCTCTCTGTCTCTCTTTCTTTCACTGTCTGTAGCTCTACCTGTCAAATAACTTAAAAAAAATAAGAGAAGAATATCAATACATAAAAAGGATGGACATCACATAGGACATTTTAGACAATATAGGAACTTTGGCTTTGATTGTGAGACAGAAAGGAAACCATTAGCAGTGAAAAGAAGAAAAACCAAAACTTATGATCTTACATTTTAAAAGGCTTACTCCAACTATCATGTTGTGTATATGTATGAATTGTGAGTTTGGAAACAGAGATACTGTTTCACAACTTGCATAAGGTTGAATGGTGGGAGGATGGCCATGGTACATGTGGAGAATAACCATTAAATGCTAGGGAAGTTTGTAATAGAGCCAATTGGAGTGACTATTAAAAGTATGTATTGAAAAAACAGAGCAGCCTAGTGAGGCTACACGTTTTGCACAACTATATTAGGAAATTGAAATTACAAATTGCTGATCAAAGAATCTGATTCTTTTAAATTATTTCCAACGTTTCTTTTGCAGCTACATCTGATTTATGACATTTATACTGCCAATCTCAAAGAATAAGTTATTTCTTACCTGAAGTTCAACTAAGAAATCTGATGAGTAAAAAAAAAGAATACACCATATTGCTTGTTAGCTTTAATAGATTTATGATTCACTTATCTTTTTAAATTTTGTTCAAAGGCAGAGAGAGAGAGAGAGAGAGAGAGAGAGAGAGAGAGAGAGAGAGAATCTCAAACTTGTTTCACTTTCCAAATGTCTGAAACCTCTAGGACTATACTGGGGTAAAAGCCTGTATCCAAGAATGAAATATCAATTTCCCACACCGTGTCAGGGACACAATCACTTGAGCCTTCACCTTCTACCTCTCAGAGTCTGAATCATCAGGAAGCTGGAGTCAGGAGCTGGAGACAGGAATAATTCAAATGCTTTGATGTGGGAAGTAGGCCTGCTCCCCCTGACTCATCCATTCTGATAAATTATCTCTGGGTTCTCTATTGTGTTACAGCAGGTTCAGCCACCACTTGAAATACTGGCATCCCATATCAGAGTGCTGGCTATAGTCCCAGATGCTCTGCTTCTGGTCTTGTACCTTGTTAATGGTCCTGGGAAAGCAGTGGAGGATAATTCAAGTGCTTGAACTGCCATCAGCGAGACTGGGATGGAGTTCTAGGCTTCTGACTCCAGCCTGGCCCAGTCCTGGCCATTTCAGTCATTTAGGGATTAAAACAGCAGATGGAAACTCTCTCTCTCTCTCTCTTTCTCTCAATAATAATAGTCAAAGCAGAGACAGTGCTGTGGTGCTGATTCAAGCCCTGGCTGTTCCAGTTCCTATGCAGCTCTCTTCTGTGGCCTGGGAAAGCAGCAGAAGATGGCCCAAGTGCTTGAACCTCTGCACCCATGTAGAAGACCCAGAAGCAGCTCTTGGCTTCAGATCAGCCCAGCTCTGTCTGTTGCAGCCATCTGGGGAGTGAACCAGAGAATGGAAGATCTCTCTCTCTCTCTTCTCTCTCCCCCCATCCCTCTTTTTCTTTCTGCCACTGCCTTTCTATAATTCTGCCTTTCAAATAAATAAATCTTTAAAAAATAATACTCAAGCATCTTACCTCAAGATATCTATATTTGCATGTCTAATGGTATGCTAACTACAGCTGCTGTTTTCCATGCTGTACTAATGAAAGTTTATCTCTTGCTCACACAACAACCTAATGGAGGAGTTTCTGACTAGAATAGATGGCTTTAGCATATATAATTAGAAGTTGATTGACATATGGAGCTGAGATTGTAAAATATCAAAAGTGACAACCCAACCATATGAGTACTTGGTACCTGGTAATGCCTTTTTTAGATGAGAGAGCATAATAGTTGCATCATTTTTTCAAGGAGTAAACATGAGTTAGGCATGTTCATGTTGTCTATGAATTGCCAACAAGATGTTTCAGATGAGTTATATGATGGCAATTGTATGCATAACCAAAAATAAAAATCTGGGTTTGAATGTGTAATATCATATAGCTACATTCTCATGATCTAGCATTATGCTTTTAGGCAAAGAAGAAAAAGATTTAGGTTTACTCAAAGTTGTTATTTTCTGAGGAGCAATGGGAAAGACGGAAGATCAATAGGATCCATGACATTTCTTGTAGGCATAAATGCAAGATTACCTTCAGCATTTTTACACATGTGGTTGCTGAGATGAGCTGAGTTATATGATAAAGATTAAGGCATTTCTCATATGTGTTTAAGGCTTTAATCATTCAGACATCGAGTTAAAAGTAAATTAACCAAAGTAGGTCTTGTCTAATCTACAGATTCCTATAAAAGGGCTTAGATATTCCCTGAACACAGACAAGGTTTCCGGCTTTGGAGAAACAAGTACTATGAGATCTACAGGTACAAACAGATGAATTCTGCCAATAACCAAACATTCTAGCAAGAGCACCTGATCTTCAGACAAGAGCACAGAACTGGCTAACACTGATTGTAGCCTCTGACTGACTTTCTGAGCAGAGGATCCAGTTAAACTACAATAGATCTTCCTACCTGTGGACATGATGAGGTAGGAAACATGTTTTTTTTTTTTTTTCTCATGTTGAAGTATCTAGTAATTTGTTATACAATAATGCAAGATGAAAGGCATAGGTGCTTTAAATTGTTTGGCCATCTGAATAAAGGGGAGGCAGAAACAAGTTGACCATATGAAATTGAAATGGTTAACATACTGCTGGTTCTGGTAAAAATGGTGATATTTTATATGATAACTGTCTATAGTTAACATTGAAAGTGCATGAGTAGTTAGAGAATATTGAAAGTAAAATTCATTAAATATGAAGAACTAAGAAAAGGAAAGTCCTGTGTTGTTGGGAAAGTCATGCTTATGTATGTTCAAAGAATCTAAGTAGTGGCAAGGAGTTCTGGGAAAGAAAAATTAGATGGAACTGTAAAAGCTTTTCAAAGCACTATGCACAAGCAAGGAGGAGGGAGTCTGACAATAGTCATGAGAAAGAGGAGACTCAAAGGAGCAAGAGTTTTTCTATGAAAGTAATCAAACACTGCTCTGGAAACTTTCTTGGGAAAAAAGAAAATGACTCGTCTCATATCCTGAGGCTGAGTTCCTTGCGATTTAAGAAAGTAGCATTTCTCCCATGGATGTAGATTTGTATTCTTTGCCTCCAAAAGACAGTCAGATTTCAAAACAGGCAAGAGGGCAGATGGGTGGAACGCATGGGGATTTTCCAGATTGTGAAGTAGAGTATGAAAGAACCTAGTGATATGTTTAGAAGGAAAGACAGAAGACAGGGGGATGTTACTCTCAAAGTTGATAAATAATGGGAGAAGCTTCCTTGTGGGCAGTAAAAAAAGAAAGCAGGATGGTAAGGACCGATGAATGTACATCTGAATTGTGGCAGAAATATAAGCAATGCATCCTTTTGGGCTCACCTGTGTGAAAAGACTCAGTAATGAAATATCAATGAATAAATCTGCTGTGGTATTTATATTCTATAAAATTAAAATGATTTTTAAAAAGATTTATTTATTTATCTGAAACCAGGAGCTTCATCCTGGTTTGCCACTTGGGTGCAGAAGCCCAAGCATTTGAACCATCCTTCAGTGTTTTACCAGGTGCATTAGCTGGGAGCTGGATCTGAAGAGGAATAACCAGGACTTGAACTGACACCCATATGGTGACTTTGCTCCAGATGGTGGCTTAACCTACTGTGCCACAGTACAGTAACCAGAGTGCAAACATTTTATCCCATTCTATAGATTGTCTCTACACACTGTTGATTATTTATTTTGTTTTACAGAAGCTGTTTGGTTTGAGAAATCCATTTTGCCCATTTCTGCTTTGTTTCCTATGTTTTGGGATCTGAACCTAGAAACCTCTACCAATTCCAAAGTTGTGAAGTGTTTCTCTTCATTCCATTAGTTTCAAAGTTTGAGGTTTTATATTTAGGTCTTTAACCTATTTTGAGTTGATTTTTGTACATAGCAAGAGATACGGGGCTAATTTCAAGATTCTGAATGTTTATATTCAAAAATATGTACTGAAAATACTGTCCTTTTGAAATATGGATACTCTTAAGTATACAAAAATTCATTTGCAATTTTAAGAATCATTAGTTTGTGCTTGAAATGAGAGGTCAATTCACCCTAAATTGATGTCTTAACTAATCATTTCAATATGAAAAAGTAGCAAGCAGTTCTGTACAGTTTTTGGCTATGGTGTTTCTGAAATAATATTAGCATAGATTATTAAAGAAAATTTCAATTCATTTTGACTGTTGTTATTAGGTATATTTTTCGTTTGTGTTGACCAGATGGATTATAATCCTCATTAAAGTATTGAACAAAAAAATAAGAATATGAGTTGATAATGTTTTTTTATGATGCCCAACATCCGCATTTCTAATTTGTCTTAATTATGTACATATACAATTTGGTCAGTGTTTTGCATTTCAAAAATCTATTCCAAATTCAAATGTATCTGATAGTTCATAAGAGCAATTATATATTTAAATGAGACAATCACTGCTTAATTGGCATATTTCAATTTCCGCTGAGATGTGCCAATTAACTGGGATCCACAGTAGACCATAATATCTCCAACAGGGAATTTATGGACTATCGACTAAACACAGTGGTTTTAAAGTAATGTGTTCTAAAGTTCGTTTCCTAAAATGACTTTCACCAAGGGGGGTTGTGTTCAAATGCATATATTGTGCTTAAACTAAAACATGTATCATCTCTAGAGGTATTTTATTCGCCTCTAGACTTCATGTCCTTTTGTTTTATTCAAGCAAATGTAATGATGCTAGGGTGATGAGGGGGTACTCAATCATCACACTGTTTATGTATTAAGAGCACTGTACTAACTTCTGAAGGTGCCTGAGGAACAATGCACATGTTGTTGTCAGATTATTTAAACGTACAAACTATTGATGATTCAATCTATCGATCATCTATCTTTCTTGCTATAATTTGCTACCTATATAACTGTTTATGATAAACTATTACATACTGGTATCTAATATGTAATGTGTTAGTGGGTACCATATTAGTGATACTAGATTTCATATATGGTTGTTCTGTTCTTTTTTCTTTTTATCATTTATTTTGAGCTGCCCATTTAAACCTGTATATAATATCAAATTTATAGGAAAAAGTTACAGACACTTAGAATTCCATATAAAAATAAAGTATTATTGAATTGTCTTTTGCCTGGGTGTTATAACCTGTATTTCATTGAGGATAATGGATCCACAAGACATACTAAATGTTGGTTTTCACTGTAATTTTTTGGAACATCTTAATCTTTATTTTTGTTTTCCTTGTTTCAAGTTTTTTCTTTTTAGTTTATACTATTAGCTTTTGTTTCACTCCATAAAATAACTTTAGCAACATCTTTTCATTCAAATAGATATTTGCTTTAGAAAACCTTGATAAGTTGGTTAAATTTTGAATTAATAAAAATGTATTATTTGGCTGGGAAACACACACCAATATTTGAGGCAATTGTCACTGTTCATTTTTTAATTTTAACATACTATAATTTTTACTAAAATGTGATGGCAACTGGTAATTTTTATTAATAATAAGTCTTAATGTATAGAAACTATCAAATGTCAATATTTAATCTTATCTTTCTAACCTTAAATTTTATACTATAACAATGCCATATTGTTAAATTCTGTTTGATATAACACATTTTGTCTAGCACCATGAACTCATTTTGACAGATTTTAATGTGGATTTCTGAGATCCAATCCCAGAAAGGTTTAAGCTGTACTCTTGTAGTAGGTCCAAACAGTTAGAATAAGAACAATATTTTGGCCTCAATTATCTATGAATCTTGTCCTGTGAAATTGATCTATTCATAGGTAACCATAAAACAATTCTGAAGGTCAGGACAGTCGCCTAGTAGGTTAAGACTCCTCCTGGGGAGTCAGCATTCCATAAGGGTGCAAATTTGTGTACTGGTTGCTGCACTTCGATAAAGCTCTCTGCTATGGCCTGGGAAAGCAGCAAAGGAAAGCCCAGCTGCTCAGGTCCCTGTACCCATGTGGGAGACCTGTAAGAAACTCCTGGCTTTGGATCTGCCCAGTGCTGGCCATTGCATCCATTTGAGGAGTGAAGCAGCAGATTGAAGACCTCTCTCTGTCTCTGTCTCTGTCTCTCTCTCTCTCTCTGTAACTCTGCCTCTCAAATAAGTAAGTCTTATAGAAACCAAATAATTCTGAAAGTAAATCACTAATCACGTGTTTATGAATGCAGTGTAACATACAGTTCAATTAGGCTTTAGACTAAAACCCATCATTCTGTGAAAACTGGATCTTCTTTACTTTCAGAATAGGAAAATACCAGTTTCCTTAAATACATACCTCATCAGTAGTTTTCACCTTAACCTCTCTGTCTAGACTCTTCCTCTGCATATTCATAGGAAGCTACATAAACAGACACAAGATGTCTGTAAGAACATTTCCAAACACAGACCATTGGCCTGGAAAGCTGTCAGCACAAGTAAACTCAGGAAATGAAATCAATTACAAATCTGTACTTAAAATTATAACTTGAGACTATAATTACAAAATCTAAACTTAAAATTATAAAATATCAACGTAAGATTTGAATAAAATGGGTATTCTAGCAAATTTTATGAATAGACATACTCATACTTTAGCTTATATCCAAGTCTGATCTTACCCACTCCACTTCTAGAAAATCCTCAAAACTTCTATTTCAATATTTCAGTTACATCAATGTATTTTAAATGTTTTATGATTTTGTTTGCATTCTATATGCCTGGATCTACATATTTAATTTTTTTGATGTGTAAATACAAGTCCTAGGTCAAATTCTCCTTATTCCAGGGTGTTCTTTTTATAGGTTTTTCCTCCTAAGTTATGCTTCCCCAGGAGACAAGTCTTGCAATTTTTCTATTAGTAAGTGGAAGTATTAATAATTTCTCTCTCCTTTACCTCCTCTCTTTTCATCATTTTTTATTTTAACCCAATCTCTATATCTCTATCTTTACTTCTGCCTCTTCCATATGCATATCCACATCCATACCCATATCAGTTGTCTCTACTTATATTAGAAAAGGAATTAAGAGACCTGAGCTCTGGTACCCAGATCTCATATTCTGACTCAATTTATTCTCTCTTCCTTTGTCTGTTCATGATTGAATGCATTGAATGCATATAACCTACAGACTTGATTTCATTCTTATTTCTGTCTGTTTCTCAGGCTGTCTTAGTCTCCCTTAATGCCTTTTATTGCTTGGAAATAATTATTTACCTTGATAATACCTTTTCTAATATTTATTATAAATTTACCAAGTTGCAAATATGTTTATATATATAAATGTTATGTATAACAAATGTATATGTATATAAATGTTATATATACACATAGCATTTATGTATACAAATGTTATATATACATAAAAATATAAATTGTTTATGTATATGTATATATATGCACTAAATTTTTCACATAACTAGATAGTTATTAGATTTATTAATAGCATGTATGCTTAAGGTTGTATAATAAATATATAATTTAAATCTTGATATTTTCGACATTATATGTAAACTCATATATAGTATATTCAGATAAAAATATATATATATATAAATGTGTATATATGCATATACACACTTAAATTCTGCAAATGATATCTTTGCAGACTACCATCTTTTCTTATATATACATTCTCCTAAAGTAAGCTCTGATAATTTTCCTAAAGTTGGAATAAACTTCCTGAAATTTCTAGATCATAGTTATTGGAAATTTGACTTTCCTTTACACTTTTCAGTCGCATTGGCTTTATCTGACTCAAACAATTGCTCTAATGCTATCAAAATAGAGGAAATTATACAAAAGGTGATATTACTGTGTGTGTGTATGTGTGTTTATGCCAAGACCCCTCATCCTGTTTTTGGTAACAGATGCAATACACATAACTATGTTGTTGAGCTTCTGAGCCAATCATAGTGTTTTATTTTTATCACTATGATAACACAAGAAAATTTTTGAAGATGACATTAATTGGATAAATTCCTTTCTTCATTAAAACAGTTATTGAGTTCCTATTATGCAGCGGATGCTATGCTAAACATTGATTAAGATAGTAAAATGAATACAATGGTTTCTTTCTTGGGACTTAGAGTCTAAAGTGGGGAAGGTATAAGTAAATGAAGACTGAAAGCACATAGTAGGGAGGTTTCTTCAAATAATGGAGGAATGGCAAGGTTTTCATACCAAAAACTTATAAGATAAAGAGAATAATGCCCCACCAAAGGTATCTATTTCCTCCATGCTATTACCTATAAAGATGGCACCTTCCATGAAAAAGGGACTTAATTGTTTTCATGGTCCTGGGTCATTCCAGCATGCTCAACAGAATGATAAGATGCCAGGAAAGAGGATGTAGAAAGATCAGATTCACAGAAGGCAATGTGATGATGGAAGCAGAGACCCAGAAGTAGAGAGAATTTAAGATGCTGCACTGCGGGGTCTGAGGGTGGAGAAGGTGCCCACAAGCTCAGACATCCAGGTGGCCTCAAAGCTGGAAAAGGAACAAAACGGATTTCCCCTAGAATCCCTAGAAGGAACCAGACTTGGCAACATCTTGCCATTAATCCAGTGTGACTGACTTGAAATTCTGCCTGATAGAACTCTAAGATAATAAATTTGTGTTCTTTTATAACAGTAAGTTTGTTACAAATTGGGAGTATTGTAGCAATGGAGAACTAGCATTTTTAGCTAAGATCTAAGCAACAAATCATAATTAATTTCTCAAAGAGAAAAGTAGATTTGCAGACACAGAATATCCTTTGGTAAGAGATGGTGCAAATTTAACAGGATAAGTAAAGTCACTTGATTTGTAGGAGAAAGAGAAAGTAAATATTGTCAAAAAATTGGAAAAGGAGAGGGTGGCTATAAGGCAGAGGGTTCTGTAGCCACATTTATGGTTTTGAAAGGCCATGGGTGTAAATTAATAGCAGACTATGTGAGTGGGACATGACTGGAATTACAATTTCAAAATATTTTTCTGACTTTATTTGTTTAAAGATGTGTTTATTTTTATGAAAGTCACAATTACAGAGAAAGAAGGAGATTCAGGGAGAGAGAGCCTCCATCCTCTGGTTCAATCCTAACTGTCTGCAAAGGCAAAGACTGCACCAGCCCAAAGCCGGGAGCCAGGGGCTTCACTGAGTCTCTCACATGAGTGGAAGGGCCCAGGCACTTGTGCCCTCTTTGGCTGTTTTACCAGGACATTAGCAAGGAGCTGGATCAGAAGAGGTACAACCAGGGCAAGAACCAGCATCCACAGGCAATGGCTTTAAATGTTGACACAATGTCATCCTCTATAACTTTATTGTAAATATGATTTGTCTGCATATTGGGAGTTGAAGGAGTTGGATTTAGGGAATTATTTCAAATGTGGAGAATTCTTTAGATGTGTTGGAGAAAGAGAAGGAAATGCTTCAAGTTAACCATTTAAGAATTACTGTAGAGATTCAGGGAAGAGATGAAAGGAACTGGCTTCTGTGGAAATGTAGTAACTACACAGATTTTAATATGTCTAGGAAATGTTTGGAAGACAGAATTCACAAGGCATATAAGGGCTGTGGATGTGTATACTATATTGTCTGGGGAAACTGTATGATACATGTCAAAAGTAGGAAAAGCTCTTAAAAGGACAGTATGGGTGTGGTAAAATGTAGCTGGCAGTTGGTGAGAATTCAGTATCACCAGAGAAACAAGTGAATACTTGTCTCTCTCTGTGTGTGTGTGTGTGTGTGTGTGTGTGTGTGTGTGTGTGTGAGTGGGGGGGGGAAGAGAGAGAAAGAAAGAGATAAGTGAACTAAATGGACACAGCAATAGACAAAGGACATTTTAGATCCTGATTGAATCAATTTTTAATTTGGCGCTTCCCGTATTTTGCTTACAGGAACTACATTTTTTCTCCTTACTTTTATTTTTCATTTAAGTATTCTATAAGGATCTCTTGACAAATGCTAATAAAATATAGATGAAATAAAATTTCCAAATATAAACAAATTTGTGGTGAACAAAATAAATAGAAATCTCTTCTATTGCTGTTGGAACCTGTGCTTAAATTATTTGTTAACTCCAATATTATAATTTTAATAATATTATAAACAGAAAGCTTTGAATCATTTTAAAACATAATTAAAAAAAAAACTTTTTGGGGCTGGCGCTGTGGCATAGTAGTAAAGCTGCCACCTGCAATGCTAGCGTACTGTATGTGCACCAGTTCGATTCCTGGCTGCTCCTCTTCAAATCCAGATCTGTGCTGTGGCCTGGGAAAACAGTAGAAGATGGCCCAAGTCCTTGGGCCCCTGAACCCGCATAGGAAGACCCAGAGGAAGCTCCTGGCTCTTGCCTTGGGTTGGATCAGCCCAGATCTGGCCGTTGTAGCCATGTGGGGAATAAATCAGTGGATAAGAGATTTCTCTCTCTCTCTCTCTCTCTCTCTCTCTCTCTTTCTCTCTGCCTCTGTGTAACTTTGCCTTTCAAATAAATAAAACTTTAAAAAAAAACTTTTAATATTTTTAATTCACATAATACAGCATAAATGTATATTTATACCAGCAGAGATTCATTAAGCAGCTGCATTTATCTAATAGTTCATCTTAAGACATATTGCAATTTTTACAAGCCATTATAAATTATTTATATTGCCAGAGATATTTTGATATTACCAACATTGCTATGAAGAGCACCTTACTAACTGCATTTGTGCTTAAGTTTGTGTAAGTATAAATTCTGTACCAAGATTCATGAAAATTTATGTTTTGGCTTGATCTTGAATTTTACACTGAAAAACAGTAATCACCTCTTTTCACCTTCTATTCTTTTTTCAACTGCTTTGTTTAAAAGCTTTTATGGAGTTTTAGTTAATTGCCCTTTTTCTGATTATAATACCCAAATGACTCTTAAAAGTTATATCTTCACCTGAAGCTCATGTCAACACTGAAGAAACATTGAAACGGTGTTAGACTCTAGAGTGCCATTTAAATGTCACTATTTTTTAAGCATTAATTTAAAAGTATTAAGTGTTTTCCTGTAATTTCTTAGTTTTGCTTTTGTCCTAGGTGTATATCTAAAGTAAACTTCTAATGCAATAATTTCAATAACAGATCATTACTAATTCTCTACCTTGGGATAGAAAAATATACCAATAAATTCATGTATAATTTTCTCTATATCCTAAAATACTTGATAATATTTCATGTGTACAGTATATTTTGGAGTGATTAAAATTACGTTTGGAAAATTTTAATATTAGAAATACTTTTTATTCCTAGTCCTGGCAAAATATCATTCTAACATTCATATACAATCTTTAATAAGATATAATATTTATTATTAGTATTATATGTAGTGACCTATATTAATATTATATATGAATTTATGGATCCAAGCTGTATACTAAATGCAGTAATTCCAGCATAGTTACCTGTACACATGGCCACTCAGTATAAAGATTGTACTCCGCAGTTTTTTTTCAGAATGTGATCATCAATTTCTGTTCTGACCAAAAGCCTGCCGGTGGAAATTGTGAGTGCAAACTCTAGAAAGACTATTTAAATCAGAAGCCATGCCTTTCTTCTTTGGTCTCCCTGTCAACATCTACAGGGATTTAAGTAACTAAAACTGGAGGATACATTATTTTATTTGCTTCATTCATTTATTTATTTTTTAAGGAATACAAACTTCATAGGTACAACTTTTTTTTTATTTGGAAAACAATAAATAAACACATCTTTCATTCACACTTTACAAAAAAAATAAATAAAAAACAAACAAAAACCCCATAAAAAGTTATGCACTGGTTCTACATCACTAATATCAAGGTTTTCAATGTACTGATTATAAACTGGATGTGTCTGATATCAGCATAACTTAAAAAGCAAAAATTTAAAAACGATCACAACAAAATTTAAAAAAAAAAAGCCCTCAAAGGAAAAATCAGGCCCAAGACAAAAGATTCAAGATCAAAACCTTCTGAAGAATTTTTTCAAAGAAAAAAAAAGAATCATTTATTTAAACAACATGTAATTTTATTTTCTCTTAAAAACAAAATAAGCACATTTGAGTGCTAAACATTTTTTCATAAAATTTTAAGTCATTATCCAAAATGCATAGGTACAACTTTTAGAAACATAGTTATTCTTCCCACCATACCTGCTCTCCCACCCACAGTCCCACCTCACCTCCTCCTCCCTCTCCTCTTCAAAGTCCCATTCTTCATTAAAATTTATTTTCAATTAACTTTGAAGACAGAAGACCAATTCAGTAAGTAAAGACTTCAACAGTTTGCACACACATGTACACACAATAAAAACTGTTTGAGAAATAGTTTTACAGTTAACTCTCAGAATGCAACTCCTTGAGGACAGAGGTCCTTTTAATCCACTTGAGGATAGAGGTACACACATGGAGAAGTAATATAGAAATCACTCATGTGTCTAACAGTATAGAGAAACATACCAGCTCCGGACTATGTGCAAGACTTTTACATGGCAGAGAACAAACATCTGTTTTTGTATTTTTCTGACAATTTAGGAATTGTCTATACAACAAGGACATATTATATGCTTAAACATTTATTTCCTGTTTATGTCTGTAAGAATATATGAATGCATTATATTTTTAGTAATGAAACTAAAAAGAAAATTACAGGGAGAAACAACAACAAAACTCTTAAGTGATTTGTATTTTAAATATAATGCAAGGCCAGGACTATGGCACGGCAGGTTAATGCCCTGGCCTGAAGTGCCGGCATCCCATATGGGTGCCGGTTCTAGTCCTGGCTGCTCCTCTTCCAGTCCAGCTCTCTGCTATGGCCTGGGAAAGCAGTAGAAGATGGCCCAAGTCCTTGGGCCCCTGCACCTGTGTGGGGGACCCGAAAGGAGCTGCTGTCTCCTGGCCTCGGATCGGCATAGTTCCAGCCTTTGCGGCCATCTTGGGAGTGAGCCATCAAACAGAAGACCTCTCTCTTTGGGCCTCTCCTCTCTTTGTGTAACTCTGACTTTCAAATAAATAGATATTAAAAAAAAAAAAAAACTAAAAAAAAATGCACACATATGTGCTATAGATTTAGGTATAACATGACTATAGGATACTATGCTAACTTTAATCAGAACACTTTTGAATCCATATGATTATAATTTTAGTATTTTGTTATAGATAAATGTGGAAACTCACCATGAATGACATTGTTTTATTTAGACATTTGGTTTAACTTACTTTCCCATGAAAATGCCCTGGTGGCATCATTTGCTTTGTGAAGAGGTAATATTCAAAAGACTAAAATAAAAAAAAATATAGATGTAAATATTCCAAACTTTAAAATTCTCCTTGAGTTTCTGAAGGGCCTTTTAAGAACTGACTTGGGAGATCCAGTAGAAGCCTTTTGAAACATAAGCATTCAGTTTTGTTCTGTGTTCTGAAGCATGAGTCTTGCTATAAAAGAATTTCTAATTTACCCCAGTGGACATGTTAGTGAATGTGGAATAAAACATTTTCTTACCTGCTACTGTTTACTTTGTTATTGCCTATTAAAACTCATTCACTGCTGTAATTCCCATGAATGAGACACAGTTTCTAGGTTATTAGAAAACTACTTTCAAGGGCAACACATCATAGTTAAAATGGAGATTTGCTAAGTTTGGCTTTCTGGAGACTTCAATCTTTTAAGTCACTCATTCCATTGAAGGAGAGTAGTAATGCACACGGCTAGACAGAATTCTTTACATTTGCAGGAGAAATGGAATTCCACCCTTGAGGATGAAACAATTGCTTGCTTTTCCTTATTCTGATTAGCTGTCGCGAATGCCTGTTGTCAAAGTTTGCAGGACTCTTTTCCTAGGACCATCAACTTTAATAAGATAAGTAGAGTTTTTTCAAAATTTATATCTTCATACTTAAGAAATGAACTGTCTTAGTGGCAGTTAGTTCAGGATCAAATTTTTAAAATGTTCTTTTTATTGGTATCCTAAACTTTGAATGCCAAAGTTCTCTCTCAAATTATGGATGCTTAGCTTCTTTGGGTTGTTTTTTTAGTGCTATTTTTTGAAAAGATTTATTTTGTTTATTTGAAAGGCCAAATTACATGCTGTGGAGGAAGAGAAAGAGAATCTTCCATCCACTGGTTCATCCCAAAATGGTGGCAACAGATAGGGCTGGGCCAGACCGAAGCCAGGAGCCAGCAGCCTCTTCCCAATCTCCCATGTGGGTACAAGGGCCTAAGCACATGAGCGAGCTTCCACTGCTTTACCAAGTGACTCAGCAGAGAGCTAAAGCAGAAATGGGACAGCTGGGACTCGGAGTGGCACCCAGGAGGAATGCCACAATTGCAGGTGGCAGCTTTACCAGCTACACCACAATGTTATCCCCAGTGCTAAGCATGTTATTTTCTCAAATAAGGCCTTGATTTTCCTGAAAATCTCTAATATTTAAGTGGATTCTTTCACTTCTTTTTCATGACTTATGCTTATTACTACAACCTTTTTTTTTCCTTTCTATCCAGTCTTTGGTTTTGGTCACCTCTTATTGATTCACTACTACTCGGGTCCTCAGAGTCATCTTGATGACACTCGCAGGTATAGCATTTTTCCTTTTTAAGTGAAAACTATGATGTAAAACATTAACTTTTGATCCCTATTTCTAAATACTCTCCAATTTTCCTGATGAAAATATTTAGGCATATTCTCAAAAATAATTAAGAAATGGTCTCAAGTTTAAGAACTCCAAATGGATTAATGCATATGTACAGAATTTTCCTTGCACATGAGGAGAAGCATATATATATATATATATATATATATATATATATATGGATGTCTCTAGTTACACTCCTTTCTATATTAACAATGAAATTCACTCAGTAAGTGTAATGTGGGACTCATCTTGTCTCAGCGTACTGTTTCCATGAAAAAATGTGAACCTTATGACAATTAATGGATAGTCTTTCAATAGGAAATACAAATCTGCAATTGATATACAGCATTATGACTAAAAATCAGGCTAGTTTAAAAACCATCATAATAAAACCACAAGCCAATATCCAATATTAGTCCAGCAAAATGTCTCTGTAAAAAAGTCTCCACATCTGAATTAATTATAATTATTAAGATAACTCTCCTATATTCCTGAAAAATACACAATCTAGACACTGAAATAATTAGGCAGTGGAACTTACTTTTTTTTTTTTTTTTGACAGGCAGAGTGGATAGTGAGAGAGAGAGACAGAGAGAAAGGTCTTCCTTTTCCGTAGGTGCACCCCTCAATGGTTGCTGCAGCTGGCGCACTGTGGCCAGAGCACTGCCCTGATCCGAAGCAGGCTAATCCGAGGAGCCAGGCTAATCCTCCGCCTGCAGCGCCGGCACCCCGAGTTGTAGTCCGAGTCGGGGCGACAGATTCTATCATGGTTGCTCCTCTTCCAGTCCAGCCATTTGCTGTGGCCTGGGAATGCAGTGGAGGATGGCCCAAGTCCTTGGGCCCTGCACCCGCATGGGAGACCAGCGCGCCAGCCGCGGCGGCCACTGGAGGGTGAACCAATGGCAAAAGGAAGACCTTTCTCTCTGTCTCTCTCTCTCACCGTCCACTCTGCCTGTCAAACAAAATAATAATAATAACCTATGAAGCATTCAAACCTGAGTGCAAATTTCATACTTACATAAAATTCAAGATAATTTTCATGGAAATTTTCAACATCTTTCAGCATTGGGCAAGGAAAAGTCCAAGCGGTACTTTTTGAGGATGTTTGTTGACCTTAAATATAGTGTTTGTGATTAGAAACTAAATGAAAGAAACTGGATCAAACTGAAATCCTTGTAACTTATCTCTCTCCCCACAAAACAGGTGGAAAGCACAGCAGCACAGGTCAGAAGTCAATGCGACAAAAGGAGGCTGTTAATAAGACATAGGCTAACACAGGCAAATTATTAGCAGGAAGAATAAACATGGTGACAAGATTTCACATTTCTCCTCTTTGCTTAAGTCTCTATGCTTTTCTCTCTCATTGCATGTTGTTCTCATTATTAATACTCCAAAGTCAGGGCCAGTGCTGTGGTACGTAGGCTAAGCTTCCACCTGTGCTGCCAGCATCACACATGGATGCCAGTTTGTGTCCTGGATGCTCTTCTTCTGGCCCAGCTCTCTGCTGATGGCCTGGGAAAGCAGTAGAAGATGGCCCAAGTGTTTGGGCCACTGAACTCATGTGGGAGACCTGGAAGAAGCTCCTGGCTCGTGGCTTCAAATTGGCTCAGCTTCAGATGTTGGGGCCATTTGGGGAGTGAACCAGCAGATGGAAGACCTTTCTGTCTGTCTGTAACTCAATGTCTCAAATAAATAAATAAAATCTTTAATAAAAAATATACTCCATACTCTGTGCTGTTTTAGTATAACATTGGCATACTTTCAGGTCAGCATTTTTAACTCTGCTCAGATTATTGCAGAACTATTGTTATTGTTACTATCATTTCATCTGGTGTTCCCAGTTGTTAGATAGTATTTTCTGAATTTGATCTCTGCCACTACATGTGCAAAGTTCATTCCAGCCAAGGTCTAAGAAAAAGGAAGCAGCAAACTCTACATTGTGATGAATAAAGTCAAAACACTAACATTACATTGATGGGAGGTTTGAGAGAGCCTACAAGGTTGATTGGAAGCCTGAGCTCTGTTCTCAGGTGAATATGACAGCTGGAGATATTTCAGTGAACCAAGGGGCAACAATCAGACAGAAGATTGACAGATGTCCAAGAAAAGCAAGCCAGTGCTGACCAACAGATATCCATTCGAGCTGGAAGGACAGATATTGCCTTCCCAAGAATGAGGCAGTGCCATTCAATCTGTCTGACTTGTTCGAATAAACTCTAGTTTTCTATTTATGAACTACAAAACTCTTTAGGATTGGTTCATTTTTTCCCCTATTCTCTGGGCACTTCTTTTAACCAAGTATCATTTTAAAAATGAGTCTTATTTTGAGTTTATGAATAAGTTATTTAAAGATGACTGAAAGATAGGAATTATTTCAAATATGTACACGAAGGTATAATTTTCTAAACTACTCAGCTTTAAAATAACAAACAAATCAATGCCAAAATCCTGCTGGATATTTATAATGGAAATGATCTTACAGGACATATGGGGAAATCTGTATCCCAACTGAAGTAGGCGTAAGTTTCACCTCTTCATTGATTTGACAAAATCTACTTGCTGCTGCTTTCTCCTTAAATATTCAGTCTCTCTAGATGCCTATAAATGTTTTTATTTTATTTTTATTGGTTATTTATTGTCTATATCATTTAAATTTCTTCATTGACTTCCTCTTTTCTTTTAACCCATAAATTTTATATCTTTAAAAGCCATCAGACAAAATGGTATCCCTTGACTGACAGCATCCATACTTACAGTCATATTTCTTTTCCAATTATGAAGTCCAAATTCTTGAAAGGAAAGTCTACCCCAAGAATCAGCACACTTATTCAGTAAAGGTTCAGTTTTTAATTAGTTTTGACTTTTGGGAACAGAGATTTAGTCTGGTAGTTAGATACCCATGTTCTACCACTGAGTGTCTAGGTTTGATTTCCAGATGTAGCTCGTGACTATAGCTTCCCATCTTTGCAGACTCTGGAGGTAGCTGTGATGATTGAAATATTTGGGTTCCTGCCATCCATATGGGAGAGCTTGCTTGAGCTTTTGGCTCTTGGTTCTTGGTTTCAGCCCTGGCCAACACTGTGCACTTGGAAGCATTTAGACAATGAATCTGAGGTTGGGAGATTCTCTCTCTCTTCCTTTCCCTCTATCTCTCCATCTCCATCTCCATCTCCATCTCCATCTCCATCTCCATCTCCATCTCCATCTCCATCTCCATCTTCATCTTTCTCCATCATTTCCCTGTATCTTTCTCTAATAATATATAGGTTTTGCAGCCCATACATTTTCAATTATAATCACCTAAGCTCTCTGTTGTAATATGAAAGCAAAAATGATAGAGGATTTATAAATGAACAGTCTTGGCATTGTTTGAACAATACTTTACAAAAGGAGGTAATGGGATGGTTGTAGTGCACAGTCTGCAGTTTGGTGATTTTTGTTCTATATACTCACTGACATCACTTTTTCTTTTCTTCTATTTTTTTAAGATTTAATTTTTTTATTTGAAGTCAGAGTTACATACACAGAGAGAGTAGAGAGAGAGGGAGAGAGAGATGTCTTCCATCTGATGGTTCGCTCCTCAGTTGGCCGCAACGACCAGAGTTGTGCTGATCCGAAGCCAGGACCCAGGAGTTTCCTCCAGGTCTCGTATGAGGGTGCAGGGGCCCAAGGACTTGAGCCATCTTCTACTGCTTTCCCAGACCACAGCAGAGAGCTGGACAGGAAGTGGAGCAGCTGGGTCTTGAACCAGCGCCCATATGGGATGACGGTGCTTACAGGCCAGGGTGTTAACCTGGTGTGCCACAGCGCCGGCCCCTGACATCACTTTTTCTTACCAGCATATACATCTTCACACTTTTCTCAACTTTCCCATCATTTTGACTATTTCCACCATGAAAATTATATGATCCATTTAAAGCTAGATGATCCAATTTACCACTTATTTCCTTCCTTTGACTTTACCAATGTAAGAATTGAACTGAATACTTAATATAATATGATTTTTTTAGCCTGCAGCAGTCTAAATTCCTTATGTTTCCTTGAAAACTTTCTCCCCAGGATCACTTTTAGTCTGCCATTTTTCAGAATCTAATATAGTATTGTTTTCTGAGACAGGGATTATAAAATATTTATTTATTCATTTCAGTTAGAGGGAGAGTAAGAGAGAGAGGAGTGGAGAGAGAGAAGCAAACACACTGACTTCCCATTCACAGGTTCACTACCCCAGACACCTTAGAACCAAGAACCCAGTCATGGACTCCCACATGGGTGGCAGGAACCCAACCCCTGGAAGCATCATCTGCTACATCCCAGAGGGAATTACAGCAAGAATGTGGAATTGGGAGCTGATCTGGGACTGGAACTCAGGAACTCTGATATGGGATGCAGACTTCACCACTGAGTCAAAAATCCATCTCAGACTTCCTTAACATTCACATGAAAGTTAGAAGACTTAGGCTAGTCTCTGTTCCTGTTATCCTTTCCCTATTTGATACACAACATAATTTAGGATAATAAAATTTCTTTTATGATTTTGTATCCCACCAGAATATAATCCACCTGATGAAAAAGAGCACATCTAGTTCATTCTTTGCTGCACTGGCTGTGGAAAGCACATAGAAAGACATATAATGAGGACTGTATATTTATCAAAGGAATGAATGTCAAATTGCAAGTATATTGTAGGTTTTAATTTTCTGCTTCATTTGACCTCTGGATATGTTCCCTCTTGAGGCTACCTGCATCTCCTATATCTCTTTTAGTTAACACACGGTCAATCTTTTTTTCTAACTAACCCTCTGTGTCTGCTGCATGTAAGCCTTGATTCACCACTGGTATTTTTATAGAATTCCATCCCAAACAATGAATTTTCTTATTCTCCCATCTCACTAGATGATTACATCTAAATCCTTCTGCAATCTTAATGCTTTGTGCTAATAATTCTGCAATCTCTATGACTTTTAGCATCCACGGCCATGTTTATCACATATATCCAAATATCTGTCTCTGGATCCCCAAATGTAAACTGTGAAAACCTGAGTGTGTATCTTCCCTATACATTACCCCCTTTTTTATTCTATAATTTCTCAGCACTACTATCCTTTTAATGTCATATCTAACAAATCCTTTACATTGTCTATCT
Organism: Sylvilagus floridanus; assembly: GCA_949820135.1. Lineage (NCBI taxonomy): Eukaryota > Metazoa > Chordata > Mammalia > Lagomorpha > Leporidae > Sylvilagus > Sylvilagus floridanus. Next base: position 27,996,981 of record OX463242.1, on the reverse strand, counting down.
CTTAACTTTCATATGTGTTCAACAAGGTTTCGTCCTTTGAAGTATTAAATTTTGCAACTTTTCTTCATCTCTCATGATGAATCTTCAAGATCAGAAAATTATCCTTTTTCAACTATCTCAACACTTCCTGCTTGGTCTTCTCACTTGTGATGCTTACTGGAATGCAGAATGATCCAAGAGATCCTGGTTTAGCAGTCAGAGGAAAAAGGTAAATAATCTACTCTGTAACTTTTAACTCCTGGTAATTTATATTTTGGTCAACATGTCTGAGTCTCCATGCTGTCATTAACAGACTGGGTAAAATGTTATCTACTTGATGGATTTGTGTTGAGAGAAATGATGCATGAAATGAATGTTACAATATAAAGAACAGAAATCAAGACATATCTATGGAATGATGAAGGCCAATTTGTTTTTTAAACCTACTGTTGATACAGATAAATATTTGTTGATTTTTTTTTTACATAGCCTCTCCATTTTGCAACATTTTGTGGGTACTGTCCTTACCATCCACAGACACTTTTTTTTATTTGACAGGTAGTTATAGACAGTGAGAGAGGGATAGAGAGAGAGAGAGAGAGAGAGAGAGAGAGAGAGAGAGAAAGGTCTTCCTTCCATTGGTTCACCCACCAATGGCCGCCATGGCTGATGCTGCGCTGATCTGAAGCCAGGAGCCGGTGCCTCTTCCTGGTCTCCCACGCGGGTGCAGGGCCCAAGCACTTGGGCCATCGTCCACTGCCCTTCTGGGCCACAGCAAAGAGCTGGACTGGAAGAGGAGCAACCAGGACTAGAACCTGGCACCCATATGGGATGTCAGCGCCACAGGCGGAGGATTAACTAAGTGAGCCATGGCGCTGGCCCCCATCCACACACACTTTTATCCTTTGCTTCTAAGAGGACAAAGTGTTTCTGACACTGATATGAGAGATAGGCAGGAAGATCAGATATGTATGGGTGAGCTAGAAGATATTCCTAATTTCTGCCTCTAGTCCTGCATTGTAACACTACACTTTACCTATCAATCTGGTGTGTTTGCTTGCCATGATGCATGTATGTCTCATCCAGGACCAAGAAGGAGGAAATGCTATTTTTGCCACATGGAATTTAAGCTTCACATGGAGGCAACGTGAAAGTCACAGGAAGCCTCTTGCACACGAAACACCATCCAGGGGCCAGCGCAGTGGGGTAGCGAGTAAAGCCACTGCCTACAGTACCGGCATTCCATGTGGATGCTGCTTCGAGTCCCAGCTGCTCCACTTCCCATCTAGCTCTCTGGTATGGCCTGGGAAAGCAGTAGAAGATGGCCCAATTTCTTGGGACCCTGCACTCACTTGGGAGACCCAAGGAAGCTCCTGGTTCCTGGCTTTGGATTGGCACATCTTCGGCCAAAGCTGCCAACTGGGGATTGAACCAGCAGATGGAAGACCTCTCTCTCTGTCTCTGCCTCTCCTATTGCTCTGAATTCAGTAATTAGTATATTTCTCCAGTTACATCCTTGCTTTTTATCCACTTTTAAAGGTATCCATTTTAACATCAAGTATTTTTTAATTCAGTAATCTAAAGTTATCCATTATACATGTCTTTTACATTCCTCCTAATTGAACTAAGCTTTTACATAACTGTTGTATTCACATGACCTTTAATTATAGTGTTAATTGTAATTTTCAGGAACTGACTGGTTTTACATAATAATATTCCCAATAAGTCCACAGTCATTCTTACTTATTCAACTATTTGTTCTGACTTGCCTGAAGCATATGCTCTATGTGTGTGTGTGTTTTAACAATTTATAGAACAATTTTGTAATCTAAAAAGAAGCAGAGAGTTTGCATGTTGGAGCACATACAGAAATCAGTCAATACCAATTGGGACTGATGACAGACAAAAGTTCAGAAAGAGACATTTCAAGGCAAGGGAGGTGATTTATATGTATGTTAAGATGCTGGTTGGGCTGTGCACATTTCAGATGAGAGTGCCTGGTTTTCCTTCACAGCTCCACTTTTACTTACAGCTTCCCGCTAATGCACACCCTTAGAGGGACCAGTGATGGTTCAAGTAATTGGGCCCCTGTGACACATGGAAACGTGGATTGAGTTCTCAGCTCTCAGCTTTGGCTTTGCTCCACCATGGCAGTTGAGGCATGTGAGTAGCAAAACAATCGATAGCAGATGTCTCTCTCCACTCTCTCTCCTTATTTCTCTCTCTTCCCGACTCTCTCCCTCTTCTTATATTAAATTTTTAAAAATTAATTTTTTTAGCATTTTACTAGATTCATTCCATGCATACACACACAGAGAGAGTCTTTTGTTTTTTTGAAAAAGAGATATTAATGTCACAAAGTGAGGAATTCATGAAATGATCATAAGGTGGGGAAAGATATTGTCATGTATATGACATGATTCAATGAAGCAGTGTTTATAACTATCTACTCAATGATAACACATTTTAAAATTTTTATACTCTCTATATTCTACCACAAATAGAGAGAAAACACATATTTGTCATTTTTGGTTTTGAACTCAAACCTTAGGCCAGAAGTAAAAATGAAAATTAACCTGTATGTCTTGATTAGCTCTAAAACATAGAGTCCATAGCAACTGGAATAAAACTGTTCAGAAAGATGCCATTTAATTCAATTAACTCCCTATTAATATAAAATTATAAGTAACAATTAGAATTCATAATAAGATCAGACTTGAAAGCTAATATGTCACTTTCTGAAAAATCACAAGTTGTGTTATCTCATCACATATGTTTAATTTCCTCCTTAGAATGGGACATCTTTGGCATGGAGAGTGTATGTGATTTATTTTGTTGAATTCTGCCAATTTCTGCCAAGAATTTCCAGCAAGGCTCTTAAACGATTTAATAACTCACTGCTAAGTAAATGACTAGATATATAAAATAATAGATATGGTATATTAAATACTATATAAAGAAAAAAGTTAAGTTTAGAATTGTATCCACAGGTAAAAGTAAATAAGCTAAAAGAATGTCTATGTCATAGTCAAAGGAGTTACTAATACTATCAGGTTTCTAGCTGAACTTTACTTTAGTTTTTCAATATGTCCCCATGAACTTACTTAATTTTATGGCTATATATCTGTTTTCTCTCGTGCTTTATGCTTCTGAATGAAGATGAAAAATCAATTACTTCCAAATTGAAAATATTGGATAAATTGGGATGCTCACATTAAGTTTGCAATACAAACTATAATTCTAGGAGACTGTCAAATCTAAAGTATATGAATTTTGGGGGATATTGATGGGTCCTGCTAATGTCAAGTTATGGATATGATGACCCATCATTGGTACATCATTGAAAATTCACTACTGTGAATCTGTATTTACGAAATCTGTTTCTATTATTTAAAATGAGAATACCTAAATGTAACTAGAGAATAATGTAGGTGACAGAGGCCAAAATTGTTATAAGAGTTTAAAGAAGAAGAAAATAGTGATTTGGGCAATTCTTTAATCTTAAGATTTATTTTTATTTGAAAGTCAGAGTTACAGAGAGGCACAGAGAGAGAGAGAAAGAGAGAGATATAGAGACTGTACAATTACATACAATTGTATTTGATAAGTTTTAAGACTAGTGGTACAATATGTTTATTTAAACCAATATCTCCACAAACATATAATGCAGTGCTCTAAGACACCATGAAGACTACAGTGTTATGAGGAGACAGGAGTTTTTCAGCTCCATTATAAACTAATGGGAACAACTTTGCACAATCAGTGCATCATTAACTGAAATATTGTTTCATTGTCCTGAATTGCATTATCAAATATGCAAATTGCTGCCATCTAAAAACCACAAATATGTAGTATAGTAGAAGACAATAGGTGGCTTGTATCACAATCAAATCCTTCAGGTGACTTTTCATGATATGATGATTTGGGATCACAGGTTCTTTTGTTTTTTCAATGAATAATAAAATCCTTACTCATAGCTGCTTTTTAGCCACAAGGCAGACTACTGAGATTCTTACTATAGTACACTTAGTAAATCTCCCATTACTATGTGATTTAAATGATTCATCATTATAAGCAATGCTTTTACTACATAAAACAGTTTTTATTGAGCGGATGATTTCAAAACAGTAAGTTGTTTGAAGCAGAATTACTGAAGCAAAATGCATGCCAAATATGAACATTCTGATAAAAGATGTCAAAAAGCTTTAAAGGCTACATCATTTTTTTTTGCTCTTGCTTAAATGTAATATTATTCTTGTTACATGGACATATATACTATGTTGCCACTTACATATACACCACTACCTATGTGTATGTATAATACAAATATTTATTTTATCCTTTATAAATAGACCATATATTCATATAGGAATGGTATTAATTTTTCACCTCAACATAACTAAAGAAAAACACAACTACTGGACTTAAATATAAAAGTTACAATGGATTTTTCTGAATCTAAAAGAATTTGTACATTTGAGATAAGCCACTTAAGTCATTTAATTCAAGATTTCTGAAGTGTGTTTTGTTCCATGTTTTATTTTCATTATATATATATGTATATATACATTTTGAATATGAGTTATTTAAATGATTAGTTGCAAACAATGAAAATAAATCATAAGAGTTTTTTTAGCGCTAATGGAAGAAAATGAGATAACTTTAATTTAGGCAATCTTTTTCAGTTCAGAATGGGATTTTCCTGAATCAAAATTCTATTGGAAAATAGAGTAATTAGAGAGGTCAACTCCATGCAATATTGTCATTTGATGCAATTGATGAAGTTCAGGGTGATTTTTTCATTGCAAACTATTTAAAATAATTCAGAATTACCTTGGAAATAGATTTACTTTTTAAAAATGTGATAAACTGGGTGTGGTGCTGTGGTTTAGCAGGTAAAGCTGCTGCCTGCAATGCTGGAATCCTATGGGGGCGGTTCCACTTCCAATACAGCTTTCTGCTGTAGCCTGGGAAAGCAGTAGAGGATGGCCCAAGTGGTTGGGCCCCTGTACCAGTATGGGAGTCCCAGAGAAAGCTCCTGGGTCCTGGCTTCGGAAAAACCCAGCTCTAGCCATTGTGGCTATTTGAGGAGTGAACCAGTGAATGGAAGCTGTCTCTGTCTCTGCCTCTTTAACTCTGCCTTTCAAATAAATAAATAAACATTAAGTAAATTTGATAAAGTGTTAAAATCTATTCTGTTTTGAAAAGAGACTGTATTAAAACCTGGGAGTGGGGTGGTGGTGTTGTGATTTAGTGAATTAAGCCACCGCCTGCGGCACTGGAATCCCAAATGGGCACTAGTTTGAGTCCCTGTTGTTCCACTTCTGATCCAGCTTCCTGCTAATGCACCAGGGAAAGCAGCAGAGGATGGCCCAAGTGCTTGGACCCCTGCCACCTATGTGAGAGACCAGGATAGAATTTCTGGCTTCGCACTTAGGCCTGGCACAGCTCAGAACATCACAGAAATTTGGTGACTGAACCAGAGGATGGAAGATCTCTCTCTCTCTCTCTCTCTGAGCTTTTCTTTTTTTCTTTTTTTTTTATTTTTTATATAAAGCTTTTATTTAAAGAATATAAATTTCCAAAGAACAGCTTATGGATCACAATGGCTCCCCCCCCCCCCACAACCTCCCTCCCTCCCCCTACCCTCCCCTTTCCCGCTCCCTCCCCCCCTCCGCCCACATCAAGATTCATTTTCAATTCTCTTTATACACAGAAGATCAATTTAGTACATATTACGTAAAGATTTCAACGGTTTGCCCTCGCATAGAGACACAAAATGATAATACTGTTGGAGTGCTAGTTATAGTATTAATTCACAATGTACAGCACATTAAGGACAGAGATCCTACATGATTTTTTTTTTTAAAAAATTGATTAATTGTCTATGCAATTTCCAGTTTAACACCAAGATTTTTTAATCATTTGCAATTATCTTTATATAAAGAAGATCGATTCAATGTATACTATGTAAAGATTTCACCAGTTTGCACCCACTCAGAAACACAAATTTTCAAATAAATAAATAAATCTTTAAAAAAAGAAGCACATATGAGAAAATAAGTATTTAAAATACAACATAATGGAAAAAATCAGCGACAAATCATGAAATGCAAAATCACAGATGTTGAGATTTGTAGAGATTTTATGTTACCTACTGACTTCAGGTTAAAGAGTGATACTCTGGAAGAATAAAGAGTAGGCTTTAAGGTGCCATCTCGGGCTGTAATCACACCTAACCCAAATAGCTCAGGACACTGAAAATACTAACTTCCCTGTCTTTGTATTCCAAAGCGTGGTAGTGACTTTCTGATGTTGCTAAAACCCTGGACTGCCTCATCACCTATATTTTCACTTTCAATTTTGCTACCTTTACAAATAGTTGCATATTAAATCCCTTTCCTTGAGCTATGTAGAGTGGGATACATCGCCATAGTAAAAGAATGGATAGCATGGTAATTAAAGATAGTGTGGGATTACTACATGTTTAGATAAATTAGCAGAAAAAAATCAGATAGTATGTGAAAATTTGGGAAATTTGGCACTAAGTCGGTCATGAATATCTTGACTATATAAGAAATTTTTGGGGGAAAAACTAATGTATCAAATGCCCAAGGAAAAATGTGAAATTAGTTCCTTACCTTGCACTATCTACTGGTATTTCTCTAATCAATTAAAGAAAAAAAAGACACCTACAATTTTAATATTTTAAAAGAAAAACATGTGAATATAACTGTATATTTTATAGGTAGAAAATAATTTCCTTGATAAGATGCTCATCTGAGAAAAGAGCCTATATACAGATCTAAAATGTATTTTAGAAAGATAATATTAATCATGTGGAAGATTATGTGCAGTCAACTCACAAAAAGCATGATTCAAATGGGCAGGCATTGTTGTGTAGTAGGTTCAGCTACTGCTTGGGATGCCCCATCCCATGTCGAAGTGCTGGTTTGAGTTCAGACTACCCTGCTTCTAATTCAGCTTACTCCTGATGTCATCCTTGGAAGTAGCAAATGATGACCCATGTGCTTGGGTTCCTGTCACTCATGTGGGAGACCTAAATATAGTTCCTGGCTCCTTGGGTTCATGCTGGCCCAGCTTCAGCTGTTGGGTCATTTGAGGAGTGAACCAGCAGATGGAAGATCCCTCTCTCTCTGCATCCCTGGAATGCCAGCTTTGTAAAGTGGCAGAGTAAATCACTGTGCCTCACTAGCAGTACAGAAACAATTTTAAAATGGGTGTAATTCTAACAGCAGAAATTTTATCACATTTATTGAAAAATTAGTTAAAATAAAATTAGCTATTAATTGTAGTTGATATTCGCAGACTGTTCACATTTTCTAGAATTTTTACTTTTTTTTCTTTTAAAAGAATCATTTATTTGAGAGACAGAGTTTCAGAGAGGCAGAGGCAGAGAGAAGAGGTCTTTCCATCCAATGGTTCATTCCCCAGATGGCCACAACAGCCAGGGCTGTACTAGACCAAAGCCAACAGTCAAGAGCTTTTGCTTTGCAAGGGCCTAAGAACTTGGGCCAGCTTCTGTTTTCCCAGGCAAACTAGCAGGGAGTTGCATCAGAGGTGGAGCAGCCTGGACTTGAATAAGGGGCCAATTGAGATGCTGACACTGCAGGTGGCTGCTTTACCCACTGTGCCACAGGTTTGGCCCCACGTTTTTCTTTTTCATTGTGGGACTAAGAATATGAAAAACTAAAACCGAGTGATATATATATATATATATATATATATATATATTTACAATGTCTTACTATTCAAGACAAAAGGTACTATTGAAATTTATAATTTCTGTTTTTCTTCAGTGTTTAATTTAACTATAAACTAAGCTTCATTCTCTTCACGTTATATCAGGATACATCAAGGATAATATCACATTTTAAAGGCATAAAATATATAATTTTTGTTGCTATGAGGATTGCTTGGAAAACATAGTACAGAGCATTCTGCGTTTCTTGTATTGTCCTTCTATAATGTAATATTAGCTATGAGAAGGTTGAATATTTCAATTATTGACTCGGGCATATTTATACAATAGTTTTCAAGTACCAGTCATCTTTCCTATTCAACTTTCCTTTCCTCAGGATTAATTTTTTACAAATTATATTGCTTTTTCTATGATTACTATTACATTTTGTTTTGTCATAAATTTCTTAGATGGATAGGGTAAGCTATGTAAGCTAATTAATCCTAGTAAAATTCTCTTAAATGTTTTATTATATTCTTGTTCCATTTAAGAAAACAGTCCATTTAGGATGTTCTTGAAAATCCATTTCTCCCCCTGTTATAAACTTTAACCCCCTATATTAATATATTGGGATTTCTGTATTGAATTGCTAATTCATTCAGTAGGGAAGAATAAGATAAACTATGGCGAGTAAGATTCTTCTGCTTCTTCTTGGGAAAACGTCAAGGTTCAGGAGAGAATCTCTTCCTTTCTCCTCCTGTCTTTTCTCTGCTCCCTTTTTCTTCATTGCTTCTTCATCCTTTCTATTTTTCTGCCACATTTTTCTTTCAGTCAGTAGATAATCACATTTTAAAAACACACATGAAAAGGTGCATCAATAAAATATTTTCAAGACTGTCATTGAGGTGTGACAGGTAAAGCCACTGCCTGCTGTGCTGGCATCATATATGGACACCGGTTCAAGTCCTGGCTGCTCCACATCTGATCCAGCTCTCTGCTATGGCCTGGGAAAGCACTGGAAATTGGCACAAGTCCTTGGGCCCCTGTACCCATGTGGGAGACCTGGGAGAAACTCTTGGCTCCTGGCTTTGGATTGGTACAGCTCTAGCCATTGTGACCATCTGGGGAGAAAATCAGCAGATGCAAGACCTCTGTCTGTCTCTCTCTCTCTCTCTCTCTCTCTCTCTCTCTCTCTCTCTCTCTCTCCCCCTCCTTGTAACTCTACCTTTCAAATAAAATAAATAATTCTAAAATAATAATAATAATAATACTCTGCATCCAAGTAGCAAGTTACCAAAATTTAGCTTTTAAAAGAGGAGCTACTAATGAGATGGCCTTGGTACATGCCACCTTGATGGGATTGTATTGGAATCCCCTGGCACAATTCTAACTCCATCATTTGGGGCAGGTCCGATTGAGCATGTCCCAAATTGTACATCTCCTCCCTCTCTTATTCCCACTCTTATATTTCACAGGGATCACTTTTCAGTTAAGATTTAAACACCTAAGAATAATTGTGTGTTAATTACAGAGTTCAACCACTAGTACTAGGATAAAAAAAAAATACTACCATGGATAAAGTATTATATTGTACAACAACAGTCAGCACAAGAGCTGATCAAGTCACTGTTTCAGCTCACAATTGATCACACTGATAGGTCTAAGAGTCAAAGGGATCACACAAACAAGACTAGTGTCTGCTAATACTAACTGATAGAATGAAAAAGGGAGAGAATGATCCAACATGGGAAGCAACATACACAGCAGACTCATAGAATGGCAGATGTCCTAAACAGCACTCTGGCCTCAGAATCAGCCCTTAAGGCATTCGGATCTGGCTCAAGAGCCCATGAGAATATTTTAGGCATGGAAAGCTAAGACACTCTGAAAAACAAAAAAAAAAGAAGACCTAAATGAAAGATCTCTGCGAGTGAGATCCCAGTGGAAAGAACGGGGCCATCAAAGAAGGAGGTACCTTTCTCTGAAGGGAGGAGAGAACTTCCACTTTGACTATGACCCTGTCGGAATAAGATCGAAGTCGGCGCACTCAAAAGGCTTCCATAGCCTCTGCAACTCATGACTAAAGCCTAGGGAGATTACTGACGCCATAAACAAGAGTGTCAAATTATTAAATCAACATCAGGAGTCACTGTGTACTTACGTCTCATGAGGGATCTGTCCTTAATGTGTTATCCAATGTGAAATAATGCTATTACTAGTACTGAAACAGTATTTTTACACTTTGTGTTTCTGTGTGGATGCAAACTGATGAAATCTTTACATAGTATACATTGAATCGATCTTCTGTATATAAAGATAATTGCAAATGATTAAAAAATCTTGGTGTTAAATTGGAAATTGCATAGATAATTAATCAATTCTTTAAAAAAAATCATGTAGGATCTCTGTCCTTAATGTGCTGTACATTGTGAATTAATACTATAACTAGTACTCCAACAGTATTTTCATTTTGTGTCTCTATGTGAGGGCAAACTGTTGAAATCTTTATGTAATATGTACTAAACTGATCTTCTGTGTATAAAGAGAATTGAAAATGAATCTTGATGTGAATGCAAGGGGAGCGGGAAAGGGGAGGGTAGCGGGAGGGAGGGAAGTTGTGTGGTGGGGAGCCATTGTAATCCATAAGCTGTACTTTGGAAATTTATATTCTTTAAATAAAAGCTTTATAAAAAATGGAGATTAGCTCCAAATAAATTTAAAAAAATAAATAAAAAAAATAAAAGAGGAGCTACATATTTCCTTCACTGTTGTTCTCTAGGTTGGCACTGGTATGGACTCAGCTGAGTGACTCTTCCAATCTGGCTCAGGTTCATAGTGGATTATTCGTGTTTTTGCTGTTCAAAAGTTGGTTGGAGGCATTTTAGCTCTGGATGACCTGAATGATTTCACACAACTTATCTGACTATTGGATGCCTGTCAGCCTGGAGAATGGAATATTGGGTCAATTTCTTTTTGCCATTCAGCATACAAGCCTAGGATGGTTCGTACGGCAACTTTAGGTATACCACACAGCAAAATAGCAAATGAAGTCAGTTTCAATACATAAATGCTTTAAAAGTCTCATTTTGTGCCATGTTCGCTGTTGCTCATTTGTCAAAGCAAATGAATAACCAAAGCAATTGATGAAAAATCCCCCACAGGAGCCCATTTGCTTATACAAGGAAAATAAATAACCCAACAAAGAGCAGCACAAGGTACACTGAGAATCTTTAAGGAATAAAGGAATCACCAGTTCTGAAATGCTTGCTGTAGCTATAGACTCATTCATACATATTCCTCTCAGGAAAAAAGGAGAAATGCAGTAAGTATTAAAAATATCCATTTATTTATGAATTGTTAAAATTGAATTAATGTGTAATAAGGAGTAGGTATAGAATTTTGAGAAGGTATTAAACTTAAACCTTAATGAAATTAATTCATTATGATATGAAAGTAGCAATTTTTACTCTCTAGTTCTAAACTAATTTCTTAAAATCATGCCCCTTTTTTCTCTGATTTCATGCATATGGAATATGCTTACTCATTCCAGTTTTACAATGTAATTAAATTTTTTTTTTATTTGTCCTGTCTCAAAAATCACTCTTCTTAGTGTGATTAACTTATTAAACTTTGAAACTTCATTGCTTTCTTATTCATGTCAATTATACATACTTTTGCTATTCTGCTTTCTGTACAATATTGTATTTATTTTACATATTTCTCCCACAAGCATGTGAATTCCATGAGAGCAGGAATAGTCTTTCTTGCACTTTTTACTAACAGGTTATCCAGTACATATTTGAGAGGTAGTCAATGCTACCATAAATATCTCCCAAAGATTAGAAGTAGAGGGATTTTTGTCTTTGTTTTGTTTTGTGATTTTATTTCATTATATTTTGTTATTTTATTATATTTCTGATTTATTTTCTTGTATTTCTGATTCTTTTGCCTTTTTACTTTTTTTTCTCCTGGTAAAGACAGTAACTTTTTATGGTCATATTATTTAGATTTTAGAGGGAAAAGAACAAATATTTGGAAATCAGCTTGAGCAGAAACCAAAAAGGAAGTTGTTAAATCTATCAGCATTCAATGAATTTGGTGCAATTTAGGATGGGCACAGATGGCCAGGCAAGAGGTAGGGCAGCCTGGGGTGCTCACTTGCACAAGCAGCATCTCAAAATAGGCAGGTGTTGAGAGGAGACCTGAAGAGGGCAAGCCTAATTCTAAGAAAAAATTAAAGGAGGCAGCAGGCATTGGAGAAATACCAGCGACAAGACAGAAATTCAAAGAAACTGAAGAGACAGAAAACTGAGTTCACCAGGTTTTGGATATTCACCTTTGAGAGAGGAAAATGGAGTCCATGGTCTAAGAATGCCACTAAGAACAGCCGTTTATAAATTTTCAGCAATTATTGTCTTAATTTTAGCTTCGTTTGATTTGTTTTTTTTTTTCCCAATTAGCCTGTCTCTGAAGCAGTGTGTAGGAGCTTTAGCTTAATGCTGAGTTTTTGAGAAACATACAGGAGATCATATATCTACACACACACACACACACACACACAATCTAACATCATCAAAATACTCTTAGAATTGATATTGCTTTTTATTCCAGTTTTCTAGACACTGATTGTCTCATAAGTGCCAAATGAATGAATTATGAAAGTGTAAGAAGGTACGACTGGTCATCATCAAATCCATACATACAGTAGGTGTGTAAGTTTTAAACTACTCCTTAACACATTGAGTCGTACTGACATACCTTTATCCAGTACTAATAAATATCTGAAAACCCACTCTAGACTGCATTTTTAATATATATTTTATTTATTTGAAATCCAGAGTGACAGAGAGAAAGGCATCTGATGGTCCACTCTCCATATGGCTCCAACAGACTGTGGCTGAGACAGGCCAAAGCCTGGAGCCAGGGGTTCTTCCTGGTCTCCAACATGGGTACAGGGACCCAAGCACTTGAACCACCTTCCGTTGCTTTCCTAGGCATATTAGCAGGGACTGGACTGGAAGTGGAACAACCAGGACTTGAATTGGTACCCATATGGAGGTCTGCGCCACAGGTGGCTTCTTTACCTACTACTCCACAAAGCATGGCCCTGAAGTCATTCTGTCTAGGGACTGATAAGCACACACAAAGCTCAGCGCTACTTCTCTCACATTTCTCTACTGATAATCTTGCCTAGCTGGAAACCATTACTCATAGATCTGGACAGCAATTGCACTAGTACTCTGAGCACGTGATCTCACTCATTGAAATTCTAAGTTCTTGCTAGGTTTCACTACAATTATTTCTATCCTTAATTTAGTTCTGATTTCCACATGCATAGGTATGTGTTCAAGCATGGGAACTGTGTGACTGTGCTGCTGAAAGGTTTGGATTGTATAAGCTATTTTAACGGCTTAAAAGAGGGAAGCAAAATATGAAACATCGTATGTCAAAGCCAGTGTTGTTTCCAAACTTTACATTCATTTAGTGACTTTTACATTCATTTAGTGACTTTTTAAAAATATTAGTTGTAAGAATAATTGGGAAAATAGTTGCAAAATTTTAAAATATCTGGATAACTGTAAGGGAAATTTAGGGATATATGTAAATTATAAACCACTTGAAAATCCGAGCATTTAGTCATGTGGAAAATTCTAAATAAAAAATAACACATAAATATTTAAACAACTAATGATCTATTTTGCATACACTTTATTGCCAGAAAAAGTGATATAGAAAATTACAACAAATATCTAAATTATTAATCTATCACTATTTTAAAAAAATACTGAAAACCATTCTGATATAAGGATTATACTTTTAAACAGTTGGATATGGAAAATCTCTAAAAAGGCATTTTATAAACATAAGCAACTCAAAAACTGATGCTTTGTAATTACATATAACTAGATATTTTTAGTTCCTAATATGAAGTTTACTATCCTTGAGGAAGAGTAAAAAACAGCTGTGGGATAATTCTTATTTGAAAGAACACTTCTGTATTGCTAATGCAAACCAAAAGGGAAGCAAAACAATAATATCTTTTTAAATAGATTTAATTTCATTTAGGACGGTTTTAAATTCAGAGTGAAATTGAGTGGAAGATATAGAGATTTCCCATATATTCCCCTGCCCTTTCCCTGTCATTAGAAATACATAGCCTATCCAATAATAGTATCCTCCACCAATATGGTTCATTTAGATACATTGACACATCATTATTGCCAAAAGTCTATAGTCTGCCCTCATGTTCTCTCTTGATGTTGTACATTCTATCAGTTTGGAAAAGTATATAACATTTATCCACCATTATAGCTACATCTCTTGATCCCTCCCTCCCATCACTAAACCCTGGATAAACTGCACTCTCCGTAGAGTATTTCCTTTTCCAAAGTGGCATATGTTTGGAATTGTACAACATCTAGCCTTTTTATAGTATCTTCTTGTATGTAATAATAAATATACATTCAAGTTTTCTGAATGTCTCTCCAAGGCTTGATGGCTCATTTTTTTCAGTGATTAGTATTTCATTGTGTGTATATTTTCATTTATTTATTTACTAACCTTCCTGAGAATACCTGAGTTTCTTACAAGTCCTAGCAATTATGAATAAAGCTATTATAAATATCTGCATGTAAATTTTTGGTTGGACACATGTTTTCAACTCTATTGGGTAAATACTAACAAGCATAGTTGTTGAATCCTATAATAAAAATATGTATATTTTTGTAAGAAAGCACTAGACTGTCATCCAGAGTGGCTATAATATTTCATATTCATGCAAGTTTCTGTTTCTTCCCATCCTGGCCAGAATTTTATGTTGCCTCTATTCTGAACTTCAGTTTCTCGAATAGGTACATACTAATATCTCAGTATTATTTAAAATTTATCATTTTTGAAATTTTATCTTGAGGTAGATTAGAACCAATATTACGGCTAGTTTCATAGACTGCTCCATGAGTAACATAACCATAGACAGAAAACTAGAAGACCATGAAAAGCATCTACCACTTAAAGTTATAAATTAAACCAAGTCATCTCTGCCATTTCCCATACCACCTGCTTCTATGGGCTCCCCAAAGATGACTAGGTAGAGGTTGAGTAGGTATTAACTAAGAGAAGCAACACTCGTCATTTGGTTAGTGCCTGCACTTCTAGTAACACTCATCTATTCTCCAAGGACAGAGAGGACACATTAGAGTAATATGAGGGTACATATTAAAGTAAGGTTTCTCTTCATTAAGTGTCCTCAATTTTCATACTCACTAATATTTACAAAATTGGTCCTAGCAGTACTTTCTTCCTCTTCTGGACCCCAATAAGAATGAATTATGAGTGTCACATTCTTAGAAGGATATCCTGACAGTGTATTTGTTAACAATTGGTAATGTAGTGAACAAAGACATAACTACACCTCCCCCACCCATTTGTTCACAGAAGATTGCTATTTTTGTGTTCTCTCAGAATGCTTTTTTTATTATTATTTTTAATTGCATCTTGGTCATTGATCTTGATGCTTGAGTTCTAAATGTAGAGGGAGCAATCCCAAATTGTAAATATATCAATTTCTTCTTTTTCTCATGCATATTATAAATGATTAATGTGAACTTCAGTGTCTTAAAATTAGGTCACATGATTCAATCTTTTTTTAAGATTCATTTATTTTTATTTGAAATTCAGAGTTACACAGAGAGAGGAGAGGCAGAGAGAGAGAGAGGTCTCCTATCAAAGGTTCACTCCCTAGTTGGCCACAACGGCCGGAGCTGCGCAGATCCGAAGCCAGGAGTCTGGAGCTTCTTCCGGGTCTCCCACACAGGTGCAGGTGCAGAGACCCAAAGACTTTGGGCCATCTTCTACTGCTATCCTGGCCATAGCAGAGAGCTGGATTGGAAGTGGAGCAGCCGGGTCTCGAACCAGAGCCCATATGGGATGCCAGCACTGCAGGCCAGGGTGCTAACCCACTGCGACACAGCGCTGACCCCATCAATCTTATACTTTTAGATTTCATCATAGCTTTAAAATGGCAATCAAATACATCTGACTAATTATAATAACTGGATAATTAACCAATTAGTTGCAATTAAAAAAATCAAATTAAAAAAAACAAGTTTAGGAGAATAAGTGAGATGTCTTCAAGTACATATTCCACAGATAATTTTTTGGAGTATAGTATATGGGAAATGGAAAAGATTTAAAACTGTTTTGATCTTTTTTTTTTAATTCATTTTACATTTCTTCAAACACAAATATTGGTAATTATTAACATATGCTATTAAAATTTCTGGGGACATGTAAAACTTGAGTTGTTGGTTACAAGTATGATTTTCTGTGTGTATTTGTGTTAAAACAATTTGAAGAGGAATCGATTGATTCCATTTATGTGATTCACCAAACAAGAATTAAAATTTCAGCCTGTCAAATACAGTTAGATGGGAAAGTTCTACTTCAGATATCAAATATGTCTCTGGGCCAATGAGCTCATTTGGAAATTTTAATGTGAACTAGAGCCAAGCCTTTAAACAAAGAGAAAAAATCAGATGCTAGCCCTCAGGGAAAAAAAAAAGGAAAAATTGTTTAATAAAAAAACTTAAATAAAAGTCAAAAGAGCTGCTGTTGTTCTTAAGGACTAATAAAATCTGATGTCTGTTATACATATTGACATCATCAGATAAAACTGAAGGCCAGACTTACAAGGGTATTGAGTACATTTTCAAAGGTACTTACCATGGAAACCTCAGATTAGAGTGAAATACTTCAGCTTTCCAAGGACATTCTGTAGAGAAATCTGGAATTTCTTTGTAGAATAGTTCAAACCACTGAAGCAGATTTGTGAATTCAAGATAAAGCTGAACAATATTTTATGGAATTAAAGAGTACTGAATTGATAACACAAGCTGGTTTTAGAACCAATCTAATACTAAAATTCTAATAACTGCAATGACAATAGCAAGCCACAGAGGAAGTAATTTTCACAAGGAGTTTATTTTTTATATGTTTTTAATTATACATCTATGAATATATTTTTCTGAGCAAGAGCAATGCACTTCATTGGTTCTCACGTTTAATGTGCATTAAAAAAGCTACTAGGGAGCCTCAAACCCTCTGGATTTCAAACATGTCACGCTCACAAATACTGACTAGCAGGTCTGGGATGGAGCATTCTCTGCATTTGTACTTAGCACATTGTGTAAGCTTTACATCTCACTTTACACGCTTCTGCTAATTTAAAAACATGAATCAATCAAGGGGAAAACAAAATTTAAAGATTTTAAAAATGTTAGTTTCTAAAATGCATGAATATGAATTGTTATATAACTCATATTAGGGAGAGAAATTAATCAAGAAATTGCATAAGAAAACTAATGAAAAGACTTGTTTGGATCCTCAATCAAACAATCATTACTAACATAAATCATTGTAATAAATTTGTATATATGAAATATATGAATTTTGTTCACCTTAAAACATTAAACATAATAAGGAACATTCAAATATTAAAATATCAAGAGATATCGCTAATGCTGAATTTAAGTGAACAATGGTATAATTCAAGATAATTCAATAGGATTATAAAGAAATTGACACATTATTGTACCCATACACAGAACTATTAGGCACATGCTATCTTGCTAGAGGAATTTTATTTTATTTGTTTTATTTTATTCAGTGTGTGAGATTTCTAGGATTGAATATAAATAGTAAGGAATATTGATTTCTTCTAAGTTGTTTAGAGGAAAGCTCATTTGCAACGTGTATTTTTGGCGTTCATATAATGTGTTGTTAAATCTCACAAAACTTCTCAGTTTCTCCATTGTCCCAATTGTAGTGATGAGGCCATAAAGCATCTTTTCGTCTTTCTCTACAAGACAATGAAATATGAATTTATTCTTTATTCTATTTTCTACTCTCACTTCTTTCTCATAGCAGTCATAACTAAAAATAATAACAAATTACAAGCATGACTGAGTGCTTACTATAGAAACAATAAATGTGCAATGTGAATAATCATATTTAATTCTCATGACAGCCTTTCAAAATAGGTATATTCATTATGAGCATAATACAGATCAAGAAGCGGAGTCTTAGATGGGGTAAGCTTTTTTCTCAAGGTTATAAAGCTAGTTAACCATGTAGAAAGCAGTGAGTTAGAATGTGAACAGGGAAATATATCAAAATATCTAAGATATGGAGGCATAACTTATCTTCCTATCTCAAGCAAAGACTATGCATCTTTGGAAGGCCTGGTGTTTTAAAGAAATATACTTTAATATCATTCTATTACTTAAAATTTTTGAATGAATGAATAACCTGTAATACTTTTGCATATCCGTGAGGAACAGTGTAGTTTATGCTACATATATGAGTTGAGGTATATAAGGCTGTATTCTTGAAGTCAAATGGCTAGAATGAATAAAAGGATTAATAAGACAAGATTTCCCCCTTTTAATTAAATTAGTGATTACAAAATGCACCAATAAATAATTTTGAATTCTAAGAATTATACAATGCATAGGTTCTGTGGTTTTGTGCTGCTTTTATAGAGATAAGAAGTACTTGCCATGGCCATGTTACTTGTATTGGATATGGTTCCCCCACAATAAAAAATTTGTTACAGAAGATAGTAGAGGTGTTTAAAACTGAGAGAACATCAAAGCAACATAAAAAACAACAACAAAAAACCAAAAAAAAACCCTGCACACAAATATATTTTATCAGTCAGGTATTAAGTGGTGAATGCAGTGCTAAAATGCATGCATTCTGTCATTTCACTTTGTGAGGCTGGTCTTATTTTCTGAAGAATTTAAAACAAGAAATTGCTATGTGAGGAATTGAAATGATTCACCAAAAGTTACTACCAAATAAAGGAATTGAACCTAAGTTAACATTATCAGCTCTCAGTTTCTTTACAACAATGCCCCAATTATTCACACCTTGAAATGTGCTTGAGACAATTGGGAACAAGCAGAAGAGTTTTGTTAGGTTGCCAAGGCTTTAAAAGACATGTGAAACAATGCTGAAGAGTGAGACTAAGAACAGACTATTGAGGGGCTGGTGCTGTGGTGTAGTGGGTAAGGCCGCTGCCACCTGCAGCATTGGCATCCCACATGGGTGCAAGTTTGAGTCCCTGCTGCTCCAATTCCAATCCAGCTCTTTGCTATGTCCTTGGAAAGCAGTAGAAGATGGTCCTGCACTCATGTGGAGACCCAGAAGAAAAACCTGGCTCCTGGATCTGGATCAGTGCAGGTCCAGCCATTGCAGCCAACTGGAGAGTGAATCAGTGGATAGAAGGCCTCTCTCTCTCTCTCTCTCTCTGCCTTTCATTTTCTCTCTGTGTAACTCTTTCAAATAACTAACTAAATAAATAAATCTTAAAAAAAGAGAACAGATTGTTGAGGGTTTAGATTTGATTTTATGAGCAATTCTCAGTGATTATTTAATACTAGGAGTATTAGCAATGTGAGTAATACATTGCAATAATATAGCAATGAAATGTGGTAATGAAAGTAATGAAAATCACTGGAGACAAAGTATGGAATCACAGTAGGAAAATGTTTTATTAGAAAATAATAGAAAGGACTATAATCATTTATATTTGAGTTAAGACATTGAAACAAGCAGTAGGGATAGATTTCAATAAGCTTGAGCTGGCTTTTGAAGGTATTATAATAATGGAAAATACAAGGGTACATGTCTGCATTAACAAAAGTATGTAAGAATTTCCTATATGGCACTTGTTGTTCTTGTCTCTTACAGTCATTCAGCCAATTGATCTTCATACAACCATAAGAGAAATGCACTATCACAAAGGTATATTTTCAGTAATAGGAACTTCATAAGATATTCATGTATATGTTTACTAGGATTTATTTATTAATTTGAAAGGGAGAGAGAGAGGGAGAGAGAGAGAAAGAGAAAGAGAGAGAGACTGGAACTCTGTCTACCTCATGGGTTGCACTATCCCAAGTATTTGAGTCATCTTTTGATGCTTTCTCATGTGCATTAACAGGGAACTGGATAGTGAGCAGAACAGACATGAGCCAACACTCTGATGTGGGATGCCACTCTGATGGCACTGCCCCACAACAACACTCTGATGTGCGCTGCCCCACAATTATGTCTCTTTGGCTATTATTTTAAAGTGAAATTGATTTGTTAAGCATTAGGAATTATTATCTCATGGATTTAAATGAATGTGGTATGTATATTTATTATTCAGCTGAACACACATAAAAATTTGTTAGCATTTGTACATAAAGTCACTGAAACATTGGCATTAGTTCTTGTTCTGCTTCTTGCTTTATGTGCAACTTCATGTAATAAAATTGGAGGTTAACAAATAATTTCTATAATGGTTTAGTACTTTAGAGTTCTTGCAATTTAAGTACATGCACATTTACTAGGATATCTAGGATATAGTAGTCACATAATAAGAATTTTTGCAAGAAATTTGGGCAGTTGAATTAGCCAGAAAAGTGTTGGTACATAAATTACATTAAAAAGCAACATAATGAAATAGCTTAGTGAATACATGATTTCTCCAGGGCATGAATACGGACTCTGACACTTAAGGTGAAACCTCACCACCTCCTTGAATTTCTGAGAGGATGGTCTATTTGTCTTGCACTTTGTCCTCTATGTCAGTGCAAAATGAAAATGACTTTCTTTCTGCACTGGAAATACCAAGAATATTTCTGCCTAAGGACTTTGACACAATGTTTCCTTTTACTTGGAGCAAAAGCCAGCAAACAGACCTTTGTTCCCCTCCCTTCCATTCCCGTTTTCCTCTCCTTTCCTCTCCTTTCCTCCCCTCCCCTCCCCTCCCCTCCCCTTTTTTCTTTTCTTTTTTCTTTCTTTTATCTTTTCTTTTTATCTTGCCTTTCTGTTCCTTTTCTTTTCTTTTTTCCTTTTCTTCTTTTTCTTTTCTAGCTTTGGGTGACATATATGATGGTCCTTCAAAAAGTATTCATAGATTTTTAATAATATGTGTTTTCATAAATTTTTCAAGAGTTTTTATGAATGAATTTCAAAATTATTTGCACCCAAATAGAATTACTGTTAATTCCTTTTTCCATGAACATTTTGAAGTACCATATATTCTGTCAGATTTTCCACCATAAAAAGTCATAGGCAATATTTATCAATAGGAATTTCTCTGTTCCAATTATATTTTATTTACAAAATAGGCCAGAGTTTATCTACATATGGCCTGTGAGTTGGCCATATATAAAAAATCTAAATCAACTCTTGGTTTAGATGAATCCACTTTCAGTTATTTGCATAACTTTCTGTATCACCTCCTTTAAATTTTGAACTCTACCTTCTCAAGTCTGTCTAATCAGACTAACATTCTTACAATTAAAAATATCATCCTCACTCACCAACACAAATTTCCCTCTACCTTAAGTTTTTCGATAGTGAATATCACCTAGTAACTAATACATACTTTACTGCTTTTTTTTTCAAAATTATCTGTCTCCTACATATTAAAGTGCTGCATAACTAAGGTTTTTTGTTTGTTTTTACTGCTGTTCCTGCAGTGTCAACTACAGCACCTCATTCATAAAAGGTATTCAATAATTTGTATCTCACATTCCAGAATCTGGTATTACACTACTTACCACCATATAGGGGATACGTGTATATACATAGGGAAAGGGGAAACAGAAAGGTGAGAGGAACTGATTTGGAATTCATTAGTCCATGGTATATCTATCATATATACCTAAGCTTATCGGGGTGGCTACAATTGGAACTGGAATGTGCTCTGGTCCTGTGCTAGCTGTCAAATCCTGTAACCATTCTATAACAAAAATCATAAATATTTTAGCTTTCTTCCCAGCTGCTATGTCAGATCTGTCGTCAGGACATTTTTGGATTGAGCGTCTCACGCAGTAAGAAAGCTTTTTCAAAGCATACCAGAGGAGTCAAGAACTAAAGACAGAAAAGACAACAGGGATCTCTTTGGAAAACATCTCAGAAGTAAGAATAATGTTCCATTGGCAAGCTCCTTTCTTCTAATGAGAACTCAGTTCAGGCCTTGGCTGTGATTGTGAGCTGCGTTATCACTGGAAAACTCTGAGTTGGAGAGATGTGCTGCAGAGTTCCTTCTCTTCTTTATGAGGTAAATTTGGAAGGTGGGTTGGCGTCATAAGTTAGGTAAATTCTTGGTCAATTTGGTGAGTGGTGTACCATTCTGACTCCTTCAAACCACTAGAATCTCATGTGGAGTAGTAGACTACCGAATGGGTAAAAACTAAACAGAATTTCTCAGTTTCTTTTCTTCTTCAGACACCTTACAAATAGAGTTTTTTCTAAGAGTAATGAGTAAAGAGACATTTATTTTTACTAGCATATGTTCAAAGTGGAAAATTCCTCATACATAATGAACCGTTTTATATTTTATGAAGAAATAACAGTAATAAGTTACTAGGATACATTTGAAAAATAATTAACACCTAAAGTGCTATTTGTTAAAGTCCAAATATGTTATTATATTTTAAAATGAAGTATCATATTAAAAAGAAATTAAAATGGATTCCACCAGCAAAGAAAAGAAATATTGAAAGTGAGAATTTCGTATTTGTAACAATCATAGTTCAGTTTTTATTACTGACAAAGGCCCACAATAGTAAGTGGGAATAAATAAGATCCTATTACCTGTCATCAAAAATCTTTTATTATTCTGCATTTGTTGACTATGACTTTTTAAAACTATTTTGTAACATCAAATGTGTATGTGACTAAATATTAATATTGGTAGTCCCTGTTTTTCACATAATCCTATTTTAAAGAAATGAAATTAATTTGAAATAGTTTATTTTCTTACTGAGCTTAGAACAATTCAGGAATTTAGATGCCAACTGATTATAACAGTGATTATAAGAGTTGCATGCACTGCAGACTATGGGAATTTTGAAGAAAATTTTCACATAGATTTTATACAATGAAATTCATATATTCCTAAGTAAAGAATAAATTTCTTTGCTAACATTGTTTCATATATCAAAAACATGCTTTGGAAGACAAATTGAAGAGAATTCTACTATTCATGTTGGTTCACATTAAGAAAGAATTGTAATCTACTTCTTACTGAAGAGTCAATAATCTAACGCTTTTATCAGGACAGATCTATTTGAATTAAGTTGAAATTGAAATTTTAATTGGAGAAGAATTTTACATTGTCACATCTAGAATCCATTCAATTTAGGCTAGTGCCAGATTTGTAATTTCCTTCACTTGTTTTGAATGTGTGTCTTTTTAAAGGGATAATTCACAGAAATAATTTAATACAATTTCTCAGTGATATTTGTAAATATTACAATTAGCTAGAAATACATTTTGTTCTGCAGCTGTAGCATACATTTACTCTACAATAAAAAGTAGTTTCATTTATTGGAATGAAACTTTAGTCATGATTATAAATCTGTTTGTAGGAAGAGGGAGTTGTATAAGTGGCCATATAGAGAGCGTTTAGGTGAAAAACATAATTTTGCTATGAATCATTAACCTCTTTCCAATAAATTTAATTTAATTTTAAGCAATTCATTTTGTGCATTGAGGAAAATTTGAAC
Source organism: Sylvilagus floridanus (assembly GCA_949820135.1). Lineage (NCBI taxonomy): Eukaryota > Metazoa > Chordata > Mammalia > Lagomorpha > Leporidae > Sylvilagus > Sylvilagus floridanus. The sequence goes on along the minus strand of OX463242.1, from coordinate 27,973,731 downwards.
TGAAAAAGCTATTACAGAATATGTTTGGACATGTAATATGCAATTTATCTTTCATGGGAAAAGAATTCTTCAGTAAATAAAAATTATTTTTAAGCCTGCCTTTTATTTGTTAGTATTTTAATTAATATAAAGACTAGCTATTAGAATATATTCAATTACCCTTTCTTTTGCAGTAAAGAGCTGATAAGAGTCTTACAAATTTTAACTCTAGAAGAACAAAATTCTGCTTAATAGGGTTGAAGATTAAATAACAGAATTGAAGATTGTTATACTATCATATATGATGGTCCTTCAAAAAGTATTCATAGATGTTTCATAATATGCTTTTTCAAGAATTTTTCAAAACAATTTTATGAATGGATTTAAAAATTATTTGAAACCAAATAAATTTGCCTTTAATTCCCTTTTCCATGAAATTGTTGAATTACCATTTAATCTGTTAGATTTCTACCATAAACATAGTCATAGGCAATATGTACAATAGGGATTTCTCTGTTTCAATTAAATTTTATTTACAAAATAGGCTGGGGTTATGCTATATATGGCCTATGAGTTGTCCACGGATTGTCAACCCTTGACTTAGGTGAATCCACTTTCAGATATTTGCATAACATTATCACCTCCTTTACATTTTGAATTTCTACCTTGTCAAGTCTGTCTTATCAGACTAATGTACTTAAAAATAAATTAAATTAATTATTATAAATGAATTATTATTAAATTAAATTAAATTAAATTTGAAATGTCGTCCTCCTTCACCAACACTTTGTATGAAAATGTCTGTTCCCTTACTTGAATCCTTTTGCCAAAAGCTTCATTGGATAGACACATAAATTAAAAGTAGAATATTTGTTCTGATTTTACATGAATGAGAACATGTAAGAGATTTTTCTCTTTCTTAAGAGCTGAAAAGATGGGGGGCATTGTGTTGCAGTGGGTAAAGACACCACCTGCAATGAGGCATCCCATATTGGCACTGTTTCATGAACTGACTGCTCCATTTCCAGTCCAGCTCCCTGCTAGTAGCCTGGGAGAAGCTCCAGAAATTGACTCAAGTGTCTGGGCCCCTACCACCCATGTTGGAGATCCAGATGAATCTCATAGATCCTGGCTTTAGCCTGGCTTAGCCCTGGCCTTTGTGGCCACTTGAGGAGTTAACCAGCAGATAGAAGACATCTTCATTCTCTATTTCTCCCTCTCTTTGACGCTAACTCTCAAATAAATAAATAAATCTTTTAAAAAGGAAGAGATTAAAAGATAAGTTACAGTGTGATGATAGATAGAAGCAAAAGGCTGCTATTCAGAAATAAGAGATTCTTACAAATCAGAAAGATAGACAATTGAATAGAAAACTGACTTTAGATATATAGCACACCATAAAACACACTTCTTAAATTAGTGATAAATATATTAAAATGTTAAATATTACTAGTTATTTCGTACATACATGAGGAATTATGATATGTGCAAAAAGTCTGATTATTGTTTAGTCATGCAATTTCCTTGTCTTTCTTTCTTTTTTATAGTAGGAATATGCTATGTATTCCCAATTAGACGAAGTAAATGTGTTTATTAATTATTCTTCAAAGTGTTCTAGCCAGGCTTCTTTTACTTTATTTTATGTGGTTTTTTTTTTTTTTTTGTCTTTTTGTTTCTTTGTACTCTGAAATATTTCAACATCTGTACAATGTAAAGTGATCAATCAAGCAATTAGAATTTCCATTTCATATTTTTCCCTTATGTTTGGAGACTAACAGCTCCAGTCTTCTACTTTTGCATACATCATTGTAAAATACAGTCACTTCACAGTGCTGTGAAACTAGAGAGCCTATTACTTCTATCTAACCATGTTTCGGTTCCTCTTATTCAACCCTCCTTTATGTCCTCTCCTTCCAACATTCTCCATATCTACTAAATATTATTCCAAGTTTAGCTTGACTTATCTGAGCTTCCACATATGAGAAAGATTATGCAGTATTTGTCTTTCAATGTCTAGCTTACTTCACTACAAAACAATATACACTTCCAATCATTTTGCTGTGAAGGTCAGAATTTCATTCTTTTTTATGGCTTAATAATATTTCATTCTGTATGTAGACATACTTATTTTCTTTATCGATTCATCAGTTGAAGGACATATAGATTGATTCCATCTGTTGACTATTCTAAAATATTTTAATAATTGTTATAATTAACTGTTGTAATTACTCCAACAATGTGTGCTATCGCATATATACTAAAAGGATTATGTTTGAATGATATACATTGTGATATAATTTTTTGGTTTTTTTAATATGATGTTGGAAATAAAACCATATGATTAGTGGATCCCACTGAAAAATTTTTATGTAATTTCACATAATAAAATTTATTTTTTTACTTCAAAATGTAAATATTTAATTTCTGATTCTGGTTTGACTGCATAAGATCCTACTGGAGAATCTAAATATATAGACCAAGTAAAAAGGCTTCTTTATTTTTTTTAATGAGGGGCCTGCTTTGTAGCATAGCAAGTAACCCATATGGGTTTTTATCCTGGCTCTCCATTTCTGATCCAGCCCACTGTTAATGTCCCTGGGAAAGCAGCAGAAGATGTCATAAGCAGTTGGGTCCCTACACCCACATTATAGACCTGGATGAAGCTCCTAGCTCCTGGCTTCGTTCTGGCCCAACCATGATTGTTGGGGCAATCCAGGGAGTGAACCAGCAGATGGAAGATCTCTCTCTCTCTTCTCTCTGTCACTCCCTCTATCTATGATTCTTCCAAATGACAAATAAAAGTAAGTATTTTCAGTTCTTATTGAAATGAAATATTAATTAAAAATGATGAAAATATTATTGGTCTACAAATTTAAATTCATCTGGAAAACTATCAAAAACTTTGGTATGCTTACATTTATTATAATGCTTTATAATTTGACAGTTGCATATGCCTACCTACATGTGTACAATTGGAAAATTCAAACAGTTCTACATATATGTGGTGATTTTACTACTGAAAATATGTTACTCCAATACAATGGGGAAGGTTCATCTTTCTATTAAAAAATAATTTGAAAGAAATAATTTAATTAGTTTATATTACTATAACAAAAATGTGAGGCATGCTACTTGATAGTGAAAAACGGATTTATTTAACTCTTACTTCTGAGCTTCAATTTCTATGTACTTCATCTAAAATGATGACTTTCTTACTGGCAGAATGTCAAGCAAAAATGAGTATCATATGGTGAGAGATAGGAAGCATTCTTGTAGGTGTATGTCTACTTTTCACTGTTAATAAAGCCACTGGGATTCAATCAGGGGGAGTTATCCTAGTGACTTTACCTATTTCGATTTATCTCCCAAAGGCTCACCTGTACATACCATAGTTGTGTTAAGTTTCTACCCTCTTAATATCTTCCAGTGGGGGATTTAATTTTAACACATAAAGCCTTGGTGTCATTCAAACTATATTCAAATTGTAGTCATGAAAATCCTCAATCTAAAAGCTTAAGCTGTATAGTAGCAAAACCTATGAAAGAAGAAAAGGATGATGAATTATACTGCCTTAATGAACATATACATTCATGAAATGAAAAGGCAAATATAATAAAATACTCTCAGAACATACTTTTGACAAATAATTGTATCCTGTGCACAATGACAATCAGGAAAATTTATATCCATATGTATACACACATAATATGTACCACAAAATGTTTCACCCAGTAATGGATTACATCATATATAGATGTTGTTTGCAAAAACAATACTGAGGTTTAAAAATTCTCACAATGTGAAAGAAAGGGCCATCAAAGAAGGATGTACTCTTCTCTGAAGGGAGGAGAAAACATCCGCTTTGCTTATGGCCATGTCCAAATACTGATGGAATCCATTGTCACAGAAGGCTTCCATAGCCTTGGCAGCCCATGGCAAGAGCCTCAGGTGATGACTAACATCATGAGTAAGTGTTAATTATTAAAAGAACAACAGAAGTCACTGTCCACTTACTCCCAATACAGGAACTCCATCACTAATAAGTTGTACTATGAGAATCAACTGCAAATTTTGTTCTCAAACTGTACTCTATATGTTGTGTGTGTGAGTGGGTACAAATTCTTGAAGTCTATGCTTAGCATGGAGCTGGTCCTCCATATATAAAGTCAAACTAAAATTGAACCATAATGAAGAAGGAGATGGGAGAGGGAGAGGAAGGTGGCTTGGAAGGTGGGAGGACGAGGGTGGGAATGGGAGAAAGAACCAGTGTAGTCTTAAAGTTCTATCTATGAAAAGATGCACTCATTAAGTAAAAAAAAAAATTCCCACAATATAATGACATCATAGTCATCATAACTTTGTAGAACAATTCAATGTTCATTTTTGTGTGGTGATGCTATCACAAATTTCCTTTGGTAAGCTTACATATACCGTGTCACAGTTGCATACAGTATTCAGTATAGTAACACACTAAAGAGGCATACATATGAATTATGAGATGGACCTGAATTTCTGCATTTTCCTTTTCCTTATTGCATGACAAAATCACGAATCTCTACTCTGTCACTTGTTTGAGTACAAATTTGATCTTCCCTATCTGACAAGTAGCTGCCAGCTCTCATCCATTGTATCTAGGTCCTAGGCATGTCATTCTTTCGACAGACGCCTGCGCACATTACTCAGTTCACATTCTTGTATTGAGTTTCAGCCACTGAGATTTCTGGTTAGATTTCACTTGTGGCCTTTGGAAAAGGCTGACACTGATTAAGTATCCTACTCAAACTTTCCTCAGCCAAAGACAGTGAAACCTGCTCTGTGCTATTGGCAAGATGGACAATTCTGAAAACATAAAGAGCCTCAAGGGTACCCAGAAAACCACCGTCTTGGACTTATCCGCTACGTGACTCATTTTGTGAGCCTAGTGCGGCACAGATCCATTTTGCCATTTCCAAAGTCAATACCGATATTATTACTTTCTTGTTTGAATGTCTCCCCCATTTATATCAAACATAAATAAAGAAAACTTAAATCAGAGAATAAATCAACCCACATTTATTATAAAAATACTATAGATCTTTTTAAATTTTAAGGTTTTCACAATATCCTTATGTCTTGCTTTGTTATTATTATTTTTGCTTTATTATTGGATATTTTCATGTTTGTTTTTTAATTATCAAGCATACTTCTTAAAAAGTTGGTCCATTAGACTGCTTCCTTTCTTTAAAATTCATTGTTTCAGCTGTAGGAGTGGCTCCAAATGTCCATATGTTTCAATCCATATGTTATGATTCCAAAACATAAACATAAATTTGATTTTTTTTGGACTGTTAAGTCTATACATATATATATATATATAGTCATAAATAATGTAAAGATGAGTCGAATTGAATGGTGTATAATAGCTGCTATCAGACGATATAGTTCATCTTATTCTCAGAGAAATATTTTGGACTTTGAATCCTGAGACAACTCTCACTACTATTCTTTCATTGCTTTTCAAACCATTAGGAAATATTGACTATTACCTATTTCCTAAAATATTTTTATTTGATTATAATAAAATTTCTCACAATGCAAAATTTTCACTAAAATTAAAATATTTTCTAAAGACTTTAGAGGACTACAACGTTCTACATTACTTAGTACAAATGTAAAATTATGACCTCCTTTTCTTTTACTGTTCACTTTTCTCACTATCTCCAATTACAATGGGTTTTTTGCTCTTTATGGAATATGATCAAACACATTTCACTATCAAAACTTTTATGTTTGCATGTTCCTTTTGCCTAAAATATTTTCCTTTAAATAGCCGCAGAACATCATGAATCAATTAAGTCCACTAAAATACTACTTATATTATGAGGCTTTCTCTAATAACCCTATTAACAAGCTTTATCATGTTTAGATAATTTGAATCATTATATGTGCAGTGTATCTATATCATTCCCTTGCTAGCAGCCCAAAGCTGCAGCTTTTCTTCACCTTCTCTGCTGAGCCGTCGACACTGCTACAGTGAAAGGCTGGACAGAAGGCAGTCTACTTGGGGTTTCTAGATAATTTAGGACATTGAACATGCAGTGTAACTCTGCCACCTCCAAGTGAAAGAACTTAAGACTGGGTTTAAGTCCACTTGCACATTATTGAGCCAGGGAGTGGCTACTTGGACTACCAGCTCCAATCATGTCTGTTCTGTTTGGTCCTAGACGGCTTCAATATATGCTATATTGTAAATAATTAGTATTCGAGATGGACTAGATAGAAACCTGTTTTGTATGTTAACTAAAAAATAGTTGAGTCATTGGATATACAGTATACCTCTTTCCTTTTCCAGGAGAATTAGTGTTTTAATGGCTACCTCTGTGCTGGGTGGCTTTGATGACCTCTTGCCTGAACCCCTGTTTCTCTTTCACTATGTCCTGATGACTGAGGTATGCCATGTTTCATATCCTGTCTTCTCTCTGAGACAGCCTAGATAAAAATCAAAGCTCTGCCTAACCACCAGTAAGGTTAACATATAGGATCTCTAGAAAGTTTCTTGTCTTTCTCAGGGAGAAGCTGCACACTGGAAGAATGTTGTTGGGATGATATCGTACTCTGTCAGCGAAAAGATTATGACAAGATATATTGAATTAACCTCAGATAACCAGGGCTTCAACCTGCTGCATCTCAGCACCAGTCCCTAAACATCCTATACATTACTTATGAATACTTCTTCCCTTTTTAAAATCTAGTTTTAATGTTATAAAATTATCTATAGTATAGGTTGACTTCATTGTCATCAACATAATTGGATGTATAAAACATTCCTTTTGATCTTAGGTCATTCTTTGTTTATCAGTGCTGATATTCTCATTATAAAAGGTAAACACAAGATGAGAACAATCATAATCTTTTTTACTAGTTTTCTTTTTGTTTTTTGTAGCTGATACATGAGTCTTTAGGAGTTGGGGTCAACATAGAGCATATAGGTACAATGTTGATAAGAACACATAATGATTAAACACGGCAAATATAAACGTAAGTGATTCTCTGGCAGATGTCCTAAACAGCACTCTGGGCTCAGAATCAGCACTTAAGGCATTCGGATATGGCTAAAATGCCTATGGGGGTATTTCAGGCGTGGAAAGCCAAGACAATCCGGCAAAAAAATAATCTAAATGAAATATTTCTGTGAGTGAGATCCCAGCGGAATAAACAGGCCATCAAAGAAGGAGGTACCTTTTTCTGAAGGGAGGAGAGAACTTCCACTTTGACTATGACCTTGTCTAAATAGGATCAGAGTTGGCAAACTCAAAAGGCTTCCATAACCTTGGCAGTTCATGACAAGAGCCTCGGGTGATTACTAATGCCATAAATAAGAGTGTCAATTGTCAACAACAGGAGTCAGTGTGCACTTACTCCCCATGTAGGATCTCTGTCCTTAATGTGTTGTACTATATGAATTAATGATATAACTAGTACTCAAACAGTACTTTATACTTTGTTTCTCTGTGTGGGTGCAAACCTTAGTATATACTAAATTGATCTTCTGTATATAAAGATAATTGAAAGTGAATCTTGATGTGAATGGGATGGAAGAGGGAGAGAGAGATGGGAGGGTTGAGGGTGGGAAGGAAGTTATGGGGGGAAAAAGCCACTGTAATCCAAAAGCTGCACTTGGGAAATTTATATTTATTAAATAAAAGCTTGAAAAATAATCATATTAGAAAAAAATTGATTCTCAATTGAATGTTTATGAGAAAATACCATTCTTTTCACTTTTTTTATTTTTATATATTTGAAAAGCAGAATGACAGAGGAGAGAGGGGGAGAGAGAGAGGCAGAGGAAGAGAAAGGGAGAGAGAGAGATTTTTGGTCTGCCTGGTCTCTCCCCAAATGCCCACACCAGCCAGGGCTGGACCAAGCTGAAACCAGGAACAAGGAATTTCTTTTGAGTCGCCTACGTGAGTGTCAGAGACTGATGTGCATGAGTCATTGTCTGCAGCTTCCACAGGTGTGCACAAGGAGGAAGCAGGATTGGAAGCAGCGGGAGAATGGAAAACCATGCACTGTGATACGGATGCAGCCATCCCGAACTGCGACTTAACCCACTGAGTAACAACAGGATCCCAGAAAAGAATAGGCTGAGCCAGAGATGAAATCCTTCTCTTCTGACTTCTCTTCAGGCTTTCAGTTCTCAAATAAAAGATCAAAACTTTCAAAGCAAAATGAGAAGTTTCTGAATGTTATATACGTAATCACACATTTATGCACAATGGTTCTTTGAAAACCTATAATCAAGAATTCTATATAATTCGAAGAACACTAGGAAATCATTGCAGTAAGAACACTTGATTAATGGTTCTGTTATTTAGATAATAACATGTGAAAGAGATTTGTGAGAGTTAGTTTCATTCTAGTTAAATTGAGTGTATGCAATTCTGGGAAAACATTCTTGGTGGTAAAAATAGCTAATGACCTATTACCCTCATGGAGAAAACATCAATAAAATTTATATGTTAATAGTGATGATAAAAATCTTTATACCATTTGAAATACTTTTTGGCAAATTCTTAAGGTGACATTATGACTTCTTAATATGTATAACATTTCTGATCTTCAATTGATTAACTTACAATTGCAAAATATGATTTTAAATTAGTATTTCCAAAAGCTGATTTGTTATGGACACAACTATTGTATACATTTTGGCAACACATGTCATATAAAAGAAAAATATTAGGACAGTCTCAGAGCTTACCTGGTTCCTTCCCAAGGGGAATCCCATAGCACCATAAATTTAGTAAATTTACCATAATCTAAGAACTCCAAATCCCTATTGTTACAGGATCTAAATAGCAATTTCCTGGCACTTGTAGAATAAAGTATCATCTCCTGTATTGAGTAGAGCATACTTTTATTATTTATTTTTATGAATTTTTGCTCTAAAGGAATAGCTTAACTGTCCATGATCAATATTTGAATAAAAAAACTTGACATTCCTGTAATATTTAAGGGCCAAAGCCTCCCTATAGTCAAATCTTATCAATTGTCCTAACATAATGAACAGATGAGAGAGCTGAATTCTGTTATTGATCAATTTGAACTGGTTTACATTTCAGCCTTCGTTAGTGTTCTGCAAAAGGGATCACCTTGCTTTTGCATTTCTTCTCCAGCCTGCAGAGGGTGCCTGATATATATTGTATGCTCAACAAACATTTGTTGAACAGACTTAAATAGTGAACTCTTTTCATCTCCTATTTTCAAATATTCTGTTCATTTTTATGAAACTTATTTTCTACTCTCTAGAATAAATTTCTTTTTGAGAAACCTTCATGCACATCCATCATTCTACTAAGGATGCTTTCTTTGGGCTATGGGTAACTTTACTTTCCTACGTTAATTTCTATTGTACCAATTGTGTGTTTCATGAAAGCTCCATGTTGTGGATCTAGAGCTACACACACAGTAATAACTCAGTACATATTTTTGAAATAAATAAATAGGGTTTCAGAGGTACTCAACAATCATAAACTTAGTAGTAGAAATTATAACAGAATTCATTTCATGTTCAAAATCCAACCTCATTTATAGAACATTCTGTCAAGTGCCTGGTAGTTTTCTTCCTGCTTCATGTAAAATCTAAATTGGTTTTAAATTACTCATATGATTTTGGTTTGAAATTTTGACATGAATATTGAAGAGTTTGTTAAAATTATTTATGGCTATAATAATGAAAAATATCATATATAATAATAAAAATATAGTAGAGTACAGACATGATTAACAAATATAAGGAATGTACAAAAAGTTAATAGAAAATGAATTTTATGAAGAAAATATTAATGGATTTCAAAATTATTCTGCACCAAATTAAGCTTATTTTTAATTCCATTTTCATTACTATTTGAATCACCTTATATATTCAACTGAATTTTCTTCATTTATTCTTATTATTTATTTATTTATTTATTTATTCTGTAAGAACCAACTAATTAAATTAATTTAAGTCCAGAAACAGGTTATTATAAATTTTAAAAAACAGGTTATTTTAATTTTTCTTGTTTTTTTTATATTAAATGGCATTTTAAAAGTTTTTCTTTTCCTTAAAATGGAAAGAGAGATCTACATGATCCACATCGAATTTACACAGAGCTAAATCCTGGATCTGACAGCAAAAAACACTGGTAATTTTCTGTTTAGAATCTAAATATTTTTGATGCTTAAATATCTATAAAATCACAATGTGTCTGACATTTTCACTAATTGCCCTAAAGATCTACATTTTGGGGCTCTATATGCAATACTTGGTATCTACAGTGATTTTTTTTTTGTCTTTCATTTTGTTTTTATTAAAATAAAATAAGCAATAGAGAATAACTAGATGGGCAAAAACACCAACTAGAGAGTGTCCTAGTTCTCATTTTAAAAATGGAGTATATTAGTATTATTTAAAATATCTTTTACAGTAGCAAATAATGCAGCAAAAATGGGAGATAAAAGGAAATAATCTATGTTCTATATTCTATATTCTGTTCCAGATTCTGATTAATTGTTTAAGATCTTTACAATGTTACCATTGAAATAGATGAAAGTTGGTGTCAACTTACTGCAAAAATGTACTAGCCATTTTGGACTACCTCTCCATACACAAACAGAATATTGATAAAAGTATATGAAGCATCTATTTTGATTTTGCTGTTTACAAATTGGAGGATAGGTGAGACAGGGAAAGGAAAAACATCAAATGTTTTGACTTCACTCCCATAGACACTTTGTAACAGGTTGAGAAGGACTTGTCTCCTCCACATTTTTGCTGAGTTTTAAGCTCTGATATCTTAGTGTCATTGTTAATAATTTAGGGGTGGAGATTTGATGTGATTCTTTCCCAAGAATCTCTTCTGGGATATTATATTCAAAGTACATGGTCTAATGACTCCAATTGGAGAAAATATAATCAAAATGGAATTAACCCCCCCCCCCAAAAAAAAAAAAATACGCACAACTGTCAGGATCTCCCCCTCTGGGAACTGGCCAGGTTGCCATGAAGGAAGAGTCGAAGTGACCGAGGAAAGTCAAGCTAAACACATTTTATTGGTACCATAGGTGACTAGGTGGAAAGAACGCTCAAGACTACTCCTGTGGGCCAAAGGTGCTATGGACCAGGAGCTTCTCCCCACAGGCACAAGGTACTATAGAGCGGGGAGAGAGGCTGAGCAACCTTTGCTTTACAGTTTCTGAGGGTCCCCTTATATACAGTTTGGTTTCAAGAGGTCAGCCTTGTCCTTGCGCCTCATGGCAACAACAGTTATGATGGTTGGTTTGCGGTTTGCAGTTAGGCCATTTCCTCTTTCAAACTATGCTATAGCGCAGATACTTTCTCTGTGAATGGGTCCCCAAAAACAACAATCCCAGTTACTCTTTCTTTCTTTTTAAATTTATTTATTTGACAGGTAGAGTTATAGAAAGAGAGAGCGACAGAGAGAAAGGTCTTCCTTCTATTGGTTCACCCCTCAAACAGCCACTACAGCTGGAACTGTGCTGATCCTAAGCCAGGAGCCAGGTGTTTCCTCCCAAGAGCTTGGGCCATCCTCCACTGCTTTCTTGGGCCACAGCAGAGAGCTGGACTGGAAGAGGAGCAGCCGGGACTAGAACCTCATGCCCATATAGGAGACGGAAGCTTAACCAAATAAGCCATAGTGCCGGCCCCAATCCCAGTTTTTCTAATAGAAAACCACCTTAAATAAAAAAGACAAAATAGTAAAAAATAAACACATGAAAGATTATATGACACAACGTTTTAATCAAAAGAAAGCTTTAAAATATTTGTGATTTTCATCAGCTTTTATAACTATTACATGTTGGGTGTTAAAATACTGAAATATCCTAAGAATAGCTGTATGCATTTGAAAAATCAAGTTTTATCATTTGCTTTTGCATTTAAAATTGTTGGACAGGGGCCTGCACTATGGCACAGCTGGTTAAAGTCCCGGCCTGAAGCACCAGCATCTCATATGGGCACCGATTCTAGCCATATCTGCTCCTCTTCTGATCCAGCTCTCTGCTATGGCCTGGGTAAGCAGTAGAAGATGACCCAAGTCCTTGGGCCCCTGCACTCATGTGGGAGACCCAGAGGAAGCTCCTGGCTCCTGGCTTTGGATCAGTGCAGCTCTGGCCATTGTGGCCATCTGGGGAGTGAACCAATGGAAGGAAGGCCTCTCTCTCTGTCTCTATTTCTTTCTGTAACTCTGTTTTTCAAATAAATAAAATAAATCTTTAAATAAAATGAAATAGTTGGACAAAAAATAATATAATATAGATTTTTCAGAGCACTTTGGCATGTTGAGGGTCTTTATAAGTTAAAGGATCTTCATTTAACTATTATCAAGGGAAGTTTTTATACACTTTAGGGAGATTACTAGAAAGTGTCCAGCATTCTGGAGGAATGGGTAGGAATATGAAGAAAAAATTTCAGTTGGAATGTCATGCTATTTTAAGTTATTTATAAAGTCTGATTTTTACCACTTCTTTCAGGAAAGTTGATTCTTCGAGGCTGGCATTGTGTCGTGCTGGGTAAAGCCACGTCCTGCATTGCCAACATTCCGTATGTACACCAGTTCCCATCCCAGCTGCTCCACTTCTGATCCAAGTTCCCTGCTAAAGACCTGGGAAAAGCAGCAACAGATGACCCAAGTGTTTGGGCCTCTGCTAATCACATAGGAGACCTGGAAGAAGCTCCTAGCTCCTTCAGCCTGGCTTAGCCCTGGCAATTGCAGCTACTTGGGGAATGAGCCAACAAATTGAAGACCTCTTTCTGTCTCTCCCTCTCTCTCAACTATGCCTTTCAAATAAATGATTAAATTTTTTTTAAAAAAAGTTATTATTCATTCTCGTCTTAGTTTCTTTTGATATTTGTAAAAATGCTTTCAGTTGACAAATTTTCTTCAAACTTAGAATTGCTAAAAAATGAAAATAATAGTAAAGATAATGATAATAATTTGAAATAATTTCAAATAGTTGTCCTCTTTCCTTTTATGCTTATTATTTGATTGGATTGATAACAAGGATCAAAGAATTATAATATCAACTACATTAAAAATAGGCTACTAAGCCAAGAACAAATGCTGTTATTGCTAATTCTACAAGTTATAGGATGGTATTTACCACACAAAATTAATCTTTACATTTTATTTTTAGTGTTTTAATTAAACTTCATAGATATACTTCAAAATACATTTACCCTTAGCCCTCAAGAATACATATTTATTTATTTTTGTGCAAATCGCTTATCAAAACTCCCCCTCCTATATGACAAGCATAATATAGTAGGTTCACAGGATAAGAACAAACATTTGTTTTCCTGAAAACTTTCCTTTTAGCAGACTTCAGTCAGCATGTATTTTGTAACGTCTTTTGTGCTTTGCATCCAAAATGCACACTGAGATATTTGTTTTTCATTATATCATTGTCATTTCAGAGCATAAAAATGCAGAATTAACATTAGCATTAGTTCCACAAAGTACTTTCTTCAGATTAAAAGTCGGAAAATCGTTGTAAACAACATGATTTAATTCATTGGCAGCAATATTTTTGGCAGCTCCATCTCTGGTGGAGTTATGTTAGAATTATATTTTTTTATTATCAAGTATGATGGCAGTGATGTGAGAAAACAACGGAGAAATTATAATCTGCACAATGGATGACTCGGAAGCAGTGTTTTTTCCTGCTTTCTTAATTATTTGAGAATATGAAAATAAATTTAATTTCCAATCATTATTCATATGTTTTTTTCTGTACTAAGTAGAAATACTGAATGTTTATTTGTAGTAGCAATACAGCACTAGAACACACATGATCCAGGAACATAAAAGGAATACTGCTGCCATAGTAAAATATGACTGTATACAGCTCAACTACAATTTGATTAAGCTTTCTGAATTGTTAACAATCAGATCAATGACATATTCTTTTATCACTGGAATGTTTCTGGTTTAAATACAAACTGTGCATTTACTGGAGTTAACCTTCGTAATTAATAGGTTATATATTCTCAAAATATCTCTCATATAATTTTGATTCTAACAAGACAGAATTATATTAAAATCTTATAACCTTCATTGTAGGTGAACAAACGAAGTATCAAAAGGTAATTTTTAAAAGATATTCAATAAAAGGAATAAAGTGCTCTTCTAGAAAGAGAAAAGATTTGATATTTGAGCTTTTAAAAGTTTTATTAATATAAAAAGAACAGATTTCATGTATTTCATAGTTGTATTTCTAAAATAATAACCATACTTCCCTCTGTATCTCCTCCCTCCCTCAAGCTATCTCCTTTCTTCCTTTCCTTTCTCTCTCTCATCTCTGCAAAGAGACAATTCCAATCCCCTCTATAATCACAGGTTTAATTCATAAGAGAACTCTAGAAAAATGAATGGAGGCAGTCATTTTGTGTAGCTCTTAGGACAATGTATAAAATGCCCATGTTGCATGCCAAAGTACCTAGAATCAATGCTCACTCCAGCTCCTGATTCCAGCATATGCTAGAATAGACGCCATGGGAAGTGATGATGTCTCAAGTAAATGGGGTCCTGCCATCCATGTGGGAGGTCTGCATTGAGTTCTTGGGTCCAGAATTAACCCTCTGACCATTGCAGACATCTGAGAAGTGAATCAGTACATGGGAGTTCTCATCCTTTCTCTGCTTTTCTATCTTTCTCTCTGTGAACCTGTTTCTCGGCCTCCCAAAGAAATAAAGAAAGTAATAAATCTAAACATACATACATTATGTTTAGATTAAATGAAAACAATGAGTACTAAATAAGGTCATGATCACTTCTATACAAACTACCATTTTTAACATTTGTAGGTGGAATTCATTTAATAATATTAAGACATTCTTTTTTTTTTATTTAAGATTATTTATTTTACTTGAAAGTCAGAGTTACACAGAGACAGAGAAGGAGAAGCAGAGAGAGAGGTCTTCTTCCATCCACTGGTTCACTTTCCAGATGGCCACAATGGCCAAAGCTGCGCTGATCCGAAGGCAGGAGCCAGAAGCTTCCTCCGGGTCTCCCACGTGGGTTCAGGGACCCAAGGACTTGGACCATCTTCTATTGCTTTCCCAGGCCATAGCAGAGAGCTGGATTGGAAGTGGAGCAACTAGGATGCGAACCGGCACCGATATAGGATGGCAGCACTGCAGGCGGCGGCTTTACCCACTACGCCACAGTGCTAGCCCCACGACATTCTGGTTTTGTTTTGAAAAATGCATTTTGCATAAAATTTATATTAATATAAAACCATAAAAATACAAATATTAATTTAATCCACACAATGAAGAGAAGTAAGACTTTTTTTTCCATGCTACAAAGTTACTTTAAATCCATTTGACTTGATGAGACAAACAAATTTGTATAGACAGTACAAAACAATTTAGGGCTGGCGCCATGGCTCACTTGGCTAATCCTCCGCCTACAGTGCTGTCATCCCGGGGTCTAGTCCTGGTTGGGGCGACGGTTGGGGCAACAGATTCTGACCCAGTTGCTCCTCTTCCAGTCCAGCTCTCTGCTGTGGCCCAGGAAGGAAGTAGAGGATGGCCCAGGTCCTTTGGCCGTGCACCCGCATGGGAGACCAAGAGGAAGCACCTGGCTCCTGGCTTCGGATCGGTGCAGCTCGCTGGCTGTAATGGCCATTGTGGGGTGAATCATCGGAAGGAAAACCTTCCTCTCTGTCTCTCTCTCACTGTCTAACTCTGTTTGTCAAACCAAAACAAAACAAAAACAAAAACAGAATTTAATACATCCTTTTTCAAAAGGCTAGTCTTTCCAGAAAGTGAAAAACAGGAAATCTGTAATATTGTCAGAGTCATGAGACCACTAGATGTGTTTCTTTACTTCAACAGAGAATCCAACTAGTTGCTTGTTAAAATTCTGTATTTGCCCACCCTCTTTTTCAAAAGTAAGCTTGGCGATTGTCATTTTATTTTTTTCTAGAAAAATAATATCATTTTTGCCTTAAAAGTAATATGTTAAATCAACAACTAAGCTTTGCCGATTCATCAAATTCACCTATCTCACTAAGGCCAATCAGCACCTCATGGTTAAGCTGGATTCTTCTGTTATGAGCAGAGTCTTCCTTTATCATGGTCTCCTGTGTTCAGTTAAGATTTCTTATACTTGACTAATGACACAGGAAATTTTATGGATGTTTGTGCAGTTTTTGAATTTACTTTCACTAAATGCATACCCCATATGAAGTGGCAACATATGGAAAGCAGTTCAGAAGGAGAGCAGAAAATACTTCATTTCTTCTTGCTGGGAGATAGAGAAGTAGGTCGTGACTTCTGGAAAAATAAGAAAAAATAATAGAAAGAAAATAAGACCTTAGCAAGTACTCAAAATATAATCAAAGGAATATTTTATATTGATATTTCCAGTACTGCATGAAAGTTATATGTATAATCTCTAGTCCTTATACATTTCAAAATAATATTATTTGTTATATTATTTATTATATTCCTTTTACATTCAAGAATCTGTGGCTGTCATGTTAGAGATATGCTGCACATCACTCACCTGCATATATGCTGGATTTACAGCTGATGTCACTTTGGAAGGAGGAAATTAGCCATCACGTATGATTCTGCCATCCTTAAAATCATCCTATTAAATAATATTATATTTACATTTTGCCAATCTTTTCACTGATGTTTTAACATTAAATTACAATAAATCAATGAATACAGAAAGAAAATATTTAATTGGATAAATAAAACAAGAAAGAGTAAATGGTTTACTTCTTGATGTATTTGTGAAAACAGTCATCCAGAGATGCTTTTTAAAGGTAAACATAGTATTTTTTAAGATATTTACTTTATTTATCTGAAAAGTAGAGTTATACATGGAGAGAGAGAGAGAGACAGAGACAGAGACAGAGAGAGACAGAGAGATCTTCCATCCACTGGTTCATGCCACAGATGATTGCAAGAGCTGATGCTAGACCAGGAGCCAGGAGCTTCTTCCAGGTCTCTCACATGGTTGCAGGGGCCCAAATACTGGGGCCATCTTTCACTGCTTTCCCAGGCACGCCAGCAGAGAGCAGTTGGGATATTAACTGGTGCCCATGTGAGATGTTGGCTTCGCAGGTGGCGGCTTAACTCCATTACTCCACAATGCCCAGGCCCAAATAAAATCTTTTTAAACAAATAAACGCTACATATGCAATTTTCTGGATAAGCAATTATAAAAAACAAATGTTATATTATCACCCTTCAATTGGGATTTTTCATTGCAGATTTCTCCAACTTGAAATGGGTAACGGGTTTTCTCTGATTCTGCTGGGATAGAAATAAACAAAGTGCATATGAAACAGCTCACACTTAATCTAGTACACCACACAAAGGATATCTCTTTCAATCAATGTGTTAACTATAATTGTGCCATGATTCCCATTACAGTTTTCAAGTGTTAATTAATTTTACTGAGATAAGGAGGGATGCAAATATTACAAATAATAAGGGAAAAAGGAAAACTAAATATTAATTTTAAAAATACATTTGCTACAATATTAGATAAGTAATTAAGGATATGTTTTCTCTAAAGTAGAATAAAATAATGCTGATTACATGTGTAAGATTGTGCATAAATGAATATTTAAGAGTGAGTTTGTGTGTATATGTTGTAGTTTCCTACTAGAGGGAAAATATATTCATCATACACACAAACACATCTTAACAATAATGCCATGAAGAAGACATACTCTCTTATTTTCCTTTCCCACATCAGCATGGGGATTAGCAATAGTGCAATTTGGGAATAAGAGAGGGAGGAGATGTACAGTTCAGCACACCCTCAACCGGACTTACCCCTAAAGGGAGAGTTAGACATGTGCCAGGGGATTCCAACTCAATCCCATCAAGGTGGCATGTACCAATGCCATCTCAGTAGTTCAAGTGATCAATTTCAGTTCACAATGGATCACACTAATAGGGTTAATAGTCAAAGGGGTCACATAAACAAGACTAGTGTCTTCGAATACTAACTGATAGAATTAAAAAGCAGAGAACAATCCAACATGAGAAGCGGGATACACAGCAGACTCATAGAAGGGCAGATGTCCTAAACAGCACTCTGGCCTCAGAATCAGCCCTTAAGACATTCGGATCTGGCTAAAAAGCCCATGAGAGTATTTTAGGCATGGAATGCCAAGACACTGTGGGGGAAAAAAAAAAAAAAAAAAAAAAAAAAAAAAAAAAAAAACCTTAAATAAAAGATCTCTGCAAGTGAGATCCCATTGGAAAGAATGATATTTTATTTTTAAGATTATTTAAATTAATTTTCATTTCATATGAAAGGCAGAGAGAGAGAGAGGGATATTACACTCACTAATCCAATCCTCAGAATGTTTGCATCAACCAGTTCTGGACCCAGCTGAAGCCAGGAGCCTGGAACTCAATTCAACTCCCTCATGTTTTGTGGCAGTATCGAAGGACTTGAGTCATCATCTGCTGCCTTCCCAGGGTGAAGATTAACAGGAAGCAGGATCACAAGCAAAGCTGTGACTCAAATCAGGCATTCAGGTATGAGATGAGAGTGTCTCTACTGCTGCTTCAAACATCCACTCTGATAGTTATATTTTAATAATGTGTATTTAGCAAAAGTGATTCGAAGATTGCTTCATCTAAAAAAGTTAGCCAGTTTTAAAATTGTTTAGTCATTATTTTGACTACTTGAAACCATTGGCTCACTCACTCACATACCTGCAACAACCAGAGCTGGGCCAGCAAAAGCTAGGAGCCAGAACTTCATATGTGTGAGCCTCGTGGGTGGCAGGAACCCAGGATACATCAGCAGGAGGCTTGATCAGAAGCACTCTGATACGGAACACAGGCATCCCAAGCAGTGGCTTAGCCCACTGCACAAAACACCCACTCTGGTCAGACAGTCTTAACTGTTATATCACGGCACTTGTGGTAATGAAACACATCCATTTAACACATATTTACAAGTATATATTATTGATGCATACCTAGTTTAAAAAACAATTCCAAGTCATTCAGTAACACACACATACATACACATACACATGAATCCCAGAATATAGTTCATTACTTGTATGCAATTGTGGAAACGTAGTGCCCTTGGATCTCAATTACTAGTAAAGGTACCACTTTTATACCATCCATGATTCTAATATTGCATCTGTTTCCAACAATTAAATATATTGCACATTAAAAAAGGAGACTCATATTATCTTATCTCTCAAATTAAATTATTGCTAGCAGATCTAAACAGAAAGGAAAAGAGTAAAGTCAGACTAAGAAAGAGGTTTAGAAAATTGTGTTTTCCTTTCCTTTTCTCTCTCATTTTTCCATCTTAGAGTTTATTCAGTTTGAGCAGCACTTCAAAGGCTTTTTGTAAGTGATGTCAAGTAATTTCAATTGAATTGAAGCTGCCAGGTTCAAGAGAGATATTAAAGGTATCAGGACCCTAAGGACACTGGAAACTTCACTGGTTTCAAATTAATTTAAAGTATATTAACATCAAACACTGGGAAATGCAGGTTAGCAATCGCATTAGAGGAAGACTTTGCAGACACTATTCTAGGCTTCCCTTTTGAGATGTTAGCTGTTATTGAATGTATTCTCCAACTTCCCGAAATTCAAGTTCTAGTTTTCACAGAAATTAAATTCTGCGATGACTGGCTGTACTGTAGTTGTCCTAATTTAACTGCATTTTCTTCTTTGAGAAACTACCCACAAATCAATGCATCAACAGCACAGAGGTAAAGGTCATGTATCTTATGCAGCCCAGAAATTCCGGTTAATTTATAAAAAATGACTTCGATATTAACTTGAACTGGCGCTCATATGGGATTCATGCACTGCAGGCAGCAGCTTTACCTGCAAGCCACAGCGCTGGCCCCCATACTTTTATTTTGAATTTGTGTGGGGAACAACTCTGTGGTGACACACAGATGTGAATGTCAGAATGGGTGACATTCCTAATGGTGACATTCCTCTCGCTCCTCTTTCCTTTTGTCCCCTCTCCTGATTTTCATTTATTGCATTGTCCAAGATTCTTCCAATCTGTCCTTAATTTTTACTAGTATTAATGTTGCTGATTATCATTTTCTATCATGTGAGATCTTTTGACATGCTAATCTTTTTTTTTTTTTTTTATAAAGCTTTTATTTAAAGAATATAAATTTCCAAAGAACAGCTCATGGACCATAATGGCTCCCCCCCCCCACACAACTTCCCTCCCTCCCCCCACCCTCCCCTTTCCCGCTCCCTCTCCCCTTCTGTTCACATCAAGATTCATTTTCAATTCTCTTTATACACAGAAGATCAATTTAGTACATATTACGTAAAGATTTCAACGGTTTGCCCTCGCATAGAGACACAAAATGATAATACTGTTGGAGTACTAGTTATAGTATTAATTCACAATGTACAGCACATTAAGGACAGAGATCCTACATGATTTTTTTTTTAAAAAAATTGATTAATTGTCTATGCAATTTCCAATTTAACACCAAGATTTTTTAATCATTTGCAATTATCTTTATATAAAGAAGATCGATTCAATATATACTATGTAAGGATTTCATCAGTTTGCACCCACTCAGAAACACAAAGTGTAAAAATACTGTTTCAGTACTAGTAATAGCATCACTTCACATTGGATAACACATTAAGGACAGATCCCTCATGAGACGTAAGTACACAGTGACTCCTGATGTTGATTTAACAATTTGACACTCTTGTTTATGGCGTCAGTAATCTCCCTAGGCTCTGGTCATGAGTTGCCGAGGCTATGGAAGCCTTTAGGGTTCGCCGACTTCGATCTTATTCCCACAGGGCCATAGTCAAAGTGGAAGTTCCCTCCTCCCTTCAGAGAAAGGTACCTCCTTCTTTGATGGCCCCTTTCTTTCCACTGGGATCTCACTCACAGAGATCTTTCATTTAGGTCTTCTGTTTTTTCCAGAGTGTCTTAGCTTTCCATGCCTAAAATATTCTCATGGGCTCTTCAGCCAGATCCAAATGCCTTAAGGGCTGATTCTGAGGCCAGAGTGCTATTTAGGACATCTGCCATTCTATGAGTCTGCTGTGTATCCTGCTTCCCATGTTGGATCATTCTCTCCCTTTTTCATTCTATCAGTTAGTATTAGCAGACACTAGTCTTGTTTGTGTGATCCCTTTGACTCTTAGACCTATCAGTGTGATCAATTGTGAGCTGAAATTGATCACTTGGACTAATGAGATGGCCTTGGTACATGCCACCTTGATGGGATTGTATTGGAAACCCCTGGCACAATTCTAACTCCATCATTTGGGGCCGTTCCGATTGAGCATGTCCCAAATTTTACATCTCCTCCCTCTCTTATTCCCACTCTTATATTTCACAGAGATCACTTTTCGGTTAAAATTTAAACACCTAAGTATAATTGTGTGTTAATTACAGAGTTCAACCACTAGTACTAGGATAAAGAGAGAAAAAAAAAAATACTACCATGGATAAAGTATTCCATTGTACAACAACAGTCAGCACAAGAGCTGATCGAGTCACTGTTTCTCATAGTGTCCATTTCACTTCTACAGGTTTCCCCTTTGGTGCTCAGTTAGTCATCGCCAATCAAGGGAAACAAATGATATTTGTCTCTTTGGGACTGACTTAATTCACTCAGCATGATGTTTTCTAGATTCCTCCATTTTGTTGCAAGTGACCGGATTTCATTGTTTTTGACTGCTGTATAGTATTCTGTAGAGTACATGTCCCATAATTTCCTAATCCAGTCTACTGTTGAAGGGCATTTGGGTTGGTTCCAAGTCTTAGCTATTGTGAATTGAGCCGCAATAAACATTGCTGTGCAGACGGCTTTTTTGTTTGCCCATTTAATTTCCTTTGGGTAAATTCCAAGGAGTGGGATGGCTGGGTTGAATGGTAGGGTTATATTCAGGTTTCTGAGGAATCTCCAGACTGACTTCCATAGTGGCTTCACCAGTTTGCATTCCCACCAACAGTGGATTAGTGTCCCTTTTTCCCCACATTCTTTCCAGCATCTATTGTTGGTGGATTTCTGAATGTGAGCCATTCTCACCGGGGTGAGGTGAAACCTCATTGTGGTTTTGATTTGCATTTCCCTAATTGCTAGGGATCTTGAACATTTTTTCATGTGTCTGTTGGCCATTTGGATTTCCTCTTTGGAAAAATGTCTGTTGAGGTCCTTGGCCCATCTCTTAAGTGGGTTGTTTGTTTTGATGTTGTGGAGTTTCTTAATTTCTTTGTAGATTCTGGTTATCAACCCTTTATCTGTTGCATAGTTTGCAAATATATTTTCCCATTCTGTCGGTTTCCTATTCACTTTCCTGACTGTTTCTTTTGCAGTACAGAAACTTTTCAATTTGATGCAATCCCAGTAGTTAATTTTGGTTTTCAGTGCCTGTGCTTCTGGGGTCTTTTCCAAGAAGTCTTTGCCAGTACCTATGTCTTGCAGGGTTTCTCCTATGCTCTCCAGTAATTTGATGGTGTCGGGTCGTAGGTTTAAATTTTTAATCCATGTTGAATGAATTTTTGTGTAAGGTGAAAGGTAGGGGTCTTGCTTCATGGTTCTGCATGTGGAAATCCAGTTTTCCCAGCACCATTTATTAAACAGACTGACCTTACTCCAGGGATTGGTTTTGGATCGTTGATCAAATATAAGTTGGCTGTAGGTGTTTGGATTGATTTCTGGAGTTTCTATTCTGTTCCATTGGTCTATCCATCTGTTTCTGTACCAGTACCATGCTGTTTTGATAACAACTGCCCTGTAGTATGTCCTGAAATCTGGTATTGTTATGCCTCCGGCTTTGTTTTTGTTGTACAAGATTGCTTTAGCTATTCGAGGTCTCCTGTGTCTCCATATGAATTTCACCATCATTTTTTCCAGATCTGAGAAGAATGTCCTCGGTATCTTGATTGGTATTGCGTTGAATCTGTAAATTGCTTTTGGGAGAATGGACATTTTGATGATATTGATTCTTCCAATCCATGAGCATGGGAGATTTCTCCATTTTTTGGTATCCTCTTCTATTTCTTTCTTTAAGGTTTTGTAATTTTCATTGTAGAGATCTTTAATGTCCTTAGTTAAATTTATTCCAAGGTATTTGATTGTTTTTGTAGCTATTGTGAATGGGATTGATCTTAGCAGTTCTTCCTCAGCCGTGGCATTGTCTGTGTATACAAAGGCTGTTGATTTTTGTGCATTGATTTTATATCCTGCTACTTTGCCAAACTCTTCTATGAGTTCCAATAGTCTCTTAGTAGAGTTCTTTGGGTCCCCTAAATAAAGAATCATGTCGTCTGCAAAGAGGGATAGTTTGAGTTCTTCCTTCCCAACTTGTATCCCTTTAATTTCTTTTTCTTGCCTAATAGCTCTGGCTAAGACTTCCAGCACTATATTGAATAGCAGTGGTGAGAGTGGGCATCCCTGTCTGGTACCAGATCTCAGTGGAAATGCTTCCAACTTTTCCCCATTCAATAGGATATTGGCCGTGGGTTTTTCATAAATTGCTTTGATTGTATTGAGGAATGTGCCTTCTATACCCAGTTTGCTTAGGGTTTTCATCATGAAAGGGTGTTGAATTTTATCGAATGCTTTCTCTGCGTCTAGTGAGATAATCATATGGTTTTTCTTCTGCAGCCTGTTAATGTGGTGTATCACGTTGATTGTTTTGCGAATATTGAACCATCCCTGCATACCAGGGATGAATCCCACTTGGTCTGGGTGGATGATCTTTCTGATGTGTTGTTGCAGTCTATTGGCCAGAATTTTGTTGAGGATTTTTGCATCTATGTTCATGAGGGATATTGGTCTGTAATTCTCTTTCAATGCTGCATCTTTTTCTGGCTTAGGAATTAAGGTGATGCTGGCTTCATAGAAGGAATTTGGGAGAATTCCCTCTTTTTCGATTGTTCTGAATAGTTTGAGAAGAATTGGGGTTAGTTCTTCTTTAAATGTCTGGTAGAATTCAGCAGTGAATCCATCTGGTCCTGGGCTTTTCTTTGTTGGGAGGGCCTTTATTACTGATTCAATTTCTGACTCACTTATGGGTCTGTTTAGGTTTTCTATGTCTTCCTGGTTCAATTTAGGTAGGTTGCATGTGTCCAGGAATCTATCCATTTCTGATAGGTTTCCCTGTTTGCTGGCATACAAGTCCTTGTAGTAATTTCTGATGATTCTTTTGATTTCTGTGGTGTCTGTTGTTATATTTCCTTTTTCATCTCTGATTTTACTGATTTGGGTCTTTTCTCTTCTTTTTTTAGTTAGTTGGGCCAATGGGGTGTCAATCTTGTTTATTTTTTCAAAAAACCAGCTCCTCGTTTGGCTGATTTTTTGTAATGTTTTTTTGGATTCAATCCTGTTGATTTCTTCTCTGATTTTGATTATTTCTCTTTTTCTACTAGATTTGGGTCTAGTTTGCTGCAAATTTTCTAGATCCTTGAGATGCATTGAAAGCTCATCTATTTGGTGCCTTTCCAGTTTCTTGATGTAGGCACCTATTGATATAAACTTTCCTCTTAACACTGCTTTTGCTGTATCCCATAAGTTTTGGTATGTTGTGCTGTTATCCTCATTTACTTCCAGAAAATTTTTGATTTCTCTTTTGATTTCTTCAGTGACCCATTGTTCATTCAGGAGCATGTTGTTCAATCTCCATGTGTTTGCATATGCTCTAGAGATTTCTGAGTTGCTAATTTCCAACTTCACTCCCTCATGGTCTGAGAAGTTGCATGGTATGATTCTAATTCTTTTGAATTTGCTGAGACTTGCTTTATGGCCTAATATGTGATCAATCCTAGAGTAGGTTCCATGTACTGCTGAGAAGAATGTGAATGCATTACTTGTAGGATGAAAAGTTCTGTAGATATCTGTTAGATCCATTTGGGCTATAGTGTTGTTTAAATCTACTGTCTCCTTGTTGATCTTCTGTCCTGTCGATCTGTCAATATCTGTGAGTGAAGTATTGAAGTCCCCCAGTACTATTGTGTTGGGGTCTAAGTCTCCCTTTAAGTTTCTTAACAAATTTTTTAAATAAACCTGTGGCCTGTAATTAGGTGCATATACATTGAGAATTGTTATATCTTCCTGTAGTATTGATCCCTTAATCATTATATAGTGCCCCTCTTTGTCTCTCTTAACAGTTTTTGTGTTAAAGTTTATGTAGTCCGATATTAAGATGGTTACACCCGCTCTTTTTTCATTTCTGTTGGCATGGTATATCTTGTTCCATCCTTTTATTTTCAGTCTGTATGGATCTTCGTTGGAAAGATGTGTTTCTTGTAGGCAGCAAATAGATGGTTTTTGTTCCTTAACCCAATCAGCCAATCTCTGTCTTTTAACAGGACAGTTTAGACCTTTAATGTTCAATGTGACTATTGATAAGTGGTAAGTTTGCCCTGCCATTTGCCAGATATTTTCTAATGTATGCTTTGAATTCCCTGTGATCTTTTGCCGTGAGGTTCCCTTCGTTTACCTTCTTTCATGTTGATGGTCGTGTTTCTGTGTTTCTGTGTGTAACACGTCTTTAAGTATCTTTTGCAGGGCTGGACGAGTGGCAACAAATTCTTTCAATTTTTGTTTGTTATGAAAGGTCTTTATTTCACCTTCATTCACAAATGAGAGCTTTGCAGGGTATAATATTCTGGGCTGGCAGTTTTTCTCTCTAAGTACCTGGGCTATGTCTCGCCATTCCCTTCTAGCTTGTAGGGTTTCTGTTGAGAAGTCAGCTGTAAGTCTAATTGGAGATCCTCTGAGAGTAATCTGACGTTTCTCTCTTGCACATTTTAGGATCTTTTCTTTTTGCTTCACTGTGGTGAGTTTAATTACAATATGTCGTGCAGAGGATCTCTTTTGGTCATGTTTATTAGGGGTTCTATGAGCTTCCTGGATTAGGATTTCTCTGTCTTTCTCCAAGCCTGGAAAGTTTTCTGCTAGTATCTCCCTAAAAAGGCCTTCTAATCCTTTCTCCCTCTCCATACCTTCAGGAACACCTAGAACCCGAATGTTGGGTTTTTTAATAGTATCCTGTAAATTCCCGACAATATCTTTTAGTTTTCTAATTTCCTCTTCTTGTCTTTGGTTTGACTGTTTCCTCTCCTGTTCTCTGTCTTCTAGGTCCGATATTCTCTCCTCTGCTTCACCCATTCTGGTTTTAAGGCCCTCAAGATTGCTTGTCACTTGATCTATTGAATTCTTCAATTCATTAAGATTTTTTGTCACTCTCGTAGCTTCTTGTTCTACTAGTTGTTTCATTTCGTTTTGATTTCTCCGTAGTGCTTCATTCTCGCGAGAGAGATTTTCTATCTTATCCATTAAAGATTTCTGTAGTTCAAGAATTTGTTTTTGAGAACTTCTTAATGTTCTTATCAATTCTTTGAGATCTGCTTCTTGCATTTCTTCTATCTCATTATCTTCACAATCCTGACTTGGGGTGTCTTTTCCGTTTGGGGTCATCATAGCGTCTTCCTTGATCTTGCTCCCTCGGAATCTGTTTTTATTTGGCATTTTTTTTTTTCCCCACACTCTTTCTCTGGGTTGTCAAGGTAACGGAGTTTGTGTGCGCGGTGTGTTCCCAGTTTTTGGATCCCCTTCAGGTTTCTACAGCCTCGGGTTTTTGGTTCCGTCTGCCTCAGTGATGGGCGGGCGGGCGGGCGGGCGCGCCTTGTCCCACTGCGTTTAATCTAGCTCGAATTAGCAGGGTGGGTGACGAGAGAGACTAGTGTCCGTGCAGGCTCGCCTCAATTGTGCTGTTTCCCCCCTGGCGTCTGCTTCCCCCCGCCAGTGTCTCGGGATCCCTGTATCGGCCCCCGTTCAAGCGCTCAGTTCCAATGGCGACTGTGTTCCGCCCGGCTTCCGGTTCAGCCGGCGGGCGCGCCGTCCCACTGCGTTCAGTCCAGCTAGAATTAGCAGGGTGGGCAACGAAAGAGGCTAGTGTCCGTGTGGGCTCGCCTCAATTGTGCTGTTTCCCCCGTGGCGTCTGCTTCCCCCCGCCAGTGTCTCGGGATCCCTGTATCGGCTCCCGTTTAAGCGCTCGAATCCAATGGCGACTGTGTTCCGTCCGGTTCCCGTCCCTCCCGGCAGCTCCCGTGCCACTAAGGCACGATTTGCCGTTCGCAAACTTACTTTCCCCTAGGTCCTCTGCGTCTCATTCACTGGGTCCGGAAGAATTTCCACTGCATTTTTTTCCGTGAGATTTTTCCTGAGGCTACAGTAACTCTGTTTTTATTTAACTATCTTTTTGCGGACTGCTAGTGCGCGTCCTCACTATTCCGCCATCTTGGCTCCGCCCCTTGACATGCTAATCTTATTATTTCAATTTGTTCTTCATAGTAATTCTAAATATTTCCAATTAAAACAGGCAATGTCCAGAAAAAAAAAGAAGAAATAGCTTTTTTAAAAAAATGTGTTTATTTATTTGGGATGCAGAGTTACAGAGAGAGGAAGAAGCAGAAGAGGAAGGTCTTCCATCCACTGGTTCACTCCCCAAGTTGCCACAATAGACGGAGCTGGGCCTATCCAAAGCCAAGATCCAGGTGATTCTACTGGGTCTCCCAAGTGGATTCAGGGGCATAAGCATCTTCCACTACTTTCTCAGGCCATAAGCAGAGAGCTAGATCAAAAGAGGAGCAGCCAGGACTGGAACTGGCATCTCACATGCCACATGGGATGCCAGCGTCGCAGGCACAGACTTAGCCTATATAAAAAATGTACTAAATATACTAAATGTATTAAATATACCAAAAAAAATTGTAGAGTTGTACAAAGAGTTCCCCTATATATCCAACAGGTTCCCCACATTATTTACATGTTAACATATTTGTCACAATCTATAACATATACCCAAATTCTGCTATCCCTTGCACCCTTCCCAGCCTCTGGTAATCAACATTCTGTATTAACAGTTTCTTTTTATTTTAATTTTTAACTCCCACATATGCTGAACATGCATCATAATCTGAGAAGACATATGGTATGATTTTTTATTGTTTTAAACTTACTGAGACTTGATATGATATTTTCTAGAAAATGTTTCAGGTACTAATGAGAAAAAATACATTCAGAAGCTGCAGAATGAAATATTTTGTAAATGTGTTTGGTATATTTGACTTAAATTGTGGTTCAATTGTGATGTATTTTGGTCATTTTCTGTCTGGATGATCAGTCCATTGATAACAGTACAGTGTAGGAGTCCATCACCATCATTGTAGAGGATTTCGTCTCTCACTTTAGATTTAATAATAGTTGCTTTATATATGTTGGTTGCCTTGTGTTTGGTGCATTCATATCTTTGATCACTCTATAATCTTGCTAAATTGATATACTAATCAATATATGATGTTCTTTGTCTCTTTCTATAGTATTTAATTTAAAGTCTCTTATCTGATATGATCATGAGTACTCCAGGTTGTTTTGGTTTCAATTTGCTTTTTTGTTAAGATTTATTTATTTATTTGAAAGGCAGAGTTACACAGAGAAAACAGGATAGACAGAGAGAGGTCTTCCATCTTCTAGTTCACTCCCCAAATGGCCACAACACCTGGAGCTGTGCTGATCCGAGCTTCCAGGTCTCCCATGCGGGTACAGGGGCCCAAGGACTTGGGACATCTTCTACTGCTTCCCTAGGCCATAGCAGAGAGTTGGATCAGAAGTGGAGCAGCTGGGACTTGAACCGACAACCATATGGGATGCTGGCACTGCAGGCAGTGGCTTTACCTGCTATGCCACAGTGCTGGTCCCACCTCCCTTTTTTTAAAGATTTATTTATTTATTTTATTTTCAATTATCTTTATATACAGATTGATTAAGTATGTATTAAGTAAAGATTTCACCAGTTTGCACGCACATAGAACATAAAGTGTAAAATACTGTTTGAGTACTAGTTATAGCATTAATTCACATTGGACAACACATTAAGGACAGAGATCCCACATGAGGAGTAAGTACACAGTGTCTCCTCTTGTTGACTTAACAATTTGACACTCTTGTTTATGGTGTCAGAAATCTCCCTAGGCTCTATTCACGAGTTTCCAAGGCTATGGAAGCCTCTTTACTTTGCTGACTTTGATCTTATTTAGACAAGTTCCTATTTAGACAAGTCAAAGTGGAAGTACACTCCTCCCTTCAAAGAAAGATACCTCCTTCTTTGATGGCCCATTCTTTCTACTGGCATCTCACTCACAGAGATCTTTCATTTAGGTTTTTTTTTTTTTTTTTCCAGAGTGTCTTGGCATTCCATGTCTAGAATACTCTCATGGGCTCTTCAGACATATCCAAATGCCTTAAGGGCTGATTCTGAGGCCAGAGTGCTATTTAGGACATCTGCCATTCTATGAGTCTGCTGTGTATCCCACTTCCCATGTTAGATCGTTCTCTCCCTTTTTTATTCTATCAGTTAGCATTAGCAGACACTAGTCTTATTTGTGTGATCCCTTTGACTCTTAGACCTATCAGTGTGATCAATTGTGAACTGAAATTGATCACTTGGACTAGTGAGATGGCCTAGGTACATGCCACCTTGATGGGATTGTATTGGAATCCCCTGGCACGTTTCTAACTCCATCATTTGGGGCACGACTGATTGAGCATGTCCCAAATTGTACATCTCCTCCCTCTCTTATTCCCACTCTTATATTTCACAGGGAACACTTTTCAGTTAAAATTTAAACACCTAAGAATAAATGTGTGTTAATTACAGAGTTCAACCACTAGTATTAGCTAGAACAAAAAAAATACTAAAGGGGATGAAATATTAAATTGTACATCAACAGTCAGGACAAGGGCTGATCAAGTCACTGTTTCTCATAGTGTCCCTTTCAGTTCAGCAGGTTTCCTTTTTTGTGGTTGGTTAGTTGTTGCCAATCAGTGAGAACATGACATTTGTCCCTTTGGGACTGGCTTAATTCACTCACCATGATGTTTTCCACATTCCTCCATTTTGTTGCAAATGACTGGATTTCATTGTTTTTGACTGCTGTATAGTGTTCTACAGAGTACATGTCCCATAATTTCTTTATCCAGTCTACCGTTGATGGGCATTTGGGTTGATTCCATGTCTTAGCTATTGTGAATTGAGCTGCAATAACCATTAAGGTTCAGACTGCTTTTTTGTTTGCCAATTTAATTAAAGATTTAGTTATTTATTTTAAAGACAGAGTTCAGAAAGTCAGAAGCTGAAAGACAGAGACAAAGAGAGAGAAAAAGAGCAAGAGAGAGGTCTTCCATCTGCTGGTTCATTCCCCAGATGGCCACAATGGCCGGAGCTGTGACAATCCAAAGCCAGGAGCCAGGAGTTTCCTCGAGGTAACTCACGCAGGTGCAGGGGCCCAAGGACTTGTGCTTTAGCATGACTAAATATATACTAGGTGTTTTGCACTGGAAGATATTTGTCTGGTGTGGTAGAATGCAGCTAGATTCTTCTCTACATTCCACAGAGTAGATGCTGGTGATGCTGAAGAATCTAGTGCAAGTAGTCCCAGATTTGGAGCTCAATAAGGGTTGCTGTGAGGCCATTATTCAGGTCTCACACCATGAGAACCACTTTTCTTGGTGACTGTGGACTGGCAGCCACTAGCCTGAAGAAATGCATATATGCTTCTCCATGTACCAAAGGTGAATGTGCGTTTCACAGGGAATAGAAAAGCTTAGTTCTGCAGGGTAGAGAAGGAAGTGCTCCCAGTTCTGACAGGAAACGCAAGGATGATGCTCACATTTGTGCCTAAATCAGAAACTATGCTAGGACTGAAACTCAAGCACTCTAATATGAGATGGAATCTTTCAATGTGGTATTGTAACCACCAGGTCAAATGCTTATCCTTGGAGTTTATTGTAAGTCCTAAATTATTAAGTGAAATTCATTGTACTGAAATAAACAGTACAAAACAAAAACAAACAGAAAGGTAAAATTATTTGAATATATCCCACCAGGAAAAACTGAAAACATAACCAAGTAAATGAAAAAAAACAGCTGAAAAATTGAGTCTTGAGTGAAAAAAATTGAATTTCTTACTACTATTTCAGTGCTAACACTTTAACCTCTAAGGAAACAATGTTTTCTGAAGGATCAAAGAATTAAACATTTGAAAATTCTTCATGTAAATTCCAATATTTGTTTCCTGAAATCATTTTGAGAAAAAAGAAATCTCAAAGTCCAAGAATAAAAATGTCTGCTTCACTTATTAAAAGAAATAGAGAGAAACCAATTAAAGGAAACAATTTTTAAGAGAAAATTTACAGTTAATGTTTGAATGTCATTTTTTTTCAAAGTAGAGAAAAATCATTATTAAATTAAGGAATGATTTTTACTTCAGTATTGCTATTACTAACGTTAATAATATATGACCATGCTCAATAAGATGTATGTTAATGTTGAAAAGCACATGATCCACTTTCAAATTCAATAAAGTATTTGACAAAGTTATTCACCTGTCATATTTAAAATTGACATTAATTTAAAGGTATCAGAGGTTTCTCTGTCAAATAAAAATATGAACAGAAAGCTAACAGAAAAAACGTAAAATATCTAAAGTTTTCCCCTGAAGTCTGTAATCATCACATATATTTAGGATTTTAATAGGTGTCCTATAAAATCACATGGCTAAAGACTTGGAAAAATGGAAAAACATCATTATTAACAGAAATGAACAAAGCATAGTAAGTGTGTAGAAAACATACTAAATTATATAATAATTCCATATGCTAAGACCCTGGTAACCTAAAAAATGCAATGTGACATAGGCACATATGTATACCTGCATAAATATTTTATGAGCGTATACATGTATGTACTTTGATATAACAGCAACAACAAAAAATTTAAGTATGCCATTCACCACAGCACAAAACGTGTCACATTTTAATATCACCTTTCATATTTCATTATACTCAAAATGCCTAATTTTCTTTCAAAAAAAATCTCAAATTTTCAAATTTTCAAAAAATTTGTTTACTGCACAGAAAAATATTCAATCTGCATTGCCCAGTTAGAAAAAATTAACCAAATGGAGCAACAATAGAATCCATCCTGTTCTGAGTAAATAAGGTGTGGTTGATGCAAAAGGAAGCACCACACTGATATCCATTAAGAGAAGAGGTACTCTCTTCTACTCCCAGTTCATGTTTAATATGCTTATACCACTCTAAGACCCTTTCACAGTAGAAAGATTGTACACAGATTCTATTCTACCAACATAATTAAAATTAGTAGATATGCTGTTCATACAATATATAATTTTCAGATAAAAAAGGCAAATTTTCATGAACTGGTACGTACTGATTGCTACTCTTTAGACAGATGTTATTTTTCCTTACATGCCAGGAAAATAAATATGTTGATGTCATTTTAAAATGAAAACAGTCTGCTAGACTGGTCTATCAATTGTGCACATAAAGTAAATTAAAATGACTGAGAAATATATTTCTGAAAGACAGACATTATAACAGAAATAGCAAGTGACCTTTAGCTGGAATGGTTGCTGCAAGAACTGTAATTGTTTCAAAAAGTGAAAGAAATTGCTCTTGTGATTACTCAGTGGTATGCATCCATTGGTAAAAAATAAGTTGCTGCTATGTGATTGCTTTTTGGAAACTGGGTGTCAGATGAATGAAAGGTGTGAGAAAGTTACACTAAAAGGTTTCAAGAAAATGACTAAATTTAAAAGTCAACAAATAGGGCGGGCGCTGTGGTATAGCAATTACAGCCGCCCTGCATCCCTTATGGGTGCTGGTTTGAGTCCTGGTTGCTTCACTTCCAATGCAACTCTCTGATATGGCCTGAGAAAGCAGTGGAAGATGGCCCAAGTCCTTTGGCCCCTGCACCCACATGGGAAGACCCAGAGGAAGCTGCTGGCTCCTGGCTTGGATCTGCACAGCTCCGGCCATTGTGGCTAAATAAGGAGTGAACCAGCAGATGGAAGACTCTCTCTCTCTGCTTCTTTTTCTGTCTCTATGTAACTCTGACTTTCAAATAAATAAATAAATCTTTAAAAAAAAGTCAACAAATTAAAGAAAAGTACACATAATCCACAATTGATTTAAAATTTGCTTTATCCTTTGATATCTTTTAAATAAAATTTTTAAATTATTATTGGAGTATAGAATTATTTTATTTTATTTGGTGTATCTGAGTTACAGATTTCCAGATCTATTCTACAGAGTTTGATCAGAGACACAGGCAGACAGAAAGTTGATGCTACAGATATCAATCCATGTCTGGAGGCCTCACAAGAGAAGAGTGGAAGGCAGGAGAATGAATGTCTCAGAGATAATGAATTCAACCTTTCTGTTTTTTCTATATAGGACCTTAGCAGATTGAATGATGCTTAACAACCTTGGAGTACACCATCTTCTTGATCCAATCTACTAATTCAAATGCTCATTTCTTCCAAACACAGGCACATCCAGAAGTGATGTTTAAAGAGATATCCGAGAATGTCCTATGCAGTCAACTGATAAGACTAACCATTACGACCTTCCAAATCATTCCTTTCTGTGAATTTGTTCTATATTTTTGAGGAAGACAAGAGCAGTTTCATGCTATGTTGGCAGAGGGTTTTGGAGGAGCTTGTGATTCACTGGAATTCTGTCAAATGAAGTCTTTCCAAATTTTATTATCCCATTTTGCCATAAAGATGCCTTAGTTTTAACATAGACACTTGAAATTGCTATATGTTTATCTCTATTTCTTATGTGCTGCATTGTCTCTCAAAGAATATGTTGGGGTCCTAATGCCCAGTACCTCTGAATATGATTTTATTTGGACATAGGTTCTGCACAGTTTAAATGAGGTCATGAATGGGGGCTTTAATTCAACATATATAGGAGAGATAGTCTTGTAAAAAAGAGAAAAATGGATACAAAGACAAACTTGCACAAACAATAGACAATGTAGAGACACACAGTAATTGGAGTGATGAGTCATCAACACAAGGGAATGAATACCAAGGACTGCTGTCAGTTGACAGAAGCTTGATGAGGCAAGGGGTGATTCAGCCCTCTAGCAACAAGAGAGAGCAGGGCCAACCTGATACCTCGATTTTGGACTTCTAATTTAAAGAACCAGGAAACAATATATTTCAGTTGCTTAAAAATACCCACTGCTTAGTACTGTGTGATGGTAACTTAAGGAAACTAATACAGTGGTGTAATTCACCTGACAGGCCAAATTTTACCTCTGATTTTTATGTAAATAAAAGTTGCAGCTAAAAAATAAGTGTTCATTTTTTTTTTTGACAGGCAGAGTGGACAGTGAGAGAGAGAGAGAGAGAGAGAGAGAGAGAAAGGTCTTCCTTTTTGCCGTTGGTTCACCCTCCAATGGCAACGTGGCCGGCGCCCTGTGGCCGGCACACTGCGCTGATCCGAAGCCAGGAGCCAGGTGCTTGTCTTGGTCTCCCATGCGGATACAGGGCCCAAGCACTTGGGCCATCCTCCACTGCACTCCCGGGCCACAGCAGAGAGCTGGCCTGGAAAAGGGGCAACTGGGACTAGAACCCGGTGTGCTGGCGCCGCAGGCGGAGGATTAGCCTATTGAGCCGCTGCGCCAGCCATGTTCACTTCTTTGCAGAAAAAGAAAATCTCCACTTTTTCCCTAACTTTTGATATAATATTTGCACTTAAGCTATACATATCATCCTTTATACTTTAAATCATCTTTAGATTATTTATAATATAAAGTAATTAAATATAATATAAAGTAATTCATTATATTATAAAGTAAATCATTTTTTAAAATAACTATTTATTGGAACTTCAGAGTTACGTAAATGAGTGAGGAAAAGAATGAGGTCTTCCATCCGCTGATTGACTCTTCAAATGTCTGCAACGGTTGAGGTTCTGGAAGGCCACGCAAGCAGCTTGGAACTCCATCCTTGTCTCTCACATGGATGGCATGATCCCAAGCACTCGAGCTGTTTTTTTCAGGTGCATTATCAGGGAACTGATTTGAAAGAAGAACAGCCAGGACTTGAACACGCACTCAAACATGGGATGCCAGCATCACAGGTGGTGACTTAACCTGCAGTGCTACAACACTCGCTCTAATAAATAATTTTTATATTGTGTTGTTTAGGAGAAAATGACAAGTAAAAAAAGGTCTAAATATGTTTAGCATAGACACATTTATATATTTTACTTTATGAACATTTTTCACCTGCCTCTGTCTTAATCTGTGAATGTGGAACTGGATATGGAGATTCAGTTATATGGTGTGTTTGAAAGTAACGTGGCTGTTACTGTTCCCTCCTATGAAATATCTAAACTTTGGCTTTTTTGGAGATTCTAATAATTATTCTAATATTTTTTGCCATTAGTTATAAACTATAAATTAATATGCCTCTTTTTCA
Organism: Sylvilagus floridanus; assembly: GCA_949820135.1. Lineage (NCBI taxonomy): Eukaryota > Metazoa > Chordata > Mammalia > Lagomorpha > Leporidae > Sylvilagus > Sylvilagus floridanus. Next base: position 27,938,395 of record OX463242.1, on the reverse strand, counting down.
TACATTATGTTGCTGCTTGAAGCTAAGAAATTTAAAGAAATAATCAGTTGCAGAAGCACTTGCAAAATAGATATTCTGGAGTATATGGCTTCTACACAGTGAAGGAAACACTCCACAAGGTGAAGAGGAATGGGATAAATATTTGCAAACTATACAACTGATAATGGATTAATATCCAGCATTTATAAAGAACTCAAGAAACTCAACAACAAAATAAACAATACAGTTAAGAAATGGGCAAATGACATGAACAGGCATTTTTCAAAGGATAATATACAAATGGCCAACAAACACATGAAAAAATATTCAAGATCACTAGCCATCAGGGAAATGCAAATAAAAACCACAATGATGTTTTACCTTACCTCAGCTCGAATGGCTATCACCCCCCAAAAAAAAAAAAAAAAAACAATAAGTGCTAGTGAGGATGTGAAAAAAAGGTACCTTAATCCACCATTGGTGGGAATGTAAGCTAGTACAACCATTATGAAAGACAGTATGGAGCTTCCTCAGATCTCTGAAAACAGATCTATCATATGACCCAACCATCCCACTCCTAAAAATTTATTCAAATGAAATGAACTCAGCATATGAAAGTTATTTGAGGGGCAACACTGTGGCATAGTAGGTTAAGCCTCTGCCTATGGCACTGGCATCTCATATATGTGCTGGTTCATGTCCTGGCTACTCTTTTTCTGATCCACCTCCCTGCTGATGGAATGGGAAAGCAGTAGAAGATGACTCAAGTTCTTGGGCCCCTGTACAGTCAAGAGAGACCCAAAAGAAGCTCCTGATTCCTGGCTTTGGATTGGCCCAACTCCTGCCATTGCAGCCATTTGGGTAGTGAACCAGTGGATGGGAGACCTCTCTTTCTCTGTCTCTCCGTCTCTCTGTCTGTAACTCTGTTTCTCAAATAAATAAATAAATAAAGCCTTAAAAAAAAGAGTTATTTGTACTTTCATGTATATTGAAGCTCAACTTGTAGTAACTAAGCTATGGATTCAACACAGATGTCCATCAACTGATTACTGGATATAGAAAATGTGGTATATATACATTGTGGAATATCACTCAGCCATTAAATCCTGTATTTAGGAATATACCTGGAAACCATTACGGTTAGTGAAATAATTCAGTCTCAAAAAAGATAAATATCACATATTTTCTTTAATGTGTGGCAGTTAATATAGAATACAAAAAATGTATAGGAATGCAATAGGCATTTGGGGATATGGTTGCTGCTTTTAGCCCTTATTTACACACCTTTGGAACTGTGGTCTTCCTACTTTTTACTTGTTGAATGTTAAATTAGTGGCAAATTAATATAGAGTTGATTAAAATTATATCTTTGTGAAAACTGATGAAGAAATGGAAGGGAGGGAGATTTGGGGGAGTAGGGGATTGAGAGAAGTGTGGAACTGTAACTATGGAATGCATGAAATCTATTCTGTTTATATTAGTAATTTATAAAAATAGTACATGGGTTGAAGAGAGCCTATGAAGAACCAATTAACATGACAAGATAGGAAACACTGATAATCCAATGCAAAATATTTACTTAAATTATTAGCACTGGTCACTTGGCATGAATTTCTCATTGAGAGCAAGGCTTTAGCAAATTTAATGATATAATCAGTCGTTAAATCAGTCCCATATAGGACAGTAGGGTTGAGGTACAGAGGGTTGACCATTCCTGATTATGCTACAAAGAGAGTGATTAGCTCAGGATTTAAATTCCTATGTTAGCATTTTTGAAATAGGATATTGTTAAAAGTGAGAAATTTGACTGTATGTTCAAATTAATAAATATAAAAATTTTGGACTATAATATAATATTTAATAAATATCTCATTTATTATTTTCTACTCATATTCATTCTCGTTCTGTACTACTTTACAACTCCTTTCCACACTGGATTATTTGGTATATCCAATTGTATCAAGAATTCTCCCAATGCAGCATTTAGGACTGCTGTTTGCTATTCAAAATGTGTTTGATTCTTTCCCCAGACACTTGTATGGGTTACTCTCAGTGTTGTTTTCAGTTCATCCATTGAAATATCAGCTAATCAGACATTTACCCTGATAATCACAGAAAAAATAACACATTTAACTCATACTCGATATCAATTTTGGTAACATGACTTAACTCAGAGTTATCATGTTCATAACACTGGGAATATATATTTTAAGAGCAGTGAATAACTATTTATGAAATTATAAATTTCATGTTTTCTTAAATGTTTAAAATCAAAACTACATCAATACTGTTGATATCTGATCTCAAAACAGGCAGAAAAATATGAATGTAGTACAAACGTTACATCAATACATTATCTTATTTTTCTTTAACTAATAATAAAAATATATATAACATAGTACACGGCAGACACTATTATAAAATGCTTTAATCCATTTTAGTACTTCAAAGATGCTGAAATTCATATGGAGACACAGGAGACCTACAATAGCTAAAGCAATCTTGTACAACAAAAACAGGGCTGGAGGCATCACAATACCAGATTTCAGGACATACTACAGAGCAGTTGTAATCAAAACAGCATGGTATCGGTACAGAAAGAGATGGATAGACCCTTGGAACAGAATAGAAACACAGGAAATCAATCCAAACATCTACAGCCAACTTTTATTTGATCAAGGATCTAAAACCATTTCCTGGAGCAAGGACAGTCTATTCAATAAATGGTGCTGGGAAAACTGGATTTCCACATGTAGAAGCATGAAGCAAGATCCCTGTCATACCTTACACAAAAATCCACTAACATGGATTAAAGATCTAAATCTATGACCCGACACCATCAAATTATTAGAGAACATCGCAGAAACCCTGCTAGATATAGGTACTGGCAAAGACTTCTTGGAAAAGACCCCAGAGGCATAGGTAGTCAAAGCCAAAATTAACAATTGGGATTGCATCAAATTGAGAAGTTTCTGTACTGCAAAAGAAACAGTCAGGAAAGTGAAGAGGCAACCAACAGAATGGGAAAAAATATTTGTAAACTATGCAACTGATAAAAGATTAATAACCAGAATCTACAAAGAGATCAAGAAACTCCACAACATCAAAACAAACAACCCACTTAAGAGACGGGCCTTTGCTGGCACCGTGGTTCACTTGGTTAATCCTCCGCATGAGGTGCCGACATCCCATAAAGGCACTGGGTTCTAGTTCTGGGTGCTCCTCTTCCAGTCCAGCTCTCTGCTGTGGCCTGGGAAGGCAGCAGAGGATGACCCAAGGGTGCACTGCATGGGAGACCAGGAAGAAGCACCTGGCACCTGGCTTCAGATTGGCGCAGTGCCAGTCATTGCGGCCATTTGAGTAATGAACCAACGGAAGGAAGACCTTTCTCTCTGTCTCTCTCTCTCATTGTCTATAACTACCAGTAAAATAAAAATTTTAAAAAAAGAGAGAGAGAGATGAGCAAAGGACCCACATAGACATTTTTCAAAAGAGGAAATCCAAATGGTCAATAGACACATGAAATAAAGTTCAGGATCACTAGCCATCGGGGAATTGCAAATCAAAACCTCAATGAGGATTCACCTCATCCTGGTTAGAATGGCTTACATAAGGAAATCAACTAACAACAGATGCTGGCAAGGAAATGGGGAAAAAGGGACACTAACCCACTGTTGGTGGGAATGCAAACTGATAAATCCACTATGGAAGTCAGTTTGGAGATTCCTCAGAAACCTGAATATAGCCCTGCCATATAACCCAGCTATCCCACTCCTTGAAATTTACCCAAAGGAAATTAAATTGGCAAATAAAAGAGCTGTCTGCACCCCAATGTTTATTTCAGCTCAATTCACAATAGCTAAGACATGGAATCAACCTAAATGTCCATCAAGAGAAGATTGGATAAAGAAATTATGGGACATGTACTCTATAGAATACTATACAGCAGTTAAAAATGATGAAATCCGGTCATTTGCAACAACATGGAGGAATCTGGAAAACATCAAGCTGAGTCCCAAAGGGACATAAGCCAGTCCCAAAGGGACAAATATCATATGTTCTCCCTGATTGGTGACAACTAACTGAGCACCTAAAAGAAAACCTTTTGAAGTGAAATGGACACTATGAGAAACAATGACTTGATCAGCCCTTGTCCTGACTGATGAGGAACAACTTACTACTTTATTCCTTTTAGTATCTTTTTGTTCTACTTAATACCATTGGTTGTATTCTTTTTTAAAAAACACACAATTATTCTTAGGTGTTTAAATTTAACTGAAAAGTGCTCCCTGTTATAAGAGTGGGAAAAGAGAGGGAGGGGATGTACAGTTTGCAACATGCTCAATTGGACTTTCCCCTAATGGGAGAGTTAGAAATATGCCAGGGGATTCCAATTCAATCCCATCAAGGTGGCAGGTACCAAGGCCATCTCACTAGCCAAAGTGATCAGTTTCAGTTCATAATGGATCACACTGATAGGTCTAAGAGTCAAAGGGATCACACAAACAAGACTAGTGTCTGTGAATACTAACTGATAGAATTAAAAAGTAGAAAACAATCCCACATGGGAAGCTAGATACACAGCAGACTCATAGAATAGCAGATGTCCTAAACAGCATGCTGGCCTCAGAATCAGCCCTTAAGGCATTCGGATTAGGCTAAACAGTCCATGAGACTTTCTTAGGCATGGAAAGCCAAGACACTCTGGGAAAAAAAAAAAAAAAAAACCCTAAATGAAAGATCTCTGCAAGTGAGATCCTAGTGGGAAGAACGGACCATCAAAGAAGGTGGTACTTTTCTCTGAAGGGAGGAGAGAAGTTCCACTTTGACTACGGCCTTGTCTACATAAGATCAGAGGTGGTGAACTCAAGAGGCTTCCATAGCCTGGGCAGCTCAGGACCAGAGCCTCGGGTGATCACTGACATCATAAATGAGAGTGTCAATTGTTAAATCAACAGCAGGAGTCACTGTGCAACTGCTCCCCATGTAGGACCTCTGTCCTTAATGTGTTGTACTATGTGTATTGATGGTAAAACTATTACCCAAAGAGTACTCTTTACTTTGTGTGTCTTTGTGGGTGCAGTCTGTTGAAATCTTTACTTAGTAAATACTATGTTGATCTTCCATATATAAAGATAATTGAAAATGAATCTTGATGAAGAAAGGGATAGGAGAGGGTGTGGGGGATGGGATGGTTGAGGGTTGGAGGGAGGTTATGGGGAGAAAAGCCACTATAATCAAAAGTTGTAGTTTGGAAATTTATGGTTATTAAATACAAGTTGAAAAAAAATCAAGGGTGTTTCTGATCAGCAAATTAAGTATATAAAATATAAAGCAATATGAATAAAACATTTAAAAATGAGTAGCTTTTCAAAAAACAAAGTACTTCAAAGAAATGCTTACTTGGCCTTAATCTTCCATATACTCTTTAATTACCAAAAAACAAACAAGCAAGCAAGCAAAAAAAATAGAAAGCCATATCTCTGTTTTTTATAGTTATATTAATAGTGAGAAAAGGCAAATGTTTCAAAATATCACACATAGCTGATATAAAAATATCAAAATTCACATCAGCCTATCAATAAGTTTAAAGTTGCCAAAAATGATTGATGTTAATTTGTAATTAAATCAAAATATTTAGAACATGTTACTCAAAATAGTTTTAAAAATGATGAATGCCAAGTGATTATGACTCAAAACATATTAAACAACCATTTTCATTGTAAGTGAAATAATATTCATGAATTAGCATTTATGAACATAAATTATGAACATAGTATTATTTATCTTTGAAGCAAAATTTGAATCTATGTAAGATATGGATGATTTTAAAAAGAAACATACTGAAATTTTGATATTAAATAAGATAAAAACAGCCATTGCCTCCAGCAAATACCTAGCAATAGTTAGAAAGGCATTCTGATGGCAGTGTCAGTGCTGAAACTATGGGTAATGATTTTTGGTGTGGAGCACTGCACATTACCTCTCAAGAATGGATAAGTTCACAAAAATCTTTTAAAATCATATCACATTGACAAAATTATTAATTATCTTCTAATATTTCTGTTTCAAGATTCTAACTCATTAATAAATATAAATTTATTTAGAACAGTCTCTTATGTTAATTATCTAAGAAGCTCCTGATACAATATCTTTCACCATCACTCCGTCTTTTATTTTGATTTGAGTTGTTTGTAAAACTGAAATTATAAGGAGTACTATCCATGCCGGGGGCTACATATTTATAAATTGGATAGACTATTCCCTATACTCCAGATATGTTCTTCGACCTATAAACCTCAACCCATATATATATAACATGGATATCTAGATGACAATGATGTTTCAGTGTAGGTTTATTCATTGGAGCAGATGAACCACTCTTAAGGTTTATGTTGATATGGCAAGGGTATGCATGTGTGGGTGCAGGAGATATTTGCAAATCTTAGTATCTTCCATTCAATTTTTCTGTTAAACTTCTCTAAAAAATAAAGCTTAGAGTCATATATTAAGTATTACTGATATGAACATAGCTGTCAATATGTATATGAGCTAGTAGCTGAAGTTGGATAATTATACAAATGATAAATGATCCATTTGGTAGAGAAACAGGGATAAAATTCCCTTGACAGAATGCATTGTAAATTCTCATGAACACTAATAGATTTTTAAATGTATAAGCACAAGAATAAAAGTCAAAGACTTGAATGGAGAAATTTTTAAAATCCTTGCAAAATGGCAATTTTGTATAGCAGATCTCTACACAATGAAATAAAAATTTAAAATATAAAGACATCACCATCCATGAAGCTATAGAAATACAAATATTCTGTTATATAATTTGAATGATACTGTGTTTTAAGTGAGTATGCAGTGTTTACACTTCTATTAGTAACTGTTAAAATAGGTCATGTGGAAAATTTTACTTTATTAAAATTTAATAGCTTTGCCTCAGAGCACCACAAGTAACTTTGAGGTCAAACTTAGATTTCAGGTAAAAAATCACTTCATAATACAATAAAAAAGGAAATATTAACTTAAATAAATATTTCCCAAAATAATCTCACATAAAATGCAAATGCTAATTTTATAATTTATGGATTAGTATTTTCTTACATTTCTTTTTTTATGTATTTGAACAGCAGAGAGATACAGAAAGAAATTCATAAAGAGGTACAGAGAGATTTCTTATGTGCTGATTCATTCTGCAAATGCCCACAATAGCTAGGATTAAACCAGGTCAAAGCTAGGAGTCATGACTTTAATCCAAGTCTTCCAAATGGGTGTTGGAGACCATCTTACTTAAGACATTATCACTACCACTCAGCATGCAGGATAGTAAGGAGGTAGAATGGGAAGTGGAGCCAGAACTTGAAACTAGGCACTGTAATATGGGGTGCAGAAGTCCCATGCAAGGGCTTAACTGTTGTGCGAAACACTAACCTCTTTGCATTTATGTGAATATGTGCATTTATGTAATAAAATATGTGCACAATTTCTTAATTCAAGAAGAAATGGTCCAGTGCCTTGATGTGGCTATTTAGCAAAGATGATAGATAGCCTAGAGGAAATTATGTTGAGTATTCATTCAGAGGAATTATGAAGGTAAAGACAAGGCAAAAAAAGCAAAAGCCTGTTTGGAATATGCTTAGTTTCTACTAACTCTTTTCTCCTAGATAATTTTTTATTTAGAAAAAATGTTTTGGCAGTTTATCTGAAATATCAGAGAAAATGAGAAACACATATCTTTATATAAACTGCTAAATCTGGATTTCTTCTTATCTTTCCAACCCACCCTCTTCTCATTCCCTGTTGCTTTCCTGCCTTCTTGCGCTTATGCTTGTTTGCTTTATGAATCAACTACCATTGGCCAGGTCAGAGATAAAGCAACAAAAGACCAACTGTTCTACATTGTTGTCAATTGTGTTCCCTTTCTTTCTTTTTAAAAACATTTTTATAACTTATTTTTTAATTTTATTATTAATATATAGAGAACTTATTTCATAGATTTGAATTTCATAGATCTGTTTCCAAGAATACATTGAAATATTTTGTATTTTAACTTTTTTTCTGACATGGGATATAGTAACTAATTATAAATAAGTACTATGAGAGTTTTAGTTTGAATTTGATCAATAATATGGTAATATACAAGAAGGACATGAATATTCTCAAAGAGATGATTTTCCTGTGCTCAAAGGATTTTTATCATGGTCTAATAAAACCTTTGTCCCAGTCTAAATATTAGTAAAAACTCACAGGTGTGAATTTATTCCCTATTGTCTCTTATTATCTGTTTGCTTACCTAAGTGGCAAATAGTCACTTTACTATTCAAAATCCACTTCACATGACCCTTTTACTTCCAGTTTTACCTTAACTAAGACTAGTTTTTCTTGATAGCTCTTTAGGTATCAAAATCCTTAAGGATGCACACTACATCTCATTGCTATATTGGTTTCCCTTTCTGTGCCTTGTGAATCACCTTTTTAAGTGTATCAATGAATATTTTTATGATTAATGGCTTGGGACTTTATCTGTGAACCTCTATCTATCTATCTATCTATCTGTCCTTCTTAATTGGTATATTCCCACCACCTACCCAAGTATTTGAGTAATAAATATTAATTGAAGCAGAGATTAGATGAATAACTAAGTAAATAGATGAGCATAGAATGCAAAAATGAAGCAGAAACTTAAATGTTTTAATTTCAGATGTGAGCAATCCTGCTTTCCGGATCCTTTTTTCTACCTTAGATTTCATCATTTTCTTTGTATCCTTCTGTTATATTAAAATACACTGCAATATTGCAGATCAATCTTGAAGTATCTTGTTTCCTATATATTTAGTCTCTATATAAATCAGTATTAATATTCATTTATTAATCTTCTTCTAAAATATTCATTTGTTGGAAAGGCAGCATTATAAAGAGAGAAGTTGAGACACACACACAGACATCTCTTCCATCCAGTGGTCCACTCTTAAAATGGTCACAACAGCCAGGACCCTGGAGTCTCATCCAGTTCTCCAACTATATGTCATCTTCTACAGATTTTTCAGTGTCATTAGCAGGGAGATAGTAAGTGAAGGAGATGAGATTTGAACCTATGCCCATAAGGGATGCTGGCATTGCAAGCGAGGGTTTAAACCACCGTTCCACAAGGCTTATCCCATTATTTTTTAATTTTCACAGGATTATAAATGCTTTGAAAATCAAGATTATTTACATTACTACTTTTTTTGATTTCTTTGACATGCCTATAACTAAGTATAGACCAAGTTGATTATACCATTTATTTTGCTGAACACATAAGAACATTTTAGACGTAACTTCTTTCATCTAGTGTAAACTACCTGTCTAAATTTCCGCTAAGTGAAAAATCAATTGCACTTATAACAGTGGTGTCTCCATTTTTGATTCTTCATGACTTTCTTCAGTTTTCATAATGTATCACTTGCTCATAAACCGTATTGATAGGTCTATTTAGGGTATGTTCATTATTTCCATCCTTGATATCTTCTCTCACATCTCACTTTTACATATTTTGAATTGTGTTTTATGTCTTTTTTTTTAACTCTAGCTACACTTGAATGCATATTCTTACTAAATGGGACTTGAACTGGTGCTCACATGGAATACCAGCACTGCAGGCAATGGCTTAACCTGCTGCAGCAGACCACCAGCCTTGATGACGCTGAATGGAGTCTAAAATTTTGGGGACAAGTCAACAGGATGAGAACTCAGATAGTGTTTCAATGTTGCAGCCTGGAGCAGAGCCCAGCTGTGGAAAACCTGGCTGTCTGCTATTAGAGTCTTGATTGAATGAATGCCATCCACATTCAGAAATCTGCTTTTGTTAAAGTCTACTGATTTTAAGTACTAATCACGTAAAAAAATAGCTTCCTGGCAACATCCTGACTACGATACAAGATCCCGAACGAATTTACCTTAAATTAGGGAGAATATTGGAGTGATCATAAATCATAAGTCGTTTAAATTTGGATTTAGTAGTCAAATAAAAAGGAAATAAAAAGTATTTTAATAATGAATGAGATTTTAACAATGAGAAATTTTCCATTTTTAGCTTTGAAGAATGTGGGACCTGGTTGTTGAGAGGAAAATGAAACCCTAGTCCAACCATTACAGTAGTCTTTTATGAATTGGGACTATATTCCAAGGCCTCTAAGAGATGCCTGAAAATTTGGGCAGTATTGACATCTGTATTACTTCCTGTGCTTTCATGCACACACTTGTAAAAATGTTTTAGTTACAAATTAGGCATAGTAAGAGGATAACAACAATAATAATAAAATAAAACAATTATTAAACTTTACTATAAATTATGTGAATATGTATTATTAGTCAAAATATTGTGTACACTTTTTTGCAACCATGAGAGATGATTCAGTGCCTGTGTAGGAGATAAAGTGAAGTGAATTGTATGGGAATTTTTATATAATTTAGGCAAATATGTAAGGGTTACTTGAGCACAAGAGTTGCAATACTTCAACATCTGATAACTGAGATGGCGACTAAGTAACTAACGAGCAGACAGTATATATAGCATTGATATTCTGGACGATTCATGTATCAGGTGGAAAGTTAAATTTTATCATGTTACTCAGAATGGCAAACAGTTCAAAACTTAAGTTTATTTCTGGAATTTTCCATAATATTTTGAGATGGTAATATTTTGAACATTGGTACCTGAAATAATGGAAAATATAACCACTAACTCACCACTAAGTAAGGAATTTAATTCTGTAAAGAGTGTGAATGAGCCTTCAAGTAGACTCGTCAGGCTCCAGATGAGGACTCAGCCTGTCTCCTGCCTCAGCCTGGCAAGATAGAAATCATGCACTATGATATCGGGAGCAGAAAACCTAATCACACCAAGCTAGGCACACCAGATCACCACAACTGTGAGTCAAACATGGGTATTGTTTTCAGTCACTAATTGTCTGTGGTAACTAGGTAGGAAGCAAAAGCAAACAAATGTATGATATCGTTGGGTTATTTTTATTTTATCACTTAAAATTTGTCTACATTCTCTAGAATTGTCTTTATATTTGTAATACGCAGCTCACACATATACATAGATGATATATAGATAGATAGATAGATAGATAGATAGATACATGCATTCCCTAGGGTTTTAAATTATTTTATTATTTTATTTATTTGAAAGAAAAAGAGATAGAAACCGATAAAGAGTGATCTTCCGTTTGTTGGTTCACTCCTCAAATGACCACAACAATTAAATGTTGGCCAGGCCAAAGCCATGGGCGGAGAACTCAGTCTGGATCTCCCCAGTGAGCGTCCTGGATGTAAGTACTGAGGTCCCCAGCGTGAACATTAAGAGGAGCTGGAATTGGCAGTGGCACTGGGACCAGAATCCAAGCATTCTAATATAGGGTCTAGGTATGCTAATCTGTATTTTAACTGTTGCACCAATTGATTTTGATTTCTACACAGGAGATGTACCATAATAAGATGAGCTTAAAGGGAAAGAAAAAAGATATAACATGAATTAACCAGCAAGCTAGTGTGGTGTGATTAGGTTTTCAAGTGCCTTCTAACAAATAATTCAAAATGGCATTTGTGCTTGCGCCTTTTGATTACCGAGGAATCCTTGTGATATATATGAGTTAAAATTGACATCTGGGCCAGTGCCGCGGCTCACTAGGCTAATCCTCCACCTGCGGCTCCGGCACCCCAGGTTCTAGTCCTGGTTGGGGTGCTGGATTCTGTCCCGGTTGCCCCTCTTCCAGTACAGCTCTCTGCTGTGGCCCGGGAAGGCAGTCGAGGATGGCCCAGGTGTGTGGACCCCGCACCTGCATTGGAGACCAGGAGGAAGCACCTGGCTCCTGGCTTCGGAACAGCGCAACATGGCGCCTGTAGTGGCATTTTAGGGGGAGAACCATCGGAAGGAAGACCTTTATCTCTCTCTTTCTCTCACTGCCTAACTCTTGTCTGTCAAAAAAAAAAAAAAAATCGACACCTGGAGATTCATCTGTAGTGCAGTTGTGAAATTTGTGTCAGAAACTTAACTAATGCATCCTATGACACAGCTTATCACTAATTAGAAAAATATATTGCAACAATTATTTTTCTTAATTTTTAGAATGATTAAAATTCACTGTGTTAATTTAGCACAACAAATAATAATCGTGGTTAACATAAAATATTTTAGGCGCTGGCATTGTGGTATAGCGGGAAAAGCCGTCATCTGCAGTGCCTCCATCCCATATGGGTGCCAGTTCTAGTCCTGGCTGCTCCACTTCCAATGCAGCTCTCTGCTATGGCCTGAGAAAGCAGTAGAAGGTGGCCCAAGTCCTTGGGCCCCTGCCAGAGCAAAGAAGACCTGCAAGAAGCTCCTGGCTTCGGATCAGTGCAGCTCCAGCAGTTGTGACCAATTAGGGAGTGAACCTGCGGATGGAAGTCCTCTCTCTCCCTCCCTCTCGCTCTCTCTTTTTCTTTCTCTCTATCTCTTGGCCTCTCCTTCTCTCTCTGTGACTTTCGAATAAATAAATAAATCTTAAAAATATTTTAAAGGAATTTCATTTGAATGTAAATAATGTGATTATATAATGTGCCTATTAATTGGTGAGTGCAAAAACAAAAACATAAATTTGAAATTCTTCAAATTTAGCATTTCATTGGTTGGGAAGTTTTCTGTTGGTTAAAGGAACTCAGAGTCCCCTATTTAAGAAACTCAATTTTGTGATACACGTTTCTCTTCTCTCACTGTTTTGCTATTTGCTGCAAGAAAATAGGAAGAACAATGGGAAATAAACATGATTAGCACTCTTAGAGATTACCGATGATAAAGCTTGAAGTGACCAGACACGGGTGTCTGATGCCAATGCCAACAAGTAGGGCTATAAGCTTTGACAAACTGGCAGGCATTTGCCTGACAATTTCAGTCAAATGATGGAATAATGGGACAGCTGATAGCTTGGTTTTTTATCGTACAGAAAATGATTGGATCAGAGATAATTCCAATTACAGCTTTTATATAAATTGTCCAGCACATAGTAAGCACTCAGCATAAATCAGTATTAGTTGCAAACATCAATAATCCCAGAAATTATTAACACAACCTGGAGGCAACTAGATGATAGAATGTGATGCAACAAAATAAGAAAAAACAGTAGCTTTTATAAATATGATAAACCAATCAACAACATCATAACAATCAAATTTCTATTTATTTGCCCCAGAATACTTAATTCTTACATCTATTTCTCAATAAGGGTTCCTGTAAAATTATAAAACATTATATTGTAATGAAAATTAGCGTTGTACAAATTTAGTTGCTTGATAGTTAAAACAGCAACTAAAATGTAATCACACATTTTAACACATAAATTTATTGTTTTTATTTTTTAACTTTTATTTAATGAATATAAATTTCCAAAATACAGCTTATGGATTACAATGGCTTCCCCCCCATAACTTCCCTCCCACCCACAACCCTCCCCTTTCCTGCTCCCTCTCCCCTTCCATTTACATCAAGATTCATTTTCAAAATTCTTTATATACAGAAGATCAGTTTAGTATATATTAAGTAAAGATTTTAACAGTTTGCACCCACATAGAAACACAAAGTGAAAAATACTGTTTCAGTACTAGTTATAGCATTAAATCACAATGTACAGCACATTAAGGACACATAAATTTAAAGGCTCAACTGATTTTGCTAATATGTGATGGGTTAAATGCAGACAGACTTTGGGGAAAGTCTTTCCTTGTCAATTTTACCTCTCCAATTACTTGGAAGTGGGTGATGCGCCTTTCTAAATAGGAAAAGGGCCAAGTAAAACTCTTCTGTCTGCCTAAGGGATAGAGATTGGCACATGGCAAAATCTTTTCTTTTTAATTAGCTTAGAAATAAAAATAAAAAAATAGATGACAAAAATGCTCAATTCCCACTGATAAAGTAGATTTTTATATAAGTATTAACATAAACTATTAGTTTTTCATTTATATTTCAAGACAAATAATAAAAAGAGAAAATATCAATAATTTTCATATTTGTGTGTGACACATTATTCTGAAACTTCACTCAAATTTTAGCTATAATATGTCCTCTAAAGTCAATGATTTTCGATTTCATAACTTTTTCATAGCATATAAATTTCAATCAAATTAATGAAAAATTCAATTATTCATATTTTTTCAATGATTTAAACTATTCAATGAGAAAGCACTAAGAACAATTACTCTTATATAATCCCTTTCTACATTTCCTTCATTTAACATTGAATACTGATTTTCTTTCTTTTTTTTATAAAAAGATGCATTCATTTATTTGAAAGATAGTTTTACAGGAAGAGAAGGACACACACACACACACACACACACACACGGACATCTTCTGTCCGCTGATTCACTTCTCAAATGGCCACAATGGTCAGTGTAGGGGCAGGCTAATGCCAGGAGCCCAGAGCTTTATCCTGGTCTCCCCATGGTTGTTAGTGACCCAAAAACTTGAACAATTTTCCTGTGCTTTCCCAGGCACATTAGCAGGGGGTTGGATCAGAAGTGGAGTAGCCAGGACTCAAAGTGACTCTGCATGAAATCTCACAGGTGGCGGTTTAACTCACTGCACCACAATGCAGTCCACTTAATAGTGATTTTTTTATGGGAGCATTAAATACTCTTATTGTCACTTAAACATTTTCCCCATGGGCACAAATTTATTTCAGATATATAACATTAGATTGGTGAAATGAGTTAACAATAATTATTTTGAGAAAAAGAAGTCAGATAGGAATACAGTGATCTGTGATCTACCACAAATGGAAGGAATTACAAAGAGTTTATCATACTCATTACAAAGAAAAACGATTTAAGGCCAACCTTGTCTTATTTTTTTAAAGATTAATTTATTTATTTGAAAGTCAGAGTTACACAAAAAGAAGAGAGGCAGAAAGAGAGATGTTGTCTATCCGATGGTTCACTCCTCAATTGGCTTTAACACCTGGAGTTGTGCCGATCTGAAGCTAGGAGCCAGGAACTTCTTCTGGGTCTCCCACGCAGGTGCAGCGGCCCAAGGACTTATGCCATCTTTTGCTTCCCCAGGCCATAGCAGAGAGCTGAACTGAAATTGGAGCAGCCGGGTCTCAAACCAGCTCCCATATGGGATGCTGACCCTTCAGGCTAGGGCGTTAACTCACTGTGCCACAGTGCCAGCCCTCAACCTTTTCTTAATAAATAAAATAACACTGAGCAATTTTTGTTCTTAACTTTTTAAATGAAATGTGACATTTATAAATTAAAATGAGTAAGTTATAAACACACAAATCTTTATTTTTTTAAAACATTTTTTTAAAACATTTTTTATCAAACATATTAAGTTATAGAATTTCACAAGCCAGGGTTGGCGCTGTGGTGCAGTGGGTTAATGCCTTGGTCTGAAACTCCAGCATCCCATATGGATGCCAGTTCGAGACCCAGCTGCTCCACTTCCAATCCAGCTCTCTGCTAATGGTTTGGAAAAGCAGTAGAAGATGGCCCAAGTCCATGGGCCCCTTCACTTGCATGGGAGCCCCAGAAAAAGCTCCTGGCTCCTGGCTTTGGGTCAGCACAGCTCCGGCCGTTGCGTCCATTTGGGGAGTGAACCAGCGGATGGAGGACCTCTCTCTCTCTCTCTCTCTGCATCTCCTCTCTCTGAGTAACTCTGACTTTCAAATAAATAAATAAATCTTAAAAAATAAAGAATTTCACAGGCCTCCAGAATCTTGTCTTATGCTTCTCCTCATTTACTAGCCTTCCCAGAAACAAGACCACACTTCCCACATCTCCCACTGTTCTTCCCATTGTTATGTACAATTAGTGTGCACTATTCTGCTGATGGATTTTTACTAGACAACACATCTGCAATAATCATCTGTGTTTTGTACATAGCTGCAGTTTGCAATTTCTTGTGTAATATTCCACTATTGGAGTAATTCATTTTTAAAAGATTTATTTTATTTATTTGAAAGGCAGGAAGAGAAAGAGAGAGGCAGAAAAAGATAGATCTTCATTCCCTGGTTCATCCCTAAATGGCTGCAACAAGCATGACTGGGCAAGACCAAAGCCAGCAGCCAGGAGATTCTTCCCAGGTCTCCCATGTGAGTGTAGGGACACGAGTTTTTGGGTCATCCGCTGCTGCTTTCTCAGGTTTGTTAGCATGACGCTGGATTGGAAGTGGAGCAGACTAGACTGAAACTGGCACCCATATGCTGGCATCACAGGAGGTGGTTTTGCCCACTATCCAACAATGATGCCCCTCATTATGGGAATAATTCTAAATTTATATACTTAACTCAAATTATTTATCCATTTTACTATTATGATATTTTTGATCATTTCTAGTTTTTTATTTTGTGAATAATGCATATTAGAATAACTTTGTACCAAATAAATGTTTCTGCAATGTATACATTTAGACATTTAATTAATACTAACAAATAAACATTCAACTTTGGTAGATACAGCCTATGAATTTCAAAATTGTAAGAACTTGTAATCGCCCAAAGTAAATGGAATTTATGTCACTTATATGCAATTTATACTTTTAAAGCTTTATTTAATGCTAGACATTCTAATATTTTCTGTAATGCTGTTTCGTTGTGATTTTATTTAACTTTCCTTGATGACTAAAAATGTTGAGCATATTTTTACCACCTTGGTTTTGGCTAACACCCAAAAAATGCCTATGCAATTTATTTTTTCTGGTTTATTTTGAACTTTAGTAGTATACTTTTTCATAATTGATTTGTAGCTATTATTTATGTATTTTATGAGTCTAATTTGGTTGTTCACATTGCAAATATCTTGGAACAAAATTTGGATTTACATGTATTTTTTCAAATTATCCTTTGATGAATATAGTCTCTTAATTTCATTATAGTAAAATTAGTCTTTCAAGTTATATAAAACAATTAATGTGTTTTTTTAAGAAATAGTAACCTATCCACATGTAATTTCTATACAAATTTGCAGAAAATTTATAACTTCACATTTTGTATTTTGGTAGTGGTTTGGAAACCATCTGCTGTTTATTTTGCACATGATATAATTGCAAATTCTCTTTTTCCCATATGAGAAAATTCTTCCTTTACAGTTTATTGCAAAAACCAGCATTTTCCTTGTATTCAAGTTATTCATTAATATAATTCAAGTGATTTGGCATTTAATATTTGTAGAAATTATATTTAAGAACTATTCCACCTTTTATGCATATTGGAAAGAAGGCAAAAATTATGTTTTTATATTTTGTCTTGGTCACTTATGTTTGGTTTAGAATTAAGTATTTCTTTTGTGCTTCTTCATTTAGTCCTTGTTCATGTGTTTGTAAAATTATAGATGCTTTATTTGAAAAGATGTAAAGTCTGGATCATGTTCCTTCAGAGAGGACTCTCTTCCTTTTCAATTTTCCTGCAGGCAAACACACAGATGCCTAACCTGGTCAGTGACTGCAAATACTTGAAGCTTTAGGCTTTGACATGTGCTTCTGTTTCTTTTTTGTCCTTTCTGTTAGAACAAAACCCTTTGGAACAATTTGATGCAAGCCTGGTGCAATTGTGGGGTCTGATCTGCATATTAGCATTTCAAATGTATCAATATTTTCCCCAGCATGCTGAAACTGCCAAAGAGTTCAGTATAACTTTTATTTTGGCAGCAGTTCTGTTTTTGCTTTTTTCTTTTGATATTTTGCTCTGGGCAAGTACAAGTCTGGAACTGATAAATGCCATTTGGAGGACTCCTATTCAGAAGGCCCAGGTCAACTCCCATGGTTTTATTTTGCTGCCATTCTGGCTTCTTAATTCCTGAGTTTGGTGGTAGACACGAACTCTAAAATCTGCTGCCCTATGTCAATGGAAAGAACACAAAATCTAAGGCATAATATTTTCTCAGCCTCTACAACTTGAAGGTAAATTCAGCAAACAGCCTGTGGATGGCTGCTTTGAGGACAATTTGATGTCTCTTTCTTTCAATCCTTTCCCCACATTCCCTCTAAATCAAGTACTTTAGGTTTTTTTTTTTTTTTTGATGTTTTTAACCAATATTTTTATCCATTTGTCATTTTATAATTTTTACCATTTTGTAATTATGATGTGGATTGATTATCACAGCTAGGAGCAGAACACAACATTAATTTACATAAAGTTACAATAAATATCATGAAATAGTAATAGCATTACTATTACACAATAGAAATACAATGGTTCTCCAATTCTTAATGTAGATTTCTAGAAAGTGCTGAGTGGTATATTTTCAAGAAGTAAACACATTCTCCAATACGACTTCACATCAAGATGGTTCCATGAGCACCAGCAATTCCTGCTCCAGTAAGTTAGGAAATTCTATAGTCAAGGGAAAGGAGGGGATTCTTTCTTGTGACTATATGCTAGCCCTAGGATGGTGGTTGCTCCTTGTAACGTGTATTTTATTCTCCAAAATTCTCTTTACTTTCCTCTCCCATTCTCTCATCATCTTTATACCCAATTGTATTTAATTTTATATTAATGGCCGGTGCCATGGCTCACTTGGTTAGTCCTCCACCTGCAGTGCTGGCATTCCCATGCGGGTGCCGGTTCTACTCTTGGTTGCTCCTCTTCCAGTCCAGCTCTCTGCTGTGGCCCGGGAGGGCAGTAGAGGATGATCCAAATGCTTGAGTGGGAGACCAGGAAGAAGAACCTGGCTCCTGGCTTTGGATTGGCGCAGCACCAGCTGTGGCGGCCATTTGGGGAGTGAATCAACAGAGGGAAGACCTTCCTCTCTGTCTCTCTCTCTCACTGTCTATAACTCTATCTGTAAATAAAACATTTAATATTAATATATATGTGTGTGTATGGCATGTATGCATATATGTTTGCATATATATGTATATGTGTGTATACATTTATATGCATGCATTTAATTAAACAAATTCACACTTTCTCTTTTAAAATTGATCTGTAGGGCCCAGCTTTGTGGTGTATAGTAGTAAAACCTCCTCTTCCAACACTGGGCATCATATATGGGGGCCATTTCTTGTCTTAGCTGCTCCACTTCTAATGCAGCAGCTTACTAGTGGCCTGGGAACTTTCTTGGGCCCCTACCACCTACATGGGAGATCAGATAAACCTTCTGGCTTTTGGCTTTAGCCTGGCATATATCTGACTGCTTCAGCCATCTGGGGAGTGAACCAGGAGATAGAAGATCTCTCCCGCTCCCCCCAATTTTCAAATAAATAAATAAATAAATATTTTTTTATTTTTAATAAATTTCTATGCAGTATGTTAACTTTTTCTTGATTAGATCCTGACTGACACAGAGACATAAGCTAGAATTCTGAGGAAGATCAAGACATAATGAAGTGGAATATAGCTAACTAAGTATCATTTTGATGTAAGTACCACTAGATCTGAAATGTCTGGTACAGAGAAAACATCTAATCATAGGTAAAAATGTTAAGTCAAAAGGAGGATCACTATTTTGCTGACTCATTGGGATGCTTGCTTACTTGTATTCAGAACTACTTAGAATTCAGTAGAGGATTGTAGTTAGGATTTAGATAAGCTAATCTATGTAGGCAACTTCAGGGGGAGGAAGATGAGGAGAAATATTAGATAAAAATCATCAGAATTGAACTTCCAGTGGCCAATGAAGAAGTGTGATGGTATAGTGGTTAAGAATGCTAAATTTTGAATACATAGAATTTTGAAATTTGAAAGTGCATATGACTTATGGTGTAAATTCAGTAATTTTTTTAAAGACTGACTTTTCTGAATTGAACTTGAAGAAAACTAATCTCTTTGGTTGTGGATGTGTATATGTGTATATCTGTATGAAAACTCTTATAAAATAGTATTATTAGTAGTGATATTGGTGTTGATATTCTGAATATTTTCTCTGTATTTTGGGGTGTGGAAAATAAATGATGAGAATAGGCATATGAAAAAAAAATAAGATTGAAAGTAGAGAGGGATAACAAGAACCAAAATTGTGAGTTTTAGTTTTATTATCATGATCATTATCGTTGTCCAGATCAATGGTGTTATTTTCATCATCATCATCAGCAGCAGCAGGTATATTAGTGATATCAATGCTATCTAATTATACAGTAAGTGTAGCAAACATAGTACAATAATTATTTTTTTAGTTAGCTTTGTGTCCTGGAGTGCCTTGACTGCTCGTTTTTATGCCTTAATTTTGAAAGCTTGAGTCTTTTGGTAGGATTTGCATGGGAGATAAGACGGTTATCAAAAGGAGGATTTTAGAACCTTCACTTGTATAACCTATATATTTTCCCTAATATTTTAAAGCCAATAAAGAACATTTTTAAGTTTTAAAAAAATTTGGTTTTCTGTTTGTTGAAATTCAACATTGACCAAAAATTGAGCTAACTAAATCCTGATCTATAACTAAGAGAGAACCCACACATTTAACAGTAGCTTTAACTTCCTTTCCTAATCACATGACATTATTTATTAGGTATTTTGATAATTGTGTTTAGCAGATCTCTTAGAGGGAATATATATGTTTGAGAAGGTGGTAGGCAAAATAATTCTCTATTTAAACTTTAAAACCATTTCTTAGTATTTTTATATTCTGAGGTACATATTGGTATGCCATGCATTTTGTGGATATTGATTGACTTCCTCATTTTCAGTTTATTTTGTTATATTTAAGATATTGAGAGCCTAAGCCATTAGGATTTAGAACCAAAGGCATAATGGTGAATTCACTAAGGTAAATACAACCTTTGGTTTGATCTATTTGGATAACCAATTAGCCTCACTAAAAATATTTTCATTGGAAACACTCTGAATATAGACTTCTAGAGTTAAACTGGAGAAGTTTAAAAGATGTGTTTTTTTTTTCAATTAAATGTGTCATGTTCTTTATAAAACACCTTAAGTCACAGTTAACAGACATAGCCACTGCTACATGTTTGAGGGCTAACATAGCACATAAATAAATATAATGAGCTAAGTTTAATAAACATAATATAAATAGTAAAATATTATGTGAATAATATGATATTCAAAAGAAAAGATAAAATATAGCCTAAAGTTGTTCATCTCCAAAAAAACTACATATATATGTAGTATTCTATATTACAAAATAATAAGGTGAGTATTGCTCAGCATTAAACTCTCATGCATTTTAATATTACCACTGAAAAGAAATGATAGAAGTTGAGTCTTTTTGTTTTGATTAATATGTTGTCATAGTCTATAAATGAAAGGAAATTATGTAATAAATGAATAACACTATTCTTTCAGACTAATTTTCTTTAACAAATATAAAATTTCCCATTATTACTGCTTTTATAACTGACAATAATGTGGTTCCTTGAAGATTCCGAAGCTGTATTTATTAAAGCAATTCATTATTGTAGAATCCATGAATTTAGTTAAACAAAATATAATTTTTTGCATAATTGCATAGGGTTTAGTTTTTTAAAGAGTGAAATTTGGTACAACAAGTAATTAAAAAGAAAAACAAGTGTAAATTAAACAAATGATTTTACTTTCTCCATTAAAAGTGCATTACGACTTTAGCAAATGGTTGTCTAAGCTATCCTCCTTCTCAGCTCAATCCAGCTGCATCTGTGACTCAACCTATTTTCAAATGCTTTTAATTACCAATGCTTGTGAATATTTCAGAGGTTGTAAATGAAAGAGAATATGGCTATGAAATTCTGAACTGCTAGGAAATTCTCCTTGGGAGAACTCCAAATACTGTTGAAGAATCTCACCAGTAATGAGGAGGTAATAATAGTACATATATCAGGAAATTTAAAAAAAAAAAAGGGAATAAAATAAAATGACAACTGGCAATGTCTCAAACTTGATGGTGTGAAAATAAGATTCAGAAGATATTGGGTTAGTGTGTCTGTCATCTCTAACAGAAATGTTAGTAGAAAATCTATCATATCATCAGAGAAGTGAGATGATCTAATTACTCCAGTTTCTGATGTATGATACAGGTTTTAACAATTTACCAAATTGCTACTTCCCAGATTTTTTGTGCTCTTCTACATATCACATATTACAAAAACTCACAGTATTTTCTGTATTTTGAAAAATAAAAAAATGTTGAGCTTATGTAGAAATGTATGTCTCAGTCTTACAAATTTTCTTTTTATTTTAAATATTTGAGTAGTCAGAAATACTTATTTTTTAAAATTAAAACAAATTATGCCAAACAGAATATATATTAGAATATTTGTTAGAATGTTTATTTTTCTAATAATGATAAACCAAATTGTTTTTAAAAATTGTTGGTTGCAAGTCAAATAAGAATTTTTGTGAATGGTTATTAATTTATTAGGCCTTCTTATAAAATTTATCAATATATCTTAAATATATTGTTTTATAGGTTATTTTATGTATATATACATTTAACTGCATTTGCTTTTTCTACTCTTCCAATAACGAATCAAGATAAAATCGTTTATAAAAATATAACTTAAAAAACTTTAAAAAGTAAGAGTAAGTATTTTGCTATTATCAGACTTAGAGAAACCTGAAGTGCTTTGTCTGAGAACGTTATTTTTTAATTATTTTTAATTTAATACATGCATACATCATATGTTAATAATGAATAATAGAAGTACAACAGCTGAGTCGTATTGAACCAGTCCAATAGAAGCAATCAATAAAGCCTATTGCATAGGTTTATTTGTGCTTTGTTTCATTTGTTTCATTTACATCAATTTATATTGTCATGTTAGTCGTTCCTCATTTCATTGAAAACCATGCTAGCTTAAATAATTCCTCATATATTCCTTAATCATTAAGTATGCAAACAAATCATGCTAGATGCCGATTATACAAAATGAAGATGACATGTTCCCCTCATTAAAAGATCATATGTTTTACCGAGAGCCTTGCATAGTTTTGTTATTCTTCCTTAAAAATGATAGTCTTATGTACTTATTTATACATTATTATAAAATTAAATTCATATTTGTATATAATTATTATTCTCCTTTAATTAGCATATGCAGTCAACTAATATTCAGCATTGTATACATTAAGCCTCAGAAACATGTACTAACAATGATACAGAACAAGGATCGTCTTCACAGAAATAATCTGTAAAATAGAATATGTTGAAAATACAATCTGTGTTGGCTGGCGCTGGGGCTCACTAGGCTAATCCTCCACCTGCGGCGCCAGCACCCAGGATTTGTGTCCTGGTTGGGGCACCGGTCCTGTCCCGGTTGCTCCTCTTCCAGTCCAGCTCTCTGCTGCGGCCTGAGAAGACAGTGGAGGATGGCCCAAGTGCTTGGGCCCTGCACCCACATGGGAGACCAGGAGAAGCACCTGGCTCCTGGCTTCAAATTGGCACAGTGCGTGGGCCTTAGCATCCATTTGGGGGGTGAACCAACGAAAGGAAGACCTTTCTCTCTGTCTCTCTCTCTTACTGTCTAACTCTGCCTGTCAAAAAAAAAAAAAGAATAGAAAAGAAAATACGATCTGTGAAATATAATGCTTGCACCCGAAGCTCTAAGTTTATCAATAAGGAAGACTATGTCTCTGCTGTTTCTAGTGACTTGCAATTGCTTATAAATAATACTGCAAGGAAACAGCTTAAACCTGATGCACCCTTTGCTCTTTGTAGCAATTTAAGTCAAACAAGAAGATAGTTGCTTGATTCTTTCCTCACCAAATATTTTCAAAAGCGCCTTACAAATGACTCCATTCCTAGCGTGCTTAGTGCCCATTGATATGGTTTTCCATTCTTTCACGCAGTAGATCTTTATTGTCTGTAAGAGCAGAATGGAAGTCAGTTTTTTTGTTAAAACTAAGGTAATGTATGTTCCTAAATCTATATGTATGAAATGCATGGACTTTGCAAATCTTAAAGTTGTAAAAGAAAATTTACAATATTGTAAGTTGACATTAATGCGCAATTTGGCATTATCTAATAAAAATAGCAATTTCAAAAAAAAATAAAAACAAAACAAAACAAAACACCAGGTAATGTTTTCTCATCTGATGAAACATACTTTCTAATGGGGTAGATAGATTTGAGTCGTAAAATTTTGTAGGATAGTATGAGATTATGAATATTTCATTATTAAATGGGACAAGGGAAAATATGAAGAGGGGAAAAGGGCAAAGACCATCTTTTTGATGTTCATGGTATTGGTACTTAAGTAAAATGTCAATTTGAGTAAACTTTTGATGAAGACAGTGAAGGATCCACTCACATATAGGTGTGAAGAAGAGCATCCTAGGCAGGGAGGATCCAGAGAACTCATTAACATTCATGAGATGTTCCAGGCATCAGATAAGAGAGATTCCAGCCATCAAATAAGAATGGCAGGTTATGTTACTAATTTCTATTCACAGTGTTTGGAATAAAGATGGCAGTTACATCCAAGATGACTGCAGTAATGTCAAACTAGATCACTCCAGGTAGAGTGAGTTGATGGGCATCATGTGCCTTATTTTGGACAGGGTAGACTTTAGGAAACCTAAATATCTAATTGGAATAAGAAGGTAGGTAAATGAATAAATTTTGGAGTACTTGGAAATATCCCAGTTGAAAAATATCTTCCAAAGTTCTGTAAGTCATTAGCAGATGTCTCAAAGATGTTCATGAAGAATATTAGTTCAGTCAACAGATTGCATGTAATAGTTCTTTATTATTCTTTTGCTCTTATTCACAATTGCACTTGTGATGCCTCACTCTGGTTTTGCTAATGTCACTGTTCTGGCAGGCATTTTGGTTACTTTCAAAATGGTAGCACCTTGCCCTAGAGGCTCAATCATCTAATCATCTTTCTTTTGATTTTTTTGTCAGTGTGTGTGTGTGTGTGTGTGTGTGTGTATGAGGGATGATTTGAATTTGCTTGGTATATTCACTACAATATTTTTAAAAAAAAAGTTACATTGAATTTAGGAGTAGAAATATGTATCACTCAGATTTATATAAAATTATAAAGACTGACTACCAACAATCAATTCTCATAGGAATAAAATCTCACATGAGATTTTAGTGGGAATAAAAGCATATTTAAAGGACAGAAATCACAATAAATATAAGCAACTGGTATTAGCATTCCTATTTTATTTATTGAAACATAATTTGACCTGATAAATAACAAAAGACATTTTAAATTAGAATATTTTTATCTCTAATTAATCAAAATAAACTCTGCATTACAACACATCGAAAGTGATAAATGATATTATTTAACTTAAGTACATAAATATATATCCAGTTTTCTTTTATCACTGTAAGATGAAATTCTTATCAAAAATAGTGAAGAAAAGTCTCTGTTATTTATAATCTCGTACTCAATCCTATGAAGCAGAGGAGATGTTGATGGAACACAAATATTTGAACAAGAATAATGTTTTAAAAGCTGATTCAATTATAGACTGAAAGAAATGAGAAATTAACATATGTAAAGTGTCTACTCCCACACTCTTTTATTAAATGACAGTGTTTGGTCCAATTAAAAGACAATGGATTCTTAGAGAAGCTAGAAATCCCCTATCAAATGTTTTGAACCTTAAGATTTCCTCATAAATAAAATAGGGATGACCAACTCTCTAAGAGCATCAAAGCAATGAAGAAATTTTTAAATGAATGACTATGAATGTATCTATAACTCATAATATTATATATGATATATATGATCTTCAGGAACTGTCTACATAGTAAGATGCACATTTTCTAGAGTTATGATAATATTGTATCATTCAATATCTTAAGGCCATTTAAGTTGACTTGCTTAATTTCTTTGATTTTTTAAAAAGTTTATCTATTTATTTGTAAGGTCCAGTAATAGAAAGACAGAGAGAGAGATCTTTCATCTGCTGGTTCACCCCTCAAAAGGCCACAATGGCCAAGGCTGGGCCAGGCCACAGACAGGAGCCAGGAACTCCATCTGAGTCTCCTACATGGAAGGCAGGGGTCCAAACATTTGAGCAGTCTTTCAGTGGTTTCCCAGGCCATCACCAGGGAGCTGGTTCAGAAGTGGAGAAGTCAGGACTCGAGCTAACACCCATATAGGATGCCATTGCCACAGGTGAATGCTTAACTTACTAGGACACAGTGCTGGCCCCTAATCTCTGATAAGACCATATGGAATAACTTAGATTAGTTATTTATAAAAATTAGTTTTGAAAATAATTAGAAATGTCTAACAGGACTAAAATTCTCGTGATTATTTATAAAGGTGTCATTAACAGAGTATTGATTTAATCATATACTTATTTAGTATTAATTATAAACAAATTCTACTTACTAGACACTTTTAAGATTACATATGTCATATGATAACTAATTGTTAGTCTTTAAATTTAACTCTATATTCTAAGGTCAATGTATTTGTTTAATTTATTTTAGTTTGAAATAACTTCAAGCCTACAGGATAAAGAGCTTAAAAACAAAATTTTCTATTTCTAAACAAATTAAGACTAAGTTACTGACATAATAGCTTGTCAAAATAATGTCAAGAATCAGCTAAATACTACTAAGAAGTGTTCACACCCCATCAAGTTTTAATTATTGTTTATTAATGCTTTTTAAAGAAAATAGGACCAGTCAAAGTAAATCTGTATTTACTTTGCTCGTCTCAGTAAACCTATAGGTTACTCAATAAAATTAGTGTATATTTTCCTTAAGGAGTATAATATATGCCTATTGAATTCTTATTAATTATAAAAGAGTTGATATTAGCTTCCAGGGACTGGGACACATGTATTAATAACAGAGACAATAATTCGTTTTTTCAGAAAATCAAACTTTGAAATAAAACGATTTAAGTATTTGGTATTATACAAACTATTTTACTAATAATTGGAATATTATCCAACAAAGTAAAAATTGAAGCAGAAAAAAAAAGAAAAATAATTTGATATACAATTTTGAAAATGGGATTAGATTTTCAAAATGGAAACCGTATCTAGTAATATAAGAAATTTTTCCCAAAATGTTCACAGTGAATCTGTGATATATGAAAGCCATTTAAGAAACAACAATTTTCCAGTGATTTTTGAGGATTTTTACTGCTTCAAGTGACTGTTATATAAGCAATTTCGCAGAACATGTGAAATTTAAGTCATTTTAAAAATCATTCTTAGCTGACATCTTTTACAGTATAGAAATAGCCTTAATGTATCTTCCATTACTTATAGATGAATCACAAATTCAAATGTGTTAGATAAGTAAATGCAGCAAAGGCTGGAAATGTTCAAAATCCAGGATCTCTCATTTATGCAATCTACCCTAGGCCATCTAGTCAAACCATTGCTTTTTGTAAGTGTTTTAATTTATGTGCTAAAAAAAAATAGTATGACTTTATATCTTATGTACATGAATATGCATTTAAAAAGATTCATTTTACTTAGATACATACATAGTTTACCTGAATAATAAAAATTAAATATCATTTTATCATTTTATAATATCTCCCAGACTTTAATTGCTGTTTTGAAATCTCTGTTACTTTAAATTGTTGCTATTTGATAATTTAGTCAGTTTTGGCATTCAGCATTATATATAACACATTGTAGACCTAAGGGTTATAAATTTAGAGAATTTGAATTTTAGAACATGTTGACCACTATTCATACATGAGCAGTTGCTTCACCCCAATTAAAAATGGGTAAAGCTGGGGCCGGCACTGTGGCGCAGTGGGTTAACGCCCTGGCCTGAAGCGCTGGCATCCCATATGGGCTCTGGTTCGAGTCCCGGCTGCTCCTCTTCCAATCCAGCTCTTTGCTATGTCCTGGGAAAGCAGTAGAAGATGGCCCAAGTCCTTGGGCCCCAGCATCCATGTGGGAGATCCAGAAGAAGCTCCTGGCTCCTGCTTCAGATTGGTGCAACTCCAGCCATTGCGGCCAATTGGGGAGTGAACCATCGGAAAGAAGACCTCTCTCTCTCTGCCCCTCCTCTCTCTGGGTAACTCTCACTTTCAAATAAATAAATAAATATATAAATAAGTCTTTAAAAAAAATGGGTAAAGCTAAGTAAAGATTTGTTAATTTTCATATGATGATGTTACTAGGTTTACATTATTGGTTTGCTCTGAAGATTGAAGAACAATACATTTCAAAATCTTAACACCTGCTGGCAGCTAGCATCATGAGTAGGAGATAAAACTATAAATAATTGTTTACTTGAACATAACTTCATATAGCTGAGATACCAGCATAGCATGATTCTTCAAAAATGTCATGGAAATGTATATTACCTATTAGTTACATTTTTTCCACAAACTTTTTGAAGTATTTCATAATTACTCATTTGTCATATCCCAAAATACAGGGATTAACAAAACTCACAATATCAATGACAATATTACTCCTATGAATATTACTACTTGGTATTACAATTTTATAATTTTCATTGTATTCATACACTAGACATATGCTGACAACATATTGCATGTTTCATCTGTGTAACACTTTCTCTCCTCCTGGTTACAAAACCAACTAATAAGATTTGTATCTGTTTTCAGAGACATTCATTCGTTCAGGATTAATTTGATATTTAATTTTATTCTAAACTCAAGTCTGTAAAGCAAAATTTGTCCATATATCTTCCAGTTTATCTCTGGAAGAGAGACCCAGAAATGACATTCCTGTTGTTTTGCGATGTTTCTTCATGATTTCACTGATTGAAGAAGTTAACAGCTTTCAATTCAAGGATGCACACTAATACTCACTCTCTTAAAAAAAAAATCTGTCAGTATTTAGCAATTAATAGAAAAATTAATTTTTCAAATTGATACACTTGCACATGAATGTTATAAAATCTGTATAATTATAGCATAAAATAGAGGAAATTGAATTTTATTGAGTTCCAATACTTATAAAGTACTTTTAAATATATACTTTAATTATATCTTCATAAAAACAATGTGTGACACATATAATTATTCCCACTTTAAAAATGAGCAGATTACAACTATTAAGAAACTAAATGCTTGGTGATACACAGTTTAGTGAAAAACTTCAATTGTCTTAAGGGACTGTCTCCAAAGGTTAAGCATTGAAGTACATTTTTCTTGCTTATATTTTATTAGGAAAATTAAATCATACATTCCATAATGAAGTAATGACCTTTACATTTAATCTTAATTCTTTAATTTCAACAAACTGACTTGACAGGATGTTCTGCAACAGGTTTAACAAAGAAAGACATTAGTAGAACAGCTGTGGACAGCACATAAATTGTGGTTTGTTAATGAGAAAAGACAAGTACTATGGACTTGGTCTATGAAAAGTAGTAACAGAAATTAGAGAAAGACACATTGAGTTACACATGAAAAATGGCTAGAGAATTGACTGGAGCATTATGATACATCCTCCAGAACAAAGTGAATTAATTTGACAATAGAGAAATACTTATTTATATTTAACTTTGTCATATTTAATAAGTAAATGTCTGATTTATAAGCATATTACTTTATATTACATATAAGTAAATAAATGAATTCATTTTACAGAACATATTTAACTGGAGAGCTTCCAAGATGGCAGAGTGGGGAGAGAGCTTGTATTCTGGAAGATAGATCAAAAAGTGGAGAGAGTGCAGTCCCAGGGAAAAGTTAGGGAGAAAATGGCAGAGGAAACTATGCAAATTAGAGGAACAGCGTGGACCTATGTGGAGGAGGGCATGGAAGCCTACCCCTCAGGACCACAGGAGCCAAAAGCCTTTCAGCATTGGAGAGTGAGGTGACACTAGACTGCAGCAGCACAACCCACTGGTGATAAAGCCACAAGAAGAGCCTAGAGGAAACCCAGCGCAACCACGTGATCTAAATTTCTCATGGAGCAGATTTTTGCCTAGAGTAACTCAAGAAATCTACAGAAAAATTACAAGAAATTATTAAAAAAAAGAAGAGGACTATTTGTTTAGCATGCACTGTGCTAAGGTCAATAACTACTTCTATCCTTGGACAAATAACTACATTCCTAGAGTTAATTTGTTTTCTTCTTCCCGGTTAGCCCATTGGTTTGTTTGATGTCCCAGAATCACAGTTCTTGAATGTGAAATCTAGGCCAAGTTATAGTGAGAGTATTGACTTAATAGAAGATAATTTAATTCTCATAACATTAATATATAGAGTAAGAATATCAAGTTGCTGGAGTGTCAGAACATTTTGCTGCCTCCCATAGAAAGTCTTTGATATCCAAAGATCTAGCTTTAATGGGTAAAATTGCTATTTAAGCATGGTGGTCTTGAAAGCCGCAGTGAATATTTTGTAAGTTATGATGGACATCGCAGCTGTCGTGGATAAATTAACCACTAATTTCAAGTGGACTATAGAAGTTTAAACTCAGGGACAACATTGTAATTTATATTTTGGAATTGATTTCAAGTGGTAACTTGGAAACAGAAATTAGAAGAAAAAATTTTCTTGAAAATAACTGCATGATAAATAACCCTGAAAAAGAGATAATTTTTATTTTATCCTTTTATGGATAGTGATTTGGATTTATAGGATATTAAAGTACAAAGAAGCTTGTTTTGATCAGGCCAGTGTTGTAAATTGCCTTAAAATATTCATAGTTGAGGGACTAGCACTGTGACGTAATGAATAAAGCTGCTGCTTGCAGTGCCAGCATCCCATATGGGTGCCGCTTCATGTCCTGGCTGCTCCATTTCAGATCCAGCTCTCTGCTGTGGCCTGGGAAAGCAGTAGACCCAAGTCCTTGGGCCTTGACCTGTGTGAGAGAGCTAGAGGAAGCTCCTGCCTCTTGGCTTCAGATGGGTCTAGCTCTGGCCCGTGTGGCCATTTGGGGAGTGAACCTTCAGACGGAAGACCTCTCTCTTCTTCTGCCTCTCTATAACTGTACCTTTCAAATAAATAAATAAATCTTTAAAAAAAAAGTCATAGTTGAAATGGGTGATTGAGGTAGCAATTAACAGGCCATTTGAGATGTTTGTATTTCATTTTGAAGTGCCTGGGTTTGAGTCTTAGCCTCACTTCTGAATCAAATTTTTCATTTATTTGCATTGTGGGAGACTCAGATGACAGCTCAGGTAGATAGGTTATAGCTACCCATGTGCGAGATACAGTTTGATTTCCTGGCTCCTGGCTTCAGTTTGTCCCAGGCCCAGCTGTTGTGGGCATCTGGAATGTGAACAAAAGAAGAAAGATCCCTATGCCCTTTTTTTTCTCTCTCTCTCCCTCTTTCACCCTCCTCCATCTGCCTTTCAAATAAATACAAATTAAAATATATATTTAAATGGTCATAGTAAAATGAACAATTTAGTTGTATTGCTTATTCAACATTACTTGATTTTTTCTGTTTTCCTTTCCTTTTTCTGTTTTAAATCCCAATGAAAAAGGAAGAATCTCCTTTGGCATTAATGGATGAAGTTACATGCCCTGTTGATTTTAGTAGAAGATATTTGAACCAGTTCATATTTATTTATTAATTTAATGAAATTTGAAGTTTTTTATACTGAATGTTTTGAAATACTCAAATGAATGGCTGTCTAAAGTGAATGTATCTTTTTTTTAAATTTAGGAAAAATTCATAAAAGATTATTTTGGACTCATGATTACAACGTAAAAAACACCTAAAATTTTTAAAATCCAGACTCTAAAACTTGAGTGAAATTTGCCCAAATGTGTATAGGAAAATTACAGGCTGGTTGTAGATGTTTAAAGAAAAATCATTAAATAGAAAATCTGTAAATATCCACTCTCCTAGTCATTTACCTTGTTACTCAAATAGGCTCAGATTTTCAAATGCTCTGAAAACAATACTGAGTGCATATATTTTTTGTAAATAATCAAATTAATTATGAAAAATAATGCTCATTTAAAAAAAATATTTTTTGACTTTGGTTCCACTTCCAAAGCCACTTTAACATACTTATCAGTTATACAAAAAAAATAGACTTGAGTCCAAAACATCCAGGTGAAAATTAAATTAGGAATTGTATTTTCAGTTGTAGTTCACTTATGCTCAAAGGTAAGCTAACATTTGGGAATAATTTATGCCTGAAATTATTTTTAATATATCTTTTCTATGCAAATTCAATCTTTTTAATAGAACTAATTTGCACTAAAAGGTGCAAATGTTCTAATGCATCAAAATTAAAATTAATACAAGTGGACTTTTATAAGTCAGCTGTAAGTAAAAATAATGCTATATCTAGACAATATCTTATGGGAAAAACTAGAAATAAATGATTAATTTTAATCCTAAGAAGATATTGAATAAAACCTAAGAATTAATTTCCATTCTAAAATAGGTTGAGAGAAAATTCAAATTCAGTTCCAAAATAAGTTATTTCAGGTGGCATTCTTAAACATCACAAAGAAAACTGGAGCTAAAAGTATGGCTCAGAAGCAAAAGCACAATCTGAGTAAGGAGACATGTTCAAACTTGTTGAACATACTTACATAACAATGTAGAGTGCTAAAATGTAGGTTAATGGAATTTTGAGAAAACAGTTATTTGGAGCTCTTTGAAGGAGGAAAAGAATGCCAGGAAGAACACAAATTAATACTGTTTTTAAGCAAACAAAAATGTATAGCAAAGGAATACATTCACAGAGAAATCATGCTTTACAATATTATTTATTGTTACATCTTTATACCCTTATTTAACAAGTTGTCATGGGTACTACTTTCAATTTTAGTTACTTAAAAAAATGAACTCATAGAACAAAAGCATTCAAATAATTCCATAAAGTCAATTTTTGTTCTTAATCATAATTCATATGTTGCAAATATTAGTTAGGAAATCTCTCCTTCAATGCTATCAGCATTATTTGATCATAAATCTGGCTATGTTTGAATATATTCTATGATTGTGACATGCTGCAGGGGACTGGACAACTTGAAGAAAAAGTGATTGCCCATGGTTAAGTGTATTTGGAAAATGAGGCTGAAAGGCAAAAGTTCAGTACATTTAATTTGTATACATCTAAGCTTGAAGGCCAGATCCAATCACAACTTTCAAAGTCCAGTTGTGTGCCAGGGGCTGAGTCTGCTTGAAGTCACTTTCTGAAGGAGATTTGAGAAACATCTCTGTCCAAATGATCTGGAAAAAATATTGGCTGAATATATTCACTGAGTTCTCCAGGAAAAGACAACAGCAGCATTGCACATAACAAATAGCACTTGTCTCCCTCACATAACATGAAGGTTGGCTAGCAGCCAAAAGCAGTCTTGCTGTGAAAATAAATTAAAGAAAAGCAAATACGGCATCACAACTTAGCAAGAGAAGAATAGAAGAATACAAATAGAGAAAGTAAAAGAGAAACAAGAGCGATGGGAAAAATCAACAGAAACGATGCAAAATGAATGAATGGCATACCTGACAGCTTCTTTCCAACATGGTTGCCTATACATTAATTTGCAGAAATACAAGAGAATATTTTGTTTGGCATTTAAGTAAGCAGAGAAAAGAACATGGTTCCCAGAAACCAAGATATTAATCTTGATTCTTTTATGTGGATAAGTCCTCTGTGAGTTCACTTTCTGTCTTTGGGCTCAAGTATGTTTATTCATAAAGAAAAACACAAAGTATTGTGCTATGGATTGAATGTTTGTGTCATCCCAAAATACACATGTTCAAACCTTAACCCCCATTGTGATAGAATTTGTATGTGGGGAAATGAAAAGTAATTGAGTCATGAGAGAAGAGCACTTATGGATGAGATCAATGCCTTTATAAGGAGAACCCATAGATCTCTTGCTCCCTCTTCTCCGTGTCATGTGATGCCAAGTTCTTACTTGTCAAACTGCAGTTCACGAAAGGACCCTCATCAAAAATCATCGATGTTGTCAACACAACCTTAGATTTCCATAATCAATAATAATAATAATAAAAATGTTTGTGTGATTTGTAAGCGACTCATTTAAGGCACTCTGTTATAGTAGCCCAAGTTTACTAAGATAAGTATTTTAGGAAAAATGAGCTCTTTGGATTCCCAAATTGTAAGATTTAAGAAACTAATGAGTATTTGTTTCATAATTTTATAAAACTTTACAAGACTTTATAAAATAACTTTCTTATTTATTTGCTTCATTAAAATGTTCAGGGAGGTGCCTAAGTTGTGGCATAGCTGGTAAAGCCTGGCAACACGTAGATACTGGTTAGTATTCCAGCTGCTCCACTTCTGATCCAGCTCCCTGCTAATGGCCAGGGAAAACCAGTAGAAGATGGCCAAAGTGTTTGGGCCCCTGCCACCCACATATCCTGATGAAGATCCTGGCTTCAGCTTGGCCTGATATTGGCATTGTGCTCATCTGGGAGGTAAACAAGTGGATTTAATCTCTCTGTCTCTCTCTCTTTCTCTCTCTCTCTCTCTCTCTAATGCTGACTTTCTAATAAATAAATAAATAAATTTTTAAAAAAGTGTCCAAGAACTATGTTTCTGTTTTATATTGATGAAATAATTGCTATTTTGGATTAATCATTATATAATTTGTAATTATCAGTATGATTTTAGTACATTTATTATCTAATGAGCATATTGTAAGATGCAAATAGACAAAAACAAACTAAAAATTTAATGTAGCTTTTTTGAGGCTGTGAACTTCTGTTTAAATAATTCACAGCAAGGAATGTATAGTTACAAGGAGTACACAGAATGTTTCTTCTTTTAAAAGGATTTGTTACTGAATTGTACATCTAATGTGGTTAAGATCGTGAATTTTATGTTATATAGATAAAGATGCAAGAGAAAGTATATAAAATACATGTTAATTATTTC
The DNA here is from genome assembly GCA_949820135.1 of Sylvilagus floridanus. NCBI lineage: Eukaryota > Metazoa > Chordata > Mammalia > Lagomorpha > Leporidae > Sylvilagus > Sylvilagus floridanus. The sequence goes on along the minus strand of OX463242.1, from coordinate 27,903,718 downwards.
AAGAAGGAAATGTCAAACATCAAAGCACTCAACATATTTGAGAATGGGGCACGAGTTAGTGGGGACAGCATGTCAGCATATTATTCCCACAGTTTACCATAGTCTCCAAATTTAAAATTTATAAAGACATATATTCAATAAATACCTTAAATAGTTATTTGAGTGGTGATTCTCAATAGCATTGTGCAAAAGAACTATTTAATTAGCTTTTTCCCCAGAACTCAGTGCCAGAATTCCATTTCCATTTATCACCAGAACCACTACTGTAGAATGAAGAATCCAAGAAACAGAAACTACATTCATCTTTATCAACATTATCCTTCGTGTGTTGCTTCACCAAATAAATGTTGTGAATTTTGTCATTCTCAAATTTTGTGAGTATTTGACCGATATTCAGTCCTTCTTTAATGCAACATTTTGTATAGCCTGACCTCTAAGTGACCACCACCCGTTTCCTGCTGCACTGTCTCAGTGATCTTTGTGAATAATCCCTTATCTTCTCCAGAACTAAGGCCTGAAATAAGTCCTCAAGACATTTCTGTTTTGTATGAACCCATTCTCTTCTAAAAATGCCGTCAGAATTTTTTAACCGGGGATAAATCTCCTCTATAAACTACAGACAAGTTTATACAGCTAGTCTTCTGATATTTCCAATTTTCATGCAATAAATAGCTCATATTTAATAGTCCGGTATGGAAATTTGGGGATTCCCACAAGTTTCCTCTAATCTTCATTACTTAGTCAATGGCAACAACTTACTAGTTTTGAGTTGCTAAGCCAAATACTTCAGATAATCCTAGAAGTCATATTCTTTCACATTCCACATCAATTTATTGACAAATTTCACTCTCATATAGAATCCTATCCAGACTATAACCGCATGTCACTGATCTCACCATAATGCAAGTGTGTGAACTCTCTCTCCCTTTTCCTCTGTTGCTCTGCTTCTCGGTTAACTATGTAAAAATTGAAAAGAAATCACAACTAAAGGTTATCAAAACTCATTGCACTTTCTCACAGTTTTTACTTAACATTTATCAAACAATTGTTAAATTGTTTTTGATATATTTTTAATCAACTAATCCTCTTTACTATTGCATTTGCCTAGTAATTCAATGTTAATAAAGATAGGTACCACTATTACATCTATACATAGAGGAGATAGTATACATTAATGATTATGAAAATTTTTTCTCAATAATCCTTTATAAATTTGAGAATATGAAATAACTTTGTTACAGTGGTTGACTCAATTTGTGCTTATTAATTAGAAATTATGGGGCTGGTGCTGTATGGGAGAAGGTTAAGCTGTCACCTTCAATGCTGACATTCCATATTGGAATACTCATTAAAGTCCTGGTTGTTCCACTTCTGATCACACTCCCTGCTAATGATCCTTGGAAAAAAAGTGGAAGATGGCCCACGTACTAAGGCCCCTGCCACCAATGTGGGATACCTGGATGGAGTTCCCTGCTCCTTGTTCTGGTCTAGCTCAGCCAAAATAGTTGCAGCCAAATGAGGAGTGAACCAGCAGGTGGAGGATCTCTTTTTTTCTGTCTCTCCCTACCTCTCTAATACACTTCCTTTAAAATAAATCAAATAAATATTTAAAAATTAATTATTTAAAAGGGAGATTAAAACAGATAATTTCTACTAGTAAGAATGCAAGCCAAGTTTAATGAAATGAGGACACCTGACAGATCAAGCAGACTAATCAGCAAAGGACTGAGAGGCACCTATATATATATATATATATATATATATATATATATATACTGGAGTTTTTATAGTTAAGAATATGTGCCCCCTGTTTCTCCTCCTCTCCTTCCTCTTCTAGGAAAATTGTTATTTTTATCGATGCGGATGTCCTGAAATTCCTCCAATTATCTCATCTCTACATGGAGCTAATAGCCCTTTGGTTCAGGGCAGGGGAGTTTCTCCTAAGCTGGCCCCAAGGAGAAGGCTGAAACTCATCTAACAGGTTATTGAACAAGAACAATTATTTTAGGTCTAATTGTTTGTCTGATTTCAGGGCTTCTTTCCTTATTCTATAGCATAATTTATTTTCAATAAAAATCCCCATTTTCTTCTCATTTTCTTTGGTCCCACTTGTACATATTGTTAATGTCTACCTAGCTACCTTAACATTATTCCCCTCAAGAGAAGTAACCCATAGTCGTATGGGGGGGGTAAAATAGTTTCTTCAAGGGGACATTTGGGCATTGAGCTGCTTGTAGTTATTCTTCTATCATTTTCTGACCATTGGTGTTTGAAGAAACCTTAGAAAAAAATTCTCTTGCATGTCCCAGAGGGCTGGTCACACCATCCAAAGGGATAGGTTGGAAGCCCGTCCTCATTACTATTTTGACCTAGAGAACCTGCATTCTGTAAGAGACCAAATAAACAGCTGCATTAAAGACACATGGTCTCAAAAGAAGCAGTATGAGTGTCAAAGCCATAGAGCCAAGAAAAAAACAGGAAAACAACCAGGATTTCTATGACCTAATCTGGGCCCTAAAAATCCAAACCTATTCAGCCTTGTCCTGGAGTTGTCTCTCCTCATCCAAAAATGGTGAATATGATTTTGTACCTGTTCAGTTTGAGCAAAAACAACCTTCCTCATTGAGCATGGCACAGAAAGCTGTTGGACTGTGGTTACTGTATAAGGACTGCCTGCTTTGAAGGACTGGGTTTAATAACCTTGGTGCACGGGTGCTAGTAATGACAGCCTTCTAGCTTACTGTTGAGAGCCCTGATAGAATTTTGTTATTTCCCTGTACCTAGGGATCCATAACCTGCTAGTTTAATAAATAACCAAACTGTCTTAAAGTTATAGGAGTAGGAATTTGCTGTATGACCTCTATCCTCTCTAGGGCCAGTCTCTGTTCACCAGAGATATAGATGTGTCATGTGTAGTTTATACCCTGAGAGATCAACTGTGCTTCTCCTCTGAGTCCCAGTAGCCACAATGTTAGGAAGTTAAGAGTGTTGGTCAAATGATCAAATTGGAGTCTGGTGGGGAGAGAGAGAAGCAAACCATCTTCATTTAACACCATCTCTCCACCAGCCTCAAAAGTCTGGCCTTTGTGTTCTTTGTAATAGCCATAAAAGTCCAAATATATTAGGGGGGATTGTCTATAAGTTCTCTTGGCAGCCCTATCTAGGTTACTTATTATGTTATATTCTCTTTGCTAACTCATTCAAAGAGGAAAATGATAGGAGGGGTTGTAGCAATGTAGAAAAGAGGCATTCTAAGGATCTACAACTGAAAATCATGTAGTTCCAGAGGGTATTTCTCCTAATATCATGTAAGGATTGGGGACAATGGCGTGAATAGGTATCCCTGCCTCATTAATGGCCTGAAAATTTTTGAACTGTAAAGGGGGCATGAATCTCCTTAGGGAACCCAGTTGAATCCCATTATTTGGCTGGCTTGGGAGGAGGTTCACCTGAATAGAATATGAGTACAAAATAGGCAGCATCTCTAAAAGGAAATTTTAGGTCCTATTTACAATAATGATCACACAACAGTTAAATACTAATAAACTTGTAACTGTTCACAAATATATCTGATTTTTATACCAAAGCACATTTTTATACCAAAGTCACATTTGTTATGATATCAGCAATAATTTTTCAATAGCAGGTTTAAAAAAAGGGTGGGTAGGCAATGTGGTGCAGCAAGATAAGCTGTTGCTTGCAATTCTGGCCTCTCATATCAGACTTACAGTTCAAGTTGTGGCTGTGTCCCTTTGAATCCATCTTCTATTAAAGCACCTGGAAAGGCAGCAGAAGATGGTCCAAAAACTTGTGTCCTTATTAACCATGTAGGAAATGAGGATGGAGTTCTTGGCTCTTGGCTTCAGAATAGCCTAGCCCTAGAAGTTGAGGCCATTTAGGGAGTGTCTCCGTCTCTTTCTTTATCATTATGACTTTTAAATAAATAAAAATATTAATTTAAAGAAGACACATAGATTATTCTTTCTGCTTCATCATCCAATTGAAATCTTCAAAAATTAATGGAAAACATGTGTTATGGAAATGCTATATTTTTAAATTCTTGAACCAAAATAAATTTATATCTTATTTCTATTTTTCCATGAACTTTTTTTTTTGACAGAGTGGTCAGTGAGAGAGAGAGACAGACAAAAGTCTTCCTTTACCATTTGTTCACCCTCCAATGGGCGCTGTGGCCGGTGCACCACGCTGATCCAAATCCAGGAGCCAAGTGCTTTTCCTGGTCTCCCATGGACTTGGGCCATCCTACACTGCACTCCCGGGCCACAGTAGAGAGCTGGCCTGGAAGAAGGGCAACTGGGACAGAATCCAGTGCCCCGACCAGGACTAGAAGCCTGGGTGCCAGCGCCGCAGGCGGAGGATTAGCCTATTGAGCCGTGGCACCAGCCATCCATGAACTTTTAAAATATACTTTATTTGTAAGTAAAATTTTTAAATGTCTGAGATATGATTGCAAAAACAGAAAAGAAAATTTCAGTAGTCTGAGAATATTACATATATTTCCTTTTATATTAGCAAGTGCTACTTTCTTACTGATTGGTTGCAAAATGAAAAGAGAAATTATGTCAACAAACTTTATATACACCAGTGTTTTAAAATCCTCTGTGATTTTGCATGTTGAATTAATCTTTTACCTGTACCTGCTTTTGGTCATTTGAAAAATATAGAGTCATTGACTTATATAAAAATTACAAAATCAGTATTTTTTTTCTGGAATGCTTCTTTTTTAATTTATTTTTTTATTTAGTAAATATAAATTTCCAAAGTACAATAGATTACAATGGCTCCCCCCCCATAATGTCCCTCCCACTCACACCCCTCCCATCTCCCGTTCCATCTCCCATTCCATTCACATCAAGATTCATTTTCAATTATCTTTATATACAGAAGATCGATTTAGTATATATTAAGTAAAGATTTCATCAGTTTGCACCCACACAGAAACACAAAGTGTAAAATACTGTTTCAGTACTAGTTATAGCATTACTTCATATTGGACAACACATTAAGGACAGATCCCACATGAAGAGTACACAGTGACTCCTATTGTTGACTTAACAATTTGACACTCTTGTTTATGGCATCAGTAATCTCCCTAGGCTCTAGTCATGAGTTGTCAAGGCTATGGAAGCCTCTTGAGTTTGCCAACTTCGATCTTACTTAGACAAGGCCATAGTCAAAGTGGAAGTTCTCTCCTCCCTTCAGAGAAAGGTACTTCCTTCTTTGATGGCCCCGTTCTTTCCACTGGGATCTCACTCACAGAGATCTTTCATTTAGGTCTTCTTTTTTTGTCCAGAGTGCCTTGGCTTTCCATGCCTAAAATACTCTCATGGGCTCTTGAGCCAGATCCGAATGCCTTAAGGGCTGATTCTGAGGCCAGCATGCTGTTTAGGACATTTGCCATTCTATGAATCTGCTGTGTATCTCACGTCCCATGTTGGATCATTCTCTCCCTTTTTGATTCTATCAGTTAGTATTAGCAGATACTAGTCTTGTTTGTGTGATCCCTTTGACTCTTAGACCTATCAGTGTGATCAACTGTGAACTGAAATTGATCACTTGGACTAGTGAGATGGCATTGGTACATGCCACCTTGATGGGATTGTATTGGAATCCCCTGGCAAGATTCTAACTCCACCATTTAGGACAAGTCCAATTGAGCATGTCCCAAATTGTACATCTCCTCTCTCTCTTATTCCTACTGTTATATTTAACAGGGATCATTTTTCAGTTAAAATTTAAACACCTAATAATAATTGTGTGTTAATTACAGAGTTCAACCAATAGTACTAGAACAAAACAAAGAAAAAACACTAAAATGGATAAAGTATTACATTGTACATCAACAGTCAGGGCAAGAGCTGATCAAGTCCCTGTTTCTCATAGTGTCCATTTCACTTCAACAGATTTCCCCTTTGGTGCTCAGTTAGTTGTTGCTGATCAGGGAAAACATATGATATTTGTCCATTTGGGACTGGCTTAATTCACTCAGCATGATGTTTTCCAGATTCCTCCATCTTGTTGCAAATGACCAGGTTTCATTGTTTTTGACTGCTATATAGTATTCTATAGAGCACATGTCCCATAATTCCTTTATCAGTATTTTTATTGAAATTTTTAAAAAATATATATTCTTAATATTATTATAAAATTTATCAGCATATTTAAGTGTTGTGATGTTATCAAACTTATAGTTTTTGGGGAAAAGTTCTCTCTACATCTCTTTCTTCAGTTCACAGTAAAATATATATAAATTAATTTTTTTCCTCTAAGACATCTTTTACAGGAAGTCTTTACACTGTTTACCCAGTGAGCCTCTTGCCTGGCTGATATCTAAAACAAAAAACCTTCAAAACATCATTATTGCTAACTCAGGTCTGATGCAATCATAGACAACTCCTCCAAGCCCCTATGGCTAATGCTTCTTGAGAGACAGCTCCTCACAGTCCTTCCTCTGTGAAGTAAAACTTTGTGTTTCTGCTCTTCCCAAGTTTTCTTCCAGATTTTCCAAGGCTATTGTTTCTTGAGGCACAGCTCTCCCTTTGTGAAGTAAAAATTCGCCAATAAACTGTTGCAAACCATTTATGGTTGCCCTGTGTATTTGGGCTTACTGAATACCTGTCAATAGTGACAGATAAAAATTTCCCAGAATTTCAGGTTTTACTGTAAAGCTCAAATTTTATAGTTAGTGACAAGCATTTTTCTCTTGATTTACTTGAAATGACAGGCTTACTTCATTAATTTTTGGAAAGCTTGGGTTATGCTAACAAATGGCCAAAACTGAGTAGCCAGCATTCATATTTGTTTTTCTAACAAGTAAAAATGGTATACTTTGAAAAAACAGTTGTTTATTCAGCTTAAAATTCAAGCTATCATATAAATGATATTCCTTGAAACATTTACCATACTGTGATGCACACCAGAAATTAGTTTATGCTTAATTTAGATTTTGCTATTATATTAAAGAGACATGTGTTATAGGATTGAAATGTAATAGTTACCAGTGCTTCAATTTCATCAAGGACATTGTGTGTGTGTGTTTGTGTGTGTGTGTGTTCTTCCTGCTATTGTGTACCTGCAGTTTGGTGCAGTAACCAACATTATTACTGAAGTACAACATTATACTTGCCATTCACTTTCATCTTAGTGCACATACATACCCAGTGACAAGAGTACAAATAATCATGTAAGTCCTATGGTTTTCCCTGATTAGTGGTTACTAGTAATTAGCAGTTAGTGGTAATGTAATTTCTTTTTTTAAGACTTATTTTATTTATTTGAAAGGTAAAGACAAAGAAAGAGAGAGAGAGAGAGAGAAAGAGAGAGAGAGAGAGAGAGAGAGAGAGAGAAGAGAGAATGTCTTCCAATTGCTGGTTCACTCCCCACATAGCTGCAATGGCCAAGTCTGGAGTCAGTTGAAGCCAATAGCTTCTTCCAGGTCTACCACATAGGTGCAGGGGCTCAACTACTTGGACCATTTTCTACTGTTTTCCCAAGTGCATCAGCAGGTAGCTGGATCAGAAGTGGAGCAGCAGGGACTCAAACTAGTGCCCATATGGGCTGCTGACATGGAAGCAGAGCATCACCCCAGGTAATATACTTTCAATTTAATGTATACTCACAGGTTTAATTCCCCTCTAAATAAAGAATTCAACAAGTAGAAAGCAGAAATACCACTATTTCGTAGAACTATAGACTAGGACTATAAACATTAACCAAATCTCAAAATGCCAATTTCACTCATGCTCATTACAATTTTTGCTTTATAAATTAGCTATAAAACAATGAAAACTTATAATATTCTTCTTTTGGAGTCTTGCTTATTTCATTATGCTTAAATTTCTTCAGTTGCATTTATTTTATTCCAAAGCATAGGATTTTACTTTTGTGTGTGTGTGGCTGAGTAGTACTCCATTATGCTTATGTACCACATTTTCTTTATCCAGTCATTAGAATTGATTCCATATCTAGCCATTATGAATTAAGCTGCTATAAACATGGGGGCACAGATAAATCTTTCTTATGTTGATTTCACTTCCTTTGGGTAAATTCCCAGGAGGGGAATTGCTGAGTCATGTGGTGGATCTATTTTCAGGTTTTTGAGGAATCTTTATACTGTCTTCCACATACTACTTTACATTCTCTCCAACAGTGTATTAGGGTACTTTTTCTCTATATCCTCAGACATTTGTGTGTGTGTGTGTAGCTATTGTAACTTAGATCAGGTGAAACTTCGCTGTGGTTTTTATTTGCATTTCCCTGAGGATAGTGATCCAGAACATTTTTTCATGTGTCTTTGTCCATTTGTATTTTAACATTTGAAAAATGCTTGCTCATATCCTTTGCCCGTTTCTTATATGGATTCTTCATTTTATTGTTGCTGAGTTTTTTGAGATCCTTATATATCCTAGATATTAATCATTTAAACATATGAATAGCTTGCAAGTATTTTCTCCTATTCTGTGATTTGCCTCTTCACTCTGTTGAGTGTTTGTTTTACTATTCAAAAGCTTCTTAATTTGATGTAACTCCTTTTTGCTATCTTTGCATTCATTGACTGTGCTCCTGGGGTTTTGCAGAAAACGTTTTTGCCTATACCAGTGTCTTGCAGGGTTTCCCCTATGCTTTCATCTAGTTATTTTTTGGTTTCAAGTATTAGGTTTAGATCCTGGATCCACTGTGAGTCACTTTTGTATAGTGTGTAAGGTGGGACCTTGTTTTATACTTCTGCTTTTGGGGATGCAATGTCACCAACACCATTTGTTAAAGAGACTGTCCATTCTCCATTGAGTGTATTCAACGTGTTTGTCAAAGATTAGTTGGGTGTAGATGCGTGGGTTAATTTCTGGGGTCTATAGTCTGTTCCATTGGTTCAGTCATCTATTTTTGTGACAGTACCGGGCTACTTTGATTATAGCTGCCTGTAATATGTCTTGAAATCTGGTACTGTCATGCCTCTAGGTTTGTTTTTATTATTTAAAATTACTTTAGCTCTTTGGGGACTCTTGTGTTTCTATATAAATTTTAGGGTCATTTTTTTTTCTGGATCTGAGAAGAATGTCCTTGGTATTTTGACTGGGATCACACTGAATCTGTAAATTGCTTTGGGTAGTGTGGACATTGTGGTGATGTTATTTCTTCTGGGACATGAACATGTTTTGTTTTTCTTTTTGTGTTTTCTTCTATTTTTTCTTATTAATGTTTTGTAACTTTCATTGCAGAGATCTTTCATGTTCTTGATTAAATTTGTCCTAAGTTATTGAAAATTTTTGTAGCTATTGTGAAAGGGACTGATCTTATAAGTTCTTTCTCAGACATGGCATTATTTGTGTATTCACATGCTTGATTTTTATGTGTTAATTTTATATCTTGACACTTTACCAAACTCTATAATAAATTCCAGTAATTTCTTAGTGAAGGGTTTCAGTTTTCCTGGATATAAGATCATATTATCTACAAGCAAGGATAATTTGACTCCCTCCTTTTATTTGTATCCCTTTTGATTTCTTTTTCTTCCCTAATGGCTCTGGCTAAAATTTTCAGAACTGGTTCTGGATCTTAGTGGAAATGCTTCCAGAATTCCCCATTCAAAATGATGCTGAATGAGGGTTTATAATACATTACCTTGATTGTGTTCAGGAATGGTCCTTGTATACCCAATTTGCTTAAAGTTTTTGGCATGAAAAGCTGTTATATTTTTCTCTAAAGTAACCATTTATTTAATGAGTATAAATTTCATGGGTACAAATTTAGAAATATAGTTATACTTCCCAAAATACACACCCTCCCACCCCTACTACCATCCCACCTCATCCTCCCTCACCCATTCTCAGTGCCATTCTCCATTTGAAAAAAAAAAAAAAACTGTTCTTAGACAGTAAATACAAGGGCTATTCAAGTCATTGCTTATCAAAGTGTCAATTTTACAACTAGAGATTTCCTTTTAGGTGCTCTACTAGTTATCAGATATAAGAGAGAACATATAGTATTTGTACCTTTAGAACTGGCTTATTTCACTTTGTATGATGTTTTCCAGATGCATCCATTTTGTTGCAAATGACTGGATTTCATTTTTACTGCTGTGTAGTATTCCATTGTGTACATATTCCATAATTTCTTTATCCATTCTTGAGCTGATGGGCATTTAGGTTGATTCCATGTATTAGCTATTTGCTATTGTGAATTGAGTAGCAAAACATAGGGGTGCAGATAACTATTTTATTTACTGATTTCCTTTCCCCTGGGCAAATTCCCAGAAGTGGGATGGTTCAGTCAAATGGTAGGTCTATATTCAGAATTCTGAGGTATCCCTGTACTGTCTTCCATAGTGGTTTTAGCAGTTTACATTCCCACCAACAGTGGATTAGGATACCTTGTCCCCTATATCCTTGCCAGCATTTGTGGTTTGTTGAGTACTGTATGAAAGCCATTCTAACTGAGGTGAGGTGAGGTGTGGTTTTGATTTGCATTTCCCTGATGGCTAGTGATCCTGAGCATTTTTTTCATGTCTGTTTGCCATTTGGATTTGCACTATTGAAAAATATTTGTTTAAGTCCTTTACCCATCTCTTAACTTGGTTTTTTGTTTTGTTGCTGTGGAGTTTCTTGATCTCTTTTTATATTCTGGTTATTAATCTTTTATCAGTTGCAGAGTTTGCAAATAATTTTTCCAATTTTTTCAGTTGCCTCTTCACATTCCTGCATGTTTCTTTTGCAGTACAGAAGCTTCTCAGTTTGATGTAATCCCATTTGTTCATTTTGGCTTTGATTGGTACTTTCCAAGAATTATTTGCCTGTGCCAATGTCTTGCAGGGTTTATCATGCAGACTGGTCCTGTGAGACCCACACCATCAGGGAGAGTGGGGTAACAGTGTTCTTCCACAAGAAGAACCAGTACAGGCTTCAGTGAACATGTCCACCTTTTTTAATGACCACATACACTTTTAAAGAGCAGGCCTAAGTGGTGTAACTAACTCAGGGGAACACTAACTATAGGACAGAACTGACACTGTTGCCAATATGCCTCTCATATCAGCTTGAAGGTCACATAGCTAGGGTAGCTTTCTAGGTGGGCCTTGGCCACACCCAGGAGCAGTTTGCATGATTGGCTGAAGGTGGAGGTGGAGAGAAATGTGCCTGGGGCTCCTGCCACCTGCCAACAGTCAGACTAACTGCATGGGTTAGGCAGGCAGTCTCATGGGATCACCCACATTACCCATTGTTCCCTAGTAATTTGATAGTATCAGGTCATAAATTTAGGTCTTTAATCCATTTTTTTCATTTTTTTTATTTTTATTTTTTGACAGGCAGAGTGGACAGTGAGAGAGAGAGACAGAGAGAAAGGTCTTCCTTTTTGTCATTGGTTCACCCTCCAATACCAATGCAATACCAATCAAAATACCAAATATATTCTTCTCACATCTAGAAAATAATGCTGAAATTCATATGGATATATAGGAGACCTTGAGTAGCTAAAGTAATCTTATACAACAAAAACAAAGTCAGAGGCATCATAATACCATATTTCAAGATATACTAAAAGGCAGGAGCGCTGTGACCGATGGCAAGAGCCAGGTGCTTCTCCTGGTCTCCCATAGGATGCAGGGCCCAAGCACTTGGGCCATCCTCCACTGCACTCCCTGGCCACAGCAAATAGCTGGCCTGGAAGGGGGGCAACCGGGACAGAATCCGTTGCCCCAACCAGGAATATAACCTGGTGTGCCGGCGCCTCAAGGTGGAGGATTAGCCTATTGAGCTGCAGCGCCGACCTAGGTCTTTAATCCATTTTGAATGGATTTTTGTGTAAGGTGTAACATAGGGGTCCTGATTCATATTCCTGCATGTGGAAATCTAGTTTTCTCAGCACCATTTGTTGAGGAGATTGTTCTTGTTGGAGGGATGGATTTTAGCTCCTTGGTCAAATATAAGTTGGTTGTAGATCCTTGGATTGATTTCTGCCATTTATATTCTGTTCCATTGGTCTATCTGTTTAGTACCAGTACCAATCTGTTTTGGTTATAACTGCCTATTAGTATATCTTGAAATATGGTATTATGATGCCTCTGACTTTGTTTTTGTTGTATAAGATTACTTTAGCTACTCAAGGTCTCCTATATATCCATATGAATTTCAGCATTATTTTCTAGATGTGAGAAGAATATATTTGGTATTTTGATTGGTATTGCATTGAATCTGTAAATTGCTTTTGGAAGAATGGACATTTTGATGATATATATTCTTCCAATCCATTAACATGGAAGATTTTTCCATTTTTTGATATCTTCTTCTATTTTTTTTCTTTAATGCTTTGAAATTCTTAATGTAGATATCTTTGACCTGCTTGCTTAAATTTATTCCAAAGTATTTTATTTTTTTTGGTGCCATTGTGAATGGAATCAATCTTAGAAGTTCTTGTTGAGCCATGGCATTGTCTGTATACAAAGACTGTTGATTTTTGTGTATTGATTTTATACCCTGCTACTTTACCAAACTATTCTATGAGTTCCCAAAGTCACTTGATGGAATCCTTTAGATGCCCCCAATATAGAATCAAGTCCTCTGCAAATAGGGTTAATTTGATTTCCTCCTTCCCAATTTGTATCTTTTAAACTTCTTTTTCTTGTCTAATGGCACTGGATAAAACTTCCAGGACTATATTGAATAGCAATGGCCAGAATAAGCATCTTAGTCTGAATCTGGATCTCAATTGAAATGTTCACAACCATTTCCCCAATAAATAGGATGCTGGTCCTGGGTTTGTCATAAATTGCCTTGATTGTGTTAAGAAATCTTCTCTACCCAATTTTCTTGGAGTTTTAATCATGAAAGTGTGTTATATTTTAACAAATGCTTTCTGTGTATCTATTGAGATGATCATATGGCTTTTGTTCTTCAGTTTGTCAATGTGGTGTATCACATTGATTGATTTACAAGTGTTGAACAATACCTGCATACCAGGGATAAATCCCATTTGGTCTGGGTGGATAATCTTTTTGATGTGTTTTTGGATTTGATTGACTCGAATTTTGCTGAGGATTTTTGCATATATGTTTATTAGGAAAATTGGTCTGGAATTCTCTTTGTCTGTTACATCTTTTTCAGGTTTAGAAATTAAGGTAGGGGCTGGTGCTATGGCATAGCAGATAAAGCCACTTCCTGCAGTGCCATCATCCCATATGGGCACTGGTTCAAGTCCTGGCTGCTCCGCTTCTGATTCAGCTTTCTGCTATGGCCTGGGAAAGCAATAGAAAATGACCCAAGTCCTTGGGTCCCTGCACCCACAAGGGAGACCCAGAAGAAGTTTCTGGCTCCTAGCTTCAGATCGGCTGATTTTCATTCATTGTGGCCAAGAGGGGAGTGAACCAACTGATGGAAAACCTCTCTCTTTCTCTTTTTATCTCTCTCTCTTTCTCTCTCTCCCTCTCTTTTCTCGTCCCTCTCTCTCTGCCTCTTGTTCTCTGTGTTTAACTCTTACTTTAAAATAAATAAATAAATCTTTAAAAAAAGAAATTAAGGTGGTTTTGGCTTCATAGAAAGAATTTAGAAGGGTTCCATTGCTTTTAATTGTTTTGAGTAACTTGAGAAGAATTGCAGTTATTTCTTTAAATGTCTGGTATAATTTAGCAGTGAAGCCATTCAGTCCTGAGCTTTATTTTGGTTGGGAGGGTCTTTTACTCATTCAATTTCCATCTTGGTAATGGGTCTGTTTAGGTTTTCTATGTATTTATGGCTCAATATAGGTAGGTTGTATGTTTCCAGGAATCTATCCATTTCCTCTAGGTTTCTCTGTTCTGTTGGCATACAGCTCTTTGTAGTAATTTATGATGATTCTTTTTATTTCTGTGGTGCCTGTTATTACATTTCCTTTTTCATCTTTAATTTTATTCATTTGGGTCTTCTCTCTCCCTTCTTTGGTTAGTTGGGCCAATGGTGTGTCAATTTTGCTTATTTTTTCAAAAAAAAAAGCTCTAAGTTGGCTTATTTTTGTATTGTTTTTTGGATTCAATTTTGTTTATTTCTTCTCTAATTTCAATTTTTTTTTCTCCTTCTACTTTGGGTTTGGTTTGCTGTTGTTTTTCTAGATCTTTGAGGTGCATTGTTAGCTCATTTATTTGGTACCTTTATATTTTCTGGATGTAGTTACCAATTGCTATAAACTTTCCTCTTAAAACTGCTTTTGCTATATCCCATAATTTTTTTTATTTAAACTAATACTATTCCTCAACCTAATCTTAGCACTTGTTATTATTTTTTTTTGATAGGCAGAGTTAGTGAGAGAGAGAGACAAAGAGAAAGGTCTTCCTTCTGTTGGTTCACCCCCAAATGGCCGCTATGGCTGGCACCAGCATCAATCTGAAGCCAGGAGCCAGGTACTTCCTCCTGGTCTCCCATGCGGGTGCAGGGCCCAAGCATGTGGGCCATCCTCCACTTCCTTTCCAGGCCAAAGCAGAGAGCTGGACTGGAAGAGGAGCAACTGGGACTGAATCTGGTGCCCCAATGGAGAATAGAACCTGGTGTGACAGTGCCACAGGTGAAGGATTAACATAGTGAGTCATGGCGCAGGCCATATCCAATTTTTGAAATGTTGTATTGTTATCTTCATTGGTTTCCAGAAATTGTTTTCTTCCTCTTTTGATTTCCTCTATGACCCACTATTCATTCAGGATCATGTTTGTTCAGTCTCCAAGTGTTTGCGTATACTCTAGAGATTCCTGAGTTGCTGATATCCACCTTTATTCCATTGTGGTCAGGGAAAATACATGGTGTGATTTTGACTCTTTTGCATTTGCTGATACTTGTTTTATGGCCTAGTATTTGGTCAGTCTTACAGAAGTTTCCAAGCACAACTGAGAATTGTGTGTATTCTTCAACTGTAGGATGAACGCTTCTGTAAATATGTTAGGTCCATTTGGTCTATAGTGTCAATTAACACTGCTGTTTCCTTGTTTTCCTTGTTTATTTTCTTTCTAGTTAATCTGTCCACTGCTGAGAGGGGGGTATTGAAATCCCCATTACTACTGCATTGAAGTATACGTCTCCCTTAGGTCTCCTAACATTTCTTTTAAATACCCAAATGTCCTGTAATTAGGTGCATATTTGTTTATAATAGTTACATCTTTCTGTTGGATTGATCCCTTAATCATTACATAGTGCTCTTCTTCGTCTTTTTCAACAGTTTTTGTGTTAAAGTCTATTTGGTTTGATATTAGGATGGCTACACAGCTATTTTTGTTTTCTCTTAGCATGGATTATCTTTTTCCATTCTTTCACTTTCAGTCTGCATGCATCTTTGTTGGTGAGATGTGTTTCTTGTAGGCAGCAAATAGATGAGTTTTGTTTCTGAATCCATTCAGCCAGTCTTTATCTTTTAACTGAAGAGTTAAGGCCATTTACATTCAAGGTGACTATTGATAAGTAACAAGTTTGCCCTGCTATTTTTCCATAAATATTCCTGATTTTTACTTTGGATTTCCTTTGTACTCTTACGGGGAACTTTCCTTTATGTACTTTCTTCCATAGGGATGACCATGTTTCTGTGTTTCCATGTGCAGCACATACATAATTATCTTCTACAGGGCTGGAAGGGTGGTTACCAATTCTTTCAGTTTCGATTTGTCATTGAAGGTCTTTATTTCACACTTGTCCATAAATGAGACCTTGCAAAGTGTGGTATTCTGGGTTGGCCGTTTTTTTTTTTTTTTTTTTTCTCTTAAGAACTGGACTATATCTCACCATTCTCTCCTAGCCTGTAGGGTTTCTGATGAGAAATATTCTGTGAATCTAATTGGAGCTCCTCTGAAAGTAATTTAGCATTTCTCTCATGCACATTTTAGAATTTTTTCTTTGTGTTTTACTGTGGAGAGTTTGATTACAATGTGTCATGGTGAAGATCTTTTCTGGTCAGGTCTATTAAGAGTTCTATGTTCTTCCTATTCTTAGATACCCCTTTCTTTCTCCAAATTTGGGAATTTTTCTGTTATTATTTAACTAAGAAGGTCTTCTAACCCTTCCTCTCTTTCCACACCTTCAGAAACTCCTAGAATTTGTATATTGTGTCATTTTTGAGTATACTATAGATTCCAAACAGTGTTTTTTTTAGTTTTCTACTTTCTTCTTGTGTTTGGTCTGACTGTATAATTTCCTGTGCTTTGTCTTCTAGGTCGGGTATTCTTTATTACGCTTCACTGTTTCTGTTGTTAAGGTCTCCACTTATTTATATTTGTTCTATTGAATTCTTTATTTCCAAGATTTCATTTTAATTTTTCCTTAATATCTCAATTTCATGGGAGAAACTTTCTTCCATGTCTTGCACAGATTGCATTAGTTTGTGCATTTGCTGCTGATTACTTCTAAGTAATCCTATGATAATTTTTTTTGAATTCCATTTCTGGCATTTCTTCATTCTCGTCATCTCCATAATTTAGCATTCAAGTGTTGTGTTCTTTTGGGAATGTCATGTAGTCTTCCTTTTTCTTGTTTCTTGGATTGGTGCACTTGTGATTCAGCATTTGTGGGGTTATTTATTGGTTTCTTCTTTGATTTTTTACTGTGGCAGCTTTTATATTTAGACTATGATTGGATTAATGGAATTCTGCTTTCAAGGAATACCTAGAGTGGCTAGAGATCTCTGTTCAGGGCTCCAGGGTGAAGGGTGTGTCTGATTTAACACAACAAGGTTACATTACAACTCACGAGTTACATATGTGTTTGATCATAATGCAATGAACATAAAAATATCACTATGTGCTATAGTGCTTTGACAAGACAAAAAGGTTACTTTGATGATTTTTATTAGTGTATAGATTTACTTGGCATAAATAAAAAGTAAATATTCTCTAGTGATGGGGACAAAGATAAAGAGATTTGTAGTGGACTAAAGGGAAACCTAAATTTTCCTGAAACACTTCAAATCTCATGATATCTTATATATTCCCATGCTTGGTGTGATAAATCTTCCTTTTTTTAATCAGAGGGGAGGTTTCTCCTTTTCTGTTGATGTAGACTCAGCTGAGCTCCTCTCCTAGAAGGAGACCAGTGCCTGAGTACCAGCCTCAGTGAGTATACTATTCATTCACTCTGCCACAAGGATTTGTACTGTCCTCATTATAAACTCACATTCCCCATTAATGTGTCTTGCCAGGTAACCAGGGAGCCCTGAATGTGTGGAGCTTTCCACAGTGACTGCCCAATATATTAGCCACACCCTGAGTCCTCCCACAAAGCCTCAGTGCTTTTACTGACACACAAGCCTCCCACAGTCACAAGTGCTTAATCCCTTGTCTGTTCTTCCCACCAGACTCAAGAGTCTCTGCTTGGCTGGTTGCTGGGCATGAATACTAGCTGGTGCAGATGCCATGTATTTTCCAAAATGGCACCTTCTCTTTGTCAGTTTGTGGCCTGAGAAAGCAGTGGAAGATGGCCTAAATGCTTGGGCTCCTGCACCCACATGGGTGACCCAAAGAAGCTCCTAGCTAATGGCTGTGGATCAGCTCAGCTCTGGCCATTATGGCCATTTGGGAAGTGAATAAGTGATTGTAAGACCTCTCTCTTTCTCTCCCAAAATCTGTAACTCTATCTCTCAAATAAATAAATAAATAAATAAAATGATATTAAAAATGTGTTGAATGACTAAATGGATTATTGCTTACATACTATGTGTTTAAATGCAGAGTAAGCACAATTTTTAAAATAATATTCAATAAACAGATTAGGAAAGCTAAATTTGGATTTGGGAAAAAGCCCCTAATACACACTTGATAATCATCTATGTATTACACATGTGATTAGGAATTCTGAAGTTTAAGAACTGACTAAACCAATATGAAATAAATGCTAGGGAAATCTTGGAAATACATATGATGTAGAATGGCCCTTTAAGACAGTATATACATGAAAATACATCAGTAGACAAAGATGTTTTTCTAGCTAGAAACTATGGAATTATAAATTATAAGGATATCTATTTTCAGATATGTGAAGTTATTTTAGTGGATTGGAAGGGAAGTTTTTATTCCTGGTTGTTAAGTTCTCTCTAATTGATTTAGACACTGTCCTAAAGACAAAAACCTTTCTTATTCCTTCCCTTAATCTTTCAGAAACCCTCAGATAATGCTCTTACAGGTTCTTTTGGAAAATCTGATACAGATAAAATGATAGGAAAACATAGTGCCTTTTTATCTTACATAAAACTCTGGCCCAATTCTGAAGACAGAAATAGAAATGAGGTTGCTGACTGTAGACTTCTTTTGGGCAAATGCTATCACTGGCTTTAAACATCTCAGTGCCCAGAATTGAGCCAGACAAACAGATGGGGGAAGTGTAAAATAAAGCTGTGTAAGCTCCAGTAAAGCAGAAAACAACAATTTTGTTACCTATTTCACAGAAATATTTCCCTGGGGGAGACTCTCACAAAATGTGTGGCTCAGGTGTTCATATGAAGAGTGAAAGAGATGTGAGGGGTACCAGACTAAAATTAAAAAAAAAGATTTTAAACAGGCATATATCCTTCACGGAGGGGATTAAAAGGATTTCAGATAACGTCACATGGAAATCAATAGCTCCCTGTAAAAGGTATTTGGTTAGGTGTTGTTCTAAGTTTCATTTTTTAAAATTATTTTTCTTTTTATATGAAAGGGGAGAGAAAGCAAGAGAGAGTGAGTGAGCAAGTCAAAGAGATGTTCCATCTTTTGTCTCACTCCTCAGATACCAGTGCCAGCCAGGGGGCTGGAGCAGTCTGAAGTCTGGAGCCTGAAACTCAGCCTAGGTTTCCAGGTGAAAAGGACAACATCCTTGGACTAGCACTTGCCTCCCAGGATGTGTATTAGCAGGAAACTATTGGAAGAGAAATTGGAATTCCAGTCAGGCCTTTAGATACAAGTTGCAGGCATTTCAGGTAGTGAGTAAAGCGCTATAGCAAATACCTGCCCCTCACCAGGTTTTGAAAGTGTACCTTGTCTCTCCGACTTGTTCATAGCAAGGGACAATGGTTCTGATATGTGGAAATAATATAATTTTTGCTTATTCCACTCTATTAGATTCTGTTTTCTTCATGTATAATGCCATCATCTTTTCATACAAAACATTGGAATTGATATAATTTACTGAGACTATCTGAAGTAGAGAAACAAAAATCTCTATAACTATTATTGGTTTTGAGCACTTTTTCAATTATGTATTAGTGAATGAATCACATGTGGGAATGTGCTGTGAAGGTATTTTACTATATATCAACATTTAAATTTAAATCACATTTAGTACATCTATTGAGATCTCAAACATATTGACCACCACCCAAATTAAGCATATATTTGCTCCACCTATTTTACAGATATAATTTATATTTTAGCAGGTCTAATGAGATTTCTTTGGCTTGTGATCAATAATGATTCTGTGAACCTGGAATGGATACAAAAGTCATAGGGAAATTTTACCAGCCTGTTAGCTAATTGCTAATTTGGACCAGAAATTAACACAAATTCAAAAGACAAATAAAATATAATATTCAGCTTCCACAAAATGAACATTAATAAATATTCAAAACATCACTATCATTTTCCAAAAATCATATTCATAATCATATTATATGGTATAAAATATTGCTAATCTGGCATTTTATAGTACAGAAATCTTGATAATTCAATCTTTAGTATCTCAATTAATGACCATTTCATCCATCCATTTAATTAGGTTAATAAACTGATATTCCTTTTTTCTCACTCCCAGCTCTCAAGACATTCTTGAATATCTGAATATTACCACTTCATAATATCTGTTGTCACTTTAATGCTACTAAACTGGCTAAGCATATTTAACTAGTCAGCCTGTTTCTATTCTCATTCTGCTACAAACCATTTACAATGCAATGGCTAGAATGACCCTTCAAAGACACAGGACTGTCATTCCAGTTCTTTCCTCAAAACCCTCCAAGGGTTCTGCACTTCATCCAGACACAGCCAAGACCCACAGGTTGGCTTACATGTTTTCTCCACAATTGGACTGTCATTTGGCTCGCTGACTTCTTTTACAATTTCTTGCCTTAACAACTAATTCACAAGCATCATTTGTGGGTTGCACCTCAAATATTGCAAATATGTGTCAACCATGATATAACTTTTCTCAAATAATCACATAGATAGTGAATTCTCTTTCAAATCTTGACACAAAATCGCATCTTCTTAAAGAGGCCCACTCTGTTCCATCCTATTAAAACATGTGACCTGTCTCCACCCCCTCACAGACTGGTTTTGTTTACTCAACTTTTCTCTTCCATTTATTTCCCTTTACTTACACTTATGACCTTCTAGTATAATATACGATTTATTATTTACTATGCTGCTTATGGGAGCTCCACAAGCCAAGACTGATTTAATCTGTTTTGTTCAATGATGCATCCCAAGTGCCCAGAGTCATAATTATAATGTGGTAGACACCCAGTAAGTGTTTGTTAAGTGAATGAATCAGAGAATGATAACCCTCATCTGTGTTTGATTGCTTGCCAAACAAGTATTTTTTGTGGTGACTTTTGATAACAGAGTGCAAACCAGATGGCCAGACATTCACTAGCTGTGATAAGTCATCTTGTAATACATCTTGTTAAAATGAAGTATGAATAGATGCCTGCATGATAGCATTTTGATGGGAGAATAGCATTATTCTGTAATTCAAATAATGTGATGTGTTATACAATATAAAATTTCCACTAATGAGTCATAGCTTTTTGCACACAAGCAAATTTAGCAGCAGTGAAAAACTACGAAAATATTTTAATGGTTCACGTGTTTATAATCATGCATAACAGATTTTGGATAATAACATACTCATCTGAAAAAAACAAAGTATTAAAGTGAAGTTAAATGAAATATACTTTAAATTATGCAGCACCAAAAAACAATTCATGCACAAATATACTAATTTAGTTGCAATTGACAGTCATAAAATGTTTAATTAAATAATCCTGAGAATAAGTAAAATATTTTAATTGCATCGTTGAAGTGATTTGAATCAATGTTTGGCTACTTATGTTAGAAAACTGGAAGATTTTTCTTTGGAAATGGAATTGAACCTTTTAAAGTGAATATTTTCTGCTCTCTCACAGTCTGAAATTACATAATGAATAAATAAGTAACCATACATGAGAATGTTGTTACATAAGAAGCAGATAAATGAATTTTAAAGATTTACTTATTTTAAAAAAGAATTTAAAAAAGTAAAATGAATTTTAAAAATGTTTAGCCAATGGGGCTGGTGCTGTGGCGCAGCGGGTTAACGCCTTGGCCTGAAGTGCCAGCAACCCATATGGGTGCCGGTTCAAGTCTCAGCTGCTCCTCTTCTGATCTAGCTCTCTGCTATGTCCTGGGATAGCAGTAGAAGATGGCCCAAGTCCTTGGGCCCCTGCAGAAGCTCTTGGCTCCTGGCTTCAGATCAGCACATCTCTGGTGGTTGCAGCCAATTGGGGAGTGAATCATTGGATGGGAGACCACTCTGTCTGTCTCTCTGTCTCTCTGCCTCTCTTCTCTTGTGTAACTCCGACTTTCAAATAAATCTTTAAAAAAATAAATCTTTAAAAAATAAATCTTTAAAAATATTTAGCCAAGGGAAATAATTTAATGCCTTCTCTACTTAGCTAACTATATATATATAACACATCATGAAAGTTACTTATTCTTGATGAATTAGCTATTAGACTTTTTGTAAATAAGAATGATGGTAACAGCAACAAAAGAATCAGGAACAGAAATAATAATTGATCACATCATTACTATGCACAGGTTCAATAGAGTTCAATAGAGCTCATTTTGTCTTCCCACTCAATGAAACCCATTGAAATAAAGTGTTGTTCGTGATTTAAAGCTACAACTAGTACTCAAAGAGTATACTTCACTCTAGGATGCTATGTGAGGGCAAATGGTTTAAAATCTTTTCTTAACACATACTAAACTGAACTCCTGTATACAAAGAGAATTGAAAATGAATCTGAATGGTAATGAAAGGGGAGAGGGAGTGGGTAAGGGGGAAGGGTAGCGGGGGGAGGGGAGGTACGGGTGGGGAAGCCATTGCAATCCACAAGTTGTACCTTGGAAATTTATATTCTAAATAAGAAAAAAAATTAAAAAAAAATTTAAAAAAAAGAAATAAAGTGTTGTTGATTGAGAAAGGAAGTGTGAAATGATCTGTGTCAGGGACTATAGAAAAATGTCTTACTGCTGTCCTTTTCAAAATTATTTGCATAAGGGCACAGACATCTTTGGAAAAAGAATCTAAGAAGAGTGAAAAACAGAAGAGAAAGCCAAGGAGAGAGAATGAGAGACAAAGGGAAAAAATGAAATTCAAAGTTTATTTTCATGTTTTAAATGCATTGGTTCTATTTTCTGAAACAAAATAAATCCTTTCTTAATGTGTTTATCATTGTTTTAAAATTTAAGGTAGAGGGGCTGGCTCTGTGATGTGGTGAGAGGAGCCACCACCTGCAGTGTCAACATCCCTTCTGGGCTCCAGTTCGAGAACCTGCTGCTCCAGTTACGATCCAGCTCTATGCTGTGGCCTAGAGAGGCAATGGAGGATTGCCCAAATCCTTGGACTTGGGAGACTCAGACGAGGCTCCTGGCTCCTGGTTTCAGATCAATTCAGCTCCAGCCATTGTGGCCATTTGGGAGTGAACCAATGGATAGAAATCTCTCTCTCTGCCTCTGCCTCTCTATGGCTGTGCTTTTCAGATAAATAAATAAATCTTAAAAAAAAAAAAAACCTTACAGCAGAATTTTCCATTCTGTAATTTTAGTATCTAGTATTATAAGCATATTATAAGATGCTTATCTAGAAGCTTTGATGACACTTACTGGCATAGAAATTTTGTCTTGGCTTTCCATGCCTAAAATATTCTCATGGGCTCTTCAGCCAGATCCAAATGCCGTAAGGGCTGATTCTGAGGCCAGAGTGCTGTTGAGGACATCTCCCATTCTATGAGTCTGCTGTTTATCCTGCTTCCTGTGTTGGATCGTTCTCTCCCTTTTTTTTTCTTATTTTTTAATTTATTTTTTATTTAGTAAATATAAATTTTCAAAGAGCCCATGAGAGTATTTTAGGCACAGAAAGCCAAGACACTCTGGCCAAAAAAAAAAAAAAAAAAGAAGACCTAAATGAAAGATCTCTGTGAGTGAGATCCCAGCAGAAAGAATGGGGCCATCTAAGAGGAGGTACCTTTCTCTGAAGGGAGGAGAGAACTTCCACTTTGACTAGGACCCTGTCGGAATAAGATCGAAGTCGGTGCACTCAAAAGGCTTCCATAGCCTTGGCAACTCATGACTAGAGCCTAGGGAGATTACTGACACCATAAACAAGAGTGTCAAACTGTTAAGTCAACAACAGGAGTCACTGTGTACTTACTTCTCATGTGGGATCTATCCTTAATGTGTTGTCCAATGTGAAGTAATGCTATAACTAGTACTGAAACAGTATTTTACACTTTGTGTTTCTGTGTGGGTGCAAACTGATGAAATCTTTACTTAATATATACTAAATTGACTTCTGTATATAAAGATAATTGAAAATGAATCTTGATGTGAATGGAACGGGAGAGGGAGTGGGAGATGGGAGGGGTGTTTGGGAGGGAAGTTATGGGGGGGGGAAGCCATTGTAATCCATAAGCTGTACTTTGGAAATTTATATTTACTAAATAAAAGTTTAAAAAAAAACCTAAAAAAGAAATTTTGTCATGAAAATGCATATTTATTATTTAACATTTTATTTTTAAATTGTTTTATTTTTGTTAGTTGTAATAGGTTCAATATAGATCATAGATACAATTCTAAATATATGATATCCCATTCTCTACTCTCTCTCTTCTCATCTCTCCCTCTCTCTTTCCTGTTTTCATTTTTGAAATTACATAGCTTTCATTATATTAAAATCAAGGGTTTAATACATCAAAGAATAAGAAGCTTAACTAGTACAAAGCAAAAAGACCCCAGTTTGGTGGGAGTATAGGCAGGGACTATAAACATTAATTGAATGAAAACAGCAGTTCTAAAAATAATCTGTTCCTCGGTTAGAGAAAATTTTTACAAAACAATTTTTTTTTTGACAGGCAGAGTTAGACAGTGAGAGAGAGACAGAAAGGTCTTCCTTTTCTGTTGGTTCACCCCACAAATGGCTGCCACGGCCAGGGCACTGTGCAGATCTGAAGCCAGGAGCCAGGTGCTTCCTCCTGGTCTCCCATGCAGGTGCAGGGCCCAAGAACTTGGGCCATCCTCCACTGCCCTCCCAGGCCAAGGCAGAGAGCTGGACTGGAAGAGGAGCAACCAGGACAGAATCTGGTGCCTCAACTGGGACTAGAACCCCGGGGTGCCAGCGCCGCAGGCGGAAGATTAGCCTAGTGAGCCACAGCAATGGCCTACAAAGAATTTCAGTATTTGTTTTCCCATAGGACAGAACCTAAAATATTACACATTATATGATTTTTTCTTTACCAACACGAAGTTTAGAGTTTTAAAATCATGAAGAAAGATTTTTAATATGTATAATTCAAAGTATCTTCATGTTATTTCAGACTGCACAGTAAAAAAGAAACAAAGCAGGTAATAAAGTAGTAGAGTCAGTTTGTTGAGGCAACTTTATCTGAAAACCAGCTTTAAGAAGAACTAAATGAAAGATCTCTGCGAGTGAGATCCCAGTGGAAAGAACGGGGCCATCAAAGAAGGAGGTACCTTTCTCTGAAGGGAGGAGAGAACTTCCACTTTGACTATGACCCTGTCGGAATAAGATCGAAGTCAGCGAACCCTAAAGGCTTCCATAGCCTCGGCAACTCATGACTAGAGCCTAGGGAGATTCCTGACGCCATAAACAAGAGTGTCAAATTATTAAATCAACATCAGGAGTCACTGTGTACTTACGTCTCATGAGGGATCTGTCCTTAATGTGTTATCCAATGTGAAATAATGCTATTACTAGTACTGAAACAGTATTTTACACTTTGTGTTTCTGTGTGGGTGCAAACTGATGAAATCTTTACATAATATATACTAAATTGACTTCTGTATATAAAGATAGTTAAAAATGAAAAAAAAACTTGGTGTTAAATTGGAAATTGCATAGATAATTAATCAATTCTTTAAAAATATCACGTAGGATCTCTGTCCTTAATGTGCTGTACATTGTGAATTAATACTATAACTTGTACTCCAACAGTATTTTCACTTTGTGTCTCTATGTGAGGGCAAACTGTTGAAATCTTTACATAATATGTACTAAACTGATCTTCTGTGTACAAAGAGAATTGAAAATGAATCTTGACATGAAAGGGAAAGGGGAAAAGGGGAGGGTAGCGGGAGGGAGGGAAGTTCTGGGGGGGAACCATTGTAATCCATAAGCTGTACTTTGGAAATTTATATTCTTTAAATAAAATCTTTATATAAAAAAAAGATCAAATGTACGAGTGCTATAGGGTTGAATTGTTGCCCATCATTAACATGGCACTTGGGATGACCGCATGCAATATTAGAATATCTGGCTTCAAGTGCCCACTTCGATAAAATTACTGTACTACTTGGAAGATAATGGGTGATGGCTCAGGTTCTTGGATCTCTGCCAGCCACGTAGGAGTTCTAGATGAAGTTTAAGGTTCTTGACTTCAGACTGGATCAGCCCTGGCTGTTGCACGCATCCATTTGTGGAGTGAACTAGAAGACAAAAAGATCCTTTTCTCTCTCTCTCTCTCTCTCTCTCCCTCTCCATTTGAAATAAAATGAAAATAAATACATTTGAAAAAAGAGTACTATATCTGACATTGAATGTCTCTGACCTTGTCCCTTGTCTAGCAGTTGACAGTGCGTATGATATATTCCAAGTCCCTCTCTGAGGGATGCTTTTCAAGACAGAAAAAGGAAAAAAACCTTCAAGCATAAGTTTGTACTGAGTTTTGCTCTGGGGACATCATTACCATGTGAAATATTTCTATCTCAAAAAGTGAAACATGTAGGGCAATTTTTTCTCTAACTTCTAATAAAATACTAACCTAATCTCAAACTATTTGTATTAAATATGCCTAATAACCAAAAAGATGAATTTAACTCATTACTTTTCTTATTATTATTTGAACTATGCCATATACATTTATTCCTCATGGCACTGCATTATATATTGGAGTTGCAAAGGAGAAAGATAAATTACCTATGCTCAAAGTGTTCACAAATTTATTTGGAAAGACAAAATTGAGAAGAAAAAACTAGATTAAAATATGACAAGGAATATGAGATGATATGACTTATTTAAATTTAGAAGGTGAAACCCAGGGATAATGTATAACTGTTGAAATTCTCAAGACAGTTTCACAGAGCACTAGATTACTGGTGAAATGAATATGACCCGTTAGGTATTAACAATATTTCTTAACTGTGCACCATGACAATCAATATGAAAATTTATATAAAATATATCTGAAATACTTAAAGTAAAGAACAAAAAGTGATGTATGGGATACTCTAGAGAAGTCCTTCTTAAACTTGATTTGAAAGAAGATAAAAATCATGTATGAGAACAAATATTCTATGAAAATAATCTAGTACTATTAACACATTGTCCACCATAAAAGAGTTCTAATGCCTAAATTAAATATCAAATCATTATACTTGGAGGTATGCCTATAGTGTAAATGGACATTTGACTATTTAACACCTTAATATGTCCGTTTTGTAGAAACAATACTGATTTCAGTTTACACTTGTCAAAATATGTTTTGTGTCACAAATGTTATTCTATTCCCTTCTTAAACAAGTTAGCTAGGTGATCAATTTACAGTAGTTTTAAAATTATCGACTGTCAAATTTTTGTATTCAAATATTATTGAGAAAGCTGTATAGTATCCAAAAGTGAAACACATGAATATTGATTGCTGGCAGTTCTATTTTATTTCTATAAAAATCATCAGAAAAAAAAGATGAAAACTGAAAAGTTAATGGTTAATTAAAACTAAAAAAAAAAAGTCAATAGCTAATACTTACTGAAGAGAGTCTTTAATATTTTATTGTTCTTAAGCCTGTTCATTCTAAAAAAGGGTAATATCTTAACATTCCTAAAATTCCTTGAAAGACCTGAATCTGTTTAGTAGATAATGGTATAATTTTACTGAAAAATATAATAAAAATCATCAACATTTCATTGTAGAAGGAAGAGAACTTTAACTGTTCTTTAATTCACATATAATAATATGTGCCTTACTATTCTGAAAACTTGAAAAAATCTTTTGAATTATATATTTTGTTTTTCTCATCAAGTAAATATTATGTGATCAGTTCCAATATTTGTTCTGATGTGTATACTCTCCCAGTAGAAATAAAAGGGGATTGTCAGTGGAAGGCTATGCTTTGTTGCACAGAAAATGTTCCTGTACCTTCTAAGTGTTATTTACCCAATAGACATACTAGTAATCTATGTTTTTTTATAAAACAAAGTTTTCTTGTTTGTGAAGAAAATTCTTTACTCAGGCACACCACTCATGGAAGATCAAGTACCAGTATGTTCTGCCAAAACATGATAAGAGCAAATACACTGACAGATACAACCCAAGGGGAATTTTGAATTGAGATCAACTATGAGCAAACAGCTACAGCTATTAGTCATCCTAAAGAGAATTCTGTTAGAGAGGAAGGAAGCACTCTAGGGAGAGAAAGAGTATGGAGACAGATTGAAAACTCGTGCAGATACCCTAGAATCTTGTGCTAAAATTACTTTGGCTTCTAAGAAAAAATATATTTCAAGATTCTGTTCTACTTTCCTAAAAGTGTTCATTCAATGTTAGTTACCAGAAGTGTACTATAAAAGCTAGACAATAATTCATAGTAGCCAATTCATAATAATGAATTTTGTTAAAAAAAAGAATTACCTATTCAGTTTATGCATAAATTTAATGAGATCAGAGATCCACTTTATTCATTTATATTTCTGCAGAACTTTGTATCATATCTGTCACAGAGTGAATGAATATAATCATCAAATAAGCATCCAGTTTTAAAGTGTAGACCCATCTAAATTTACCTAAAGAATTTACACTTATTATTCTACAGGATAATTTAAATCCATAGATGACTTGATAAAACACAAAATTATATTAAAAATCAAAGCTATGAAAAGAAATAAAAAGCCTTCTTTGAATTTTTGATTTGTGAAAACATGTTGTGTTTTAGTTCAAAGGATTCATTCAGTTAAGCATGTTTGCATTTTTCTTAAGCAACAACATCAATTGGTTACTAATATTCAAATTATATTTGGAAGTTCTTGATAACTGATTATCATAAACAACTCGCTCTCATGATATCATATAAATAAAAGTCTACAACATTTGAAAACCATATTGATTTAGTTATGGCATATTGAGTAAAAATTTAACACGCTTGGAATATCCAGGAGTAGAATTCCAAATTTATAAAAGTGGATTAAATTATTCACCTATCAGAGTTTAGTGATGATTTATATAAGGCATAACTGATCATGGCAGTATATTTGTTTCTTCTTCTCCCATATTTCTTTGTGAAGATTGTCAATCATATCTTATATAAAAATGCCTTCCAGGGTGCTGGCATTGTGGTATAGCCAGTGAAGCCATCACCTGCAACATAGGCATCCCATGGAGGTTCCAGTTCCTGTCCTGCCTGCTCTACTTGTAATCTAGCCTCTTACTACTGACCTGGGAAAGTAGCAGAGGATGGCTCATATCCTTGGGTCCCTTCTACTACGTGCAAGACCTGGATGAGGCTCCTGGCTCCTGGCTTCGGCCTGACTCAGTCCTGGCTGTTGCCACCACTTGGGTGGTGAACAAGTGAATGGAAGATTTCTGCATCTGTGTCTGTCCTTCTCTCTCTTTAACTCTGCCTTTCAAATAAAGAAATCAATATTTTAAAAATACTTCCAAAAAGTTTGTGATAAAATGGAATAAAAGATAAAGTTATTTTCATAAAATATTGAAATCTAACCTTACATTGCAGGGAAATCTGAGTTCATACTATATATATCCATTAACTATTTGATTTGAACCCTTTCTACTACAAGCAATCTGTAGGCAAAAATTGTTCAACTGTGTTTTGGGAAAGTATAAACTGCTTTTTAAAAAAAAGTCTATATCAAGTCCCTTTTATAAATTTTATTTAAGGTATGCAAATTTCATGTATTGAATGTGTACAGATTTAGGAACATTGTGATAATTCTATTCTTTCCTTCCCTCTCACCAATTCTCCCACCCTTGTTCATTGTGTATCTCTATATCTATACTATTTTACATATTAATTTATAACTATTTTAAGATAAAACTTATATGTGTATTTATGGTTTACACTATGATGTATTAAATCATTTTTTTCTCATTTATTTCAAAGGCAGAGAGACAGAGATAGAGAGATCTTCTATCCTCTAGTTAACTCCTCAAACCTCTGCAACAATCAGGGCTGGGTGAAGTTGAACCGAGCTCTATGAAATTCAATCTGGGTTTCCCATAGGGCTGTTAGAGACCTAAGTACATGAACCATCACCTGCTCCCTCCCAGGACATGTATAAACAGAAAACTGAAATTGGAAGTGGAGGCGAGAACTGAAATCAGCCACTCTCATATGGGAAATGTGTGTCCTAAGCAGAATCTTACACTGTATTAAATGCCCACCCCTATGTTGTTTGGCTATATGCATATATAGTATTGTAGAAAGACTAAATCAAGCTAATTGATACACATATTTATCATTGCATTGTGGTAAGAACACTTAACATCTACTCTGTCAGCAATTTTCAGGTGTAGAAACACATTGTTATTAATTGTAGTTACCATGTCGTCTAATGGATCTCAGGGATTTATTACTTATATCTGATATTCTGTATACTTTGACCAAATATTCTGATCATAGTTATTTATATGTATGCCATAAGAAAAAGAAGATTTTCTCTCTAGCGTGTCTCTTCTCTTACTGAAATTTCATGAGAGTTGCCTTTTAATGGCTTTTTATGAGCATATTGGCTCCCAATAGCATGCCCCTGAAAGCTTCCAAAATTGCTTCCATATTCTTAGATACTTGTTCCACCAGTAGATCACTTCTAATACTAATTTCTGTTTGTGTCAGTTTATGCTTCTCTTACAAATTACTATAGACTGATGTCTTCTTAAAATTATTTTTTTTAAAGGCAGAGAAAAAAAAGCAGAAACACAGATATATCTTGCATCTGCTGCTTCAGTCTCCGTGTACTCACAACAGCCAGTGATGGCACAGGATAAAACAAAGAACTCTATCTAGGTCTTTTACATGGGTGGCAGAGCGCAAGCATTTAAGTCATCATTCATTGCTTCCTAGGATGCACAGCAGAAAGCTGGGCCAGAATTAGAGTAGCTGGTACTCAAACTGTTTTCTGATATGAGATGCAGTCATTCCAAGTGATGATGGAACAACCATCCCATCTCCTGTTAACTTTCATCTTCCCATCTGGTCATTTTTATGTTGATCATTCCTTTAGAGTTTACTTGTTTCTACGAGCATATGATGAATTAATGAATAAAAGTAAATACAAAAGTGGAAGAAATAATTAAATGGGAAGAAAATAAGCACAGATATAAAATATTACATGAATACAAATACATATGAAATGAGCAGATCATATTAATCAATGAAGGAGTGTACCATTTATAAAAACATAGTAAGAACTTTGTTGACTCCACATTAGAGACATAATGAAGTCACCTAGGAAGATGTGAGGTCATGCTAGATACTGATTCTTTCATGCATTGCTTGGTTTAAGCCAAAAATAAAAGAGGAATTCCATTGTCAGATGAGTGCTACTTTGGCCTTATTTCACTGACTTTCTCAGAAATTTAAAACACACTTCCACATTTTGAAAACTCACAGCAATGGAAAATGAGATCTAATAAGAAAGTAGTAAATGTACTTAGAGAAAGACTAGCTTTGGTGAATTCTTCTGGCAGAGCACTGAGCGGGTCCATGTAGTACATGGAATAGCATCGTTGTCACTCTTGGACTAGCATCGTTGTCACTCTTGGGAAAATTGTTGGTAATGAAAATTCTTATATCTATCTTATGCTTACTGGATATGATCTTATGATAAAAATGATGAATTGATATTTTATAAAAAAGTCCCCCAAGTATCCCTTACAACCTCCAAGTGTACAAACCACTGAGCTGGAAGGAAGAACAGCATAGGGAAAGAATGTGTAGACACTGTGTGTGTGTGTGTGTGTGTGTGTGTATGCTTCTGTGTACCTGTACATGCCTGCGTGTGCTGTTCTGCACATAGAAATGCTGCATAAACAATAGAGTAACTGGATATTGTCAGAGATGATGTCTCCATCAGTTAACATAAAAATCTTGAGTCCTACAGATGTAAAGAACACAGATTCTCTTCTAGTGGTCAGGATAAAGTGATTTGGATTCTGATTTTCTCAAAGTGAAGATAGACCTTAATGTATCTCCTCAGAGGAGGGATTCTAGCACACTGAAAGACTATGGACAATGAAATCATACTACCAGTGTTTGACTTCTGTCTCTCCCACTTGGTTGCTGTATGGCACCACAACAGTTGCTTAGTTAAAACCTCCTATCCTGTGTTGCTGATAGATAAAATTGAAAAATTAATAATGATTGTCATTTTGAAGTTTGAAATAAATGACTATAAATCTACTTTAAAAAGTATATACCACACTAATAACATATTTTAATAGCGAGGACTGGTTGTGATTTATTGATTGTGACAAGTATATCACAAAAATATAAGATGTAAGCTATAGGGAAAGCTGGGTGTGGGTATATGGAAATTATGAATTGTTTCACATTTGTGTTTTCTAAATTTAAAAATATTCTGCAATAAAAAGCTTTAAAAAGTGTTTGTGAGAGAGTAGAAATTTAATATTAGATCTCATTTTTCTTGGTTTCTTATCAGAATTATTAGTGTGTGTATTCTTAAATACAGTTACATGAATAGCGTACATGTCCTACTTCTTTGTATTCCCTAAGATACCTAGAAAGTTTCCTCTTCATGGGAATCTACAGAATAATATCAAAACAAATTTTGAATTTTTCTTGGGACAGAAGTTTCCTGTGATTCATTTTTTTCTTTTGTCCAGTTAGAATCTTCCCATTTCCATCTGTTATCAGCCAAGTTTCCTGATTTCAAAACGCAGAACTTTATGTTAACCTGACTGATGTGTTTTGCTAGATTTCTCAAATTTAACAATCTGCTTAGCACTCCATTTCCCTGACAATTTGGTGAAATCCCTTTATGTCTTTGTGTGCTGGTTCTAAGCTTCAGAGGAGGCTCTCACTCTTTCTTTGAAATGGGGCATCCCTGTCAGTCACTGCAGCCTATTGTGCTTTTTAAAGACGGGCACATTGATCCCTAATCTATGGCTCCTGGAAGCTGCTATGTTTCACTATTTCATTTGACTTGATAAGATTATGGTTCCAATTAAAGGATTCTGGGTTACAGTTTCAGCAGTTGCACACTGCCATCCAAAGAACACAAAGCTACACTCTAGCTTCAAACCTCTGCCTGTGAGCCATATCCACATCCCATCAACTATTGTGAGCATATAAATTTATAACAGATTTTAACATTTGTCTTTATTGGCCATAATCTTAAAGAGCCTTTTCTCACATCTGAAACATGAAGACACATAAAAGTTACAAATCTGTGATGCTAGCCTTGGGAGACTTAGAAAGCCCAAAATCTCTTAGCTTCTTGCTTGATTCCTAGTTACTCTTTATAATGCTTTCAAGGTACCTTCAAATGGAATTAGGTGAATCCTATAGTTAAGCCATCCCAAGGAAGCCAATGGGAGAGGAAATTGTAGGTCTTTCAGATTAAAAGTTCAAATTGTGATGATTGCACCTTTTAGCCTCAAAACTGGCTTTTACCTTGATCTCCATAAGCCTGTTCAGTTCATCATATTGAAAAGATTATGACATTTTCTCAATCACCTAGGGGGAGTATTCCATTTCAATTCAAGAACTAAGTCATCCCCAGTGTCTGCAGTACTATCCTGCTGTGTTTAGTTCTTTTAATGCAGAAGTAATTCTTATGTTTATAAAGTTGTGTGGTTTTTTAAATCCTACGAGGAAACTTCACACTTTAATGTGATATAAACTGAAAGAAATTATTCACTGTACTTCAACTGGCCTAAATAGGAAAGCTTATGAAAGATAAGGAAAGACTAGCTACAGTCACTTTAAGCATCAGTGAGGGGACATCACCAGGAAATGACAAAAAGAACATAAAACAGCATTGTAATGCTAGAAATTTTGAATTCAAATATCAAATCTGAGTGTTCATTTTTTACAGATGAAGTTAATTTCATAAGTCAAAAGTAATATGTAGATGCCAGTGCTGTGACTTAATAGGCTAAGCCTCAGCCTGTGGTGTCAGCATCCCATAAGGATGCCAGTTTCCTTATTAAGTTTAACCTAAAAACAAATTAATTCAAATGTCAGTGCTCTTAAACTTGTCTTTTTACCTATGTATACTACTTGTTCTCAGGATTTCTTTTTTTTTTTTTCTTTTTTGCTTTAGGATTTTTTTATTTATTTGAAAGAGTTACAAGGAGAGAGAGGCAGAGAGGTCTTCCATCACTGGTTCACTCCCCAGTTTGCCGCAACCACCAGAGCTGTTCCCATCCAAAGCCAGAGAAAGGGAGCTTCTTCCGAGTCTCCCACATGGGTGCAGGGGCCCAAGGACTCGGGCCATCTTCTACTGCTTCCTCAGGCCATAGAAGAGAGCTGGACTGGAAGTGGAGCAGCCGGGACTCAAATTGGTGCCCATATGGGATTCCGAGACTGAAGGCGGCGGTAAAGCCTGCTGTGCCACACACCAGCCCCAGGATTTCTTTAGACACTTAGAAAGTCTCATCATTTGGTATTCTAAGTAATGTTTGATGGATTATATCTATTAACACTAGGCATACAGGGAAAGCAGATGATTATAAAGACCACACAAAAGTCAGCACAGCATTAGTTCTCAATGAATCACTTCAATTTTCTATTGATGAAAAAGCCTTACATATACTAATTGAAAATAAAATCACTTGATTAAAGTTGAATGAGATCAATTTTAATTTTCATGTATTTTAATTTTTAGTTTCTTTTTTTAAAAGATTTATTTACTTGAAAGGCAGAATTACAGAGAGAGGAGAGGCAGAGAGAGATAGGTCTTCCATTCGATGGTTCACTTCCCAACTGGCTGCAACTTCCTGAGCTGCACCTATCCAAAGCAAGGAGCCAGGAGCTTCTTCCGCTCTCCCACACAGGTGCAGGTGGGCCATCCCCTGCTGCTTTCCCAGACCATAGCAGAGAGCTGGATAGGAAGTGGAGCAGCCGGGTCTCGAACCAGTGTCCATATGGAATGCCGGCACTTCAGGCCAGGAAGTTAACTAGCTGCGAAACAGTGCAGCTCAATTTTTAGTTTCTGTTAATGCATTTGAAATGTCAACTGGAAAGTCTTTCACATTATAAGATTGTTTTGTATTTTTTGAATAACTGTGAAATTTGATACTCTGTGTGTTTGAATTATTTTGTGTTCAGATTATTAAATATATTTACCTTTGTATAATCTGTGTAATTATTGACTTATTAATATTTACAATCTTCACTACAGATAGCACCATTTTAAATTAATGTAGTTATTAAAGAATCAGAAATTTGATATTTCAAATATTGTCATAAAATGTACTTATGAAGAACAAATAAAGGGGGCTGGTGCTGTGGAATAGCGGGTAAAATTGCTACCTGCAGTGCCGGCATCCCATCTGGGCACCAATCTGAGTCCTAGTTGCTCCACTTCTGGTCCAGCTCTCTGCTCTGGCCTGGAAAGCAGTAAGGATGGCCCAAGTCCTTGGGCCCCTGCACCTGTGTGGGAGAGCGGAAGAAGCTCCTGGCTCCTGGCTTCAGATCAGGGCAGTTCCAGCTGTTGTGGACATCTGGGGAGTGAACCCACATATGGAACCTCTCTCTCCCTCTCTGTCTCTCTCTCTCTGTCTCTCTCTCTCTGTCTCTATCTCTCTGCCTTTGCCTCTCTGTAACTCTGCCTTTCAAATAAATAAATAAATTTTTAAAAGAAAAAAAAAAGCAAATTAGGGGTGAGTGTTTGGTGCAGTGGTTAAGACATTGCTTCAGCTGGTTGCATCCAGTATCAGAGTACCTGAGTTTGAGTCCTTGGCTCCATTTCCAATTAAACACCCTGCTAATGTGTACCCTGTGAAGTGACAATTGAGTAGCTGGGTCATTGCCACTCATATGGGAGGCCCAGATTGAGTTTCTGGGTTTCAGATGTGAGCCTTTGGAGACTGAATCAGTGGATGGAATATCATTCATCTATCTGCCTCTATTTTTTCTCTTTAAATAATTAACAATGAATGAATGAATGAATAAGAATAATTTAGAATAAGATCTAATTACTATATATATATATATATATAGAAAATAAAGTCTCAGTAATGTTCAAATAATACCAGAAAATATTCAATTCACTCCACTTAAATATTTATTTTAAATTTATCACATTTATATCACTACATTTATAAATAGATTTATACAAATACATCTATATTTGAAAAGTTTTAATGCTGTGTAAAGTATTCTAAAGTTCTCTGAGATATTACTGCTACTTACATTTAATATTCAAATTAAATATACATTTAATATTCTGTTCATTTATGTTCACTTTATTTTCTTGACTCTAAAAGTGATTAACCCTCAGGGCTTACAACCACTGATTAACTGGGAGTATCCTTCAGCTACAGTTGAAATGACTACAGTAGTAAATAAATAAAGTAAAAATAAAAATAAATGATAAATTATATGAGTGTATGTCTTCTAGTAGACAATGAAGTCAGCATACATTTTTGTAAGCTAAACTGTTTAGAAATAAATTGAAAATTTTATTTTTGAAAATCTAAAAGGTAACAAAAATGAGAGCTAAATTTGAAACAAGCACCAGTAGAATGCTTAAGCTATTCTTTTATAAGTGGTATTTTAAGGGGATACAACATTTCTATTTCACTAATAATGGAATTTCTTCTTGAGGTATACTCTATAGGTAATTCTTCTTTTTAAACAAGCATGTATCTTATGACACATTTTGAAATTACTTGGTAGATTTGATACATTTTGAAATTATTTGGTAGATTTAAAATTGAAATACTCTCTTTGTCATTAATTTGCTCAATTAATTGTAAGAAAGATTTTTCTTCTATCAGTTAAAAGATGAAGAAAATGATTTTATAGCTATATTTTTTTACAAAGGGTTAGTATTAAAAAGTAATTTGGAAACGGATATTTTTCCTAGTGGTTAATAATCTAGTTAAGATGCCTGTGTCCCATATTTTGTACCTGGGAGCAATAGCCGACTCCTGATCCTGACTGTAAAAGCCTGCTAATGCAGCCCTGGGAAACAGTGAGGATAGGGATTCAAATGCTAGACATTGATCCAGGACAACATTCCTATTGCCTTTAATTTTGTTGCCCCATTTATACAATTGGATGACATTATCCATCTCACAATCCTATTGTGAAAAGATGAATTCTGACACATGCTTGTGGAGTGCTGACCACACATGTGGCACCTGGTCTGTTCCCTTCATGTATCAGCTCATACTGACCCTTTTATTCCTCAATGAACATTGTGTCCATAATAAAATTTTGGAAATAAAGCTTCTGTACATGTTTTGGGGCTTACTTTCTCTCAGGCAAAAAGTAGGGCCCATTTTGTATAAGTTTGTGAGGATTTGTGAACATTTTTTGTATACTGTTTATTTATAAGAATTCAGAAGCAATTCTCCCAAAATAATCTACTATATAAAATAAATATATTTTTGAGTGAGAAATTAAAGATGATTGGTGTGACAAGGGTGCAATTTTTTTGGTCTCATGTGTTAGAATGCGAACAGGAAAGGAAGCTGTTCTATATGTAGGATCACCACAGACTGAAAACCAGCTAAGGACAATTCCAGGGCTCACAGGATTCTGTGGACTCTGGAGTCCAGGATTTGGATTCCAAGGTAAAAGGCCCTGACACAGACACACTGTGCTGGACAGGGGAGCTACACAAGGTGTTCCAAGGAATTACTGAGCTTTTAACAGAAGCTCCAGCATTAGGAATTCCTGAGCAAGCCATTCATGGAAAGATCTTCGTCAGATCAGTTGCAGTTTAATGGAAGCTACCTTACCAGGTGCTACTGAGCACGACTTCAGTGAAATTCAGATTAAACGTCTACCTCTTAAGTCTTCCCCAGTGACCTCAAAAGACACGCCTGATTATTCCTGTAAGCCAATCAGAGATTTTAAGTACCTCTTCAAAAGGCAAAAAATAAGTAAATATTTTGCTTTCATCATATCAAGACTGCTGCACCTTAAGGCAGATATGCTGTACCTGCCTCCTCTTTTGATTCTGTCTGGGAACTGTCATTGACAATAAAACCCTTAACAGATTCTTCTATTATAATTTTCTACTCTTGAGCTAAATGGTTTTATAATCTACATAAGGGTAGCCTACCACCACCCACCATCTGGGAGTCTGTAAGATATGTTCTTTCCATCTTAGTGGGCACACCACTTGCAATTGATTTTGTTCCAGTTTTGCTTACGCTAATTAGCAAACTTATATGTTTCATAACTCAACAACTTCTGAGAATAACTGTCCATGCTGGGGACACAGCCATTGGTGGTGACTGAAAACTCTCCAGCTCATAAAACAAATTTGCTAGATGAGATAGGTGGAGACTTCCAGATCCAGGACAGTCAGGGCCTCCACTTCACCCCTAATAAACAGGAAGCAGCTATAGAAAAGATTATGATTCTATTCCCTTCAACATCTTTTAAGTTCTGGAATGTCTTGGGGGGAGGGGATGATATAGACAGGCAGACAGGCAGACAGGATATCATTGATTAGATTTGTAAGCTGGAGACCACGCCCCCTCTATGATTTCACACCCCTACCTGATCTCACCTGAACACCACCTGCCAATCAGACTACATAACCACTCCCCCTTCAGGAGTAAATAAAAGGCCTGGAACACGTGGTCCCTTCCCTTGTTGCCTCGTGGGCATGTGGCCTACCGACTGCCCACTCTGCTTTCCTGCCTGCATGCTTGCTCCATGTGGCTCCTGGACTGCTCTCTGCCTAGTATTGACCTAACTTAGCTTCTAGATTCCCCCCCCCCAATTAAAACCCTCACTTTCCTGTGCATTTCATTCACTGAATAAAATTCTTAAAAATAAAAAAAAAAGAATGTGAACAGATAAGATTATCAGAATGTTGATATCTGTGCCAACATTGACACAACCATATGACCATTATGACATATCAAACAGGGAAATTAAGATCCCATAAAAAATTTTGACTAGATGTTTAATTGAAAATAATGTGATTGAATTAAAGTCATAATACAAAAAATCTTTAACATTTAAGAATGTATGTTCCATTTACTTTTTAGCTACTTTAGTAAAAATATATGTTCATCTATTACTTAAAAACTGGATTTGGCATGATATATGAAGCATAGGGGTTAAAAATCTGATGCTAGGTTCTGTAAAGCACTTCACACTGCAAAATACGGATCATATCCTCTGAATTTTTATTTATCTTTATTAATAATGAGAGAACAATTTCATGTAGTTAATAGCTACAATTCTATGAATATAATCCTGTTCTCTTTGAGGGTTAATTATGTATAAACTTTTCAGAATACTATGGACATTTCTGAAAAATAGCCCAATGCATTCCCACTGATGAAGGTGAATTTCTTTCACTGATATTGGCATGATTTTGGTATGAACTGAGATTAAAGCACAGGCAATGATAAATATATGCTTCCATTTTTACTTTATATTCTAAATGACATAAATATTAATTATCCCTATTGCTATTTTAATGGTATTGATTGTCCTTCTTTTCAGATTGAACAATGTTGAAAAATAGCCTTTGTATATGAACAAAATGCATTATGAGTTTCTCTATCAACAGAAAATACGTATTTAAGATAAAAGTAATCCTGAAGAAAAATAATAAATTATGATAGTTTATCCACAGCATTTTATACCCTTATCAAATTAAAATATTGACCTATTGCTTTTTCTTTCTTATTCTATTTTGCTGTTCCTAAAAATGAAAGAGTTGTTCTCATAGTAATTCATACTTGTTTTTTGGTACTTGCTACCTGGAACTTTATTGATATTTATAATTTATAATGCAAAAAACTTGAAAAATTACTTGATTCTTAATTGTACTTTCCCACAAATTCTCTCTTTCATCTAAAGTTCGTCCCCAAACACTTCAGTGTCATTTGTGATACTTTATTTTAGTAAGAATATAACAAAAATAAGGAAAAAAATAGCATGATAAGTTTGTGTGTTAGCCTTAAGATAGAAATAAGTAAACAGAAGTGCCGGTCAGTCATCTCTGGGCTGATCATAAAAAAGTGTTAAAAATATTAAACATGTGTTACCATGCAATAATAATTTTCATCATAAATGCTGAGAAAAAATAAAATCCTACAACAAAGAACGTGAGTTTGAAAAGCCTCTCCTCAATGAAGAGTCTATAGCAGCACTGACCAAAACAATTATGGCAACAAACGCTATATTTTAAATACCCTAGGAGCCACAATAAATGAAAACACAATTAAAAGAAAATTAACTTTAACAATAGATTTTATTCAAACCAATATATTTAACATGTTAACAATTCAACATTTAATTAGTAAAAAAAATGATTGAGACTCTTTGTACTCTTTGTTTTCTACTAATTCCTAGAAATCTGCTTGTGTAAAACTCATTTTACTTTGGGATAGTCTCATACCAGATGCCTAGTGGCTTCCTAGCAAGTATTAACCTGTGACCAATCCAAGATGGTGCTCTAATAACTAACAACTTAGGCTGCCCACTGGCCAGTGTGTTTGAGTGTGCATGTGTGTGTGATGTTGTGTGTGCTTAGTATAGCATTTCAGTTGCCATTCAGGGCACTAGCATCATATATCAGAGTGCCTCCTTAGAGTCTAGCTACTCAACTTCTAATCCAGCTTCCTGCTGATATGCACTATGGGAGATAGCAATGGTAGCTTAAGTACTTGGATCCCTAATACTTAAGTGAAATCCTAATTGAGTTCCAACCTCCTGGCTTTGCCCTGGCGCTGGCCTACTGGTGAGGGAGTTTGGAGAGTGAACCAGTAGATCAAAGTTTTTTATCTGTTTCTCTCTCTCTGTTCTCTCTGCTTTTTCAAATAACACAAAAAGTAAATAAAATTTTGAAAAACTAGTTTTCTTCATCTTGATATGATGTTTTTTTATACAAGACACAAAAGTACTAATTGTAAATTAAATTCATTTCATGTATATATATTTTCAAAAGATTTATTTATTTATTTGAAAGGCAGAGTTATAGAGAGGCAGAGAGAAGCAGAGAGAGAGGGTTCACTCCCTAGATGGCTGCAATGGAGCAAGACAGATCCAAAGCCAGGAGCCAGGAGCTTCTTCTGGGTTTCCCATGTAGATGCAGGGGCCCAAGTAGCTGAGCCATTTTCTACTGCTTTCCA
Organism: Sylvilagus floridanus; assembly: GCA_949820135.1. Lineage (NCBI taxonomy): Eukaryota > Metazoa > Chordata > Mammalia > Lagomorpha > Leporidae > Sylvilagus > Sylvilagus floridanus. The sequence continues at coordinate 27,863,146 of OX463242.1, read as the reverse complement.
GGACATAACAGAGAGCTAGATCGGGAGAGGACCAACTGGGACTTGAACAGGCACTCAGATGGGTGCTGGCACTTGTGGGCTCCCACCACACCACAGTGCTGGCCACTCACGTATATATTTTTAATTAAAACCTAGTTATGGCCGGCGCCGTGGCTCAACAGGCTAATCCTCTGCCTTGCGGCGCCGGCACACCGGGTTCTAGTCCCGGTCGGGGCGCCGGATTCTGTCCCGGTTGCCCCTCTTCCAGGCCAGCCCTCTGCTGTGGCCCAGGAGTGCAGTGGAGGATGGCCCAAGTGCTTGGGCCCTGCACCCCATGGGAGACAAGGTAAAAGCACCTAGCACCTGGCTCCTGCCATCGGATGAGCGCGGTGCGCCGGCCGCAGCGCGCCGACCGCGGCAGCCATTGGAGGGTGAACCAACGGCTTAGGAAGACCTTTCTCTGTCTCTCTCTCTCACTGTCCACTCTGCCTGTCAAAAAAAAAAAAAAAAAAAAAAAAAAACCTAGTTATAAAAAAGGGCACAAGGAAGCAACTGAGACAAAATACCTTTACAGCATTCATACTATAAATAATACATATGCAAAATATATAAAGAATTCATTAAAATAAATAATAAAAATATACCCCAAAGGCCCTGATAGCTTTAATTCTACTCTGTTTCAATGAGTTCAGTAGTTTTGGATTTCACATGCAAGTTCAAGTGTGTAGTATCTGATTTTTTGTGTTTGATTTATTTCACTTATCAGAATGTTCTCCAGTCCATGTAGGTTGTTATGAACGATCATATTTCTTCCTTTTTAAAGGCTGAACAGGACCTGGAATTGTGGCGTACCATTTGAAGCCACTGCCTGTGATGCTGGCATCCCATATGGGTGCCAGTTTGTGTCCTGGCTATTCCACGTATGATCTAGCCCCTTGATAATGGTCTAGGAAAAGCAGCAATGAGAGCTGGATGAGGCTCCTAGCTCCTGGCTTTAGCTGACCTAACACTGGCTGTTGTGGCCTTCTTGGGGGTGAACCAATGGGTAGAAGATTTCTCTCTCTATATCTCCCTCTCTCTATAACTCTGAAATTCAAAATAAATAAACATCAAAAGAAAAAAAGCTGAACAATATTCTATTGTTATATTCCAAATTTTATTTACTCATATAGAAGAATAATTCTTTCTTCATAGATTAATTGCTCTAAAGGTAACTATAGCTAATGATGATAAAATATTGATAAAAGTAATGCTTCAAACCAAAACTGCTAAATGTTTGAGGTGATGGATATGCCAGCTTAATTTGATCATTCCACATTCTATTTAAAAACTATAGCATTAGTTTATACCTCATAAATATATACAATGATAATTTGTCAGTCTACAGTAAAAGTGAAAATAAGTGAAAATCAATATTCCATATTCATGCATTCATTTCAAAAATTATCTGATGATTCATTCCTTCCAGATGCTTGGCTGACAAATTCAATGGTTGTAAAATCAATATGAGAGACCAAAGATAAGCAATATATGATTTCTACATTTAGTTGCTATTTCATTGTATTTTCAAAAAAATTATAGTCTACATTTAGAATTTTTTCACAGTAAATTATCATGAACTTTCCTAATTAATGATAAATCCAAACTGATTTATAGATGAAAATACCTGAGCTTCACAAAAGACTATTTGAGCTTTGTATATGTTGCTGCATTAAGTAGCACCCAAGAGTAGAAATTTAGTTCTAACAAGATTTGTTTTGTTTAATTAGGAAAAACTGTGAAGGAAGTTTCATATTCCTTTTTGGCCTCTGGGCAGGACAAGCATGAGCTAACATAACAAAAACTGCATTTCATTGTTGTAGACATTTTGCAATGAATTGCACTGCGAATCACACAAATACAAATTAAAAATTATTGAGCACATCAATCTCCCATTCTCTTATTCAAAAATTAGCTCCAGTGACCTATTTTTATTCAGCTAATTATTTCATTTCGTATGTATGCATTTATTTAGCAAAAAAAGATTGAGATTAAGGACAAATGATTTTTTATGAATAAAATAGAATCTGAGGGAAATGGTCCGAATGTCCTTTTAAGTTGAAAATTTTTGTTATCCTTTTAAATTCATGATCATACTCATATGTATAACAAATCTTTGAGCATAAATATCAAGGTAAGTGGGAGAAATTTTTGCATAGCAGTTACACAACTGCTTGCCATGTGGGCATCTCATATTTTTATGCATCCTGGGATGCAGCAGGTAATGGTTCAAGTGGTTGTATCCTAGGTACCCAATTGGCAGATCAGGAAGGAGTTCTGGGATCCTGGCTTTTGCTTAGCATAGCCCTGTCAGTTGTATGCATTTGAGGAGAAAACTAGTGGACGTAAGAACTCTCTTTCTGTGTCTATACCGCTCTCTGTTTCACTGTGTATTTCAACTAACTAAATAAATAAATTGTAAAGAAATTCCTAAAAAAATAAGGTGAAAATTGTTTAGAAATTGTAATGAAGTTTAACATTTGGAGTGTATTTTAATTTTAATTTATGCCTAAATACACAAAACACTCTTGCCATAAAGTAACCTAACTTAAGCTATTAAAATTTAAAACAATACATTTTAATGAGAAATTATTAAACATGTAATGAAATTAAACATATGCTGATGTTTAAACATATGTGCCTACATATCCTATGACAATGCTGAGGTTTGAGTCCCAAATTGGCATTGGATTCTGGCTTGCTGTCTATGCTTGATCTAGGAGACATCAATGATACTAATAACTCAGATGCTTGGTCCCTGACAATCATGCAGGAGACCAATTGAATTCCCTGCTTTTAGTTTCATTGTGGCCCACTGGGGGACTGAACCAAAGGATGAGAACTGTTTATTCTCTCTGTCTTTCTGCCTCTCAAATCTTTCAAAACAATAAATAAATAATTTTTAACATTTAAGATAGAATTTTTAAAACAATAATAATTCCAAGTGTGGCAATAGTAAATGACATAACTTCTTTTTAGTAGATTCTGAACATAAACTAAGAAATAAAATATGCAGATACTGTATTCAATTGGTATTGAAGAAATTAAAAGTAGAAAAGCTCATTTTTAACTTGAGAGCCCTAAAATATTAAGGAAATTAGGAAATTGTCCATATGATGTTTGTTGAAAGAAAAAGAAAAACAGTTGCCCTCTGCAAATTACTAATATGTGACAGAATAAAATGCGTGCATTTAACATATGATTCTGGTGTGAGTATACCTATGTTGATGTGAATTTCATAAGACAAGGATCCCTATAGGATCAGAAATTCTGTTTGTACATGGAAAAGTTGAGACCACTTTGCTGTTATTCGCTATTTGCTATTATTTGCTTTAGGATATACTCTGGTAGAATCTTAAACTATTATTGTTAGAAGTGAAAACTTCATTAACTATCATTAAATTACTCTTCAAAATCAAATCTGAATATATGAAATAAATATTAAGTTGAAAAGAAGAAAATAATGGAACAAATATTCATTTTAATATTGTCATTTAATTTTTTAATCAGTTTTGGTGAATTAATATGTTCTATATTTTCTTGTTAATGAGTATAGTTATTTTAATGATCATAGTCACTAGTCTGCAAAGTTTGGTTCTTCTGCTGGTAGATTCCTATCTGTTTCTTTTTTTCTCTAATATTTTAGTCATTTGTCCTTGTCTCTTAACTTTCATAAAAGTTGCTTAATCAGTATCTGACAATGTGTAAAAACTTCTTAGTATAACTGATGTTTTATTCCTATAAACAGGACAGTTTTCCTCCAGGAGAAATTTACAGTATGATAGTTTGATTTGATCCCAACAAGGAACTAGACAAAGTAAAATGATCTATACTGATTTTCACTTATAATAAGGGCATATTTCTTGATGGCACTGTTTTATGGTGGTCTTTTTTACTCAACTTTTAATCTCTCTGTAACTTTAGACTATTGAAATATGTACTTAGGCTTCTAGCTTGTTAGCAATTGGCTTTTCCTTGATTTTTTCTCAATGTCTGTTCTTGCACATGAACAGGTTAGAGTTGATAAGAGCTTCAAGGGGAAATTACATACAGAATGTTAGAATAACTTCCCTTCTTTAGCTCTCGGTTTTCCAGGTTCACGGCTCCTCCATTTATCTAAGTGGGGTAGTATTCTTTTGAAATTTTTGACTCCCTTGCTCCCTGATACCTGCTTTAACCTCTTAGCTTTTATTACGATTCATTGTGAATTATCACTGGTAAATGGTTTGAGAGAGAAAGTGGAAGAAATAGTAAGGATCGTCTCAAAGTATTTTCTTTTTCTTAACTCTTAGGCATTGGAATCTTAGATATTGGATGTTGTCCAATCTTGTAAATTACCTGCTTTTGTTTGCTTATTTGATTTTGCTTTTATGGATTTAATTACTGTAATATATAGTCTAATGCAAATTATCCTATCATAGTTTGCTGTAAAAACATTACTATATTTAATATAGCATATTTTATTCTTTGTATTCAGAGATATATTCTTTCAAGCTTTCATTTTTTAAAAATATTTATTTACTTAAAATGCAGAGCTACAGAGTGAGAGAAGGAAAGACAGAGATCTTCCATCCGCTGGTTCACTCCCCAAATGTTGGCATCTGCTGAAGTTGTGCAGATCCAAAGCCAGGAGCCAGGAGCTTCTTCTGGGTCTCCCATGTGGGTGCAGGGGCCAAGGACTTGGGCCATCCTCCACTGTTCTCCAAGGCCATAGCAGAGAGCTGGATCAGAAGTGGAACAGCCAGGACTGGAACTGGCGCCCACATAGGATTCCAGCACTGCAGGCAGCCGTCTCATCCACTATGCCACAGGGCTGGCCCCTAGGCTTTTGGTTTTTATCTTTCATTCCTGCTTGTAAACTAGCTAATTCTCATGCTTTGTCTTGGATTCAGCTAAAAAGAGCCAACATTATCCATCATTACTACTAATGATCTGGTGATTTCTAGAAAGCTTCATGCCCTGAGTGGGAGTGGTAATGGCTCAAATAATTGAGATTTTACCACTAAGTTGGGAGACTTGTCTTGAGTTCACATCTCCCAGGTTTGGTCTGGCCCAGCCCTGGCCATTGCACATTTTCGGGGTGAACCAGAGATGGATTTTTTTTTCCTCTCTCTGTCTCTCTGCGGCTCAAAAATGAAATAATGATTGTGGGTTTTTTATGATTTAGTTCTATTTATTTTTAATATGATTTTGAAATGGATAGAATATTTTTACAGGGAGAACTCCTTTAATTGGTGAATCAGAGATTCAGTTTTGGATTTGTTTGTTTTTCATCTTCTGACATATCAATCTCTAGAACTGTATTGTCTATACAATAGACACCAGCCACATGCAGCTAATGTACATTAATTGAATTTTTTATGTTTTCTGTGATATAGGTCAGTTAGCAAAAAAATACAAAAAAGGTATAAAAGTAAAATGGACATTTTGATACATGAATGTCCTTTTTAGCTCTTGTTTATTTTCCTGTGATCTTGCAACATTTTTTAACATTTCTTTCTTTATTTGAAAGGCAGCTACTGAAAAGCAGAGCAGAGAAAGAGAAAGACAGAGAGAGGTCGATCTTCCATCTGCTGGTTCACTCCCCAAATGGCCAGTGGCCAGAGCTGGGCCAATCCAAACCCAGGACCTGTAGTTTCTTCCAGGTCTCCCACATGACCAAAGGGGCCCAAGGATTTGGGCCATCTTCTACTGCTTTCTCAGGCCATAGCAGAGAGCTGGATTGGAAGTAGAGCAATCAGGATTTGAACCGGTGCCCATATGAGACGTCGGCACTGCAAGTGGCAGCTTTACCTGCTAGGCCACAGTGCCAGCCCCAGTCTTCCTACTTTTTACTTGTTGCATATTTTAATTAGTGGTGAATTAAGCCTGTGAATGTAGCATAGATTGAAATTACACTTTTGCAAAATCTGATGAAGAGGGATAAGGGAAGGAGGGGGACGTGTGGGGAGTAGGAGAGTGAGGGAAGTGTGGTTGTCTCCTTGGAGCTGTATCTGGGAACACATAAAATCTGTTCTTTTTATATTAATAAAAACTTTTAAAAAAAAGATTAAAATAATAAACTAAATCTTCAATTCTCTTACAAATATCTAAAGAACTAGGTAATCATTCATAGCTAGCAGTTATTGTATTGAACAATTCAAATAGAGAATATTTTCTTTACTGAATTAATTTCTGATTTGCAGCTTCTCTAAAGTTTTCTAAAATCCTCTACTGGATATCTTCCAATGAAAATGATTTCTAATCTTCTATTCGATAAAAAATATAGAAAAACAGTATTCCTATCTAGTAGTTGTATGGTCAGATCTAGAAGTTAGGTATATTGTTTTATCAAAAAAAATTCCTTGAGCAGATATCAACCAAATATGCTGTTTAATCAGTAGAGGAGACTGACTAACACTTTTCTACCTACCTAGAAATAGAAAATAACATTGGTGAATAACTAAATTCTTTCACATACTTAAAACATGAAAATTTTATTAGGCTACAAAAATGAATAAAAAAGCACTTAGTAGTCGAGGTGAAGGGAAAGAAAGGCAAGTTTCATGTTTCTCACATTTGGATATGCAAAGAGGGATGGAGAACACAAGAATATGAACAGATGTTGCTAAAAAATATAGTTTGTGCATAGCTTGGATAACGTTGGGTGGATATGCTTAACCAGTTGGTAGATACGTAGACACGAGGCTCTGAGAATAAAAATAACCTAAAGATATGTGCTTCAGATATATTAAAACAAAGTTGATATCAAGTCTTCTAGAACTGTATACACCTCCTAAGATTAAATTCTAGAGAGAAAGATAAAAATTTGGAACTGAGCCTCATAGTGAATAGTAATCACAGGTTAGGTTAGCTTTACAATGAGAAAAACACACAAGGCACACTGGAAAGCCGAGAGAGAAGGAAAGCAAAAGATATTGTACAGGAAGCCAAACAGAAGTGTTCTAGAAAGCAAGACTCTTTATTACATCAAATATTGCTGAACCCTTTAAACAACAATGAGTGAAAATAATATTTAGTTAAAAGTTCCTAGAGTATCATAGATATGATTATTCTGTAATATCAATGTAGACAAATTAATTACATAATATTGCACTTTGTCTTTTTAAGATTTTGCTAGTTGATGTATTTTGACCTACTTTTGGGGTTCCATATTTTATAATCCATCTGTAGCTATAAGAAAACTCTGATATGTGAATTTCTAGAATAAATGTACATTTCTTTTTTTTAAGAAAAAGATAGTCACAGATTGAAATAACTTGCCCTGAAGTGTACCAAAGAATCAAAATAATGTATGTTTTGTCCTTTGTAAACCATAGTGCTAAGTGATAAATTATTTACTGTCAAGGAGCATTACAATAAACTCCACTTACAACTAAAGTGTAGGTAAGGGAAAAAAGTTTTCAGTTATTACAAAGTAGAAAACATTTCCCAGGGGCATTTTATTCTGTAAAATGTGAAAGAATGAAGTTTATTTGAGGCCATATGCCCTCCTTATTTTTACTGATTCACACACTGAAAAAAAAAATTAAAAGCACTCATTTTAGAACTGTACAGCACAAAACTGTTTTGAAGGGTCCACAGATGAATGCCAAAAGGTTATCCCACAGTGAAAATAATTGGATGCCCCAGAGGTTAGTACATTTTTTTCTATTTTTGAGCCTCTGTTTACTTATCTCATGCCTAGCCTTTCTATCTTCCAAAATCCTCTTAAAAAATAAAAGTATCAGCATGGTGATTTCAAGGCTAAGAAGGAAAATTCTACAAATTTGGTAGAAAAACTCACTGTGATTAAAATGTCTTGTGAATTTTTCTCTTGCTCTTTGTTTGAACTGGGTATCATTTGAAAGAATAGTAAAATGAATTTCAAAAGAAAGAAAATAAGGTACTGAGAATATATTACAATATTATATATCACAGAGAACCTATAACAACTTACACTGAAGTCAATTTCATCATTGATAAGGGTTGTGATTTCATGTGGCTCCAGGCCATTATAATATACTTAGCATCATGAATTGATGGTCTGCAATAATAATATTATTCATAGGATAATTCTTCAGATTCCAGTGTGTACTCCCACACAATCACTGTCCTCTAAGATACAAAACAAAATCATTCACCTTCTAGTCTCATATCAGAAAAGTGACAGTATAGAATCTTTGCTGCTATAGTTTCAAAGAATCTTCTCTAAAACACTGGTGTTGATTAAGGCTTTACCTACAGGCTTCACCTTGTACACAAAAACACATAGATAGCCATGATGACTGCACTCTTGAAGTGTGTGCAATTGATTTCTGCAATATAAGAAACAACCAATACACAGCATGTATTAGATCTTCTCTCTGACCAACATCAGTAATTTCATATTTCTTTTTTCCTACAATCTGAGTTGATAATTTTATAGAGTGGAACTGATGTAAACTGATGTAATGTCATCCTGAGGAACAAGTAAAGTGAAACATTCTTTTCTGTTACTTGGATGTTACACAATTTCTCATTCATGTGAAACAAATCATTGCCATGAGTTAAATGAAGGAAAAAATGAATATTTAAAATTTGCCCTTGCATACTTCATAGCATACTGGCGGAGAATCCCTCTATCCAGCAGCTTTGAAAACCAGCAGCCTTATAACTTCAGGAGCTCTGAAAAGCAGTAGCCCGGTTGACAATGGAAGGTGAGATAGTTATGGAGCACAAACAAAGCCTCACCCCCAAGAACAGCTATTATTGTAGCTGTCTGGAAATTCCCTAAGAGCTCCGTTCTCAGGACTTGCCTTTATTTGACCCAATTCAGAGCTCACTTTGTACAGATCGCCCTATCCCTCCTGTGCTTGTTGTAAAGAAGTGGTGGAGTTTAACCTTGATTTTGCCTAAAGTGATTAGACTAGTTGAGAACAAGAGACAAATTGAAAAACTTAAGAGGAAAAAATGAATAATGAGACATATATATGGATATTTGCAAATTCTCATCATATTCTTAGGAATTTAGAAGTCCATACATGTGTAGAGAGGTCTTTGAAAATTTCTGATCTCACAGCTGCTGATGTTGAATCTCTGTGAAAGTAAAAATTAAGGCTAAGCCTCCCCCCTCTCCCATTTCTAGTCCCACTCTCCATTAAGATTCATTTTCAATAAACTTTATACACAAAAGACCAACTCTATTACTAAGTAAAGATTGTAACAATTTGCACACAAATACACACACACAAATAGTTTGAGAAAAAGTTTTACAATTGCCTCTCATAATAGAACTCATTGAGGACAGAGGTCTTGCATGGGAAGTTAGTGTACAGTGACTCCTGTTGTTAATTTAACAAAATTTAATTTTAGGTAAAAAAAGGTTGATGGCATTTAGTTGGAATCACAAAGTAAATAAGGAAGACTCCTTTCTTAAAAAATGGAGAAGGATACCACTATTGACATTCCAGGAAAACAAAACAAGATTATGAGCTAATAGCATGAAAATTGTACATCAAAAAAGTTTTAAAAATTTATGAGATGAATACATTCTTTTTTTCATTTTCAATTATCTTTATATACAGAAGATCAATTTAGTATATATTAAATAAAGATTTCATCAGTTTGCACCCACACAACAACACAAAGTGTAAAATACTGTTTCAGTACTAGTTATAGCATTACTTCACATTGGACAACACATTAAGGACAGATCCCACGTGAAGAGTAAGTACATAGTGACTCCGGGATGAATATATTCTTAAGATATACAAACTGCCAAAATTGACTCAAGGAGAAATTTAAAATATGAAAAAGGTTACAACAAGAAAGCAGATTGAATTAGTCAACAAATTTTACTCAAAAGGAAATAAAGCTGTGGTCCAGATGTGTTTAGTTGCAAATTCTGGCAAATGTATGAAGAGTTAATATAGCAGCTTCACAAACTAATTTCAAAAAAAAAATCAGATAAGAGAGCAATTCCTAAATTATTTTTATGAGGACAACATTACCCTTTAATAAAACTAGACAAAGATAACTCAAAAAAGGCAATTGCAGAAAGATATCCTTTATGGATATGGATGCAGAACTTCTCTTCAAAATATTAGCAAAGCAATATATAAATAGGATTATATACCTTGACTTTTATGTCTTTAAAGCATGCATGCTCAGTTTAATGTAAGAAAATCAATGTATTGAATATAGTACATTGATTTAATGATATGTTTATTTTTTGGCAGAAAAACTGTACATAGATATTCAGCATGCTTCCATTATGAAAATATCCAAAAAAGAAAACATATATGGAAAAGTATCCTCCAACATCATACAAAAGGGGAATTACTGGACGCTTTCCAATAATATAAGAAACAAGGCAAGGATGTATGTTCCATCATTTCTATCTAACTTTGTCCTGGAGGTTCTAGACAAAGTTGTTAGAAAAGACAAATACAGTTTTTTTTTTTTTTTAATGCAAACTGGAAAGGATGAAGTTAAGCTATGTCTTTTTCTTTTTCAGATGACACGATTTTCTATACAGAAAATTCAAAGGAATTTCCACAAACCTAGCATAATAAGTAAATGAGTTTGAAAGATACAAGACTCATCTCCAAGTACTAGTTGTATTCTTTACCTAATAATAATTAATCAAAGATAAATTAATAAAAATAATTCCATTTGCAGGAGCATCAAAATGTAAACATAGAAAAATGTACTTAGTGGGGCCCAGCACTATGGCACACTGGGTTAAAGCCCTGAGCCTGTCATTCCTATGGGCACAAGTCCAAGTCCTGGCTGCTCTATTTCTGATCCAGCGCTCTGCTATGACCTGAGAAAGCAGTGAAAGATGGCCAAGTCCTTGGGCCTCTGCACCCACATGGGAGACTTGGAAGAAACTCCTGGCTCCTGGCTTCAGATCAGCTCAGCTCTGGTCCTTGTGGCCATTTGGGGAGTGAATCAAAGATGGAAGACCTCTCTTTCTCTGGCTCTATCCCTTTATGTAACTCTGGCTTTGAAATAAATAAAAAAAAAATCTTTTAAAAAAAGAAAACAAAAAGAAAAATATACTTAGGGATAAATGTAACTAAATATTTGTAAGGACTTTACACTGTAAACTGCAGAAAATCAGTGAGAGAAATTAATAAAGATCTAATAACGGGAGAGATAGCCCATGTTCGTGAATTCAAAGATTTGCTTTTATAAGATGACAATCGAAAAGGGGGAAAAAAAAAAAAGAAAAAAGAAAAACTCAGTGTTACATTGGAAACTGCATCAAAAAAATTTATCAGTCTCAAATATATATATATATATATATATATATATATATATATATCTCATGTAGGATCTCTGTCCTTAATGTGCTATACAATGTGACTCAATGCTAAAATGAGAACTCAAAGACTATATTTCACTTTGTGTTACTATATGAGGGCAAAGGGACGAATTCATTACTTAACACATACTAAATTGATCACATGTATACAAAAAGAATTGAAAACGAATCTGGATGTGAACAAAAGGGAGGAGGGAGCGGGCAAGGGGGGAGGGTTGTGGGGGGAGAGGGAAAATATGGGGGGAAACCCATTGTAATCCATAAATCGTACCTTGGAAATTTATATCCTAAATAAAAGTTAAAAAAATGTAAAAAAAAAATAAATAAATAAGATGACAATAGTCCTAAATTAGTGTAAAAGTTCAATACAATCCCTACCCTAACCTCAGTTTTGTCATTTTTGTGGAATTGATAATCTGATATAAAATTTATATGGAAAGACAAAATAATTAGAATAAATGAAGCAATGTAAAAATAGAAGAAAAAATGAGAAGACTTATACATTCTGATTTCAACGCTAACTACAATGATCCAGTAATCACATATACTATTGGCATAAATTGGATATATTTTACTGGCAGAATTCTAAAAGATTAGAAAAATCTCCTTATGTTTTAGGGAAATTGATTTTCAGCAAGGATATCAAGACAATCAGTGGTCCTAGAATAATCTTTTCAAAATGGTGCTCAGATAACTCTATATACTTCCAAAACAATAAATTTTAACTCTTACCAAACACATCACAGAAAAAAAAAAACAAACAAGAATATTTATATGCTTAAATAAGAAAAGTTAAAGCTATAAAACTCTCAGAAAATATAACAATACATCTATTAGGTCGGGCATTTGGTACAGTGCTTAGGACACTCCCATTCAAGATAAGAATATATGGGTTCAAGCCCTGGCTCCACTTCTGATTTTATCTTCCTGATAATGAGCAACCTCAGAGGCAGCAGATGATGACTCAAGTGCTTTGGTCTCTGCTATCCATGTGGAAAAGCTAGATTGTGTTCCTGGCGATGGTTTTGACCTGGTCCAGCTCAGGCTGTTGTGAACATTTGAAGAGTCAACCAGATTTGAGAGATAACTTACTGTCTCTTGCTCTATAGGTATCTGGCTTTCAAATAAATTTAATCAATTAAAAATACTGTCATTAAAATAATAAAAATGAAGTCAGTATTACTGGGAATTAGTCAATAGTTTCCCAGATATGACAAAAATAATGAAATTGGACTTCAAAGTTAAACATTTGGGGGCAAACATTTGGGTAAGTACCTTAAGTTGCTACTTTGGATGACCACATTCCATATTGCAGAACCTGTTTCAAACCCTGATTACTCCACTTCCAATCCTACTGCCTGCTAATGTGTATCCTCTGATGCATCAGAGGTTAGCCCAAGTTTATGGGTCCCCGTGAGCATCCTAGATTGATTTCTGAGCTCCAGACCTTGGCCAGGTCTAGCACAACTACAGCAGGCATTTTGGGAATTAATCAGGAAGTGAAAGACTCTCTCTCTCTCTCTCTTTCTCTATCTCTCCCACACTCATTCCCTCCCTCTACCTCTCTTTCCCTCTTTCTCCCTTCTCTTTTGCTGTGTTTCTTTCAAATAAAATGAAAACAAATGAATGCAAATTTTTAAATAGTTGAAGATTTGTTACTACAATAGATACAAATAAAGTGAAAAAGTATCACACAGAATAGAAAACTACTTTCAAATTTTATATATGCTAAGAAACATGTATCTGAAATATATAGTCTTTAAACTCAATGATAAAAGAAAGAATAATCTGAACAATTGCAAAGGATTACATAGATATTTCTCCAAAAAAGATGGTTACACATGCTTTCAACATCATTGGTCTTTGGGAAAAGGCAAATACAGTCACAATATAATGTCACCTCAGACCCACTAGATTGGCTAGAGTAAAAACAGCAAATAATAACCAGCATGATGAGAATGTGGAGAGCCTGAAACCTTCATAAACTCTGAGAATGTAGACTGATATGTCCATTTTGCAAATCAGTTCACTGAGGTATCAGACAGTTCAGAATAAATTGTTAAATGTAGAATTACTTTGTGATCTGACAGTTACACTTGTAGCTATATACATATATAAAAGTTAAATTACACATTTGACTATATTAAGCTCTGCACATAAATGTCCACAACAATATTATTCATAAGACAAATAGTAGAAACAACACAGATATCCATCAGTGGAAGAATGAATAAACATGCTGAGGTATATCCATAAATGTAAAATCATTTAGTTATGAAAAGTAGTGAAATAGTGTAATATGTTATATAACGGATGGATCTAGACAAGCAAGACAGAAAGAATCACATATTTTATAATTGAAATATCCAGAATTGGCAAGTCCATAGCACTAGAGAGTACAACAGTGTTTATAGGGATTTTGGGGAGAGTAGGATGGGGAGTAATCCTGAACAGATACTTCTTTGTGTTGATTTAAATGAGCTCAAATTACATGCAAGTGATGGATGTGTAACTTCATGAAGATACCAAAAATTCTAAATCATACATTTTCAAATGGCAAATTTTGCAGTATTTGTATTAACATCAGTAGAACCACTATTTCTTACAAATGGAAATTGTGCTTCATTTGAAACTGGGAAGCTTGAGAAGACATTTTAGTAGAAGTGACATTATGGCCGAGACTGCCATTGCAAGTCTATCTATATATAGATCCATGTATTTAAACAGAAAAAAATAGAACTATTAAACAAAGAGAGAAGGAAGGAAGGAGGGAGGAATGTTGGGATGGATAAAGGAATGAAGAAAAAAAAGAAATAACATTGAGAACATTAAATCTAAGGCTTGTTCTGTTTTGTTTGCTTTTTTAACTTGTTTGTTTTCATTTGCTGTCTAATTTTTTACGAGACATTTGGTTTAGCGACTTTCCTATTAAAAACCCATGCTATTGAAGAATTAGAGGTTTAGAAAACTAGCAAACAAATGTAAATCAAAAGAGCTATCATGTTCTTGCGCTTTAAGGTGAGCCCAATGAATTTGATTCCAGTCTCAGGTTCTTGGCAAGACAGAAAAAAGAAGCCTTCTGGACAGCATGTCTGTGTAAATAGTAGATTGTATCTGGGTGAGTTATGTGGAGGTAGGAGGAAATAAACAGATGCAGATGATCTGTGGATAGCTTAGTATTCAGTTCATTTGAATGAAGGAAAGGCATCAGGACACAGTTTTTAAAAGCAAGTGAGCTTTTGAATTAGTCAACCTGAATCTATATCCAGGCTTCACCATTTCTTAGCTAAGTCAGTGTAAGCTTTAATTCCTCATTTCTATATTAAAGCAATAATGATATATATATATGTATATATACATCATTTGCCATTTTTTTTCAAAATAAGGTTGAAGTGCATATTAAAATGAAAATCAGATATTAACTTTTAATTGTGAGTCTAGAATTCAGGAAATTCAGTATATGAAAAGGAGACGTAGGTACTTGTATCATATGCAGAAAGTCAGTTGAGTACTTGGAAGTACTTAGAATTATGCAAAGATAAAAAAGAAAGAGAAGGAAGTGAGGACTGGATATTTTTGCTATGGTTTTCAGTTGGTATAGTATAAGTATGTTTTTAATATAATTAAAGGCATGTATTGGGGTCACATTTGAACTTCAAAAGTATCATATTAAAGTGATTTTGCTCAATTATTTTAACAAGTGAAAGAATATATTGTTTGACAGCAAAGGCATTTTATAAGGTTATTTTAGAAGAGTGGTTTTGACATGGAAAATGGTTCTGAATTTAATAACTGATATAGGCCCCAAATTTGAAAAATGCTTTGGAAGAAGATTTTTGATAGATGGGATATGGCTGACTAAGTACAAGAAGAAATCAAAGATGACTATATATTTAATACCCTGCTGAACCAGGAGTATAATGATGATATTGACAGTGGCGGGAATACAGTGAAGGTAGAGAAAATAATGAACTTGGTTATAGACATGTGACATTTTAAGCGTCAGCAGGATATTCGAGATACTTGCAGACAGCCAAAAAAGAGTATAAAAGTATTAACTTTCCTTTCCAGTCCTCTTTATGTACTTTTATTATTTAAGTTTTCTCTTCCGTCGTTGTTTGTCCATGAGATTCTTTCCCTACTATTTCCTATGACTATTATTTCCTTTTTAAGTATTTGAAAGCTATGTTTTATTTTAAGTTACCTGTATTTTCAATAAGATAACAGTATTTTATCATATTGTCTATGAAACAAGAAGATGTTATCCTCTAGTTTTATTTTGAAATATTTAATTTAAAACTTCTAATATCAAAATTTATTTGATCCACAGATATAAAAATAAAATCTAGTTCACCAAAGTCTTCAATATCTTCACTGATTTCTCAAGAGGTTTATTTTCTGTGTCCTTATTTTGACATTGTTTCTTATTGCTTGCCTTATTTATGTAAACGTTTGATGACCCGCATCCTGTTACATCAAAAGTGCTGTGAAAATTGTGGGATGTTCAGGAGGCTCCTGTAAAAGATGATGTCTAACATCTTTCTCAACTTCACCCCATTTAAGTCTATAGATTTATTACAGTTCCAATATCTCCATGGTTCACAACAGTTTTAATTGCCTTTTATATAAGAAGCTGAAGTGTATCAAAGAAGAAATAAAAACAGTGAAAACTGGTATTACTAAAGGAAAATTTCAGTACCATAATTTTCTATATACATACAAAATTTTTGGTTCAGAAGAAGTCAAGCTTTCTAATATTATTTATCATTCTGACTTCACAGCTGAAGCTATTATTCTTTTTAAAATATTCACCGTCTTCCACATGAACAATTACTAGATGTTACACAAATTATAGCAAGACCTTCCACAAAGGAATTGGTAGCGTAGGTATTTAACTGGAGATCGTCCATGATATACTCATGATTATAGTTTGGCAAAAATTTCGTTATGACAAATATTTAACTACCTAGTTATATAACAGTGGTAATTCTATAGCAGTTGGCATTCTCAAAACAAAGCAAACAGTATAAGTAAAATCTACATTTCATACTATGTAAATTTTATATAAAAATATTAAACATTTAATATATTGTTATTATTTCTTTGAATCAAAGATCTAAAACATTATATTATATTGTTAGGTTTCTTTTTCTGAGGATTCAAAAAATATTTTTGTAGGTATAGCAGGTATACCTGCCACCTGCAACAGATGGCTGTTCAAGACCTGGCTGCTTTACTTCAGATACAACTTGCTGCTTATGGCCTGCGAAAAGTGAGGAAAGATGGCCCAAGCGCTTGTACCCCTGCTGTCCACGTGGGAGACACGGAAGAAGCTCCTGGCTCCTGACTTCCACCTGGCCCAGAACTGGTCTTGCTGCCATCTGGGGAATGAACCAGCAAGTGGAAAATCTCTCTCTCTCTCTCTCTCTCTCTCTGTCTCTCCCTCTTTTGCTCTTACTCTGAATTTCAAATAAATAAATAAATTTTTCAAAAACATTTTTTGTAGTAGATATCTGTCACTCAAAAGATTGCCTGATAGATGCTATTACTTGTATATTTTAAAAATGGTTATCCTACAGGGCCGGCGCTCTGGAGCCGCGAGTTAACACCCTGGCCTGAAGCACTGGCATCCCATATGGGTGCCAGTACTACTCCTTGATGCTCCTCTTCCCATCCAGCTCTCTTCTATGACCTGAGAAAGCAGTAGAAGATGGCCCAAGTCCTTGGGCCCCTGCACCCATGTGGGAGACCCGGAAGAATCTCCTGGCTTCAGATCAGCGCAGCTCCAGCCATTGCGGTCATTTGGGGAGTAAATCAGCAGATGGAAGACCTCTCTCTCTGTCTCTACCTCTCTCATAAGTGTCTTTCAATAAATAAAATATTTTTTAAAAAATGAATACCCTAAAAGTGCTGTGTAACACTTAGAAAGCCATGGCATAACATAATGCTAATATTAAAATTAAAAAATACTATTAACACTGTATAATACTGGGGCACAGTGACATAGCACGTAAAGCTGCTGCCAACAGTGCTGGCATCCCACGTGGGTGCTGATTAGAGTCTGGGCTGCTCCTCTTCTTATCTAGCTCTCTGGTGTGGCCTGGGAAAGCAGTAAAAGTGGCCCTAGTCCTTGGGCCCCTACACCCGCATGGGGAACCAGAGGAGGCTCCTGGCTCCTATCTTCGGATCAGCGTGGCTCTGGCCATTGCAGCCAATTGGGGGAGTAAACCAGCGGACGGAAGACCTCTGTCTCTCTCTGCCTCTGCTTCTTTCTCTGTGTAACTCTGACTTTCAAGTAAATAAATAAATCTTTGAAAAAAAATGAAAACACTGTACGATTACTTAAGATAAATTTTTATGGAAGATATTAAGATTATTTTTTCCTGCTTAAATTATTTAACTAGGTGTTATAGAATGACTTTAAATATAGGTACAAAATTCAGAGCTCACATGCAAAATATTCAGAAAGCATGAATACAGCAATTTATTCTATTTGATCATTTCATTTATAATGTTAGTACTAATTAAAAGGAAAGTGTAATTTTGAACAACAATAAAAACATTTTTAAATCAAATGGCAAGGATATGTGATTTGATATAAAAGTTTTTAAATATATTTGTTTAATATGTTAATTAAGCATTCAAATATAGCAGACACTATTGTCAGCACTGGTGATTTGGTAGTTGAAGAAAGCAAGAACAATATATGTAAAAATAATCCTTTGTCATTATTATTGCAGTATTTTGGTAAATAAATGAAAAGAACAAAACGAATCAAAGATGCTATATATTAGTGCAGACAGTATAAAGGAATAAAAGGCAGATTAAGAGGAAATAAGGGAATGATGGATAGGGCTACTTGGAATAGTATGGTGGAAAGAGCTGTTTCTGAGGAGAGTCTGAGACACTAAAGATTTAACAAAGTTGTTTTCATCAGAAAGGGAAAAACAGAGTAAAGCAATGTTATATTCTCTGCATAGTTTAAATTCCAAACTCCAGCAAAGTATTATATGCAAAAAGCATTCGAGACCAGTGTTTTTCTTGCTATATTAAATCTTTTTAAAAATATCATTTATTTATTTTAAAGACAGTTACAGAGAAGTGGGGGGGATCGTCCATCTACTGGTTCACTCCCCAGATGCCGCAGTGGCTGAAGCTGCACTGATCTGAAGCCAGGAGCCAGGAGCATCTTCCAGGTCTCCCACGTGGGTGCAGAGGCCCGAGGACTTGGGCCATCTTCTACTGCATTCCCAGGTCATGCAGAGAGCTGGATCAGAAGTGAAGCAGCCAGGACTCAAACCGGCACCCATATGGGATGTCGGCACTACAGGCAGCAGCCTTACTCTCTACGCCATAGCACTGGCCCCATTATATTAAATCTTAAAATACGCTTCATCCAGTAAGTTGACTCTGACTATAAATACACCTCGAAATGCATTATTTTCTCCAGCTCCACAGCTACCACGTCTATTCAGGCCAACACCGTTTGGTACCACCATTGCTACAAGAAGTAGCTGACTAGCATCGCTTGCTAGTCACACATGATGGTGAACTCATTTAAAAACTAAGGTGACCATATAATAATTCCTTTGTTAGAAAAGGACTCCCCATCTTCCTGTCTTCCTGAGAATAAAAGGCAGGGTCTGGACAATGAACATCAAGTGACTTATTTTGATATGAAACATTTTGAAAGTTATGCATAATGTCTTTACAATATTCATTTTCTGTAAACATTTTGAAGATGCCACAGATACATGGATTTCAAAATTTTTGTATCAAAACACAAATATATTTTATTTTTTCTCTCTTCAGAGCAGTCTTGAATGTAATTGTATTTCCTAACATTAAATCCTATGCTTTACAGAGGTAAAAAGGAATATGATGTAGAACTGGACCTTGGGCTATGTTTTCCATAAATACAAACAAGTGTCACTCGTGCAGGCTACCTTCAAGTCTGGACAGCTCTGTATAGAATGTTACAAATGATTGATTGGATAAGAAAAATTATAATGGAGTTTTTCTTAAAAAATGACAACATTATATGAGTATATGAGACAAATAGCATTTTTTTTTTCAAGCAGATAACTTCATAGCCTCTCAGCATCTCAGCTTTGGACATCAGTAGGAATTCCAAGCCCTGACTGTGACTTTGTGCTAATAGGCCCCTCTGTGACTACATAGGGCATGTATACATGTGAAGAACTGAAAGGAGTCACTTTGTTCCTCTGTCGACATGCCCTGCAGAGCTTCCTTGGGCCCCAAAACCTTCTCTTAAACTTTCAGATATTGCTTTCCTGAGGGGCTAAAGGAAATCAGAACATGAAACAGTTGTTGTAGTTGTTTAAAATAACTTTTTTTTCCAGGAAAGAGTAAGCAAACTGTTTAGTTAGAAGAGTGCAGATGGTTGTAACACATTGGAAAATGATATTCCATCTTGTATCTATGATATACAAGAACATTTTTTTAAGTTCATGATGCTTTTTGGGATATCAGTTTAAAAAGCAATTAAAAAGAATAACATAATGGATCCAAATGAGCTTACATAAATATTTGTCTAACACTGAACCATCGTTGCACAAACTGAAATGATATTCATGGGTCCAGAGGGCACCTATCTGTGAAGTTCAAGTATTTCTTGTTTCAGCATGTTCTTTCAGTGACTACTGTGGCCTTCAAGGTAGATGTTTTGAGGCTTCCTAAACCTGAAATCTCAGCCTTTACACGTGTGAGATCATCAGGATCTCTGAAAACTAGTTTTGCTTCAATTCAAAAATTACAAATAGATGATTCCTTAAAAATGGCAATTTGAAGATATGCTGAACAAGCATTTCCCTGGTATAGTGCTATTTGTCTCTCCAGGAATATGTAGAATTACATGGTAGACTCAGAACATGGGCATTCCCTCACATCCAGGTGAAACCAAGGGTTGTCAGCTGAATGTCTACAGCTACTTTCCTGTGCAGAACTTGTTCCTCCTATTTGTCGCTTCCCAACTAGATAGAAAAACACATGTACTGACAGCTGGGAAATTGAGATAAATAGAACATGGTCATAAGAGAGAAAAATATTTAACTAGTGGGATTAGCTAGGCAAAAGTCTTTGTTTTAAAAATATAGTTTCACCAATGTCCTGTGCTATACATTCTCCCAGCACTGATTATTATTTTAACCTCAGAGTTGTGGGTTGAGAAGATTTTTTGAATTCAGATTTTATTTTTCTTGTTAATAACAATAAAATTTTTCTAATTTTTCATCCTTCTGTAAGTTGCTAATGGTTCGGAGCCGGAGCAGTGGCCTTTCTTCTAATTGATGTTCAACACTATCTGCTGTGGCACATTGTTTATACTTTACAAACCACTTGCAAAAACATAAACAATAAATAAATACATTAATGAATTAATTAATTTATTTGAGAGAAAATTAGCATGCCAGTTTGTTCTGTAATTGAATTACATCATTTATTCATAGAAATATATTTCTCACATATATTTTAATATCTAGTGGTAAGAAGCCAACCATTTACAAGACAGAGTAGTTGCCTTTAAGGCTCTTGAACTAGAAAAGGAAGATAAATTAATAAAATGTAATATAATGGAATAAAAATATGTGTTACTGTAACAAGTGGGTTTTAAATATTTTATTTAAATGAGAAGCACCGAGATTGAAAGAATTGACTTCCACCTGAAAACATGAATCTCAAGGACAATTCTGAAATTCTCTGAGCTTCTATAAGTAATTAAAGAGAGAATGAATGCACACACACACACCCCACCAGCACAAACACAAAAATACAGAATTTGTTTTCATAAAAATGGAGTACTATTAAGCAACTCATTTCATTATTTAACATTCTAGGTACTCAGTCATGGTTGATCTTCACACTGTACACAAATATGGTGCTTGTTTCTGGAATAACTTGCATGCCACTTCAAATCATTAGTTCTTTCTTTCATTCATCCATTTCTGCCTTAATCTATCCATTTATATATCTACTCATTTAAGCACATATTTTACATTTTATCCTGTTTTGATAAATATTGCTTTTTTTTACTCCTATTTGGGTAAACGAAAACTTAAAACATATTCTCTTGGGCTATTTTTTAAAATTACAAAAAAAAAAAATCTCAGTGGGTGCTGTGACTCAGTGAGTTGATGTGTCGCTTGGCAACTGCGTAGGAAAGTAACAGAAGACAACCAAAAGCTTGAGCCCCTCCCGCTCAAATGCAGTTCTAGGCTCCTGGTTTCGGCCTCGTCCAGACATGGTTGTTGCACCCTTTTGGAGAAAGAACAGAGGAGGGAGTATCTCTTTCTCTGTCTTTCCCTTTCTCTTTCTCCTTCTGTCACCCTTTAAAATAAATAAAATACTTCTTTAAAAACAATTTTATTAAAATTTCAATTGTGTAAATATCTCCTTTCTTAGATTATATGTTGTTTTAGCATTTTTGTTAATTTTGATCATAAATTATGATACAGATGCATAAAAATCCATAAAAGTAAAAAAATGTAACTCAAATTAATATGTTGGCTATTTAATTGACTAACTAATGCAGCTATTCTCAGATGGTAACATGACTGGAGTAATATTCAAAAGTATATGAATTCATGGTATTCTGGAAAGCAAGCTGCCTGTTTTAAAATCTGAGGAAGACAGATGATCCTGTAGAAATCTTTTGAAATGTTAGTTTCCTAGTAAATTTTAGATCATATTTTAAATATCTATTTCTATATATTTCTGTGAATAACATTTAAGTACGAACCACTTTTGTTTCAGCCATGAAGCTAGATATGCAAACTTGTAGAAATGTTTTTTTTAATGATTTCAGATTTTAAATGAAGTTTCTACTAACCAACATTTTTCTAATTTCATTATTTGTAATTACCACTCATTATGATTCTGCTTACTTCCAGTTACTCCAAGCCAGGCTGAATGTGAAGTCTACATTTAATATATAAGTTGGCAAATCAATAAAAGATCTAGGATACTATTTACATTGACTATAAACATTATTAAAGGCATTACAGATAATCATTTGGCAAAAATGTCTTTCATTCTGTCTGCTACTTCACTGCAATAATACAAGACTTACTGGACATAGACATCTGCTGGCATATCTTCCTATCATCATTGTACCAGATAACAACCTCAAGCCTTTTAGAAAATTAAGTTTGTCAACATTATTGAGTGTGTGTCTGAATACACAGGTGATGAGCATGGAAGATGATAACTTAAGACCTTAAAGCCCTTTGAAGGAACTTTTTGTATTAAATCTATGATGCATTCACCTTTCCTAACTGCTCCCTGGATATGATACTGATAGATCATTCATAGAGTAAATGGCTTAGGACATAATACATTGACTATTTTGAATTTTATGATGGCATGCATACTAATATGTAATTTATTGTATATGATTTTAGTAGAATGAACATAAGAGTGAACTAAAGAATTCATATTTCAAAATAAAATAATTAATTTGAAGAAACCTGTTACTTGGCATAAGGCATGTGATCCATTGTATCAATAGAACAAAGTCATGAGGCTTCTATTTTGATGCTATCTTGACCTGTTATTTAGGAATATATAATTGTAAAGATGGAAGTGACACTCAGGGTCGTATAGTTTATAGAAATTATATTTCATATGTGGACAACACATCATAACTCTGTTAACTGATTTCACTCAAATATGGGAGAATTTGCTACTGGAGTACTCGCATGAATCAGTTCATTTCTAGCTTTAGCGTGTGGTTGGTCTGGTCCCTAGGTGTGCAGAGTTGGGACTAGAACTTGGATCCACTGCAGTAGAGTATGAGAGTGGCCTAGAGTCTATGTCTGGGGGGGTTAACCTAAAGTCTGGGGTGATGAAGCCAGACCAGTGGCTAGGTGTACACAGTACTGGCCTGAAGAATAAACCCTCAAATGCTAGCCTGAAACAACATCCACAAAGGTAGTCTTGTCAGCATAAACCTGTGTAGGTGTGTGGTAATTCTGGGACAGATCTATACCTGGGGTCTTCTGTAGCATGGAATTTTGAGAATAAACTACAGGTTGGGACTATTGGAATTACGCTGGTATTCATGGAGGCCTGCAGCCTGTGTCTAGCGATACAGACCTACTGTTTGAGGCTAGGGATGTCGATCTGGTACTGGGGAAGACCTGAAACCAAATGCAGTATTAACCCACATGGCTGTGGGCTGGTCTGGATTATGGGATGAACCTAGAACCTGGTACCATGGGAGCTGGCCTGGAGCTCAGCATACCAGAAGACATGAACCATAATGGACATCCTGGAGTTTTGTTTTGCTGCTGCTGGCCTGAGGTCTATAGCTGTGTTGGCCACTGTGGACCTGGGGTGACCTGGAATCTGAGTCTGTCATGATTGGCATGTCACTTAGGTATAACCAAACCCAGGCTGCTTCGGCCATACTTGTGGTGGGCAATCCTAGAGATGAAGTGTGCTGGGAAAGTCTAGAGCTTAGAACTACAGAATCCATCTTGGCTAAGGGGTTAGTCTGTGTCCTGAATTGGATCAAGGGGCCTTGGGGACCTGGGTCAGTAGTGCTGCATTTTATTAGGGTGGGCTTAGTGTTGGTGTTTGAGGAAAAGTGTGGTGTTTACTTCCCTCTCCCTCCCCGACTTGTAAGTGAATTCTCTCCATAGACTGCTACACTGATGTTGCAAGTGGGGCTTGTGGGTAGTGGAAAATTCTCCTTGCTGCCCTCTGCAATGTACTTCCATTATGTCTGTGTTATGCCAGGTACTAATATCTCAACTGGTATCCTTAGATCCTGTGAAGTTATATTTCGTGTGTGCAGATAGTTGTTTGAATTGATGTGATTTTGGTGTTTGTATGTCTGGGGGGAGCACTGTAAGGCACTATAAATTCTTGTTCCATAATTTTGCTGATGTTCAATATCATAGTTTTTTTCAAATATGCATAAATATTTTCTTGAGGGAAATGTAATTCAGTAAAAAAAAACATGCATTATTGATAATGGGAAAAATAATTACCTTTAAATATTAAATCGTCACCAATATGCATTAATATTCACAGAATTTCACAAACTCTACATTGAATTGCAAATTCAATGGTCAGTGTGCTCTGATAGGAAACCATCTGGAAACCATTATGTTAGGAACTAGGAAACTCACGACAGTTCGAAATGTTCTCACAGTCTGTGGCATAAGTTTTTTTTAGGGAATGAGGTTAGCATAGTGATAGTATTGGCGTCTTTGTGGAGTCATATAAATGTTGTTTTCACTCATTAACACCTCTCTCTTATTTGCTATTGGGATTGTTTCATTATGATTGCTACAGAGAAAGGGATTGATTAAACAGAAAGGGAATATCTATATTACTGAAGACAAGCAGAAGGATACAGATTAAGAAATGACTAAATTCAACAGGGCTAATATATTTAAGAGTCGTAGAGACATTGTGACAGGGTAAGAATTCTGAAAGGGATAATGATAACATTTTGCTTATCTTCTACATTTTTCTTTAAATTCCAAGTATTCATATGAAAAACAAAAAGCTTCTAGGATTCAACCGGTATCTCTCCATGTCGTAGCAACTGAATGCACTCTGTGGATACAGTCGTTATTCTTTACTTTTATTGATATTTAAATCTCTCTGACATATTGTGCCTGCCCTGACATTTTCTGCTTTTTCTAAAAAGAAATGTAAAAGTAGTACATGAATGCAATCTTATTGTAAAAGATTCATGCACTACATAACTGTATGGAATAAAATTTTTAAATCTTTTATGGTCTGATGTCACATCTCTAACCTCCCCACAGACAGAAATATGGTTCTTATTTTGGAGCCATGCACACAGACACAGGCATTACACAGATATTTCATTTAATGTGTATTAGAATGCCCTATAATTTTCTGTAGACTTAGCGGATATTTTCTATGTAACTACTTAATGGATTCACCCTTTTAGCACATGCAGGCATTCTTGTTTCTTTTAATGACTAGCATGGTATTCATAGTACACACATATTACAAATTATTTTCTCACTTCCATTTCAGGAATGGTTAATTTATTTCCAAATGACTGAATTTCATATCATAGAATAATGGATTCAATATGCATCCTAGATTTTAGGCCATAATCCCAAAGGACACAATTCTAAACACTAAATCCCAGATATTGAGATCTCAGAAGATAACATTCCCAACATCTAAAATTTCAAAATGATAAAAATCCTAAAAATAATGTTCTGGAAAAATAATTTTCAAACATTATTTAAAGGACAATTTTAATTGTTTTTAATCTTTACTTTAAAATTTTGTGAAAGATAAGAAGACAGACCCTTTTATAGTGTACTTTACACAATAAACTAGACAGGTCTAATATACATATTGCAATCATAAACAGTCAAAGTAAAAGCAGGCACATGGGTATAATATGGGTATAACATCTATGAATGTCATATTTATATGCAAATATGTCAAAAAGTTAGAGGTATGAATTCATATCACTATTGTTGGTAATTCTGTGCATGTAGCTTTATAATTGTGGTCATCTTAAATACATTAGAAATAAAATAATCTAAGTCTTTTGTGATATTTATGAAAAACTATGCAAAAATCAGAGTAACTGGCTTTGCATCCCAGCTCCACTCACAATTCCACCTTCCTTAGTGGTTGAGTTCTTGACTGAGTTCTTAGGTCTTTGTGTTAGCTTGGTCTGCTCTAGCCCAGCTGTTGTCAACATTTGAACTATCACATGGAAGATTATCTATCTGTCTACCTATCTATCTATCTATCCAACCATCTCTCTCTCTCTTTTTCCCTCTCTCTCTTTCTCTCCCTGCCTCCTTTCCTCATTCCCTCTATGTGTGTATGTATTCCAAATAAATAAAAATAAATAAATAAATAGAATAAATTAAAAAAAACTGTTGCATTTCATAACCACATATGCAGTAATTATTAGATCTGATAAATTAAGAAATTTCATCTTTCACAAATATAAGCATCTCTTCATTTATTGGAGGAAGTTTTCAACATTTTATGCACAGGCAAAATACTTTCAAAATGGTTGATGTTTTTAATGCATGTTTATCGGGTCAAATTTGCAAAACTAGAACTCCAGTATCGGAAATGATGTGAGGATGAAATAAATGACATAGAAAATAGTAAAAAAATAATGTTGAAAAATAAGCCGGAGCCATGGCTCAACAGGCTAATCCTCCGCCTTGCGGCGCCGGCACACCGGGTTCTAGTCCCGGTTGGGGTGCCAGATTCTGTCCCGGTTGCCCCTCTTCCAGGCCAGCTCTCTGCTGTGGCCAGGGAGTGCAGTGGAGGATGGCCCAAGTGCTTGGGCCCTGCACCCCATGGGAGACCAGGAAAAGCACCTGGCACCTGGCTCCTGCCATCAGATGAGCGCAGTGCGCCAGCCGCAGCGTGCCAGCCGCGGCGGCCATTGGAGGGTGAACGAATGGCAAAAGGAAGACCTTTCTGTCTGTCTCTCTCTCTCTCACTGTCCACTCTGCCTGTCAAAATAAAATAATGTTGAAAATTTAAAAATAGTAGGGAAAACTAGAACAGAATAAAAAATTGAATATAATAAAGATAACAAATATATGAAAATGAAAATCTAACTATGCAAAAAAGGATATTACAATGACGGATTATGGGTAACTACACAGAGGCAGAACCGCACAAGAGTCGACCAACTTTCAAGATCACTAACTGTTTTAAATCTTGCCCAGTAATGAAACGCTGTTTTTTTTTTTTTTTTTTTTTTTTTTTTTAATGGCATGGCTCTCAATGGAGGGTACTTTCATATTCATGTTCATGTCTGTCTTTGGAATCCTTCTATAACTCGATGAACACTGATGTGAGAATTCTCTCTCATCTTTTGCGCTACACATCAATGTTAGTCTGTGTACTAACATTGGGTACATGGAAATCTGTTTTGCACACGATCACTAACAGATCATAAATTTGATGAAAACAATAATGGTGATTGTACAACATCATTTTCTAAGTATCTTCTCATCCAATCATGTATATAATTATATTTGAGAAACTTTCTAACTTAGTTGATTTCTTAAAAATGCAACTTTAATCCATAAAAATCTACAAGAATTTCATCAGCTGGAAGAAATTCCAACACAGACAAATGATAAACTTTAATAAGAAAGATTTATTTATTTATTTGAAAGACAGAGTTACACAGCAAGAGGAAGAGATCTTCCATCCCTCTACCACTCCTTAAATGACTAGAATGACTAAGTAGGGCTGGACGAGGCTGAAGCCAGGAGCCAGGAATACTTTTCCTTGTCCCCCATGTGGGTTCAGGGCCCATAGTACTTGGCAATCTTCTGCTGCTTTCTCAGACTTATTAGCAGGGAGATGGAGCAGAAGTGGAGCACCTGAATAGGTACCAACAGGGGATGCTTGCATCACAGGCAGCGACTTAACCCATTAATCCATGATGCATTATTAATCCATGATTATGAGTTTATAACTGAAGATTTTACCTTTGCAATATCACATGCTCACTCCATTTCCCCAAATTTGACTTTCTGTTCCCCTTCCACAGACATTTTTATCCCATGGGAATGAAGGTTTTTGGAATTTCAGCTTTCAGAATTTCAGCATTAAGCATTTTAATCATTTGGGATTGTAATTTTTGTTTTATTTTAGAATGTTGGGATTTATAATTTAGGAACTTTTTTAACATTTGAGATTATGCATTCAGGATTATATCTTTTGGAATTATGATTGGCACCAATTCTTTGAAGATCAAGTTCTATGAGAACATTTCTCTCTAATATGTTTCATAAT
This sequence comes from Sylvilagus floridanus, assembly GCA_949820135.1. Lineage (NCBI taxonomy): Eukaryota > Metazoa > Chordata > Mammalia > Lagomorpha > Leporidae > Sylvilagus > Sylvilagus floridanus. Next base: position 27,835,035 of record OX463242.1, on the reverse strand, counting down.
ATTACATATTTCTTGCCACAATAGTACTTAATGTCCACAATGAATGACATTCTGTTATAGTTCTGTAACAATTACTATTCCTTTTTAACCTTGCATATGATTTTTAAGGTCAAGTATTAGAGAAAGTAGAGAAAGGGAGAGAGGAGATAGGAGAGTGAGAGGAGAGAGAGAGAGAGAGAGAGAGAGAGAGAGAGAGAGAATGTATAAATCTCCCATCCACTGGTTCGGTCCCCAGATAGTCACAGTAGTACAACAGCCAGGGCAGGGCCAGTCTGAAGTCAGGAGCTAAGGACTACAACAAGGGCTCCTGTGTGGATGTCAGAGGTCCAAAAACTTGGGCCATAGTGCACTGACTTCCAATGCACGTTAGTAGGAAGTTGGACTGGAAGTTGAGTGTCTCTGATTCAAGCCAGTCTCCTGATATGAGATACGAGGTTGCCAGGGTGAGAAGAAGTAATGATTGAGGTAGCAGTAGTGCTGTAGGTGGTGGGACTAAATAGGTTGCAAAAATGGGACCCCCATATATACTATCAGACAGTCATGAGAATCTTGATTTTTAAGTGTCATATGAAAAGTCATACCTTTGAAAGATATTGATTAGGGAATTAACAACATGCAATATATGATTAAATGTTCATATTGACTAGAATAGAATACAAATCATAGAAATTAGATCACAAATAAAGAGAACAATATCAGCTAATTGTATTTTTGTAGATGTTAGACACAAAGTACAATTATTTAGATTCTAGAAGGCAGAGCTTCCTAAAATTGATGTTGTTTGAAGCAAATATAAAGCAAAAATGTGGAAGAAGTCAGGGATTGCACTCCTTGTTCAGGATGAGAAAATCTAAGCATAAAACTGTCATTTACTAGGATGAAAAATGGAGAGGTTGTGCAAAAGAAGTAAAATTCAAGGTTAGTGATCACTATGTCTTTTTTGAGTTGTCGGATAGAAATTAAATTGTTAAAGATGCTATCTGATTTTTTAAAAATTATTTATTTTGAAATTCAGAGTTGCAGAAAGGGAGAAAGACACACACACACACACACACACACACAGAGAGAGAGAGAGAGAGAGAGAGAGAGAAATCTTCTATTCACTGGTTCACTCCCCAAATGGCTGTAATGGCCAGAGATGAGACAAGCTGAAGCTAGGAGCAGAGGAACCAGATCTCCCCTTGGGCAGCAGGGACTCAAACACTTGGGCCATTATCTGCTGCTTTTCCCAGGCCATTAGCAGGGAGCTGCATCAGAAATGGAGCAGTTGGGACTCAAACCAGTGCCTGTATAGGATGCCAGTGTCATAAGTGGCAGCTTTTTACACTATGCCAGGATAGCCCCAATATGAGATATTGAAGTCATGATATCAGAGAAATGTTGCCTGGAGATGTACAGGTGGAAGATGGAAAATGTAAATCAATGAAACTGAATGTGTAAATGTGGTTAAACAACAGTTACAGTGACTGAGCTCTGGAACCTTCCAGTACTTAATGGTTGGGGAGTGAAATAAAAATAAACAAAGAAAACTGAGGAGCAACCAATGAAAGAGGAAGAAAACCAGAAGGCTGCTTGAAGTCAAGTGGCAGAAATATTTTTAGAAGAAAGCATCTCTAAATTAATAAAACACATGTGAAAGGCAAAGTTGGATGAGGAGAGACCATTGGAGACTGGTTTGAAGAAATGACTACCACTAATGCTTTTGAAAAGAACTATTTAGGTGGCATTTAAGACATAAAATTCTGATTAAAGTGGAAGAGATAACAGCTTGCTTCTGTATTTACAAGAATCATCATCAGAGTGAAAAATGATTAATAAGAGTAAACAAAGAAAAGTATGGAAAGGTGTCGTTAAGTAGAAAGGATTTGAGCTAGTTCAGCCCAGCAGGTTTGGTGCCACCTAAGAGTTGAGCAGCAGTGCCAATTCTCAAGTCGCACTCCAAACACTCAGACATACGGAGCCTGAATTTCATTTTACCATGATCTACCAATGAACTTTAAAGAGTTAAAGAGATTTCCTGATAAGGGTATACAAATGCATGGTGGTTTCTATATGATAGTGTTTTCACCATGGTATTTAGATGCATCATTATTAAACCAGCCTATGAATTAATTTTCCTTAAAAATGAGGAAACAGAGTGAAATAGAAATGTCAACTATTATGAATCTTTTATTGTTATTTGGTCTTATAGCAATAACAAATGTTCTTCCATCTTCGATTGTTATTTTGTTCCACTGCCTTTACTCAGAGATACCTCCAGGGCCTCTCCCCCATTCTTTCTATCAGGTTTCAGGAACCAAACACTTCACTGACTCCCAGAATTTCAATTTAATAGCATTAATCAAAGGGCAGATTGGGTACTGAAGAATTATGACGTGCCGTATGTTACTGATCCCAGAGGGGAGTGTGGTTCCTGGAGAGAGTTTGGTGGGTTCTTTCTCTCAGCTTATTATAGAAATAAGAAACTGGGAAATATTTGCAGAGAAGTGGAAACTTTGTTGTTTTGCAGAGCGAAAGGGAAAGTGTCTCATCTGAGAAGAACAAAGACAGAGTCCCCTGAGAGGGACACTGGTTTTCAGGAAGTGCACCGGGTTTTTGAGGTCTTGTTGAAATCCTATTTTGTCCTCCTATGGAGGTGCCTATTGGATGGGGCTTTCACATAATCTATGCTCATTGGCTCAGGACTCATGGTGATAGTGGGTGTCTTTTTGGAGACAACCTGAATAGGAGTTACTAAGAGCTAGATTCCTTCTTTGGTGGACTCAGCTCCCTGCCTGCTAGTTCTGGGCGGAAAATTGGAACTAGCTTGAAAATGTGGTCAAACACACTGGCTCCTACACAGAACAGGATGCCATGGTAGGGAGAGGTGCTGGCACGTGTTAGAGCACACCCTGTCACAGCCTCCGCCCTGCAGGCACAAAACGTTCTGCTAGAGCCTCACCCTGGTTCTTCTTGGCACAGGTACTTTGACCTTTCTTCCAAGTGACTGGAATGTACATTTCTATTTGGTATATTAAGGTGAAGAACTTTCTATTTGTTAAAAATGTATGTTGACACAAATTCATTAACTGAACTACTTCTACATATATATGATAAAACAAAGTTAAGAGTATCAAAATCTTGCAGAATGCTTACTACCACTTTTGTAAACCTACTTTTCTTTTTTTTTAAGTAATGTTTCTCTCTTGCTTTTTAAAGATGTGGAATAGTGGTCTCTCAAAATTTTACTTGTTGAAGAATAAGGTTAGTGATGCATTAAGCTTGTCATTATAGCATGAATTGAAAGTATGCTATTGCAAAAACTAAAGGAAAAAAAGAAAGAAGGAATGAGGGGAAATTCAGGGAAGGAGGGAACTATAATTATCTTCTTGGAATTGTAACTATGAAATACATGAAATCTGTTCTCTTAAATATTAGCAAAAATTTTAAAAAGTAAAAAAATATTTATTTATTTGAAACAATTACTGACAGAGAGAGGGAGAGACAGAGAGTGAGAGAGGCCTTCCATCCACTGTTTCACTACAAAAATAGGCACAACAGCCAGTATTGAGCCAGGCTAAAGCCAGGATCTTCATCTCGGTCTCCCACTGGGGACCAAGTTATTGTGCCATCTCCCATTGATTTTCCCTGGTGATTAGCAGGGAAACAGCCAGGAAATGAACCAGTGCCCATATAGGATGCCAATGTTGCAAGCGGTGGCTTTACAAGCTATGCCACATCTCCAGTAGTTTCTCTTGTTTGAGCTTTTTACACATTTCTCCATTTCCTACAGGGAGTTTTAAGGAGTTTAAACTTAAATAGTCAACACAACCTTTCTGAGTAGCAAGAAATGAAGGCAATGTATTTATTACATAGTCTCTCCAGTTTAAAACAGCACTTAACTTTGATTGAAGTGATTTAAAAACCTTGAACTTTTAAATCACAATTGATATTATCACAACAAAAGAGATCTGCTAATGTGATGACTGGAATATAATTTATAAAATTATCATCAGACTGAATAACATACGCCTATTAGAATGGCCAAAAATTTTGTAAATGCATTACCAATTGCTTATGAGAGTTTAGAATACTAAAGATTTTGTATATTGGGATAGGAATGTAAAATGATGAAGCTGATTTACAAAATTACAAAATTACTACTCCACAATCCCAACTCACTGTATTTATCCAAAGATAATATGCATCTTCACAAAAACAGCTTCCATCACTTTTAACAGCTTTACTGATAATTACCTTGAAGAAGATACAAGGCAAATTTCCAGAAATGATGAATGAGTGAATATATTATAATATAGCCATACAATAGCATAAGAATAAAAACTTTTGTCCAACAAAATGGGATTATCCCAAAAGCACAATGGAAAGTAAAAGAAGTAAGACAAAAAGAACAGTACTCTGAATGATTATATTTATATTGTAATGTGCCAAAGAAAAAATTAAATGCATAGGAATGACAATAGTGGTTGTAGTGACCAGAGGTTACCTGGGGAGGGAATTGACACCAAAAATATCTGAAGGATAAATTTTAGGTGTTCTATATATGTAATATACACACACATTTAAAACAGTGAAATTGAACAGCTAAACAGGAAATTTTACTGTCTGTAAAGTATAACTCAATGAATCTGACTTTAAAAAATGAAAAGCACGTACACAATTATCAATTCTAAAAAAAAGTACACAATCTCATTTTGAAAAATTTACTGAATAGGCTTTAAGCTGATGTGTCTACATATTCCCAGTCTGAAAATCATCTGGGGGGGGGGGGTGCTGCCCTGGCTTGAAGCGATGGCATCCCATATGGGCACCAGTTCGAGACCTGGCTGCTCCACTTCCGATCCAGCTCACTGCTATGGCCTGGGAAAGTAGTAGAAGATGGCCCAAGTGCGTACGCGCCTGTACCTGTACCTGCATGGGAGACCTGGAGGAATCTCCTGGCTTCAGATGGGCACAGTTCTGGCTGTTGCGGCCAATTTGGGAGTAAATCATCAGATGGAAAACTCTCTCTCTCTCTCTCTCTCTCTCTCTCTCTCTCTCTTTCTCTCTTCTCTCTCTCTCTGCCTTTCCTCTCTCTGTGTAACTCTGACTTTCGAAATAAAAATAAATAAATCTTTAAAAAAGAATCATCCAGGGCCCATTCTGTGGCTTAGTGGTTAAACTTGCTGGAAGATGTGCAGCTGGAACTCAAACCAGTGCCCATATGAAATGCTGGTGATACAGCACAGTGCTGGCAACTAGCTTTGAATTTAGTAAGGGAAACAGCATGACATACTACATATTATCAGATGCTTTGCTTAAAGAACGCATTTATATTTTTTCATTGTATAACCTCTGTACTACTCATGATAATAGACTAATGCAAAGTGGTGTCTTTTTAAATCAACAGGTTAAAAAATCTATACTTAAATAAATTAGATTCAAGTTTCACTCCTTATAATCCTAGGAAAAGAGTTGTCAGGGTAAAAGAATGCCATATGAAAAATAAGGATTATGACATAAAGTTAAATGTATTTGGATATGCCACAATAATTAGCAGAAAAGCCTAAGCAATGGGAATTCCAAAACTAGAAACACCATTGAGATTTTCCTTTTTAGTAACGACTTTAATTAATTGTAAATTTATTGTTGCTGTAAAATATGTACTTGACAGATGGTAATTTTAAATGTGAATATTCTATATCTAAAGAATAGTAAAATGTCTATTTTGATATTATCCAGTAGGTAAGTGGCTTCATAGTAGATGAAATTGCTTTGATTGTCTGCAAATACATTTGCCTTCTCTACCCACGTATCAGTAAGGACATGAAAAATAAATGCAAAAAGTGGGAATGCTTATTTGCCTTTCTCTTGAAGAGAGATCAGAGAGGAGAGTAGATTTGTCCACCTATGAGTAATGAACAGATTGTACAACAAAACTTCTAATGGCACATATTGACTTTTTAAAGTTAGACTCATTAATAAAAACTTACTTTTATCAAAAACCTAAACGAGTATATAAACAAGTTCCAATTTTAATGTGGTTATATATGCTAATGATATAGCCATCAGCCAGGAAACAAAGAGAAAATAGTTTTTCTGTGTAAATTGTTTCTGCAGGTTGGTTTTCTGATTTACTTCCCTAAAAACATTAGGGCATTAGTGAATTCATTGAATTTAACACATTCTGCATCTGCATTATATTAGAATAAAGAAAATATAATGGCGAAGTTGGGCACTGAAGCATAATTAAAACTGTGCTTCTAAAGCAAAATTTCTTTCATCAGTCCATAGAAGTAAAGCGTAAAGAGCACTAATATACAAGAATCGTTCAAACAAACGTGTTTCCTTTTTTAAACTTATTAAATTATGAAATTGAGAATTTCAGTGGAGATATATTCAGAAACGTCCTGTATCATTTAATCATATGTAAAATCAAACTGTTAACATAGGAAACTTAATTTTATGCCTGGAAGTTAAGAATTCATTTATTTTGTTGTAGTGTAATGAATTAAAGAAAAAAAATTAAGGATCTGATTATGAGCTAACAGTAACACCAGAGCCATAAGTGTTTTATGTGGACCTCCTGTTTGTTTGTTTGTTTGTTTTCTCTGACATACAGAGAGATCCTGGGAGTGGCAAAAGAAACAATTGGAGTAAAAATGGTTGAGAATTTTCAAAAGTAATGGCACATAAAAATCATAGATCCAGGGGCCTGTGCCATGCTACAATAGGTTAATCCTCTGCCTGCTGTGCTGACATCCCATATGGGCACCAGTTCTAGTCCTGGCAGCTCCTCTTCTCATCCAGCTCTCTGCTATGGCCTGGGAAAGCAGTAGAAGATGGCCCAAGCACTCGGGTCTCTGCACCCGTCATTAGAAACCTGGAAGAAAACTCCTGGCTCCTGGCTTCTAATAAGCTCAGCTCCAGCCATTGCAGCCATTTAGGGAGTGAACAATCAGATGAAAGACCATTCACTCTGTCTCTCCCTCTCATGTCTGTAACTCTACCTCTTAAATAAATAAATAAAATATTAGAAAAACAAACAAAAATACCCTATAGATCCAGCAAGCTGAGATTATAATGAACAAGGCAAGCAACAAAAACTTAGACTTGCTCCTATAATAGTGAAACTATAGAAAACAAAACAAGAAGAAAGTATCTGGATAAGATGAAGAAAAAGGGGAGGGTTGTGGGTGGGAGGGAAGTTATGGGGGGTGGGGGTGGGAAGCCATTGTAATCCATAAGCTGTAATTTGTAAATTTATATTAAATAAAAGCTTTAAAAAAAAAGATGAAGAAAAAATACCTTAATTGGGGCCAGCTGTGGTGCAGCAGGTTAAGGCCCTGGCCTGAAGCACCGGCATCCCATGTGGGCTCCGGTTCTAGTCCCAGCTGCTCCTCTTCCAATCCAGCTCTCTGCTGTGGCCTGGGATAGCAGTAGAAGATGGCTCAAGTCCTTGGGCCCCTGCATCTGCATAGGAGACCTGGAGAAGGCTCCTGGCTCCTGGCTTCAGATAAGTCCATCTGGGGAATGAACCAGCAGGTGGAAGACCTCTCTGTTTCTACCTCTCTCTCTAACTCTGTCTTTCAAGTAAATAAAATAAATCTTTTAAAAAACCTTAATTAGAATAAAATATAGGTATTAAAATAAACTTTTTGCCTGGAACTATGCAAGTATTAAGAGAATGGAATAAAATATTTTAAAATAAAAGCAAAATATAAACTAGAATTTGCCATCTGGTGGTATATTTTTCTAAAGTGAAGTAGAAACAGACTTTCTTAGAAAAATAAAAACTAAGAAAATGTATTACCAGCACATCCAGAAATATTTATATCAGTATGAAACAAATTTTTCAGAAAGAAGGAAAATTACATGGGTCAGACAATCAGATCTGCATTAAAGGAAGAATCAGCAAAGGACGAATAAAGTAAAACTAAGTCAACTTTACTTATTCTGAGCCAGCCTCAGATAAAGACATTCATATAAACTAATACTAGTCACAAAGTATGGGATAATCAGAGTGTATAAATAGAACAACCGACAAAGGTTGGCACTGAGGTGCACCAGGTTGAGCTGCCACTTAGTATGCTGCCGTTGTACATTAGAGTGCTGGTTTGAGTCCTGGCTGCTCCACTTCTGTTCCAGCTTATTGCAAATGCACCTGGGTGACAACAGCTGATGGCCTGAGAACTGAGGTCCTGCCACTTCTGTAGGAGATCAGTATGGGATTCATGGCTATAGGTTTTGGCCTGTCCTAGATCTGAGTCTTGTGGGCATTTTAGAGTAAGCTGCTGTGTGCCTCTGTCTTGGTCTCTGTCTTTTCTCTGCCACTCTGCCTTTTGAATAAACAGACCTTAAACAATGATAAATTAAAATACCAATGACAGACAGTGCTGTGAGATGGGACAGAATAATTGGAAATCCACTGTTAGGTAACTTCATTATTTATAAATAAGTACAATCTTAATTGAAAGTTATTTTAGTGTAATAAAAATGTGTACTGCAATTCTAGGGTAAACATTAATTCTTTCAAAATATAATTGATGTTTTGGTGGAGGAAATAAAATGGAATCATATTAAGTGTTCAATTAAAACTAGACAAAGGAAAGAAAGATTTAATTGAAAAATTAAAGTGAATATAAAATAGCTATAAACATAATAGATATTAAGTTCAGATGCACAATATTAAAACGTGAATGCTCTATATTCAATGATTAAAATGTTATTAGAAAAGAAATTTTTTTCAACTTTTATTTAATAATTATAAATTTCCAAGGTACAACTTTTGGATTATAGTGGCTTTTTCCTACCATAACCACCCTTCCACCCACAACCATCCCATCCCCCACACCCTCTCCCATCCCATTCTTCATCAAGATTCATTTTCAATTACCTTTATATACAGAAGATCAGTTTAGTATTTACTAAGTAAAGATTTCAACAGACTGCACTCACACAGACACACAAAGTATAGAGTACTGTTTGAGTAGTAGTTTTACTGTTAATTCGCCTAGTATAACACATTAAGGACAGAGATCCTACATGGGCAATGGATGCACAGTGACTCCTGTTGTTGATTTAACAATTGACACTCATTTATGATGTCAGTAATCTCCCTAGGCTCTTGTCATGAGCTGCCAAGGCTTTGGAAGGCTTTTAAGTTCACCAACTCCGATCTTATTTAGACAAGGCCACAGTCAAAGTGGATGTTCTCACCTCCCTTCAGAGAAAGATACCTGCTCTTTGATGGCCTGTTCTTTCTGCTGGGATCTCACACACAGAGATCTTTCATTTAGGTCATATTTTTTTTTTTTTTTTTGCCACAGTGTCTTGGCTTTCCGTGCCTGAGAAACTTAGAGAAGAATTTTTTAAAGTATGAACTATATATTATTTATAAAATAAAACATTTTACATACAATTATTCAAGAGGATTAAAAGTAAAGGATGGATGGCTGGTGTTGTTTGTAACATGTAAATGTGCCACCTGCACCAGCGGCATCTCATGTGGGTGCCAATTCATGTCCCGCTGCTCCACTTCTGATTCAACTCCTGCTAATAGCTTGGGAAAAGCAGCAAAAGATGGCCCAAGTGCCATGGCCCCTGCTATCTGCATAGAAAACCTGGAAGAAGCTCCTGGCTCCTGGCTTTGGCTTGGCCTGGACCCGTCATAGTTGCCCTCTGAGAAGTGAACCAGTGGATAGAAGATTTCTCTCTCTCTTTCCCTCTCTCTCTGTATCTCAGACTCTCAAATAAATAAATAAATCTTTTAAAAAAAGTAATGTTTAGATATGCGTGAGATCCTTAATCCAACAAAAACTGAAGTAGCATAATTTAAAGAAAATGCAAGCTGCTATATTAATTTCAGTTGAAGCAAATTTCAGAAATAATAAAATTAGCCATGAAAAAATGAGCTTTAATTAATGATATAGAGGCCATTTCTCAAAATTGCATGGTAATCCCTAATGTATATTTACCCAAAAATCCAGCATCAAAATACATGAAATTAAATCTGCTAGAGTTGTGCATAGAAACAGACAACACACACCTTTCAATAACTGAGACACCACATTGGCAGGAAATAGTAAGGAAGGACTGAGATGACCTGAAAACTACTGGAAATCAACTTGCTCTAATTCAGACTTATAGAATATTCTGTCCAGCAACTGCAGAATGTATATTCTTTACAAGCTCACATGAAATGTTTACAAAGATGAATCATGTTTTAGACCATAAAATTCATCTTAACAAATAGGTGAGAATTGATATCTTATAAAATATGTTTTCAAACTGCAGTAAATAAATAAAATAAATGAGAAATGAGCAACAAAATAATAGCTGAAAAATACATAAAATTTGGGGGGAAGTCCTAAGCAATACACTTCTAGTTGACATATTAGGCAAAAAGAGGACTCAAGATAAACTAATATTTATCTATAAGTGAATGAAAGTTATTATTCATCTTATCAAAATTTGAGATGCAGGAAAAGCACTATCTAGAGGCAAATTCATAACTGTCAATAAAGTTGAAGTAACATATAGACACACATGGTAGGAATCATAACAATAATATTCAACTATTATTGAGAACTAACACATGTGGATCATATATTCAATGAAAGCACAGCACACAATTGTAGCAAGTACCTTGTTTTAAATTTATCACACACACAAGAATATGATGCTTCCCAAAACTGTGAGAGATTGAAACAAAAGTTTCGATATTTATGTAGACACTAAACCATAGGACTTCAAAATATTCATGAAAAAATGTAATTGAAAGTTGTTTATTTTTGCTTAAAATAACTTTGAAATCTGTATTTACTTCTTTCATAGTTACATTTTTCATGAACATTTGGGAAACCCTGCATATACTTGGATTTCAAAACATTTTGTAGCAATATGATTATTGTTTGATTGCATTTCTCCACAACTTTTTTTGAAGTTCTCTTGTATACATGAATTATCTGAACAAAATAATTTATAAGCACCAAAAAACAGCAGTGTTTATAATTAACATTTATACTATTTAAATATTTAAATATACCTACAGTATCAAATGCTATTTTTAAATAATTTTGTGCTTATAAGAAAAATGTACATGATTTGAAGTGCTACATTTTTTTATAATTTGGATGAATAATGCTAAATGTAACACTATCTCCCAAATTGGGTTACATTTGATTATTTTGTTTGAGAAAAAGCAATATTTATCAAAAGAGATGGTCACTTAATTTTGATAATGTGTGCACATATTGCTATTCATTAAAAGTTGTTCTGTATTTAAGCATTTAAACCTGAGATAAAAAGCCTTTTAAGAAAATAAGAATCGGGGCCTGTGCTGTGGTGCTGCATACAGCGATGGCAGAATTATGTGTGCAAATTGTATCAAATGCTTTAAGACTTACTTATTAGGAAAAAGGGGATAACTTATTATAAGGCCTTCATGTAAATTATGGCAAGACATGAAATGCTTTTATGTATTGTATTAGTTTCTTTATCAAGGTAATAATCACTATAATAGGAAAAAATTTCATTGGAAACAAAATAGTAGGGAGAAGAAACATTGGTTACATTTTGCTTCCAAAATGTAATGCTGCTTTATTTTCTGATTTATCTAAATATTCTCCAAAAGAAATCATCAAAGTATTACTCTTATCAATAAAACAAATCCAGTGTTTTACTGAAGAACTGTGAACCACCATTAATACTAGGTCAAGTATTGTACCATCTTCAAGATTTAAAGAAAGGACAAAGAAGAAAGATCACAAGTGAACAAACAAACACATAACATCACAAGAGACATATATTTCAAGCTGTGACTCACTGTCACTGATTTAATTCAACATTATTTCAACTTTGGAATTTAAACTGGAAAAGCTAGTTACACTCAGATTCAAAGAAAAGCAGCAAGAAGGGAAATGATTGCTTTGTCATACTCAGAAACCATGTGCAAAAACAAAGTCTATGACACATCCATCATTCAACTGCCCATCAAAAAAACAGGATCTAAAACCAGAATTCCTTTATATCCATGACCTAGTTGATTATGTATCTAATAAATTGGTTGAGTGGATCTGATAAGACGCAATAAGCCATGTAGGAACATCTATGAAGATATCTTCAGGTCAGATCAGCTATTCCATGGATGTAAAATAACTTCTTTGTCCAATAACATAAAATTTAAATCATAAAATAATCATACTCAAAAGTAAATACATCTCATTGCTAACGACAAAAAGTCAGCATCAAAGTGAATTGCAAATGATTAAAAAATCTTGGTGTTAAATTGGAAATTACATAGATAATTAATCAATTCTTTAAAAAGATCATGTAGGATCTCTGTCCTTAATGTGCTGTACATTGTGAATTAATACTATAACTAGTACTCCAACAGTATTTTCACTTTGTGTCTCTATGTGAGGGCAAACTGTTGAAATCTTTACGTAATATGTACTGAACTGATCTTCTGTATATAAAGAGAATTGAAAATGAATCTTGATGTGAATGGAAGGGGAGAGGGAGTGGGAAAGGGGAGGGTAGCGGGAGGGAGGGAAGTTGTGTGGGGGGGAGCCATTGTAATCCATAAGCTGTACTTTGGAAATTTATATTCTTTAAATAAAAGCTTTCTATAAAAAAAAGTGAATCTAGTGCAATTAAATATTCTTCTCATACTCTTTCAGTCTCTAGCCAGACTTTCCCATCTGAACCATGTGGCACAGAAAATAATTGAATGACTGCTTTCTCATTCCTCTCTAAGATGTTCCACAGTAGATGAAAAGGTGGGGATTCATTCATGTAGGTATAGTTATTGGGATACTAATAATTTTTATAAAGAACCACACTTAAAGAAAACAGCAGTGATAGCAATGTGGAACTTTCACATTCTTCTTTTTCCAATCCTGGCTAAGATTTTTGTTATTTGGAAGGATGTGTATATATATTCCAAGAACCTAATGAATATACAAGCAAGAGAGCATGTGGAAATGTATGCCTATATTTGAGTGTATATAAATACAAGAATGTGTATATAGCTGTAGAAATTTTTTAATGGCAAGTAATTGTTTTTCTCACTTAGTTAAAGAAATGAAAATTCATAGTCTTACTAGTAGACCAGAATTACTTGTTCACAAGACACAGAATTATTCTTTAAAATTAAGTTATATGAAACTGCAGTTCAGATTATTTATATTTGTTGTTTCTTATAAATTTTATAAATAATTACATAACTATATTTAATACATATTTACAACTAAATGACATGTATAACTGGAATTCATGATCCCAAATAAAAAATCAATATCTATTGAAGTGTATATAAAATTAGAAATGGTACAATCAATATTGAAAATATTCAGGGTATAATGATGCAGAAAGATATATACAGACAAACTGGGAACTTTTATTGAAAAATATCTGTATCACAAATACTGTATTATTGAAATTAACAATCTCAGTTATTCCAAATAAAAGCTCTTGGATAATTATTGTTTGAGAGTTATGTTTCCTCTGAAGAGTAGAGTATTATATTAAAGATATAAATGAGATCAATTTTATTTTTCCAAGACTGCTGTGATGCTGTGATATTTCTGCTCTGTAAAGTCCTTAGCAACTCAGGGCTTTTTCCTTTAGTCTGAAGGATGACAACATTATGATACTTATCTTATTAAGAAACGTATTAGTAGGCTATCTCAGGAGTCAACTCAGTGGCGATATTTTCTCTTCCACAAATTTATTAGAGATTACTTTTCAGTTCTATTCAGAGAGTAAGTGGGACTATGATGCTGTTGCTAGAACCCATCAGACATGACTGAGAGCTTTGAGTTTATGATGGCCTAAAGAGTCATTCAAAGTTTGACCAAAAGATTTATTTATTTATTTGAAAGGCAGAGTTACAGAGAGGCAGAGGCAGAGGAGGGAGAGAGAGAGAGAGGGAGAGAGAGATTGAGAAAGCAGTCTTTCATCTGTAGGTTCACTCCCCAGATGGCTGCAATGGAGGAGCTGGGCCGATCTGAAGCCAGGAGCCAGAAGCTTCTTCTGGGTCTCCCATGTGAGTGCAGGGGACCAAAGACTTGAGTCATCCTCCACTGCTTCCAGAGCTGGATATTTCTACCACATTGATCTTTCACTGGTTAGAGGCTGCTTTGAACATGTGAGGTTCTAATTTAAAATTTCATATATCATTAAGCAGAAAGGTTTGAACGATAATACTGTATGTACCATATTTTTAAAACTTAAAGCTTTAATCGGTACTAATGTTTGTTTAATTAGTTTGAACTTATTAACATTGTGACTCAAATGAGAACATAAAATGCATATTTATTCTGGATATTCATTTATTCAGCTCATACTGTGAGGGGTTATTTATTAAATGGATAAAAAGGAGGAGCCAAGATGGCCAAATAAAGATGCTCTCCACTCATTTTGTTTTGGAAAGACAAAAAAAGAACCAAACCAGTAGCTGGATAGGTGCACCTTAAAGTGTGTGTCTTAGCAAAGGAGAGAATGGACTCTGTGGGACACAGAAGCCAGGGATGACAGCACAGAAATGGAAACAGGACACATTGGTGGTGTAATCCCCACTCCCTAGATGGGAGCATTTGTCAGTGCAGAGGAAAGGGTCACAGGAACTCCCAACAGACCAAATCACAGTGGATATTGGCAAATCTAGGTGGGGAAAAGCTCTATGGTGACTTGCAGGCTTGCAGCTACACTGTGAGAGCTGACTGGTGTGTGCACAATGTCTTCACTTCATACAAAAACCCCCCTCTGCCTCCCTCAAACCCCAGATTCCATCTTGCAAAAGAAGACCTTGTCTCTAGCCTCTGCCATAGACCAAAAGCAAGTGACCAGAAACAGAACAGCAATCTCTCCAACCTCCTCTGCCTTACCTTGGTGCATGTCAGCAACCTCTGTCAGGGACTGTCCCATTGCTGAGAAGGGAGAGTTGCTACTCACTCCCCCTTCCTCCCTTAGCTGGTGGCATTTCCATAACCTCTGAAGAGGACCGAGAGCAGCTGATGAGAGTGAACGCTTTGATTTCACCCACCACTTCCCTTTCAGCTGGCTGCTTTTCTTCTGGCAGTGGTGGAGATGTGAAGTGGATGTAGGAAAGTTGTGGATACACTTTGCCAGGCCCCTGCAACCAGATGTTCTGTGGGCCTGAATGCATGCTACAGTGGAGATCAAGAACTATTTACCCACAGCCCTCCTTAAACCTCATACCACCTCCTTCTTTACCCCCTGGCTCTTGGAATAGTGTGTTTGTGCTACAAATACCCCACCTCCCACTGGGCCAGCAGTCCAGGAGAACCCCTCTGAGAGAAGATCATGTTCCAGCAGAATCAAGAGAAAAATCCATCCTGATCCAATTGCTGCCACACTCACTACCACAGTGCCCTCATAAGAGATACCCCTCCCTTCACTGCTGTTTATATCATACCAGTCTGGGTGGTTAGACTCTCCCAACATTCCATGAGTCCTGGCAACAAGGTTCTCTGTGAAATCATGGATTGAAATGAGAAAATGATATAGAGAATACATTACAGAATCCAAAGGGAAACACTGTTTTAACATTGCTTATAAAACTGAGACCCACTGGTCACATCTTCAGAAGAAAGTGGATTAACATGAAAGCCACCCAATAAAAAAGTATGATTGACCCATCACAGGTACAAAATCCCTTGGGGGCTACAAGTGATACAAAAATACAAGGTAACATTACACTTCCAAATGAATATTTTATATTTCTGGAAACAAATTCCAAAGAAAAATGATTGATAAAATATCTGATAAGGAATTCAAAATAATGATTATAAAAATGCACAAGAAAATACTTAGCAGACAGATGAAATCAGAAAAAAAGCATAATATAAGAAATTCAGCAGAGAGATAACGATCTTAGAAAAAACTCAAACTGATATCTTAGAAATAAAGAACTTACTAGTGATATTAAAAATAGATTTGAAGGGCCCACACTGTGGAATAATAGGTTAATCATCTGCCTGCTGCACCAGCATTCCATAAGGGGGCCAGTTCGTGTACCAGCTGCTCCACTTCTGATCCAGCTCCCTGTTGAATGCCTGATAAAGCAGTGGAAGTTGGTTCAAGTGCTGGAACCCCTGCACCTAAGTGACAGACTGGAGGAAGCTCTTGGTTCCTTGATTTGGATCGGCCCAGCTCAGACCCTTGTGGCCATTTTCTGCCATCTGGGGAGTGAACCAGTGGATGGAAGACCTCTCTCTCTATCTCCCTATCTCTATCTATATGTCTCCCTCTCAAGTGAATAAATACATCTTTAAAAAAACGCATTTGAGGGGCTGATGTTGTATATAGTGGGTAAAACTGTCACCTGTGACACCAGGTGCTCCACTTCCAATCCAGGTCCCTGTTAATGGACTGGGAAAAGCAGTGGAAGATTGCCCAGTTCTTTGGGTCCCTGCCAACCATGTGGGAAACCTGGGTGAATCTCCTGGCTCCTGAATTCAGTCTGACGCAAGCTTAGTCATTGCAGCCACTTGGGGAAACAAGTGGATGGAAAATCTATCTCTCCCCCATTCTTTGGAACTTCAACTTTGAGATAAATCAATCAATAAAATATATGTAGTTGAAATCCTTAACCATGGGCTCAACCCAATAGAAGAAAGAAATATCCAAATTTGAAGACAAGTCACATGAAATAGCTCAGTAACACAAAAAAGAAGACCAAAAAAGTAGGAAAATGGGGAAAAAGAATGATAGCTTCTTATAAGACTTGGGGACACTATTAATGAATAAATATGAGAATTGCCCGAATCCCTGAAACAGAAGAGTATTAACATTGAAAATGTATTCAATGAAACAAACAATAGCTGGAAATATTTCTGCTATGGAGAATGACATGGAAATCCAAGTACAGAGGGTCATGGGTCTGCAAACAGAAATGACTAAAATGGATTTTTATCATGACACCTTTAATCAAAATCAAAAAGCACAACACAGACAATTTTAAAACTGCAAGAGAAAATTTACAACACACAGGGAAACACTTTTAGAATAATATCAGATTTTTCAACAGGAACAAAATTAAATGCAATAAAAATGAGAAATGTGGCCTAAAATATTTGATCTTTATTTAAGATTCTTTTAGGAAAACATTAAGGATTTAATTCTCATGTTATTTCACCTTTAATCATATTTGATGTCAATGGGTGAGGTGTTATAATATCAAAGAAGTCCAAAACAATGACTAAGTCATATTTAGGTAAACTGATTTTTTTATACACTATCATATATTTTTGAGCTAAATTATATATTTTAAATTAATTTTTGGCAACTTTGAATGCATGAGGAAATAAAACTTTATTAAAACGCAACCACAAGAGTATTTCATTGGAAAATGAAATTTTCAGAAATATACTAATATTTTTCAACAATGCATCTTATACAATAATTTAATTCATTATCCTGAGAAATGTTTAAAGCCCTTTCAAAATGCTTCTAAAACATTTGCAATAAAAATCTATAAAAATATGATTAAATTTGATAGTCATGTTTGTAGCCTTTGCTATTTCATTTTTTAAAACACTGCTGAGAGGAACATGAAACATTCTGCTCTCGAACATTTGTCGATATAGCCTGGGAGAATAAGTCTTCCCTGCAGCTGGATTTTCACAAATAACATAAATTGTTAAAAATGCAATTGTTAGTTAATAAAAGTCACTACCTTACCACCATCTTGTAAAAACACTTTTGGGTAACCAGTTTCATTCTGTCTTGCCATCATGTCATGACCTACACAAAAACTCATTCATTTGAGACTTGATATAGCCTTAAATGACTAATCTTTGGACAATTTGCCTTCTTTTTTAAACTGACCCTATAAATTAGATTTTTGCTTGCTTTTACTTTTTGCCTTAAGGTCGATATTTATTGGAAAACGATTACTTCAGTAGTCACTGAGGCAAGTAGATAAGTTTAAACATAAAGAAACATGCATGTCTGAACTAACGAATTTGTATATTTACTATCCAGAACAAGTTATTTTAAAATTGCGTGATTTTAGTGTTATTACAATTATAATTATTTAGAGCTTTAAATTCAATTCTAATCCATCTGAATAAAAATATCTTTATTCATTTAATATACTATTTGGAGAGTCATTTCACAGTATGTATTTCTCTGATATTGAGTTAATGTTATCAACAATAATAAAGATGGGAGTGATGCATTGCTTGGTAATTACATTTATTTACTATATGAAATCAGTTATTCTCAAATAAATTTTTACTTCCCATAATATGTAATCATTTTAAAATATTCCAGTAAATTATTGGAAGTTACAGTTACATTATATCTTTTTTTAAAGATTTTTTATTTATTTATTTGACAGGTAGATTTATAGAAAGTGAGAGAGAGAGAGAGAGAGAGAGAGACAGAGAGAAAGCTCTTCCTTCCATTGGTTCACCCCCTCAACGGCAGCAATGGCTGGAGCTGTGCCAATCCAAAGCCAGGAGCCAGGTGCTTCTTCCTGGTCTCCTATGTGGGTGCAGGGGCCCAAGGACTTGGGCCATCTTCCACTGTTATCCCAGGCTACAGCAGAGAGCTGGACTGGAAGAGGAGCAACTAGGACTAGATCTGGTGCCCATATGGGATGCTGGCACCACAGGCAGAGGATTAACCTAGTGTGCCATGGCACCGGCCCCTACAGTTACATTATATCTTAAAGTTTTATTTAATTTTTAATTAGACTTATGTGATAACGAATCAAGCAGAAAAACAAACCACTATATTTTATGGTATCTATGATGCCTATTTATTTACTGGCTCAGCACTACTCATTTTTTTCTTTATGTAAATCAATTTCCATAATCCTAACATGACGTAATATTTTCTAAATTCTTATAAATATGAGCCTATTTAGCCTGAAACTTCACAGTATCATTGGAGCATAAAATATGATAAAACAATATAGTGGATGTTTCATGTAGGTTTATGAGCTTTGTTAATCTACTAAAAGTTTGTATAACATAGACAAATCCAAGTTATGCAGTCACATCCAATTCTCACTTCTATTAACTAGAAATTATTTATTCTTGAGGTAATTAAAGTGTTCTGGGAGTAGTAATGACAAGTGAAAGGTCTTTATGTATGTCTACTATTTACCAAAGAAAAATAATATTGTCCTAAATGGATATTTTCAATAATTTTATATTCTTTATATTCATCAATTGTAACACATAAGATACTTATTAAAATATGAAAGAATTTTCACTTATATTGGTCTCATTATTAATATTTACCAATAAGAACATAACTAGGAAAGAGTTTTAAATGTTCCTTAATTTGAATATTATAAAGGTAAAAAATTGTATGTTAATATAATAACTTTAAATGCTTGAACCATTGTGAGTGGATTTTTGTATAAAATGTAAGATAAAGTCTTGTTTTATACTTCTGCATTCATAGATCCGATTTTCCCAGCACCATCTGTTGAAGTGACTATCCTTTCTCCAAGAATTGATTTTACCTCATTTTTCAAAGAACAGTTGGTTGCAGATGAGAGGATTAATTTCTGGAATTTCTGTTCAGTTACACTGGTCTACATGTACATTTTTTAATTTTTGCCAGTTCCAGGTTGTTTTCATTATAACTTCCCTGTAGTATGTCTTGAAATCTGGTATTATGATGCCCCTGACTTTGTTTTTCTTGTTTAAGATTGGTTCAGTTATTCGGGGTCTCTTATGTTCCAATATGAATTTTAGTTTTTTTTTTTTTCTAGATCTAAGAAGAATGTCTCTAGTATTTTAATTGGGATTGCATTGAATCTGCAAATTGTTTTAGAGAGTTTAGACATTTTGGTTATGTTAATTCTTCTGATCCAATATCATGTATGATTTTTCTAGTTTTTGGTAATTTCTTCTTTTTCTTTCTTTAATGTTTTGCAATTCTCATTGTATAATTCTTTCACATGCTTGGTTAAATTTATTTCAAGACATTTAAATTCTTTGTAGCTATTGTGAACGATAATGAGTTCTTTCTCAGCCACAACATTGTTTGTGTATGAAAAGATCGTTTTGTATCAAAGATTTTGGTGGGTTGATTTCCTATTTTGCAACTTTACCAAATTCTCTTATGAGTTCCAATAGTATTTTACTGGAGTGTTTTAGCTTGCCTATATATAGGCTCTTGCGATCTGCAGATAGGGATAATTTGAATTCCTCCTTCCCAAATTGTATCATTTTGATTTATTTTTCTTGCCTAATGACTCAGGCTAAAACTTCCAGTACTGTAATGAGTAGCAATGGTGAAAAAGACGATCCTTTTCTAGTTCCAGATCTTAGTGGAAATGCTTCCAATTCTTCCCCATTCAGTATACTGGCTGTGAGTCTGCATATATTGTCTTGACTGTGCTGAGGAATGTTCCTACTATACCCAGTTTGCTCAAGGTTGAAAGGATGTTGTATTTTACCAAATGCATTCTCTGCATCTATTGAGATAATCACATGCTTTTTGATTTTCAATTTGTTAATGTTGTGTATCACATTTAATGATTTGAATAGGTTCAATCATCCCCACATACCAGGGATAAATCCCACTTTGGTCTGGGGGAGTGATCTTTCTGACGGATTCTATTAGCTAGTATATTGTTGAGGATTTTTGCATCTGTGTTCATCGGTGATATTGGTCTATAGTTCTATTTGTTGTGTCTTTCTCTGGTTTTGGAATTAAGGTGATGCTGGTCTTATCGAATGAGATTGGGAGGATTCCCTCCATTTCAATTGTTTTGATTCGTTTGGGAAGAATTGGAATTAGTTCTTCTTTAAAACAGGTAGAGTTTAGCAGTGATGCTATCCTGTCCTGGGATTTTCTTTGTTGAGAGAGTCTTTATTACTGATTCAATCTTTGTCTTTGTTATTGTCTATTTAGGTTTCTATGTCTTCATGGCTCAATTTTGGAAGATTGTATGTGACTTTGTGGTAGTAAAAAGAACAACATTTTACCCTTATATAAGAAAAAACTGAAATCCCTACATATGGTACCAGTGTGGTGCAGAATATACAAAAGCATAGTAAAGGAAAAAATGAAGAAAATTATATTTATTTATATTACAAAGTCTGAAAAGAAGCTATAAGATGTTCTAAAATCTTAGAAAACTTCACTTAGTTGTGTCTCCTTGGTTTTCTAATAAATGTCCCTAACTATATCAAAAAAGTTATTCTGGTCTTTTTGTTTAATCTCTCTTGATAGCAGAATTTCTCTGTTTCAACAGTATGATTGTTATTACTTATGATAACTTAATTACGCCCTTGGGTATTTAACGAAAACCCACACAAAGAGCAAGGATTGTTATTTTTTTTGAAAGATTTAAGGTTTTTACTACAGTGTCATTTTAAACATTTGTTTTTAAATGTTCTATTAACATTTTGACTATACATAAAAATAGTCCAAATATGATGTTCCAGGCACCCAAGATATTAAGTGCCTGATCCCCACACATAATTCTTTAAAAATTTTTATAGCCTTCTAAAAATCAGATTCAAAGAAAAAAGGAAATGGAATGAACTTTCAGGATACCTTTTATGTCTAAAACTGACTTTGGGATTTCCTTTAGAAGCACTGGAAAAGATTTGTTCTTGCACCCTGTAAAAAGAAATGTTAGAAATAATCACCTATGTTTGATGTGTTACTGTTACAAACGTAGCATAGGGAGACTTGCTTAATGAGAAGAATTATTCAGTCTTCTCTATGTTAAATTTTATAGTTGAAGTGTTATCAATCAAAATATTTCATAAATTACATGCTTTATAAGTCATCCCTGGAAATTTATTAATGGCTTTAATGTTCCTAATTCTTTTGTTAACTGTGGGAGAGACACTGATTAAAACTCTTACAAAACAGTTCTGATTTTCTTAAATTAAAAATCTTATGAAACAGTTCTAATTTTCTTAAATCTTTCTTAATTTCTTAAATTTCTTTCTAAATTTCTTAAATCTAAATTTCTTAAACAACATTTAAGTGTTGTGCCTGATGATATTGGGCAATGTCAGCACTGCATAGTTAATCACATTTTAGTTATTACTTAGAATGTTTACTTTGCCAAAACCATGCATTTTTAATTTTAATCCAATATCTTCATGTCAATGCTCTTTAATTTGGAGTGTGTATCAATCATCTATTAAATGATATGAAAGTAAATGCCTCTATATTACTTGTCTTTTTGCATAAGAAATCACCACAAATTAGTGGATTAAAGCAAAACTCACTTATGGCTTCCTCTTGTAAATAAAACATGGTATTGACTTACCTAGATTCTCTGCTCAGTGTATTCATAGTCTGAAATACAGGTTTTAGCCTGGCTGTGCTCTCACTTGGATACTTGAGTGACAAAAATCATCTTCTATTTTCTTATGTACTTATTTATTTGAAAGGCAAATTTGAGAAGGAGAGAGAGAGGGGATTTTCCACTCCCTGGTTCAATTCCCAAATGGTTGCAACAGGGTTGGGCCAGGCCAATGCAGGATCCTTGCACTCCATCTAGGTCTCTCTTGTAGATGACAGGACCCCAAGCACTTGGACATTCTTCTGCTACATTCCCAAGAGACATAGAAAGGTAGCCATCATGAAAGAATGAGAAGGCAAGAAATCCCCCAGTAGAAGTGTTCCATACTCACTGAATTAGTGAGTATTAGATTTGGTTATTTTCACAAAATTTTCTTGGTTAAAGACTACCACAGTCCACTCTACAGGATGTCATCTGCTGGATTCATCTATGTACCAGGCTTCCACAAAAATTGGCAGAGTCCCATTCTGGAATGGGCTAGGAACGGTTCCATGGAACACAAGGTCTCAGGAAGCACAAGGTCGAAGAATTCCTTGAAATTCAGTTGTCAACGGGCTGTGTCTAAAACTCCCCCTGTTGGAGAGGGACTAAGATGGTGGAATAAGGAGGGTGCTTATTGCTCTAGTCGAGGGGAAGAGAGTTTAAAAAAAGTGGAGAGAGTGCAGTCTCAGGGAAAAGTTAGAGGAAACTCCATGCAAAGTAGAGGGACACTGTAGACCTACATGGAGGGTGTAGATGCACACAACTCAGGACCCCAGCAGCCTGGAGCCTAAGCATCAGCTTTATAGAGTGAGATGAAACCAGACTGCAGCAGCCCAAGCCACTGGTGATAAAGTTGAAGGAAGAGCCAGGCACAAGACCCCTGTGGGGGACAGTATCTGCCAACCTAGAGGAGAAAATAGGAGGCACTTTTTTCTCTTCCTGACTGCCTGGCACTGATGTCCTGTAACAAGCTGAGGAAGGAACAGGTGCCATTTTGGATATGTAAAACAGCTGTATCAGCTCCTGTCCATGACTTGGCAGTCCTGTGTACTGGGGCTGTGAAAACACTGTAGCTGTGCAGGAGGGTGCAGGGTGTGGCTAGTTCTTTGGGCAGTCACTAGGGTGTCTTCACATACCCTGGGCTCCCTGATTCCCTTGTGAGCATCAATGTTGCTCACACAACGAGTGCTCCACACTCGTACTGAGGACTGCATGGATCTTTTGTGTGGTTCTTGTGGCAGAGCAGATGAATATTATACCCACTGGGGCTAATACCCAGGCATTGGTCTCCTTAGAGAAGAGGAGGTGTGCATGAGACCATGCAAACAGAGCACATTAATCCTCCCCTCTGATAGAAAATAAAAAGAAAGTTTTACCATTCCTAATTTGGGTGTCATGTTGGATACTCTCCTCACCCTGGAGCACTGAACAGAGCTCCTGGCCACACCCAACACATGCCTAAGGGTATTCAGTGAAAGAGTAGACACTCTACTAATCCACAGAGGCATACTCCAAAGATAAAAGCCATCACAAGGGAGAAAAAAAATAGTATCTCCACAAATGCCTAAAAATTAATGAAGCAATTCAAGAAACAAGAATAAGGATGATAACATCATGCCCCCAAAGGAACAAATACTTCAATACTAGATAATAGTATTGATAATGAAGAGATTGAAGAATTGATGGTAGGATTCCTTAGAAGTGATCAGAAGAAAATTCATCAATTAAAGAAAACCATACATGACATGAATGAAAAGTACTCCCATGAAATTGAGATTTTTTTAAAGATAAATCAAAATGAAATATTAGAAATATAGAATTCAAAAGATCAAATAAAAAGTGCAGTGGAAAGCCTTAACAACAGACTCAGTGAGGAAGAAGAAAAAATATCTGAATTAGAAGACAAATCTCTGGAAATTTTACAGCTAACCCCCCCCCCCCAAAAAAAAAAATAGAAGAAGAAGAAATTAGAAAACTAAAAAACAGTTGGTGATTTATGGGATAGTATCAAGCCCCCAGCATATGGGTCTTAGGAGTTCCTGAAGGCATAGAAAGGGAGAATGGATTAGAAGACCTTTTTAGTGAAATAATTACAGAACAATTCCCTAATTTGGAGAAAGTAAGAGACTTCCAAGTACAGGAAGCACATAGAACTCCTAATAGGCATGACTAGAAAAGATCATCACCAGAACACATTGTAGTCAAACTCTGCACAGTAAAACAAAAGAAAAGATTCTAAAATGTGCACAAGAGAAATGCCAGATTACTTTCAGAGGATCTCCAATTTGACTTACAGCTGACTTCTCATCAGAAACCTTCCAGGCTAGAAGAAAATGCTAAGATGTATTCCAAGTCTAAAGAGAAAAAAAAAAAAAAATGAACCCAGAATACTGTAGCTTGCAAAGTCCTCATTTATGAATGAAGGAAAAATAAAGACCTTCCATAACAATCAGAAATTGAAAGAATTTGTCACCACACTTCCAGCCTTACAAAACACGCTTAAGGATGTGCTACGCACAGAAACACAGTATGTATTGAGTTGATTTTTTATTATTTTCCAGTTTTTAACGTCTGCTCTAATTAAACTATCATAATCTGATATATCTGTTAACAAACAAATGTCAAAATGATCAGTTAAATCAATACATTTATAGAGTTAACTAGTTATATGTATATAATTGGATTTATTTATGTGTATAATAGAAAGAAAAAATAAAATTACTATATTTCCCATTTCTATTATTTTCATTACATATATTAATAACATACAAATTGAATCTATTTATCCCACAAGATTTCAGAGAACATATGAATTTATCTGCTTACATAATATTCAATTTTCAGATCATGTAATTTTTAAGAGAAAAAGTAATGCAGTAACCAAAATCAAATTATCACTGCTTTCTGTTCAACTTGTCAGATGAGAGCACTAGATAGAAGACAACTGTTTCTCAAATAAAATATTCCCCAAAAGTGCTTTAAATTAGAGAAGTTGAATGTCTTATTTCCTCTCCACCCACCCCCATGGTTTTGTTTTCTTCATCACCACATTATTGCTGCATTTCATTAGGGAGATGCTTAAAAGTATTTGAGAATCTCCACTGTTTATCTGTCTCCTAGAAATATTGTCTTGTTTCCCACTGTTTCTTTTCTTTTTTTTTCTTTGACGGGCAGAGTGGACAGTAAGAGAGAGAGAGACAGAGAGAAAGGTCTTCCTTTACCATTAGTTCACCCCCAATGGCTGCTGTAGCCAGCGTGCTGTGGCTGGTGCATCGCACTGATCTGAAGTCAGGAGCCAGGTGCTTCTCTTAGTCTCCCAAGAGGGTGCAGGGCCCAAGGACTTGGGCCATCCTCCACTGCACTCCTGGGCCACAGCAAAGAGCTGGACTGGAAGAGGAACGACCGGGACAGAATCCGGCACCCCATCCAGGACTAGAACCCGGTGTACTGGCGCCACAGGCGGAGGATTAGCCTAGTGAGCCCTGGCGCCGGCCCTCCCATTGTTTCTTTAAATATTTTTGTATCTTTTATTTCCTTTTCTATGATGTTATCTCCACCTAAATACTTGATGTATGCCCAAGATTCTTGATACTAGGAGCCAAAAAAAGCAAAAGTAAGTATTATTTTCAGACCAGGAGAATATTTTACTCGGAAACATAATTAGCCTTCTAAACAAAAAGCCAGTATTTTCCTTGATAAACTTATTTGTAGGCTTGGGAAGAATGCTTTATTTCCATACCAAATGTCAATGAATTATAGTAACTAATATACAGGGTACAAAAAATGTAATGTATATGAGTAAAACTGACATTTTGAGATTTGATTCACGTTTATAGTTCTTGTCTACACTCTAGAAGATCAGTGGTTTTTCTACATACTACTTTTGAATTCTCTATTTAGTGGAGGGTTAAGCTTGTGATTATAAAGTAAATTGAAAGTATGCCATTGTAAAATGTAAAAAAAAAAGAATAAGAAAAGAAGGAGGAGAGGATGGGAGAAAGGGAGGGTAAAGTGCAAAGTATCATTATGTTCTTAAAACTGTATATATGACATACATGAATTTGTTCTTTTTATGTAAAAAAGAAAAAAAATTAAAGACAAAACTATGGAGACTGTAAAAGTATAAATGCTTGCCAGAGGATCAGGGAGATGAAAGAAATGATGAATAGGTGGAACACAGAACATTTTCAGGGAGTAAAACTATGCATCTGAAGACTGTAACAGTGTACCAGTGATAGCACAGATAGAACTGGATGTGCAGCATGGGAAGAGGAAGGGTCGGGTGGGAAGTATCACCATGTTCCTAACCCTGTATATATCATATACATGAATCTGTGTACTTTAAATAAATTCAAAAAAAGGAAGTGTATGTCACATAAAGTGATGGTAAAGTAGTGACTTTGGTAATAATGTATCAAAATTGGTTCATCAGTTCAAACCAATTTACTACATCAGTTGAAGGTGTCAGTAATAGGGAAACTCTGGGAAGGAAAGATTATATGGAAATTAACTTTCTATAAACCTAAGACTGCCATAAAAGTCAATAAAAAGGTGATATCTTAGTCCTTAAAATGATTATCATCATATACATAAAAATGTAATTTATCACTATCATAGATTACAGTATGAAAATTTTCTTTAAATTACAGAAATATTTATTTAATTAGATTTGGTTTCACTCAATAGAAACTAAAATAAAATAATTGTATGTTCATTCTACCTAATTATAGTTTGTAAATACATATGTGATTTTAATTGTGTTTCACTCTGTTTCTTTACTTATGTTGATTATATTTATGACTTACAAAATTGAATATGTGGGGATAATTAGACATTATACCATCAGATATTTGTATTTTAGGGAAGAAAGTCAAGGTAAAGATGCAACATTACTTATAAAAATTAAATCTATTGCACAATGGTGGGAAAACAATTTTTGTCATTTAATATTATCAGAACATGGATTCCAAATGAATAAATAATTGTAAATCACTTTATCATCAGAAATATAAGTTGTTTTTATTGAACGTAGCTAGAAAATTGAAAAAAATAGGGAATGATCATGGATAAATTACTGGCATTTGATTTTATCAGGTTTATGAAAAAGAATAAAATTTGTCACTTTCACTTGGACCATATCTAAAAAAATCATTTTCTATTAAGCTGGTTGAGAAAGTATAGCAGGTAAACACCTAAAAATGGAAATGTTAAAGATATTTCTCTTTGTAGTGAGAAAAGTAATCCAATTTAGAGTTACTAAGTGTCGTCCTCTTGTTTCTGCTTAAAACTAGAACAATAGTTTATGAAAATGTGAAGTGTCATATGCAGAAATATTGAGCCTAATCTGCAAATATGTGCAGTATTGTGGAAGCAGCACCATGCTTACTTAATGAAAACTTTGGAAAGCTCACTGTTATATCAATAAACTATTTGCTATATACTATAATGCACAGAAACTTTTAGACTCTATGGCATAGCTTCTAGTTTGGGATATTTCCAGGAAACTATTCCCATGGATCCCTGTTAGCATTTCTGGGTGTCTATTCCTCAACTTTAGGGGGATGGCTGCGTGTCACTGTATGAGGAATTGTTTGAGCCACTAGAGCTATTTCATTTTCATGTACACAGATCCCCAGCGCAAGAGAATTTAAATTTACTTTACTTATTACATTCAGTGATTTTCAGAGTAGGGCTATGAAACCCAGTTCACTTGCTTCTAGGATTCATATTCCCTGAGGTGAATTTTCACTCTGGAGCTCATTTTTGACATAGATTTTCTTAGAAAGAAGTTCCTTGTTTTGTTCTCCATTGTTTATTGTCCTACTTTCACATAGTCTTTCACTATAGTGTAGGAGTATTTTCTTAATAACCTATTTTGTTCATGAATTCTTATTTTAGGGTGTCTTTCTATGGAACTTGATCTACACATGCCCATGGTGCCATCCCAGACCATACTTAAGATTCAAACTCAGAGACATAAGTGTAAACTACAGGATCCTACTGTATAAGTATATATACATATATATGTATCCTCCTGAATAAGTACTTATCCATATATTTGTACACACATATATAAGCAATAAATCAAGAATTTATAAAACATAAATATATATACAAAATCATGCATTTTAGAAGACTGAATAAATACCTACTTCTTATCACAGTAATAGTAATAGTAAATAAAATATAGTATTCAGCTCAAGAAATAAATTATCAAACTCGGTTAATATACTATATTATATAATCATGACTTGGCTTAGGATTTTGAGCCAGAAAGGTTAATTTAAAACAAGGTCTCCACTGTTTACTAGATATATTATTATAGTCACATATTATTTTCTCCCAACTTTATTTGTTAAAATAGTAATATTATAGTGCCAATATATAGGTCCTTGAAGATGATCCCAAGATCATCTTCCCTTAGTGGAACAATGGCTCTGTCTAACTGGACTTGTCCCCATTTGGAAATTCATTCTGCACCCAGATAAAACTAATTTTGCTTTTTCTTTAACTTCAATGTAAAACATTTCATGTGCAACACTGATTAAAGTTTATCAATGGTTAACTATCATAGAACTGGTAGTTCACTTAGGAATCTCTAGGTCATGTTTCTTTTCTTTAAATGGGTAAAGTAAATCTGCCAATTATACAAGTTTTCTTGCATCACATTGTTACTGAAAGTATTAGAACTTTGAATCAGAGTTCCCATCTCAATATCTACCTCTTTAATTCATTAATTAAATATCTACTGCATGCCCAATATTATCAAAACTACATTTTATTTGTATAGAAAGAGAGTGAAAAGCAAATAATTAGAATAGATGGTATTTCAGAAAATTATTGCAAAATAAATGCAGGAAACATGTTAAAAAGAATCAAA
Organism: Sylvilagus floridanus; assembly: GCA_949820135.1. Classification (NCBI taxonomy): domain Eukaryota; kingdom Metazoa; phylum Chordata; class Mammalia; order Lagomorpha; family Leporidae; genus Sylvilagus; species Sylvilagus floridanus. Next base: position 27,805,873 of record OX463242.1, on the reverse strand, counting down.
AATGGAATTTTAGGTAGCTTCAACTTGAGAATATATCAAAGAGAAAATAAAATTTGAGGCAAGAACAAACAAATGAAGGACAGCAACCTACATAACTATCAGGCCATGAGCACTTTTGGCAGATGGGACAGTGAGTGCAATAACTCTGGAGAAGGATGCATTTGGGATATTCAAGAGACAGTAAACAAGCCAGGAAAGCCAAAGCATCAAGAGTTAAAGAAAATGCAGTAAGATATTAGGTCAGGGCCAATGGAGAACTACCAATGTATGCTTTATAAATCACTGTAGGTAAGATAGAAAGAAAATTTCCTTCAGTTGAATTAAACTATAGACAAGTTTTACCTGACTTTACATTCCTGAATTATATTTTCTTACATCATTTACTTTAGAAAACTAGAAATTCTCTCTGGATCCTTTGAGATGTGAGCCCTTTTGTATGGTCTCTTTTCTTTTTTTTTTTTTCTTCTTTAACCCAGTAATATATTTCTCAAGGACCTGGGAGCACTTCTTTTGAAATGTAATCATAAGGGAAGAGGACACGCTTATGACCCCATTTCTTTGGGGTGGTAAGAGTGCAACTTTGGTGAGTACTCTTTTCCAAGTTGCAAACTAACTTTCTGTCAAAAAGAAATGAGAACTTTATTATTCCTTCAAATGAAGTCAATTAGTAAATACAGGTGGCTTAACATCCTCGATCGCTTTTCTACTAGCTCACCATAATACTTAACATCTTTCTTGCTCTTTATTTCGAGGGAGGGAGTTTAGTTCTCTTCCACTGCAATAACCTTGAATACAGACTTTTTGCCTATGTAACCTTGGTACAGCTTTGCTTTGACAATTACAAGTGCTTTTCTTTTATCAAGTGAAATGGGAACACATTTAAGGGTTTTCAACAAATTTGTGACATGATGTATTTTCTGGTTAATATATCTAACAAAATACTGATCTCTGTAGAAAATACATGAAAGGAATTCAATAGCATCAATAGTTAGGAAAACTGGGGAGTTATTGCAATAAGCCAGTAGGAGATGGCAGTTCTAAGACAAAGAAGGCAAAAGATAATAATGATCAGATAAGAATATACTCAGAAATTATAGCCAAATAGGTTTATTGATACATTGTATATGTTGTGCAGTGAAGAGGAGAGAGAGAGAGAAAGAGAGAGACAGAAAGGAAAAAGAAAAAGGGGAAGGGGAGGAGGAAGAAGAGGAAGAGGAAGAGAAGTACTAGTAGTAGTCAGGGAAGATGCTAAGATTTGTTTTTGAGCTTTCTTTTATTAATATGGAAAAAATTTTAGGAATACAGCATATAGTAGGAGGTCATTGCTGCAGACATATTTTTTTAAAAAATTTACTTATTTATTTGACAGTCATGGTTACAGAGAAACAGGGAGATGGGAAACGGGTGCGAGGAAAGAGTTCTTCCATCTGCTGGCTCACTCCCTAGATGGCCAGAAATGGCCAAGGCTGAGCCAGCCCACAGCCAGGAGTCGGGAACTTAATCTAGGTCTCCCATTAGGGGGGCAAGGGCACAAACACTTGGGTCATTTTCTGCTGATTTTCCTAGGTCATTAACAGGGAGGTGAATTAATATTGGAGCACTTGGGACATCAACCAGCACCCATTGGGATGCCAGCATCAAAGGTTGCAGCTTTAGGTATTATGCTGTAAAATCGGCCCCATTGCTACACAAGTTGAATCTGGATATCTGTGAGACAGTGAATAGCTATGTAATGTATCAATTTGAATTTAATAAAGAGGTATGTTTGGCATAATAAATATGGCATATCTCAGCACATAGAGGTCATGCAGATAGAATATTGAATGAAATCACAAAGTAAGGAAATCTAGGTACAAAAAAAGATGACCAAAGATTGATTTTGGACATCTAACAAAGAATTAAAGAACTAGCAAACTGTGAAGTGCTCAGAGAGGCAGAAAAAAAAATAACACAAGACATATCTGTTCTGGAAGACAAATGTTTAAAATATTAAACATAGTCAAATACACCAAAGACATATAGACATTGAGTGAAAAGAGGGCTGAAAACTGCTTTTTATATGTAGCAATTTGGAGGACACTAGTGACCTTAATTCAAATATTTTAAATAAATTCAGGAAATTAAAATGAGAGAAGTGAGTTGAAGAATGTTGGAAGATGAATTATAGAGATCAAGCATAGAGAACTTCTTTAATAAGTATTAACTTAAAGATAAGGAAATGCTGGCATGAAAGTTAAGTATTAAAATGCTTACTTATGTTAGGAGAATAACATCTGCTCTGTATGATGCTGAGAATTTTCCTATAGAAAGGAGATTGACAATCCCATAAGAAGACAGTAAGATTACTTGGGAAACTTCTGTGTCCTTAGTGTCCAAAGTATTCCTTCACTAGGAGGAAAGATTTTTCATTTATTTTAGAAAAGCAGAAGATTCAGGGAAGTCACTTGTACAGGAAGGTAGAAGAGCTTTAGAATTTTTTTTTCTGTAATTCATTCATCTTTCTCAAATGATATTGTGAAATTGAAGATAAGGAAAAAGGTATACAGTATAGAAAAGGAGAAGTATTAGAATGATCATAAAAGATACTCAGGAATTGAAAGACCCAAGGAAATATTTCAGGATTACCTGTCATCTCTAAGAGGATCACTTGCAACAAAGAATCATAAATTTAACTTGAGAATTACCAAAATGATTGGGTGTCTTACATTCCTCTTTGTGGTTGCAGATGTTATGTGGGTATGATTTTAATTTATTCAGGATTATAAAAGTGCCACATAAAAAGCAAAGAAAAAAAAAAGAGTGGTTATAATGATGACTGAGCATGTGATCAAATACATAAAGAAAGTTCAGAAGAATGGGAAAGGTATTTGTGGAATTGATCGTTTGCAAATCTCAATAAATTTGAAAGTATATATGATGAAGAAAATTACAAACAGGGATATTGTAGCTGAGAAATCTGCTGCTTGACATTGTTAATATAATGGTTGGTTTTACTGATAATAGTACATCTAAGACATAATCTTGAGTGTGAATGGCTGAAATTGGGTTGAGAATCTGATAAATGAAATATATAACATTGAGGAACTGAGAAGAAATGTTCGCAAAAGAGTTATTCAGCTGGAAATTGAATTCGAAAAGATATTTAATAAAGGTCAATTTGGAGAGAATATCACCGTAGCAAGAAAAATTCCCCAGATCGTAATAGAAAGTGACCCAAGGATCAACAGATAATGTCAAAAAGCAAGAAAAGTTGGTGGTGGAGTTTGATTTCACAGTTGGTTGAATTTCTCTGGTGGGAAGAGAAAGAGCAATTTCCAAGACACAAGAAGGACAAGGAGGAAAACTATCCTACTTCAAGTTTCACTAAAACAAGAGATATGGAGAGAACAAAACACTGTTGATTCTTCAGTAAATTAGGCAACTTGAGGCTGATCCTAGTTTGGGGACAAAAAAGATTGAAAGTCTCTCTCTTTCTCTCTCTCTCTCTCTCTCTTTCTCCCTTCTACCTTTCAAGAAAATAAAATAAATACTTCTTTTTAAGAAAAAGTCAGGATAAGGGAAAGAGTGTATTGTGGTGCAGTGGGTTAAAAAAAGCCACAACCTGTAAAATAAGAATCCCATATGAGAGCACCAGTTTGAGTCTGGTTGCTCTGCTTCTTCTTCTTCTTTTTTTTTTTTTTTTTTTTGTCTTTTTAATTTTTTTTTTTTTTTGACAGGCAGAGAGGACAGTGAGAGAGAGATACAGAGAGGAAGGTCTTCCTTTTTCTGTTGGTTCAACCTCCAATGGCCGCTGCGGCCGGCGCACTGCGCTGATCCGAAGCCAGGAGCCAGGGGCTTCTTCTGGTCTCCCATGGGGTGCAGGGCCCAAGGACCTGGGCCATCCTCCACTGCACTCCCGGGCCACAGCAGAGAGCTGGACAGGAGGAGGAGTGACCGGGACAGAATCAGACTAGAACCTGGGTGCCAGTGCTGCAGGCAGAGGATTAGCCTGTTGAGCCGTGGCACCAGCCTGGTTGCTCTGCTTCTGATCCAGAACCTATTAATGTGCTTGGGAAAGAAGCAGATGATGGTCCAAGTATGTGGGCTCCAGCACTCACATGGAGGAACCAGATGGAGTTTTGTACTCCAGCCATTGTGGTAATTTGGGGAGTAAACCAGTGGGTGTGTGGTTTCACTCTCTGTTTTCCTCACGCTCTCTGTCACTCTTTATTTCAAATAAATAAAATAAACCTTAAACATTGATACAATTATTCAAAGAAGAGCAAGGTATAATAAGTTTCATTAGGGAATGACTCTAAATTACAGATAGTTCAGTGCAAGCATTTCATAGGTTTGTGGAGGATGGGATATACAGTCATGAAATTCATTGTATATTCGGACAAAAGTAAGCCTGGAGAACTGAAATTCTTGTGGTGAATGACAGGAAATTATATAGATGGCATAATGAGATTATATTTCATGTTCCTAAGACAAAGAATGGTAGTGAGTAAAGGATGTTGGAGGTCAGAGTGGAGTCTATCCAGAAACCCCTAATGTTCTGAGGTTTCAGCATGGTTCTTGTTAGTAGGCATCAAGAGTGACAAAATGATCTTGAGGCTGGCATTAGGCACTGATGGTTTAATGGCCCCTTTGTGACATATCACGACTATGGAGAACAATTTCTGAATCTTAAAGGAAAATGTCAGGAAACAATTCCAACTTTCACATATAAATGTAAAGACTTATATACATTATGTAGATACAGATATAATCAAGCTAACTTTTAATATATATAACTTTTTAATATATATGCATATATATATATATACCAGTAATATACGTCAGTGACCTGAAATCAATGCCCATTTTTCACCAATTCTTTTCATTTAACTTTTTTTTCTTTCCATTGTCACATTCATTGTTTGATTGTATAGTTAATCTTTAAGGCACTTCTAAAATCTCCAAAGCTCAGAGAGAGGAATAGTGCCTGGATACTCATTGAAAGTTCCTGGATATTTTTATGTAGGTCATCAGTTAACCTCAAAATCTGCTTTACTGTTGGGCTATTCCCTTTTCAACACCCAAATGAATATTAGTTTAGCAAATTCTTCAGTAGTCTTTGATTAAAATTCTTAATTATACTTGAAACAAATTGTTTTCAATATTTCACTTATATTCATTTTAGATGTCATTCAAATCTTTAAAATTATTGTTTAGAAACATGCACAATTTTAACTAAGAACATGTAATTTCACATTGATTTTATATAATATATTTGAGTGAATGTTTCTTATATATTTTAAGAAAAAAGTGTTCAAACATTTTCACATATCAATATTAGAATACATTGTATTTTTTATAGGCTGTGAAATTCTTAACAATTTTAGATGGCCATTTTACTGATTGAGATATTCTTCAGTGACTAGAAGTCTACACCCATTTGTCACCACTTTCCATGTCACCTTTCTACTTCCCATGGTGGTATTTTTTGATTCTATAGTTTATATCAAGGCATTTCTAAGCAGTGTTTTAGCTGACTCACACACTTTGATCAATTCATTAATTACAACAACCAAACTCCATGTCAAATTCAACCCCTTGTTGGCTAACAAACTGCAAATTTTGTCAATAAATATATATTTTCACTTTTAGTTGGAATTAGTAGTGAGTAAGAGTCTAATCAGTGACAAGTATAGCTAGCAAATAGCGAAATATGGACTTTTGGATAATAATTTTAGATAACAGTTACTGACTCCCTAGAAGTTGGTGAAACACACTAGCACACGTATGAATACAGATATGGACAAGTTTAAACAGTCTAAGTCAATATCAAGCATTTCAATGACATGTTCTCTGGAATATAACTTGACCCATTTTGAACCACTGAGGAAATATCTGTTACATGACAGCTGAGAAAATGTCCTACTCCAAAAATAGAAATATGTGAAAGAAAGATACCCTGTTTTTCTGCTGTATCTTATACTTCTAACAGGGATGCCATTAATTACTATTGCCATACTCTGCCTATGATGGCAGCTAAATTGAGGGGCAATAGTCTTTGGAGAGCACAGAAGAAATATGGAAAGGATCCATGTCTTTATTAATGTCATTAGCATGGATTTAGAAGTGGTAGAAGCTGTCATAACATATTTTTTTTTGACAGGCAGAGTGGACAGTGAGAGAGAGAGACAGAGAGAAAGGTCTTCCTTTGCCGTTGGTTCACCCTCCAATGGCTACCGCGGCCACTGCACTGTGGCCAGCGCACCGTGCTGATCCGAAGGCAAAAGCCAAGTGCTTCTCCTGGTCTCCCAAGGGGTGCAGAGCCCAAACACTTGGGCCATCCTCCACTGCACTCCAGGGCCACAGCTGAGAGCTGGCCTGGAAGAGGGGCAACCGGGACAGAATCCGGCGCCCTGACCGGGACTGGAACCCGGCGTGCTGGCGCCGCGGGCGGAGGATTAGCCTATTGAGCCTCGGCACCTGCCTGTCATAACATATTTTCATATGCAACAATAAATTTATATAATGTAAAGTCATATTTAACTTACTTTTCTATAATCTTGCTAGACAACATTCCACCTGATACAAATGTGGGTCTATACCTGAACAGCCTAATATTTGTGTTTACTTGAGCAGCAAGATAAAACCAGCAGTTTAGGAAAGTAAGATAAATCTGATTTAAAAATGGATAGATATAAGAAGTATAATAATCTATGCTATCTGGAAAAAGTTTATTTGGGTAACACATCACTGTCTTTCATTGTATAAGGTGCATATAACTATAAATAACCATACATATACAGTGAGATCACAATTAAAGTGAAGAAAACCATGTGTCTGTTTCATATAAAAGCATATTTTTGACATTTTCCTGAATTGTGAATGTAATAACTGATTTCCCACTATATTTATTTTTAAATCACTTGTTTATATATACATATATATGTGTAAATATAATACATACATATATAATGCTTACATATACATATTATATATGTTAAATCATTTGCTTTCATACACACATACACTTAATTGTAGGGGCAGAAAGATAAATAGATAGAGGCAAAAAGAGTTCTCATATTCTGGGTCATTTTCTAAATGACTGCAGCAACTGGACCAGGAACTCATTTGTGATCTTTCACATGGGAGGCAGGAATTAACCTATTTGATTCATCTCTGTTGCTAGCCTGGGTGTGAACTGACAGAAACCTGGAATTAGGAATAAGAGCCATGACTTGAACATAGCTACTCCAGTGTGGCAACAGGCATCCTAACATGTGCCATTACCACTACACCAAATGCCCACCCTCCCATTATATTTAAATACTCTTGTATACCCAAGACAAGTAATATCAGAGGTCTGCGATTTGCCATTTTCTATAGTTATGTTTAAAAAAGAAAGAAAAATGTGAATAGTAGTTTTCTTTTATAGTTGAAACCTAGAGATCCTGGAAGGGATCAGATAACAAATTTTAAATCATTTTATTTATAGTTTTGTCACTAGGTCAAATATGCTTTTGAAACTGTTTATTTTAGTGTCAGTTCATTTTGATATCTTCTGATAATGTTTTTCCTTGTGATAAAGAATGGTAAATAATACTCTTGAAAACTATAAGATTAGAGCAAAGATGGAAGCTGAACAAATGGAGAGAAAAATCATTTCACAGATAGAGATCTGTAATAACATCTGAGAATATAAAGTTTAACCAGACACTAATCTAAAAAAAAGAGAGAGAGAGAGATACAACAAAATGGTTGCAACTGGGAACCATTATACTTAGTGAAATAAGCCAGCCCCAAAAAGACAGTTACCATATGTTCTCCCCATCTGTGGTAACTAACAGAGTACTTAAAAGGTAATGTATAGGAGTGAAAGTGACACTGAGACTCTGTGATTGTTTACAGCCCTTGTCTGGACTGTTGAAGAGCAGTGCTTTTTTTCATCATGCTATTTGTTCAACTCTTACTTAATGTAGGGTTAATCTTGTGAGTATAAAGTGAACTGAATGTAGATCTCTGTCAAAATTAAGAGTGGGAATAGGAGAGGAAGGACAAAGAAGGGTGGGACCATGGGTGGGAGGGAAGGTAGGTGGGAAGTATCACTATGCTCTTGAAATAGGAAATACATGAATTGCATACTTTAATTTAAGAGAGAGAGAGAGAGAAGCTGGCGCCATGGCTCAATAGGCTAATCCTCCACCTGTGGCGCAGGCACCCCGGGTTCTAGTCCTGGTCGCGGCACTGGATTCTGTCCTGGTTGCTCCTCTTCCAGTCCAGCTCTCTGCTGTGGCCCGGGAGTGCAGTGGAGGATGGCCCAGGTCCTTGGGCTCTGCACCTGCTCAGGAGACCAGGAGGAAGCACCTGGCTCCTGGCTTCGGATCGGCACAGTGTGCTGCCCGAAATGCGCTGGCCATAGCGGGCACTTGGGGGGTGAGCCAACGGAAAAAGGAAAACCTTTCTCTCTGCCTCTCTCTCTCACACTGTCTAACTCTGCCTGTCAAGAAAAATAAAAATTAAAAAAATTAAAAAGAGAAAGAGCACGGGAAAGTGCTTCAAGCAGATAAGAATGGATATGGGGCTGCCACACCTGGAGTAAAGGTTGCTACAGTCAGTCAACATCCTTAATCCTTGGTTTTTCACATTTCAAACACATAGTTGGAGATAGAGACAGAAAGAGAGAAGGAGGTAGGTAGGAAGAGAGGGAGGCAGGGAGGGAAGGAGGGAGGGACAGGGGAGGGAAAGAGGGGGGAGAGAGAAAGAGAGGGGAGGGAGGGTGAGGGGAGAGAGAGAGAGTGAGAGAGAGAGAGAGAGAGAGAGAGAGAGAGAGAGAGAGGAAACTACATTGATAGAACTGTGCAAAGAAATATCAGAGAATATGACTTCTAGCTTCCTGTGGTTACTTGTCTCAAACTATGACCCCCAACAATTGCTTCCCTCTGTGTGCCTCTATTCCATTTCTCACAGCAACAAGTGAAGATTATTTTATCTTCCCTTGAATCCATGTAGGCCTTGTGACTGCCCTTGACAAAGAAATGTGTTAGAAGAAACATTTTGGGACTTTCAAATCCAGTCTTGAAAGGTCTGCCAGTTTTTATCACATGCTTCTTAGAACTCAGCCACTACTGTGTAAAAAGCTCAAGCCACATACAGAGTCCAAGCAGTTAAGAATAGAAGTGTTTCCTTTGACAGCCCCGTCTGAGATGCTCTCTGACAGTCTATGCCAAACCCCCACTAGAGGAATGAACCCTCGTGGATGCTACGGCCAAGCCAGTTGGCTTGCAGCACAGAGAATCATGAAAAATGCTACAATTACTAATGGTTTTTGCACATGATTCTGTGAGTTTTTTTTTTTTTTTAAATATAGCAATAGGTAACTGAGAAAGTCTTCTAGATGTACATCCTGGAAGGATTCATCAGTTTCAACATTGCAAGTTATCAGTTCCTAAAATTTGAATTCAACTTTCATTGTAGTGTTAGGTAAAGGCCAATATTGTAAACACTAAATGTATATTATATATTAAATTTGTATCCTGAAGATGTTTAAAAAAGGAAATCAGAAGGGATTTTGGAAGATGGTGAGTGATGCAACGTTAAATGGAGTTAAAACAGGCTTACAGAGAAAAGGCCCCAGATGCATGTGCTAAACCTCAGGTCATTCCATCTAGGTAAATTTAGTTTTAACAAGAATAAAATCTAGAGATATAAGCATAAACTAGATTTTGAAGGACATTGTAAACTCAACTAATAAATTCGCATCTTCTTACACAGATGTTAGATAACCATTTTAGTTCCAGTTGGGAATTGTCATATTCGAGTCTTAGGAATAAAATTGTAAACTAAAAACTATACTAAAGTGATGTACAGCACTTCCACTCTGATCATAAGAGAGTATCAAGGCCTAGAATTCCTTTTCTAATGTAACTAAATAAAAAAAAAATGGCAAAATGTGTGAAAAGCCATATATACTAAGTAAGTAGTTTTGAATGTTCTCTCCAAACAAAACAATATATGAATTCACACATACGTGAATTAGCTTATTTTTGCCATTCCACAGTATACACATACAGAAAACATAATGTTGTACACCATCACTGTATCTAATTTTTATTTGAAAACTTAAAAATTTTAGAGGGGCCAGCATTATGGTGCAGCAGGTTAAGCCACTGATTTTTGATGCCAGCATACCACAAAGAAGATGCAGTTTGAGTGTCCATTGCTCCACTTCTGATCCAGTACCCTGTTAATACACCTGGGAAAGCAATGAGAAATGGTCCAAGTACTTAGTCTCCAGCTACCCACAAAGTAGACACAGATAGAACTCCTTGGTCCTGGCTTTAGCTTGGCTCAGCTCTGGTTGTCACAGCTATTTGGAGAATGAACAAGCAATGGAAGCTCTCTCTCTCTCTCTGTGTCTCTTATCTCTCTGTGTGTGTTTCTTCTTTTTCTGTTTTTCTGCTTTTCAAATAAATAATTTTTTTTAAAGTTAGAAGGCAACTGATTTGCACATATCAAGCAATGTACAGCACACGAACAATTCCTAAGATAAATAGTACATGAGAGTTGAGCACTAAAATTCCAATTTTCAGTATATGATTTGAGTACTGGATCCTGTCATGTTCTCTGAGTGTGAGACTGAGATCTGAATTCCAAAGGACTGAACCCACTGGAATTTATCGGTTACCATTCGAGGAGGGGAAGAACTCACTGTAGACAGAGTTCCACGTATTTGTACAGAGTTACCTTTGAGTCATTAACTAAATACCAATCTGTACATGCATAAGTCAAAAATGCATGAAATTCACAAAAAACCCCAGTCTGGGAATGGGTGGCAAGGAAGGGGAAGGAATGAGACTGCTAAAACAATAATTCCTATAGTTGAAAAACACAGAATTGTTCAAAATTTCTTTAGGCAGAAAGTAGCAAACGAATTTCATAAAACACATTCAATGTATCCTAAAGAATGCCAGCAAAAAAAATCATTTAGCCATATTTAACCAAGTTTTAACAAAATTACCTTTCACCAATGGGAAATAAATAATATCATTATCAATAACAACTAAAGATTGACTTACAAAAGAGCATGAAAGCATGTTCTTATACTAGTAGAAAGTGGGTTAAACCAGCAATAATGGCCTGGGAAAGCAATGAAAAGTGACTGAAACATGGTTGAGTCTCTACCAACCACATGGAGGAATCAGGAGAAGGTCCTGGCTCCTGGCTTCAGCCTGGCCCAGGTCTGGCCGTTGGGCAGTAAACCAGTGGACAGAGGGGCTGGTTCTCTTGCCTCCCCACTCATCACTGTGTGTGTGTGTGTGGGGGGGGGTGTAGGTGTGTGTCTCACTCTCTAATTCTCCATTTCAAATAAAGATTCTTTTTTTTTTTTTTGACAGACAGAGTGGACAGTGAGAGAGAGAGAGACAGAGAGAAAGGTCACCCTCCAGTGGCCGCTGCGGCCGGCACATCACGCTGATCCGAAGCCAGGAGCCAGGTGCTTCCTCCTGGTCTCCCATGCGGGTACAGGGCCCAAACACTTGGGCCATCCTCCACTGCATTCCCGGGCCACAGCAGAGAGCTGACCTGGAAGAGGGGCAACTGGGACAGAATCCGGCCCCCGACCAGGACTAGAACCTGGTGTGCCAGAGCCACAAGGCGGAAGGTTAGCCTAGTGAGCCACAGTGCCGGCCTCAAATAAACATTCATTAAAAAAGAATAAAAGCTAGAAATTACAGATGTGATATACTAGAAATACAAAAAAATTCCAGTAAATATAATTTGTATATTTAAAGGAATATGGAAAAGATAATTGATAGCTTAAAGTAAAATATTACCAACACTATACCACTACACCACAATGCTGGCTTGTATGGTATAGTTTAAAGTGTATAAAGGTTCTTGATGTAGAAAACTAATATAGAACTCAGGTTTAACATAAAACATCACTTAAAATCAGTATTTGTCAATTCATCAAATTATTCAACAAAGACTTAAAACATGTAAATAAAAGTTGAATTGTTTTTCATAAATCAGACACTTGGTAAACAAATCATGAAATCCACAAGTCGTTGTTTTCTCAGAAATAAGCACACGATGCTTATGTACATGGGATGTATGATGTCTCATGTTTCAAGAGAAAGGGTTTGGCGATATGAGATCAGAAGAAATTCTAATTTATAATTGAATTAAACTGGTTAATACTGACAAGAAATAACTGCCAAAGCGGTTGAAAAGAAAGTTAAATATATCATAATTTGCTTTTTAGGAAAACATCAACATCAGAGAAAGTGGCTTGATATCTGATTCAACATATCAGGTTTCAAAGTTAATCTGTTCATGCCAAGAGATGAATTTTGTTCTCAAATATACATGTAATCAAAATGGAAATGGAGGGGCTGGTGTTGTGCTGCAGTGGGTTAAGCCTGCCTGTGATGCCAGCTGGTTACAATCCCGGCTGCACCACTCCTGATCCAGTTTCCTGCCAATGCAACCAGGAAACAGCAGAATGCCCAGATGCCTGGGACCCTACTATCTATGTACTTATCTCCTGGCTTTGGCCTGGCCCTGCCCCAGCCAGAGTGCCTGGGTTCAAGTTAAGCTTTGCTTGTGATTCCAGCTCTCTGCTAATGCATACCAGGGAGGCAGCAGGTGATGACTTGGCTCAGCAGTTGGGTCCTTGCAATCCATATGGGAGACACAGATTGCATTTGGTTTTCTGGCTTCAATTTGGCCAAGTCCTGGTAGCTGTTTACATGTGGGGAGTAAAAAGCCGATGTAAGATTTTTTTATTTTCCATTATCTCTCTTCTTTCTCTGTCTCTCTGCAATTAAAATTTTTTTAAACAGAAAAAAATTAGCAACGAATACATTCAAGAGTATTTTGGATCCAATTAGATTTACCCAGTTTTCCAATCCAATCTGTACCAGATCCAACTAATTTACCTTAATTACAACCATTTCAAAAGAGCAGACACCTCGGTTTTCATGTTAATCATTTCCTAAATAATACCTTGCAAATTCTTGCTACCATGAGCATTTATTGAATAAGTACAGCAGTAATAGACTAGAATGTTTACATAATGGATTATAACTATTTTAATTGATTGAGTGAAAAATAATGATAGGTGCTAGTATGTGGTACAGAAAGTCAACTGCATACATCTTCTGCATCCCATATCAGAGGGATGGTTGAGTCCTGGATACCATGCTCTGATCCAGTGTCCAGATAATGCTTGCTGGGAAGACGGAGAAAGATGGCCTTGGTCCCCTGCTCTCCAGGTGAGAGAACCATGAGGAGTACCTGGTTCCTGGGTTTGGCCTGACCCACATCCAGTTACTGTGTTATGTAGTCATTTGGGAAATGAAACAGCACATGGCAGATTCTCTCTCTCTTTGTCTCTGTCTCTCTTGTTGTCTCTTTCTCTCTTGCTCTGCTAGTGACTAATAAAGACTTTTAGGTGTAGAAGAATGAGAAAGTAGTAATACATTTGCAAAAAGTTTATGAGAAGATGATACACAAAATATAAAAAAAGAAAAGAGAAAAGGAAGCACAAAAAGCTGAACATTTTCTCCCCAGGTCACGTATCCACAGGGAAAATATGTGCCCACAAGAGATAACAATTATTAATTAATATTCTTAAATGGTTCTAAATTCTTCTTAAGAATAAAACATATCTATACATTATTATTGAAGTTCTAGATGAAATGGTTGGACATGCACACAAACATACGAAAAGAGAATAGAGGACAAGAAAATATCAGGAGGCTGGCATTTTGGTTTAGTGGATGCGGCCGCTGCCTACAGTGTCAGTAACCCATATGGGTGCTGGTTCTAGTCCTGGCTGCTCCACCTCCAGTCCAGCTCTCTGCCATGGCCTGGGAAGCAGTGGAAGATAGCCCAAATGCTTCGGTCCCTACACCCATGTGGGAGACCCTGGCTCCTGGCTTCTGGCTCCTGGCTTTGGATGGGCCCAGTTTGGCCATTGCAGCCAGTTGGAGAGTGAACGGTCAGATGGAGGATCTCTCTCTTTCTCTCTCTCTCTGCCTCTGCCTTTCTGTAACTGTGGCTTTCAAACAAATAAATAAATCTAAAAATAAGTTAAAATATCAAAAGTGAAAGATTTCAGATTAAATTTTGAGGAATGTAAGAATAATTAAAGCAATAGAGATTGCTTTATCAAAATACAGGATGGAAAAGTGAGGACAAATATTGGACAAATTTCAAATGTGATGACAATTATTTTAAGAAACTCATAACTACATAATAAGCAAAGAGGAGCCAACATACACATAATTGGAAACTACCAAAAAGAAAATGTAAACCAAACAACAACTATTTAATTATCTACTTTAAGATCTTTAGGAGAACTTAGCTTTTTAGACTAACTGCCTAATAATACAAGTTTAAAATATGTAAGTGAGTAATTCTCTTGACACTAAACATATTATTAAATGTATCTGTGGTTCTGAATAATCAAGGAGAATTTTAGGTTCATTGCATTTATACATTCAATTTTCACATCCATAAATTTATTTTGATAATTAGATTATTTATAAATCAGAAAACTGTTGAAAAATGAATCAACTATATAAATTCTGTTTAGAAGTTTTAAAACTGGTTTTTGGTGAGCATAAAGTGAATCAATATCAAAATTTCTTAATATATGCTACGTTCATGTACCACCTAAGATTCACAAACTAAATTTAAAAGCCCATGAAAAAGGTCAAGTTTGAAACTATAGCTTTTATAAATAGGATTCTAATTGATGAAATTCCTGAATTGACTTTTATACACTCAAAAACCACTCTTGAGGAAAACAAAAAGCTTCTATCAATAATGTCAATATTGTGGGGTTGTAGTTGCGGGGAGTGGTTCTAGGAAGGTAGTCACTTATCTTTGCTACTAAAATAAGAAAAATAACTCTTTGCATTGTAGGATTTCTTTTATTTTAACTTCCTATAGTAATTGCCATGTGAAGAATGGTAAAACTACTTTGTGGAAAGGCCACAGCTATTATTTTTATTTTGCACTGTTGAGGTAGAGCAATACTGAAAGAGGAAGCAAAGTTCAGAACATTTAGGCCAGAGGCAAAGAACATGCATCATTAGCACTTCAATGGATCACTCAGGAGGAATTAGAATCAATTTGAATGATGTCTGCAGTGCCCTCTTCTCTGGGAACAGCTGCTCCACTTTCCCTTTTTTTTTTTTTTTTGAACTACTTACATGAAAGAGACAACTTCAACAGATGACCTGATTGGAGGAACCAGAGCACAATCCCAGGGCACCAAACCTGGGAGGGAGGAGTAATAGTTTACTTTTGAAGGAGAATTTCTATTCTCAGAAGCGCAGGAATCTCCACATAGGCACTAGAATTCAATATGCATACTTTCCTTAATTCAGGGAGGATGATGTTGATCTATAAAAAGTGATTTTAGATGGAAAGATGAAACAAGTGGGAACAATTCAGAATGTTAGATCTGGGAAAACCTTCAGAGATCATTCGGCCTGGTTCTATCATTTGCGTCTGTGACACAAAACAGGATGGATAAATTTCTCCAACTAAAACCACAGGAGTCCAGGAAACGTGTTTAGCTTCCAGATTGATATTTAGTTTCGTGTAACAATAATAGAGGCAAAAACCAGGTGTTTCACTGAATTTACCTGAGTCAGATGGCCAATGGTAACAACTTATGGCCTTTACTCTGAGGGACCCTTATGTAGAGCATGTTTCCAGAAGCTGCACATTGTGATGATGAGCATTCCCTCCTTATCTATGACAAGATGCACGTTCCCATGAGATGCTTTGTCCTACTCTTCTGTTTTATATCTCTGTACCCTCATTTAAGTATACAAGATTGCAACTGACAGGTATGCAAGGGAGATGAAATTGTGAGTTTTGAGAGTATAATATAGGGGATTGGAGCATACCCAAAGTGACGTTCTGATTTTCCAAATTTCTTCAAACTGACAAAAAGAACCTAGTAATTGTTCAACATGAGACATGGTCTTATTAGGAAAATCTACTCATAACTCTTTTACCCAGAAAGGAGGTACAGTAGAAATTCAAAACAGATCAGACATTTTTTTTTTCAAAATATTAGACAATAAGAGAGCTTTATCCTTTTCACAAAAGATCCATTGTTCACATTTTCCACCTTTTAAAATAATCTCTTTAGGTGCTTAATACAAGTGACTTTTCATGATGCACTTTAAATAAAGGTGGTGATCTGTATCAAGAATAGTTTCCTCATAAGATTTATGTGTGAAATGAATAAAAACCATGATTGTCTGAGACGACTACTTGTGTAAAGTCAAGAATTGCTTCTTAGATTTTTTTGCTAATGTTCTTTTAGTCAATTATGTTTCTTTCTAAATCTGCAAGAAACTCTTCCGGAGTATACATGCAGACTTCAAGTTAGATGGATCCGAAGTTGGGATGAAATGAGGACTCTGGAGCCTTTTTGTAAGCCAAAAGCCATCACAGAATCTTCAGTGACTTGCCTCAGTGAGTCAATTCCTTATTTTGGAAAGTGAGAACAGAAGAGGAAAAATGAAATTAAAACTAAAATGAAACAAAAACAAAGGGCAGACCAGAAGTGTCAGTCACAGGTCTCTTTATCACACATATTTTGAATTTTCTCAGTGAAAAATTTTCAACTTTGGTGGAGTAAAATGACATTTAATGTATGAGTTACATCTCATTTCTCAGGATAATTCATTTTGTTTAAAGACTCTTCTTTCTATATTAATTTCTCAACTTCAGTCCTTTGTTACTCTTCTCATTCCACCATCAAATAAATTATTTTGAAAGTCAATTTTCTAGAAGTTATTCTGTATTAATTTGCTAGGGTAGGGTTGCCAAAGGAACATAGACTACAGAAATACAAGGTCAAGATGTCAACACTCTGTTTTTTTAATTAATTAATTAATTTATTTATTATTTACTTTTTCTGATTCCTCTTTCTTGGCTTGCAGAACACTGTCTTCTACTTGTGACTGAACAAAATTGCTTTCTTTGTACACATAAAACTCCAGGTCTCTTTGTCCAAATTTTCTCTTTTAATAAAGACAGCATTTGTATTGAATCAGAGCCAATCCTAATGGTCTCATTTTAACAACTTTTTAAATATCATGTTTCCAAATATTTTATTTTCTAGCTAGTCATTAGTAGTTGAGATGTTGCAGTCTGTGAAGTATTTTTAGAAAGTATAAGGAAAATGTGTATTATTAAAAAAAACTATGCATGAATTTTGAAAAAATTACAGATAAAAGTCTGTTAACTCTTGTTTTCCTTGATCATCTTAATATTGATTCACATTATACTTCTCATTTGTTCTTTGTTTTCAGAATTCCCAAACAAGCATCTGCCACCATTTTTCTCCATCCTGGAAACCATCAGTATTTCATATAGAGTGGGCCTTCTAATGTCACTATGTTGAAAGATGTTCCATTGCTAATAGAAATATAAATTGTCCATTTTCACTTCTCATATTAGGGCTATTCCATACTTTTTTTTATACTATTGTTCCTGTGAAAAGTCTGCTGTCAATGTTATTCTTGCTGTGTTTCTTCTGTGACTGTGTCTAAGATTTGCTCTTGGCCGGCGCTGTGGCTCACTAGGCTAATCCTCTGCCTTGCGGTGCTGGCACACTAGGTTCTAGTCCCTGTCAGGGTGCCAGATTCTGTCCAGGTTGCCCCTCTTCCAGGCCAGCTCTCTGCTATGGCCCGGGAGTAGTGCAGTGGAGGATAGCCCAAATCCTTGGGCTCCTGGCTTTGGATCAGCACGATGTGCCAGCTGCAGCATGCCGGCTGCGGCGTCCATTGGAGGGTGAACCAATGGCAAAGGAAGATCTTTCTCTGTCTCTCTCTCTCTCACCGTCTACTCTGCCTGTCAAAAATTAAAAAAAAAAAAGATTTGCTCTTTATTATCTGTGGTTTTCACTAGTTTTAGTATGATATTTCTACATCTAGTTTTCTTTTAATGATAAACCTTTGCATAATTCATGTTCATCGCATAATTGAAACAGATTTCAATTAATTGGGGAGTTTTTAAAATTCACTATTTTTCAAAAATTGTTCCCACAATTTTCTCTCCCTTTTAATTATAACTACACATATGTTAGACATGTTAAACTATGTATTACAGACTTTTTTATGTTGAAGTGTTTCTGTGTAAATGCCATCTTCTTAGCTTCTATTTCAGAGTTTTTCTCCACAGATGTTTCTAATCTATAAATAAATACATATATTATCTTTTAGGACATTCAAATTGCATATGTATCATTTGCCAATCATATCTTACCCTCAATTTCCTAGTATGTTTTCATCTGTTTCCATATGGAAATTATATCAAAATATTTATAAAGTTACTTTCTCTATGTATTTTTATTTTAAATGCAGAAAATTAAGCTAAGGACATTGGGACTCTCAAAGAGAGATCTTCCTTTCATTGATTCACTCCACGAACGGCAGCAGCAGTCTGGTCTAGATCAGGCGTAAATTAGAAGTCAGGAATTCTTTCCTCATTTCCCACATGGGTATCAGTGGCTCAGGTACATTAGGCATATTTTGCTGGCTTCATTAACAGGAAGCTAGATCAGAAGTTGGTTAAGTAGCACAGAAACTGATCTGCAATATGCAATGATGACATTTTCAGTGGTACCTTTTTTTTTTTTGCAACACGAAGTGAAATATACTATTTAAGTACACATTATAGCATTGAAACACATTGTACAGCAAATTAAGGACAGAGATCCTGCATGATATTATTTTTTTGAATTTGATTAATTTTTATGCAATTTCCAATATAACACTGAGGTTTTTTTTTCATTTTCGATTATCTTTAATTACAGAAGATCGATTTAGTATGTATTAAGTAATGATTTCATCAGTTTGGACCCACACAGAAACACATAGTGTAAAAATTCTGTTTCAGTACTAGTTATAGCATTACTTCACATTGGACAACACATTAAGGACAGATCCCATATGGGACATAAGTACACAGTGACTCCTTCAGTGGTTACTTAACCTGCTGTATCATTATACCAGCCCGTCTCTCAATTTTATCCAAAATTAATCACAGACTAATTAAGAGAATTTCCTAGGATATTAATGTTATGCAAAAATTTGAACAAAATAATGTTCCTAATTTTTATGAAGTATTATCACATGCGTGCAAAAACTAAAGTGACAAAATCCTTCTCCATGTTTTTCAGGTCAACCAATTTTCTCCTTGGTGTGTATGCATGTATGTATGTAGTGCATGAGATGGTCTGGTTTTTATATTCAATGGATTTCAAATGCAGAGGTTTGTTCTAACTTTTCACGGGTTTGAATTTACAGTGAATCTTCCAATTTATTTTGTCAGGAATAACACAGCAACAGAGGATTAAAAAAAAAAAACACTAAAACTTCTTTGATTAATAGGGAAGATACTTCCCTGAAAAAAATGTTTTCTTGTTACATGTGACACACAACTGCTCTTAAAAGCCTATACATACAAGTAACATCATTTGCGGTATGGCTTGGCAGTTTATGAGCTGGTAAAAGTTCAATATAATTTTACTCTTAATGTTAATATGACTGAATGTTTATTTACAGTGTGGACTCCTGAGCTTTCCCCTGGGGTTTCATTGCAAGGAAAACAGTTTGGTTCTGGGGCCAGCACTATGGCACAGTGGGTTAATGCCTTGGCCTGAAGTGCCAGCATCCCATATGGGCACCGGTTAAAGACCTGGCTGCTCTACTTCTGATCCAGCTCTCTGCTATGGCCTGGGAAAGCAGTAGAAGATGGCCCAAGTTCTTGGGCCCTTGCATCTCATGGAGACCATGAAGGAAGAAGCTCTTAGCTCCTGGCTTCAGATTGGCACAGCTCCAGCGGTTGCAGCCAACTGCGAGATGAACCAGAGAATGGAAGACCTCTCTCTCTCTCTGCTTCTCCTCTCTGTGTAGCTCTGAATTTCAAATAAATAAATAAATAAATATTTTTTAAAAAGAAAATAGTTTGGCTCACTAAACCTCTGTGTAGTATAATAATTCAAATTCGATAACAAAATAGTACTGACACTAATAAATTTAAAACAGTTTCTAAAGGAAAACCAAGCAGTACAATATGTCAAGAGTATCTAAAACAAATCTAATTTTCCTTCAAAAGTCATGTTATTTATTAAGTACAAATAAACTGGGACCAGCAGGCTTAAAATTACCATTTAAAAAATTTTATTTTAGAAATTGAAAGTAAAATGTTTTTAAAATATCCTTACAGGAGCTGGCGTTGTGGCACTGTAGATTAAGCTGTCACCCTGTGAGGTTGTTCAAGCCCAGCTGATCTGTTTCTGATACAGTTTCCTGGATCAGAATGTGCCTGTGAAAGCAGCAGAAGAAGGCACAAGTACATGGGTCCCTGAACCCATGTGGGAGGCTTGGAGTTCCTGGTTCCTGGCTTCAGCCTGGCCCAGCCACAGTTCTTCCAGCCATTTGGGGACTGAACCAGTGGGTGGAAGATTCTTTCTTCTCTTTTTCTCTCTTCTCTCCGTCCCTTCATCTCTCTCTGTTAGTTGTGCCTTTCAAATAAATAAATAAATAAATATTTTAAAATATGCTTACAAGTTCAAGTTCAAGTATTAGAGAATATGCATTGACATGCCTCTGCTCTTCTTTATAAAACATGCAAACTGTTTTCTAAAAACATCCTTCTTTAGGTGAAACTGAGTTAAAAAAGGGTAATTTTACAGACCGGCATTGTGGCATAACAGGTTAAGCTGACGCCTGCACTGCCAGCATCCCATATGGAGGCCAGTTGAAGTCGCAACTTCTCCAATCCAGCTCCCTGCTAAGGTACCTGGGAAAGCAACAGAGGAAGGCCCACGTCCTTGGGGCCCTGTACCCACGTGGGAGATGCTGTCAACTGTCTTCTGGCTTCAGCCTGGCCAATCCTGGTTCTTGTGACCAATAGGGGAGTGAAGCAGATGGAATATCTAACTCTCTCTGTCTCTCCTTCTCTCTCCTTCTGTAACTGCATTTCAGTAAATAAAATAAATCTTTTTTAAAATGGTAATTTTAAGCTTATTGGCTTCAGTTTATTTGCATTTTAGAGCTAACATGAGTTTGTGTGTGTGTGGTTTTTTTTTTTTTTTTTTGGATAGGCATAGCGGATAGTAAGAGAGAGAGACAGGGAGAAAGGTCTTCCTTTGCCTTTGGTTCACCCTCCAATGGACACTGCAGCTGGCGCGCTGTGGCCGGTGCACCGCGCTGATCCAAAGCCAGGAGCTAGATGCTTCTCCTGGTCTCCCATGCAGGTGCAGGGCCCAAACACTTGGGCCATCCTCCACTGCACTCCCGGGCCACAGCAGAGAGATGGACTGGAAGAGGGGCAACCAGGACAGAATCCGGCGCCCCAACCAGGACTAGAACCTGGTGTGCAGGCGCCGCAGGTGGAGGATTAGCTTATTGATCCGCTGTGCCAGCCAAACGTGAGTTTTGAAGGAAAAGTAGATTTGAATAGTTAATTGCATGACAAAAAAAAAAAAACTTTGAAAACAGAGCTATGACAGTCTTCCCTTTGTTTATCTCTTTCAATCATTGCATGTACCGATTGTGTTATTCTTTTTCTGATTGGAGCACTAACCATGATGGACAGCTTAATTAGATGAAGGATTAGTTGAATGAAAGAGGGAGGAGGAAGGAAGGGCTGGAGCATGGGCAGGGAGGAGGGTAGAGTGGAAGTTCTTGTGAGCTTTGCTAAAAGTAATTGTCAACAAATATGTAATCTTCTCTTAATCTTTTAGTCATTTAAAAAGGATAATATACTTAAGAGAAAAAATTAAATTTCAAATACAAGCTTATATCAAAATCTTTTTTAATTTATGCAAACTTAATTCATGATTAGGTTTTTCTGGATAGCTGCTTCTTTAACCTATAGACTAATCACAATAGTGCTAACAGCACAAAGCCCACTATACTGCAAGATATATTTTGTAGTTATGAGAAAAACATATTTTTAGCTGTGACAACACCTCTAATTAGGTGTTGAAAAGTTGCAATTATCTGTCAACAATTACTAACATTTTAAAATAGTTTCTTCAGGAACAGCGCTGTGGTGTATTGGGTAAAGCTGTCGTCGCTTACAATGCCTGCATCCCATGTGGGTGCTGGTTCGAGTTCCAGCTGTTCCACTTCTGATCCTGCTTTCTGTTGTGGCCTGGAAAAGCAGTAGAAGATGGCCCAAGTCCTTGAGCCCCTGCACCCGCATGGGAGACATGGAGGAGGCTCCTGGTTACTGCTTCAGGAGAGGGAGAGACCGAGATAAAGATATTCCACCCGTTGGTTCACTCCCTAGATGGCTGCAAATGACCAGAGTTGATATGAAGCTTCATGCAGGTCTCCCACACAGGTGCAGGGTCCCACACCCTTGGGCCACCTTCTGCTTTCCCAGGCCATCAACAGAGAGCTGGAAGTGGAACACCTGTGACTCAAATGGTGCCCATATGGGATGCCAACTACACCACAGCACTGGCTCCAAGCATTCTTTTTTTTTTTTTTAATTTTTTGACAGGTAGAGTGGACAGTGAGAGAGAGAGACAGAGAGAAAGGTCTTCCTTTTTTGCCGTTGGTTTACCCTCCAATGGCCACCGCGGCTGGCGCACTGCAGCCAGCATTCAGTGCTGATCCGAAGCCAGGAGCCAGGTGCTTCTCCTGGTCTCCCAAGTGGGTGCAGGGTCCCAAGCCCTTGGGCCATCTTCTGCTTTCCCAGGCCATCAACAGGGAGCTGGAAGTGGAGCACCTGGGACTCGAAATGGTGCCCATATGGGATGCCTATTACACCACAGTACTTGCTCCAAGCATTCTTTTCAACACAGGACTCTCACCAGGAAAATAACTTTAAATTAGAAAAGAAACAAATTCTATTCATATTGAGCAAGAGGAGAGGCACAAGAAAATCAGTATCACTGTGAGAAGTTATGGAAGATACAGTAATGATCTAATTGACTAGTTTTCAGATGTCAAAAGCAAAACACATAAAATAGCTGCAATTTAGTAAATATTTTAAAACTTTTGGTATTTCAAGTCAATAGAAAACATGTTAAAGTAAATAAAGTTGAAAAACAAAAAAAAATGTTAAAGTACATAAAGTTGAAAAAAAAACTTTCAATTGAGTCTGTTTCAGACGGTAAGATGGAACATCTCTTATTGTGGAGATCAGACTAGGATAGCCTCCAATTGTTCTCACCAACTAATGTTCACCACTTATGTTTGTCTTATCTTTGACTATGAATGTGACTCGCCTCTTATTCCTAACAGAACAAGGCAAAAGTCATTCTATGTCATTTTCACGAACAGGCTGCTGTGTGTAGGAAAGCATTGGAATGTCGCTATCAACAACACACAAGCCTCCTCCCTAACCTGTGGAGTTAGAGAACCTGGTTGTACATTTGTTGAATTAAATGGCTGTGTTGTGGCTAGGTCATTTCTCAAGGAAACATGGATAGCTTCAAGGAACTTGGACTGGCTTCTAGAAACTGAAGGTGGTCTTCAATATTTCAGCTCAATTTACAACAGCTAAGATATGGAATCAAATCAGATGTCCATCAGCTGAAGGCTGGATAAAGAAATTATGGTGATTATCTTCCCGGAAACAGCTCCCTAAACTTGGAGTCAACTCTCCAGCAGCTGCTGTGGTAGTCAAAGCTGCAGCGCAGCTACAGCCACCGTCGCCTCCTGCCCGGGTAGCCTTTCGTTTGCTTTGGCCTCAATCTGCCGACTGGTGCACAAACCAGGCATCGGCGAGGGGGTGGTAGCCTCATGCTCCCTTCTAGAGCCCTCTATGCCACATCCTATGGGAGGGCTGCCTCAGCCGCCCGCCCAGACACCCACCCACCTACCCGGGGCCACGTATGGCGACTGCTACCACAGGTACGGACAGCTGCTTGGCCTTGGCCAGGCACTCTGGTGCTGGCCTGCACCTTGCACCTGCAGATGGGGAGCCTGCTGGACTGGGGCTGTCGCTGGAAGAAGTGCCTGTCCATGTACAGCAAGGAGCTTCGGGATTGTATCCAGAAGAACTTGAATGAATGGAGTTCCCAAATCAGCCCAGATTTGATGAGGGAGTTTCTAGGTGTCTTGGACTGCACTGTGTCTCATGTAGTAGAGAAGATAAATTCCGACAGAAAAAGAGAAGAAATAAAGGTTTCTGCAAAACTGCTCCTTGTTGGATCAAACTCTTCCTCGTCAACAAGAAATACAGTTGACATGGCCTGTTCTGTCCTTGAGTTGCACAGCTGCGTTCTGTAATCCTTACTTCACCTCTTATTGACTATAGACTTAATCTCTCCTTGGAACATTTACTGCCCTACTAGGAGGAATGAGAAAGCCTGGTAGGAAGCAAAAAAGATTGTTGCCATAGAGACCTCTGATCTGGACAGAAGGCAGTTGGAGCAGCTTTATCAACATTAACCAAGTCAACCTTGCCTCCTGCTGTGAGATGCCACCTGATCTGACTGCTTTTGCTAAACAATTTGATATACAATTTGATATACAGCGGTTGACTTATAATGATCCAAAAGAACTGCTTTCTCAAGCAAGTTTCCAAGAGGCTCTTGGAAAGTATCTCTGGCATCCAAGCACAGGATTGGGTGCCAGGATTTGGTCATTGTGAAAAGTAGAGGACTTATCAAACCCAAAGGTTTCATTTTACAAGCTAAAAGGAAGGACTCTTAACTATGACTTGGGATCAAACCCACTAACCTGTCTTTTCCTTGACTATAAGATAAAATAGAGATGTGTAAAAATCTGGTTACTGTCTCTACACCGTGTCCCTGAGGCAGATCCTCAGTTATGTTTGATAGTATGTTCTCTGTCATGTTTTGAATACTTCTGTTGCCTCAACATCAGTCCATCACATGAACCACTGTGTTGTTTACACGAAACTATTGTTTTCTTGTTGAAATTGCCTATAAAGAAAATACTTGCAATATATATTTTCCTTTATTTTTATGATTATTAGAAATCAGGAACATTTGTTGTTATATTTTTGGCCTAGGCATCAGGGTAATGTAGATACATTTTTTTATTTCCAAAGTAATTCATTGGTTCTTACTCTACAGTATAACTAAGCAATTTAATTACAGTAATTAAAACTGAAATAGTAAAAGATATTTTTCTTATAATGAGTAATTATATCTCAGAGTAACTGGAGTATCTGGGATCTACTAGTAGTGTAAATAAAGTTCATTCTTCAATACATGAACTTAATTTTTTGTGTGTTCTTGCTTATAGCTTTATGATTTAATCATGTATTGTTGTGCCAAAATTTCTATTCCTATCAGTTATAAAAACAAACCAAAGGAAATCAGAAATTACTGTTTAGTGATTTTATAAAAGCAACTACTGTCACCTCCAGATTCTTTTTTAATTCTTGGTGCATCCTTAGTATATTGCTACTTCCTCAAGAATATTCAGTGTTTTGCATTAACCATGTAATGGACACCTTGGATTATGGAGAGAGGGGACACAAAGCTGCAACTTAAGAATGAATTGAGTAAAATTGCCCGGGGGGGTGGGGGGGCTCCAATCAGAAAGGAAACAAAGTTGCTGCACTTCCGCATCTCAGTAACTCAGCATTTCCAACAATCCAAGATGGCCCCCGGGGGACCTAGCCTGACAGGAGACTTCTGTATTCGTGAACAGTATGTGTCCTCGGCTGTGATAGGCCCTCGAGGGCGTGCCCAGCTCGTGTCCTGCCTTACCTTTCTGCTGGTTGGCTCAGTTCCCTTGTGCCCTGGACAGCCCCCTTTCTGTGTCTATAAAAGCTCTTCCCCTCCCAATAAAGTCGAGAACCCGGCTGCGCCATGGGTGTTGACTGATCTCCTGGCTGTGATGTGGTTCCTTTGCTGCCGACACTCATCATCCCGCTCGGCTCCTGAGCTCCCCAGGCTGGCCCTGAGGAGCTCTATAGGACCCTGCTGCCCCATGATGAGCAGCATAAAATATGTGATATTTGTATTCCATTAATACCTGACTAGGAGGGAGTAAGCCAGAAAAGGATAAAAATGTGTTTAATTCAGGACTTATATTGCCTAGTTAGGTAGTGTTGTTTGAGATACAATCTTAGCTGGTTTTTTAGCAGAACAATGTAATCAAAAATTTAGTACTAGAAGAGACTATAGATCATTTAGTATAATTTTTCCTTGATATAAGAATTAAACTAATGTTATTAAGTTGCACACAAAAAATCTGTGACCATAGATCTCCTTAATTCTGTAAATCTGTATAAGTAACTCAAATAGTTTGGAGATTTTCTTTAAAAATATCTTGTAAAATATCTTGTATCTCATCTTGTAAACCATGGACCTATATAAAACTAATTTTGCTCCAGTTTTTTTGCTTATGGAAAAGAACTATAATAATAGAAATAGACCCCTTTTTAAGTAAGGTTTTATGGTTGGTTGGATAATCAGCTGGTTTATTTGCTAAAACATGTTTAGATTTTGAGCTTTTTAAAGCTTTCTAGCTTTAATATTAGTTATATGTAATGTTACTAAATATATGCAGTTAACTTTTGAATTTGGGTTTCAGTCAACACATGTCTTGGCCTTATTTGTTTTAAATTTGTATGTATTTATTTTTATTTATCTGAAATGCAGACAGAGAGAAGGAAAGGAGAGAGAAAGAGAAAGAAAGAGGGAGAGAGGGTCTACAATCTATTAATACCCACAACAGCCTGCAGTGGATCAGGCTAAAGCCAAGAGCCTGGAACTCTATTCAAGTCTCTTATGGGTGGCAGGGCCTCCCTGAGTGATTATCTGTTGCTTCCGAGAGTGCTCATTCACAAGAATCTGGATCAGAAGCGGAGTACCTGGGAATCAACCAGGCACTCTGATATGAGTTGCAGGTAAGTGGAGAATTAACCCATTAAGCTACTGGCCCCCTCCCCATCAATTTTTCTTTCCGATTTCTACCTTTGCAGTGTATAAAGGCCTTTCCTACTTCTCATTTTTATTTTATATCTTTACATTCTTTTCTATTTAAATATTTCACACTTGTTTTAATAAGTTTGTCCCCTTTCAAACCAATGCAAAAGATAGTCATAAAGGTTTTAGAAGATACTATATAAGGATGCCATCACAAATTTGGTATAGAGAAGATTTCATAACAAGGACACAAATGTTTAAAAAGGAAAAAAAATGAACAGCATTAAAAGTAGAGACTCTGGGGTTGGAGTTGTGTAAAGCTGCTGCCTGCGATGCTGGCGTACCATATGGGAGCCAGTGTGTGTCCTCTCTGCTCCACTTCCAATCCGGCTCCCTGCTAATGACCTTCAAAAAGCACCTGAAGATAGCCAGTGCTTGACCTTGGCCACCCATGTGTAAGACCTGGATAAAGCTCCTGGCTCCTGGCTTCAACTTGGCCCAGCCCTGGGAGACACTTGGAGAGAGAACCAGCAGATACAAGATTTCTGTCATGTTTCTCTGCCTCTCCCTTTTTCTCTTTGAAATTCTGCTTGCATTTAAAATATTTTGGTTAACATTAGATGACTACTAGTGTTCTTTAATCAAAGAAGGCTGTTTTGTGATTATTTTAAACATCTGACTGCAAACATATATTAAACATTAATTCTTTTCATATAGTCTGTGTATATATTCAGTGAAAATGTTAATCTTTTTTCAGATAGTATGTTTTAATTTTAATTGTTACAACAATATAATCAAGTCAGAAAAATTCCACACTATGAGACTAAAACAAATATTTTGAATTTTTACATTTAATGAGTTTAAAACTTTAATTTTCTTGCTTGGGGCCAGCACTGTAGCGTAGCGGGTAGAGCCACTGCCTGCAATGCTGGCATACTATATGGGCACAGGTTAGAGTCCCAGCCTGTCCACTTCCGATCCAGCTCTCTGCTACAGCCTGAGAAAGTAGTAGAAGATGACCCAAGTCCTGGGCCCCTGTACCATGTGGGAAGACCCAGAGTAAGCTCCTAGTTCCTG
Organism: Sylvilagus floridanus; assembly: GCA_949820135.1. NCBI lineage: Eukaryota > Metazoa > Chordata > Mammalia > Lagomorpha > Leporidae > Sylvilagus > Sylvilagus floridanus. The sequence goes on along the minus strand of OX463242.1, from coordinate 27,777,912 downwards.
GCTTTCAATGGGCTCACCTCCAACCATTGCAGCCAGATGGGGAGTGAACCAGTAGATGGAAGACCTCTCTCTCTCCCTTTCTCTCTGCCTCTCCTTCTCTCTGAGTGTAGCTTGACTTTCAAATAAATAAATAATTCTTTAAGAACTTTTTCTTGCCTTCATTATTATTACTCTCAAACATAGCTTCTATAGGATCAGTAATAAATTGGAAGCTAATTGTTATTCTCTTTTATTATAACATGTAAAAGTATGATTCAGGTTATTTTTTGCATAATTTGGTTAGAATATATAAAGTACATAGGATTCTTCATGAAACTCACAAAGTGAAAATGATGTCTGGGCTCTGAAATTAGGAATACCAACAAACGGAAGCTCCTTTTATTAGCATCTTAACTCTTGCTCTTCTTCCTTTATTTCTATGCCCTAAATACCAAGCACTTAGTTGGTAATTAGTACTTTTACAAGAAAATTGCTTCTTTGCTTCAGGTCAGTGATCAGCAATAATTAAAGTAGCTAACACACTAGAAAAACAGGCTAGAAAACAGAAAGATTTGGTAACTCAATCCAATTTTAAGTTGTTAATTAAAGTAGGCAAAGAAACATGCAAAAATACTGATAAAAATATGCAGAATTCCATTTTTCTTCTGTTGAATACACTTAGCTTAATTTAGCCTTCACTTATTATTCTTAAGTTTTTTTGGCAATGAGTTCCAACTAAACAAATAATAAAGGAATGATCATTACCTTGATTTATCTAATCAAGTAGTGCATTAAAAACTAATACTTTAAGAAATGAATGGCATTCACCAGGTAATATAGTTTGAAGGTAAATATTCTACATAGTATTAAGGGTAACATTAAGCTTATAAAAACTATAAGGTTTTGGAAATCATCAAATTGTTCTATTAGGGATAAATTATTATTTTGGAGGAAGAGATATTCAAAGGTTGTATTAAAGATATTCACTATTTCCTTGATTTATTAATTTCTTGTTACAGAATTACCAGGTACTTAAGTTCTTGGGATACAAGGATAAGCAAAATTGGATTACTCCATTCTCTAAAAGAAAAACATTAACCAAAATTTATTAATATAATGTTATAAACTGATATGCATGCTACAGGGAAATGTATCTGGAACTTTGCAGACTTTGTAATAAGGCATCAGTTACAGCTTTGGGTATAAACTGCTGATGAAATTTAGAGGTACTTTCATAAGTTGTCTTATGTACCTGATGATATCCCTTTTAAAATATTTACTTACTTTTTTTATTTGAAAGAAAGAGCATCAGAGACAGAGAGGAAAAGACAGAAAATGAGAGTTCAATCCACGAATGACCCAAAAACCACATCTGATCAGACTGAAGCCAGGAACCGGGAATTACTTCGCATTCCGTCACGTGGCTATCAGGGCCTTCGTCCTCTGCTTTCCCACATGCATAAACAGAGAGCTGGATCAGAAGCAGAAAATGTGAAACTTGAACTGGCACTCTGATTGTACAGTACCAATGTCTGAAGTGGCAACCAGGCCCACTGTGACACAACATAGGCCCCTGAAAATATTCTTTAAAAAAGAACACATGGGGCTGGCACCATGGTGCACTAGGTTAATCCTCTGGCTGCAGTGCCAGCATCCGATATGGGCACTGGGTTCTAGTCCCGGCTGCTCCTCTTCCAGTCCAGCTCTCTGCTATGGCCTGGGAAAGCAGTTGAGGATGGCCCAGGTGCTTGGGCCCCTGCACCCACATGGGAGACCAGGAGGAAGCACCTGGCTCCTGGCTTCGGGTCAGCATAGCTCCTGCCCTTGCGGCCATTTGGGGAGTGAACCTTTCTCTCTGTCTCTCTCTCTCACTGTCTGTAGCTCTACCTGTCAGAAAAATAAATAAAATCTTTAAAAAAAAAAGGAACACACTGTAGTATTTTGTTTTAGTGTCATCTTTCAAATCAAACTGAAGAATTTTAAGAAGATAAAGTGTAAAAAGATAAGAATAAAGTGGTTTCCAAGCCCCTTGCTGTCATATATTCCCAATTTAAATAAAAAATGGAACTTTTATAGAAGACTATAATCAACTCAAGATTTCTTAATATATTTATTATTTGACAATAATCTGGGTAGGCCAGATTATATAATAAGAATTATATAATATATAATGTATATAATATATAATTAGAATTATATAATAAGAATTATAATGATTATAATATATTATTATATATTATAATAACATATAATAATTATAATAATATTATATAATAAGGACTGTTGACTGGGGAGCAAGCACTTTGTGAAGCAGAGCATGAAACCATTGCTTGGGGTCTGTACCTCATATCAGAATGCACTTTCAAGTACCAGCTGCTCCACCCTCAGTCCAGCTACTGCTAATGTATCTGGGAAGACAGTGGGAGATGGACCACAGACTTGTACCCTTGCCAACCACATGGGAAATTTGGATGGAATTGCTGGCCTCTGGTTTCAGCCTGACCCAGACATGTAAGCATTTGTCATCCTCACTGACCTCATTTCTCGATAGGTCTCTGTAGACTTCCTTGAACTTGATTAGAAGATGAGCATTTTGGAAAGGTTTAACCCATGTTTCTTAGCATCCTGTGATCCTATATTTATATCTTCTCAGAAAATCAGCTGACCAGAAAAAACAAATATATTTCAAAAGCCCAAATATAGAATTTTCCAATTTTTGTGCTATAAATTCCCTCAAAACAGCCAATTACAATCTACCAAATGCTGTCATTGAACATGAAGTTTACAATAAATGCAAATATTGGCTCTTGCAAGTATAAGCCGAGTATAGAATAGCACTAGTTTCACCTTTTATTGTACATTCAACCTAGTAAATTGATTTGTATTGTCAATTTGTTTCCAAACAAATTACAGAAATTGTGAAAGCCAGAAGAGAATTTTAAGTGATGTGGAACAAAATATAAAAGTACTGCAGCTTAGGTTTTCCATTGTTTTTCTTTTAAATCTCCATCTTTATTTGTAAGTGGCTATTTATTTTTATACATATTTTTATTATCTTCACTGTAAAGTACAACAAATGACAATGAAAGACCATGTTCAAATAAAAAAGGTTCCAGAACTTTGGCAAGTCACACATTTTGTTGGTTTTCTTTCCATGGGGGATAATATTGAGCTACATGTTAATTCTTCCTGAAATCAACTCCAAGGTGTTGGAAAAATTGATTGATAGTGTTAAGCAAAAATGCCACTACTTCATGTGTCTCCTTCCTGGATAGATGAAAATTGTTTCTAATTTTAATGACACAAATAATTTAAATAATCAAATTTAATTAAAAATATGACCAAAGCCATCACATGCTTCTCAAGTGGCATCTTTCAGAAATTATACAACAATAAGGGAAGTTGTCTACGAAGGCTCCCTCCTAGCATCATCTCTTAACACCATCCACTGGAAGAGGATCCAAAAGAATCAGCTACCATTTGTTCTACTGGCTCTGAAGGAAAACTTTATAAGCCACATTCAGATTGCAGATGCTAAGGAAAAGGTGAAAGTACATACATGCAGAGTGCAGATACTGTTTTGAGAAGTGGAAAAGATGAGTTTGAATGGCTCCTATCAATTCAAGAAGTTGTATTTAATTTTCTCTGCTCAATGCAACAGTTGGTTTGCTCAAAGGATTAAAAATACAGAGCATCAAGGTAGGGTAGGAGGTAGTGATAACTCAAAAGTAGGGAAAAAAGCATATATAAAATGTGAAAAGTCAGTATAGGAAATTTTATGTAATATTGAAAAATAAATCAAATGAAATGATGACAGTTGCAGTAACGTCCTGTCATCTGAAACATGAGATATTCTCTCTCTCACTAACGATCTTCTCCCTCACGCCATTTGTTTTCATCTTTGGGCCATAAACTCTGTGCTGCCTGCTTCGTGAAACCGATTGGCTTTCTGACTAAACTTGGAAATCATCAATTCCTCTTTCTTCCCTCCACTATCAAATCTTGGATTCTCTGCTCTTAAAACATTTTATAACCTGAACTCGTAACTCTTCATCAGCCTTGCAATCCAATTTGTGACTTAGAATTGCTACTTGCTTGAGGTTTATATAGAAATAATGACTCTGTCCAAAAAAAAAGCAAGGTTTTCCCCTGAGAGCAATTATATCTGATTAGAATCAAAAGGAGGCACAGGTAGATTTGAAGCCTTCCAGAGCCAAGCAGACGGAATCTTATTTGTAGAAATATCCTTATGGCATGATAGATCTCAATAATTCCGGGTTTGTGAGTGTGTGTGTGTATGTGTGTGTTTTCATGTGTATTCATGTGGGTAAAAGTAAGAGGAAGAATTAGCCATCAGCACTGTTTTAACGATTATAGTGTCATATAAAAAGACAGCCAATAGATTAATAATTAGATCATTTCTGATGTAAATTTTAGATTTAAGGCATTGTATTTAGACTAAAAGTTGGACCCCCAAAGTAAGACCTGTGTAGGCTAGAGAGAAATTTTTGTTGTTTTATCTTGAAAGGTGTGTAAATCAGAAAAATCTCCCCTCAAAGTACAACTGATAGACTATTAGATTTCGGAAAATAGGTTCACAACTGAAATGAATGTGCTTAAGAAACTCACTGAAAGTCCAGTGAGAGTAAGAATAAAAGGAGACCCTGGAAAGCAACACTTTATGCAATATAAGAATGAACCTTGCATTAGTAAGACAATATTTTTGCTGTGGTTGGAACTTCATAAGGTATTTAAAATACTCCATTGTATTATTTATTTGAAGAAGAATGAAGATAATGAATTTTGACTCTGATGAGGTTACAATAACAAATAACTAGCATATCAGATGATTAGAATATAATTATGGGGCAAGCATTGTGGTGCAGTGCATAGGGCCACTGTTTGGGATGCCCACTTCCCACATCAGAGCTTGGGTTCCAGTCCAGCTTCTGGTTGTTACTGAGCTTCCACCTGATGGACGCCTTGTGAGGCACCAAGTGATGGTTCAAGTAGTTACATCTTTGGCACCTGTGTGGGAGACACTGACAGAGTTTATTTCCTGGTTTCCATATGGCCTAGTCTCAAGTGTTATGGGGAGTCTGCCAACAAATCACTCTGACTTTAAATTAAAAATAAACAAGCAAGTAGATAAATAATTTTAAAATATTTATTAAGAATGAGAAAATTAGAGGTACTCAGAAGTTCCATTAAGTTATTAGCAGGAATTTAACCTCCTAATGTCAAACTCAGATGTTCTGTGCTTTGTTTTGTTAACAAAGACCTTTGTTTTCTTAGAAGAAAGGGAGAACAATGATTTATAATGTCAATAACAAAATAACTTTATCTTAAGACAATCAACCTATAACGTCTAAATCATTCAGTGGATGTTTCTTAAAACTGGAAAATCTAGAATTAAGTTGATTTTCAAGATTTTTCGGGTTATTTTGAAATAATATAACAGGAAGGGTTAAAACTAGCTTGTTGTTGTTGCTGTGAATGCAATTTATAGCAGTCAATTTGTCCTCTGGAACGTTTTAGGTATTTATTTCTTTAAAAACTCATCATCGAGAGAACTATGTAAGTATTTAGCTTAGGTATTTATTTCTTCTTTAAAAATTCATCATTGCAGGGAACTATGTAAGTATTTAGTTTTAGTATCATGTTTTACTTAAATATTCGAGAAATATGAGGAAACAAGATGACTTTCTATTTAATTTCTAAGGTGTCATCTATTTTTTGTAGTATGTGCTTAAATTCTCACCATATAGAACTTTCCAAATCTTGGAGGTTTACGTGCCCTTCCTCATTCCCATTAAATCAAAATAACCAAGGAAAGGACTTGGAAATCTGGGTTTTCAGCAAGTATATGAGCTGGTTATGATAATCAGAAATTAGGAAATTCTGGTACAGAGCCACTGAGTCTGTGGCTCCAAATAAAGGACTGAATAAGAGTAGGATTGATCTCAATCCTCTAATTTAAACATTGAATCAAAGTGTTTGGTATCATAACAGCTCACATCTATTAAACTTGCTTCTCTCCAGGCTTTCTGTTAAATACTTTCAATGCACTGTTATGTGTGCCACTCAGGCTGACTCTATGAAGCAGGGTCATGTTAGAGTGATCTTATAGATTGTAAAATGAATTCCATGTAGGTAACTAATCTGTGTAAAGTGAAAGTGGAGAGATGGATGTTTGAAACAAAGTTTTCTAAGTCTGGAGTCAGTGCTCTTTACTTCATGCCCTCACTATGTTTCTGAACCTCTGAATCTCTAACAACAACTTCATTCACCTTTGTTTCTTGTCCAATTCAACCAAATTGTTATAATTGTAAAGAATTGCTCTTTGTCTAGTCTTCCATTCACACCTCACTCCAAATGCCAAATTTTAGATATACAGAAAAAATGGCATGTTCTATACCTAGATATGTTGATATCATTATAACATGCATCTGTACGGTAAGAGGTTGAACACTAAGTATATTCACATTCACTTTATTTATGTTCCAGGAAAAAGAATGCACTCTGGGCATATATGGTGCCTCACTGGAAAGTTACACATTTATTTTTCATATTTCACTCGGAACACGAACATAGTCACAGCATGCAAAGGTTCGCTTTTCTTTCATACAACTCTGTTGCTTTGCTGGTGTTTTCTTTTAATGGTGCTCCAACTTCTAACTACAGGCAGATTCTGCTAAGGTGGCATTAAATGAACCATTCTTATCAATGGGAGTTTTGAATGTGGTTAAAGGACTGTTGGTACACAGCAGAGAGAGACTAAATATGGTAAAAATAAGCAAATGTTGCACAGATGCTCCAAGCTGACTTCTTGGTTTCCAACTTATTAAATGGTCTTTCTGCAAACCTATAGATCGTTATTCATGCAGATTTTCTATTGAGGGTGCTTCGATAGAGACTGCCTTTCCTGAGTTAATGAGAAAAGTCCTAATTAAGCTAGCCATATGTTCAATTGCATTTATAAATGGAAAAATAGCCCCTTTTTTTGCTGCTGATACTACCATTGTTGTCATCTCCTGCTGCTCTGGGTGTCACTGAAGCAGTTACTGTCTCAACAGTCTTCTCTGTTCTCCAGTATGTTCATTCCAGGCCTGCACTCTGTTTCATGAGATATTCTTGGCACGCACAGCTGAATGACTGCAATGCTTGCTTATGAAAATATCTCTCTGAAGATCTATGTCTGTATTGAATGGAACTATGTCTTCAATTTTGCCCTGGGGATATAGATCTAGCAATGCTGCCAAAACATATTCTTTCTTTTCAAGCATTTAATCTATTCTGGCACACATGGAGAGCCCACGAGTTAGGATTATCCTACATAACCCTTGTCCCTTTTGCCACGATATTTCAGCTCCATTTTTGGCCTCTTTTTCTGTGCAGGTGCAAAGCATTTGTTTGAACTTATTTCTGCACTTGAAGTCAGGTAAGAAAACTAAATGTACAAGCCATATTACTTTGAACCTAAAACTGCTTAGAGAAACATTTTCCTTATACAACTTCCTATGTGCAAGTATTTCAAAACTGTATCAGAAAAAATGTTCAATAGTTTATTATCATTCATTAATTTATTCTACATTGTTTATTCATATAACGAGTATGTATTGTGCAAATACATGATTACTCTACCTTCTGTGGAATTACAAAGTAATTACCATCCATTTGCAAGGATTTCACAGCTATCTTCATTAATGGATTGTGTGTGTTTGCACCAAATCCTGTTAACAACTTTAGATAAACTGATCTAATTTTAGAAAAAGGAAATAAAAGACACTGTTGCAGAAATATGTTATTAATATAAACTCACTAGCAACATGTCTGTTAAATGTTTCAGCTAATTTTTTTGACAATTACTCTGGGCTAGGATCTATGCAGACAATTTTATATATGAGATACTATTTAATCTTATTGGTTTCATTGAGCAAATTAAATGGCTTGCTCAGTGTCTGCAACAAAGAAAAGGAAATATAATGAAAAAATGTGTAAACTTAACTAGCACCCCATAAATAATATAAACATAAAACTTATATTATTTAAATTCAAAATATTAATATACTTTGTTTTAACTTTTTGCATTTTTATCAAAAATTAGCCTTCTTAAATTTTGTTATACTTTAAAGGACAGAGGAATGTTTGCTTTTGTTTTCTGATACTGCTATCCAATTGAGTGATAACCATTAATAAAATACTTTTCCTAGCCTTGTGTTGAAGTTAATTAAATATTCTTACAGATTTAACTGGTTAGTTTATTTGTTTTGATTGGATGACTACATCAACTAAAAATGATACTTCTTGACATTTTCAAAATCCATGTCCTATTTCTTTTTAAAACATATTTGAAATAATTTCCCCAACAAATTTACATAACTTTCATGTTGATTATATTTATCCTTTTTATGACTTTACTAGAAATTTCTTATATTTTTTGATAGATTTGGAGTTAATATCAAATAGATATTCTTTGGCTAGTTTAGAAAATAAATTTGCATGCATAGTATCATTGAAGTTTTCTGTTTTATCATTAATGACTTGAAATTTAACAAATTCTTATGAAGATGAAATGTGATATTCCACTTCTTTAGTTATCTGAACATGTTATTCACTCAGTATGGCATTGTTGATTTGATGTTTAGTTCAAATACTACATTGCCACATTTAAATTTTGATGAGTATGCTTTATTTATTTATTTATTCATTTATTTTTCAAAGAGATTGAGGGAAAGAGAAATAGAGAGAAAAATTTCTTTCATTGGCTGATTCACTCTCCAGATTGCTACAATGGCGAGGACTAGGCCAGGCCAAAGCCTGGAACCATGAACATCATCTTGTTCTCCTGTGTGGGTACAGGGACCAAAGCACCTGGAGCATCTGCTTTCTCAGATAATTAGTAGGGAGTTGAATCAGAAGTGGAGCAGCTGGGATAAAACTGGCACCCATATGGGACACTGGTGCTGCACATGGTTATTTTTTTAAAGCTTTTATTTAATGAATGTAAATTTCCAAAGTACAGCTTATGGATTACAATGCCCCCCCCCCCATAACTTCCCTCCCACCTGCAACCCTCCCCTTTCCCGCTCCCTCTCCCCTTCCATTCACATCAAGATTCATTTTCAATTCTCTTTATATACAGAAGATCAGTTTAGTATATATTAAGTATAGATTTCAACAGTTTACCCTCACATAGCCACATAAAGCTGCACATGGTTATAAAACCAATTTAAGATGGTTTCCTTGGAGTAAGGAAGAAGTTATGAGATAGCTAGCTTATATCTTTTTGCCTGTTATTTGCCATTTAGAATAAATAAAGAACAGAACATTTTTAGATCTTTTGTTAATATTTATTTACTGTCTCTTTTTAAATTTGTTTAATACTAAATTATTGTATTATCATTGTATTTTAGCAAGTACATATATGTAGTATAAATAATTACGTTAAACAGCCAAAAGACCATATTTGTGATAATTCTCTTATAAAATCTACAACATGGAGACTTGGATTCAGGAGATTGTTGTGGTGTGATTGACACTATTAGAAGAGTGAGGAGAAAGTAAGATAAGGCAAAATGAGAAGTTGAGACAAAATGCAAGCCCAATGATGACTGATCTTATGATTTCCAAATAACTTGTAGTGTAATTTCCCTTCAGTGCTGTCCTTTGGTGCAAGGTGGCCAGGCCTATGTTACTCAGCATTGACCTATCAACGTGGTTAGCTCTAAGTCAGCAACCCATGGAGACATATTTTTCCTATTTGAGGCAATTTATGAAAGCATTTAACCACTGACTCTCGCAGTGCTGGGCAGGGAGATCTACACTGTCCAAAAAAATGTTCCAGATGGCACACCATATCCTCCCCTACAATTTCCTTTTTTTTTTCATTTCCTCTCAAATACGTTTATCAACCATCCACTGTCTCCCTGTTGTTTGTCTGAGTCCTAAAGATACAGCTATGAACAAAACACAAATATTCTTAACTTTTTTGAATCTTACATTATAACGGATAAGACAAATGTCAAATGCAGAGCATACCAGTTGCTATATGTCAGACATCATTGTATTTCACATAGATGTATACACTTAAATTTAACAAAAATGTGAGTTAAGAATTAATATCATCTCTGTTTTGCAGAGTAGCTCACCAAAGCCTAAGTCAAATAACTAATTTGCTAGTAACACATATGATAACATTTGGAAAGTCAAGATTTTGACCAAGTAGACCATGACTATAGCTTCAAGAATTATATATACTGCTGCATCGTGGCTATAGTAATCAAATACTGCTTTTGGTATTGATTTCATTTATTTTTTCTTGATTTGAATTATTAAACACTTTATTATTTTATTTTTTGCTTTGCATGATCATGAAGAACATGCTTCTCAGAGGTTCTGCTTCAGAAAGCAAAATTGACTGGCACTGATGTTGACACCTAAGCCTCTCTTATTGTGGCTTGCTCAAATCAATCACTGAACAGTGTAAGCAAATTAAAGTGGATCATTCCGGCAAGACAAGGGAACTTGAAGCTTGATACCAGTCCCAGAAGATAAATACCATGTGTTCTCCCTAATCCGTGGTAACTAATAGATAACCTAAAAGGTAATCTAAAGGAGTGAAATTAATACTTTTGAGAAGCAATGATTTTAAACAGCCCTTGTCTTGACTGTCGATGAACAGTTTTTTTTTTTTCCTTCATACTATTTGTTGAACTCTTTAATTAGTGTAGGGTTAATTTTATAAGTATGAAGTTTACTGAAAATAGATCTTTGTTAAAAATAAGAATTGTAATAGGAGAGGGAGGAGGAAGAAGGGTGGGGGTATGGACGAGAGGTAGGGTAGGGTGAGAAGAATCACTACTTCCTAAGTTTGTATATATGAAATGCATGAACTTTGTGTTCCTTAAATTAAATTAAAAAAAAAAATGATAGCTTCCCATGCTAGCCATGTGAAGATGGGGAAGTAAAGTCCAAAGAATATATATAGTACAATTTGATGAAGGTTAACTTATTTATGCACCCACTCTTCCGTTACAGTAAATATATAGTACAGAATGTTATATACAGCTGCAAACTGGGGAGAGGTAAACACTCAGTTAAAACTAACAGAGTTTTTAAGTTTGCTGAATGAGAGATATGGCCATCCACAACATAATGTTTTTCAGGATCTACTAGAAGTTTTAAAATTCATTTTTAAAAAGCAACAGCTGGTTATGTTTTTCCTCCAGCATTATTTTTCTGCATGTCTTTGAAAAATACAAAATGTCACACATTTTTAAAAATGTTTTTCAAATAAAGAAAAACATGAAAAAAAGAAGTGTAGATAGTAAAGGCTGTGGAGGTAATAAAATGATTGCTCTAATGGATTTATATAAATTTCAAACTTATTTGCTTAATGTTTCACACTTTATTTCTCTGGGTAAGCATAATTTCTTTGAAATGTTCGCTGATGCTCTGAATTATAATGAGATCTGGCACGGTGGTGCAGTGGGTTAAACCACTTACAATGACGGCATCCTCTATCAGTGCAAGTTTGAGTCCAGGCTGCTCAGCTTCTGCTCTTGCTTCCTTAAAATACACCTGGGGAGGCAGTAATAGTTGTTCCAACTGCTTGCGCCTCTGCCACCCATTCTGGAAGACTAGATAGCTCCTGGGTCCTGGCTTCAACCTGGCCCAGATCTGACTTTTGTGGACATGTGGTGAGTAAACATGTGGTGAGTAAACCAGTAGGTGGAAGATCTCTTTCTTTCTCTATAACACAGAAATTCAACTAAATCCTTCAAAAATACTGCCATGATTTTTGTTTCTCTATTGGCAAAAACATGTATTAGATCAAGAGTAACAATATGGTCTCAAAACTCCATGGAAGCTTATCTCTAATCTAAATGACTATTTTGTGGTTGATATTCTTGCTAATGTTCCCTTATATAATTATGCCGAGCCATCTCTTGTCAAATGTATTTTGGTGTATAATGCATATCTGAAGCAAAGCCTGTACAATATCTTATCAGTAAGTCTATTGATCCTGTATTTTCCATGCTTAATTTTTGCCATTCTAACAGAATGTTATCATTCTATTATGTATAAATGGAGAACATCTCAATGAAAATTTTGGTGAGCTTTTTTGGTGAACTTATTAGGCAAAATAAGAGAAAGTTGTATATGAAGACTTTGAATTGGAGTTGGTTTTTGTGTTTATTATACAAACCAAACCATAACAATTTTTATACACTACAATAATTATATGGGTTTTTAACAATTTAAGAAGGACTCTGGTTCCATTTGTCATTTCCAGGAGATATTGGTATTTGAACATGATTAAAAGAATCACTCATGTAAACTTTATTCTCCTTGCTATATTTCTGAGAATGTCTTAAAAAGGGTGATCCGGCAATCTTGCTGAATATGATTCATTTGATTATTTTATTATGGACATCTATCTCCTGGGACTATGTTAACTCCATTTCTTCCCTCAGCCAGACATTAGAGATGATTTAAGACGTCTAAAACTAAATCCAATCAGTTCATTCAGCACACTCTGGACATCTTTTTCTCTCTCAAAACTACAAATTTTAGTAAATATTGAAAGTACTTCTTCATATGTAGCTTTGTCTCAGTCTCCCAAAATTGACTTAGTAATTGAAATGACAATTTATATTGCAAATTAAAAAATGAAGAATTATATATGAGGTGGTAAAGTTAAATTAATTTTATGCTTTTGTTAAAATACTATTGGCACAATGAATAATCTAAAAGTAAATTTAAAAATATTTGAATATTTAAAATTTAATATAGTACCATGGTATGATGCAATGATTGTTTATAAATATTTAAACAGTTAACCATTTAATTTTCAGTGTTACTGTCAGAGATTGATGAGATAATCAGGACAATTGATTAAAATAGCTCAGCAGTCCTCAAATGCAAAAACAAATTGCTAAGAAAGTTTATGCTACTCAGTTATACAGAATGCAACAGAAATCTTTACAATGTGCTATGATGGGAGGTGGATTTGTGGAATAATGGATTAAAATGCTACCTGTGGCATCCCAAATCGGTACCAATTAGTGTCCTAGCTGCTCCACTTCCGGCCCAGCTCCCTGATAATGGCCTGAGAAAAGCAGTATGAGAGGGTCTAAGCATTTGGGGCCCTGCTACCAACATGCGAGCCCCAGATGAAGCTCCTGGCCCTGGCTTGGGCCTGGCCCATCACTGGCCTTTGCGGCTATTTGTGGAGTGAATCAGTGGGTAGAGGATCTCTCTGTCTGTCTGTCTGTCTCCCTCTCTCTGTAACTTTGATTTTCAAATAAAGAAATAAATCTTTTTAAAACATGAGTTAGTGGGGGGGGGCAGCATGGTGGCAGGTAAAGCAACTGCCTGCAACATTGGCATTCCATATGGGCACAAGTTAGTGTCCCGGCTGCTCCACTTCCAACCTAGTTCCCTGATAATGGCCTGGGAAAAGCATTATAAGATGCCTAAGTATTTGGGCCTCTTCTGCCCACGTGCGTGATCCAAAAGAAGCTCCTGGATTCTGGCTTTAGCTTGGCCCAGATGCAGCTGCTGTGGCCATCTGGAAAACAAGTCACCAGATGGAACTCTCTGTCTGTCTGTCTGTCTCTCTCTCTCTCTTTTCGTATCTGTAACTGACTTTCAAACAAATAAATCTTTTAAAAAAGTGCCTCTGGAATACCCCATTATAAGCGTAATCTCCAATTATAAATCAATGTTGTCTATATATCAAATGATATCAGACTTTTTTAAGATTATTTACTTATTTTGAAAGTCATAGTTCAGACGGAGAAAGGGAGACACACAGAGAGAAGGATTTTTCCTCTGCTGGTTCACTCCCTAGATGGCCACAGTGGCCAGTATTGAGCCAGGCCAAAACCAGTATTCAGGGCATTTTTTCAGGTCTCCCTCATGGATGGGAAGGGTCCAAACACTTGAATCATCTTCTGTTGTTTTTCCCAGCCCCTTAGCAGGGAGGTGGTTTAGACGTGCAGCCATCAGGACCAACTCTCACACAGGATGGAAGCATTGCACATGATGGCTTTACTCACTATGCTACAATGCCAGCCCCTAGAAGAATTTTGGAAGATAGTGTATCTGTATGATATTTAATTTACTAAAACCAAAGTTTGCAATAATAAACAACATTTAGTAGAATCATTTCAACAGTTTTAAAAAACAAGAAATTACATAAATAATATATTTTATGGAAAGTAGACTAGATGAAATTAATGTTTTTGAAATATTTTGTAAGGAATAATTATCTAATTTACTTTGTAGCACTTTAAAAATGTCAATGTCTGAAAGTGCTCTCAATTATATAAACATTATATGGATCTTGAACATTAAAGGAAATAAGCATGTAGAACCTGAATTAGTTAAAACAAACGTAAATCTAATTCTTGTTTTTTTAAAAATATGGAAACCTTTTAAATGCCATGAGTTTTTAAAATGCTTATTTTGACCTAATGAAGTCACAGTTTGCAACGTAACTATAATTTTTCCTGCCAATTTATTGTTTAAATATAATTACTCTGAATATCAAAAGTGCACAGAAACTTTAACAAGCATAATCTAATCAAGCTTTTAAATGCTTAGCTAGAGCTGACCTTTAAACATGTATTCTAATCAATAATGGAATTTTGTTTTGCACCCATAATAGTACTCTGAATGACATTACAGAGTTTAATAAGAGAAAGCACATTTGAACATATAAGCTTTCACATATCACAGTACAGTTTTTAGGTTATATTGTTAATGCAGAAAATATTTAATCTATATAATTGCATTTGTGATGGAGCAATAGATTTTAGATCTTCAAATTTAAGTTTTGATTCATTTAAATATTTTAACTATATATTTATTTTCAGTACATATTGATTTTAAATTACAGTTGGGAAATCAAATTCCAAATGTTGGACTTCAAGACAATAAGTTTTACTTTTAATGTTGATATAAAAAAGTATGATTGCATTAAAATGACAAGCTTGGAAGAAAACTAGGATCTTGTTAGCTTCAATATTGTCAACATTTTTTAAAAGATTTATTTATTTATTTTAAAGTCATAGTTACACAGAGAGAGAGGCAGAGGCAGAGAAAGAGAGAGAGGTCTTCCATCTGCTGGTTCACTCCCCAGTTGGCTGCAACAGCTGGAGCTGCACTGATCTGAAGCCAGGAGCTGGGAGCTTCTTCCAGGTCTCCCACGCAGGTGCATGAGCTCCAAGGACTTGGGCCATCTTCCACTGCTTTCCCAGGCCATCACAAAGAGCTGAATTGAAGGTGGAACAGCCGGGACTAGGATGCAGGCACTGCAGGCGACAGCTTTACCCTCTTTGCCAAAGAGCCAGCCCACCATGATTTTTATCTACAGATAATTTATAAAATATAGCAATAAATATGATTATGCTTACATCCCTTTGAGATAGCCTTCTTTAATATGCATATAGATAAATAGATAGATAGATGGATAGATTTCCTTTATATTCTGTTTATGATGAGTCATTTGTTGGTGGAAATGAGATTATTTCCTGAACAATGGTGTTTTCTCCCAGGTCCCATAGAGATGATTCCTGATAAGTCACTGTATATTTGCTGCATCATTTTCAGTCAGCATGATACAATTGGGATTCAGTGCTTCCCAGCAGAAGTGATGTTTATGAATGTTTTTCAGAAGTGCATTGGACTTTTAACACTTCAGAATTTTCTACTGACTTTTTACCTGTTTGCACAACTGCTCCCTCCAAGAAATATATATTAAAAGAGCCCTTTGTGTTTTTGAAAGTGATTTTTTTAAAAAAATCATTCAAAAAGCATGTTAGGTGAAATATATTTCCCTGAATATGGAGTATTTTTAAAAGTTCAGGGGAAATGAAATTAAAATATATAACGTTTTAAATCCATGAATAGTTTTTTCTTTTCATAGTAAGCATTACCAATGAACTTTTTGAAAGCTTTTTGAAAACTTGTAAAAACTAAGAAGGAGAGATGTCAGAGGAATGATTCACAGAATTCAGAGAACAGTGAAGTCAGGCCAATGCAAAGGAGTGGTCACTGGCTGGGAGCAATGACAGTATGCAGAGTGAACATCATTCGGTGGAAGAAAGTGGACAATTATTGATTTATTTGAAAGTCAGAGTTACTAAATGGGGGGAGAGAGAGAGAGAGAGAGAGAGAGAGAAAGAGAGAGAGAGAGAGAGAGATCTTCCATCTACTGGTTCACTCCCCAGATAGCCACAACAGCCAGGGCTGCATCAGGCCAAAGCCAAGCTTCTTCAGGGTCTCCCATGGGGTGGCAGAGGCACAAACACTTGGGCCATCTTCCATTGCTTTTCCCAGGCCGTTAGCATGGAGCTGAATGGGAAGTGGAGCAGCTGGGACAAGAAATAGTGTCTTAACGTGTTGTGCCACAGCATCGGCCACCACGGCCCTGATTTTTAACCTTATGGTACAGTTTTGCTAATTTTTATCTGGATAAATGAAATAATATAGAATTATTATTTTAAATCATTCTTATTTCACTGAAAATGCTTTTTGAGATCTGTTCATGTAGTATACTGCCATAGGTAATTAATTTTCAATGCTACATAATATTTCATCTTAGAATCTTACCAAATTAAATTCTATATCCATTTTACTGGCTATTTGAATAATTTTTCAATTTGTGTCTCTTTTAACTAAAACTGTTATGAACACTTTTGCATATGTCTTTGAGGCCACATTTCTACAAATTTTGCAGATTAAATAATAAGAAAAGTGAAATAATAGATAATAGAATTTGATTGCTTGATAGATAATATTTCCCAAAATTCTTGTAGCAATTTACATTCCATAATCAGTCTATAAAAGTATTTTTTATTCCATTAACTCAGGAGCACTTGGAATTGTTATTGCTTTTTTATTTCAATCATTAAAATAGTGGATAATAATTTTTGACTGTGCTTTTATTTTCCATTTCCTTGATGAATACAGGCATTGAGAAACTTCTCTTATTCTTTTGTAAATTCTTTTTTTTGAAATGTACTTATCATTTACACATTGTACTAGTGCTTCTTAAAAATACTTTATTTTGGTACATAACTTGCCTTTTTGAACTTTTAGTAGCATCATTAACAAACAGAAGCTCCTAGTATCACCAATGTGCAAGTTCATCAGACTTGTTTCTAATGATTTGTGCTTTTTGATCCTATTCAGAAGTGACGAAAATCTTCCACGTTTCTGAAAAACGTATGATTTTACATTTGATACTTATATCTTTAATTAACCTATAATTGATAAAGGAAATTAGCATGTGAGGCCATAGGATATTAGCAAGAGTACAATTTAGCCTCCCAGTGGTCCTATTTCAGATTTACAAACTCCAGGAATAATACAATGGATCATATACTTTTGTTCATCTTTACACAGAGTATATTCACATTGGCAGCTTTGTGAAGAATTTTTATAATAGTTATGTTTTACATAACCTAAATTTTCTTTTTCTAGGAAACTGTCCAAATTACCTGTGTTTTATGACCAGAATGAATTCTTTATCTTTGTGCATGTGTGTGTGTGTATGTATGTGTGTGTGCAATACTTTCATCATCCTTGCATTTATTGGGTAACTTTAGAATCTATAATCTATTTTTTCTTACCAAATCAATTTTTGACAGCTTGTTTTCCCTTTTTATGATCACCCCTTGTGGTTTCAAGGTTTTTAGGGAATCTTGACCGGTTTTAAGGATACAAGTCACAGACAGGCATTGTCTGTCCTGACATCCCATATGGGAACTGGATCATGTCCTGGATGCTCCACTTCCATTACAGCTGCCTGCTACTATGCCCAGGAAAACAGCAGAACATGGCCCAAGTTCCTGGGTCCTGGGCACTCACATGGGAGATGTGGATGAAGCTTCTGTCTTTTGCCTTTGACCTTTGTCCAGCCATGGACATTGTAGTCATTTGGGTTGTGAACAAGAGGATGAAAAATCTCTCTCTGCTTCTTCTTCTTTCTCAGTAACTCTGCCTATCAAATAAATAAATAAATTCTTTTGAAAAAAGAATAAAACAGAGGGGGAAATACTAAACTTTGTCATTTGTTATGATTTTGCTTTAATTTCCATGAATATTCTCATTGGAGAATCTTTTACTCTTATTCCATGTTTAGTATGAAGTATTTAAATTCTTGATTATCACATTATTGTAAAGAAAGAAATGTGTTACTCATTGCTCAAAATTTGTTTGAGTCCTCAAAAAGTAATGCACATTCCTGTTTAATTGCCTTATCTAAAGGTAAAAGAAAAGCATACATTTATTTCACTTTAAAAACTAGACTGTCAAGTTTATTCTATTGGGAATAGATAGGGGATAATATCTCCAAGGAGAAACTTTTACCGAGTAGTATCTCAGAAAAACACTAAGTTCTTTTTTCTTTGTATAGGATCTTTCTATATCTGGCAGAAACACCTTCATTAGAAGTCGGTTGATGGAAAATTTCTGTTTTCCTCTTTTAATCATCAAAGTCATATGGTTCAGAAGGAAAAGAGTGTGTTGTTCTATATACAACATTCACACATGCACATACACACCATCAACATTATATCACCATATTGTTTATTTTTTTTTCTTTTTGTAAATTTGCTTTATTATTCTCTTTTTTATTTAGTAAATATAGATTTCCAAAGTACAGCTTATGGATTACAATGGCTTCACCCCCCCTAAATTTCCCTCCAACTCGCACCCCTCCCATCTCCCACTCCCTCTCCCATTCCATTCATATCAAGATTCATTTTAAACTATCTTTATATACAGAAGATCGATTTAGTATATATTAAGTAAAGATTTCATCAGTTTGCACCCACACAGAAACACAAAGTGTAAAAATACTGTTTCAGTTCTAGTTATAGCATTACTTCACATTGGACAACACAGTAAGGACAGATCCCACATGAGAAGTAAGTACACAGTGAATCATGTTGTTGACTTAACAATTTGACACTCTTGTTTATGGTGTCAGTAATCTCCCTAGGCTCTAGTCATGAGTTGCCCAGGCTATGGAAGCCTTTTGAGTTCGCCAACTTTGATCTTATTCAGACAAGGTCATAGTCAAAGTGGAGGTTCTCTCCTCCCTTCAGAGAAAGGTACCTCCTTCTTTGATGGCCCCATTCATTCCACTGGGTTCTCACTCACGGAGACCTTTCATATAGGTCTTCTTTTTTTTTTTTTTCCCAGAGTGTCTTGGCTTTCCATACCTAAAATACTCTCATGGGCTCTTCAGCCATATGCCTTAAGGGCTGATTCTGAGGCCAGCGTGCTATTTAGGACATCTGCCATTCTATGAGTCTGCTGTGTATCCCGCTTCCCATGATGGATCGTTCTCTCCCTTTTTGATTCTATCAATTAGTATTAGCAGACACTAGTCTAGTTTGTGTGATCTCTTTGACTCTTAGACCTATCAGTGTGATCAATTTTGAACTGAAGTTGATCACTTGGACTAGTGAGATGGCATTGGTACATGCCACCTTGATGGGATTGTATTGGAATCTCCTGGCATGTTTCTAACTCCACCATTTGGGGCAAGTCCGATTGAGCATGTCCCGAATTGTACATCTCCTCCCTCTCTTTTTGCCATTCTTATATTTATTTATTTATTTATTTTTTTTTTTTTTTAATTTTTTTTTTTGACAGGCAGAGTGGACAGTGAGAGAGAGAGACAGAGAGAAAGGTCTTCCATTGCCATTGGTTCACCCTCCAATGGCCGCCGCAGACGGCGCGCTGCGGCCGGCGCACCGCGCTCGTCCGATGGCAGGAGCCAGGAGCCAGGAGCCAGGTGCTTTTCCTGGTCTCCCCATGGGGTGCAGGGCCCAAGCACCTGGGCCATCCTCCACTGCACTCCCGGGCCACAGCAGAGGGCTGGCCTGGAAGAGGGGCAACCGGGACAGAATCCGGCGCCCCGACCGGGACTAGAACCTGGTGTGCCGGCGCCGCAAGGCGGAGGATTAGCCTGTTGAGCCACGGCGCCGGCCGCCATTCTTATATTTAATAGGGATCACCTTTCAGTTAAAATTTAAACACCTAAGAATAATAGTGTGTTAATTACAGTGTTCAAACAATAGTACTAGAACAAAACAAAACAAAATACTAAAATGGATAAAGTATTACAATGCACATCAACAGTCAGGACAAGAGCTGATCAAGTCACTGTTTCTCATGGTGTCCATTTCACTTCAAAGGGTTTCCCTTTGGTGCTCAGTCAGTTGTTGTCAATCAGTGAGAACATATGATATTTGTCCCTTTGGGACTTGCTTAATTCACTCAGCATAATGTTTTCCAGATTACTCCATTTGGTGGAAATGACCAGATTTCATTTTTTTTGACTGCTGTATAGTATTCTATAGAACACATGTCCCATAATTTCTTTTTTTTTTTATTATTTTTTTTTTACTTTTTTTTTTTTGACAGGCAGAGTGGACAGTGAGAGAGAGAGACAGAGAGAAAGGTCTTCCTTGGTCGTTGGTTCACCCTCCAATGGCTGCCGCGGATGGTGCACTGTGGCTGGCGCACCGCGCTCATCCGATGGCAGGAGCCAGGTGCTAGGTGCTTATCCTGGTCTCCCATGGGGTGCAGGGCCCAAGAACTTGGGCCATCCTCCACTGCACTCCTGGGCCACAGCAGAGGGCTGACCTGGAAAAGGGGCAACCGGGACAGAATCTGGTGCCCCGACCGGGACTAGAACCTGGTGTGCCAGCACCGCAAGGCGGAGGATTAGCCTGTTGAGCCACAGCGCCAGCCCCCATAATTTCTTTATCCAGTCTACTGCTGATGGGAATTTGGGTTGGTTACAGGTCTTAGCTATTGTGAATTGAACTGCAATAAACTTTAATGTGCAGAAAGCTTTTTTGTTTGCCAATTTAATTTCCTTTGGGTAAATTCCAAGGAGTGGGATGGCTGGGTTGAATGGTAGGGTTATATTCGGGTTTCTGAGCAATCTGTAGACTGACTTCCATAGTGGCTTTACCAGTTTGCATTCCCACCAACAGTGGGTTAGTTCTCTTTTTCCCCACATCCTCTCCAGCCTTTATTGTTGGTAGATTTCTGAATGTGAGTCATTCTAACCGGGGTGAGATGAAACTTCTTTGTGGTTTTGATTTGCATTTCCCTGATTGCTAGTGATCTTGAACATTTTTTCATGTGTCTATTGGCCTTTTGGATTTCCTCTTTATGAAAAACCCATTGTCAACATCCTATTGAATGGGGAAAAGTTGGAAGCATTCCCACTGAGATCTGGTACCAGACAGGGATGCCCATTTTCACCACTGCTATTCAATATAGTTCTTGCAGTTTTAGCCAGAGCTATTAGGCAAGAAAAAGAAATTAAATGATACAAATTGGGAAGGAAGAACTCAAACTATCCCTCTTTGTGGATTATATGATTCTTTATTTTGAGGATCCAAAGAACTCTACTAAGAGACTATTGGAACTCATAGAAGAGTTTGGCAAAGTAGCAGGATATAAAATCAATGCACAAAATTCAACAGCCTTTGTATACACAGGCAATGCCATGGCTGAGGAAGAACTTCTAAGATCAATCCCATTCACAATAGCTACAAAAACAATCAAATACCTTGGAATAAACTTAACCAAGGACGTTAAAAATCTCTACGATGAAAATTACAAAACTTTAAATAAAGAAATAGAAGAGGATACCAAAAAATGGAGAAATCTTCCATGCTCATGGATTGGAAGAATCAACATCATCAAAATGTCCATTCTCCCAAAAGCAGTTTACAGATTCAATGCAATACTTATCAAAATATTGAAGACCTTCTTCTCAGATGTGGAAAAAATGATACTGAAATTCATATGGAGACACAGGAGACCTTGAACAGCTAAAGCAATCTTGTACAACAAAAACAAAGCCAGAGGCATCACAATACCAGATTTCAGGATACTACCGGGCAGTTGTTATCAGAACAGCATGGTACTGGTACAGAAACAGATGGATAGACCAATGGAACAGAATAGAAACACCAGAAATCAATCCAAACATCTACAGCCAAATTATATTTGATCAAGGATCTAAAACCAATCCCTGGAGTAAGGACAGTATTCAATAAATGGTTCTGGGAAAATTGGATTTCCACGTACAGAATCATGAAGTAAGGTCCCTACTTTTCACCTTACACAAAAATTCACTCAACATGGATTAAAAACTTAAATCTATGACCTGACACTCTCAAATTACTAGAGAGCATTGGAGAAACCCTGCAAGATATAGGTACTGACAAAGACTTTCTAGAAAAGACCCTGGACGTGCAGGCAATCAAAGCCAAAATTAACTATTGGGATTGCATCAAATTGAGAAGTTTCTGTACTACAAAAGAAACAGTCATGAGAGTGAAGCGGCAACCGACAGAATGGGAAAAAATATTTGCAAACTACGCAACAGATAAAGGGTTGATAACCAGAATCTACAAAGAAATCAAGCAACTCCACAACATCACAACAAACAACCCACTTAAGAGATGGGCCAGGGACCTCAATAGACCATATTGTTTATTAAAATGTAAGAACTGGGAGTGCCCCCAGTTCCACTTTATTGTTGAAGTGTTACATATGGGAGACCTAGGTGAAGTTCCTGAGAAATATGTTTATATACCGAAAACAAAAACAAAAACAAACTTCTTGTTACAGTATAGACTGCAGATTTTTTTTTTTTTTTACTTTGGCTTGTGCTTCAAATTGATGCCTTGAAAACCCCTGGAATTCTCTTATTCACCTGCTTATCCTCAACATTTTTCATGATTCCTTTATATCTTTCATTATTCCTTTATATCCTAACATTCTTGCATATGTTAGGCAGTTAAAATTGTGGGCAAATTAAATTTATTTGAGCATTTCATGAATCGGGCAACAGTACTTACAACCAGAAGAAATTCAGTGAGTATTTCTAGACAGTACACTGAATTAACTAGAGTTATAGTATGACTGGTTATAGCTAGACACATGTCTTATTCAGACAGGGTCTTGTTAGTCAGTGATTGGCTGAACTGTGACTGCCTGTGACTGTCTGAGATTTTGCTGTCTGTCATAAAAATGTATATTTTAAGGGGCCAGTGTTTAACCTAACAGTTAAGACCCTGGTTTCGAAGGCCCACATTTCATATTGGAGTTTGAGTCTTGCCTCTGCTTCTGATTCTAGCTTTCTGCTTCTGTACACCCTAGGATGCATCAGGAGATGACCCGATAGTTAAGTCTCTACCACCCATGTAGGAGACATAGATTGGGTTCTTGGCTCCCAGCTTTGAAGTAGTCAAGCCTGTGTTGTTTTGAACACTGGGGAAGTGAGCCAGTGGATGAAAACATCTTCTCTCTCTCTTTTTCAAATTATATATATATATATATATATATATATATGTATATATATATATATATATATATATATATATATATATATATCCCTGTGTTAGATTTTGGTTCATTTATGTACTGTTAGGCTGCAGTTCATATGTAGGAGCTCAAAGTATGGAGATTACCTCAAGCCAATGAACTTCTATATATTTATTTGGACATATATAGTAGTGAGTAAGAGAACTGATAATGAGATGTAAGGGATGAAATAATCAGAAAAATTAAATTTGTGTTAGAAAAACTTAGACCTCTACTATTAGTAGCATTGAGTTATAGAAATGAGAAGTCAAATTCAACAAATACTTTGAATGTAGAAGTAGAATAAAAGACTAATTAGTAACTTTTTTCCCATTACCTCAAATGCTCAGGGATGACGTTCAGTTTCCTACTCTAGACAACATTAAAAGGATTATGTCTCCTTTTCTCTATGTGTTTTTCATGCTAATTCTTAAACAGTGTCCAATACCACTTTGAATAATGGTGACACCCTTGATTTAAGAGTTGTTATAAGTATATTATAAATGAAGTACATTTGCAGTGGAAGAATAAATTTTTTGCTTTAATAATCTTCAATATATCTGCTTGGATATTCCTGTAGGTGTTGAAAAGAAACAAAGAAGAAAAGCAGAATGAATAAATAAATGAGCTCTGTGACCAGTCTTCTGATTACTCTTTTTTCTAAGTTATCCATTCTGTTCCTACCATTGCAATGAGAGCAATGTCATTGAACTTTTTAAAGAAATATAAATCCTGCTGAAGTTAAAATTTGTGGCTTCTTCCTCAACTATTCTCTTGAACTCTTAACATTCAATTGGATATATAATTGGGATATTAAATTTATCCTATGAACAAATCTCTGCATTACTTACATTTCTTTTCCTAAGAGTCATTCCCATTGTATAAGTTGCAATTTCTTTCTCCCAGTTGCCAGACCCAAAAACGTGGAGTGATTTTAAAATTATTTCTCACAAAGCCAGTTCAATCCATCAAAAGTATCCTTTGCTATATCTTCAGAATATAAGCAAATGATCCTGTTAACTAAATGAAGCCATCATCATATTCTGCTTTGAGTAGCTCCCTTACTCATCTACCTACCTGGGCCCTGTATTTATTTTCTGTTTGCAACCACTAGACAGAAAAAAAAAATATGTTAAAATATTAAACAAAATCACTGAAGGCCATTCCTTTTTTTTTCTCTCATGTAATGGCCAAAAGCTTGAAAATGCTTTAAATTTCTACATGACCTGGTCCCCTTTTCCTCATCCCAGCTCATGTTATTCATCTGACATCATCTTCTGTTGTGTTCTTTATCCTACTTACTCCAGCCATCCTGCCTCCTCATTGTTTCTGGAAGTGCCTCAGTAACTTAATGGCTGCTATTCTTTCTGCTTGAGATGTTCTTCTCCCAGATCATTGCCCTCACTTCCTTAGCATTTGCGTCAGACATTGTCAGCAAGTTCTTTCGTGTTTTTGCTGTCTACATTTGCAATCTTTCCTAGCTCTTCAAAATATTTTCTAGTCCATTTCGTTTTATTTTTTCCTTAAAGTACATAAAATACTTCATTCATCTTTATATTAGTTTTTCTCCCTTATAGAATGAAACTTTTTGAAGATACAGTTTTTGTCTGTGTTTTGCTCTACGCTTTCCCCAGTACTTGAAATTTTGCTAAACATCGCAATCAATAAATAGTGGTTGAACAAATAAATCTGGAATAATTATCAAAATATTTATATATTATCCTTTGTGAATCACTACTTAACATTTATTGTTACTGTTAATTCACCTTAGACTCTAAAAATTATTTAATTTACAGTTTCTTTAATTTTTATTTCTCTTTTATTATAACAGGTCCTACCTTCTAAATTTTTTCACTTAATATTTAATTATTACTCCATTATTTTATTCAGATTCAATGAACTGATAGTGAACGTTGACTTTTTGAATGTTTAAATATATATATGTATATTATCTAGGAAAAACAAAATATAGAATTCTATGCTCAAAATTATTTTTTCCAACTTCTAAGTTTAAGTTGAAAAAAATGAAATATGTTCAAGATGAGGAGGTAGAATTAAATGAATGTTGCTTTAAATCTTATGGTGACTTTTTTTTTTATTCTGTCAACTTCTTGTCCTCTGGAAGCCACAATTCCAAAAGCAGTATAGTGAAGAAAGAAGGAAATGATTTTTATGATTGGTAAAATTCCTAATTCTATAATTAAAGGGATGTTGAAGATCGGAGTTACAGAAAGAGCATTTGTCAGTTATGAAGAGGATGGTTTATAGGGCTTCTAGCAAGACACAGGAAGACTAAAAAAAAGGTTATTAGAATTGTCGTTATAGGTAGAAGAGACATAAGTCAAGGAGATGAACACTTAGAATCTACTCTTTACACAGTTCCATTTATTTGTGACCTCTTACTCAGTAGCGTTCAATGAGTGGTGTCTTCAAGAAAATTTGAATTAAATATTGTGATTTTTCTCAAATTTTTAACCCACATGCTATTTTATTTTGTCCAAACTTGATTGGATTCCTCCATGTGTAAATGTTTGGTGAATGAGTTTTTTATGTAAGATGGACCTGAGTCTCCCACAGAACCTGTAAATCTCTTAATTTACACAAGAAAAAACAGCTTCTGATTTCCAGATCCATAAGATAATAAATGTTCTTCTGCATCACCAAGCTTGTGGAAATTTGTTATAGCATTTAAGTGAGAAGCAAGCAAAGCAATCAAGCATTCCACTCATTCACTAAAGGGGATTCTTTTTTCAAATATGTTATTACCTCCAGCACAGATCTTTTCCTCTTACTCTGGAAAGATTCCTTGTTCCAGGAATACTTGAACTTGCTATAAAATAACTATCTTCACACAACTTTCATATGCAATTCATATATTGTGGTTTTCAAAAATCTGATGGAAATGAATTTATGGAAAAACGATGCATGAATTTTGCAAATTATTGAGCCAAATTAAAAATATCTTTTAATTCCATTTTTTCATGAACCTTTTGAAGTACTCTCTTTGTAAAGCTTCATTTACATTTTCATTAGTGCAAATGAAGGAATATAATTTTACTGGAAAGACAATAAAAATATATTATCCATGGCAGTCAATGGAATTCTGAGTCTCCCAGGCTTGAGACAGCATGAGTTGGAGAATGTTAGTGGTAATAACACAAAGACACACAGCACAAAGAATGAATTAGGAAAATAAAGTTTTATACTAAAATATACAAAACTAAAATATACAAAACTTCTGTTTGGGGCACAGAGTGTTAACTGTTTTTCGGATTTTATTTACTACAAAAGAATATTGGAGGATGTAATAAGTTAAGACTAAGTAATCTAGTCCAAGTTTCTTATTTTAACGTGGTAATCATAACCTTGAAAAATAAGCTAGTTGGCCCAGAAAAAGATGTATATAAATAGTAAATGAGGACTACATTTTTAAGTCATTGCACAATAATTCTATTCTTGAAAATGCTAGTGCTTCGTTTAAAATGCTGTATTCTTGGATCATTCCTAAAAATGTAACGAATGCATGTATTAACTTTATTAACCATTATAACCACTATCCAGAAATAGTATTTTTACGTTTTGCTCTTTTCAGAGATACCATTTGAAAAGTTATGAATTTAATTCATTCAGAAATTGCATATTATTTATTATTTATATAAAAGTTTTTGTCATTGCAATTTTAAAAAACGAATACCTTATCATTAAACATTACACACTGCCAACAAGGATGCTTATAATCTTTGTTGTTTATCAGCTGTAATTTTGTGTAATGATGTTATAGGTTCTCTTGTTTAATTTGAGCTTTTTAATAGCAATAGACAGCTAAATATACATCTCAGCCTATATAATAGCCATGCATCATTGCAATCTTATACAATATTTGTTGTGTGAATTAAATGCTAATAATATATGATTATTCCTAAACTCTGTATTCATGTTGTAAAGTTTGTGTTCACATTTATAGAGACCAAATTTGTTCCAAGAGACTTTACAGTATAGCTAAAAATATGTATCTAACTTCACCTTATCTCCTTGCAAAAGTACATATGCACAACTATGAAAAAAATCAATTTTAGCCAATGAAAAGTAAAAAAGTCCTAAATGAAAGATCTCTGCAAGTGAGAACCCAGTGGAAAGAATGGGCCATCAAAGAAGGAGGTACCTTTCTCTGAAGGGAGGAGAGAACTTCCACTTTGACTATGACCCTGTCGGAATAAGATCAAAGTCGGCCAGCGTAGGGGGCTTCCACGGCCTTGGCAACTCATGACTAGAGCCTAGGGAGATTTCTGACGCCTTGAACAAGAGTGTCAATTTGTTAAGTCAACAGCAGGAGTCACTGTGCACTTACTCCCCATGTAGGATCTCTGTCCTTAATGTGTTGTCCAATGTGAGTTAATGCACTCAGTTCTCACTATGCTGAGCCCCTCACATAACATAACTACACGGTACATTACAGCAACCTTCAGTAGCTGACTTACATAGAGAATTAAATTTCAATAGTTCAAGTGTATCTTAACTTCTGTACAACTTGTGATGCCTAACATATTGTCCTATGATGATTATAAAGAAAGATAATTTATTAGCATTTTAAAAAATGTATATGATTCTCATTAGTATTTTATAATTAGAATGAGTTATTATAATTAAAGGTGGTTTAATTTCCTATGAGACAAGGAACTGTATCAGAATATTTTATTCTCATCTTTTAGAATTTTACTCTAATTTATCAAATAAAATGTTTTGCTACTTAATCAATTTTTGTGTAATGTCTAACAATGTAAGTCAGATGGTAGACTCTCCTTCCACCTTCTTATTGCAAATGAGTACTTCCTTCTGTTTGTTTCCTGATATTCAAAAGACTGTTTTAATAACCTGTAAGTTTTTGTTCACTTCTTTATGATTCTATACATTGTAACTGATTTAAACCTATACTTCTTTTTATTTTTATTTTTTGGCAGGCAGAGTGGACAGTGAGAGAGAGAGACAGAGAGAAAGGTCTTCCTTTGCCGTTGGTTCACCCTCCAATGGCTGCTGCAGCTGGCACACCACGCTGATCTGAAGCCAGGAGCCAGGTGCTTCTCCTGGTCTCCCATGCAGGTGCAGGGCCCAAGCACTTGGGCCATCCTCCACTGCACTCCCAGGCCACAGCAGGGAGCTGGACTGGATGAGGAGCAACCGGGACAGAATCCAGCACTCAGACCGGGATTAGAACCCAGTGTGCTGGTGCAGCAGGCGGAGGATTAGCCTATTGAGCTGTGGCGCCAGCCCTAAACATATACTTCTAATAAGATACATATTTGAACTTGAAACAAAGAAATAAAATAGTAAACCTATAAAACAATACTTTATTAATCATTACAGCAATAATATAAATATTATTTTATTGGTTTGCATCTTATTAATTTATAATTTATAATATTCTTATTTTTATATTAATAATCATAATATAATGTCTATTAATTTACTGAAATTAATCATTCTAGTGCTGGTTTGCTTGTTGGCTTCAACGCTGGATGATCC
This sequence comes from Sylvilagus floridanus, assembly GCA_949820135.1. Classification (NCBI taxonomy): domain Eukaryota; kingdom Metazoa; phylum Chordata; class Mammalia; order Lagomorpha; family Leporidae; genus Sylvilagus; species Sylvilagus floridanus. The sequence goes on along the minus strand of OX463242.1, from coordinate 27,748,995 downwards.
ATTGGTTTCTTAGTCATTTTACAACCAACCAATCATGTTGCTGTGAAAAGCCTTAACGATTAATAGCACAAACCCTGAAGCCAGACTGCCAAAATTACAAGACTATATTTGTTCTCTGAACCTTAGGCAATGTATTTAACTTTTCTGTCCTTACTTGTAAGAAGAGGAAATAATGGTCCTAGGTTTTCAATGTTAAAGTGAGAATTGAAGAAATAATACTTAGAAATCACTTGAAATATAACTTATTAAACACTGTTATTGATGTTAAATGCTAATAACTATCAGCTTTCTCTACAAGTTTTGTTATAGCTGTTATTATTACAATCACTTAATTATTAAACAATAAGAATATGCCAAAAATACCTTTATTTTTTTCTTATGTTGAGTCATTCCTAGGTTTGTATGTATCTAGAAAAAACAATCCCTTATTTAAAGTTAGAAGATTTTATTGACCCTTCCAATATAATAGTTTAAACAACTTTATAGAGATATAATTCATATCTTATAGTTAATTCAGAGTATACACTTCAATTATGCTAATAGTTGTTACAATGATTATACCAGTCAATTTTAGAATGTTTCATCACCTCAAGAGGAAATCTCACGTGCTCACTTCCTATCAAATTCCTGAATCTGCCAAGCCGCTGACAATCACAACTCTACTTTCTGCTATTTAAATTTGCCTGTTTGAGGTATTGCATATAACTAGAATCATATAATACATAAGTAAATCATACAATATATGACTTTTTTGTTTAAAATGTTTTTAGGATTTATTCATTTTGTAGAACGTGTCATTATTTCATTCCTTTTTATTGAAAAAACTTCATTTATGAATATATCACAGTTTGTTCATTCATTAGTCCGTTGATGGAAACTTGGGTTACTACACTGATTGACTATTATGAATAATGGTACAATGAATATCCATTCACAGTATTTTGTGCATGTAATTTTTCTCTTGTGTATATACAAAGGGGTCAGAATTCTAGGCTATATAATAACTCTAACATTTTTAGAAATTTCCAAAATGTTTTTCAAAGTGACGGCAGTATTTTATGATCTTATCACTAATGTGTAACTGTTCCAATTTCTTCAATCCTTCCCAGCATTCCTTATTATCTGTCGTATTGATTATAGTTGTCCTAGTGACCTTGAAGTAGCATCTCATTATAGTTCTGAATTGCATTTCCCTAACAAATAATGATATTGAATATCCCTTCATATAGTTATTGGGAATTCTTTTATTTATTTATTTTTGAGTACTATCTATTAAAATAGTTTGCCTATTTTATAAATTTAATCAATTGTCTTTTATTTATTGATCTGCTAGTGTTCTGGAATGCATGTTCCATAGCACATTTGCAAATATATTTCTTGTGCTATACATTAATTTTCAAATTCTTGATAATTTCCTAAAAATAATGTTTTTTTAATTTAGTGGCAGTCTATTTTATGTGTATCTTTCTTTTGCCATATGTACTTTCTATTTCATATCCAATAAATGTTAGCCTACTCCAAAATCATGGAGATAGACTGTTCTAATTTATTTTAAATATTTAAAATTTCCCCCTTTTTAGTTTTCAGTAAAGATTCATGTTCATATTGAATTATTTTTGTATATGATTTTAAGCAGGAATTGAACTTTACATGTTTTCATGCAGTCATCTAAGCACTCTTTCATGAAATGACTATCCTTTCATCACTGCATTTTCCAGGCACCATTTGTGGAAAACAGACTGATCATAAGTGAGTTCATTTCTGGACTCTTAATTTTGTCTGTGTTGATCTATATGGCTATGCTTATGTCAGAATGGATGTTTTTTGATTGCTGTGGACTAGTAGTAAATTTGAAATTGGAAAATGTGATTCCTTCACTGTTCTTGTAAATGACCATTTTTGGCTATTTTGATTCCCTTTTATTTCCATATAGATTTTCAAATAGGCTTGTAAATTTTTGCAAAATATCCATGAGATATTTTGATAAGAATTGTATTTTTCTTAATTTTCATACAGGTGATGATTTCAGCAACTTGTAAGTTTTCTTAAATATTGACATATGCAAGGCTGCTTCTCTCCTATCAAGAGATCAGTTATTACTATCTGGTTATTCCTTCCCATTGAACAATGACAATTTTAGCAATATTTCAAGGGCCTGTGAAGATTTTATTTTCTAATAATACATATATCAAATAGATTGATATTTCATTGCTTCAAAGACGTTTTTCAATATATTCTGTTTTCTCTGATCCAAAAATATAAAATGGACTTAAAATACAAATAGTGAACACTGGAAAACAGGAAAAATCAACTATGTGAATTTTATGACAAAATTGAGAATCTTAGTATACATGATAGGAGAGTAAAAAATAAGTTAAGGAAGAGCAACTATTGACATGGATGATTTTTAGTCTCTGGATGACTGCTAATGTTAGAGAGGGTTAAAATAAAAACAATGGTGGTAATGAATCATTTGAACATACCATTGGCAATTATTTTCCAGATTTTAGAAAGACACAAATCCTCAAGACAAAAGTGTACACTGGATCCAGAACGAAGCTCCAAATTAAATGGTTATTTATATACATTTGCAGCATGCCGAATATAATATTTTTGTATCAAAAGAATGAATTATAGTAAAGATTTAGTTTCACTACACTCCAACATTTTATTAAAATTATTGTAAAGGAATTTAAAAACATGGACCAATGATAAGTGAGGAAGGGATGAACAATGCTAACCAAATTGCACATAATTTACCAGATGTGAAATGGGTCAACTCTTGGACAATAAGAGTAAAGTAAATAACTTCCACATCTTAAAATGCAGAAAAGTTAAGATAGGGAATCAACCCATATGCCAATCAACTGAATAGACAAAATGTGGTATATATACATGATGGACTACTACTCAGACATAAAATGAATGTGATCGTATCTTTTCCAACAAAATGGATGCAACTGGAGACCATTACGCTTAGTGAACTAGGCCAGTCTCAAAATGATAAGTAACATGTATTCTCTGATATGTGATAGTTAATATAAATTACAAAAACCACATATAAGAAACTTAAAACTTAAGGTTTGACTACTGTTTATAGCTCTTGTGTATACGCTTGTGGAATAGTGATCTTTCTCTTTTTACGTGTTGAATGTATGGTTAGTGGAGCCTTAAGACTGTAATTATAAGGTAAGCTGTAAAAATGTTATTATAAAAATTAAGTGTAACTAAAACAAAAAGAAGGATAAGGGTTTGAGGGAAGCAGGAAGGGGATAATGGCTGCCTTTTTAGAATTGTACTTATGAAATACATGAAACCTGTTTTTTATATTAATAAAATAAAAAATAAAAATGCAGAATTTTAAAAAACGTGAAAAATTGGAGATGTCATTTACCTCATTTGTATATATAATCTCAGAGCAGCTCCAACTATATAACACAATACCTTCAAATCACAATTTATCTCTTAATGAGGAATTCAAAACTAAAATTTAGCATTTATAGGAACAAAAATATTTACTATGATGGGAGTAATGGAAGACCATGAAAGGATATTACCAAAGGAAATGACAACTGTAATATAGAATGTCATCAAAAACTGAGACAAAGCAAAACAAGCAGCAACAAAGTCTACAAAAGTATTTAGATAAGAAAACCTGGATCAAAATCAGGTTTTAAGCCGATACGTTACTCAAGTAGTCACTTCTAAAATTCAAAGGTAGTTTTGAGGGATATGTTTATTCTAATTGATAATATTACTATGAATATTTGACAATATCCACATATTATAAATTGCAGAATGCAAATACTAGAGGATTAGAAGGGGAGCAGTAAAGATGCAGGGATGGAGAGCATAGTTCCTGCAGGCCATGGAAGGGGCATAAAAGCATTTGGTCTGGGGCCAGTGCTGTGGCCTGGCATGTAGAGCCACTGCCTGGAGTGCCAGCACCCAATATGGGTACCAGTTAGAGACCCAGCTGCTCCTTTTCCGATCCAGCTCTCTGCTGAGGCCTGGGAAAGCAGTGGAAGATGGCCCAAGTCCTTGGACCCCTGCACCCACATGGGAAGACCCAGAGGAATCTCCTGGCTCCTGGCTTGGGATGGCAGAGTCTAGCCATTGCAGCCATTTGAGGAGTGAACCAGCAGATGGAAGACCCTCCTCCTCTCTCTCTGCCTTTCCTCTCTCTATGTAACTCTGACTTTCAAATAGGTAAATAAATCTTTAAAAAAATCATTTGTTCTGGCCCTGACAAGACAACAGAAAGGACTAGAAATTTAATAAATCTATAGAAGGCTAATTTTTACATAGAGAATTTTGTAGGATCTGCAAATGCTGTTATAAATACCCAAATGGCTCTTAATAGAAAAATCTTTCCTACTCCTGACAAATTGGACAATGGAGATCAAAACACAATTGGAAAAGAGGAATAAGTTCTAGTGTTCCATAGCACAGGACGATAGAAGTAATTTACAGCAACCCAGTATATATATTTTATAAATACATTTAAGAGGAAGAAAAAGACCCCAAGCAAATTAGTGACTAGAGGAAAAGTTCAATTATTCTGATTTGATCAGTATGCTTTGTATACATTTACTGAAATATGACACTATACCCCATGAATATGTATAATTATTTAGTATAAAAATTAAAAGTTTAAAGAGATGAAAATAACTAACCTGATTTAATCATCACACATTGAATACACATATTGAATTACTATACTATAAGCAATAAATATGTTCAATTAAAATAATAATTAGACAAAATCAGAAATGAAAAAGAAACAGCATCTATTCTATATAATATGTCTAAAATTCACACTTTTTAAATCACTTTAGGTATAAAATAGTACTATAGGAAGATTTCTTAGGCTCTGATAATGGAAATATATTTTGTGCCCTCATATCATAATGGGATTGGTAGGAGGAATGGAAAAGTGAATAAAACTTTCATGACCATCTTATGTTTTAAGTTTCTGTAGAAAACAAATATCTATTTTGTCATTTACCATCAATTTGAAAAAGTATAGTATATCATGTTAGCTAATTGTCATAATATCTGTGGAAATGTAGTAAAATTTTTGAATTTTAAAAATTATATTAATTTGCATAACCTCAGAATCTTGTAATATTTGTGCTATTATAATGATGACATGCTTTTTAATAAGTATTCTATGGGAAATATTGGATTATGTTGATAAATGGCAGAGGACAACTGTCATACATTACATTCATACATTGCTGTATCTCTTCTCAATTTGTTTTACAGAAGTATTATAATTTTGTGTTGATTGTTATACTGATGAAATAGCTCTTCATCTTACATGTAGGAACTTTCACTTGTACCTGAAATATGAATCCTGGCTTTGGATCGGCCCTGTCTGGCTGTTGCACCCATTTGGGGAGTGAACCAGAAGACCTTTCTCTCTGTCTCTGCCTCTCTATGTCTTTAACTCTGCCTCTCGAATAAATAAATCTTATTTAAAATATATCGTGTGTAATTACATATTCCTTAGTAATTTATATAACGGGTTTTATATTTTAAATTAAGGCATCATTTCTATCACTGTGTTTAGAATAATAGTATTGAATATACAGTAATTTGGTTAATATTTTTATAGTTAACTCAGTTAATATTTTTAAATTATGAAACAATCACCCTAAAAAAGTACATCATGTTTCAATTTGAAAATTTCCAAAGAAATATGTCTGAATATTAAAGGTACAAGAAAAGTGGTTTTTAAATGCAGCTTCAAAGTAGAGTTATAAATTTATTATTTGAATTTTAGGATATTATTCCTGCTTTCCTCAAATAATAAATTTTCCCCAACTTATAATTATTCATTATGATTAAACAGTATAAAGCCCGTTTAATTTCCCAAGCAAAGTAGATTAGTACACTGTACTTGTGGTTTTAGTTTTTATTTGTCAAAGAATTGTTTTAACAAAGTCAGTTTGGGACACATGCCTTAGTAACATCTCTATTTCATAGCATGTTTTACCAAATAATGCGATTTTAATAATGGTATTCTGAAATCTATTATCAGTAACTGATCATTTGAGAAATTTTTTTCACTTGGATGATATTTTTAGTTTTCATTAATAGCATCAGAAGCCAACTTTCAGAGAGGTGCCCTATTCCCCCAAAGTGGACATCTATAGCAGAAATGAAGAATGGCTGATACCACCCATAAAACAGCCTTATGTTGTTCATGAAGCAGTAAGTTAAAATGGTCGTTTAAGCCTTGAGGGCAATGTTGTAGAAATCAATCTTATAGTATGTTCTGCTTGTAATAAATATTGACTGCATCATAGATTGGTCTTTCTACTCATAATTTTTAACTCTAGTCCCCTTAGTCTTTATGTCAGTTTTTGATTTAGAAAAGGTATTCATAGAGGAACATTAATTCTTTTCAAAGAACTGCCATATCCACCCTTCCTACACAACTGCAGTGTAATTCAGCCAATGACCACAGCCTCTTGCTGTCGAATATTTCATCTGAAGCTTTGATCTTCCTATCTTCATTTCACTGAGATCTTCAGTTACTATGAGGAAATATTACAATAGGAGGTACCTATTCCCTTCAGTGTGTGGAAAATGCTGATGGCATTATTGATAAATGGATTTATAGGCCATTACATTTCAAGAATGCTGTGGCATACAAATTAATAACTAAAGCTCTGTTTATAAGTCTGGAGTGCCAATCTTTAATTGTACACTGGAATTAGTTATTACATTTATTAAAGGATGAAAACATTTTTTTAAAAAGATTTTTTTTATTTATTTGAAAGGCAGAGTTACAAAGAGGCAGAGGCAGAGAGAGAGCGCGAGGTCTTCCATCCTCTAGTTCACTCCACAATGGCCACAATGCCTGCTGGTGCACCAGTAGGAAGCCAGGACCTTCTTCTGGGTCTACCAAATGGGTACAGAGGCCCAAGGACTTGGGCCATCTTCCACTGCTTTCCCAGGCCATAGCAGAGAGCTGGATCAGAAGTGGAGCAGCTGGGACTCGAATCGGCATGCACATGGGATGCTGGCACTGCAGGCAGTGGCTTTACCTGCTATCCCACAGCGCCAGCTCCGGGATGGAAAACTTTAAAGAAAAATATTGCAAGTGTAATATGTAAGTAAAGCTGTGTTAAGCTGGTAGCTCTTGCCTCTCATCTATGGGAAAGAATAACAAGGTTGGAGTTGTGGCACAGCAGGTTAAGCTGCCGCTATGCTGGCATCCCACATCAGAGTACTGGTTCTAGATCTGGCTGCTCTGCTTCTGATTTAACTCCCTGCTAATGCACCTGGGAAAGCAGCAGAAGATGGTCTAGGTTGGTGAACCCATACCACCACTCTGGAGATCCAGTTGCCGTTTCTGTCTCCTGAATTTAGCTTGGACCAGCCCCAACATTTGTGCTCATTTGGGAAGTAAACCGGGGATGGATGACCCCTCCCTATCCCCACTCCCGTCTGTCTTTCATTCTCTCTCTGTCACTCTGCCTTTCAAATAAAACCCTGAAAGCAGGGGCCAAGAGCTTCATCTGGGTCTCCCATGTGGGTGGCAGGAGCCCAAACACTTGAGTCATTTCTGCTGCTTTTCCCAGGCCACTATCAGGGAGCTAGATTGGAAGCAGCGCAGCTGGAACTTGTACCAGTGCCCATATGCAAGACCCCTAATACATAACTTTTTAATTAGATTCCTCATAACCTTCAAAATCAACATGGATTATGAAAACATTGAAAAATGTTAACAATCATGTAATGTGATCAGAAATATCTAAATAAACATCTTGCACAGTTACTTCTCAACAATTCAAATAAATGCCTGATGTTTCATCCCATGATCAGGAAGAAATGCCTCATAGTTACAGGTCAAAGTTTGTTGGCTCCTGAGGACATCAGACAATAGTTTCTTCATAGTTTACAGAAGATAATCAATACTTTATCGCTTCACAGTCTGTATAGTTAACTACTTGAAATTTCTATTGGGTGATTAGAAGGTCTCATATTTAATATGAAAGAAAGGCAAATTTACCATCTCCCCACTTCTGACTGTCTCTTCTTTCAGGTATCCTATGTATGCAGCCAAATTCATTTAAGCTTCTTCTGGGAGACACTAATATCTTTTTGATAGATCATTACTTCCCAATATTTTATATTTTACTCATTGAAAATGCAAATTTTTATTCTTTAAAATCTCTGCAGTCTATCCACTGTTCTGAATTATTTTTATAGTCACAAACATATGCCAAACTAATGTCAATCATTAATACCTGAGGCCTTATGTCCCTGTGGACACATCTATGCCAGTACTTGCAAAAAGGAAACCTCATCTTTTCACCTCCATTCCCCTGCTGTGTATAACTCCAGTCAGTAGCTTTTCATGGTTCTTAAAACAAAGAGCAAAACCCCACAGGGCCCTATGGGACACACCCACTGCCCAACTATATGGACTCAGCTCTTCACAGTTTCCTACAGATTCTAGACACTTTGAAATATTTCTAGTTGCTCCATCACTCTTTGTACTTCTTATCTTCTGTATACATGTGGTTAGTTTGTCCCTTCTCCAACTCCAATATCAGTTCAAGTCAGAAGTTCCTGGTAGACAGTATATTGCAGTTTTTCTTCATGCAGTTTTTCATGTTTAGCATCATAAATTAATTTACTGATCGATTAATGATTGTCATTTGTAATATTGGAAATTCTAAGTTAGATGTAACTCTAGCATTTGGGTTCTTTGTCTAGTTTTTCACCATGAAAATTATCTATAAAAGCATTTTTGGAATGAATGAATGAAGTTTATATCAGAATATGTTGAAAATTTGTAAAAAAGTAGAAATATAAAAGAAGCTTATTTAAATGCAAGTTATTTTTAAATGCAAGCTTTTTATGTATTACACATTTTTAATCAACTATTTGGAGATCTCTTGTAATAGATTTTACAAATATGTGCACCAAAACAAACTTACCTTTGAATTTTGTTTCCCATGAATTTCTTGAAGTCCATACATTTTTGTGGAATTTTGTTGATTCTTCATTTTGTTTTCCACTAGTGCAGGCTCTTTTAGCTAATCATATGAATTTACTTTTAATATATCACAGTATATCTAGAGGAGAAGATAAATGATGTCTTAAGTAGGGTAAAGGAGAGAAATGATAGAAAATGTGGTTCATTCTACAAGGAAATCCAGAAACTTTGCTTTTACTTCATGGAAAAAAGTAGGAAAAATGACCTTCAAGACCATGCATAAATGAGCTTTTATCTTTCTTCCCATTTCTAAGTATATGACAATAACAGAAAGCACTTGAGATATATGTGTATGAAAAGACAATACTTAAAATACAATTTCAGTGATTAGTTATTGTGCTATAATATAAAGTCTTAAATACATTTTCATGGTATTATGATACTTTATATAGTTTCTTTGGATAAATTTAGTCCATGACTATGAATACTTATTTTCCTATTAGATCTGCAATTCTTAGTAAGATTATTAGTATAGGTGAATCTTTATTAGCACAGAAAATGAACTCTTAAAATTGCTGTTTATTTCATTTGAGAGAGGTTTCTATTATTTGTTGAACTAACTATTTCAGGCTACTTCATGATGAATGTAATTAATCATGCTGAGGATTTACTACTTTTAATCATTGCATATTGAATCTTACTGGATTTAATCATTGCATATTGAACCTTTATTTGGGAACATATATCAAATGTGTTTTGGTTTTTCTTCCATTTACTTGATGTGTTTTACATGGAAATTCATAATTATCTTGTGTTATATAAAAAAATCTAGTACCTTTAATTATTTAAAGGATTATCTTTTTAAATCAGTGCTGACACTTATTTTGTATATAGAAAATTCAACTCTTATAGTTGTACTTTCTTTTTTATTTCTAAAATGGTATATTATTTATTTATTTGAATGGCAGAGTTACAGAGAGAGATACACACACAAGAGGGAACTTCATCTGCTGGTTCAATTCCCAAATTGCCACAATAGCCTGGGTGGACCAGGAGCCAGGAGATACCTCCAGGTCTTCCCCATGAGTGCAAGGGCCCAAAAGCTTGGGCTATTCTCTGCTACTTTTCCCAGATCTTTGGCAGGGAGTTAGATCAGAAGGATCAGGAGTGGAACACTGTGGAATCACACTGGCTACCTTAAGGGATGCTGGTGTCCGAAGTGACAGCTTAACCCTCTACACCACAACGCTGGCTCCTAGCTCTCTTTTTGAACTCAAGAAATAATGAAAAACACATAGTCCATAGTCAGTGCTTTCCTCAAGTGACACATTTAGAAATAAAATTCATTACTTATACCCATCTATTCCTCCAGCAAGAAATGAATACTTTTTAATGTCATTAGAAATATTTTGACACAGCACTGAGTGAATGATTTGGTCTAAAAAATAAATTGACAAAGTGATTTAAGAATCAAAAAACTGGGGCAGGTGCCATGACACAGTAGGTTAATCCTCCGCCTGTAGTGCCAGTATTCCATATGGGCGCCGGTTCTACTCCCAGCTGCTCTTCTTCCAGTCCAGCTCTCTGCTGTGGCCTGTGAAAGCAGTAGAAGATGGCCCAAGTGCTTGAGCCCCTGCACCAACACAGGAGACCAAGAAGAAGCACCTGGCTCCTGGCTTCAGTTTGGCACAGCATGAAGCCGTTGCAGCCATTTGGAGAGTGAACCAGTGAACCAGCAGATGGAAGACCTTTCTCTCTGTCTCTCCCTTGCCTGTAACTCTACCTCTTAAATAAATAAGTAAATTCTCTTAAAAAAATGAAAAAAAAAAAACTTCAGCTTGTTTCAGTTTTCACTTTTGGTATCAGACCTAATAGATCTCTTAATGATGGTTTCAAGTAAGCAGTCTCTTGAGAAGATCTGCATGACTGTTTCATAATAGGCTGTGGTGATACTAGATGGGTTTTAAATGATTATAATTATCTTTGAGGATCTGCTGAAAAAGTGATGGAAATCTGGACTTGAGATTATATTTATCTGCATTTTAAGCACAACAAGTACAACAAATTTGTGACTATAGCAACATAATTCCAAAATATTTCTAGTAACAGGTGACAATGGGTCTATGTTTAAGGGAACACCTGATCCAGGATAAACTGTAAGTTAACCATATAATCAGCAGGTCTTTATTTTATAACATATTTTGTATTCTTTTTGATGACTTAGGTGTTGCTTTAGAATATATGTTTAATTATTGAAGTCTTCTTTATTAAGATTTATCTATTCATTTGAAAGAGTAACAGAGAGAGATTCAGATCTCCCATTTGCTGGTCCCTTCCTAAATGGCCACTATAGCTGGACTGAGCCAGACAAGCAAGCGAAACAGCATCCAGTTTGCTCAAATGGATGGCAAGGACTAAAGTGCTTAGTCTATTATCCAGTGCCTTCCCAGGGACATTTGCAGGAATCTGGATTTGAAACACAGTGGTTGGGACTTGAGCTGGCACCCTGATATGGGATTACAGGCTCTACAAGTGGTGACTTAACAATTAGTTTTACTTTTTATCCAGCCATGGTTTTCTCATGGTACATTGCATGGACTATATCATTTCATGAACTTTCCACAGACTATAAATGCGTTCATTACTTATGCACACCGTTTTTTCTGCTATCTGTGTCAAGTACATATTGCTACCAAATAAGATCTTTATTTTTTTTACTCCTTTAGATGGAAGAAATGAAACGATAGGTTTTCCATGACTTGTCAAGTGGTAGTCAGAATTCTAAAAATCTACACAAATATTAAGGGTTGATATCCTTTGACAATCAACCTTTTCCACTTGAGTTTAATTATACATTTTATGTAGACTGCATTAAGAACATTAGCAGAACTGTCTTTAGATTTCAATCTATTTTTAAATTAATGTGGAATTTTAACACATATAGTAACAATGACTGCTATATAGTCAAATAGAGCAATACATGATAGCTGTCCTCCAGTACGAGAACTTGTCTTGTTTTTCAGACTATTTTACTATTATATACATAATACTGTTTCTTATTATTATTCATACATTTGCACATAGAAGGTACACATACACACATATGTTTAACATTTTATTTCTGAAAATTATTAAATTAACATATCAACAATTTGCAATAGTGACACTAGACTTTCCATATCCTTTTACCCAGTTTCCCTTATTAACATATCTTTGTCACTATTAATGACATTCAGCTACCCTAATTTTTAATCCAAATTTTTTTTATCTCTCTCAACCTGCCCAGACTCTAGTAATCAACTTTCTTTGATTAGATAACTTTTTTTATAATGTTTTAGCTGCACCTTGTAAGGGAGAACATGCAATATTCATGTTTCTTTACTTATTTTACTCAACATGACTTCTTCCAGTTTCATTTTGCTGCAAATGACATTTTTATAGCCTAATAGATTTCATTTATTGAAAGAATCAATATCATTAAAAGGCCTATACAACCTAAAGCGATCTACAAATTCAATGCAATTCTGATCAAAATGCCAATAGCATCCTTGACAAAATTAGAAAAAAAAATAGAAAAAAAATTCAGAAGTTCATATGGCACTACAAAGTCCCTAAATACCCAAAGAGATACTGAGCAACAAAAAACAAAAAAAAACAGACTAGAGGCATCACAGTTCCTGACTGCAAAGCATACTAGAAATTACAGTAATTAAAATAGCATGATACTGACATAAAAATTCATACATAGATCATTGGAACAGCATAGAGAGCCCAGAAAAGAATGCACCATTTCACTGAAGATACAGGTCCTTAGTTTTCTTTTGTATTGTGTCTTTGTTCATTTTGGGTATCAAAGTGATGCTGGCCTCATAAAATAGTTTGACAGAGTGTCATCATGTTCAATATTTTGTAATAGTTTGTAAAATGTTGGAATGAGTTCCTATTTAAGTGTTTATAGAATTCAGTAGTCATTAGGTCCTGGGCTTTTCTTTGATGAAGGAGTTTTGGTTATTGTTTCTAGCTCATTGCTTATTTTTTGGCAGTTTAGATTATCTGTATTTTCTTGATTTAACCTTGATAGGTTAAATGCATCTGGGAATTTATCAATTTCATCAATTTATTTCCATTTGTTAGCATTTAGTTTTTCATAATAGTTTCTTATGATAATTCATATTTCAGTGTTGTTGGTTGTAATGTCTCTTTTTTCAACTCTACTTTTATTTATTTGAGTTTTTTCTCTGTTTTTGTTCATTTCTCTAGCTAGAGGTTTATCTGTCTTATTTATCTTCTGGAAGAAATAGCTTTTTGTTTTGTTGGTCTTTTATATATATATATATATATTTTCTGTTTCATTATTTCTGCTCTGATTCTATTATTTCTCGCCACTTTTTGATTTGTGGTTTGATTTTTCTTTTAAGTCTTCTAGATGTACCATTATATCTTTTATGTGAAATGTTTCTTTTTTAATGTCAGCACTTAACTCTATAAACTTTGCTCTTGTTTTTCAATTTCTTTTTTTTGAAAACTTTTATTTATTAAGTATAAATTTTGAAAGTACAACTTTTGGATTATAGCAGTTTGTCCCCCATAACCACCCTCCCACCCCCAAATCATCCCATTTTCTATTCCCTCTCCCATCCCATTCTTCATTAAGATTCACTTTTTAATTATCTTTATATACAGAAGATCAACTTAGTATATACTAAGCAAAGATTTCAACAGATTGCACTCACACAGACACACAAAGTATAAAGTACTGTTTGAATACTAGTTTTACTGTTAATTCGCATAGTACAACACATTAAGGACAGAGGTCTTACATGGGGAGTAAGTGCACAGTGAAACCTATTGTTGATTTAACAATGGCACTCTTGTTTATGGCATCAGTAATCACCCTAGGCTCTTGTCATGAGTTTCCAAGGCTATGGAAGCCTCTTGAGTTCACAAACTCTGACCTTAGTTAGACAAGGTCATAGTCAAAGTGGAAATTCTCTCCTCCCTTCAGAGAAAGACACCTCCTTCTTTGATGGCCCTTTTTTCCACTGGGATATCACTCACAGAGATCGTTCATTTAGGTCATTTTTCACCACAATGTCTTGGCTTTCCATGCCTTTGAGACTCTCATGGGCTTTTTAGCCAGATCCAAATGCCTTAAGGGCTGATTCTGAGGCCATAGTGCTGTTTAGGACATTTGCTGTTAAACTTTGCTCTTAATACTGCTTTTGCTGTATCTCACAAGTTGTGATAAATTATTTTCACTTTCATTTATTTTGAGAAAGTTTTTCATTTCCTTTTTAATTTCTTCAATGATCCATTTATCATTCAGTAGCATGTTGTTTGATTTGCATGTTCTATTCTGTATTCTATTGTTTTTGTTGTTTATCTCTAGTTTTATTCCTTTGTTGTCTGAGAAGATACATAGCATGATTTTAATATTTCTGTATTGCCTGAGACTTGATTTGTGACCTAGTATATTGTCTATCCTAGAAAATATCCTGTGTACTGATGAGAATAATGTGTATTCTGTAGGTGTTAGATGAAATGCCCTGCAAATGTCTGTTAGGATCATTTGCTCCATAGTATGTTTCAATTCCAATATATCTTTACTTTCTGGATGAATGACTTGTCCATCAATGACAGTAGGGTGTTGAAGTCACCTACTATTTTTGTTTAAAGATTTATTTATTCATTTGAAAGGCAGAATTACAATCAAGCAGAGGCAAAAATTGAAAGAAAGGTCTCCCATACACTGGTTCACTCCCTAGATGGCCTGCAATGGCCAGAGCTGCACTTATCTGAAGCCAAGAGCCAGGAGCTTTCCCAGTTCTCACATGATGGTATAGGAACCCAAGGACTTGGGCCTTTTTCTACTGCTTTACCAGGCTATGGCAGACATCTGGATCAAAACTGATTAGCCAGGACTTGAACCAGCACCCTTATCAGATGCTGCACACACGTGGCAGCTTTACCTGCTAGTAAACAGTGCCAGCCTGTCACCAACTCCTTTTGAAGTTCAGCTTTCCTTTTAGGTCTAATATCATTTGCTGTGTAAATCTGGATGTTCTTTTGGGTGCATATATATCTATGATTGTTTTTTATGTTTTGCTGAATCAAAACTTTTATCAAAATACACCTCTTTGCTTTTTTCCTTTCCTTTTCCAGATTTTTATTTTTTAAACAATTTTTATTTATATTACATGAACAAATTTCATGTATTTCACATACACAGATTTAGGAGCATGATGATATGTCCCATACTTCACTACCTGTTACCTTGTCCGTTTTATCTGTTGTGAGTATAGCTGTTCCTACTGGTTTCTGTTTTCCATTTGCCCAATATATATTTTTGACCACTCTTCACTTTAAGTCTGTGGGTACCTTTGTTTGTGAAGTGAGTTTCTTGTAGGTATTATATATTGGGGTCTTGATGTTTTATCCATTCAGCCATCCTCAGTCTTTGATTGTTGAAGTTAATCCATTCACATTCCAGGCTAGTATTGAGAGGTAAGAACCCACACGTGATTTGCTTGTTGGGATACTGATTTTATCTGCTCATTTAGCGAATTTGGTGGCGTCATGTGTTTTCATTGTTTACTCCTGACGCAGGACTCCCTTGAAGATTTCTTGTAAGGTTTGTCTGGTGGTGAATTCTCTCAATTTTTGTTTATCTGGAAGATAATTTTCCTTCATTTTTATTTTTAAAAATATTTATTGATTTATTTTGAATGTCAGAGAGACAGAGAGAGAGGGAGAGAGAGAGAGAGAGAGAGAGAGAGAGAGAGAGATCTTCTACCTGCTGATTTACTCTCTAGATTGCTACAATGACCAGTGCTGGTCCAGGCTGAAACCAGGAGAAAGGAACTTTATTGAAATCTCCTGCATGGGGCCCAAACACATGGAAAAGCATCCTCCACTGCTTTTCTTAAATAATTAGAAGGCATCTGAATTAGAAATAGAGCAGCCTGAATAAGAACCAGTGCCCAAAAGGGATACCTGTGTCTCAGTTGGCACTTTTACTTGCTGTATCAAAATGCTGGTCTCTTCTTTTTCACTTTTAAAGGATAACTTTACTGGATATAATATACTTGGTTGAAAGTATTTTTATTTTTTAAACTTTTATTTTTATTTCATTTTCATCTTAATTAATTTTAACAGACTCAATATGATTTGTAGGTACAAGTCTAAGAGCATAATGATAGTCCCTTCCTCTCTCCTTCCTTCTTTCTACCTTTGTCCAGACTTTTTTTTTTTACTTACTAAGGTAATATGTTTTGAATTTACATTACAGTAAACAAGCTCAATAGTTCACTAAATAAGAAGTTTAGCAAGCAAAAGAACCCTAATTAAGTGAGAATATAGACACTGGCTATAAATAATAATTGAATGCATAAATGACAATTTCACCCATATACAAGATTTTTTCCAACTATTCACTCACAATTTCATTCAATAAAATAGAACCAATGACAATATAACATCTAAATATTTCAGTTCTATATGTTCTCTTTGATTTGTGGTAACTAATAGAACACAAAATTATAATGTATAATTATTGACATTGCAATCTGAGTACAATTCCTCTGGTGCATAAACTGTTCAGAAGAAATGGAAGTATTTTTCTTTTAAGACCTTAAATATATCATCCCAGTCTCTTCTGGCCAGTAGAGTTTCTGCTGAGAAGTCTGATGTTAATCTAATTAGTTTTCTTTTATATGTAGCTTGACACTTCCCTCTTACTGCCTTAAGGGTTCTCTAATTGTCCTTAACTTTTGAAAATTTAATTATAGTATGCTTTGGAAAAATCTTTTTTTGGTTGAGTCTGCTTGGGGTCCTTTGAGCTTCTTATATCTGGATGTCCAAGTCTCTTTCAAGACCTGGGAAACTGTTAACTATTATTTCATGTCGCAGGTTCTCATTGCCTTTTTCCTTCTCTTCTCCTCCAGGGATACCTATAATATGACTATTTGGTCCTTTAGTGGTATCCTATATTTTGCATAGACTTTATTCATTCTTTTAAATGATTTTCTCTTTATTTTTTTCTGATTCAGTTATTTCAAAAAGTCTTGCTTTTGAGGTCATAAGTTCTTTCCTCCACATAGTCTATTATGGTGTTAAAGATCTCAATCATGTTTTTTATTTCATTGAATGAAGATTTCATCTCCAAGATTTTCATTTGTTTCTTCTTGATTTCTCTCTTTTTTGTAATATTTTCATTCATGTTACTCAATGACTTCATCACTTCTTTAATCTGTATTCCATTGTTTCCTCACAGTCATTATTTTGAATTCTATCTCTGGTATTTCATAGATTTCCTTCAGTTCAGGATCCAGTTCTGTAAGACTTTTATGCTCTTTGGAAGGTATCATGGTAGCTTGCTTCTTCTTTTCTCCTGTGCCCCTACGTTGATGTCTGCATTTCTACTGTAATCTCCCCATCTTCCTCATGGAGTAGGTTTTATTAGGAAAGAATTCAAGGTTTATCTGGAATGCAAGTATCACTTGACTTGTTCTTTTGGTTTTGGTTCTGAGTGAGTCCAGGAGTGTAGTCTCCAAATGATTTATTTTAATTTAATCAAAATTTCTTATGTCTATAATTGACATATTGTTCTAGTTTGCTACAGTTCATAAGGATAGAATTGTCCGTTTAAGATGAATGTGGGTTTTCTATAGTATGCATCTTGGATTCACAGTGAGTTCAGTGTCAGTTGCTCTAGGGATTGTGACAGACAGGGTTGTATTCTTAGTGCTAAAGCAGATGATAGTGGCTATCCCCATGTCCCACTTGCAAGCCTGAATGATGTAGGGATGTGGCACCAATTACTGTGGCTCTAGGACTATGTTATGTGGATGGACCCTTCCTCAGGAGCTGTTAGGAGAGCCCAACTGGTACTGTGGCTTATAAAAGCAGTATCCCTCATCTTGGGACCAGGAGATGTGAACTGAACCCTCTTCCAGTCCTACAGAGAGACTATAAGGCATTCAGGCAATTTTGCTCTGGCAGATATGAGCCCAGAGTGGTGGAATGCTGGTAAATTTTTCCCTAGGTTCACCATGTAGATTCCAGTGAGACTGAAGAAGTTAGATGAGTTGTTATAGTAATGTTGCAGGGCACATTGGGACCATCACCCAGATCTTCCAGGATGGGAACACACTTTTTATTTGCTGCTAGCTGGTGCTAGCCATCAAAGCTTAGGGGAACCCTCTGTCTCACAGAGTGAGTGTAGCTTTGGGGGTAATGTCCCAAACTCCCACAGTTGCATCAGTCATTTGCCCCACAAGTTGCCCTGACTCCAGCTCTGATCACTTACGGTGTCAGTGGAGTATACATGTGCTGTGTGACTTTTCAAAGTCCAGTCTGGTGCTTTGCAAGGGAGCAGGAGGGGAGAGGGGCGCCAAAGTGGTTTCCTTTCTCTGAGCCTGGCAGTTGCTAAGACCTTGATCAGATCCTCAAGCTAGAATAAGTCAGTGAGTGACTGTGGAATTCTCTCTGTGGGGAACCACAGGCCGGCCACCTGTGGGGACCTCCTCATTGCACTGCCTCATCCTGCAGAGCAGAACAAGGTCAAGGAGGTGCTGAACAAAAGACTTGTAAACAACCTGAACAAAAGACTTGCAAACAACCTGATGGGATGAGATACACCCTGACCTGAGACTATGATCTGATTGATGGACTACTCGCCCTAGCCCCGGGGGACTGGGAATGGATAAAAGACCATGTTAAGGGCGGGAAAGGGGGGCAGCCACTTCAGTCTCCGTCTTTCTCCCGGCTGCTTCCCGCTCCCTCCTTTCCTTCTATCCCTAAGAGTAAAAGTTCCTCGAGAACCGATCAACAGCGGTCGTGTTGTGACTCCGTGGGTTGGACCTTCGCTGACGAGGGTTCCGACAAGTGGTGCCGTGACTCGGATCTTGGATCGTCGGACCGATCGCTGGAAGCAGGTAAGTAAGAATAAACGTACATATATGGGAATCTAGGCGGGTAAAGTAAAAGGCCTAGGATTGTAACCGCGGGTAAATCATAAAAGTAAAAAAGTGTAAATGGGAAACGCTCCGTCGACGACCAAATTATTGTCAAGCCGCTTATTAAGAGCAACGGGGACGCCCGTGATAGCGGCCATTATTTGGTTACTCACCAAAGCAGTTGGTAGCATGTCGTCCTGGTTAGTAGACGATGGTGAGCAGGAAGAACGAAAGTGGAAAAGGGTAGGTAAAGAGTTAAGAGTGGCGGGAAAATCGCCAGAGATTTATAGGGTGTGGATTGAACAGGCTCTTCAAAATGATTCAAAAGAGATAGTAGATGAGGGATTAGAGATATCGGAGGAGACTCAGAGTGAGTCCCAATGTGGAAGTCAGGACGGGGACAGGGAGGATAGACCCCTCCCTTCCGCACCTCCGTACCCAGAAGGCTTATTTTCTCCTGGGGACCACCCGTGCCACTATAGAATGGCAAACTTAACCTTACATGGCCTTCCACATTGTCGACCGCTCACGCTAACTAAGGCCCCTCCTGCGAAAGGGAATCCTTCCCTCATGGAGGGAGTGGAGAACGTGGAACCCTCCTCCGTAAGATCCAGAGGAAGGGCGGAGAGAACACACGGAACTCCCCCCAAGTGGGAAGAGTACCAGAAAGCAGACCAAGTGTTCCCAGTGATAGTAGATGCACAAGGCGACAGAGGATGGACCCCCTTAGATCATAAGCTGTTAAAAGAACTGCAACAAGCGGTACAGTTATATGGACCACATGCTAACTATACAAAAGCAGTTCTAGACAATATAGGAACCCAGGGACTGGTCCCAGAGGATTGGAGAAACCTAGTGAAAGCTGTGCTTGGTGGTGGGGACTTCCTGCTTTGGGCTGTGGCCTATAGAGAGCTTGCTAAGACTCAGGCAGCAGAAAACGCGAGAAACGGTCATCCAGCCTGGAATGAGGACATGCTAAACGGGGAAGGAGTTTTTCGCAATGAGAATACCCAGGCTCAATGCCCTAATGAAGTCCTAATGCAAGTAAGAGAAATAGCTCGTAGGGCCTGGAAGACCGTACCTAAGAAGGGAGAAATTAGGCACAGTTTGTCCAAAATTACACAAGGACCAACAGAGCCCTATGCTGATTTTGTAAATAGGTTAATGGAGGCGGCTGGCAATATCTTTGAGACCATGGAGGAGGCGATGCCGCTAGTACGAAGATTAGCATATGAACAAGCAAACAAAACCTGCCGTGAGGCCCTAAGGCCCTGGCAACACAAAGACATTCCTACCTTTTTAAAAATCTGTAGGGATGTTATGGATGATGTGGCCTCAGGGGCGCATGCAGCAGTCGCCATGGCAAGAATGCTGCATAACAATGGGCCGGGGCGAAAGTGTTTTAGATGTGGAGAGGAAGGTCACCTAAAAAGAGAATGCCCGAATTCCAAGCCTCCAGGGCGTCGGCCAGGGCTCTGCCCACGATGTGGAAAAGGCAATCACTGGGCAAATGAATGTTATTCCAAGCTAGATAAAGCCGGCCACCCACTAGGGCAACCTTTCAATCCGAAAAATTCAGGGCAGCAGTTTCCAAAAAACGAGTGGCGGGCCCCCGCACCCAGGGGCCTGAAAACTCAATGGGTGAGAGGACAGGCCATGGGAAGAACAGGACAGTTTCAGGGAGAACAACAGGCATTTACTGCACAGAGCTGCGAGCCACCGACTATACAGTATTAACGCCGCAAATGGGGATCCAAGCCATAGATGTAGAACCCCAGGAGGCTATGGACCATATGGAAGGCTTGGGCATTACCATAGGAAAGGCTGCAAACTCTTTAAAAGGACTGGTAGTCATAACCGGAATTATCCAAATGCCTTGTAAGAAATTTAAAGTAATGTTGCAGTCCACTAAAGGAATCATACAGTTACTACCGTCGCAGCCGGTTGCTCAATTACTAGTGTTTTCGTAGGAGCCACTGTGCAGCAGCCATCACCACTGCCACTAACCTGGTTAGATAACAAACCGGTGTGGATACCCCAGTGACCCCTTACACAGGAGAAATTGGCTGCAGTAAAAGAAATAGTTCAGCAGCAGTTAGAGGCAGGACATATTCAACCATCCACTTCACCCTGGAACACCCCAATTTTTGTAATAAAAAAGAAATCGGGCAAGTATCGATTATTGCAGGATTTGAGAGCCATAAACAGGCAGTTGCAACCCATGGGGGCATTGCAACCAGGGCTGCCCGTTCCTACAATGATCCCAAAAGATTGGCCTATGCCACTGTCTCTTGGTCAGTAAGATCATCTCAAGCATTGTCAGAAGGCAACAGCGCACCAACCTGATTGCTCAGCAGGCTTGCATGCTATGTTTCGCTCCGACCCTCAACAACAGATATGGCTTAGCATGATGGAACGGTAGTCAATGACGGGTAATCACTGGCGAGTACACCTAGCAACCTAAGACAGAGCATGGGACATGCTTCCCAGTGACTCGATGACGGGTAAGCAGGTGGCACGTCGCTGGGAACCTAAGACAGGCACGATTCCATGTCATATAAAACTAAAAAGGGGGAGCTGTGGGGAACCACAGGCCGGCCACCTGTGGGGACCTCCTCATTGCACTGCCTCATCCTGCAGAGCAGAACAAGGTCAAGGAGGTGCTGAACAAAAGACTTGTAAACAACCTGAACAAAAGACTTGCAAACAACCTGATGGGATGAGATACACCCTGACCTGAGACTATGATCTGATTGATGGACTACTCGCCCTAGCCCCGGGGGACTGGGAATGGATAAAAGACCATGTTAAGGGCGGGAAAGGGGGGCAGCCACTTCAGTCTCCGTCTTTCTCCCGGCTGCTTCCCGCTCCCTCCTTTCCTTCTATCCCTAAGAGTAAAAGTTCCTCGAGAACCGATCAACAGCGGTCGTGTTGTGACTCCGTGGGTTGGACCTTCGCTGACGAGGGTTCCGACACTCTCAGTTAAAGCTGTGGGTAATGGAGCATGCAATAATTTTTCTTAGCTTGAGTTGGTAAGATGGTAGCTCCCAGTCAGCAAACTGGCCGTATTGTGCAGTCAGCTGCAGAAGTGTCTCTGTCCTCCTTCCTCTTGTCCCATGGAATTGTCACTGTTTTGTCATTTCTCCAATGAAAATTTCCATCAGTGAGAACACTGGAAACACAGTTCTTTTTTATTCCAAGGCAGCTGAAATTATTACCATGGCTATATCTTATCGAGCCATCTTGGACCTCCGAGTTAGATATGATTTTAAATTTGATATTTGTAACTCCATAACACATGCAACCATGAAAGGGAAAAGAATGCATTACCATTTACAATGTACCCTGAAGTTTTGGGGAAGATAGCTTTACTTTCGGGCAACATACTGTTCTATGACAAATGCATGCCTTCTTATATGTGTATTACACATGAGACTTTAAGGGAAATCATTATGAATTATTTTCTTATAAAATTCCTTGGAGTACCAATAACAGGTCCACTGATTTCATTTCCTGGTGGATTTCTTTCTGTATACAAGTTTGTGTGCATCTATGTATATTTTGGATGACTAGTTGAATTTTAGTTTGCATACATAATTCTAATCATTTGAATACTGTGATTTTTAAAAGCTAAAGAAATGTCTTTTGCTTAAAATAAATGACTGATTTTTGCCTATCATTTTCCTTGTTGTTATGTGGCTTCTCTTGTCTGGCTTCTTAGGAAGTCTAGTATCTGTGCTCTGTGGAATTGATTTGATTACGGTATACTAAGATTCTCTTTTTCAGTATCAGCTTTCTCCTAGTTGTTATGATTGCCGTTTGCAGTGATTTCCCCTCTTCTTTGTGTTCTGCCTTGTATTTTTCCAAGGCAGTGAGTCATTTGGGAAGTGTTGTGTAATTTGTTTTGTTCAGCAGATTTCTTGCCACACATGTACTTTGTGTTCAGCCTCTTTCAACTGTCCTTCCGAATGTTGCTTTCTTCTGGTAATCACTTTCACCTTTCTCAGTTCACCGCATGCTGCATTGGGCTGGGTTCCTTCTTCTAGTTTATTCATTGCAATTCTAAGTACAAAGGAAAGTGCCTGACACATACTATGTATTAAATAAATATGTGATGAAAGGCAATGAATTAATGTGGGCTTCCCCTTCCTTTTTCAATTTTTGATGTTATGTTATTTGAGATGGCTTATTAAGATATTTAGCAGTACTTTGGTTAATATTTTTTAAGTCTTATTTACACTATCTCCCCCTATAGTTTTATACATGCACAGCTTTCTGAGCTTTTGCTGTTAAATCATATGGAAGAAATTTCAATTTTGATTTTAATTTTTGAATTAAAGAGTTGAAATAAAATGCTAGTAAAATAAAATAACTTATTATGTAATGTATGACAAATACTGAATGTCCAACATGGTCCATTGTTCTTTAATTTTGCTGCTTATCACTCTAATGATACAGAGTTCAGTATTTTCATCTATTTTATCTTTCTATACACCTGATTACCTCAACAGAATTGAAAATCTTACAAAGAATGCCACCAAAATAGCAAGAAAAAAAAGTATCTTTCTTTGAAAAGGATCAGTAAGAGCAGGCATTTTGTGCCGTTCTCAACCCAGTGCTTTGAGATCCTGAATCCCATATGAGAGTGCCTGGGGTAGAGTTTCGGCTGTGCCTCCATTTCCAGGTTGCCACTTATGCACATCCTGTGCAGTAGCAGGTGAAGGTTCAAATTCTTGACTCCCTGTCATCCATGTAGATGAACAGATGGAGTTCTGGGCTGCTGGCTTCAGCCTGACCATTTCTGCTCATTGCAGATATTTGAGGAATGAATCAGCAGACAGAAGATTGTTTCTGTCTCCCCTTTTTTTCTCTCTCACTATCTTTCAAACAATTAAAAACACAAATTTTAAAACAATAAATCCTACACTTTATCTTAGCCAAAAGGCCGAGTAGTGATTAAAATCAATAATAAAATGATCAAACAAAATAAAATTTTTCTATAAATTTATGTAAAGCATAAGTACAGAAAGTGTATATACAAAATATACATCTTAAAAAGTTAAGATGTATTTATATACATGTATAGTCTAAAAAATGAAGGAATCGCCCTTATTTGAACATTTCTTGGTGTATACCAAGAGAAACAATTCTTTTCATTTAGTTTTTAAGTTGAGATATGGAAATCAGCTGTAATCTCTGGTTATATTGCTATATGTATACATGTCTAGCCTGGGCTTAATTCTCTATGTTCTTGTATAAAATTTGGTGGCAGAATAATGTTTTTTTAATGTCCTTTCACAATTAATACTGTTTTCACAGGTTAAGTACAAAGAAACCAATAGGATTGACTAAGCTATGAATTCATAGGGCTCATACTATTGTGGAGTAAATCAAATGAACAAAAACAAATAAACTAGAAGTGGAGCAAAACAGCATCCAGGAACTGGGTGCTCAGTCCATATCTTCCTAGCAGGTGCCATCATCACTGTCTCCCTGGGTCTGAATTAGCAGAAAGCTTGAGTCAAGTGTTGGAGGTGGGTATCATCCTCAGATACCAGAATATGAGACTTATTGTTTTAACCAGAAGGTAAAATGAGCACCTCCGACTTGGTTTTATATAGAGAGGAACATAAACACTCTACCATAGCCAGTGCCGCGGCTCACTAGACTAATCCTCCACCTTGCAGTTCTGGCACATTGGGTTCTAGTCCCGGTCAGGGTGCCGGAATCTGTCTCGGTTGCCCCTCTTCCAGGGCAGCTCTCTGCTGTGGTGAAGGAATGCAGTGGATGATGGCCCAAGTGCTTGGGCCTTGCACCTGCATGGGAGACCAGGAGAAGCACCTGCCTCCTGCCATCGGATCAGCACGGTGCACCAGCCTCAGGGCGCCGGCTGCGGCGGCCATTGGAGGGTGAACCAATGGCAAAGGAAGACCTTTCTCTCTTGTCTCTCTCTCTCACTGTCCACTCTGCCTGTCAAAAAAAAAAAAACACTCCACCAAGAGACTATCAGAAATGATAAATGAATTTATCAAAGTTGCTGAATACAAAACCAACACAAAAATCAGTAATATTTGCATATAAATAATGAGAATTTATAAGAAAAATCTCATTCACAACAAGTCCAACATGCACACCTTGCAATACATTTAATCAAGGATGTGAAAGACATCTACAATGTAAACTACAAGAAAATGTAGTACTGACAGAATGGGAGAAAATATTTCCAAATTATGCAACTTAAAATTATTGATATCTGGAATATGTAAGAAAAAATAAAATCCTATAAACAAAAAGTGAAATAAATATTATGTTAAAAATGGGTGAAGGCACTAAATTGACTTTTATTAGGAGAAGAAATCCAAATAGCCAACAAATTCATGAATATATGTTCATTAACCATTAAGGAAATGCAATTCAAAACCAGTGCAATATCATCTTACCCTAGTTAGAACAGCTGGTATTGAAAAGACACAAAATAATGAACACTAGCAACAATGAAGAGAAAAAGGAATGCTTACACATTGTTGGTAAAATGAAAAATAATATAGTAATTATGATGAACAAATAAAAAAAAAAACTAGAAATAGATCTATCACATGACCCAGCTAGGATATTTTTGGGTATATATCCAAAGGAAGTTGAATAAGCCTATAAAAGGCATAATGCACTCCCATGCTGTTTGCAAGATACAGAATTAACTTCAAAGACAGAATTTACCATTGGTCTTAGAAACATGGATAGTATTAAAAACTTGGCAATGATGTTGTCTGTGGAATGGTTGTGGTATGTACTGCTGGTGATATGCTATATTCATGTTATCAGGTTTTATTTGATACAAAAGCCTTGTGGGCAGAGGCTCTGTCTACTAGTTCTTACATATCACCTAGCACTAATTCCAATTAGAAACTTTGGTGAGATTTAGAGTAACATGTCTATGGAGAAGAATATAAGAAAGAGTTAGATACTTGGCTGTTTAATTATACTTTGATAATTTTAATAGATTAATTATAACTTTATGCACTTATTTTTTTCTAAATGGAGTTGTGTTTAGGAATGCAATACACAAATATCACAACATATGGACAACAGTAATAGTAATCATGCTGTCATTAGCCTGTTTATTATGTGTCATGTTATAGAAATATATGCAGTCATGTAGAGGATATCATTCAGGGAGGCAAATTAGCCTGTGCTTTGTGCTGTTTTCACAAGCTGTCCACTCATCTCTCCAGGAGAACACCAGAGAAAACCAAGCCAAACCGAACTGTCCAGAGTTTAGCAGAGATAAAGGATTTCTGGCAAGTTATGGTGAGGTTCACACAAGTCTCTTGTATCAGGAAAGAGATACAGTGCCGCAAAGGAAATTCCATGTAGAAACTCATTTAGTTTGTGCAAAAACAACAAGAGATCTGATATTACAGCAAAGCATGGAGTTTGGAGCCATATCATTGAGTCAGATGGCTGACAGAACTAACAATTTTCATATTGTTCCAATAGGTCTCACCAATTATAGTTTAGCGTCTCATAAAAATATCTGAATTGTGTATAAGCCCTGGGAAATTGAGCTAGTTTTAGGTAATGTGTAAACAGTGGCATCAGATGCAGCATTAAGGATGGTGCACAAAGGGTTGAATTTTATTAATATTGACAGTTTAGAGTACATTTGCAAATTTAAGAGGAAAAAGGAATGAAATCATTCTAGCACATTCTAGTTTGTTGAAATTTCTAGCAGCAATTACTAACTTAGGTATTGACACTAAAAATTAAGCTATTTGGAACAAAGCAGTCCTCTCTTTCCTCAATTTCCACATTCAGAAAATAAAACTAGATAATCTATAATATTTTTACTCCATATTTTTAGTTCAAAAGTCTTTTTTGAAGATGATGGTTTTGTGAAATGTAAGAAGTAACTTAAGTAAAAGGCAAGGAATTACGACCAAAATGTTTGAGAGGAAAACATGAAATAAATAACTCAAGACTCCTTGATCCCTTAGGAGTAAGTCTTCTGAGACCATTTCTGCACTTCCATTAGCTCTTGACCATTGTTAAGCTTAGCAGGACAAGCTTAGGCTTTGTGGCTATCCTTCAAATTGTCCATATGTCCTCGTCTTAGTGACTATGTCATATTCATAGGCCAGAAAGCTTCATTTACAAAACAACTTTATTAACAAAGAAAGCAATATATGTAACTCTATTCATCTAATTTCTGGAGCTATCTTCAACTATTTCAACGTCAATCAGGGAAAAGGCATGTTACTTAGTAGCAACCCAGCTAAGGTGTGCCTTCACCTTCCTTGATGGAAGAGCTTGTAAAGTAAACTCTTGGAATTTCAACAGCTTCAGTGAGTCCACGGGGCTCTCAAGTATAACTGAAAGGCTCTGTGTGTTCTGCTACAAAGAATAAAACAGATAATTAATCCTGGCATAGCTATCTCTTAGTCCCCAGAGGTTAGCTCTCTTTTAGACCACCAGCATGCAACAAAATCTAAGCAGTGGAGAAATGACAACTAAATGATGTTTTGTGGTTGATCTTGATTATAGCTCTCCTATCTATAATGTCTTTCTATATCTAGTATTAATAAATTTTAATTTCTGCTTCATTGCAATGACCCAAGGAATTTTAATATACCCATCCTGAGTATGTGTATATTCAAAGTGGCAGTTCGAAATAATAGTTCTTTTTGTAGAGGGGGCAGGGATGTTTATAACCTAGTTTAGGATACGTCAAAACAGGTTTCCCTAATGATAATGAATGTGAATCAAGATGTAAGTAAGAAAGCAAAAATTTAGTAGCTGCCTTTCCAGGAGAAAACCAAGATGACAAGGTGTGGTATGGTCAAGGGTCATAGAGAAATCTACAGTAACTGGGACAAGAGTAATACAGGAGTCATTGCAAAAGATGAGTCTTGAGAGGTTAAGGGCTGGCTAATCATGTTGAGGCTGGCAGGTGTAGTTGCTGGTTACAAATGTGTGAGAAATCACTATTTTGGAAGAAAACAGTTAATCGATAAGCCATTCTGTACACATTTTAAAGGACAGATATAATTTCTGAAAATACTGATACCCTTGATTTGTAGCATTCTGTAACTTTAAGTAAGCTCTTTGTCTAGATTGATAGCATATCCTCATCTATAAAACACTGATCTGTGACAGACTTCTAATCTTTAAATAATGAATTTTAGTGACCCATGAATCCAATGCAAAAAGTGCTATAGCAGTGCAACACAGTTCAGTATTATGATCTAGCTTAAAATATTCAGTACAATGATGCCTTTAAAATGTTCTTAGGAATTAGGTTGATTATATATGAGCATTTGCTGAGTGAGTCCAAGAATGTAAATGATTGCTTGGGTGGCTAACTCCAAGTTGAATTATTTTAGAAAGAATAGAACAGAGGAGAGTGATAAAAAGTTTTAAAACTGCCAACCTGTATAGGCAGCTGTCATTTCAGTTTACATTCTTGCAATAATGGGGATTTGAACTGAATTCTGCTGCATTAACTTTTCAAGCTTATTTAAAATATTTCCTGAGTTTCTCCACCATTCCAATACCCTGTAGGAATCAGGAGTTGCCACCTGTCACCTTTATATTTCCAGGCAGGAACGAACTGCATAAAAACATAGTACTTCAAATATTTGAATTAGCTTTCCTTTGAAAATTATTTTATCATTCAAAGAAGACAAAAAGAACCAGATTCTGTTTTTTAATATACAAATTCGTGTATTTTGTGCTGTTGTATGGGTATCTTGAAATCAACTCAGACCCTTGTTGCAAACAAGGTTTCATCATTTCATTCTTGAGTCCTATGATGAATATACAGCCAACATCATCATCAGACTTGGTTCCTCATTAATCAGTATGCTCTGTGAGTGGAAACAAAGTTTTACAGTATAGTTTGCATGAAAGTAAGTTATGGTACATCCTTCTGCATTAGCATGTAGTTTTAATTTTTGAGTCTTAGAATCAACATGTAAATGTTTCAAAGCCTTTTCTTGAACCAGTACTTTCTATCTTCCATTTTATTGCCTTATCCCCAGAAATAAATCTTTGTGCTAAAATAGTATTGGCACAGTCTGTGAAACATTATTTTACACCTAACTTCAGCAGAAAAATATCACTGACAATTATTCATGTAATTGAATACATATTATTAATTTCCTCAGTAGCATCTTTGGCAAGGACTTGCATCTTGAGTATCTTGATTGTCTTCATTGAGTAATAATATACATAATAATTGATGGCTCAAATACCATCTTGAAATAACTACCCCCAGCTCTGTTTTCTAAGACCGGGTCTAAAACGACTTTGTCAATCAAAAACCTCTCTAGAACTGTACTTGGTAGCAAGGACTAATCATCGCTAGTGTGGGTCTTCTGTAATGAACCATTTCCCCAAAGTTCAAGTCCCCATGCCAGTGAAAATAGCTCTACTTGCAAGAGCCCAGACTCAACTTCCTCTCACTTCACCTCTGTGACAAGTGCTCTGTCACCTGACAGAGCTGGTCAATGCAATGTATGAGCCTTTGCAGCACATACCTGCAAGAGTGCTTTGGTGATGGAAAGATTTCAACCAGGTTTGCCACCTTACTAAAAGCAAAGAGTTTTTAAATATGGAATATTGGTCACTTCTCTTTCCAAATCACTTTAGTGTTCCAAGAAGAAATACCATATGAGCACATTTGTTATTTTGCTGAAGTTAACTTTGCGCTATGAGTAGTAGTTCTCCTCTGACTTCCTGAACATTCAACATGCACTCATATCTAGGGAACATAGCTTTGACGATGTTCTCCGTCCTTAACAAGTTTTGATGATTTCCTTGTAATGTCTCATAATTCAACTCTGTATACAAGACAAAATTTAGAAATCAAGCTTGTGATTATAAAGTAAATTGAATGTATGTCATTAAAAAAATTAAAGAAAAATAAGGAAGGAAGGAGGACGAAGATTGGGAGTGAGGGAGGAAAAGAGGGAAGTATCATTAAGTTCTTAAAACTGTGTATATGAATTAAATGAAATTTGCTCATTTATATTAATAAAAATTTAAAGAAAAATGAAATTGGTCTCTTCTTCCACTCATACTGTTTCATTTTACTGATATATTAAAATTATCTATGAATATGTCACAAATAATTATATTTGTATATTCATTATGAGTAATTTACTATTTTTTGGAAATTTGCATTATGAATCCATGGAGGTTTAGAAAAGAAAATAAGTTTTAATGCTCTTTCTGTATCTCCTCATTTCAATCATTATCTATTGCCTTATTATTCAGTAAGACATGGTGGTATATGATTTATTTTTTTATTTTTATTTTTTTTGACAGGCAGAGTGGACAGTGAGAGAGAGAGACAGAGAGAAAGGTCTTCCTTTTGCTGTTGGTTCACCCTGCCCAGTGGTCGCTGCGGCCAACACACTGCAGCCAGCACACCGCGCTGATCCAAAGCTAGGAGCCAGTTGCTTCTCCTGGTCTCCCATGCAGGTGCAGGGCCCAAGCACTTGGGCCATCCTCCACTGCACTCCCGGGACACAGCAGAGAGCTGGACAGGAAGAGGTACAACCGGGACAGAATCCAGTGCCCCGACCGGGACTAGAACCCAGGGTGCTGGCACCACAGGCGGAGGATTAGCCTAGTGAACCGTGGTGCCGGCCGGTATATGGTTTCTATAAAATCTGAATAGAAGAAATATATGGATTGGGAAAGTCAATATTTTTAGAAGCTTTCAATTTTGCTTCCAACCTCAGATATTTACATAAGTAGTGTTGAAATTAGACATTGTGGTTTCCTTAAATATTTAGAGAAAGGTGAAAATGATGATTAGTGTTGCATTCAGCCCATTTTTATAGAGTGAGTAGGCAAAAAGTCTTTCCAGAGAGAACTGCTGATTGTGAAAATGTGTTGACACTATAAAAAAGTGATTGCCTTCCTCTTCTTTCTTGTTTGAAAAATATTTTTCTTAGATATCTAGCCAAAACACATTAATGTACTACAGATAAT
The DNA here is from genome assembly GCA_949820135.1 of Sylvilagus floridanus. Taxonomy (NCBI): domain Eukaryota; kingdom Metazoa; phylum Chordata; class Mammalia; order Lagomorpha; family Leporidae; genus Sylvilagus; species Sylvilagus floridanus. The sequence goes on along the minus strand of OX463242.1, from coordinate 27,718,083 downwards.
AATTAACCATGGTTTAGTTTCTCTAATAGTAATGAAACTCAGATAGTTTACATACCAAAGAAATAATCAGTATGATATTTGAAGAAAATATTATTTATTTAAATGTTTTCAAAACAGTAGGGACTATCAACCAAAATGTCCATCATCAGATGAATGGATAAAATATGTGGTAGATACACACAGTGAAATTCTATATAACCATAAAGAGGAATAAAATCCTGTCATTTGCAGCAAAATAGATCAAAATGGAGGACATGATATTGAGTGAAATAAGCCAGACTTATAATGAAAAATACCACATGTTCACCCTTATATGTGCAGGTAATTTTTTTAAAAACTTACTTATTTATTTGAAATGAGAAGGAGAGGAAGAGAGAGAGAGGTCTTCCATTGCCGGTTCACTCCCCAATTGGCCTCAATGGCTGGAGCTGGGCAATCTGCAGCCAGGAGCGAGGACCCCCAGGAACTTCTTCAGGGTCTCTCACATGGGTGCTGGGGCTCAATGACTTGGGTCATCCTCTACTGCTTTCCCAGGTCATAGCAGAGAGCTGGAATGGAAGTGGAACAGTCAGGACTCGAACTGGCGCCCATATGGGATGTTGGCACTGAAGGTAGTAACCTTACCTGCTATGCCACTGTGCCAGCCCCTATGCAGCTAAAATTAAAACAAATAAATAAATAAATACAAAGAAAAGAAAAAATTCAATCAAAACAAAGAATATTGATTTTTAGAGTCTGGGAAGATGGGAGAAGAAATGGAAATTTGGATTAAAAATTAGGGGATGCTGAATTAACTCATTAAACGTGACAAAAGATACTAATATGAGATGTTAATAAGAGAATTGTGGTGAAAGGTATACGGGAATTCTTTGTATTATTACCTCACACTTTTTATTTAGTAGTTTTAAAACTATTCTGACATAATTGTCATAATTCTGACATAATCCAAACTGTCATTTTATGTAAGACTGCATCTGGTTTTGCAATTAAAACAGAAACATACACAGACATATACTATATTAAACTTTAGAGAAAAATAATGCAGTCCACTGTCAATTAATTATGGATTTTTGAATCAGCATAGCAGTAATGAAAATTAGCATGAAAATATTAGGTTTGAAGGAATGAATTTTGAAATCATATCTTTTAAGAAGTTTTGCTAGTAGACCAATACATTATCCGATATATATAAAAATAAAAGTATATATACACACATACATACACAAAGATATTTTCACACTGTTATATGCATGTATAAATTTTAAAATAATACTCATTTATGTAAAAACAAACTTAAACTAATACGCATACAGATTCTTACAATTTTATCTTAGGATGAAGATAGATAATAGGATAAATATATAAAGTATATTGCAAATTCACACTTAAGTCCTTTTCAGCTTCTAAGATCAGCAATCAGCTCACTGCTTAGAGGAATAGTCTGGCAGACACTGCTTGATGGGAATTGTTCTGTTAAAGGACAGCAGATGGCACTCTGGAACTTTTCCATTTCTTAGGAGGCAGAGCAGAAATAAGAGATGAAGCGCAGTAAAAAACTGTTGTTGAGTAAATTTGTCTCTTATTTTGTTTCCTAAGGTCAGTTGACATTATTGTTTAATACACAACACAGGAAATGTCAATCTAATTTGCTTCCTCTTTACAACTTTATTAAGTATACTTGTGTGTGTGTGCGTGTGTGTGTGTGTATGGGAATGCTTCCTTAATAATTCTAGAATAGTTTAAATTTCACTTACTTTATGGAAATAATTTTTATCTTATGGGTTTTATAACTGTTTTAAGTATCCTGTAGAAATCTATCAAAATGGATAATAACTAATAATTTCTTACCATATACTGCCCTATTACAATGCTTATAATTCAACTGGCTTTAGGTTGACTACTTACTAACCCTCAATTTCATCAGTATATTTCACTTATTATTTCCTTCTTAGTCACAAAGAGTACAGAGACAAATTAAGACAGTTGACTATACATTCTGACTATTCATTCCATTTCCTTGTCTTATATAGTTTAATGTATTTTTAAATTTTTTCTACATTGAAGGTGAGATGATTATAAGTATTTGATTTTCAAGTCTATTTTGATAGCACTCCAAGATATGGTATTTTTTAAATGATATGAAAAGATCTCTATAAAAAGCATATATTTTCTCTGTTCTGATTCCTCTACACTATTTTTCTATAATTTTACAGCTTCTTTTGATAATTTTTCCAGAAAGAAATTACTAGGGATGTAGTATAAAAATCCATTGGTATTGCTATGTTATGCATTTAAATATTAATATTTAATTACAAACATACATTCCTATGCAAACAACAAATAACATGCAACATTTCCATTTTTCTATAGTTCAATTTTCTCTTCATAGTTTTCAAGAGTCCATGAAGTTCAGTGTCTCTGGGAGCTACTACACTGACTATTTTTTATTACAAGTCTTAACAAAGTTAATGACTCAAATATCATTTTTAAGAGGAACTTTTGCAATCATTTTCCTATGATTTGTATGGAAACAACATCATGTGTTACTTCAGACAATGTAATAAATTCTATGGAATATTTTAAACCATTATTTAAAGTTAAATATTTAAAACAGTATTGCTATTGTTAACTGTATAATTACAAAATAACCAAGTGAATAAAGGATGACAAATGTGTATAAATTGATATACCATAGAAATCTCAGAACCACCTAATTAAATTTGACTTTTACTTACATTGTCTTAAAAAGCACGGGTCATAAACATCTGTAAACCATAAAGAGAAATGATAAAATGTTTTTGCTTTCATTTGACATTCTATAAATAAGACTCTATAATGATAGCTTTTTAGCATAAAGGAAAGAAGGCATATGCTTACACGGATGTTTTGGTAGAATTGACTAAAGGTTACATGAGAAATAAGTTAATGGACTGAAGTTTATAGCTGTGTGTATAACTGTCAAATCTTTCTGTAAATTACCTTTCTCTTCTGCTGGCTGGAATGCAAAAATCCAATAAACTGTTAATAAAAATGGAAAGGTCATATGTAAATATCAAAGATCTTGAAAATGAACCAGAAAAGATGATAGTTTGCAGAAAAATATCATTTCATATTCTGTTTCATTGTATTCTAAATGTGATCTGGGTTGCAAAGTATGTTTCCTAGAAAAAAAAATGCGCAGGAAAAGTTTCTATTAAAAAGAGATTAGTTTCCCATCTGAAAAGAGAAGTTTGAGTACTAATTGGCTGTTGGTTTCTGCAACTTCAGAAGAATTGCAAACAATTAAACGCTTTGATATTTTCTCTGATTAAGCAAACTCTTAATAGGGCCTCATGGAATTATTCCAGAAACACTGAGAGAGCACAATCTGTGTAGGGTGTGTGCATGCAATGGGAGGTTCATTGCTTAGGGCCTTGGAGGCTCATCTTCTATCTGTAGACAGACACTTCACACTCCGGCGTTTTCTGGTCTAATCGCAAACTTGCAAAGAATTAGGGGCTGTAAGAACTGGAGCAGCAGAAACCACTCTTTTCTGCCCTATTCCATTTATCCAAAGACAGAATAGTTCTTTTAAAGCCTTTTTGAAAGTTGTGCTCCCATAAAGGGAATGCATTAAGGCCTAGAGTGAACCTGAGTTTAAACACATGCTGCTTTTGATGAAGCCATGCATGGTGCCCCTTGATCTTCTGGGTCTGTATTTTAAGAGCTGTTCTGGTGCCTGAAAAGAGTGGTTGGCAGAGGGCGAAGCATGGGCTTGGTCCCGGAATAGGTCCTTGAAAGGACAAAGTCCTTCCCTTTTTTTAAGCCGTGTTTTATTTTAGCAGTATCTACACTCTAACGTGATTAATCAGGATCAACAGAGGAATCAAGTTTTGTCAAGAATATGAAATGATAAGTAACATTGATTGCTAGTGATGGGTTTTAGCTGAGGGAGTGATTAATCTGCATAAATGAAGCAGATACTCAGTTTTCGTTAAATGCTCTCAATTATTCACCAGAAGAAATGAATGAATGGATGAAATTATTTAGGCCAATGTTTCATGTTTTCCTTAAATGTTCTAAATTATTCACCAAAAGTGATGAATGAATGGATGAATTTATTTCACTAGAAACATATAACGATTAAGATAACATTTCCAAATCAACTTCTAATGTTCCCATTTTGATGTAAATAAATATGCTCTTTTCATTAACTAATAGCTGAGAAATATGCTTGAATAACAGTGAGAGAAACTCAGCAAGGAGCCAAATGTATATGTAACTATAATAAATAGATCTTCCTTCCTTTTCACAGTCTGATTAATAAAAACTTACTGTTCAGCTTATAACTAATTAAAGTGTCTGCTCAGTTCAAAAGATAAATAATACTAGCTTGAAAATTCCAAAAACTGGCCTTGAGAAAGCCAGCTGAATTTGCCAAGAAAACTGGTACACCCGGGTCAGCATGCCTGGAGGACTGGATTCATGACTGCAGCATACAGGTAACCACTGTGCCTCAAACCAAAGCCTTACTGCTTGGCCAGAAGCCAACATGCCTCTTGCCTTATCTCTAATTCTGATGCCTGCTTTTACCATATCTCCTTTTCAAAGTCCCCCTGCTAACTTGAATATTGGGAAGAGAGTTTTTTGGATTAGCAAGGTGTTGGGTCATAAATTTAGATCTTTAATCCACATTGAATGGGTCTTTGTGTAAGGTGTAACGTAGGGGTCTTGCTTCATATTTCTGCATGGGGAGATCCAGTTTTCTCAGCATCATTTGTTGAATAGACTGTCCTTGCAAGGTCCACTCTACTCCCAAGTATTCTCTTGAATTAAACTATTTCCTTGCATCAACTCTTGTGCCTGGTGAATTGGCTTTGCAGAGTCACATAGCCCACGCCTAATATTAACTGAGATCATATATAAAAGTGGGACTTTCAATGTCTAGAAGAGTTCCTTCCAGAATACATTATTCCATATTTAAATAACATTGGCTTAAGGTCAGATTTAAACTAAAAGCTCTTTCAATTTAAACCTTTCTGATTCCTTGTGATCACTTTTCAATTAGACAATGAAAAACAATTTAGTGAATAAATTTAGTGAATACTTAGCTTAATTGGTTTGCTTCTAGTTTTTGACCTCCAGGGCTCCACTTATGTATTCTGTGCAATATGCCTGTACAATTATCTTCCACTTTAGAGTGCACATTTTCCATGATTTTGTACAAAGCTGTCTGGTTCAATCACTGTTAAGTACTCTTTACTCCTTTTTATCCTTTTAGGAGAACAGGGTTCAAGACGTTGCTTCTAAATTCTAGCATCAGAAGAAAACTGCTAGTCTGTGTTAATAGGAAATAATAAAACCACATCAGTACATGATGGCATAAAGCAGTTTATTCCTATATATGTATATGTCTATATATATATTAAGTTATTCCTATATATATTGTGTTATTCAGATATATATATATATATAGCTAAAATATGAGACAAAAAAATTGAAAAAAAGTTGCCAATTAATATTAATTAAATAAACTAATTCCAGATCCAAACTTGGTGAATTAAATACTTGTCAATGTTTGGGTAAATTTTTGTTTACGATTGAATTTATATGTTCTAAATATTTAAGTTGTTTTATGTAAAAATACAGACAAAAATATTACTGTTTTGAAGGTAAAATTAATTTTATCTGAATGCTGGCCTTAATTGTCCAAAGTTTTTATAAGAAAGTAGATTTGATGTTACTGAAGGAAATTTCCTGAGTTTCAAATTTTCTCAGTAGAGTAAGGTACAGGATGATTAATGGCCCCTCATTATATTGAAAAATAGAATTTTCAAAACCTGATATCTATTACAGCTTTACCATTGAAGGTCATTTTACTTAATTCTCATTAATGACTTTCATTCATTCACACAATTCAATCACTAAATGGGAAAAACAGAAGAGACATTTCCTCTCCAGAAGGCTTAACTTGAGGGTAGGAAAGGATTAGCACTTTGCTCCTCTTTTATAGATACGTAAACTCAGCAAGTTCCTCTGTATCTAGAGGAAAAAAATTCAGGAAATAGAGATATCATCGAACTTTCACGAACATGAGTATTTCCATCTGTAAGCTGTACTTGGGCTAAACTCTAAACTGACTTTTAAACCGTTTGTTTCATTTTTTTATGATTTGTCCAAAATTATGTAGATAATGAGCATTAGAAATTGAGACTCATTTCTTAGGATACTGTCCTCATTATTATACTCTGTTTTCTCAAATTCACTCAATCTCCTCTTAAAGTTTAACTGTTCTCATGACTGGTCTGTTCAAACAACCTCATTCTCTGTTTCTCATTAGCTCAGATTAGTTTTTCGCACTTTCATAATATTTGGTATTTATATAAAGTTGAATGACTATGTCAATTTATTTGTATACTAATTTTAATATGTATTATATAGTTTTACATAGTGTTGCATTTATAAACATAGTATGCTTGGGATTCCTTGTGTATACTTGTCTTTTTTAAATTTAATATTTGGAGACTCATAAAGGTCATATTATACTATAGTTCAGATTCTCCAAGTTCTAGAATAAAACTAAACACGATTTTGTGTCTAAATAGCCCATTCCAAATAGTATAATATGAGGTAAATTGCATAACATCTCTCCTGTGGAATGAGGTTATAATAATTCCTGCATCACAGGATACTATATTAGATGATTTTAAATTAATGACATTATTAGTATACTAGTATTTAAAATGTTACTTTTTGTTGACATTATACATTTCTCACCAAGTAGTAAACTACTTCAAGGATTAATACACTAATCCCATTTTGAGTTAATGTCACAATAATTTAAAAATTGTGTTGTTGTAATTTCCACACACTTGCTGTGTTTCTGATAATATAATGTATCATTAAATTCTTTAAAAATTAAATATATATTTTAAAAAATAAAATAATTTTTTAATTCCAATTTTCCACAAATTTTTAAAAAGTATTTTACTTATTCATTTAGGAAGCAAGGAGGCACTCACAGAAAGAAACAAGCCCCATATGCAGGTTCACTTCCTAAAACCTATATAGATCAAGCTGGGCCAGATTGAAGCCAGAATCCAGGAACTGAATCCAGATTCCAAACATGTGTGATAGGAACCCAATTTTGTGAACCATCACCCCGGTTCTCCAGGGTCTGCATTGTGGGAAAACCTGGATCAGCAGAAAGAGCTGGAGATCAAATCCAGGCACTCCGCTATGGGACAAAGGTGTCTTAGCTGCTAGACTGAATACCCATGAAAAGCTTCATAAAAAATCAAAATTATAGAAATGAATATTCAGTTATATTTACATTAAATGAAAAAAAAGTCATGTTGATGTACACATATCTTTTCTATCATTCTATAATTATATTTACCTGCCTCTTAGAGTTATGTTCCCAACAACAAAATTCCATATTGATTTTTTTTCTGAAGCTACTCTTCCAAAATTTTGAGCTACATGAATTAAGTCTTTAAATTTTATATGCTTTGGAGTAAGGCCACTATTTTGTAATATGCCAAGACTGCAAGTATCTCTGAAATTTTAAGTTCCATCCCAAACCATCTATTCTTCTTTCCTGAGGTCACAGGATTAGAAATGAATTCAAAATACATAATTAAAGCAAGGACTTTTTAGACTTTAGCTGCTATAATATAAGGACGATTACCAGCAATTTTAGGAAATATTCTTGGTTTGTGGCTAAAAATAGATTAGCAACACAAGGCCCATGAGTTTTCACCTTCCACCTTCTCTGTCATTTCTTTGCAACATAGACTGAAACAGTCATCTCTCCACACTTAATAAATGTATCTATATCATAAAACCAGTAAAATCATTCTAATTAATCACTTAGATCAGATCATGGTGGAAAGTTCAAGATAAATTAGACTGTATAATTTAAACTTAATTCCTGACAATGCGAAAGAAAATGGAGGAGGACACTGTGACTATATTTTTTCTTACTGTTTCATTGAGGCAGAGTAACATACACACTCTATTGAGGAACAGAAATATTAGAATAATAAGAGAAATAGAAAAAGCATATTCCTTCTTTCAGAGTTAGATCACTAGCTTTATGTACACTGAAAACTAGGGTTGAGGCAAAAATAAACATGCTGGTTCTATTTAAAAAACATAGAATCTAGTGGCAAAAAGAATAAAAAGATAAAACTGTTCAAACTACATTCTACAAACTAATAGTTGTGCCATTTCTAAATATTAAACTATATTTAGCTGCACTCCTATAGGCACAGCAGTTATTATGGCAACACAAATAGAATGGTTGTAAAAATGTAATCTGTCTCTACATGCTCCCCTAGGCATTCAGTATTAGTCAGGCAAATATTTAACTGAATATTTTGATATTCTAGAGATGGAAATTACCCTAGTTTTTGCTTTATAAGGCCCATGGTTGCATAGCTAGATGGTAATTGTGATGAGAATTATATGAATATTTAATCTTTTCTTAAATTTATTTTATCCATTTTTTCTGATACCAACTACTGAAAGCTCAGTGACAAGGGATTATTGTGGCTCAGCTACAAACTGAGGTTTCAGCCATGGTACTCACAATGGAGAACCTATGCAAAAGTCCTTTCATTCTCAGGGCATCAGGTTGATAGAGGATGAACCATTTGTTAGGAGAACTTCTTACACAAAAGGAGACTTCCATGTAAGGTATAAATATTCTCATATAATCATAAAAGTAATTCAACTAGATGAATAAAAATTTATCAAACTTCTTTACACTCTTGATAATTCTCTATGAACTTATATTGAAAATGACAAACACAATCTGGAAATTTGCTTATACAGTCATTCATATGCAGATATTTGAAGTCAGAGATGAGTTCTTCTGGAGTGTAAGAAGATTGAAAAAAAAGTAAGATTTAGAGTTGACAAAGCAGATTATTATACCGTAGCCTGCAAAGTTTGGTATCTTCAAATTTATCTAATGTTTAGACTGCAAACTGGTCAAGCCACTATGGAAGCCAGTCTGGAGATTCCTCAGAAACCTTTATATAACCCTACCATACAACCCAGTCATCCCACTCCTTGGAATTTACCCAAAGAAAATTAAATTGGCAAATAAAAGAGCTGTCTGCACCTTAATGTTTATTGCAGCTCAATTCACAATAGCCAAGACCTGGAATCAACCTAAATGCCCAACAACAGTGGACTGAATAAAGAAATTATGGGACATGTACTCTATAGAATACTATACAGCAGTAAAAAAAAAATGAAATCCGGTCATTTGCAACAAAATGGAGGAATCTGGAAAACATTCTTTTATTTAACACAGGGATTACTTTTCAGTTAAATTTAAACACCTAAGAATAATAATTGCGTGTTGATTACAGAGTTCAACCAATGGTATTAAGTAGAACAAAAAAATACTAAACAGGATAAAGTATTAAGTTGTTCCTCGACAGTCAGGACAAGGGCTGATCAAGTCATTGTTTCTCATAGTGTTCATTTCACTTCAACAGGTTTCCTTTTTGTGCTCGGTTAGTTGTCACCAAACAGGTAGAACATATGATATTTGTCCCTTTGGGACTGACTTAATTCACTCAGCATAATGTTTTCCAGATTCCTCCATTTGGTGGAAATGACCGGATTTCATTGTTTTTTACTGCTGTATAGTATTCTATAGAGTACAATTTAATTTTCTTTGGGTAAATTTTGGGTAATTTTCTTTGGGTAAATTCCAAGGAGTGGGATGACTGGGTTGTATGGTAGGGTTATATTCAGGTTTCTGAGGAATCTCCAGACTGGCTTCCATAGTGGCTTGACCAGTTTGCATTCCCACCAACAATGGGTTAGTGTCCCTTTTTCCCCACATCCTCTCCAGCATCTGTTGTTGGTAGATTTCTGAATGTGAGCCATTCTCACCAGGGTAAGGTGAAACCTCATTGTGGTTTTTTATTTGCATTTCCCTGATTGCTAGTGATCTTGAACATTTTTTCATGTGTCTGTTGACCATTTGGATTTCCTCTTTTGAAAAATGTCTATTGAGGTCCTTGAGCCATCTCTTAAGTGGGTTGTTTGTTTTGTTGTTGTGGAGTTTCTTGATCTCTTTGTAGATTCCGGTTATTAATCCTTTATCCGTCACATTTTCCCATTCTGTCTGTTGCCTCTTCACTCTCCTGACTGTTTCTTTTGCAGTACTGAAATTTCTCAATTTGATGCAATCCCAAATATTAATTTTGGCTTTGACTGCCTTGCCTCCGGGTTCTTTTTCAAGAAGTTTATGCATGTGTCTATATCTTGCAGGGTTTCTCCAATGTCCTCTAATAATTTGATGGTGTCGGGTCATAGATTTAGGTCTTTAATTCATGTTGAGTGGATTTTTGTGTAAGGTGAAAGGTAGTGGTCTTGCTTCATGCTTCTGCACGTGGAAATCCAGTTTTCCCAGCACCATTTTTTGAATCGTGCCAGGGATTCCAATTCAATCCCATCAAGATGACATATACCAATGCCATCTCACTAGTGAAAGTGATCAGTTTCAGTTCATAATTGACCATAATGATAGGATTAAGAGTCAAAGGGATCACATAAAGAAGACTAGTGTCTGCTAATACTAACTGATAGAATTAAAAAGGGAGAGAATGATCCGACATGAGAAGCAGGAGACATAGCAGACTCATAGAATGGTAGATGTCCTAAATAGCACTCTTGCCACAGAATCAGCCCTTAAGGCATTCGGATCTGGCTGAAGAGCCCATGAGAGTATTTCAGGCATGGAAAGCCAAGAGAATCTGGCAAAAAACAACAACAGAAAAAAAAAAAAACCTAAATGAAAGATCTTTGTGATTGAGATCCTAGTGGAAAGAACGGGGCCATCAAAGAAGGAGGTACCTTTCTCTGAAGGGAGGAGAGAACTTCCACTTTGACTATGACCTTGTCTGAATAAGATCAAAGTTGGCAAACTCAAAAGGCCTCCATAGCCTTGGCAACTCATGACAAGAGCCTAGGGTGATTACTGATTCCATAAACAAGAGTGCCATTATTAAATCAACAGTAGGTTTCACTGTGCACTTACTCCCCATGTAGGATCTCTGTCGTTAATGTGTTGTACTATGTGAATTAATGCTATTACTAGTACTCAAACAGTACTTTACACTTTGTGTTTCTGTGTGGGTACAAACTGTTGAAATATTTACTTAGTATATTCTAAATTGATCTTCAGTATATAAAGATAATTGAGAATGAATCTTGATTGAATAGAATGGGAGAGGGAGCGGGAGATGGGAGGGTTGTGGGTGGGAGGGAGGTTTTTTTGGGGGGGAAACCATTGTAACCCAAATGCTGTACTTTGGAAATTTATATTTATTAAATAAAAGTAAAAAAAAAAGATGGTTGATAGGTACACACATACATACATAGATACATGGATATGTAAATACATAGGTACATAAAGATGTATATATGTGTATATATATATATATATAACCAAAGGAGATTTATTATGAGTTATTTGACTCACTTAATTACTGATGCTATGCAGTCCTCTCAACTGCCATCTGCAAGCTGAACATATAGTTCAAGTCCAAATTTGAAACCCAGAGATCCAGGGGTGCCATAGGTATAAGTCCCATTCTGAATACAAAGGATTGGAAAACAGAAGGGTTAATGACTGAGGATAGGAGAACATGGGTGCCTTAGTTCAATCAAGTCCTCTGATGCTATGGTTAATTTTGTATCAACTTGATTCAGTACATAATGTCTAGAGAGCTGAAAAATCATTATTTCTTGGTGTGTCTTTGAAGTGTGCCTAGAAAATGTTAGCATTGCAGTGAGTACAATGAGTGAAGATCACCCTCACCAATGTGGAAAAGAATCTTCCAATACACTGAGAGCCCCAGTAAAACAAAAATCAAATAAAGTGTTAGTTTGCTCCCTCTGCTGTATGAGCTAAGCATCATTTCATTTTGTCCTTAAACATCTGTATTCTTGGGCATCCAACTTGTAAACAGTTAATGGTGTTATTTCTAAGTTTTCACAATCATGTAATCCAGGCTCCAACAATACATTTCTTTCTATCTGTCTCTATATATCCTATTGATTCTGTTTTTTCTGTTTAAACTTTATACACATTTTGGTACCTAGAAAAGTTCTAGAGAAACAAAATTTTAAGCATAAGTTTCCTGAATTGTTTCCAAGGATTTTGGAATTGATTCGTTAATGTTATTAGATTTAAAGCCATTAATGACTCCATTTCCAGGGGTGAAGAGACAATGCTAGTCTGGGCATAAACTATTTAGAGTCCTCTACCCACTGTACCACAATGGAAAGGAGAGTGGATGGAACGAAATAACATTGTATTCTTAGAATTGTATTTACAAATCATATTACTATCTTGAAAAATAAAGTTTAGGGGAGGCTCAGGAATTCTTGAAAATGCCAAAATTATATAGTTGAAACCATCACAACCCATTAGGAAAATGTAAATGAAAAAGAAGTAAATGGATCTTGGAATATAGAAGCAAAAATAGCAGCAACCACCTAAAAAAGTCAGATATAGTTACCATAATGCACATCAGAATTAAAGCAGTAATCTGATTATTCTAACTCCCACAGACTTATTGTTTTGTCTAACATAATCCCAGAAGAGAAATAGAGAGGAAGATTAACACATCTTTATTTGATATATATGCAGAATAATATGCAGGTCAAGTGAACAAGTATAACTCAAATCATAAAAATGAGAGTCACACCCCCTCAGTCAATCCAAGAAACAAGTCCGTTTACAGAACCAGAATACAATGAAGAAAAGGTGGACAGTCCCCCAGAGCAGGGATCCCACCCCCACCCCAGGACAGTATCAAACACTGATACTGTTACTCATTCTTTAGCCCTCCCCCAAAAGGAATTATGGTTCTTACCAGGGTAAAATTGTGTCTGTAAAGATAAATAATCAGAATTTTGGAAACTACCAGGAAACTGACTCTGAACTACTATTGATTCGTGGAGACCTAAAATGCCACTACACCGCTACAGTCAGAGTAGAGGCTCAAGGAGGTCAGACTGTGAATGAAATGTTAGCTCCAGTCAATCTCAGATATGAACAGTAGGTCTGTGAACCCATTCTGTTGTTATTTCCCTATCCAGAACTCAGATTTGGAATGGTTATAATTAATAGCTGGAAAAACCTTCACAGTGGTTCCCTGACCTTTGAAATGAGGGTACTCCTGTAGAAAATGCCAAACAAAGCCATTAAACTGTCTATGTATAGGAAAATAGTACATCAAAAGCAATGCTTCATTCATGGAGAGATTACAGACCTTAGTTCCACCATCAATTCATTGAGAGATGCAGGGGTGGAGATTCCTGCCACTTCTACATTCAACTCTCAGACTTTGCATGCACAGAAGCTGAATCTGGGATAATTATAGTGTGTTATTGTAAGCTTATCCAAGTGGCGAAACCAACTACAGCTGTTGTACCACATGTGGTTGCATTGCTTGAGCAAATCAACATATCCACTGGCAACTGCGGTGTCATTATGGATCTGGCAAGTGCCTTTTTTCATCCCTATCCACAAGATCCATGAGAAGTTTTCTTTCAGTGGGCAAGTCCAGAAAAATAGATGAATTGTCCTAGCATAGGGTTGTATTAACTCATCAACTCTGTTGTCATAACATAGTTCACAAAGATCTTGAATTCCTTTAATATCTGCAAGATATTTATTAGCCCATTACCTTGATGACACTATGCTGATTATATCTAGTAAGAGAAGCTTGGTATATAGTATATATTGTGAATATATTCGCTTGTCAGAAATAGGAAATAAATATGATTAAAATTGTTTTCTATTGCTGAGGATGACATTTTAAAGAATGAAGTTTTAAGTATAATTTCAAGTATACACATATAGTATAAGTAGTTTCAAAGTATAGTTTCTTTTTTTAACTTTTATTTAATGAATATAAATTTCCAAAGTACAACTTATAGATTACAATGCCCCCCCCCATCAAAGTATAGTTGCAAAAGATGCATTAGTGTGGGGTCATTTTAAGATATTTCTTCTGAGGTAAGTTTAAGTTGCTGCATCTGCCCCTCATACAATTGTAAAAGACATTCAATACTTCAATACCTAGTGGATAAATTTGGATTTTGGAGGTAACATCATTCGTTTGAGTGTATTACTTGATCTGATTTTGGAGCTGGGCCCTTCCATTCTCTGCAGATAATCACACTCCTTCCAAGAGCCAGCATATGGCCTGCTACTGGACCATAATAGAATCTATAGAAACCACATGCTTGTTCATGGACCACCAAGTTACCATACAAATCGAGTTGACAATCATGGACTGAGTGTTATCTGACCAAAAAAGTCATAAAATTATGTTGCACAATAACAATCAGTCATCAAGTGGAAGTAGTACATACAGCACTAGCCCTGAAGACATATGTAAATTATGCAAAGTTGCCCAAACGTCCATTCCATGGTGTTCACTCTATACCGCCTTCTCAATTCAGCCTGTAACTATAGCATCATGGGGAGTTGTATACAATAATATGACAAAGGATGAGAGCTAGGCCTGACTTGCAGATGATGTGCATAATATATACGCGATTCTGAGAGAGGAACAGCTGCAGTTCTATGGCTCACAATAAGATATTCCTGAAGGACAGTAATGAAGGAAAATTCTCCTAGTGGGCAAAATTTAGACAATTAACCTAGTGGTACATTTTTCTTAGAAACAAAACTGACAAGACCTGTGATTACATACTGATTTATGGGCTGGAACCAATGACTTGGATGGATGGTCAGGGACATGGAAGGAACATGATTGGACGATTGATGGCAAGAATTTTCAGGGAGAGGTTTGTGGATAATTCTCCCTAAATGGGCACAGAGCTTGAATATATTTATTTCTCATGCAAATTTTCAATAAAAGATTATCTTGTCAGAGGTTAATTTAATAATCAACTGATCAACAAAACAAAACCTATTCCAAGCTAAAGCCAAATTGTGCAAAGTGAAGGACAAGGAGAGATTCCTAAAGATCTGAAGAGAATGAGATGATATAGTCAAGGTCTTGGAGGAAAGAAAAAAAACTAGTTTCAACAAGAATATTACAACTATCTAAGTTATGCTTTAGAAATGAATGAATTATAAAGTATTTCCTACAAAAGCCGGCCCCACAAAAGTTTGGAAGGGAGTCCTATATTAGAGGTAAAAGGATAATAACAACCATCGTAAAAACATGTGATAGCATAAATTTACTATCAGAATTTACATGAAAGGGAAAGAAAATCCAACATTATTATCCAATTTCATCAGATAGAAATCCACAAAAACATAAATGATAACAGAAGCAAACAAAAAGAAAGAATACGTAAATAATCAGCAATCACCAAAATGATTCTTATCTAGCAAGATTAACCTTGATTGTACATGATTCAAGCTCCCCACTGAAAAGATATGGGTTGACTGACTGGATTAAAAATATACCCAATTGTGGGGCTGGTGCTGCGGTATAGTGGGTAAAGCTACCACCAGCTGTGCTGGCAACCCATATGGGCAGCAGTTTGAGTCTCGACTGCTCCACATTCAATCCAGCACTCTGCTATGGCCTGAGAAAACAATAGCAGATGGCCGAAGTCCTTGGGCCCCTGCACCTGTGTGGGAGACCCTGAAGAAGCTTCTGGCTCCTGACTTTGGATAGGCACAACTCAGGTCTTTGCTGCCAATTGGAGAATGAATTAGCAGATGAAGAGCTTGCGCTCTCTCTCTCTCTCTCTCTCTCTCTCTGCCTCTCCTTCTCTCCCTATGTAACTTTTTCAAATAAATAAATAAATAAATATTTAAATAAAAATTCCAATTGTGTGCTGCCTACAAGAAAATTTCTTCACAGGTAAAGATACACATACACTGAAAATGAAGGGTTGGAAACATGTAGCATATGTAAATAGAAAACAAAGAGAAGAGGGAGTAGTTAAACTCATATCAGATAAAAGAGACTTTAAATGAAACGTTCTAAAAACAAAGACATTAAATATTGACAAGAAAATAGATTCAGCCAGATATAAAAATCATAAATATGTATGCAGCCAACATAAGACCACCCAAATCTATCAAGCAAGTAACAGTTGTAAAGAGAGAAATAAATCCCAATAAAATAATAATGGGGGATTTTAAAACCACACTCTCATCAATAGACAATCTGTATATAAAATCAATAAAGATACATCATGAGTTAAAACATACTGTAAAGTAAATGGATCTAACAGATATTTACAGAACATTTCATCCAACAGCTTTAGAATACACATTCTTCTATTCTGTACATGGAACATTTTGTAAGGTAGACTTATATTAAGCCACAAATCAAGTGACAGTACATTTTCAAAATTAAAATCATGTCATGCATCTTCTTAGTCCACAAGGAGTAGAACCAGAAATCAACAACAAAAAGAACATAGAACATTTGCAAACACATAGAAATTAAATGGCGTGATACTGAATGACCAATGAATCAATGAAGAAATTAAAAAGGAGGAAAGTACAACACATTTAAATCTGTGGGATACAGCAAAAAACAGTATTAACAATGGTATTTATAGCAATAAGTGCATATTATAGATTTTAAATAAACAATACAATGATGCATCTCAAAGACCAAGAAAAAAAGGAAGCAGCCAAACTCAAAAATTAGTGGAAAGCAAAAAATAATGATTAGAATAGGAATAAATTTTATTTTATTTTTTTATTTTTTAAATTATTAGGTTTATTTATTTATTATTGTAAAGGCTGAATTACAGAATGGCAGAGGCAGAAAGAGAGAGAGAGAGATCTTTCATCTGCTGGTTCACTCCCCATATGGCTACAATGGTTGGAGCTGAACCAATCCAAAGGCAGGAAACAGGAGCTTCTTCAGAGCCTCCCACATGAGTACAAGGCCTCAAGAACTTGTGGCCATCTTCTACTGTTTTCCCAGGCAATAGCAAAGAGCTGGATTGGAAGTGGAGCAGCCAGGATTCGAACCAGCACCCACGTGAGATGCAGGCACTGCAGGTGACAGCTTTACCCACTACACCACAGCACCGGACCAGGAATAATTTTTTTAAAAATGCAAGCACATTCTTCAGATCTAGAACTGTCACTATTTAAGATAATGTTGGAAGAATTAAGGTACTGGCAAAAAAAATTACATAAATCAATGGAACATAAAAAGGCTTTCATGGAAATGCAGCAGGTAAAGTTGCCAGTTGTGACACCAGCACCAGTTTTTGAGCACTATTAAGAGTCCCAACTGATCTTCTTTCAATCCAGCTTTCCTGCTAATACACCTGGGAAAGCAATAGAAGATGGCCAAAGTAGTTGGGCTTTGTCACTCTTATAGGAGACCAGGAGTTCCTAATTTCTGGTTGCAGCCTGGCTCAGAGCATTTGAGGAGTGAAAGAGGTGAATGTAAGATTTTTCTCTCTCTCTCCCTCATCCTCTTTCTCTCAATCCTGCTCTACTTTCCAAATAAATAAATAATAACAAGTAAGTAAAACTTTTTCAAAAAGGAACAGAATAGAGAACACAGATATTAATCCGAATGTCTACAGCAAAAAGATTTTTGACAAAAGTGTGCTTGTAGACAGGATAGTCTATTCAAAAAATGATTCTAATCAAATTGAACATACATAGAAAAAAAGAAATTAGATCTTTACCTTCACCACATACAGAAATTAATTCAAGATGCATCAAAGACAAGACTTGAAACAATGAAGTCACTAGGGAAAAGGATGATGATCTTCAGGCATTACCTAGCTTTTGGATATCCCAGCTAGCATAGACAACTGACATTTTTATTCGATATCATGTGCTATGATGTATATATGCCATATCATTTTAATTATAGGAATCATTAATAATAATCTTGGGTACCTTTCATTTGGTTTGCCTGCCTATCTCTCCTTATCCTTGTACTCCCAGAAATCTCATGCATTTTCCTCCTCCTATGTTCTTGCCATAAAAGGTAAGAAACACTGCTGAAAAGAAATGGCCAAGGATTCTGAATAGACAGTTCTCAAAGGAAGAAATACAAGTGACAGACAAATCTATGAAAAATACTCAATATCACTAGTCATCAGGGAAATACAAATTAAAACCAAAATGATATATGATCTTATTACTGTCAGAATGGCTGTTGTCAAAAAATAGAGTAACAAATGTTGGTGGAAATGTGGAGCGAGGGGAACTCTCTATACTGTTAGTGAAAATGTAAATTTGCATTGCCACTATGAAAAACAGTATGAGAATTTTTTCTTTAAAAAATTAGAACTAGAACTTCTATATCACTCAGCAATTCCATACTGCATACACCCCTAAAAGTTATAAAATAATTTTATATCAAAGAGCTGTTTTTGACAGTTGTGTCCACAGTAGCCAAGATATAGCATTAAGCAAGGGGTCCTTCATCAGATAAGTGGATAAAGATAATGTGGTATATATTTTATGTGGAATACTATTCGGCCATAAAAAGAATTAAATCCTACTATTTACACTAACATGAATGCTAAGTATAATAAGCTAGATACTTGGTAATCCTACATATGTGGCGACTAAAATACAACTCAGTCTGAACACATAATGGTGATTACTACAGGTTAGTGAAAGAGGGAGTTTATGTAACAGGTTCCAAATCAGAGTTAGAATGAAGGAATAAGTTTCTAGTGCTATCCAGCATATTTGGAAGAATTTAGTTGAGGATAACCTGGTAGGAATTGTATAAGAGGGAATCCCAAACTCTGTAAGCATAAAGTAATATCAAAGTAGGGCAAATATTTATTGTGCTATTTTAATCGATATGCATTTTATTTTATTTAATTTTTTAAAGATTTTATTTATTTATTTGACAGGTGGAGTTACAGAGAGAGAGAGACAGAGAGAAAGGTCTTCCTTCTGTTGGTTCACTCCCCAAATGGCTGCCATGGCCGGCGCTGCACTGACCTGAAGCCAGGGGCCAGGTACTTCCTCCTGGTCTCCCATGGGGTGCAGGGCCCAAGCACTTGGGCCATCCTCCACTGCACTCCGGGCCACAGCAGAGAGCTGGCCTGGAAGAAGAGCAACCAGGACAGAATCTGGCACCCTGAATGGGATAGAACCTGGTGTGCCAGTGCTGCATGCGGAGGATTAGCCTAGTGAGCCGCGGTGCCGGCTGTTTATAGAGCTTTAATCTGAATTTTATTATTTCACTTTTCTTTCAATTTACCTTAATAATAATAATCTGACCTACTTCAATTATTTCTTAAGGTGAAAGTTGAGGTCACTATTTGAGACCTTGTTCCTTTTCTTATATTGGTATTTAGGGCTGTTTGTTTTAGATGTCTGTGTCCTCTTTGAAAGCAATATTGAAACTCAGACCCCATTGCAGCAGTATTAAGTAATGGGAAAGTTAGTACATGATTTGGTTGTGAAAGGCCCACTTTCATGGATGGAATTAGTGTTTTATTAAAGGGTAGCAGGAATCAGGTAGGCCTCAGTTGCCTTCCATTTCTGCCATGGAAGGACAGTGTTGATCCTCTCTTGAGGACACAGTAAAAGGGCACAACCTTGCACAGAGTGGCCCTCAGAACACCGGATCAGTTGGTTTCTTAATCTTGGACTTCCCAGGCTACAGGACAGTGTGCAAAAATTCCTATTATTCACAAATTGCCCAATTTGGGCATTTTATTATTACAGAGTGAAAAGACAAAAAGGAGTGCTACAAAGTCTCGATTTACAACATACTGGATGTCCCACAAATTTTGTATACTATTTGTAGAATAAGTTATTTTAATGCCAATCAATGCCTTTGCACAGATGTATATGGAAAAATAACTCTCCAATCAACATCCTTTCTACCTCAGAACTTCTACAAAGCAGTGATTTCTTACCGATTATTTAATGTGAACACGGTTTTTAATAGTGAGTTTTGGTTGTCACTTTCTTCAATTGCCTGCTCAACATCTTACTGAATAGACAGCCCAAATAAGAGACTTATTTTTGAAATTTTGCAATTTCCTGTGGTGTGATTCTGTATTTCTTCTTGCTGAAGCTGTTTGCTGCTGCAGTAGGTAGGGTTGCAGATGTGAAAGAATCTTTAGAAAGGCCTGGAAGCCCTCAGGCAAGTTTCTAATCTAGGTATCCAGTTACTAATTGGCAACATCAGGGGATAAATGTAAAAGCTGCACTCCCAATCTGAGTTGAAAATAGGGCATATTTATTTTCTATCTTGGAAACCCTGTTAACAATGACTGAAATCTAAGCCTGAATTCAGAGGCTCACTGACACCATTGACTTTGTTGTGACTTCAATTACAGTGTCTCTCTATGTCTCATCTAGGAAAGACTAAACGTCATCCCCCAATTTATACCAAACAATCTGAAATATATTAGGACAATATTGACCATCAAACTGGCTTCAATTTTATACTGATTCAGTAAGTAATCCGTTATTCTCAATTATTGACTCAATGATTCAAAAGATTTAAATAATAAAACAAAATAAAGTCAGTGGCTTCACAGTAAACCCAAGTCCATCATATAAGTAAGTCTTCATGTGCACAGTTGTCACTTTATACCACTGCAAAATCATTAACTATATTTTCTTCTTAAATATACTGGCAACACCTACATATCTATTATAATATCCTCAACTTTTATTTGTAGCTTCATTTTATAATTCTGGGCAAAAATACTATCCTAATTTCTCATTAAATTGTTTGTGTAGTAAACCTACATTTATTTTTAACAAATATGTGTGTATATAGGACAAAAATGTTTGCTTTCACGTAATTGATAATTCATACTGCTATGAAGTGGATTGGGAGTATGGAGTAGTAAACATGAGTAAATACATAAAGAAAATATTTCTTGATTTAAAAATAATGGAGCAGCATCGCATTTGGGCTCTGGTTCAATTCCAGCTGTTCTACTTCCAATCCAGCTCTCTGCTATGGCCTGAAAAGCAGTGGAGGATGGCCCAAGTGCTTCAGCCTGTGCACCCACATGGGAGACCCAGAAGAAGCTCCTGGATCCTGGCTTTGGATTGGCTCAGTTCCAGCTGTTGCAGCCATATGGGGAGTGAACCATCTGATGGAGGAATTCTTCTTGGGGGAGAAAATCCAATCTTCATGTGAAAGGACTTCATGAAAAACGTTTGTGAGAGAGAAGCAACTGTGATGTTATAGTCAGGTGAAATTGGAAGGACCATATAAATCATTTTGAACACATGGACGAATTTTGCTGATGGGAAGAGAATACCAAACTAAGGGAAAATTATGGAAATTTATGTCAAAATATTGAATCTGCAGTATATTTGTCACTGAGGGTGTGGGCTGGGCCATTGGTTGAGATTAAAGTAAATGAATGAATGACTATGAGACTCCAATGAAATGAACATATTTTAATGTATTCGAGGTAATCACAAGTGTGAGTGTTTAGATTATAGTTAGTACAAAATTGTATTTAAAATAATACAAAACTTTTGTAAGATTTTCCATAAACCTCTTCTGGCCGGTTTTCATATCTTATGCTGCATATGGATTTATCCATCCTACCCATTAATCTTTTTTCCCCAAATTTCTATGTAGATGTGTTTCTGTCCCACTATGTGTTTAAGGGCAGAGACTGTGTCTTACAAATCTTTGGATTCTGGGTACTTGGCACGATGGGCATGGAGTACAGAAAAGGCACTGGCACAATGCTGGTTGAGACTATTAATAATTGTATGATATTAAGTTTTAAGCATCTACAGGAAAAAAATACTGAAGTGCTTCCAGGAGCATCCTAATGAGATTTTCTTTGTAGATTTGTTAATACTTAACATGTAGCAGGGATGTTTTTTATCCCCTGAATCTGGGAATTTTCTTTTTTGAGTTGAATTAGGAATACTGTTTTATCCAAGAAATTTACTCTCATGAACAGAAATAATCATTTTAGAATTTCTCTAGCTTTTATTTTCTTATTCTTGAAAAATAAACAATAATCTATCCATATGCAGGGAAACTGAAAATCTTCTAAGTGTTTCAGAGAAAAATTAACACAAGGAATTGGTTACATTGGTGACTGAAGACTAAAAGACCACAATATGAAAAAGTAAGCAAGAGATTAGGAGCAGCAGGAAGCACTGCCTCTCCTAGGACTAGAGAGATGCTTGAAAGAAGTGTTATTGTGAGATCCCTGAAGCTATGCTGTAGTAGGGGCTAGATCTCAGCAGGATCAGAAGTGCAGAAGAAAAGGCTATTTTATAGGAGGAAGAAGCAAGGAGAAGAACTCGCTGATGTAGGAGAGTCCACTAGAAACAAACAAACAGAAAAGAGATCGTGAAAATAATCTTACTTCTTTTAAATTCTTGACCTCTATTCTTCCAGTTTCTCTCGTTGACCAGAGAGCAAAGGGTTTATGTAAGGTTGTTCTCACAACCCTATGTAAAGTGAAAGGAAAAATATACTTAAGCAGAAACTGGCAAATTACTGGCATGCATTCTTAGATAATAGCTATTCAAGGATACCTATCACAAATATGTCTTATTAAATAAAATAAGATGGTCACCAAATATTTACAATTGTATTACTCACAATGGAACAATTTGTTGAAACTGCTATGGGCAAGGAACTCATTTTGAAGTGTTGTCCATTTATTCATAAATTTGTATCAATACAGAAAAAAATCTATGACTAAATCGTTAGTTCTTCATTTGGTTCACACATTAGGAAAACAATCCATTCTTCTTATCTGATTTAGAAAGAACAATATTAAGATGGCTCACTGAGCTTCGGAAAGCATAGGGAGAAATTGATTGAGCTACATTTCTAGCCTCAGATCAGTATTGTGTGTCATTTTTACTTTGAAATTACCCATTTGATTCTGTTACAGGAAAACAAAGTCAGACAATTAAAATAAGAGCAATCAAAATTGATGAATATATTTTTAATAAATTCAAAAGCACTGAAAATATTGTCATTGAAATCAAGTTTCAAAAAGACCACTTCACTTTCAATATTTTCTTCCTAATAATTTTCACACTTCATTGTATAGCTTATGGCAAGATAATTATCTTATGTTTGACCAATGATTTCCTAACTGGGGATTGTCTTTGAGCCCATTTTTTAATTCTTTTTTTTAATATTTATTTATTTATTTGAAAGTTAGTGTTACACAGAGAGAGAAGGAGAGTTAGAGAGAGAGAAAGAGAGAGGTTTTGCATCCACTGGTTCATTACCCAATTGGCCACAATGGCCAGAGCTGTGCCAATCTGAAGCCAGGAGCCAGGAGCTTCTTCTGGGTCTCCCATAAGAGTGCAGAGGCCCAGGGACTTGGGCCATTTTCTACTGCTTTCCCAGGCCATAGCAGAGAGCTGGATCAGAAGTGAAGCAGCAGAACTCAAACTGGCACCCATATGGGATGCCAGCACTGCAGGCAGTGACTTTACCTGCTACTTCACAGAGCTGGCCCCTGAGCCCATTTATTTTTCTTTGCATAAGTAGACACGTTTTTCCAAAAAACATAAGGGCAAAATATCTTTCATACAAGCTCTGATTAATATTGTTAAGACTAGTTAATATTTTCTTCCCTAAACTCAGCGATTTCTTTTGCAAAGAATCATTTTTCTGTCTCTGAACAAATAATAAATCAGGCTGATGGTGAACAAAAGCAAAAGTCAGAAAAATTATGAACTCAAGATATAGCTAGGCTTTCCGCACTTCACTGAATTTATCTAACTAGAATTCCTTCCCCAAGTTAAGTCTGAGAAGACCTAGAGTCAGGTACCTGGTTTTGACAGAGGAATATTCCCTGCTGTATCCTAGAGCAAACAGAACAGATGTCTTATTTTGGAATTTGTCAATAATTCGATTTAGCTAAAAGTTTGAGGACCAGGGAGAACCTAACAAAATATAAAGCCATAGGATTAACAAAGAGGGTTCTTGATATAAAACCAATGGAATCTAGAATATTTTCCTGAATGACAGGATTTCATTGACTTTTGAAATGAAAAGACATGATCAAATAAATGTTTTAAATAAAGCTTTTATTTAAAGAATGTAAATTTCCAAAGTACAGCTTATGGATTATAATGGCTTTCCCCACCCCCATAACTTCTCTCCCACCCGCTACCCTCCCCTTTCCCGCTCCCTCTCCCCTTCCATTCACATCAAGATTCATTTTCAATTCTCTTTATATACAGAAGATCTGTTTAGTACATATTACGTAAAGATTTCAACAGTTTGCCCTCACATAGGGACACAAAGTGAAAATGCTGTTGGAATACTAGTGATAGTATTAATTCACAATTTACAGCACATTAAGGACAGAGATACTACATGATTTTTTTAAAAAAATTGATTAATTATCTATGCAATTTCCAATTTAACACCACGATTTTTTAATCATTTTTCAATTATCTTTATATACAGAAGATCGATTCAGTATATACTAAGTAAAGATTTCATCAGTTTGCACCCACACAGAAACACAAAGTGTAAAAATACTGTTTCAGTACTAGTCATAGCATTACTTCACATGCCATTCCTGTTTTGGTGTTGAGAAAAAATTGAAAAGAATATTGTATTAAATTGAAGGAAGAGAAACCAATTTAAATGCTGCAGCAATTGCCTTTGAAAATGATAGTTTTATTGAGTTACTTAGAGATTAGAATATTAGAGAGAATTGGAATGTTTTAAAAGCCATAAGGAAGAAACCAGTGAAAAGCGATTGATTGGATAGGACATTTGAATTAGAAAGAAGGTTTAAACATGACATTAATTTGTGACTTCCTAACTACTGAATTTTAAGTAAATTTTAGTATGTTCACCAAGAGTAACAACATTTTATAAGTTTGCATTTTGGAGAATAATAAAATAGTCATTATAAGCATAACTATGTACTAAAAGATTTAATTATTATTAACTTTAATATTCATATTTTAATAATATGTGGAATGCAATATCCATGTAAATATATATTATTGTTTATTTTATTTATATGTTTGATATAAATATGTAATACTTATAAGGATAAGTTGGAATTGGGAGCAGAGCTATTACTCAAAAGCAACCACGTTTTATGGAATGTGAACCCCCCAATTGAAGACATAGTGGCTATAGCAAAACCCTGCCCTGTAAACATACACTTTGTACCTACATGTCTATAATTATATATACAAACCATCTCTTTATTTCCACATCATATCCCATACATGGACACCATGTAGAATATATTTTTGCACATCTCCAACAACTTAACAATAAAATAGATATTACTTCTTTAGTAATGCAATGCATTTTCGTGGTTTTCATACCATCTATATACTGACAACTTCCAAATACTTCTATCACTGATATTCCAACAGTCAAGACATTTCTACATGGATATCTGTGTGTGTGTGTGTGTGTGTGTGTGTGTGTCACATAATTCAATATAGCCAGGAGAGAAATTTTGCTGTTTCTCCCAAAACTTGCACTACTGATAATTTTTCTGCATTTGATTGAAAGTCAGTTCCTAGAAATAAATATTTTGAAATTTTCTGATTTCTCTCTCTTTTCAATATGTTGAAAATAACAGGAAAATTATTTTCTCAACATTCAAAATACATCCAAAACATTTCTTTTTGCTATATCACTATATATTACTCACTGTATCGCTATTAAATCCTCACTATTAAATTATCAGTATATTAAAAATTCTGGCCTAAGCACCATTGTTGCTTCCTTAGATTAGTACAATGGTCTTCTCACAGCATTCCCCACTTCCATACGTTATCCTCTGTCATCCATTCTTGACCATTTATCCAGAGTTAGGTGAATCATTCATTCTTCTGCACAATATCTCACAATGACTCCTCAGTTCACAAATTACAAATTACAAAGTCATGGAAATGATTGACAAGACTTTCTACAATCCTCTCATTAACTTGGAAGGCAAAAGATCAATTGTCCATTTTCTCAGAATTCACCACGCACTTTTCATCCATTGCTTACTTCTGGATACACTGTCTTCCTGTAACTAAAATATGCAAGCAATAGTCTGATGTTTGTACATTTTCTCTGATTAGATTGATATCTCTACCCTTTCCCCCATCACCTCCTTTAAATCTTGATAATTTTTTTTCTTTTATCTATGTGTTGATAGCTCTATGAATGGAAGAAAAATGTGCTACTTTGTTCAGTGGTGTATTCTAAATAACAAGAATAGAATCTGGAAATAAAAGATTTATGAATAAAGTCAATTACATTGGCATAAATTTCCTAGGGGCATATTTGTTTGAAATTTAAACATACTATTTTTTTTTCTGTTTCATCCTATTCTGGTGTCACAAAAATCATCAGATCTAAATTGAATGAGATCAGAAGTAGAAAGAAAAATACCTTAAAGTGGTCAGTTTTTACGTGAAATATTAATTAGCAGTTTAGCAGTTACTCTCATTTTAAAATTTAGACCTCATAATAATTTGGAGGTTGTGTTTGTGTACTTTTTGAAAACTTTAGTAGCAAGGTCATACAATCAGAAGCAGTGTAACTGCTAGTTGAGATGAAGTATATCAAACCTTATTCCTTGAATTTCACACTAGAAATCAATATCATGTTTTATATTTTATTTCTTATCTCTGTTCTAAATGTCCTGATTCCTCATGTATTTTCTACTTTCTCCTCACTCTAATCACATTCTTTAGACTATAAATAGAGTCCATGATTACAGACTGTCCCCCAAATTAAAGTACATTCATGTATCACATCAAAGTTTTAATCTGAATGTACAAATATGGTAATATGTGTCATAGGTTTATATCTTTTGCAAACACTTGCTCATTCCCAGTAGCATAGTAACACTGTGGAACTGGTGTTTGCCATGGATGACTAACATGCTTATCTATATAAATGGTACTAGGGGTAAAATATTACAGCATGCATTTGTTCTCAGATTGCTTGTTTGAGTTCTTCCTTTTTGCTTTCTTTTCATTGCATTCTCTTCTATGTCTCTCTTCCTTCACATTCAGAAATCTCTACTAAGTATGAATATGAGATACATTACTAGGTAATGGGAAACACAAGTACAAAGACAGACATAATCAAAGGACTCAGACTATCAGTTGGAGAGACCCCATCATGAAACAAACTGATACATTCTTCTTTGAAAACATTAATATTTATCTACCAGTAGGGTGAAATTAGGTTTCATTAGAATCTATTTTTTTAGAATATGTTTTGCATGTTTACTTAAAGTAATTACTTTGAACCAAGTCTATAATTTTTTTAAAAAGACTACCTTTATTTAAATGTAATTTTGTAACAGAGATACAAGAATTACATGCACGCATAGAAATTCTATGAGATTCAAGATTTTTATTTAAATAATATTGAAGACATTGTCATAGTAATTTAGTTTCAACCTTCAAGAAAAATGTTCTACAGAGACTGAACACATTGTAAAGCTTTTTGTAGGATTAAACTACGACTATTTTAAGGACAATTTAGCATTAAGCTAAAATATGCTTTAAATAGTAGTAGCATGCCTTTTGAATTTAATGGCTGTACAACTTCAATCACCAATACTTGCTTGAATAATTTTTCAAACTGAAAACCAAAAGAGACTTAAAAACTATAGGAGAGCATTAAACCAGATAAAACCCAGATGAAACTCTTATTCCAGATATTGTTACACTTGTTTGGTTGAGTCAAATTCAATTTTATTTTGAATGTCAGGAAGAACATGGCTCCGGTGCTGCAAATATTTTGTTCAAAAATGTGTATTTAAACAGCTGAGTCAACATACCAGCATCTGTGCATCTTTCTACTAGCAAAGGATTCAAAGTGTGTCTCCCAGACACTAGCAAAGATTAGTGTGACAATTCCTGGTGAATGGTGAAAAGTCTGAATTCATTACTCTGAAGGTAACATTTGCTATTGATTGCTGGGAAGAAAAGAAAGCAAATTCAGAGAATTATGTAGTAATAAACATGTAGAATAGAAATTTGTTCTACAGTGCCCATCAAGTATCTTTTTGAACTCCTTTCTTTGGCTTTGGACATTTCTCCTGTTATGGTTCACACCTATTAGTGTAGAAGCTGAAAGTTTCATTTTTACACTTATAATTAGAGATATACAGGTCAGTGATCCAGAAGTGAGAATGTAGAGAAACAGAATTTCCCGAGGCATTGGGAATTAAACTTTAGGGATACAGCAGTTTCTCAGCTTCTGCTATTCAGTTCCATGACTCACCTTTAATATCCACAATGCAATTTATGAGCTACTCAGTAAAGAATGGCAGCAGGTTTTTGTTTTTTCTCTTAAGGCAATCCTTCTACTATTCTATGTGCTTTTTGTGCCAGGACAATTTATTCATCTGTATTCTAAAGCATTCTTGGAGGATACACAAGGAATGAAATATCATTAATACGTTTACTATCTAATTCCTTTCAGGTGTATACAATTAAGAACCTGTGTAATGTAATTTCTTCATATCATGGCTAAAGTTCTCCAAAACATTTTAATAATTTTCTCAATTTCCTTGACTTACTCTGTGTGTTATAAAGTTATAAGGGGTTAAGATAGAAAATTTTCGTTTAGATTTTAGTTTCCCCTTTGTTTTCATGCCAACTTCCCAGAAATGCCACAAAAAAAAAATCACTGACCAACAATTAAATATTGTAATTCTCCATAGTATTTGAATTTATATATTCCCATTGTGTCTTTTTTAAAAAAGATTTATTTCATTTATATGAAAGACAGAGTTACAGAAGGGAGGTAGAGACAGAAAGAGAGGTCTTCCATCCACTGGTTCACTCCCCAGATGGCGGAAACTGCTGAAGCTGCGTCGATCCAAAGCCAGGAGCCAAGATTTCTTCCCACATGGGCGGGAAACTCTTATTCCAGATATTGTTACACTTGTTTGGTTGAGTCAAATTCAATTTTATTTTGAATGTCAGGAAGAACATGGCTCCGGTGCTGCAAATATTTTGTTCAAAAATGTGTATTTAAGTTTCCTAGGAGGTCTCCCACGTGGGTGCAGGGACCCAAGGACTTGGGCCACCATCTACTGCTATCCCAGGTCATAGCGGAGAGCTGGATGAGAAGAGGAGCAGCCGGGACTAGACCCAGCACCCATATGGGATGCCGGTGCTTCAGGCCAGGGCTTTAACCCACTATGCCACCATACCGGCCCCATTCCCACTGTATCTTATCTACACTTAACTTCACATATCTCTCCATCTTCCTCTTTATGAGTGCAACCTTTATGGAATACTTTGTTACAGCAACAGTTCTATCTTTTAAAAAATACTCTTATCCTTTGATTTCTGTGCCATGTAAACCCAAAATTTTCCACTTTTTCTCTGTCTTACTGTTTTGTCTGGGCTCCAGTTCCCAGCATTCAATTATCTAATAAATTCTTGAATGTTTCAATTGAGTTGTGTTGTGTGTTTTATTATATTGTGATTCTTATGAATCTAAGTAAATTTTAATTATAATTAATATGAATATATTTTGATAGTACTAACACTATTTCGAATTTTCTCTTATAACACAAGCTGTATTTGAGCCAAATGGCTGACAGATAGAGAAGAAACTGGCAATTCACACTGGTTGACTGATAGCCACATTGACAACTGTTGGCTGAGAGCAACAAAGCATCTTCACATTAACTGCCTGAGATTCACATTGACAACTGTGCACCCATATGCAAATGAGATAAGTTGGATCACAGACTTCACCCTCAAATTGTAAATCTGCAAGTTAAGATAATGCACATTTCAGAGCAATAAATTCTAGTGATTTCAGATCGCCATTTGAGACACAGCTTATGGTGGCTCCATTTTCCCTGTAAGAACTCACGTGGAGGAGTCACCAGAGGTTCTGCTGCCGTGAAATGGTCTTTACTCCATTGCTCTCTGCTTGCTGGGCTCTGGAATTATCCAGTGTCACTGGAATGGGCAGGTCTCCATGGGCCATTTGGAATAGTCCCTCTGTGAGTGCAATGCTTTACTCATTACTAGTGCTCTGTACTTGACTAATTTTCTTTTGCCTGATTTTCCTGTCCTTTTGTAAATTCCATCTATTTTTTTGCCTATTCTATTTTTAAATACCTTGCAATAAAACCATTAATTCAGAAACTGTCTGTGTTCACTTGGTTTATCATTTGATTAAAAGCTAAAGAATTTGCCACTTTTTGACATTAAATTTATCACTAAGTACTGAGGACACTGGGCCACTTGATGCAATGTATCTTAAAATCAGTGCATTCAAATATGGATTACCTGTCTCTTTAAAACTACTTACATTCTTCCTTTTCTTCTCATAGATCCTTCCTATATTTTCCCCTGTATTGGAGAATCTCAACACCAACACCAGCTATTTGATCTCTTCAGAAACTCTGAATCTATGACTCGGTCTTCACTTTCATTTAAAATATCCCATTAATTGACAGTTTTATAAATCCTGCCACTACTTACAGAATTATATAATTTATCCTTTTTTCCATATACACAGTTCTAATTATCTTCAAATACCATCATTTCTTACACTACTTCCAGGAAGTAGTTGGAATGTCTATCATCTTATTCCTGTTTAATCTTTTCTTAATTGTGCAGCCATAAAGTAATTTTGAAACATCAAAATCTTACCCCTATTTGAGCCTTTGCTAAAGTTTCTACTTCTAGTAATATGTAGTCTTTTATTAATTATCTAATTGGTCCAAGACATCATTTCGAAGCACATAAGTTTCAATCCCCTTTTACATCCTTCAACCTAAGCGGAATAGGATTTATGATTGTCTGGAAAACATGTTACTATTCTTTAACATCAACATCCTTAGCACAGACTGCTCTGAAATTACTCATGACTTCTCATTCTCTGGATAATAGTATGTTATTGTTACTTTTGTATATCAACTTGACTGGGTTAAGGGATGCCCAAATTAAAGAAAAAAAAAAAGGTATGGGAGCCAGGTTCTAGTCCCAGTTGCTCCTCTTCCAGTACAGCTCTCTGCTGTGGACCTGGAGGGCAATGAAAGATGGCCCAGGTGCTTGGGCCCCTGCACCTGTGTGGGAGACCAGGAGGAAGTGTGTGGCTCCTGGCGTCGGATCAGTGCAGCACCAGCCGTGGCGACCATTTGTCGGGTGAGCCAACGAAAGGAAGACCTTTCCCTCTCTCTCTCTCTCTCTCTCTCTCTCTCTCTGTAACTCTACCTGTCGAATAATAAAAAAAAGGTACAGAGAGGGTGAATTCTCTCTCTCTCTCTCACTCTCTCTCTCTCTCTCTATATATATACACATATATATATACACATACATATATACATATACACACATATATATACATATATATACACACATATGTATGTATATATGTATATACATACACACACACATATATATATACACATACACATATATATGCACATATACATATATATGCATGTATATCTGTCCCCCTTTCACCTTAAATTGGGACTGTTTCTCTTGCCTTTCTGCATTGGTGCTACAGGTTTTCAGGTCTCAGGCTCTGGGATGTACTCTATCAGAACTTCCATCCTCCCCTGCAGTGCAATTTCTCAGCCATTCATTCTCCAACTGAGAGCTACCCTGCCAACCCCCTGAT
The DNA here is from genome assembly GCA_949820135.1 of Sylvilagus floridanus. Classification (NCBI taxonomy): domain Eukaryota; kingdom Metazoa; phylum Chordata; class Mammalia; order Lagomorpha; family Leporidae; genus Sylvilagus; species Sylvilagus floridanus. The sequence goes on along the minus strand of OX463242.1, from coordinate 27,686,509 downwards.
TCTCAGTAATACATATGAAGCTGAATTATACTACTCACTTTCCTACTCAGCTTGCAAATGGCATATCATGAGACTTCATGGCTTCCACTGTTAAGAAAGTAAATTCTTGTAATGGATTTCTTCCTATACAAGAAGTCTTCAAAAGGTTCATGGAACATGTGAGTTATGAAAGAACTGTGCATGCATTTCAAAAATTTTTACACCAAAATTAGCTTATTTTTAAATTTCATTTTCCCACATGACTGCTTGAAGTGAAAGTATTGTAAGTGACATTAAAGCACAGCAATTTTATGGCACACACCACTGCACTGATGAGAAGAATGTGTATTCTACCACTCTGGGGTGAAAAGTTCTGTATATATCTGTTAGGTCCGTTTGGTCTATAGTGTCGATTAACTCTTGTTTCCTTGATGATTTCCTGTCTGGTTGATCTGTTCATTGATGAAAGTGGAGAATTGAAGTCTATTGTATTGGACTATATGTCTCCCTTTAGGTGCATTAACATTTTTTTAAATAGCAGGCATCCTGTTATTGGGTGCATATACATTTACTATAGTCATATCTTCCTGTTAAATTTACTCCTTAATCATTACATAGTGCCCTTCTTCATCACTTCTAACAATTTTTATGTTAAAGTCAATTTTGTCTGATACTAGGATGCCAACACCAGATCTTATTTGGTTTCTGGTAACATGGAATATCTTTTTCCATCCTTTTACTTTCAGCCCACATATATGTTTGTTGGAGAGATGTGTTTCTTGTAGGCAACAACTAGATGGGTCTTGTTTTTTAATTCATTCAGCTAGTCTATATCTTTTGCATGCAAGGTGACTATTGATAGGTAAGTAACAAGTTGTCCCTGCCATTTTCCCATAAATATTCTGATTATTTACTTTGGATTTCTTTGTACTTTTACTGGGGGATTTTCTGCCTCCTCACTCTTTCATGATGGCTATCTTTCTTTGTTTCTGTGTTACATTCATAAATGTAAGCTTTGTAGGGTACAGTATTCTGGGTTGACGGTTTTTTTCTTTGAAGACTTGGACTATATATTGCCATTCCCTTCTAATTAAAGGGTTTCTGGTGAGAAGTCAGCTGTTGTGTAACTGGAGACCCTCTGAAAGTAATCTGGCATTTCTCTCCTGCACATTTTAGAATCTTTTCTTTATGTTTTACTTTGCAGAGTTTGACTACAATATGTCCTGGTTTAGATCTTTTTTGGTCAGGTCTGTTATGAGTTCTATGTGTTGCCTCTACTTGGATGTCCCTTTCTTTCTCCAAATTGGAAACATTTTCTGTAATTATTTCACTAAATAAGCCTTCTAGTCCATTCTCTATTTCCACATCTTCAGGAACTCTTAAGATCCATTTGTTGGGTTATGTGATAGTATCCTATAAATCTTCAACACTGTTTTTAAGTTTTCTATTTTCTTCTTGATTTTTTTTGTTCTGACTATAAAATTTCCAGATTTTCTTCTACTTCTGATATTCTTTCTTCTGTCTCACCAAGGGCCTATTAAGGGCCTTACATTGCCCTTTTTATTTGACCTATTGAGTTCTTCATTTCTAATAATTGATTTTGATTTCTTTTTAAAATCTCAATTTCATGGGAAAATTTTTAATTCATGGTCATGTATGGTTTTCTTTAGTTAATACATTTGCTTCTGAGTAATCCTATTATTAATTTTTTAATTCTGTTTCCAGAATTTCTTCAATATCTTCATATTTATGTTCTAATAAGTTTGTTGTATTCCTTTGATGGGGGTCATGGTGACTTTCATATTATTATTTCTTGAATTTCTGAGTTTGTTTTCAGCACTTATGGAGTTGATTTTTTTTTCTCTAATTGCTCTTTTCTTTGAGCTATGCCTCTGTGGCTTAGCAGAATGTCTGCACCATCAGCAAATACAGCAAATACCAAGAGGTGTGTGGTGGGTATGGTCAGGGAGCTCTGGTCAGTGCTCTGGGTTGGCTTGAGTATCCAGGGTAACACCCAAGTTGGGCATATTAGGTCTCAATACCCAGCTACACCTTGCACCATCTCATGTAACCACTGAGTGCTCAGGATCTCAGCACACAAGGATCCAGCAGTCATTGTGACCAGAGGTTTCTGTCCACCCTGCCAGCCTGTCCAGTCAACAGAGAAGCAGATGTTCCCCAAGACAGCTCTACCTACACATCTTGATCCTGGTAGGCTGAGGGCATCCCACCGTTCCATGTGGTTGCCCAGCCACCTCCTATCCAGGCTCAAAGTCAGTGAGGGGATTGGGGACCATTCCCTCCACTAGAATCTCTGAATCACACACACTCACACACAAAAGCCACTGGCTGAGCATTGCTTCTGGCCACTACTGCTGCCAACTCTGTCAGTTAGGTGTCCCATCTCAGTCAGCTGCTGTGTGCACACACAATGGCTTCCATAGCTGCCACCTTAAGTCAGAATGACACCCATTCTCTTTCAGCCAGGCAGTGTGTACTGTTGTGTGGAAGTTGGGACTCTATTTCCACTAGACAACCACCAGCAACCACTGGCCCGCCAGGACTCCAGTCCAGTCCACACCAAGCTTTTCTGCAGCTGTATCACCATAGGTTGCTGCAGTCCGGTCTCACCTCCATCTCCAAACTGCCACCCACTCTTGTTCTCTGCCACTGAAGCTTTGCCGGTGCTTGGGCTGTGTGTGCACTCTCCATGCAAGTACACAGCGTTCCTCCTCCCATAAGACCTCCAGTGTGGTTTTCTCCTCAGTAAGAGTGCACATCCCATACTTTTCACTTCACTATTTATCCTTAGCCCAAAGCAGCATGTCACTCTCTAATCTGCCATCTTGGAATCTGTGTGGTACATAATACTGCAATATACTCTAAGCTTAAAATAGCATTCAAAACCATGTTCACATTAATCTAATTTGTTTTTGACTAGTTATATTGTCTTCCATGGCATTGTTGTGAGACTACTAAGTACAGAGTATCACATAAAAGAAGCTAATTAACTGGGTTTGTATTAAAATAATTAAATGACTAATAGAGGAAGAAAGAAATATAAAAATTATGATATAAATTTAGGAATCAGATAATTTCAGAGGTAAAATGTAAATATAAGTTTAATCTATTTTTTAAGATATATTTATTTATTTGAAAAGCAGAGCAACAAAGCAAGAAGGGAGAGACAGAGAGGGATCCTCGGTTCACTTGCAAAATGTCTACAAAAATCAGATCTGTGCCCAAACAAGCCAGGAGCCAGGAACTCCATCCTGGTCTCCCAAAAGGGTGGCAGGGGTCTAAGTGCTTTAGCCATACCCAAGCTGGATCAGAAGCAGGGACTTAAACCAGTACTATGATAAGGGATGCCAGTTTTCCCAATTGGCAGCTTAACCCCCTGTACCATAATGCCAGTCCCATGTGTTTAATTTTGGAAAGTGCTTATGTCCTAGTTCTGTTGGCTAAAAACACCAAGAAATAATGACTCAATAGGTAACTTCAAACACACCTCTTGAGCACCTTTTTGTGTCTAAAAATACATTGCTACTGAGAGCAAGAGCTGCTTCATGTGTAGGGCAGCGCAATAACAAAAACTGCTTAGCTTAAATCAAAAGAACTGAAAAGCATACTTGAAAGTTTTCCCTGGAACAAATCATAGACGACTAGAAAATCCTCCAAGTAATAATTTGTATATGCTGAAACATGTAACAAAACTTTAAATCTATGATTTAAAAAAGTAAATAAAGAAAAAAAAATTGGGGAATTATCCTGCTTTTAGTACACAGATTACAGCCACAAATTAAAAAATAAAATTAATAAAATGAAGTTTATAGATAATAAATAAAAAACTGAATTGTAATATTTCTACTTTTCTACCTGAATAAAATTTCAGTGGCTTCTAACATTGCCCAACAGTAGATAAGTAGGCATTGGAAGTCCATGTCATCAGTATACAGCTCCATTTGTGAAGTTATTTTTATACATATAGATATATTTAATCAAACTTCTAAATCTAACTAATGAGCTTCATGGAATACAATGAAAAGAGACACTAAAAACACTGTTGGAAAACAGTAAAATTCAGTAAAATTGAAAGTTCATAAGCAACAACAAAAACTTAGAAAAATGAAATGATAGCAGAAGAATCAATAAATTAAAATATATGTAAGAATCAAATAAAAATTATAAATGCCAGTTTTTATTCTAATTCAAAGATATATAGGAAAATGAACACAGGCTGGATTTTGTAGGCTATGAAACTATTATCAATATTTTTAAGACTGGTAACAGTATTAAGATTCCTTTTAAGAAAAGAAGTCCTTATCTTTTACAGATGCATACTGAAATAACATACTTTATAGTATGATGAATCCAGTTTTTCTATAATAATGTAAAAGTGCAGGTAGTGGAAAGACATTGTATTCTAATTTATCTATGTCTTATCTTTCCATTATTAAATTTTTTAAAGGTTTATTTATTTATTTGGAAGGCAGAGTTACAGAGAAAGAGAGGGAAAGAGAGAGACAGAGAGAGAATCTTCAATCCACTGGTTCGTTACCCAAATGGCTGCTACAGCCAGGTCTGGGCCAGACCCAAGCCAAGGGCCAGAAAATTCGCCTGTGTCTACCTTGTGGGTACAGGAGCATTAGTAGGGAGCAGGATCTAAAGTGAAGCATCCTGAACTCAAAACAACACCCATATTGCAAGCCAGCATCACAGGTACTGTCCCAGCCCAGTGTGCCACAACACTGGCTCCTCAACATGAAAAATTTTAAACCTCCTCTAAAAAGCATTGAAGGGCATTTTAATACATCCCTGAGTCAGAAATTCTCACACTTTTATACAAGCAATTTAAGTAAAGAATATTTGTGCTTTTAAATGAAAAGCTGATATTTCAAAACATGATTAATAATAAAATTATGTTACTTTGAAAGGGGTTGGCTCACATTTTGTATAATGGACCACATAGTAAATATTTTAATCCTTGAGGGTCAAATTATATATGTAATAACTGCTTTACTCTTCTATGACAGTTCAAATAAGTACACCTGGTTGTCTTCCAAAAAAAGTTATTTATGAAATACAAGATTGGCCAGATTGAGCTAGTGGCATTATTTTAAAATCTTATGCCTTAATATGTCATAAGGACAGCATGGAACCATAGGCTAATATTACTACTCCCTGACTGAAAATTGAGAAGTGTATATAACTATATAATATATACACACATGCACACATACACATACACCACACATATACATGTATAAGTATGTATATATACACACATGTATGTATGTAAAATATAAGTATACATATATACATATATATGTATGTATACATACTTTGGAATATCAACTTTCTGAAAAAAGTACATTTTTTTCATTTTTATTTATTCTACATACTTTTGTTTATAAATGAAAATTAACATTTCCTCTTTGATGTTGTTTATCTCCCTGTCTTTTCCTCACATGGTTAAGGACTGTTTTTTGTCACACTCTTAACATCCTTTTTCTTTACCTATGTCATGTTGGGGAAAATTGTTACTTTAACAAGCAGCAAGTTTTAAAAATGAAATTTAGCATAGTCCAGTCTATTCTTTCCCATGGACTTTTCTATCTTGTTAGTTTATACTGTAAGTCTTAAAAAAGTGGATACCACACATATTCCCTGTGTAAACTTCACTGTGTGTGAAAAAATCCAGGTATGTCTATGGGTTCAGTATTAGAAAAAATGCATGCTTCTTTTTCTAACCTGAATTTATTAATAATTTGGGCCATTTGTTACCTTTGTTTTATACTTACATTGATTGAGATCTAAGATGAAAAGAAAAATCCCATTTCTGGCGACTTGAGAGGTCTCAGTACTCATTACAAAGAGTCAGAGAATTAACAGCAAAGACAAGGAATTTAGATACGTATGGCATCTCCCAAAGAGACTTAGTGGGAAAATGCACTTTGGGAAAGATTTGTCACATTTTATCCCGACGACATGTATCACACTGCTTATTTTGACAAAGGCATTGGAGATCCTCACAAAGTTAAGACCTAAAGATGGAAGTGGGCTGGAAGAAGACAACAACAGAATGCTAAAACTAACTGTGAGAGCAAAAGTAGGAAACTCCTTGTTTGCCTGTAATTCCTGCCCCACAGCTTCCTAAAGGACATTTGTCTTCCACAGCTGGATCTTGAAGAACACGTAGGATGTATGTGTCAATGCTGATAACCTCAGTGACTGCTGGGCAGAGGCTATGTTCTAGCAGCTCTGTCATTGCTGAGAAATTGCTAATGAGATATATTAATCAGCTTTGCCTTAAATAATGCCATACACTGATGAGCTTGGAAAACCAGAACTTCATTTTCTCACTATTCTAAAGGCTGGAAATCTGAGGAGAGCGACAGCTCTGATAACAGTCCTCATCTTGGCTAGAGACTACTACTGCCTTCTCACTGTGCTCTCACATGACAGGTAGATAGATTGAAAGATGATAGATGACAGATGATATAAAGATACGTAGGCAATAATGATAGATAGATAGATCCACTATTGTATCTCTTATTAAGGTGCTAATCCCATCATATGGACCCTAACCTCATAACTTTATCTAAACATTTCTCAAATTCTCAATGTACATATTGGAAGTTAGGGTTTCAACATATTAACTATGACTGGAAACAATTCAATCCACTGTATGCTACCCTTGGTCCCCTGCCCCAAATGTATGTACTTCTCACATTTAGAGAAATTAATTCCAACTCCAGAGCTCCAAAGTCTGAACTCCTTCCAACATCAGCTTTGAAGTTTAAAATCTCAAGTCTTGTCTGAACATTATCTAAATCAGAAATGGGTGATATTCAAGGTCTGAATCACCCCAAGGGATAATTCCTTTCCAATTGTGAATCTGTGAAATCAGACTGTGTGTTTCCAAGATAAAATATTGAAACAGGCAAGTCCCACTTCAAAAGGGAAAAATTGGATAAAAAGCAGTGAAAGATCCCAAACAAGTCTAAGACACAGCAATTCAAATAGAATTAGTCCTTAAATTTTGAGAACTTGGATTTATACCCCACCTTCCAGGTCAGTTTGTGTGGCAGAATCAACCCCATGCTCAGTGCGACAGCCCCATCCCACAGCAGTCTCTGTGAGGTCCTCATCTGTGTGTCAGTGCAGTACACTAACCTTGTCCTCTGAGCTTGTGGTGGAAACAGCAGCCCTGAGGTCCTCTGAACGACCTTTGGAGCTTTCTTTTTCCCTGAAAGATGGCACACATTTGCAGCCACATATCTATGTTTTGTCCTGTGGAATCTAATATCTCTGACAGCCTTCCTTCATTCTGTCCTGTTCCATTTAGCTCAAATTGGCAGTGTGTCTGCTCATAAAATCCCATAATCTTTTTGCCCAGTGATAGTCCACCTAGCCTTGTGTTCTCTGCTGAACAATTTCCCTCATTTCTTACCATATGACACAGGCTGGGAATTTTTCCAAATCTCTAAGTTCTGAGTGCATTTTCTCAACAGTTCCTTCTTAAATTCGGCTATCTCCTTTTGCACTTTATTATTCACAGGCAGGAGAACCAACCCACACCTTCAACATTTTGCTTGGAGATGTCTTTAAATTATTATAATTTTTATTTCTCACAAGTTCTGCCTTCTACAAAACACTAAGGCACAATTCAGCCAGTTTTTTTTTTTTTTTTTTGCTACTTTAAACAAGCCTGAACTTTGTTCCAGTTTCCAATGGTGCATTCTTCATTTCTATATGAGACCTCACCAGAATGATCTTTAATGTCCGTGTATCTACTAATATCCTGTTTATTATTAATTAAGAAGGAAGTCTCATATCTAGCTCTTTTTTGAGCCTTAATAAAAACCACCTTTTACAAATTTTATTTAATTAATTAATTAATTAATTGAACGGCAAAACCACAGATGGAGAGGGTAAGGAGGGAGGGGGAAAAAGAGAGAGAAACTGAGAGCGCTTCCATTTGCTGGTTCACTTCCCAAATGGTTGCAATGACTGAGGCTGGGCCAGGCTGAAGCCAGGATCCCAGAACTGCATCGGTACCTCCCATGCGATTGGCACAGACTCAAGTACTTGGGTCAGCCTCCCTTGAACTTCTTGGTAAATCAACAGGCAACTGGATCAGAAGCAGAACAGCTGATACTTGAACTGGCACTCATATGTGATGCGAGAATCACAGCCATCAACTCAACCCATTGCACCACAATGTGCCCCCAAATTTCTAACATGCACTTCAAAACTCTCGCAGCCTCTTCTCACAACCTACTTGCCAAAGTGATTGCGCCTGGTAACATACTTTTTAGAACAGCACTTTACTTCTCAGTATCAAAAGTTCTGCAGAGAAACTGAATCTCAATATCAAATATTCCAAATCTCAGTATCAAATATTCTGCTTCTGCAGAGAAACAGAATCACTAGTATGACTGTGTGTGTGTGTGTGTGTGTGTGTGTTGAGACATTTATTTTATTAAGAATTTAGCTCACATGATTATGGAGGTTGAGAAATATCAATATCTTTGTTTGAGAAGCTGTGGACTCAGAGAACGGTAGGGCTGTTGCAGTCCATGTGCAAAAGCTTGAAAACAAAAAGAGCAAATGGTACAAATTCCAGTTTGAAACAGTCTTTATATTACTTGTGTGGCTGAGATATGTGTGTGTGTGTGTGTGAGTGTGCTTCAAAGTTTACCATGCTCTTTTACACATTAACTTATTTGATTGCCCCAAAGTAGACTTATTAGACAAATATCTTAATTGGTTTTTAAATATTTTAAAATGGGAAAAATAAACAAAGATCTTAGTCTAGGAGATATGTTCAAAAACATACTCTTCAAAATGGCTGGCAAATGCAAAAAGGACTTTCAAGATAATAAAATACTATTTCACATTTATCAAGTAGGCAGACTTTAAAGAGAGAAGGTGAATGATGTGTTCTGTATATCTGATAAAAATACATTAATGTTACAAAGTATTAAAATGCATTGTAAAGCTTTTGCAAAATGTAGCAATACCATTAAGACAGTTAAATGCATCCATGCTATTCTTAGAAATGTATTTAGCAGAAGCCAAATATCTGCTTCAGAATTCTATATTCTTATTGAATGCACAAGGATACTGATTACAGCATTATCTGTAGTGGTTAAAAAAGAACAAAGGGGCGGCACTGTGGTGTAGTGGGTAAACCCACTGCCTGCAGTGCTGGCATCACATATGGGTGCCAGTTTGAGGTCTGGCTGCTCCACTTCTGATCCAGCTCTCTGCTATGGCCTGGGAAAGCAGTATAAGATGGCCCAAGTGCTTGGGCTCCTGCACTCACATGGGAGACTGGGAAGAAGCTCCTGGCTCCTGGTTTAGGATCAGCGCAGCTCTGTCCATTGCGGCAAGTTGGGGAGTGAACCAGCTAATGGAAGACCTCTCTCTTTCTTTCTCTGCCTCTCCTTCTCTCTAAATGTAATTCTGACTTTCAAATAAATAAATAAACCTTTTTAAAAAAGGAACAAAAATATCACATGATGAATGAATATATTATGGCATATCCACATACAGAATCTCATGCATTATTTTTAGTGGAATAATGTCATTTATTATAGTGAATTTGAACTATGGAATATTGTGTCCATCTTTTAAAAGAATTGAAAAAGGACAGTGAACAGTAGGCATTTCCAAAAATATTATTAAATGGAATTGACAAATAATGAGTATAATAGGATTACGCTTTCTGTAAAGGGTACACTAATACATCATTCTTCTCAATGTAAATGTGTATGTGTACAGGTACATACACATTTGTACAATATTATCTAGATATCAGTAAAACTTGAAAATAATCTTAAGGTGATAAATGAATAATATTACGGATGAGAGTTTATTGGGATTAATAAAGGAGAATACAGAAACAGCAAAGCAAACCTAGATATGAATGAAAATATTAAAAGCAGTTAAAGAATGCATGTTATTACATTATGTGTCTGTATACATGTAAGATGAAAATTTTGTTCTTTGATTGAATTATAATTGAAAGAATTTTACTTAATTTAAGTAATATTTTGGCGACATTTTATCTCCTTCCAAAACAGCCAGCTAATATAATATAATATATAATATATATTATATATATAATATAAAATAGCTGATAAATACCATTCTGTTAAAAGTATGCATTTAAAAATGTAATAGCTTCATCAATAACAAAACGAAATTATTCTAGAGAATCTTTTATTTCCTCTAGTTTTAGAATTTCACTAAGTAGCCTTCTACTGTTTGTAAAAAGTGTTTTATATTCATTTAAAATATTATGGCTATTATTAATATTAATAAGCTATGAATTATATAAAACATAAACTTGCTTTTTCGCAAAGCTACTTCATATCTTTCTATTATTTCAATAGTTTTCAAATAAACTTGAAGAAAGATTAAATAAGGTTATTTTATGTACCACTCAATACTTTTAGTTTCAACATTTATCATGACAAAGCTTTAGGTGCCAAGAGCGAGTTGGCATTAAGTAAATGTGTTGCTTCCCCATAGGGATTTTATTATCCAGTATCAAGGAATAGTGGTCATTAACATGGAGAACCTTCCCTTAGTAACAGAATAACAAATCTGAGAAGGGAATGGAAGTAAATTTAATGTAATGATTTTAAAAATTTAATGGCTTTAAAAATCATATTTCAGTATGTTACTTGTTTTGCACTATCACTTCATAATGGATTGCTATGTAAATGTTCATATGCTAAGTTACCATGACACTCAGATTATCATTATCAGAACACATAGCAAGATTTAATGCTATCATACTGTTAATACTAAAGTTAATTTTCTAAGAATTCACTCTTCATTTTAATTTATGAAGACATAACTGACATATGCTGCAATTACTTCTATAATGATTTTCTTACATTATAAACTGATAACTAAAGACACAAACAAATAAGTAGAATGATTATTCCAACAAATATATAACAAAAGAAAAAAAGTGTTTCATAGAACATAATATAGAACAGGACAACTTCTCATGGTTCTGTCACAAGATTTGTGAGTGAATATTTCTACCAATAATTCAATTTGCTTTATTTTTAAACAAGTTCTAGAGCAATGATATGAATTGAGTTAGTTAAAAATAAAAAAAAAAAATCAGGTTAAAACATGCACGTTACCAAGATTCATTCATACTCACTTCAGTATCAATAGACTGACCAGTGTGTGGCACAGTGGTTAAGTCTTCACATGATACATCTGCATCCCAAACAGGAGTACCTGGTTTGACTCCCAATACTTCCACTTCTAATTCCAGCTTCCTAGTAATATGCATCCTCAGAGGCAAATAGGTGATGATACAAATACCTGGGTCTCTGTCACCCACATGGGAGACCCAGATATTGTTGCAGTGTCCTGGCATCCGTCTCACTAACTCATGGCTGTTGCAGGTATTTGTGGTATAAATCAGCGGACAGATCTTCTGCCTCTCTGCTTCTCTCTTTCTGTGTGTGTCTGACTTAAAATATAAATAGAAGTTAATTATATGCATATATATTTTGATGAGAAGGAAAAGAAGTGCTGAAAATTATATCAATTGCTTTGTCTACATATATTTTTAATCTAAGCAAGCTGGGATGCTGTAGATATGTAAACTGAAGATTATCAGCCATTTTAATCACTATGGGGAAAAAAGAAATTATCAACAAATCAGTTTAAAGTACCAATTAAGTTATAAGATTGAACACTATCTCTAGTTACCTAAATGTCTTTTTCTATAGACAGTGTGAACTTGTATGCATGGTGCGTGTGTGTGTGTGTGTGTGTGTGTGTGTGTGTAAGAGCAGAGGAACTGACAGGGGAAGAGAAACAGGAATATCAGGATAGATGCTATGAAAATGTGTCCCTGGTTTGTGGCATAGGCAGAATATGTGCTAGTAGACAAACAGTAATATTTTCATGTGTGATGTCCTCAATTTCATACTGGAATATGATTCAGAGGTAAGCCAAGGGATTCAAGATGACAGAAAAGAAATTGTGCGTCATTCAGGAAAATCAGTTTTTCCTGACATTGGTGGTGACTAAGGAGCAAAACACCTAATCCCAATTCCATTCCCATTTGCAGACATATATTAGAGAGCATGGTGGGCAGCTCTGTGAAATACCTCAGATCAAGAAAATGCAAAATGACGTCTTAAGGGACTTCTTGGGGACAAACTGTGGTCAGTGTCAACATTTTACCTTTTTCTTGCCGTGGGCAGAAGCACACACAAAAGTTTAATAAGCTGCTTTGCAAGTATAAGATATGAAACCAACAAAATAAGGATAATCTTTTTCTTTATGAAGTCAGCGAGACTCTACCCTATTCATGGATCACTTTTCTTTGAATTTCCTTTTGTAAGAGGAAAACATGTTTGTACACTTATTCAGTTATATCATTATTAACATTAGTTATCTGTAATTGAAATACTCCTGATTGGTACTCTGGGAATGTTGATTTAACTTGTAATTTAAACCATTTTATAGCATATTAAATGTTGTTGTAGAGTAGAAAAAAGCATTGATTTTTTAATTAAAATAGGGAATTTCAAAGAAATTCCACATGTTTGATGACAACTTCATGATACATTCCAGATTCATGGATGAATTTTCCACTTTCCTTGTTTCTTGGCCTTTTGGCTAAGATCAAGTGTAATTTTCCACTCTCCAGATTTAAGATTTAGAGGTAACTCTTGTTGTTTTACAAATGTAGCCATTATCTTCTGTTAACAAAGATATGTTTCCTACAGTCAGAGATGTTATCTTGTATCAGTAAGGTTGTTATCTTCATCATCCTTTTATTACATTAATGTTAGCATTATTTAATATTGACCCATATTTAAAAATTAATTATGTTAATCATCTACTTTGGATAAAGCCAAAGTAAACTGGAACTCAGAGAAAGATAGAGAAGACTTTAATAAAATGCAAAAGGCATCAGAGAGAAACTGAAGTCTAGCTAATCTGCATAGCCAGAAGTCAGGGAGTAGGAGTCTGAGCTGGTTAGCCCATACACTATGGGGCAAGAAACATCAAGGAAATATCAAAGGTTTTCTTCCTTTTGAACCTGTGTCTTAGGGCTGTCGTGCAGCCTTATCTGAGGTTCAGAGTTGTATTCCTATAAGATTATGAGTAGCACATGATCTGGTATATAGGTTTCACAACAGATTCTGCAGAATTAAGAGAGTACATGAGTTAATGATTATTAAATTCCCTAAGCTTTCATTTGTACAAAAGCCTGGAATTGTATCATTGCCAATCACCACAATTAAATTTAGGCAGAAATTTTTGTTGTCTAGATTCTTCCATTCCAGTCATGACAGAGATGCTGATGATAGATGAATTCCTCTGTCTATGTAACTATGACCCTGGGCTCAGTGTGTGATAGAAGGACCTCAGACCACAAGAACAGTGATCATTCAAAGAAAGAAACACACATGTCTACTGTTGCAACAGCTTCCTTTTGTGGTCATTTTTTGGTTACGGTAAAGGAAGTTGGAAACTTATCATGAGGCAGTAAGATTTTGTGGGCCACGATGGCACATATCAGATTTTAGGCTTCTACAGTGGCTGGAATTTGTGGGCAGGGGTTCAAAAGACAATGACTACACAGAGGGCAGCCCCAAAAGTCTGCATGGGAGCTTGAATGAGGATGGGACTCATCCAGGTAGGCAAGTTTCCAGTAAATCATGAATTTTCAGAAAGATGATTCTGTGACAGCCTGCTTAGGATAAAGAAATATCATTGTGTATTTCCAAATATTCAGTGAAAACTCAATTAAAGCTGCTTAGGAGATAAGAACAATATCTCAAGGCCAAGGATCTGAGACTAAGGATAAAACTGAAATATAACAAATATAAAACTTAACTTCATAGGATGATAATTTAATAACATCCCAGGACAATTCATGAAAACAGAGATTGACAAACTTCTGTAAGATCCAAAGAATAAATAGCTTGAGGCCGGCACTGTGGTGTAGCAGGTAAGGCCACTGCCTGCAGTGCTGGCATCCCATATGGATGCTGGTTCAAGACCAGGCTGATCCACTTCCAATCAAGCTCTGTGCCGTGACTTGAGAAAGCAGTAGAAGATGACCCAAGTCCCGTGTGGGAGACCCAGAAGAAGCTCCTGGCTCCTGGCTTCAGACTGGCTCATCTCTGGCCATTGAAGCCATTTGGGGAGTGAACCAGCGGATAGAAGACCTCTCTCTCTCTCTTTTTCTCTCTCTTTCTTTTTCACTGGCTCTACCTCTTTAGCTCTGCCTTTCAAATAAATAAATAAATCTTTTTTTAAAAAATAAAAGAATAAATATCTTACAGTTGGGGGCCACAAAATTATCACAGTCAATTAACTGTGCCATTACAGTACCCAATAAATAACTGAATGTGGATCTTTTCTCAAATAAAAATATTATTTCCAAAAAATATACATAATTTCAAACTTGGTCTGCAACCATAATTTGCTGATTCTCCTTTAAAAGAAGAAAACACAACCCAGAATCCTGAACTAATCTCTACAATATCTGGTATAAACAAATAGTTTTCTTTAATACACGGACTTCTGCTTTTCACCTTTGGTGTGGGCAGGGTCAATAAACAGGATTGGATCCCTTACTACACAGTGGAGTATCAGACACTTGACAAGTATCGCTACATCATTAACATCCTTTTACAAATATAGAGATGTGGTGTTTGAATACTGGTTAAGTGATTCATGTTTAGAGTTGAAATATCTACTGCTAATGATGGATTAAAAATGAAGATTGGGTTTCTCAACTACTCTTTCTCATTCTAGAATTATTTCCAAGGGATAATCATTTTAATTATTTCAATATTTTCCCCTGAAATTTATCTTTATGTATCTGCATTACCTGTCTTTATATTATTGTTTCATTTATCAGATATACTCATTATTTATTTATATTTTTATGTGAAAATTGAGATCTTTACATATCACATCTATTCATCTTTAATCTTTCATAATTCTACTACTATTTTCATTCAGTAAATGTCATTATTTCTATAATGAAACAAACAATAAAATCAAGCCATGGTATAGCCTTTAGTCATATTTTTCATTTGGATGAATTTTGGTTACTATTAGGTATTTTTTCCTTTCCTCTTAAATAACTCTTATGACTTTCATATTTTATCAAAATAATTAAATCACATATTTTGTGTGTGTGCATCCCTGCTTGTGCATAAGACTTATTAACTTATTTAATTAATTTATTCATTATTTTACAAGTCTACCTATGAAGGCATCATTTCTTTAAACCTACTCTACATAAAATTCTAAATTTCTTTAAGTATTATTACTGGCTAGACAATTAGTTGAGTCTTATTTTATTTTCTTTTTACTTTTAATTTCCTAATTTATTTTAGATAACTGTACTTACTAGTTTCTTAAGATATTATCACTTGGCAATCAGATTTGGAAGGTATGTTATATTCATTACTTTAGAGATAAATTCTTTTTAACATTTCTAAAATAAGAGGTATTTTACAATTGATGGTGCTTTTTTCAGCTTAGAGGCAGATTTGATGGTGTACACATTGAACATACTCTGAAAGTCAAATGTCAAATATTTCTTGGAAGTTATCAAGATAAGAACATAACAAATAACATAATGGTAAAGCCGTTATGATGATTCAGAGATCAATAAATAGAAAATTAAAGACATTGATTATTCTGGGACAAAAATAATCCAGAACAATCACACTCTAAAGCAAGCTACTTTTGGGAAATATATAATCTTTTAAAAGTACCCAGGTTACTCTAGAACAACAAATTTCTATGGATTATTTCAATAAGTGTGTGTTCATCATAAAAACTTGTGAAAAACTTCTGGAATTCAGAAGTTCAAGGATTCTAGTCCTGTGATTTCATCTTATCTGAGAATATCTCCACAGTCTCTGGGAAAGTGGGTAAATCAGCATGGTGGGGGAGACTTCACAGTAATGATTTTTCAGTGTGTTAGTGTTGGCTAGAGTCAATCAAATGAGCCCACCCAAGTGCAGACAGTCTACGTTTGCAGCATGCCTTTACTGTGAACAGAATGTAATGAATCCATCATTTGTGAACATAATAATGTCTATCATAGCCAAAAATGAAAGAACTCTCCCTTAAATAGATAAATCTCAAACCCTATTCAATCTGAAGGTTGAGCTAAATGATCAAGAATTAAAATACATGGTGAATTTTATATAATTTTTGGACAAAAATCATTTTCAATTTGAGGATTTAAGAAATAAGAAATTCCTTATTTAAAAGGAATATGATGCATCTCTCATACTTTACCTTTGAAAATTCAGTTACCCCTAAGAAGTTTTCATGTAAGTCAAAGTCCATACAATCCAAACCAGAGCAATAAAATTAGAATTTTTGGAGTTGGCTCATTGCCATGTGTATAATATAAAAGTTTCATGTAATCCTAATATGAAACAAACTTTCATTACTGATGATACAGAGGCAAAAGAGATCAACCACCAGTAACAACAAAATAGCACCATCCTTTTGGTAAAACCACCCTGAATTTGAATATTTTCTCTTGCATTGTTACCCTGCATTTCTGGACAAGTCATCTAAACTCCATTAACTTTAATTTCCTCCTCTATTAAATACTTAACGGCAATTTCTACCCTTCAGAAGTTGTTCTAGATTTTGGTGAAATTTACATTACTCTCAAAGCTGCCCTTGACAATGCAAAGAATAAATCTAGAACCATGTTTATCAGGACCTACTTCTCCGTATAATACCTAATTAGAATGCCAGTGAGACAAAGTCAGGTTAAAATTCAGTGAGAGGAATATGAATAAATTATATGATTCCTCAGAGGCACTGGCAGGCAGAAATATAGACAAATGTGATCCACAATGACCAGAGATGGTCAACCACTGCCACCTGCCTTGATGCTGGTAACAGAGACAAGCGGGAGATGCATGGAGATGACAGCAGGTTCCTTTAGAATTACTGGCACCAGTAGTTCACATTAAGGTACTTAATCTCAACCTGACTTCTGCCTGAAGCTATCATGGCCTTTGTTGGAGACAGCTGATCTTTATTTTCCCTCTGTCTCATTTCTATCATGAAAGTCTTCATTGCTATGTTATAGCCTTTTATTCTGCTTTCCTGACTAAACCTCTTCTAATATAGTTTTATAGGGGAGTTTAAAAAGATGGTATATGTAAGATAGATCAGTGGCATTTGAATTTAAATCATCTGTGATAGGCTCAAGTAGGCATCATCATGTTTTGATATGATACATTATCAGTCTAAGAGTGAACTGGATAATTTCTTCAACATTCACCGATGCATAGATCTTCTCAATATTACCTCAGTTCCCTAGCAAATTACACAAAATAGCTTGGCTCTCTGACTAATTGTAATATTAAAAAGAAAATTAATCTAAAATCAAACTAAGCACATACCCCAAGGCCGGGAAGACACATAGCTATACTCTCAACAAGAGCTAATAAATTCATTGTTGTGCTGATTATTGAAGCCAATGGCATTCACATTAGATCAAAAATGCATGTAGCTTTATTTGGGGATCAGCCCCTGTGGCCAACGCTAAAGCTTCACAAACAGTACAGAAAAAGACAAAAAAGAAAATATTCCCTCTGTGCTCAGAAGCAGAAATATTAGCATACAGACAATTCTCAAATAGCCACATTTTTTGTTTCCACATAGTGCTCTCTGACATTAACCTTATGTTTTTAATTTATTTAAATAATAACTTATCATTAAAATACAGAGCATTGTGTTATTATATGATTAACTAAAATAAGTATATCTATTTAATTATTGGAACAATTTACAACTCAGTTTCAACTCATACATCAAGAAAACAGAATGCCGGTCTCAAATTTGAGTTTGCAGGCCTTCTAAAAGGAGGCAGCAACAGTGGGTTGTGATGACTCATTTTTCTTTGAGGACTCCCTCTTTCATATTTCAGAATATAAACTGTCAGGAGCTAGAATTTGAGAAAAGTCTTTCTCTGTAAATAAAAAACAGAAATAGCTGTGTACTCTCCATTGTCTTGTCCAGTGTAAGAGACTATGGAAGATTATTCTATTAATTTCATGACAGGAGTTCAATTTTACCAGCCTAATAAAGGGATATTGTATTAAAGATATAAGTCAGATGATGATTATTCAAAATCATGGAAGAAACTTTTGTGAATCATGTAACCGACAATTATCTAGTATATGGAATATGTAAAGGACTCTTAAAAACAAATAAATAAATAAGCAGGCAAGTGATCTCATAATGTGCAAATGATTTAAATCATTGCTCCATGGGGCCGGCGTTGTGGCTTACTTGGTTAATCCTCCGCCTGCCGCGCCAGCATCCCATATGGGTACCGGTTCTAGTCCTGGCTGCTCCTCTTCCAGTCCAGCCCTCTGTTGTGGCCCATTAGTGCAGCGGAGGATGGTCCAAGTGCTTGGGCTCCTACACCAGCCTGGGAGACCAGGAGGAGGCATCTGGCTTCGGGCTTTGGTTTGGTGTAGTTCCGGCCGTAGCAGCCACTTGGCAGATAAACAAATGGAAGGAAGACCTTTCTCTCTGTCTCTCTCACTGTTAAATAATAAAAAATCATTTCTCCAAAGAAACTACACAAGTTGCCCTAAACAGCACTCTGGCCTCACAGTCAGCCCTTAAGGCATTCGGATCTGACTAAAAAGCCCATGAGAATTTCTCAGGCATGAAAAGCCAAGACATCATGGCAAAAAATTGACCTAAATGAAAGATCTCTGTGAGTGAGAACCCAGTGGAAAGAATGGGCCACCAAAGGAGGTACCTTTCTCTGGATAGAGGAGAGAACTTCCACTTTGATTATGGCCTTATCTAAATAAGATCAGAGTTTGTGAACTCAAGTGGCTTCCATAGCCTTGGCAGCTCATGACAAGAGCCTCGGGTGATTAGTGACATAATAAATAACAGTGTCAATTGTTAAATCAACAACAGGAGTCACTGTGCACTTCCTCTTCATCTAGGGATCTCTGTCCTTAATGTGTTGTACTATGTGAATTAACAGTAAAACCAGAACTCAAATAGTACTTTATACTTTGTGTGTCTGGGTGGGTACAAACTCTGGAAATATTTACTTAGTATATACTAAGTTGAACTTCTATATATAAAGAAAATTAAAATGAATCTTGATGAAGAATTGGATGGGAGAGGTAATAGGAGATGGGATGGTTTATGGGTGGGAGGGTTGTTATGGGGCGAAAACTGCTATAATCCGAAAGTTGTACTTAATCTATGTTTATTGAATAAAAGTTTTTTTTTTAAAAAGAAACTATGCAGTGTAGGACATCGGCCATTCTATGAGTCTGCTGTGTATCCTACTTCCCATGTTGGATCATTCTCTCCTTTTTAATTCTATCAGTAAGTATTAGCAGACAATAGTCTTCTTTATGTGATCCCTTTGACTCTTAATCCTATCATTATAATCAATTGTAAACTGAAATTGATCATTTGACTAGTGAGATCACATTGGTACATGCCACCTTGATGGGATTGAATTGGAATCCCCTGGCACATTTCTAACTCCGTCATTTGGGGCACGTCTGATTGAGCATGTCCCAAACTGTACATCTCCTCCCTCTCTTATTACCACTCTTATATTTTACAGGGATCACTTTTCCTCAGAATTAGCCCTTAAGTAATTTGGATCTGGCTGAAGAGCTCATGAGAGTATTTTAGGCATGGAAAGCCAAGACACTAAAAAGACACTAAAAAGGAGGTACCTTTTTCTGAAGGGAGGAGAGAACTTCCACTTTGACTATGACCTTGTCTAAATTAGATTGGAGTTGGCAAACTCAAAAGGCTTCTATAGCCTTGGCAACTCATGACAAGAGCCTAGGGAGATTACTGATGCCATAAACAAGAGTGTCAATTGTTAAGTCAACAACAGGAGTCACTGTGCACTTACTCCCCATGTAGGATCTCTGTCATTAATGTGCTGTACAATGTGAATTAATGGTATAACTAGTATTCAAAGAGTACTTTATACTTTGTGTTTCTGTGTGGATGCAAACTGTTGATATCTTTACTTAATATATACTAAATTGATCTTCTGTACATAAAGATAATTGAAAATGAATCTTGATGTGAATGGAATGTGAGTGGGAGAGGGAGATGGGAGGGTTGCTGGTGGGTGGGAAGTTATGTGGGGGGAAGCCACTGTAATCCAAAAGTTGTACTTTGGAAATTTATATTTATTAAATAAAAGTTAAAAAAAGAAACTATGTAAATACATGTGAATGAAAAGATGCTCAACATCATTATAATCAATTGAATATGATTATTGAAGCCACTATGACATATGATTTTAGATCTATTAGATTGGCTATAAATAAAGGAAAAATAATTATTGGCAAACATTTGGGGAACTGAAATCTATGTTCCTTGCTGATTGACAAGTAAAATATGAGTTTCCTTTGAAATAGTTTGAAAATTCTTCCAGAAGTTAAACATAGAATTCTCATGTAAGGCAGAATTCCTAGTACTATGTACTAAGTAAGTATCTACTACCCCCAACCTGAATATATGATCCGTGACTGTTTGTCAATTTACTATCTATGAGATATTATTATTGTTTATAGCCCCTGTTATATGCCTTCTAACCTATAGTCTTCTTACTTTTTATTTGTGCACTCTTTATTTAATAGAGCATTAAGCCTTTGACCATACTGTAAATTTAAAAAGCTATTATCTCTAAAACAAAAAGTCAAAAGTAAAAAAAAAAAAGTGAGAGGAAACAAAATACAAAACATAATAAAAATGTACATGATAATGTACATTGCAATATATATTCATTATTTAACAAATGTAAACAACTCCATGTCCATCAATTATATCAGAAACAAAATGCAGTGTATCTGTTCAAATGAATTTTAGCCATAAGAATGACATACTGATACTTACTGCGATGTGGATTTACCTTGAAAATATGATAAGTCTACATCAGATATAAAATATGCCACAAATCATGTGATTGCATATGTATGGAATATCTAGAACAAGCAATCCATAGAGATAGAAAACAGACTATAGATTACCAAGAGGTGGGAAATAGCTGATTAGTGGATTTAAGCTTTCACTTCTGGTGATAAAAATGACTAAGAACTACCTAGAGATGATTACATATGATTCTTAATGCATTGAATTGTACTGAATAGTATATAAAATGCCAATTTTTTGTCCTATGTATTTTACCGCAGTTAAAAAGTAACAACTATAAATAAGAATAATATTTGTGTCTTAAGAAGAAATGATTGGCTCCTTCCAGAAATCCATATGCAATGCCAAGAGATGAAGTAGTAATTTTGAGACAAAAGCAAACACTGAAGAAATGAGGGCAGAGAGAGAATCTCTTTGCTTTATTGTGCTTATGTAAAATATATATATATATATATATACAAATGTATATATTCTAAGATATATATGTATATCTAATACATATAAGATATATAAAGAAATAGAGAATGATAGAACAAGAAACCAAATTTAGTATGTAAAACACTTAAGAATTATTCTGTTATTGACAACCAAATGTACTAATGTAATATATTAATAAGGGCATTGTAAATTTATGTAATAAGCATCATGAAAGCATTTTTAGTTACCTAGAAAATGTATCTGCTTACTAACACAAATTTAAATCATTATTCATATTAAAATAGACATATACATGCAGAATATTGAATGTAGATGTCAAGGGAGACAGTTAAGATATTCATCATTAATATGCTTCTCACAGTAAATACCAAAATGTTCATTAAAGAGCTATTTTTGTAGATTTGCTGAATGGATTATATTTGAGACAGACAGCCTCTTCCAGTTGACAAAAGTGGACTGTTATTGAAAAAATGAGAAATAAGTATTTTTAGAGGTTTAAATAAAATTTGAGGTAATGAGTTAATCCACTTAGTTATCTAAAATATTCATGCTTTATTCTGTTAAAATTTTAGGTGTACACTCTTTGGCATTTAATACATTGTTTTCTTACATCTCTATTATTCTAACTTCTGAGACATCAAATACTGTATTTTATCACTCTTTCTCCACATATAGTTAGTGTTACCAGATTTAGAAAATATAAAATACAGAATATCTATTTAAATTTAATTTTCCATTAAACAAAATGTAAGTTCTTACATAAGCACATATCAAATATTGCAAGGGCTGTACATAATCTAAAAATCATGTTTGTGATTTACTTCAAACTTAGCTAGGCATTATATTTCTTATCGGACAATCTATTAAAGTGTCTAAAATATAATAGGCACTTTGTATTTTCTATTTGATAAATGAACTTAGGTGTTTCCACCCCAATCAAACTCATGGCTTTCACTATCACTGATACTGAAATGGTTAATTTTCATCTCTGTGTCTCCGTGCCCTCTGTTCCCTCCTATATGTGACCTCAAATGTCTCTTGAATGTTAATTATTGTGCTTGCCATTATGAGTTTATCATTATCACTCAAAATTGTTCAAATAAATTGTACCCAAATATTATAATATGCTATTTATGGAATCCCAGATTATGACTGTACTCTGTTGTCCTGCTATTATGGTTTGATGTGGTTTGTAACCTATCACACTTCCACTCAAATTTGAATATCATTCTGACAGCTTTGTCAGAAGGGGCTTTAAAGAGGTGATTGGGTCTGAGAAGGGATTAAAGATTTCTCAAGGGAGTGGACTTCTCAGCAGAGTCGTTGTTAAAGCTGCCTCCTTTTTTTTTTTTTTTTTTTTTTTTGATGAAGAAAGTCAATGTTGGATCAACCAAAGTCCTCCTCATTTCTACAACATTCATTTACAAAGAAATAATGTTCAACACAGCCCAACACAACATTCTTGGTTTTCTTCATATTGAAGTCCCCCCCAAAAATCATCTTCTAATGGGGTATTTTACTACATAAATTATAGTTCTTCATTTTTACAGTTCACCCCAAACTGTATGAGAGATGTTTCACACTAAAATTTCTAAAGCTGTTAGGAAATCCTTCACACATCGTCGTCATCTGATGTGTCACTGCTGCTTGTCTCCATGTCATCATTCTCAATCGTGGGTATGAAAGTGCCGTTTTTCCAGGGTCCAAACTTGAAGTCACAGATGAGGCCATTTTTCAAAATACCATTTTTTCTGAGACCATTCTTCTGTAACTGTTCACTAATAACCTGGAATTCTCTCATTTAAAAAAAAAATCATGTAGGATCTCTGTCCTTAATGTGCTGTACATTGTGAATTAATACTATAACTAGTACTCCAACAGTATTTTCACTTTGTGTCCCTACGTGAGGGCAAACTGTTGAAATCTTTACGTAATATGTACTAAACTGATCTTCTGTGTATTAAGAGAATTGAAAAGGAATCTTGATGTGAATGGAAGGGGAGAGGGAGCGGGAAAGGGGAGGGTTGCGGGTGGAAGAGAAGTTATGGGGGTGGGGAGCCATTGTAATCCATAAGCTGTACTTTGGAAATTTACATTCTTTAAATAAAAGCTTTATTAAAAAAAAAAGCTGCCTCCTGCATGTTCTCTACCTTGGGTTTGCTTGCTCTTCTGCTTCTGCCAAGAAGTAGAATAAGCCCTTACTGGCACCAGGCATTTGAACTTTCAGGTGCCAGAACTGTGGGTCAAATAAACCTTTTTCCTTTATAAATTATCCAGTCTTCAGTTATGTTTTCTCTGTGACTGAAAGCAGAATAATGCCACTCTCCAACAATAATATTTATTCATTTTCATGTTTTAGAAATAGACTTCAAGTTATAATCATATAAGCAACAGAAGCTCTATGTGTGTAACTTTTTCAAAACAATTAAAAGAATTTGAGGAAAAAGAAAGATTGGATTAAACAATATAATGAATGTACACCATAAGTTCATATTGATATAAATAAGTAATCAGATGTATAAATAAATGGGATAGTAGCAATATTTCTTTCTTCATAATATTTATAAATATAAATATAATGTTGATTATATTTATAAGTATAAATATAATATTTTCTTGATTTTTTAAAGATCTATTTATTCTATCTGAAGGTCAGAGTTACAGATAGAGAGAGAGAGAGAGAGATCTTCTATTTGCTGGTTCACTCTCCAAAGGCTGCAACAGTCAGCCTGGGCCAGCCTGAGGCTGAGCCTGGAGTTGCTTCTGAGTCTGCAATGTGGGTGGAGGGGCCCAAGCACTTGGGCCACCTTCTCCAAATTTCCCATTATTAGAGAACTGAACCAGATGAGGAGCAACCAGGGCACCAACTGGAACCCACAGGGGATGCAGGCAGCAGTTTAACCCACTAGGCCTCAGTGCCAACCCTAAGAAACAGAATTTCAACGGACTAGATAAAATGAGAGGAATGTGTATGTTAGATTGTCCTGGAACATTTTAGTGTTTAGACTTGCTTCAGACAGTAAAATATGATGA
Organism: Sylvilagus floridanus; assembly: GCA_949820135.1. Taxonomy (NCBI): domain Eukaryota; kingdom Metazoa; phylum Chordata; class Mammalia; order Lagomorpha; family Leporidae; genus Sylvilagus; species Sylvilagus floridanus. The sequence goes on along the minus strand of OX463242.1, from coordinate 27,662,059 downwards.
GGACAAGGGTAGAATTCCAGTACATTTTATGATTCTGTTTATAAGCCAATAAAATGCTGTCTCCACATACCGCCCCCAGCCCATGTCACACAATCCAATTCACTTACAGCAGTAGAACAAAGGGCAGAAAGAACCTAGCCAACCATCCAACCCTGTTAGGAAAAAAAACAAGCATGTTAAAATTGAACAGGCAAAGAGTCCTAAAAGTTCACGGACAATGCATATTATGAAAAAGCAATACATGGATTTAAATTTGTATACCAAACATACACATCTTCATGTTTGAATTCCATTTTCCATGAACTTTTGAATTAATCTCACATTATTCATGTCAATTAATCTAGTATTCCATTAACTAGCTACTCATATGGATTCAATTGCATCATGAGTAGCAAATCGAAGTTTTTCCAACCAAAACTATGCTTACAAGAGATTATTTGAAGTAGAATTTTCACTTCCTTGGAGGATGCTTCCTTTTTAAATTTCACTATGAATACATGCACACAACGGTGCAGATTGTTTGTAAAAGTTCTCAGAGCCAGTTTTTTTCTTTAATCATATTCTACACAAAAAGTGTCAGAGGAGTAATTTATAATAGGTACTTTTGTATGAAGGTTCATAGAAGCTGTGGGTGAAAATGGGGTGTTGGTGTTAACATTTATCAAAAGAAAAACACAAGGCAAAAGTTTGCTATTGTTTAAGAACTTAACTTTTAGCAACCTTGGCAAAATACACAAAGTAAACTACAGAATCCTGCATCGATATTTCATCCTGTCATATGCAGCTTCAAGTTGTTTTCCAGGAAAAATTCTGTCAACACTGAAAAGGTATCAGGACCTCAAACTTGAACCTCTTGAAAATGTAATGGCTGATTCAAATGTTATAATCATTGTATCTCAGTCACAAAGCCTGAACTGTAAAGTTTTTAACTGTTACAAACTAACTCTGGCTCTTAAAACAGCCATCTTTTCTCTTGTGAATAAAAACAATGCTAGAAAATGTCTGAATATATTCAATTGTAAATTATCAGATTTCTTTTCTTTTTAAAATCACAGTGGGTTTCAGCAACCTGAGGTCAACAAGTGTTGCAAATATCCCAATCCTAGTGCTGTGGTATAGTTTATCAAAACATTAATGATACTGAGAATGACAACAATGGATTTTCCTCTAAACAGTATTCTTGGATCAATGTGAACTAGAGAAACTACTTAAATGCTGCTGTGGTTTTGATGCTGCTTTGTGCCAATGAGCACATGTGTTGGAAGGCTGGCCCTCAAGCTGTCAGTGCAGGGAGATAGTGTGGATCTTATAAAGTGAGACCTGATAGGAGGGCCTGAGGTTATTGTGGTCACTGGCCTTGGACAGAATTAATGGATTTTCCGTAGGACTCTTGTTAGGTCTCACCAAAGGTTGTTACAAAAGCTTGAGTCTGGGGGGCAGCTTATATGACTGATGGTTAGGCCACTGCCTGCTGTGCCTGCATCCCATGTTGGAGCACTAGTCTGAATCCTGACTACCCTGCTTTTACTGCAGCTCCCTATTAATTCACCTGTGAAGGCAGTGGTGAATGGCCCAGGTATACGGGCTCATGTCACTCACAAACAAGTTCAAGATAGAGTTCCGAGCTTCTGGTTTCAGCATGCCCCAACCCTGGCCATTGCGAGCATATGAGGCATGGACCAGAGGATGGTTCCTCTGTCTGTCTCTATCTCTCCCCTCTGTGCCTTTCTCCCTTCCAAATAAACAAATAAATCTTAAAAAAAAACCCTGAGCCTGGATTCACCTAGCTTTTATTTAAAGAATAAAAATTTCCAAAGTACAGCTCATGGATTACAATGGCTCCCCCCCACACAACTTCCCTCCCACCCGCTACCCTGCCCTTTCCCGCTCCCTCTCCCCTTCCATTCACATCAAGATTCATTTTCAATTCTCTTTATACACAGAAGATCAGTTTAGTACATATTACGTGAAGATTTCAACATTTTGTCCTCACATAGAGACACAAAGTGAAAATACTGTTGGAGTACTAGTTATAGTATTAATTCACAATGTACAGCACATTAAGGACAGAAATCCTACATGATTTTTTTTAAAGAATTGATTAATTATCTATGCAATTTCCAATTTAACACCAAGATGTTTTAATCATTTGCAATTATCTTTATATACAGAAGTTCGATTCAGTATATACTATGTAAAGATTTCATCAGTTTGCACCCACACAGAAACACAAAGTGTAAAAATACTGTTTCAGTACTAGTAATAGCATTATTTCACATTGGATAACACATTAAGGACAGATCCCTCATGAGACATAAGTACACAGTGACTCCTGATGTTGATTTAACAATTTGACACTCTTGTTTATGGCGTCAGTTATCTCCCTAGGCTCTAGTCATGAGTTGCCAAGGCTATGGAAGCCTTTAGGTTTCGCTGACTTCGATCTTATTCCGACAGGGCCACAGTCAAAGTGGAAGTTCTCTCCTCCCTTCAGAGAAAGGTACCTCCTTCTTTGATGGCTCCGAATCAGCCCTTAAGGCATTCAGATCTGGCTCAAGAGCCCATGAGAATATTTTAGGCATGGAAAGCTAAGACACTCTGAAAAACAAAAAAAAAAAAAGAAGACCTAGCATTTTTCTAAGTTCCTATTTCAAAGTTGGATCCTTTCTTCTGTATGCTGTCTGCCACCTGTCATGGGGCAGATGCAAAAGCCTGCATCATGCTACTTGGAATTTTAGCTCCAAGACTGTACACTGAATAAAACTGTTTCCTTTACAAAATCCATCTGGGTATTTCATTATAGCAGTGCAAACTAGACAAACAAACATGCTTTCTCCATTACATACAAAAGACTGGCTTCATATGAAGCCAGTTTAAAATCACATATCCTAATAGATAATAGATAATAGAAGACACTGTTTGAGGATAATTGGAAATTGCCCCCCACACACTACATACAGCAGGCAGAAAATATCAAGGTAATCTTATAAATTTTTCTGCTGAACTACCTGTACCAAATCTCTTTACAAATGAAGACATTCTCAGATTGGTTGAGAGGCAAATCACAGAGCAACATATTTAGAACTAGGTTGACCAATAAGAAGTGTCAAGTGAAAGAGAAATACATTCTTACATACATGTCAAATTCATGTTGTTGCAGATTTACTCAGCAGATTTATTGTAATTCACAGTTCATCTGCTACTATGACTTTGGAAATTCTGTTGTCCTCTGTTTTCCAGACATCAACAGTGTGAGAAATCTGTTACAGAACGTCTTAGTCAGCTTGTGTGTACAACAATGTGGTTGCATTTCTAAGGGTCTTTATCTCCTTGGTTTCCTTCTTCCAAACATTAATATAAGAAGTATCTGCTCTGCTGTCTCCTTTGGATGTCAGGAGTAATGCTTACAGTACAATCACTGGGAAAATGCAAATTAAGCTTTACAAAAGAGTAAAATGTTCAACCCAAAAATTAATTGAAAGTTAACACTGAAATTAGCTCTTTAGTGATATCACCCTAGTTTGTAAAAATGCATTTATAGTTAACTATTCTAAAAGAAAATTCTAAACAAATTCACACTGAGTAGACATTATGGGATTAGATGATAAAGCGCCTCTCTTGCCCTTGTTTCTTTGTAAAGCAGTGTCTCCTACAAATAAATAAAATAAATATAAATAAAATAAATTAAAATAATAAATAAATAAAATAAAAGGTGCATTTGCAAGAAAAAATTAATCTGAAACACTTAGCTCTCCATAAGGTAAAACCAAGTGTAATTGATTTTCATCATGTGTGACTCCCTACCTACTATTATTAAATAAGATATTGAAAATGCCTTTCTCACTACAATAATAATTGGGACATTTTAATTAACATTTTAAAAACACCAACAACTTTAATATATTCTTTGTTGGCATTTTGGCTTTTAATGTGACTTTCCAATTATGTACAAAATTACAGAGGGAAGTGGAGTGCACCAAAGGACCGTGAAGATTTCTTTCTTTTCCTTCTTCTTAATGTTTTTCTTTTGGGTTGTTAGTCTCCAAAATTCGAACTCCTAATTGTTAAGTTTTGTATTATATATTTCTGTCTAGCCTCTTTATTTCACAGATAGTTGAATAAATTTATTGTTCTATTTAACATTCAAAGACATCCAAAAGAGAACATCCTCTGCTTTAGTGCCATAGAACATAATCATAAAGGGGCCAGGGCTGTGGCATAGCGGGAAAAGCCACCTCCTGCAGTGCCACAGCCTGCAGTGCCAGCATCCCATATGGGTGCCAGTTCAAGTCCCAGCTGCTCCTCTTCCAATCCAGCTCTCTGCTATGACCTGGGAAAGTAGTAGAAGATGGTACAAGCACCTGGGCCCCTGCATGCATGTGGGAAACACAGAAGAAGATCCTGGCTCCTGGCTTCGGATTGGCGCAGCTCCAGGCATTGCAGCCATCTGGGGAGTGAATCAGCAGATGGAAGACCTCTCACTCTCTGCCTCTCCTTCTCTCCCTGTGTAGCTTTGACTATCAAATAAATAAATACATCTTTAAAAAAAAAGGAACATAATCATACAGAAATGTGATTAGCATGTTTTTAATTAACTGTTAACTTGAGGAACAGAATTTTGTGCTACTGAGGCTAAATATTAAATCTTTTTTAATAAAGATTTTATATATTATTTGAGAGGTAGAGTTACAGACAGTGAAAGGGAGAGACAGTGAGAGGTCTTTGATCTGCTGATTCACTCCCCAAATGACCACGATGGTGGAGGTAAGCCTACCTGAAGCCAGGAGCCAGGAGCTTCTTCTGGGTCTTCCAGGCAGGTGCAAGGGTCCAGGTGCTTGTGCCTTCTTCTACTGCTTTCCCAGACCATAGCAGAGAGCTAAATCAGAAGAGCAGCCAGGACAAGAACCAGCACCCATATGGGATGACGGCACCACAGGTGGAGGATTAACCTACTGTGCCACAGCACTGGTCCCTAAATATTAAATCTTAGCATAAATATTTATGTTCGTCAGTAATGTCTCAGTTGCAGGTAACCTTAACCCATCTGAAATTAGCATTAGCCTAAGTGAGGATTAATGATTTACATAATCATGAACAGATTAGAGTACAGTTAGATATACTTCAAACAATTTCTTTGATGTCTCTATGAGTTTTTTATTTATTCTTTTCCAAATATTCATTTTTCTCTGTATGCAAATCAATCTCTCTTCTATTGCTAACTACAATGTTCTACTAGTCACCACTCAGAAAAGAGAAGATGGTTAAATATCTTGACAGGACAAGAGACAATGTGGTAATTGCTTCTGCTCAAACTTAAAAAAATAATGAGAGAGAGAGAGAGAGACTGAGAGAGTGAGAGAGACAGATTATAATTAATTAGGTATGGTTAAGTGTAAATAGAATGAATTAGGGTAGCCGCAGAATGAAGTACTATCATAAGGCCAGTATAAGTCATTATATAATAAATAGTACAATAAAATGAGTGACATGTTTTTAGAGAAAAATACTGAATCCAAATCACTACGTAGCAACCATGACACAGAGAAGAAATTCATTGGAATGTGGATTGGGGAAAGTCTCTGATCAGGAATACAATTTGACGTAGTCTAGAGCATATAAAATTTTTGCCACCTAAACAGAAGAGAGAGCACTGTGTGATAAATTAGTCTCTTCAAAGACCTATAGGTGAAACAACATAGCATGTGAACATTTGAAGTAGTTTTCAATAATTAAAACATTTCAAGGGTTTTCCTGAGTGTTCATTTTTAGTATTTTTAATGTGACAATCTGTATAGAAATTGAAGAAGATTCAAATACAAGAAAGAGTATCAGTAGAGATGCTGCTTAGCTTAGTACTTCAATATATCTCACAGGACAAAGCCATAGAAACATTTTTTTTTTTTTTTGACAGACAGAGTGGACAGTGAGAGAGAGAGACAGAGAGACAGAGAGAAAGGTTTTCCTTTTCCATTGGTTCACCCTCCAATGGCCACTGCGACTGGCACACTGTGCTGATCCAAAGCCAGGAGCCAGGTGCTTCCTCCTGGTCTCCCATGCGGGTGCAGGGCCCAAAGACTTGGGCCATCCTCCACTGCACTCCCGGGCTACAGCAGAGAGCTGGACTGGAAGAGGGATAACCGGGACAGAATCTGGCACCCCGACCAGGACTAGAACCCAGTGTGCAGGCGCTGCAGGCGGAGGATTAGCCTATTGAGCTATGGCGCTGGCCGCCATAGGAATTTTAATGTGTGTTTTTTAACCTGATTTTAGAATTATCACATATAAATGTGAGCATAATTTTGTGTATGGAACTTGATCATTTTTTCAGATAGTATGTGTGTAGAATTATATTAAAATATAATACCAGTAGGAATGTTTCATTGTAAACCAATCCTAAAAATGACATAAAACATAATTAAAGGAATAATGTTGTCAAAGTAAGATGGATAATAAAGTCAAATTGAACAGAATATGTGTGGTTTAAAGTGGAGATTTATAAAGAAAGACTCTAAACATAATTAAACAGGAAGATAGAAAATCTCAGGAATAGTTTGATTAGAAGCCAAATATAAAATTCAGTTTATAGCAGTAAATATCACAAACAAGGTCAGGCAAAAGGAAGTGAGGGGATTTCCCCCTCAGCAAATAAGAAAGAAAGAAAATGATATTTCCAAAGGAAATGTCTACTGCATCTAATTTCAGGAATTCAGTAAAGCAAAATACCATTAGCTGTTAGATCCACTACAAACTTGATAATTCTATTTATTCTGGCTCTCATCTTTTTCTTTAAAGATCCTGAGTTGCTATTATCAAAACTTCCATATTTGTCTCATTATAAGCTACTACTAGAATAAGGAAGAAAACTTAGAGAATATGTGTCCTTTTCCTAACCTCTGTAGAATATAATTTATCACATTCGGGGCCGGCGCCGTGGCTCACTTGGTTGATTCTCTGCCTGCGGCGCCAGCATCCCATATGGGCGCCAGGTTCTAGCCCCAGCTGCCCCTCTTCCAGTCCAGCTCTCTGCTGTGGCCCGGGAGTGCAGTGGAGGATGGCCCAAGTGCTTGGACCCTGTACCCTCATGGGAGACCAGGAGGAAGCACCTGGCTTCTGGCTTCGGATCAGTGCAGTGCGCCAGCCATAGTGGCCATTTGTGGGGTGAATCAACGGAAGGAAGACCTTTCTATCTGTCTCTCTCTCTCTCACTGTGTAACTCTGCCTCTCTGCCTGTCAAATAAAAAAAGATATATATATATATATATATATATATATATATATATATATATCTCACCTGCAAAATTCCAGATGAGGCTGTTACAATACCAGAATAAAATTCAATTGTTACACATATTACTCACTTATTCTTTTGTTGTTACTGTTTTTATTTCACACGGCTGTTTACATTTTATGTTAGATTACTGTGAGTTGGGAGACCAACTCAATCTGATATTGCCAAACTGCTTTTTGAAAAGAGTTGTAGAAGATTGAATCAAGGAGAACAGTATTATCCTCATTTCACCATGGTCTTGCCATTTTTGGAAGCTAGTGCAAAACACAAGCAAGAAAAATTAAGTACTATCGTGGACTGAATATTTGCTATGTTGATATCCTTCTCCTTGCTGTGATGGTGCTTGTAGGCAAGACCTTGAGGCCTTAATTACATAATAAGGATTCAGGCTTTTGAATAGAATTAGTAACTGGATAAGAAAAGACTAGATAGACGTGTGTGAATATATTGAAAAGTCTGTCATTTGTGACCCAAGAAGAGGGGCCCTCAGGAAACAGAATTGCAAGAAATAAGTCAATTGCAGAAGCTACCCTATTCTGTTGTAGCAGCCATAGCTTATTAAGATATGCACTAACCAAGGTGTCTGTGTGTGTGTGTATGTATGTTTGTATGTTTCTTTCATTCTTTAATGAGAAGCTATGACATGGCCACATTTATTGATTGATTGATTGATTTTTATTTATTTTTTAAAGCTTTATTTTTTTGAAAGTCATAGCTAGAGAGAGAGAGACACACACAGAGAAACACACACAGAGAGAGAGAGAGCGAGGTCTTCCATCTGATCTGAAGTCAGGAGCCAGGCGCTTCTTTTGAGTCTCCCATGTGGGTACAGGGACCCAAGGACTTGTTCCATCCTCCACTGCTTTCCCAGGCCATAGCAGAGAGTCGGATTGGAAGTGGAGCAGCCAGGAGTAGAACCGGCCCCTATATGGGATGCTGGCACTTCAGGTCAAGGCGTTAATCCTCTGTGCCACAGCACCAGCCCCATGGCTACATTTATTTTATAGCTAGATTGATGATGGCATTGATGGGTAGGGAAGTAGACCTGTTATGGGACAAAGTGAAAAAGGCACAGGAGGAGGACTACAGGTATGTGCCTGTGAGTGTTCCATAAATGGTTGGTGAATGCTACAAATGTTGGAGCCAACTATCACTAATTTGCATGAATGGAAGAAGACTCTGCAAGAGGCTTGCATGGGCCATCATCAATCCAGAAATCTTTGCAAAACATGAACTATGTTGCTGATAAGTGTTGGATGGTGGAAATACAAAAGCAAATACAATTTGATAGTGTCTTCAGGTAACTATGCTTAGTGGAAAACACTAGAAATGCAGTAATTTTTTTCTTAAATAACAATATTAAAAATACTTTGCTTGGTTTGGTGGTACTCTAGAGTTAATTTCCAAAGTTCCAAAAATTTTGAATTAGACAGTTTTTGCCAGTTGTCTTGCTTTCGTGGAGGATCAGATTTTAAGAGGTTTTTTTTTTTCATTTTCAATTCTCTTTATACACAGAAGATCAGTTTAGTACATATTACGTAAAGATTTCAACAGTTTGCCCTCACATGGGGACACAAAGTGAAAATACTGTTGGAGTACTAGTTATAGTATTCATTCACAATGTACAGCACATTAAGGACAGAGATCCTACATGATTTTTTTAATTGATTAATTATCCAATTTAACCCCAAGATTTTTTAATCATTTTCAATTATCTTTATATACATAAGATTTATTCAGTATATACTAAGTAAAGATTTCATCAGTTTGCACCTTTACTCTATTATTACAGATGCAGAAACATTTATTTTAGTCTCATGTTTCAATTTAGGAAGCTAACTCTATAAGATGATTAGTGTCAAGGAAATATGACTCTGTATACACAGATTTCAGCTTTTTTTTTTAAAGATCCACAGATGGTGAACACAACCATTTGATGTGAAATAGAAATGTCATCAAAAAGGTTATACTCAGCATGGGAATGCACATTTAATCTTTTTTCTTTTCTTTTCTTTTAAGGTGGTAGTCTTTTTTAAAATGACTGACATTTATTTTAAAGTCAGAGTTACAGAGAAAGAGGGAATGATAGAGATTTTCAATCTGTTGATTCACTTCCCAGATGGATGCAATGGCCAGGGCTCGGCCAGGCCAAAGCCAGGAGCCTAGATCTTCTTTCAGGTCTCCTAAGTAGATGGCAGAGCCACTTGGACAACCTTCCACTACTTTTTATGGGCACATTATCAGTGACTTTGATGGGAAGTGGAGTAGTCAGGACTTAAACTGGCACCTATATGGGATGCCAATTTCCCAGGCTGTGGCTCTAGGCACCAGGCTACAATGCCAGTTCCAGTTGTAGTGGTTTTTTGAGATTCCTTTTTGGGACATGTGTGTGGTTCATAGTAAAACAAAAGAAAGGTTTGGAGATACACACTATGTCCCTGCACCAACACTATCAACATTCAGAGTAGTCCATTTGTGACAACTGATGAACCTATGTTGACACATCATTGTTTCCCAAGTTTACAGTGTACATTAAAATTCACTCTTGATGTTTAATCTATGCATTTAAACAAATATATAATAGCATGTATCTACCAATATGGTATTTTTTGATTGTTACAATTTTTCAAATAAGTAAAGCATTGCACAAAAAGATCTTTGAATATGTATTCTAACTATTCTCCCAAGAAAGCTAGTAGCTAATAAAATATGCTATCATGTGATACTATATAATGTAAACAAAATAAAGAAATAGAAATAAAATACTGTTATACAGATTGAGTAGCCTGTATCCAAAGTTTCGTTACTAGAACAGTTTCAGCGTTTTCCGAATATTTTCATACACATTTTGAGATATCTTGGGCTTGGTATCTAATTCTAAACATGAACTCTGTTTCTATATACCTTATGCACATATCTGAAGGTGACTTTATACAACATTTTTAGTGAACCTACATTTTTTGTGTGTATTTATTAATTAACATTTATTTTAACTTTTTATTTGAGGGTAGTTTTAAATTTACAAAACAAAAATTGTGAAATAGGACAAAGAATTCCCATATACCCCACATCCAGCTTCCTCTATTGTTAGCTCCTTATATTAATCTGATTTATCTCAATGTGTAATGACACTTAGATTCCCCTGTCATTAATGGCTCATATTAGCAGAATATATTTGTCATAGTAAATGAACCACATCCACGTTTTCCTGTCATGAGGTCAGGTGTGGGCTTTTCTACTTTGGATTTTCTGATCAAAAACTTTCTGGTTTGGGAGCATTTCTAGATTTGGATTTTCAGATTAGGAATGCTCAATCTGTATTACACAATGGAAAAACAGCCACCTCCTCACTATCACACTAACCTCGGACCTTCCTTTTTGTCTTTTTGTTGAGGCATTTCTCTTTCCAGTCTGGCTTGCTGTACTCCCCCTCCTGGGTACCTGTATCTAAGGCTCTCAGGCACGCCCTTAGGTTTCTGTATCTCAGGCTGGATATGGGAAGGGTCAAAATCCATCCACTGAAACAGGAAGTGGGTGGGGCCTACATTACCTGCCAATGAATCTCCTGGGCCATAGATGGGCTAACTTCAGCACATATACTCCCTCTCCTTGCATATAAGCCTCATAGTAACAGAGCTTGGTGTCTGCTGTATGTTTTCAACAAACTGAAATCACACGTTGGTCCCTTCTTTGGTGGTTTTTATTTGCCTTTTTAACCTGAGTCTCACGGGCTGGCCACCCACAGAAAATATTCTATTTATTTATTTTTTAATTTAATTTTTTTATTTTTTGACAGGCAGAGTGGACAGTGAGAAGAGAGAGAGACAGAGAGAAAGGTCTTCCTTTGCCGTTGGTTCACCCTCCACTGGCAGCTGCAGCCGGCGCACCGCGCTGATCCCAAACCAGGAGCCAGGTGCTTATCCTGGTCTCCCAAGCAGGTGCAGGGCCCAAGCACTTGGGCCATCCTCTACTGCATTCCCGGGCCACAGCAGAGAGCTAGCCTGGAAGAGGGGCAACCGGGACAGAATCCAGAGCCCCGACCGGGACTAGAACCCAGTGTGCAGGTGCCGAAGGCGGAGGATTAGCCTAGTGAGCCACGGTGCCAGCCTCTATTTATTTATTTAAAATAGCACATTCTACACTGGATTTGATGAACTGGAGTTAGAGTTCTTAGCAGAGGTTCCAAGGTATATTAGAGGAATGTAAATGTTAGCTACTTTTATTTCTTTTATTTTGGACAGAAATATGCCTAAGCAGATAATGCAAAGTGTTCAGGAATAAATATACTATTGGTGCATTTGTAGGGTTTTTGAGACATTTCTGAATTTAAATCCCAACATATCCAGATACATAGTCTTTGTAAAGATATTTATCCTCATTTGCTTTAGATGTGTGTGGGAATATCATTGATGATGATCTCATTAGTTTTATGGGAATATAACAAGTAATACCAGAGAGGTTCCTAATTTTATAATAAGCACATGGTGAACACTAAATCATTAGCAATCATCATCAATTCTTTTCTCTAATTCCTAGAGCCCTCTTTATTTTCTCAGTGCTTTCTACTATCACGAATCCTTTTGCTCTGCTAAGAACAAATTTGTGTCAAGTAGAATGTGCAAACTACTGAGTTATTTTTAAATTTTTTGGAGAGAGAACTCATATCCAATTTGGAGTTAGAGTGCTAAAGTAGCATATAAATATTCCTTTTAACTAGTGAAGCAGTCATACATAATATTTCAGAGTGTACGAAATGATAGTAAACCCTAAATAATACTATATTTATAATGGAATGTTAGAATTTGATAGCATACATTTTCAGGATAATTTCAAAGAATAATGAAAGTATTGAATGAGAAGGCAAAACCCCCAGGGCATAACTGTATGAGATAAGATGAAGCAGGACAAAGAAAAGATTTAGCAAAATTGGGAAAACATAATAACAGAAGTCCCTAGGATAGAACTATGGTAATAAATGCCCTAATTTCAATACTCTGTTATATAAATTTTATGAGGATAGCACCTGTGTGGGCGAGAGTTAGGGCTCAAGTATAATGTGAGAGGCCATTGTTGTGGTGTAGCAGATAAAGCTGCAGCCAGCAATATCAGCATGCTGTATGGTTGTTAATCCATGTACTGGCTGCTGCACTTCCCATCAAGCTTCCTGCTAACTGTCTGGGGAAAGCAGTGAAAAATAGCCCAAGTGTTTGGGCCATTGCTACCCAATCTGGAAGAATCTCCTGGCTCCTAGCTTCTGCCTGGTCCCGCCTTGGCCATTGCAGCCATCTGGATTAACCAGAGGTTGGAAGATCTCTCTTTCTCTCATTCTTTCTTTCTTTTCCTCCCCCAACTCTTTCAAAAATAACAAATTATATATATATATATATATATGTATGTATATGTATATATGTGTATGTATATAAATGTGACATTCAAAAAGAAACGTTTATCCATTATATAGCCAATGTCAGGAATATTCACTATATACATAGCCTCATCCAAAAATATCAAGCTTAGTAAAGCTTACAGAAATAACGCAATATGCTGATATTTAAGGTTAAAAGGGAATTTAAGGGGCTAGTTCCTGTGGCACCAGCATCCCATAGGGGCACTGATTATAGTCCCAGCTGCTTCTATTCCAATGCAGCTCTCTGCTGGGTCCTGGGAAAGCAGTAGAGTATTGCCCAAGTGCTTGAGCCCCTGCACCCATGTGGGAGACCCAGAAGAAGATCCTGGCTCCTGATTTCAGATTGGTTCAGCTCAGTTACAATTGTTATGGCCATTTGGGGATGGAAGCAAATGGAAGACCTTTCTCTCTATCTCTCTCTCTCTGTCTGTAACTCAACATCTCAAATAAAAAAATAACATCTTTAAAAAAGGCAATTTAAGACAACACAGAGAAAATAATTACTCTTTCTGGCTACCAAAATGATGATAGTTTGCATAGGACTCTTCTGCATGGGCAACCTCTATACATTCTTCAAGCTCTCAAATAATTTTTCATTATCAATATGGCTTCAGAGCTAGTCACCCGCAGAGTCAAGTGCAAGTATATATGACTCACTTTAGTTCGTCCCTGTTTGTGATAATAAATCCACAATTGTATCTAATTTGATTTAGTCATTATGACATTTAAATTAAATTTGTTGCGAATTAGAGATGAAAGAAACCAAATTTTAAGCCCTACGATAATGTCTCATATTTTCAAAGTCTTTCAATTTTAACTGAAGACATCTGCATTTTAAGCTCAAATTGTTTAATTTTAACTTATTTTGACCTTTTCTACTCTGTCCAAATTATAGCATTTTAATCAATTTCAATTTTATCTTTTGAATCTAGAAATATAGTTACAGTAAAAATAATGTAACCTTTGTAAAAGCATCTCTTTTAATTCTGACAACAATTAATGATCAAATAGACCAGGAAAGGCATAACTTTGGTAAATGATGTGAAGCTATGCCATGCAAATATTCAAACTTAGCACAATTAGGCTGTTTTCTCATTAGCTTCTTACAGAGTAGAGTGGTGCTGTTAGAGTATGTTCCCATCAAATAAGACTGATTCTCAGTGAGCAGACTTCTCAAGTTCTCAGTGGTAGTGATTTGATTTTTTTGTCGTTGAGTCTTAATAAGTTAATTGCAGATGAACATTCTAAATGATCTTTACATTAGAAGAGAAATGATTTATCTACTTACTCATAAGTTTAATACAAGCTTAATATTAAAAGCCAAATAGGCATAAAATCAAATGATAACCTGTACTACTCACTGCACCCACTTTCTTTAATTCACAGAAAAAGGAAAAGAGAGTTTTTAATCCATCTCTAATGGTATGTGGATATATTCTTTTAAAATCAATATTGACACTACTACTGTTTTAGATGTTCAGTTATCAGTGCTAAGTCCCACAAAGTAACCTTCAAGATAAAACAATTTTATCCACTTGAGCTCTGCCAGAGTAGATATTAGATAAAGATCTCTTTAGTGTTCACTTTCTTTATATATACTTTCATACAAATAGAGAGAAGATAACCTTTGAATTATTGAATTAAGCCAAATTTGACCTGAAGAGGCCCCATTCTGAGCTCTTACACAATGAATTATTACTTCATGAAAACTTTCTGAAAGGATAACTTAGGAGTATGTCTTTGTAACAATTGCTAAGTCTTAGCCATTCAGAAAGCAAAATTTAAGTCAAACCCTGATTACCAAATGTTTAAACTTTGTTCAATAGGGCAAATTCTGAGTTGTAAACAATTGCGCTGTCCCTGTACCTCACGTCCGTCTCCGTATATTTCATTTCCTCTTTGTTCTCTCTATAAATATTGTCTAACAACTTTCCATCCTCTAAGTGCTTTGAATCTGTCATTTGTGGATATTGCTCAATTCACAAATAATTATCTTCTCACTTATCTGCTAACGTTAATTTATCTGAAGTTGTCCCTTCAACTCTATGCAGGATGTGTGTACTAAAATTAAATTCTGATTGAAATTTGTGACACAGACATTCTATATTAGCCCCTGTTTTAGTCGTAGCGGTCACTTCTGATTTAGCGCCTTACTAGTGTGCCTGGGAAGGTAGTGGAGGCTGGCCTGAATACGTGAGCACCTGCAACTGAAGTGGGAGACCTGGATAGCGTTCCTGGCTTTTGGCTTTGACCTGGCCCAGCCCCAGCTGTTGTTGACAGTTGGGAAGTGAATATGCAGATGGAAGATATCTTTAACTCTCTCAATCTCCGTATTCCTATCTCTTTCTCTTTGTAAATGTTCTGTTCAAATAAGTAAATAAATATCTTTTTAAAAAGAACATTGCATTTAGTGAATCACAAGATATGGAATGATTGTAAATAATGTAAAATAATTTATTAACTGATCACTGCTGATAATGATTACCTCATTTCAACAATTCTTAGTAACTCTGAAGTGTTCATTACAGTTCTGTTTTGGAAAAGAAATAAAGTGGAGTTTTGTTTAATGGAAATGCTTTGGACTTCACAGAAGTGAACAGCTGTGCATGTCTGGAAACAGATTGGTGCTCATTTCCCCACAAAGTTAAAAAGTGCCCAGAGGTGCAAGCTGAATGGTTTCATTATATTGGCTCTTAATTCTCACTTCACAGAACGGAGATCTTGTATTTAGGGATCTGCACAAGACCACGTTATCAGCTCTTACTCGAATAAACCTTGGATGTTTTAACAGTATATCTAGAAGCTTAATGTAACTTGTTTTAATAACTTAATTTTTAAAAAAATTGTTTAAATTATTGTTTATGATAAATATCTTAAAATACTACTTTTAGGTATTTTGAAAGATCTATTAAATTCAGAATTATTATTGGTTTTTAATGTTCATTTAAAAATTGGTTTGGAATCTCGGTTGGATTTGTTTAGTTTTATTATTTTCTTGTTATCATTGCATCAACTTATTTTTTCAATCTTTCCCCATAAATGCTTTCTGATATGATGTAAGAGGGAAGACAGGCATAACAACAGCTATTAATTCTGGCCTACTAATGTTTTTAAAAAAAGTCTGCAATAGTCCTTTCAGCAATTTCCTGTAAGTCCTATATATCTTCCCATCTGTTGCAAGGATCACATCTTAAAATGTAATTGTTATTGTCTTAATCTTTGAAGGAAACAGGACACATAGCTATATACCTGGAATGCCATGTATTTATGAAAGTAAATGTGTTCTATGCTTCTCAACTTCCAATAGTACATTTTATTATAACATATTATTTTAAATAAATGTTATTAATATTGCTATATTATTAACATTATTAATTAAATATTAAACACAGGCTTACAAACATATAAATTTTATGCATAGAATATAAATATTAAATAAATGATATTTTAAATAAAATATATTATTATTATATTGTATTATTTGACTTATGCATGTTAATTTCACAATCTAGTTGCTAGTGTTGCCAGAGAGTCTTCCATATCCACATGTAGGTTTTATCCAGAATTCATATGGGGTTTAGGTTTTATGCTCAATTTTCTCTAGCATAACAACTTCGTTTTTCAGGGAATGAATGAGGGATCAAGTAAGTGATCAGGCACAGAGAAGCTTCTGCACTGCAAAAAAACACCTGGCAAAGTGAAGAGGAAACTAACAGAATGAGAGAAAATATTTGCAAACTAAGCAACTGATAAAGGGTTAACATCCAGACTATATAAAGAGCTCAACAATACAAACAATCTAGTTAAGAAATGAGCAAAGCTCTTAAAAAAGAATTTTTCAAGATAAGAATACTACATAGATGTAAAAAAAAAAATGAAATCTAAGCTGGCAAAACAGCTCAATAGGCTAATCCTCTGCTTGCAGCACCTGCACACCAGGTTCTAGTCCCGGTCAGGGCACCGGGTTCTGTCCTGGTCGCTCCTCTTCCTTTCCAGCTCTCTGCTGTGGCCCGGGAGTGCAGTGGAGGATGGCCTAGGTGCTTGGGCCCTGCACACACATGGGAGACCAGGATAAGCACCTGGCTCCTGGCTTCGGATCAGCGCGGAGCGCCAGCCACAGTGCACTGGTCACAGCGGCCATTGTGGGGTGAACCAACGGCAAAGGAAGACCTTTCTCTCTGTCTCTCTCTCTCACTGTCCACTCTGCTTGTCAAAAGAAAGAAAGAAAGAAAGAAAGAAAGAAAGAAAGAAAGAAAGAAAGAAAGAAAGAAAGAAAGAAAGAAAGAAAGAAATCTTGTCTTTTGCAACAAACGGAATCAACTGGAAAGCATTTTACTTAGTGAAACAAGCCAGTCCCAAAAAGAAAGATACCATATGTTTTCTCTGATCCGAAGTAACTAACAGAATACTTGAAATTTAATGTATTGAAAAGAAATGGAAATTTTGAGACTTGAAGATTGTTAACAGCCTTTGACTCTTCTATTGAAGAATGGTATTTTTTATTCATACTATCTGTTGAACTCTTTACTTAGCGTAGGGTTAAACATAAGAGTTTAAAATAAGTTGAAAATAGGACTTTGTAAAAATTAAGAATGGTAATAAGAGAGGGCAGAGGAAGAAGAGTTGGAGTTTGGCCAAGAGGGAGGGTAGGGTGGGAAGTATCACTATATTCCTAAATCTGTACATATGAAATACATGAAACTTGTATAACTTAAAATGTAAAAAAAGACTGGTATTAAAGCTTGGATATTCTTTCTTCTACTTGATCTACTATGCTATTAAAGTTTTAAACTATATTTTTATTTGCCTTTTTGAGGTCTTCATCTATGTGATTTCATATTTGATCTTTTTCAAGAATTGAACTTTCCTTCATTTCATGCATTAATTTCCTAAATTTATTTAATTGTCTCCATAGCCACCTTGAATGTTCTTATAAGTACAATGGGAAAATTTTTTATAAAGCTTTTATTTAAAGAATATAAATTTCCAAAGTACAGCTTATGGATTACAATGGGTTCCCCACCCCATAACTTCCCTCCCACCCGCAACCCTCCCCTTTCCCACTCCCTCTCCCCTTCCATTCACATCAAGATTCATTTTCAATTCTCTGTATATATTACATAAAGATTTCAACAGTTTGCCCTCACATAGCAACACAAAGTGAAAAATACTGTTGGAGTACTAGTTATAGTATTAATTCACAATGTACAGCACATTAAGGACAGAAATCCTACATGATTTTTTTTAAAGAATTGATTAATTATCTATGCAATTTCCAATTTAACACCAAGATGTTTTAATCATTTGCAATTATCTTTATATACAGAAGTTCGATTCAGTATATACTATGTAAAGATTTCATCAGTTTGCACCCACACAGAAACACAAAGTGTAAAAATACTGTTTCAGTACTAGTAATAGCATTATTTCACATTGGATAACACATTAAGGACAGATCCCTCATGAGACATAAGTACACAGTGACTCCTGATGTTGATTTAACAATTTGACACTCTTGTTTATGGCGTCAGTTATCTCCCTAGGCTCTAGTCATGAGTTGCCAAGGCTATGGAAGCCTTTAGGGTTCGCTGACTTCGATCTTATTCCGACAGGGTCCTAGTCAAAGTGGAGGTTCTCTCCTCCCTTCAGAGAAAGGTACCTCCTTCTTTGATGGCCCCATTCATTCCACTGGGATCTCACTCACAGAGACCTTTCATTTAGGTGTTTTTTTTTTTTTTCCAGAGTGTCTTGACTTTCCATGCCTAAAATATTCTCATGGGCTCTTGAGCCAGATCTGAATGCCTTAAGGGCTGATTCTGAGGCCAGAGTGCTATTTAGGACATTTGCCATTCTATGAGTCTGCTGTGTATCTCACTTCCCATGATGGATCATTCTCTCCCTTTTTGATTCTATCAGTTAGTATTAGCAGACACTAGTCTTGTTTGTGTGATCCCTTTGACTCTTAGACCTATCAGTGTGATCAATTGTGAACTGAAATTGATCACTTGGACTAGTGAGATGGCATTGGTACATGCCACCTTGATGGGATTGAATTGGAATCCCCTGTCACATTTATAACTCCGTCATTTGGGGCACGTCTGATTGAGCATGTCCCAAATTGTACATCTCCTCCCTCTCTTATTCCCACTCTTATATTTCACAGTGATCACTTTTCAGTTAAAATTTGAACACCTAAGCATAATTTTTTGTTATTTACAGAGTTCAACCAATAGTACTAGAATAAAAAATACTAAAAGGGATAAAGTATTACATTGTACAACAACAGTCAGCACAAGAGCTGATCAATTTACTGTTTCTCACAGTGTCCATTTCACTTCAACAGGTTTCCCCTTTGGTGCTCGGTTAGTTGTCGCCGATCAGGGAGAACATATATTTGTCCCTTTGGGACTGGCTTAATTCACTCAGAATGATATTTTCCAGATTCCTCCATCTTGTTGCAAATGACCGAATTTCATTGTTTTTGACTGCTGTATAATATTTTATGGAGTACATGTCCCATAATTTCTTTATCCAAATGTATGCTTTGAATTTCCTGTGATTTTTGCTGTGAGGTTCCCTTCATTTACCTCCTTTTATGTTGATGGCCATGTTTCTGTGTTTCTGGGTGTAACACATCTTTAAGCATCTTTTGCAGGGCTGGAGGAGTGGCAACAAATTCTTTCAATTTCCATTTGCAATGAAAGATCTTTATTTTACCTTCATTCACAAATGAGAGCTTTGCAGGATATAATATTCCGGGTTGGCAGTTTTTCTCTCTTAGTACCTGGGCTATGTCTCGCCATTCCCTTCTAGCTTGTAGGGTTTCTGATGAGAAGTCTGCTGTGAGTCTAATTGGAGATCCTCTGAGAGTAATCTGACATTTCTCTCTTGCACATTTTAGGATCTTTTCTTTCTGTTTCACTGTGGTGAGTTTAATTACAATGTGTCATGGTGAGGATCTCTTTTGGTCATGTTTACTAGGGGTTCTATGAGCTTCCTGTATTAGGATGTCTCTGTCCTTCTCCAAAACTGGGAAATTTTCTGCTATTATCTCACTAAAAAGGCATTCTAATCCTTTCTCCCTCTCCATGCCTTCAGGAACTCATAGAACTCGAATGTTGGGTTTTTTAATAGTATCCTGTAGATTCACAACAATATTTTTTCGATTTCTAATTTCCTCTTCTTTTCTTTGGTTTGACTGTTTCCTTTCCTGTGCTCTGTCTTCTAAGTCTGATATTCTCTCTTCTGCCTCACCCATTCTGTTTGTAAGGCTCTCTAATGTGTTTTTCATTTGATCTATTGAATTCTTCACTTCATTATGATTTCTCGTCACTATCACAGTTTCATGTTCTACTAGTTGTTTCATTTCAGCTTGATTCCTCCTTAATATTTCATTTTCACGAGAGAGATTTTCTACCTTGTCCATTAAGGATTTCTGTAGTTCAAGAATTTGTTTTTGAGTACTTCTTAGTGTTCTTATCAATTTTTGAGATCTGCTTCTCACATTTCTTCTATCTCATCATCTTTGTAATCTTGAATTGGGGTGTCTTTTTCATTTGGGGGTGTCATAGTGTCTTCCTTGTTCTTGTTACCTCGTTTTTTGTGTTTGTTGTTTGGCATATTGGTTTCTTCACTGTGGTGTTTTTTCTTGTTATACTATGACTCTAGATAAGTGGACTGTCTGCTTTCATTGTAGCCTTAGAAGCTTGAGATGGGTATGGCCTGAGAGCTCTGTTTGGTTCCTCAGGGTTGAGGGTGTGTCAAAGGAGACACTCCCAGGTTAGGCGTGGTAAATCTCTCTCTGTTTCTTTCTTTATTTTTGATTCAAAAGGGAAGTAATTCCACACAGCTGAATGGAATTGGGGTGGTTAGTAGGCAAATGATATACCCACAGGAGCCAGAGATCGGAAGCTCTTTCCCAAGGACCACAGAGGGAATCTCTGCGGCCTTCAGTGTGGGTTCAAATTCTCCTCCAGTCTCACCACTGGGCTACCAAGGCTACCAAACTGTAGCATCTCTGGAGAGCACTCACGTGGTGAATTCCGTGAGTTCTTTCCCCGACAGTCTCTTTTTTCACAGTCTCAGTTCATTAGCACCACACATTCATTAGGTTCTAATCTCCTGTTATTTCACCCCCATGCCCAGAGTCAGGTTTTTCTGCTAGGCTCAGGGCGGGTGCAGACCTGAGGTCGCCCTGCTTATGACGTATGTCCAAAATGGCGCCTGTTCTTTGTCTTGCTCACCTTTGAGAGGTGGGCGGAGAGAGAGAAACTCGTGTCCGTATCAGTCACTTTTTTCTTTCTCTCTCTCTTCTAGTTAGCCTGGTGAACTTTTTCAAGCCTTGTTTGCTCTAGTCTCCTCTTTCCGGCAAGATGGCGGAATAGGAAGGCAGCACACTGATAGTCTGGGGAGAGACAGTTTAATAAAAGTGGAGATACTGCAGGTTCAAGGAAGAGTAGGGGAAGAAACAGCAGAGGAAACTCTTCTGGAACTAGTGATTCACAGTGGACCTTAGAGGAGAGCGTGGGAGCCCGCAGTTCTGTACACCAGCGGCAGACTCAATGCACCAGCGCTGGAACGCGAGGTGAGCCAAACCTCAATAGCCCGAGACACCGGCAGGGAAGCGGAAAGAGGAGACATTGTGAATTTTGTATCAGATACTTGGTATATCTCATTCTGTGGAATCATATATTGAAGTATTATTGGCTATTGGGTTCCTTTTGGAATGTTTTATTATTTTTCTTTTCATACTTCTTATATCTCTGTGTTGATTTTTACCAAAAGTAGCTTGTGGAGGAAATATATACCTGCAAAGAGAAAAGTATTTTTTATAGTTAGTAGTCTGTCTATATAGAAGTAAAGTCTAAATATTATACTAAAAAAAGATAAAAATGACATTTTATATTGGAAACCTTAATTTACATGTTATATAGTTGATAACCTCTGGCATACAATCATAGACCATAAAACATTCCATTAAGCAGCATTTGATGAAAAGTACAAATAACAATATTAGATCCATGAGTTACTTCTTACCAAAAAGTTTCTTGTTCAAAGAACTTCCTAGTAACTCATCTTATGTTCTCACAACTGTAATAGTAGCTGTTGGAACTCAATCCTGGGATACCTAGATCGTTTATTCTCTAGGACATACTATTTATATTCAGCCATTATGATGCTGTTTAAAAACAGCTTTAAAATCTGAATGTCTTCCAGCAACAAGCATTTATTTCTTGCTTAGAGAGCTTTGAGTCAGTTACATTGCTTTTGGTGAAGCAGATTGTTTTTATGGTAAATCAGAGACTATTAAGTATTCAAGACAACCCCAAGAATATCTATATTGCTGCTTGAATTAGGAATGTCACATACATATTTCATTGATGAACAGAAAGAGACATTTTTATATTTACAGTAGAGCAAGATAGTGGCAGTGTAAATCTTTGTGAAAAATAATAGAATGAATCACATTGAATTTAAGTTAAAAGACTCAAATTTCAGGGAAATTATAAAAAATTCAGCATGAAGAAAATGTATTGTATACAAAGTATTCATTCAAATGCTGAAATAAAAAGATAAGATATTAGTAAATTGAAAAAATAATAGATCAATCAACTTAAATTCCCAGGAGTGAAAAAGAACACCCAAATTGCAATTCCTTTTCCCGAAAAAGCTCATAGATGAAACATAAAGAGAAAAATGCTAAACTGAACTGGATGAAGTTGATCAGAAACAATATGGTTCTGTAGGAACAAAATATTGAGGAGAAGTGGAAACAAAGAATAGAGAGAGAGAAGGGAGACTGTGTGCATAAACCAGAGGATATAATTCAGAAATTAGGACTTCTTCATCTACTTTAAATAGCATCAATTTGATAAAAATGCTCTCTAGTGAGTGAATGTAAATGTAGACACTGCACAATATTATTCTTAATCTTTGGAGAAATTTGCTAGCAATTTGTGAGATAACAAGAGAATATGCAGGGGCTGCCACAGTGGTGCAGTAGGTAAACCCGCAGTGCCAGCATCCCATATGGGCACCAGTTTGAGTCCTGGCTGCTCCACTTCTGATCCAGCTCTCTGCTATGGCCCAGGAAAGCAGTGGAAGATGGTCCAAGCCCTTGCATCCCCACACCTGCATGGGAGACCAGGAAGAATCTCCTGTCTCCTGGCTTCAGATCAGCACAGCTCTGGCAGTTGCGGCCGTCAAGGGAGTGAAACCAGTGAATGGAAGACCTCCCTCTCTCTCTCTCTCTCCCCCACTCTGCCTCTTACTCTCTGTAATTCTACCTTTCAAATAAATGAATATATCTTAAAAAAGAGAATATTTGTATTTATATTAGGATCCTACAGAGAACTGGAATGAATAGAATAGAGTCATATATATATATATATATATATATATATATATGTAATTACATATATAGATGATAGATAAATGTCAATGTAGAATGCAAATTGTCTCATGCAGTTATATGAAGCCTAAGAATTCCCATGCTATACCATCTGCTAGAAGGAGAATCAGGGAAGCTTTTGGTGTAATGCAATGAGTATCAGGGTCTGAGAACTGAAGAAGTCAAAGGTAAACATCTCATTTGAAGGCTGAATGTCCATATCTGAGAGCAGAAAAAGATGAATTAACCAGCTCATTACTCTGATTGTGGTTCTATCCGAACTCTCAAGGAATTGAATGATGTGCTTTTGCATTAGTCAGGCAGGTCTATCTCAGCCTACTCAGAGCAGCTCTTGTTAAAACATCTTCGCAAACACAAGCAAAAATAATGCCCTATCACCCCTATCTGAACATCTGGTAACCCAGTGAAGTTGATATATAAAAGTATGCATCATGATGTTAATGACATTCAATATGATTATCACACATGTGTCTCTTATACTGGTTGTCTTTCTATCTCCAAGTTACTGATCTGTATACTTGTATACTCTGCTAAAGGTTTATATGGGAAAGTTTTCATTTGTAAGGGGTTTTATTGTCCTGATAATTTACAACCACTTTACTGAGTTACAAACAGCATATGAAAAGCTGCACATACTTACTGAATATACAGTAACTGAATATACTTGAATGAACGTGTGGATACATGTAAATCTATGGAAGCATTATCACCACCAAGACCATAAAACTTTCTATCACTAGAAGATTAGACATATTTTAAAAATGTGCCACATTCAAAGCCCAATAATCCAGATGCTTTTGATAGTAGTAGTTATTGTAAATATCTATTTTTCAATTTTTTTTTCATTTGAAAAGCAGAGAGATAGACATCCAGAAAGTTACCATCCACCGTTCACTCCCCACATGCCTGCAGTGATTAAAGCTAAGACAAGGCTTAATCCTAGAGATGGATATTCTGTATGGGTCTCCTATATGGGTGTCAGGAACCTAATTACTTGAGCCATCACCTCTGCCTCATTGCATCTGCATTAACAGAAAACTAGAGTCAGGAGATATAGAACTGGAAATGTTTTTTCAGGTACTCTGATAAGTGATTTGAGTATGCTAACTGCTAGGCTAAACAGCTACTCTTTAAAGTTTCTCTTTTTGAATGATTAAAATAAAATTCATCATCAGTTTAAATCAGCAATTCTAAATACAGTACTAAAATACACTGATATAAAATGATTAGTAAGTGAAAAGTTATAACTATGTTTCTTACCTCTACATACACAGGGCGGACCCTGTTGAAGATTGTGAATGATCTGGCTAAAATCACCAAAGTGTGTCTTCTGAAATATGACTCAAGAGACAGAAATAAAAGTCTATACTTAATATATATACACTATGAAATTACAAGTTGTGTGTCCTTCACTAAGAAACTTGTCTGTTTCTCTCTGAAATAACCAAAATGTCAGCATTTGCTTCCTAAGTGTCCTTAGAAAATTAACTCTGATAATCTAAGGCAAGCGCTTACCAAAATGATTAATTGGTAACAAGCACTTAAAAATAATATTGATGATGAAAGTAAATAAAAGTTTCTGAACTCCCTTGATCTCCATAGGAGATAAAAGTCTTGTAAAAGATTTATTCTCTGTAAGTTCCACTGTAAATCTTTAGGTGCAGCTCCTACTGCTACAAATTACAACATACATCTATAGCTTCTCTGGGATATTCCATCTTGTAACTATCTATGATACAATATTGTTTTTGTTTTCTATAAACTTGTCCCTTAGTAGCTTCAGCCATATTTGCAGTAATGCATCCATTTTTAACTTGGTACTTTGGATTTATTTTTCTTCTATCTTAAAAAATATGTGTTTGTATTCATTTAGTTTAAAGGTAGAGAGAGAAAGAAAGAGATAGAGGGAAGGTGGGAAAGATAGGGTGAGAGAAAGGGTGAGAAGGAGGGATGGAGGAAGGAGAGGAGGGAGGGAGGGAGAGGGTATGGGAGAAGGAGGGAGCAAGTAAGAGAGAGAGAGAGAGATATTGATTGATTGATTGATTTTAGATCAGTTGTTTCACTATCCAAATGCTCACAATGGCTAAAGTTGGGTTACTCTGAAGCCAGAATCTGGGCACTGAATCTAGTCTCCCATGTGTTTAGCAGGGATGCAACTTCTTTAGAAAAATATTTGTTTGAAAGGCAGACGAACAGAAGGGGACAAGCAATGTGGGAGAGAGACAGAAAGAGTTACCTGTGATCCCTTGGTTCACTCGCCACAAGGCTGCAACAGCTATGTCTGGGACAGGTCAAAGCCAGAGGCCAGTAATTTCATCTGGGTATATCCCACATGACAGCAGAATCCCAAACAAATGGGCCATCCGCTGTTCTGTCCCCAGGCAAAATAGCAGGAAGCTAGATCAGAAGCACAGCAGCTGGTACTTGAACAAACACTCTGATATGGGATATCAATGTCACAAATGACAGATTAATCCACTGTGCCACAACACTGGTCCCCAAACCAGCCTTCTTGATCCATCATCTGCTGTCTTCAAGGATGTATATGATCAGCAACCTAAAATCAAACTGGAGTCAAAACTCAAATCCTATCACTTAAACATTGATGTGGACACCCCAAGTAGTGACATCCACCACTAGAAAAAAGGCGCACCATTTTTCTCCATCATTACTGAGGCATAATTGGCAAAACAATGATAATTATGATAATTTCCTATACTTACATTGTATGTTGTAAAGCAATCACTATGATCAAACTCATGTAAAAGCTCATTGCATTATTATTCCTTTATTTTTCTTTTTTTCTTTTTCTTTTTTTTTTTGTTTTGTAGTGAGAACACTTAAGATCTATTCTAATAACAGATTTTAAGTATAGAGCACGATACTGTTAAGTACAATTATGGTTCCACTGTTGTATGTTAAATCTCCGGAAACTATCCATCCTGCCTCTCTGACACTTTGTACCACTTTTTCAACATCTTCCCATTTCACTCTTCTCACCCAGGAGATTCTCTCTGTTTCTAGAATTTGGTTATTTTGGATTCTGCATAGAAATGAGATTATCCAGTATTTGTCTTGCTGAATCTGGGCTGTATCCCTTTCCGTGCTGTCACAGCAGACAATAAATTCCCTAGTCAACGATGGCCAGGGCTTTGTGTTCTCTACATCCTTGGTGATACTTGCTATCATTTGACTTTTTCAGTATTAACCATTCTCACAGGTATGAGGTAAAATTGCACTGCAGTTTCCATTTTAACTTATCTGATGATTCATGGTGAATCCTATTTTATATATTGGTTGACCACTTGTGTCTTATTGAGAAAAATTTATTCTGTCCCTTTGTCATTTTTTTAAGATGTATTTGCTCATTTGAAAGACAGAGTTACAGAGGAGAGGAAGAAAGAGAGAGAGAGAGCATGCACGCACACGCGAGAGACTCTTCAATCCATTGGTTCATTCACCAAACAGTTGCAACAGCCTGAGCTAGGCCAATCCAAAGCCAGGAGCTAGGAGCTTCTTGTGGGTCTCCCATGTGGGTGCAGAGGTCCAAGTATTTGGGCCATATTCTGCTGCTTCCCCAGGCATTTTAGCAGGGAGCTGGATCAGAAGTATAGCAGCTGGCACTGCAGCTGGCACTGGGCCCCCTTTGCCCATCTTTTAATTGGTTATT
This sequence comes from Sylvilagus floridanus, assembly GCA_949820135.1. Taxonomy (NCBI): domain Eukaryota; kingdom Metazoa; phylum Chordata; class Mammalia; order Lagomorpha; family Leporidae; genus Sylvilagus; species Sylvilagus floridanus. Next base: position 27,635,283 of record OX463242.1, on the reverse strand, counting down.
TATTTATTTTTCCTTTCAGTTGTGTAAGGGCCTTATATAAATTGAATACTGACCTCTTATGCAGCTTATGAATATTTTCTTTCATTTAGTAACTTGTATTTTTGTTTATATTTTTGATTTTTGTAGTATCCAAGCTTTTTAGTTTGATGTAATTCTAATTGCCTGTTTTTGATGTTTCCTATGCTTTTGATGTCATAACAAAATTTATGGCACGGACCTATATTTTCAGTGTGATGAGCATTTGACGTGGAAATTAATATGGTGGTTTGGACATCAGCATCATATAGTAGAGTGTCTCGATTTCAATCCTGGATATGGCTTTTGCCAGCCTCCTGCTAATGAGTGGCAAAAGATGATGGCTCAAGTATCTGGGTCCCTGATACCCAAGTGGGAGACCTGGGTGATTTCCAATTTCTTCCAGTCTCCAACTGTTAATCACATCATTGAGGGCATTTTGGAAGTGCTATGGAATTTGCCTCTTTGTCTCTGAATGTTTACATGAATTTCAATCTCTCTGTCGTTTCACTCCCTCCCAAATAAATACATTATTTGAAAATGATCTTTTCCCCTATGTTATCTCTTAGGAGTTTTAATGATTAAACAATATATATGTCTTAAACACTTTTTTTTGACAGGCAGAGTTAGGCAGTGAGAGAGAAAGAGAGACAGAGAGAAAGATCTTCCTTTCTGTTGGTTTACCCCCCAAATGGCTGCCATGGCCGGCGCACTGCACCAATCTGAAGCCAGGAGCCAGGTGCTTCCTCCTGGTCTCCCATGTGGGTGCAGGGCCCAAGCACCTGGGCCATCCTCCACTGCCTTCCCGGGCCACAGCAGAGAGCTGGACTGGAAGAGGAGCAACCAGGACAGAATCCAGCACCTCAACAGGGACTAGACCCCGAGGTGCCTGCACTGCAGGTGGAGGATCAGCCTGTTGAGACACGGCACAGGCCTCGTTGGTTTACTATTATATATCTTTATATAAAAATATTTTTTAAGTCAAGGCCACAGAGAAAGTAAGGGATGGCATAAGGAGATGGAGAGAGAGAGAGAGAGAGAGAGAGAGAGAGAGAGAGAGAGAGAGAGATCTTCCATCTGCTCATTCACTCCACAATGACCAGGTCTGGGTCAGGCCCAAGCCTGCAACCAGTAACCACATCCAGGTCTCCACGTGGGTTCAGGGTTGAGACATTTTCCACTGTTTTTTTTCCAAGCCATTAGCATGGAGCTGGATTGGAAGTAGAACATCCAGGATGTGAAATGACTTCCATGTAGGATGCAGGCACTACAGACAGTGACATCACCTACTGCACCACAGCACCCTCCCCAATAATATTATTTTAAATATTCAACTCATTTAATAATTATAATAATGATTAGTTTAATAAGTGTAACATAAAGAAGTTGTTTATTTCAGCATTAATCCAAATTGCCAAAATAATGCAATATAATAAGAAACTAATAAATTGAATATATAAGAAAGATATAAACCTGTCATTATTGCTTATTATTCAGTAGGGTGAAATCAAACTATACAAAATATAAAATAGAGAAAGATTATTCACACTACTTTGGAGTTTTTATGATTCTGATTCATGTTGAGTAGGACCAATATTGTAGGCATATAAATAATATGAGTGCTTAATTCCCCAAATGAAGAGGCCAAAGAAAATGATAGCTTGTTTAATGATTAGGCAAATTGACAGCAGACTAAAAGCACAGATGACTAATCTGAAACAAATACTTAAGAATGACAGCTTGAAAGAAACATCTGTTAAAGCCCACTTTGAAAACGGTGCCACTTGGGCACTGTGGCTTACCGGGTAAAGCCGCTGCCTGCAGTGCCAGCATCCCACATGGGAGCCAGTTCAAGGTCTGGCTTCTCCATGTCCAATCAAGCTCTCTATTATGGCTTCACAAAGCATTACAAGATGGCCCAAGTCCTTGGGCCCCTGCACCCCCATGGGAGACCCGGAAGAAGCTCCTGGCTCCTGGCTTCGGATCTGCGCAGCTCCAGCTGTTGCGGCCATCTGGGGAGTGAACCAATGGAAGGAAGACCTCTCTCTTTTTCTCTCTCTCTGCCTCTCTGTGTAACTCTGACTTTCAAAAAAAAAATCTTAAAAAAAAAAAAATACGGTGCCACAGAAACCAGAATAAATGTGATTCACAATTGAAAGTGTTCCTTATGGCTTTATTCTATTGACATTTTTTTTTTTGACAGGCAGAGTTAGACAGTGAGAGAGAGACAGAGAGAAAGGTCTTCCTTTTTCCGTTGGTTCACCCCCCTCCACAAATGGCCGCTATGGCCAGCACTGCGCTGATCCAAAGCCAGGAGCCATGTGCTCCTTCCTCCTCTCCCATGCGGTTGCAGGGCCCAAGCACCTGGGCCATCCTCCACTGCCTTCCCGGGCCAAGCAGAGAGCTGGACTGGAAGAGGAGCAACCGCTGCACCAGCCTCTATTGACACATTGTAAAGATGTTTCCTCCTGTGTGATTTGCTAAAGCTGAATCTCTGGAAATGTCCCTTTAAAATCCTCAACTGTCACCACATCCTCTGAAGTTTTGTTATGCATTGATCCTATGCTAAATATTAGATGAAGAATACTATGAACATAGACACATCAAGTTATACTAGCCTCCAACCAACTGCATAAGCAATATATACATTGGATCTGAAGATACATATGCATTTCACAATTATATATACATAATAGGTATTTTCATATTTAGTTGTAAGCAAGAATGAAATTGCTTCACTATAAAACCACTCTATCACAACATTCTAATACAGCAAATCATGAATGAGTATAGAAATATTAATAATGGTTTATAATTTTTATATGTGGGGCCGGCACTGTGGCGCAGCAGGTTAAACCCTGGCCTGAATTGCCAGCATCCCATATGGGTGCCGGTTCTAGTCACAGCTGCTCCTCTTCTGATAGAACTGTCTGCTATGGCCTAGGAAGACAGTGGAAGATGGCCCAAGTCCTTGAGCCCCTGCACCCACGTGGGATACCCTGAAGAAGCTCATGGTTCCTGGCTCCTGGCTTCAGATCAGTGCAGCTCCAGCTGTTGCGGCCATTTGGGGAGTGAACCAGCAGATGGAAAACCACTCTCTCTGTCTCTACCTCTCTCTGTAACTCTGTCTTTCAAATAAATAAAATAAATCTTTAAAATATTTTATATGTGAGAGTATTGTATAAAATTATATACATATATATGTATATATTATATATATAATATATACATACTTACTGGTATCTGTAATTTCCACTTTTATATATATAAAAGCATATAGTAGAGTGTCTTGATTTATATATATATATATATATTTATATATATAAAAGTGGAAATTACAGATACCAGTAAGTATGTGAGAAAAATTCACATGATTTGTTAACTTCTGTGAAGTAGTTCAGAACAATGTTATTTATTTGAAAGTCAGAGTTACAGAAATAGAGGGAGAGACAGAGATCTTCCATTTGCTGTTCACTTGCTGTTCACTCTATGGCCGAGTCAAACCAAAGCCAGGAGCCAGCAGCTTCCTCCAGGTCTCATAGGTGGGTAGCTGAGGCTCAACCCTTGTTGATCTTTTGCTGAATTTTCAAGACCCTAACAGGGAGCAGCCAGATCATGAACCAGTGCCCACATGGGATGCCAACATTGCAAGCAACACTATGCTATAATGCCAGGCCCATTCTAAATTCTATCAATTTTATTTGTAATTATCTATACATGTGACATTGCTGCATCTAGCGATTTTGGAAGGGGAGGAAATTTCGAATGATTTCCCAAGTAACAGTCAAAAGACAATGTTGGTGTGTACTGAAACCTACATAATGACTTATGTGTTGTTTCAAAGGAACCCACCTCTTAAATAATTAGCTTCCCTTTGATAATTAGGAACTAAAATAGGACTATGGAAAATGATAAAACTGTTGAATGTTGACCTCCAAAAACAAGTTATTTGTGAAATTGTAAAATTGAGTTATCTTACTTGTATGTATGAGTGATTTTGATTCTCCCTGGACTGAACACTTGTTAATTGCTATGGACCTATGAGAGTGTCCCTGGACATAGAAAGAAACAAGAATTATCAAAAATAGAATTGTAATTGGATCAGTTTAGTGTTAATGAGTTTCAAATTAGTTAACTTTATCTTTTCTCCTTGCCTGTAAACTTTATTCTAACATTTATATTAGTGTTATCTAATTTATAATTTAGATTGCAATGTTTCTTTGTTACAATACTATTGAGCCAGAAAGGTAAATTTTCAGGATTCTAAAACCATGTAGAAACTCAGAATAGTGTGTGAAGCAAAGCATAAATATTTGTATAAGTGGTCCTAGCAAGTACTCATAAACCTTTCAAGGTTTTTTTTTTTTTCAGTAGGTACAACTGCCATTTATTGAGCACGTGCTATACAGATATCACCTTGTTAAATCTAATGACAGATTTATAAAGTAGATATCATCAATATCCACCCCCATCAAAAAGATAAAAAACTACACTTAGGTTAAGTGACCTGCTGAAGGTCACACACGGATTGACCTGGGAATATCCAATCACATTAAAGATATTTATTTTCAAGCACTTAACATTTCTTTAAAAGTAATGGGACATGCTCAAGCTGACTTGCCCCAAATGGTAGAGTTAGAAATGTGCCAGGGGATTCCAATATAATCCGATCAAGGTGGCGTGTACCAATGTGATCTCACTAGTCAAATGATCAATTTCAGTTCACAACTGATCATACTGATGGATCTAAGAGCAAAGGGATCACATAAATCTTGCGTACCCAAGTGCATTAACAGGAAATGTGATCTAAAGTGGAGAAATTAGGATTTAAACTGGATTCCAATATGGGCTGCCAGCGTCTCTATCTCTGGCTTTACTCACTGTGCCACAATACCAGCTCTTCATTCCTCTAATCTGTGAACATTTCATATCTTCTGATTTATTTGTTTCTTCTTCAATTGCTTTCTTTCTTCTTCTTCTTCTTTTTCTTTCTTTTTTTTTTTTTGACAGGCAGAGTTAGATAGTGATAGAGAGAGAGAGAGAGAGAGAGAGAGAGAGAGAGAAAGGTCATCCTTTCCATTGGTTTACCCCCCAAATGGCTGCCATGGCCGGTGCTGCACTGACCTGAAGCCAGGGGCCAGGTGCTTCCTCCTCGTCTCCCATGCGGGTGCAGGGCCCAAACACTTGGACCATCCTCCACTGCCCTCCCGGGTTACAGCAGAGAGCTGGACTGGAAGAGGAGCAACCGGGACAGAATCCAGTGCCCCAACCGGGACTAGAATCCAGGTTGCCGGTGCCGCAGGCGGAGGATTAGCCAAGTGAGCCATGGCGCCGGCCTTCAATTGCTTTCAATGCTTGATTGTTTTCAGTGTACAGATCATGCTCAATTTCTGGTTGCATTATCCCTTAGTTGTTTGTAATTTTTGATTATTTTTTTGAACATTGAATTATATACTTGACTTTTTTTGGATAGATTATTACAAGTATGAGAAATAGAATCATTTTTGTATGTTAATTCTGTACTCCACCATTCTACATCATTAAGTCATTTGTGTAAAAGTTGGTTGTGGAGTCTCTAGGTTTTTCTACATATCAGATCATGTCTTTGCATCCAGGGATAATATTTCTTCTCCTTTTCTAATTTGGATGAATTCTTTCATTGTCTGATTACTCTTCCTAGAGATTTGTTGAATATAATAGAATAAGCATTGTGCCATGAACAAAATCTTAAAGGAAAAGTTTTCATATTTTCTCTATTGATCATTACGTTAGCTGTGGAGTTTTCAAGGTGACTTTATTTGTTGAGGAAATTTCTTTCCATAGATATTTTGTTTAGAGTTTTTATTATAAAATGAACATTCACATATGCTTTCTCTGCATCTATTTATGATCATGAAGGGATGTGTGTTTTGCAGAGCAGTGCCAATACTTCTTAAAATGCCTGCATATTAAGGTTTTGTTTCAGAGTGCCTAAGTTCAAGTCCTGGTTCTGCTCCTGATTCTAGCTAATGTGCAACCTGGGATGATCAGAGGATGACTCAAGTAGTTGGGCTCCTGATTCCATGTGGAATACTCAGATTAAATTTCAGTCCCCTGACATTGGCCTGCCCATTACCAGCTGTTGCAGGCATTTGGTAAGTCAATCAGTACCTGGTTAAATCAGGGCAGAACGGTTTAAAAATTATTATATGGGGCTGACCCTGTGGTATAGCAGGTAAAGCTGCTGCCTGCAGTGCTGGCATCCCACATGGGCACCGGTTTGAGTACTGGCTGCTCCACATCCAATACAACTCTCAGCTATGGCTTGACAAAGCAGTGCAAGATGGCCCAAGCCCTTGGGCCCCTGTACCCACATGGGAGACCTGGAAGAAGCTCCTGGCTCCTGGCTTTGGATCTGCACAGCTCCGGCCTTTGTGGCCAACTGGGGAGTGAGCCATCATATGGAAGTTTCTCTTTCTCTCTCTCTCTCTCTCTCTCTCTCTCTCTCTCTCTCTCTCTTTTCTATGTGTAATTCTGGCTTTCAAATAAAAAAAATCTTTAAAAATGATTATATGATTTTATTTAAGTTTTGTTTATTTTTTTTGTTTATGGGGGGGCAGGGAGGGCGACTCCAATCTAATGGTTTACTTCTCAAATACTCCAATGATTGAGACTGGGCAGTGGCTAGTAGGAGGAACAGGAAACTCAATCAGTTCTCTCCAGATGAGTGGCAGGAATCCAATTACTCCAGCTAAGGATCAGAGTCAGAAGCAGAGCCAGGGTTCACATACAGGTACTGCAATGTAACATGCAGGCATCCTAACCAGTGTCTTAACCTCTTGGCTCCAGATGTTTTCCAAAACTACAAACAAAAAAATCATTCCGTGGATGTGACATACCACATTGAATGTATATATTAAACATGTTATATTTTAGGGATAGATCCTATGTGCTTATGGTGCATAATCTTTTTGATGTCATATTGACTTTTGTTTGCTGGATTTCTAGGGAAGATTTTTACATCTATGTCCATCACAGATTTCACAGCCTGCAGTTTTCTTTTTATGTGGCTCCTTTGACTTGCTGGGTATCCCCTTGATGGTGGCCTCATTAACTGAGCTTGGAAATATTCCATCTATTTCTGGTGTTTAGAGATGGTTGAAAAGTATTGGTAAATTTTGGAATATTTTGTAGACTTTATCTGTGAAGCCATCTGGTCCTGTGCTTCTCTTTTGAATTTTGATTACCACTATTATTATTTCAATATCTGTTTGTTATTGTCCTATTTAGGTTTTCTATTTCTAATTGATTCAGCATTGATGGATTTCTAGGAATTTTCTAATACCTCCAGGTTTGTCAACTTATTGTCATGTAATTATTGGTAACAGTTTCTTTTAATTTTTCTCCTTCCCAATATTTTAAATAACAATACATGATTGTTATGAAACTTATTATATATACAGATAAGTCCATAACAAATGTTAACTTTTGTTGCTATTTAAAAGTATTTTTCTTTCTTTCTTTTTTTTTTTTTTACTTTGGCACACTTCCTTTTTTCTTTTTCTTTTTTTTATTATTTTATTTATTTTTTTATTTGTTTTTCTTATTTAGAATATAAATTTCCAAGGTACAACTTGTGGATTGCAATGACTTCCCCACCCATACCTCCCCTCCCCCCCCCCCCCGCTACCCTTCCCCCTTACCCACTCCCTCTACCCTTTCATTCCCATTCAGATTCATTTTCAATTCTCTTTGTATACAGGAGTTCAGTTTAGTATGTGTTAAGAAAGGATTTTAAACCATTTGCCCTCACATAGCATCCTAGAGTGAAGCATACTCTTTGAGTACTAGTTGTAGCTTTAAATCACGTTGTACAGCACGGGCAAACTCAATCGGACTTGCCCCAAACGATGGAGTTAGAAATGTGCCAGGGGAACCTAATACAACCCCAGCAAGGTGGCATGTACCAAGCCATCTCACTGGCCCAAGTGATCAATTTCAGTTCACAATTGATCACACTGATAGGTCTAGGAGTCAAAGGGATCACACAAGCAAGACTAGTAACTGCTAATACTAACAGATAGAACTAAAAAAGGGAGAGACTGATCCAACATGGGAAGTAGGATACACAGCAGACTCATAGAATAGCAGATATCCTAATAAATCACTCTGGCCTCAGAATCAGCCCTAAGGCATCAGGATCTGGCTCAAGAACCCATGAGAGTATTTTTGGCATGGAAAGCCAAGACACTCTGGGAAAAAAAAAAAAAAGAAGAAGAAGACATAAATGAAAGATCTCTGCGAGTAAGATCCCAACGGAAGGAACAGGGCCACCAGAGAAGGAGGTGCCTTTCTCCGAAGGGAGGAGAGAACCTCCACTTTGACTATGACCCTGCCAGAACAAGATCCAAGTCGGCGAACACTAAAGGCTTCCATAGCCTCAGCAACTCATGACTACAGCCTAGGGAGATTGCTGACGCCATAAACAAGAGTGGCAAATTGTTAAAAGTATTTTTCATTAGAGGGATTCATTTATTGCTTTCTAATTATTTAGTTTATGTTATAGATTAAAATCTTGTAAAAAGTAACAGACAGTAGATAAAATACATAGATAACATTTGAAAGCAATAAATGTTTTTGTTTAGAATTGTTAAAAGAAATAAAGTTCCATTTAACTGCTGAAAATAAATCAGTTTTATTTTGGATATTTACATAATTAAACATTGAAATATTTAAAAATAATATTTAATTTGGAATTACAATGATGTTATATATATATGTGTGTTATATATATATATATATGTATGTAAATATATCACATGTCACATACTGTATTCATTAAATATATTTTAAAGAAATATACAAATTAGAATGCCTACCGGGTAGAATGACCAGAATTGTCAGAACATCATGTCAGCTGTTCATCAGCTAAAAGCACTGAGCCTGTTTAAACTCACATAATTTCACATAAGTGATATACATTCTAGAGCCAAAAAGTAGAGACCACAGTGGTTGAGGTTGAGATTCAAAGTGAAGCAAATTTTTCTCACAATTTGTGTTATCAGTGATGACTGTGCTAATTCACATTGTGCTTCCAGTCACACAGTAGTCAAAAAAGGATGCATTACTGTGGTCTTATCCCATATATTTATGCATGAATTTGCTAATTCAGCAAAGTTCATTTTCTCAAACAGGAACATTAGTTCCTTGTAGCACATGCATTAAAAGGGTGAGATAGTTAGCAAGCAAATGCAGGTCTCACATATTGAACTCTCTGCCCTCAGTATTAGAATTAGAATTCATATAACCACTCATGCATATGAATTCCTCGTTCTCAACTTTAATAGATAGTATGAGACATTTTTGCAATTTTTGCTGTACTTTCTTTTATCATTTCATATCATGATTTATTCAGAATATAATAGGAAGTATTTTAATCAATAAGAGCACATTTCACTCTATTCAGTTATATGGCAAATCTGTTCTGTCTATAACTTTTATCCAGTGACATATCAGCAGTAGAAAATGAGAAAAAATACTTAAATAGGCTTATGATTTGGGAGACAACCTCACTAGTTGAACTTTGAGGGGGTATATTTGATAGCTGGTCTAGTCTCCGTTGCTTGGCTACCCAGAATTCTAAGGCAATGCATAAGAAACTACAACACAATGAAATGAATAGGTGGAGAAAATTCTAATTTGAAAACTGGGAAAATTCAATGGCTGAGAACAGATTGAAAACTGTCTAAATGAATGTCAATAACCTTAAAAAAAAGTAGATGAATGAAAGAAGTAGCAGCACTTGTGTGTGTGTGTATGTGAGTGAATGTGTGTGTGTGTGTGTGTGTGTGTGCAAGTGAGTTTGAGGTTCCTTAAAAGTTTCATGGAAAATTTCTATTAATGGAAAGTATACTTATGGATTTTGAAATTTTTAATCAAAATCAGTATTTTTTAAATTGATTATAAAAAATTTTAGGAAATTGACCCTTGTTAGTTTTCAAATCTATGAAGCATGTAGAATCATATCTGTTGTACTTTTCTCTCAGGTTGTTATAAAAATGAAAGACAAAACATTTTAATTATAGATAAAATAAATTAATAATTGATATGTGTGTTATGATGTAGTACACGGTGAGCAACATGTAATATATGTACCCATGATTTTATGTGCAATTTTAATAACATTGTGAACCATGTGGAACTTCAATGGGCTCATGAACCTTAATAAATCTCACAAAAACTATAATCTGTGTACCAAAAATTCTTTTATTTATCCCACTTTTGAACAATTATATGGTGTTGGTGGAACAGAACAATTTATTGTTTAGAAAACGAATTTTAGTATTTTATTGTCCAAGAATATACATTGCTTTGTCAAAGAGGGTTGCTTAAACCTTGACTCTCCTGTCAAGGTACGAACCTAAGATTCTATGCCCTAATTTTCTTCAAAAGACAATTAAATGAGATAGAAATTATTCAACGAAACAAAGGTTGCTATTCTTTCTTAACAGGAAAGTTTTAGTAAACAAAAAGTAATCATTAGAATGATGTGAGACTCAGAGGGTCACTTTAATGACATAAAATGTGCACATGCAGATCTGTTGGAAGCTCCTTTCCACCAAAAATATGGAGAAAATGTTTGGACAGTTGTAGCTAGGAGTAGCAATTGTGACATCTATGTGGAATCAGAGAAATTCTGATGGGTAAAAACTGAAAGCACTGTTAGACTATGAATCTGCAAGGGACTTCTAAGTGTTTTATAGCACATGGGACAAGGAAACACTCTGGTTTCCGTGAATGTATTTCAGATGTTCTTAAAATCTCTATCCCATATTGTTTTCTGAAGTTTCCTTGGATGTCTCTCCACTTCTAGGGAGGAAATTGAGGCTTAGATAATTTTAATTTTTCATTGGTGGTTGCATTTTTGTCCTAAACAATAAGGGATTTACTTATTTAACACATAGGATTTCTGGAGATGTATACTTAAAACTGAATAGAGATTCAACGATTTACAAAGAAACAATAGTAGCATTTTAATAGTTTGATGATAAAACTGACAGATATTGATGTACTTCACCCTCTAGTTATGTCTATCAGTGTTCAGAACTACTCCAGTAGGCCCATCATTCTGACAGAACAGAAAAATTGTTATTTTCTGACAGCTTGCAAAAATGTAGCAAAATATGATAACCAAATAATAGGATATTGAAAATATCTAACGTCCTTTTCAGTAAATTTAAGTGTTAAATAAAAAAGGATGTAACTTTAGGCATGATAATATCTTACATTTTTCCAATGGAAAACATCCAGTTAGATATATAACCAAACCAAATACTACCTGAAGTCCAGTTGTGGGAGTACACTTAGATATTTCAGAGTTTCCTTACTTCCGGTATGTTGAAAACTTTCTGAAGCTATTTTAGAGATCAAATGAGGACTACCTTGAAAAGCTCAGCTTGATTAAGAACAGACAACACACATTTAGAGAATAAAAGGAATCACTCACTACTTTTGTGAAATTCTTCAGGGATTTCACTCCAGGCAGACAAATGTGTGTAGGGAGTTTAAGAGGGTTTTAAACTTAGATGTTTGGAAAGCCTTTGACGAAATTCTTTACAGTCAGGTAAGATCAGTGGCAAGGATCAATGAAACTAATAGTAAATTGACTCACTGTTCTGAGCGACAATTTGTAGGAAGGAAACAAAGGTGCTAGAAATAGGTTTTTGTGGTCAAGCCATTTTTTTTTAATTCTGTTTTTTCAATATCTGACTTCCTTACAGTAAATAAATAAAATTTATTTTAATATACTATTTTAAGTAGGTAGTTTAAAAATCTCAAAATTAAATTAAAATTTATAACAGTTGATGACAAATAGAATGTATGTATGCTCATATTTAGAATGTTTGTTAATAAACAGCAGTGGAATTTAGACAAGATGTCTTAAGAATATATTAAGACCGCCACTGCGGCTCAGTGGGCTAATCCTCTGCCTAGCAGCGCCGGCACACTGGGTTCTAGTCCCGGATGGGGCGCTGAATTCTGTCCCGGTTGCCCCTCTTCCAGACCAGCTCTCTGCTGTGGCCAGGGAGTGCAGTGGAGGATGGCCCAAGTGCTTGGGTCCTGCACCCATGGGAGACCAGGAGAAGCACCTGGCTCCTGCCTGCGGATCAGCATGGTGCACTGGCCTCAGCGCACCAGCCGCGGCGGCCATTGGAGGGTGAACCAATGGCAAAGGAAGACCTTTCTCTCTGTCTCTCTCTCTCTCACTGTCCATTCTGCCTGTCAAAAAAAAAAAAAAGAGAATATGTTAAGACAATATTAAGGACTCATTACTTGAAACATCATACTTAACCTAATTTCAGCAATATTATTTACTTATTTTTCTATAACTGCTGTATCATGGATATAGTTGTCTTTTTTGTTTGAAAAAAAAAGTTGCTGTATTTAACAATAATCAGAAATCAAGATCCAAGTCATAGGTGTTATGACTGTGAAGTTTAACAACTTCACTACAGCAAACATGATAGTAAGTTCTTTGTTGATAAATGAATTAATGACCAAATAATTAAGATTGAATGGCTCTAAAATTGGAATCTTTGAAATATCAATCCCTCTTGTTAGGGATTGATTTTATGACTTAGTTTCTCCTTATTTCACATTTTTCAATCACTAATAAAATGATAATTCAGTTGTGGAGGACAAAAGAGCACAAGTAAAGGAAATAGAAGAGTTTTTCTACGTGTAAGCACTGTTGTATAATAGGGGAGGAATGTAGTCAATAGTCATGGACCATTTCATCCTCTACTTACCAAGTAAAATTCATTTGATTTATTTTACCATTTTAATGCAGAATACCTTCCATGGTTTATTTTGGTTTTTTATTTTTTTGACCAATATCAGAAGAAGCACAGGCACCTCAAAATTCTCAGATAGGGAAATTGAAACAAACTGGCATTCTTTAGGGTATGAAAAAAACAAGCCTTTATACCACAAATAGGAGAAACAATAACACGGATATCTCATAAAATACTCACATGTTCAAAAAAGGTTATAGCTATACATCTGCTACATCACTGAGGATTAATACAAAAGTTGTAGTCTGTCCAGGACAGTAAATATTGAAGACCTAATAAGGAGTTCCAATAAATAACAAGTATGTAAAGTTAAAAATGAAATCATTGCAATTTTAATTGTGACATTATAGTTGCAATTCATATAAAATATATTGAGATCTTAAGATACTAGGCTTTACACAGAGCTCTTCAATTGTCATGATCCATCACCCCCAAAAAACTCTATGAAATAGATTCTTTTATTATCCACATACAACAGCCAAGAAGAGCTTCCAGGAGTTAGAAATGGGATTGTGTTTGACTTCTTTCTGACAAGGAGCCCACATTTTTACCTTCTGTTCTATTCTGCATTGACATTTTCTTTTAAGAAATTAGGGGAAATTAACATAAATAAACCAACAGCTATATGTGGATTCATATAAATGGTACATTTTTATTAACTCTTTTAAAAATCATACGATAGTATCATCTTCCTGTAACTTTTTTTTTTTTTGACAGGCAGAGTGGACAGTGAGAACGAGAGACAGAGAAAGGTCTTCCTTTGCCATTGGTTCACCCTCCAATGGCCACCGCGGCTGGTGCACTGCGGCCGGTGCACCACGCTGATACAATGGCAGGAGCCAGGTGCTTCTCCTGGTCTCCCATGGGGTGCAGGGCCCAAGCACTTGGGCCATCCTCCACTGCACTCCCTGGCCACAGCAGAGAGCTGGTCTGGAAGAGGGGCAACCGGGACAGAATCCAGTGCTCTGATCAGGACTAGAACCCAGAGGATTAGCCTAGTGAGCCGCGGCGCCAGCATCTTCCTGTAACTTTTAAATGACTTCAGCTGTTATCTACATCACAAAAGTAATTAGCTGAATCAGGCAGATATGATAAGACTTGTTGTATTATCACAAATGTAAAACTGCTAGAACAATCATAATGGAATTGTACATTATATTTCTTCAAAATTTAAAGGAAAATGAATGTCAAGTTTATTTGTTTTGGATTGGGTGTATATACTTCCGTTTTGACTTTTTCTTATGCTTATGTATTTTAATTCATTTTTAAGAATATTTTGATTTGAGACTCACAAGGGAGGGGATAGAGGGAGAGAAAGAAAGAGAGAGAGAGAGAATGAGAGGAAGAGAAACAAGCCCTACCATCTGCTGGTACATTCTCTAAATACCCAAAATAGCTACAACTGAACTAGGCAGAAGCTAGGAGTTAGGAACTCAATCCAAGTCTCTCACATGAGTGGCAAGAACCAGATAACTTGACCCATAATAAATGCCTCCCTGGGTCTACATTGACAGGAAGCTAGTGTCGGGGTAGAACTAGGTATCAAACACAGGCATTGCAATATGGAGTGAGTGCTCTAATCAGTGTAATATACTAACCTCCAGACTAAATGCCCTTTCCTCATTATTCTTTATCATTTTAATGATTACATATAAGTATTGCTTTATATTACATCTAAATACTGCATATAAAATTTGCATTTCTTTCTCTTTTCTGTTTTCCACATTGTTACATATAAATAGGGTCACCTTAATTTAGATGGGCTTTATTAGATTGCTAAATATCCTGTCTCATATTGTCTAGGACAATGTTGAAAATATGATATCCTTACATAGAAACATCTTTTTTTCTCTATTGACCCTAAATATTCAAAATTACAAGGAAAAAGGAGAGACTACAGGGCAAGTTGCAGAAGAAAACTGACCGAACACTCTATCTACTAAGAATTTCTTTTATTTAAAGATTTCTCTAACCAGGCATTGATTTTACTACAATCCAGTAGGCACCTCAAATATTTCTATACTCATTCATCAACACTTCTACTCTTTCATTTTTTAATTCAAAGCATACTTATTAAGTGGTTCCTCTACTTTGCATTGCCCCTGGTGATGGTTATAAAATAAGGTCGGAGTTTGTGAACTCTAGAGGCTTCCATAGCCTTGGCAGCTCATGACAAGAGCCTCGGGTGATTACTGACATCATAAATAAGAGTACCTATTGTTAAATCAACAGGAGTCACTATGCACTTCCTCGCCATGTAGGATCTCTGTCCTTAATGTTGTACTATGAGAATTAATGGTAAAAATAATCTTCAAACAGTACTTTATACTTTGTGTGTCTGTGTGGGTGCAAACTGTTGAACTCTTTACTTAGAACATACTAAGTTGATATTCTGTATGTAAAGATCATTAAAAATGAATCTTAATGAAGAATGGGATGGGAGAGGGAGTAGGAGATGGGATGGTTTGTAGATGAGAGGGGAAAAAAACCGCTATAACCAAAAGTTGTACTTTCGAAATTTATATTTATTAAATAAAAGTTTTCTTAAAAAAGGAGACAAAAATGTTTTTACATCAGATTATTAATATTTCTAGATGCCTTCATTTATCATCAAGATTCAAGAAGGGTGATTGACCTGATATTTGCTAAGCAACATTATAACATCTCTCAAGAGACTGACTTGTAGTAAATGAATAGTTAGTAAATACACACAGTTTTGACTTTTAGACATATCTTTACCAGCCATATGGACGTAAGAGAAAATTCTAGTTACAATTGGCTCTAATGGGCTTTATTTCTGTGAAATAAACTAACAGGTTCACCACTCAGGTGTTTCGAAAAGTCAAGGTGTTGTGCCCAGATCGTCGGATCCCCAAAGGCCACCAGAGACTTGAACACACTGAAATGCAAGAGCAAGGTTTATTTCGGAAGTACAAGCTGCAGCAGGGACCCTGTCTACTCAATAGGGGCAGCAGAGGGCAGAGGAAGGCACCAAGCCATGCTGCGGAGCCTCTTTTAATGCCGGGTTAGGTCATCAGGAGGTGTGGGGTAACGGTGGTTTGGCTGGGGTCACCTCTGGTACTTCCTGATCGAACACGGCTGTTCCTGATTGGGTCAGACCAGGGGATTTCTTTTCTTTTCTTTTTTTTTTTTATATAAAGCTTTTATTTAAAGAATATGAATTTCCAAAGAACAGCTCATGGACCACAATGGCTCCCCCCACACACAACTTCCCTCCCTCCCCCCACCCTCCCCTTTCCTGCTCCCTCTCCCCTTCTGTTCACATCAAGATTCATTTTCAATTCTCTTTATACACAGAAGATCAATTTAGTACATATTACGTAAAGATTTCAACGGTTTGCCCTCGCATAGAGACACAAAATGATAATACTGTTGGAGTACTAGTTATAGTATTAATTCACAATGTACAGCACATTAAGGACAGAGATCCTACATGATTTTTTTTTATAAAAAAATTGATTAATTGTCTATGCAATTTCCAGTTTAACACCAAGATTTTTTAATCATTTGCAATTATCTTTATATAAAGAAGATCGATTCAATATATACTATGTAAGGATTTCATCAGTTTGCACCCACTCAGAAACACAAAGTGTAAAAATACTGTTTCAGTACTAGTAATAACATCACTTCACATTGGATAACACATTAAGGACAGATCCCTCATGAGATGTAAGTACACAGTGACTCCTGATGTTGATTTAACAATTTGACACTCTTGTTTATGGCGTCAGTAATCTCCCTAGGCTCTGGTCATGAGTTGCCGAGGCTATGGAAGCCTTTAGGGTTAGCCGACTTCGATCTTATTCCCACAGGGCCATAGTCAAAGTGGAAGTTCTCTCCTCCCTTCAGAGAAAGGTACCTCCTTCTTTGATGGCCCGTTCTTTCCACTGGGATCTCACTCGCAGAGATCTTTCATTTAGGTCTTCTGTTTTTTCCAGAGTGTCTTAGCTTTCCATGCCTAAAATATTCTCATGGGCTCTTGAGCCAGATCCGAATGCCATAAGGGCTGATTCTGAGGCCAGAGTGCTATTTAGGACATCTGCCATTCTATGAGTCTGCTGTGTATCCTGCTTCCCATGTTGGATCATTCTCTCCCTTTTTCATTCTATCAGTTAGTATTAGCAGACACTAGTCTTGTTTGTGTGATCCCTTTGACTCTTAGACCTATCAGTGTGATCAATTGTGAGCTGAAATTGATCACTTGGACTAATGAGATGGCCTTGGTACATGCCACCTTGATGGGATTGTATTGGAAACCCCTGGCACAATTCTAACTCCATCATTTGGGGCCGTTCCGATTGAGCATGTCCCAAGTTTTACATCTCCTCCCTCTCTTATTCCCACTCTTATATTTCACAGAGATCACTTTTCAGTTAAAATTTAAACACCTAAGAATAATTGTGTGTTAATTACAGAGTTCAACCACTAGTACTAGGATAAAGAAAAAAAATGCTACCATGGATAAAGGATTACATTGTACAACAACAGTCAGCACAAGAGCTGATCGAGTCACTGTTTCTCATAGTGTCCATTTCACTTCTACAGGTTTCCCCTTTGGTGCTCAGTTAGTCATTGCCAATCAAGGGAAACAAATGATATTTGTCTCTTTGGGACTGACTTAATTCACTCAGCATGATGTTTTCCAGATTCCTCCATTTTGTTGCAAGTGACCGGATTTCATTGTTTTTGACTGCTGTATAGTATTCTGTAGAGTACATGTCCCATAATTTCCTAATCCAGTCTACTCTTGATCGGCATTTGGGTTGGTTCCAAGTCTTAGCTATTGTGAATTGAGCCACAATAAACATTGCTGTGCAGACGGCTTTTTTGTTTGCCCATTTAATTTCCTTTGGGTAAATTCCAAGGAGTGGGATGGCTGGGTTGAATGGTAGGGTTATATTCATGTTTCTGAGGAATCTCCAGACTGACTTCCATAGTGGCTTCACCAGTTTGCATTCCCACCAACAGTGGATTAGTGTCCCTTTTTCCCCACATCCTCTCCAGCATCTATTGTTGGTGGATTTCTGAATGTGAGCCATTCTCACCGGGGTGAGGTGAAACCTCATTGTGGTTTTGATTTGCATTTCCCTGATTGCTAGGGATCTTGAACATTTTTTCATGTGTCTGTTGGCCATTTGGATTTCCTCTTTGGAAAAATGTCTATTGAGGTCCTTGGCCCATCTCTTAAGTGGGTTGTTTGTTTTGATGTTGTGGAGTTTCTTAATTTCTTTGTAGATTCTGGTTATCAACCCTTTATCTGTTGCATAGTTTGCAAATATATTTTCCCATTCTGTCGGTTTCCTATTCACTTTCCTGACTGTTTCTTTTGCAGTACAGAAACTTTTCAATTTGATGCAATCCCAGTAGTTAATTTTGGTTTTCAGTGCCTGTGCTTCTGGGGTCTTTTCCAAGAAGTCTTTGCCAGTACCTATGTCTTGCAGGGTTTCTCCTATGCTCTCTAGTAATTTGATGGTGTCGGGTCGTAGGTTTAAATTTTTAATCCATGTTGAATGGATTTTTGTGTAAGGTGAAAGGTAGGGGTCTTGCTTCATGGTTCTGCACGTGGAAATCCAGTTTTCCCAGCACCAGTTATTAAACAGACTGACCTTACTCCAGGGACTGGTTTTGGATCATTGATCAAATATAAGTTGGCTGTAGATGTTTGGATTGATTTCTGGTGTTTCTATTCTGTTCCATTGGTCTATCCATCTGTTTCTGTACCAGTACCATGCTGTTTTGATAAATACTGCCCTGTAGTATGTCCTGAAATCTGGTATTGTGATGCCTCCGGCTTTGTTTTTGTTGTACAAGATTGCTTTAGCTATTCGAGGTCTCCTGTGTCTCCATATGAATTTCAGCATCATTTTTTCCAGATCTGAGAAGAATGTCCTCGGTATCTTGATTGGTATTGCGTTGAATCTGTAAATTGCTTTTGGGAGAATGGACATTTTGATGATATTGATTCTTCCAATCCATGAGCATGGGAGATTTCTCCATTTTTTGGTATCCTCTTCTATTTCTTTCTTTAAGGTTTTGTAATTTTCATTGTAGAGATCTTTAATGTCCTTAGTTAAATTTATTCCAAGGTATTTGATTGTTTTTGTAGCTATTGTGAATGGGATTGATCTTAGCAGTTCTTCCTCAGCCGTGGCATTGTCTGTGTATACAAAGGCTGTTGATTTTTGTGCATTGATTTTATATCCTGCTACTTTGCCAAACTCTTCTATGAGTTCCAATAGTCTCTTAGTAGAGTTCTTTGGGTCCCCTAAATAAAGAATCATGTCGTCTGCAAAGAGGGATAGTTTGAGTTCTTCCTTCCCAACTTGTATCCCTTTAATTTCTTTTTCTTGCCTAATAGCTCTGGCTAAGACTTCCAGCACTATATTGAATAGCAGTGGTGAGAGTGGGCATCCCTGTCTGGTACCAGATCTCAGTGGAAATGCTTCCAACTTTTCCCCATTCAATAGGATATTGGCCGTGGGTTTTTCATAAATTGCTTTGATTGTATTGAGGAATGTGCCTTCTATACCCAGTTTGCTTAGGGTTTTCATCATGAAATGGTGTTGAATTTTATCGAATGCTTTCTCTGCGTCTAGTGAGATAATCATATGGTTTTTCTTCTGCAGTCTGTTAATGTGGTGTATCACGTTGATTGTTTTGCGAATATTGAACCATCCCTGCATACCAGGGATGAATCCCACTTGGTCTGGGTGGATGATCTTTCTGATGTGTTGTTGCAGTCTATTGGCCAGAATTTTGTTGAGGATTTTTGCATCTATGTTCATGAGGGATATTGGTCTGTAATTCTCTTTCAATGCTGCATCTTTTTCTGGCTTATGAATCAAGGTGATGCTGGCTTCATAGAAGGAATTTGGGAGAATTCCCTCTTTTTCGATTGTTCTGAATAGTTTGAGAAGAATTGGGGTTAGTTCTTCTTTAAATGTCTGGTAAAATTCAGCAGTGAATCCATCTGGTCCTGGGCTTTTCTTTGTTGGGAGGGCCTTTATTACTGATTCAATTTCTGACTCACTTATGGGTCTGTTTAGGTTTTCTTTGTCTTCCTGGTTCAATTTAGGAAGGTTGCATGTGTCCAGGAATCTATCCATTTCTGATAGGTTTCCCTGTTTGCTGGCATACAAGTCCTTGTAGTAATTTCTGATGATTCTTTTGATTTCTGTGGTGTCTGTTGTTATATTTCCTTTTTCATCTCTGATTTTACTGATTTGGGTCTTTTCTCTTCTTTTTTTAGTTAATTGGGCCAATGGGGTGTCAATCTTGTTTATTTTTTCAAAAAACCAGCTCCTCGTTTGGCTGATTTTTTGTAATTTTTTTTGGATTCAATCCTGTTGATTTCTTCTCTGATTTTGATTATTTCTCTTTTTCTACTAGATTTGGGTCTAGTTTGCTGCAAATTTTCTAGATCCTTGAGATGCATTGAAAGCTCATCTATTTGGTGCCTTTCCAGTTTCTTGATGTAGGCACCTATTGATATAAACTTTCCTCTTAACACTGCTTTTGCTGTATCCCATAAGTTTTGGTATGTTGTGCTGTTATCCTCATTTACTTCCAGAAAATTTTTGATTTCTCTTTTGATTTCTTCAGTGACCCATTGTTCATTCAGGAGCATGTTGTTCAATCTCCATGTGTTTGCATATGCTCTAGAGATTCCTGAGTTGCTAATTTCCAACTTCACTCCCTCATGGTCTGAGAAGTTACATGGTATGATTCTAATTCTTTTGAATTTGCTGAGACTTGCTTTATGGCCTAATATGTGATCAATCCTAGAGTAGGTTCCATGTACTGCTGAGAAGAATGTGAATGCTTTACGTGTAGGATGAAAAGTTCTGTAGATATCTGTTAGATCCATTTGGGCTATAGTGTTGTTTAAATCTACTGTCTCCTTGTTGATCTTCTGTCCTGTTGATCTGTCAATATCTGTGAGTGAAGTATTGAAGTCCCCCAGTACTATTGTGTTGGGGTCTAAGTCTCCCTTTAAGTTTCTTAACAAATTTTTTAAATAAACCTGTGGCCTGTAATTAGGTGCATATACATTGAGAATTGTTATATCTTCCTGTAGTATTGATCCCTTAATCATTATATAGTGCCCCTCTTTGTCTCTCTTAACAGTTTTTGTGTTAAAGTTTATGTAGTCCGATATTAAGATGGTTACACCCGCTCTTTTTTCATTTCTGTTGGCGTGGTATATCTTGTTCCATCCTTTTATTTTCAGTCTGTATGGATCTTCATTGGAGAGATGTGTTTCTTGTAGGCAGCAAATAGATGGTTTTTGTTTCTTAACCCAATCAGCCAATTTCTGTCTTTTAACAGGACAGTTTAGACCTTTAACGTTCAATGTGACTATTGATAAATGGTAAGTTTGCCCTGCCATTTGCCAGATATTTTCTAATGTATGCTTTGAATTCCCTGTGATCTTTTGCCGTGAGGTTCCCTTCGTTTACCTTCTTTCATGTTGATGGTTGTGTTTCTGTGTTTCTGTGTGTAACACGTCTTTAAGTATCTTTTGCAAGGCTGGACGAGTGGCAACAAATTCTTTCAATTTTTGTTTGTTATGAAAGGTCTTTATTTCACCTTCATTCACAAATGAGAGCTTTGCAGGGTATAATATTCTGGGCTGGCAGTTTTTCTCTCTAAGTACCTGGGCTATGTCTCGCCATTCCCTTCTAGCTTGTAGGGTTTCTGTTGAGAAGTCAGCTGTAAGTCTAATTGGAGATCCTCTGAGAGTAATCTGACGTTTCTCTCTTACACATTTTAGGATCTTTTCTTTTTGCTTCACTGTGGTGAGTTTAATTACAATATGTCGTGCAGAGGATCTCTTTTGGTCATGTTTATTAGGGGTTCTATGAGCTTCCTGGATTAGGATTTCTCTGACTTTCTCCAAGCCTGGAAAGTTTTCTGCTAGTATCTCCCTAAAAAGGCCTTCTAATCCTTTCTCCCTCTCCATACCTTCAGGAACACCTAGAACCCAAATGTTGGGTTTTTTAATAGTATCCTGTAAATTCCCGACGATATCTTTTAGTTTTCTAATTTCCTCTTCTTGTCTTTGGTTTGACTGTTTCCTCTCCTGTTCTCTGTCTTCTAGGTCCGATATTCTCTCTTCTGCTTCACCCATTCTGGTTTTAAGGCCCTCAAGATTGCTTGTCACTTGATCTATTGAATTCTTCAATTCATTAAGATTTTTTGTCACTATCGTAGCTTCTTGTTCTACTAGTTGTTTCATTTCGTTTTGATTTCTCCGTAGTACTTCATTCTCGCGAGAGAGATTTTCTATCTTATCCATTAAGGATTTCTGTAGTTCAAGAATTTGTTTTTGAGAACTTCTTAATGTTCTTATCAATTCTTTGAGATCTGCTTCTTGCATTTCTGCTATCTCATTATCTTCATAATCCTGACTTGGGGTGTCTTTTCCGTTTGGGGTCATCAGAGCGTCTTCCTTGATCTTGCTCCCTCGGAATCTGTTTTTATTTGGCATTTTTTTTTTTTCCCCACACTCTTTCTCTGGGTTGTCAAGGTAATGGAGTTTGTGTGCGCGGTGTGTTCCCAGTTTTTGGATCCCCTTCAAGTTTCTACAGCCTCGGGTTTTTGGTTCCGTCTGCCTCAGTGATGGGCGGGCGGGCGGGCGGGCGGGCGCGCCTTGTCCCACTGCGTTTAATCTAGCTCGAATTAGCAGGGTGGGTGACGAGAGAGGCTAGTGTCCGTGCAGGCTCGCCTCAATTGTGCTGTTTCCCCCGTGGGGGGTCTGCTTCCCCCCGCCACTGTCTCGGGATCCCTGTATCGGCCCCCGTTCAAGCGCTCAGTTCCAATGGCGACTGTGTTCCGCCCGGCTTCCGGTTCAGCCGGCGGGCGCGCGCCGTCCCACTGTGTTCAGTCTAGCTCGAGTGAGCAGGGTGGGCAACGAAAGAGGCTAGTGTCCGTGTGGGCTCGCCTCAATTGTGCTGTTTCCCCCGTGGCGTCTGCTTCCCCCCGCCAGTGTCTCGGGATCCCTGTATCGGCTCCCGTTTAAGCGCTCGATTCCAATGGCGACTGTGTTCCGTCCGGTTCCCGTCCCTCCCGGCAGCTCCCGTGCCACTATGGCATGATTTGCCGTTCGCAAACTTACTTTCCCCTAGGTCCTCTGCGTCTCATTCACTGGGTCCGGAAGAATTTCCACTGCATTTTTTTCCGTGAGATTTTTCCTGAGGCTACAGTAACTCTGTTTTTATTAAACTATCTTTTTGCGGACTGCTAGTGCGCGTCCTCACTATTCCGCCATCTTGGCTCCGCCCAAAGGGGGATTTCTTTATATGGTGAACGCTAGCGAACTGTTCCATTGCGACCCTCGATTTCCCCAGAGTGAGGCTGTTTTTATGGGAAGTCTGGCCTGCCTCTCAGAATGGAGGCACTTTTTTGAAACATATTTACTCTGGCCCTTCAAAGGAAACAATGCAGATAATTTTTTTCATTTATGTTACACAAATAATATTAAATGTGGATTTATGCAATACCTTATTCACATTTAATGACTCTCCCTTAAGTACTGACTACAGACTAGGAACCATGCTGTCTCTGGACATAAAAATAAGTAGAGTGTATGTCACTGTCTTACACGTACAGTCAAATTAAGGAAGAAAAGGCTCAACATCTGATTACATGATAAATTTTTGGCCAACAATACAAGTCATTAGTTTAGGTGTCAAACAACTTAGATTAGGAGATCAGAAGACTACAGAATAAAGATATGGATAACAGAAGGCTTTGTTCAGCAAATGAAGGTGAATCCATGATCAGAAGTATAGGAAGTATGGAGTTAGGGAACATTAAATGTGGTTATGGAAATAAATGTTACAGGATATGCTGGTCTCTTATGTAGCTCACTAGTTTTCTATCGCCACTGTCAAAATGATCACAAATTTACTGGCTGAAAACAGTTCGAATTTATTATCTTATAGTCTTGGAAATCATAATTCTGACACTGAACTCATTGGACTAAAAACAAGGTTTGGCATGATTGCATCACTTTCGGGAGGCTCTAGGAGAGAATCCATTCCTTGACTTTTCCAGCTCTTGCAAGTGATTCTTTGCCTTCTACCAATAACCCCATTGCTTCACCTTCAAACCAAGAAACATGCCTATACTTTCTCATTCTGCCATCTCTTTGGTGCTCCTTTCTGATTACCTCTTCCACTTTAAAAGATTCATGAGATTAGATACACAAGCCGGAATAATTCATATATTTTAAAGTTAGCTACTTACACATTTAATATATCAATGTGTTCCACTGATACAGATGTGGGCATCTTTCTGATTGCAGTTTAAATGGATTGAAGGAAAGACAGTGTGCACATGGATATGGAGTAACTATTCGTGAGGCTGCTGCTGTTGTACACGAAAGACAATGCTGCTGTTCCACAGGCTATGAGCAAAGTCAAGATAAAATGAGGGGCAGGCATTGTGGCATAGTCAAACTGCCTCCTGCAATGCTGCCTGGTTCAAGTCCTGGTTGCTCCACTTCTGATCCAGCTTCCTGCCAATGGCCTGAGGAAAGCAGTGGAGGATGCTGCGAGTGTGTGTGCCCCTGCTGCGCACGTGGGAGATCTGGATGAAGCTCCTGTCTCCTGGCTTCAGCCTTGCTCAGCGTTTGCCTATGCAGCCAGCTAGGGAATACAAGAGCAGATGGAAGAGCTCTCTCTGTCTCTTCCTCTCTCTGTGTAAATCTGACTTTTGAAATAAATAAATAAATAAATATTTTTAAAAACACAGAAAAAACATTGAAATCTTACCTCATAAATTCATTGGAGTAATTCCATCTAACTGTTTAATTCTAGCATAGGTGACCAGTGAAGTGAGGCTATACTCATAGGGTACCAGGGTAGTGCAGGAGATATGTGGTCCAGGCCAAAAAAAAAGCCCTTCATGACCTCTGAGTTAGGATAAAGTGTAACTCAGATGAAGAAAAATATTCTCCAGAAAAATGGACTAGTGTTGGTAAACACTTGAAGGAACTATAGCTGGATACAAATTGACAGATGCTATATTTCAAAGTGAATAATGATCAACATTGTGGAACTGTATTCTCAAAGCTAAAGGACTTAAAAATCAGCCTTTAATGATGTAGAATAATTGACAGGTATACTTACTGTACAATTATATGTACAGTGGCAATGTACAGATGCCTTTGAGAAGACTCACCATCAGTTAGAAAGCCAGGGAAGTTCTCAGTACAACACTGACACAGTAATGTGAGGACCTTGAAAAGGAAGAAGGCAAATTGACCAACATTTATAAAGAGAAAAAAAAGAGGACATGATTAATTTCATCTGGAGTGAGTGGAAGGAAAGGTTTTAATATGATTCTTGTTTATCTGGATTGGGCCTCAAAGCAGGAGATATTAAATGCAAAGGGAATACTAGAGGGGGATCCAGTTTTCTGTGGAGTGAAAAATGGGGTCAATCATACAAATGTTGGATTTAACCTTTCTGTGGAAAAACAAGTTAGTAATGTCCTACAAACATGTCGATATCAATTTCAAGGGAAGGAACAGGGTGCATAACAGGAATAAATGGGGTTATCCAGAAAATACAGGTAGGAGCAGACAAATGGGTTGAATATGGAGACTCTGATGAACACCAATGCTCAGATGGCTGATGGAGGAAGAGACATGAGGATGGAAAAGAGCAAACAGATATTGGAAGAGGATCACTAACAAATGTAAAAATGATCCAGTAAAGCATTTCATAAAGAAAGAAAGGTCAGTGACATGAGAGGAAAAGAGAGAAAAAGAGTATAACATCCTGAAGCTCTGAGGGGTGACTAAAACACATGACTTCAGTGTTAACTGGAAACAAAACAAAACAAAACAAAAAAAGATACCAATGGTAACAACTGCAAAAAAGAAACAAGTAAACAAACACCTCCCGGGAACTGATACAACTGGGAAGTATTCCAATTACAGTAAACAGGCATGCATGTCTTTAAAAGGACAGCATCGAGCATACTGGTTAACATTGTATGATGAGAGAGTGTGTGAGAGAGAGGGAGAGAGAGAGAGACAGAATGCTGAGAAATACGATCAAGTGTTCACAGCAAATAAGGAAATAAATGAGGCAAAGACAGTGGGAGTCCTTTACCTAGATCTCAGTGAGATATTTGATAGATTGTTAAGGGAGATGCAACTAAAGAAAAATCCAGGAGTTTTGAATCAATGCTGTAACAAGCTACAAAACAAGATGAGTGGCTACAGAGGGTTACAGTAAATGGTGGTAAGTTATGTTTGAAGGACAGGCAGCAGGATTCCCTCAAGTTCAGTGTTATTAAGCACTCATTTAATACTCATAAAACAGTTGTCAAAAAAGAACCATAATCAATGTTAGCACTAATTTGAGCCCTTACTGGAGGCATCAACAGTGGTGATTGACTGTTTAAATTTATTCCAATTAGATGGTTTTCACAGAACATTTCATCTGAAATTACAATATTGAACTTTTTTATTTTAAATATTATTATATATCCATAAAATAAGTTTTCCAAAAGCTGTTCTCATTTAGTAAACAACAAGAGAACAATGGTGCTTATAAAGATTATAGCAGAAGCATTTTGTGAGAATGGTTGCTGTGTTCTGGGAGTTTGCTTCTGGAGAAGTCAAAGGAATACTCAAAAGACTTTATCAGAAAGGGATCAAAATAAATACTGGGGCAATGATCCAAACAGTGTAATCACTACCTGATAAACTTTTGCAAAATGGAGTAATTTGAGTAAAAGCCAAAAGTATGGATACGAGGACATCCAGATAAGAAAGTTTAGAAAATTTCCATGGGAATTGGTGAAATTATATACAAAGATATTCGTGTTCGCACATACAAATTTGTTATCTGAACTGTATCTAAAAATATCATGGTATTATTTCTGTATTTTCTTTCTTTTTTGGGGGGGGGGGCAGACAGAGTTAGTGAGCCAGAGAGAGACAGAGAGAAAGGTCTTTCTTTTTTCTGTTGGTTCACCCTCTAAATGGCCGCCACGGCCAGCACACTGAGCCGATCCGAAGCCAGGAGCCAGGTGCTTCCTCCTGGTCTCCCATGCCAATGCAGGGCCCAAACACTTGGACCATCCTCCACTGCCTTCCCGGGCCACAGCAGAGAGCTGGACTGGAAGAGGAGCAACCAGGACAGAATCCGGCACCCCAACCGGGACTAGAACCCAAGGTGTCTGCGCCACAGGCAGAGAATTAGCCAAGTGAGCCACGGTGATGGCCGGTATTATTTCTGTATTTTAACAAAAAATAATGGCACTTGTTTATATAGTCTATCAGACAATGTGCTTCCCCAAAATTGTTCCTGCCCTCATCTTCTACAACTCAATAAGTGGCATTAATTATACACCAAATAGATTGCTGCATGACTTAGCTGTATCTTCATTTTATCTCTTCTACAACCAAAGTCAAATAGCTTCATGCATTCATTTATGTGTTCATGTATTACTTACTAAACACATTTGTACAAGGCATTCTTCTAGATCTTAAGAATTCAACAAAAGTAAAAATAAATGACATAGTTTTTGTTTTATATTTTGGTGAAAAACAGACATATAAATACAAAAAAATTAGTTGGTTCTAATAAACACTATGACAAATACATGTTAAACTGGAACATAAGGAGATTCTTGAATAAGATTGTGAGAGACCAGAGCCTTGCCATGACAGGCTTCTCACAAGACAAAAAGAAAAAAAAAAAAATGGCTAGGCCCAGGATGCACCTGGTATGAAAGGATGAAACCTGACACGGGGGAGTCCTTGGTTGGTCTGGCAGGACCAGGTGGAGGCAACCAATAAGGTGGGCTGTCCTTGGTCCTGCAGGACCAGGGGAAGGAAGGAATGCAGACTTAATACTTGTTTGCCTGGGAACTATAAAAACCCGGAGAACAAAGAGAAGGGGGTCTTATTCTCCCAGCGCTGCATTGCAAGGGAGGCTGAGGCCCCAGCATGCTGGACTTAGAAATAAAATCCCTTTGTTCTTTGCCTTTCGGTGAGTCTCGCTGGTTCTTTCTATCTGTGCAATCCAGAACACAACAAGACGTGATTTTGTTAGTCATGAGAATAGGCAGTGAGGGAGTAAGCCATTCAGATAGCTGAGTTCAGAACTTTCCACAGATAGAATGTGCTGAGGAAGGAGTTTACCTTACCAAACAGAAGAGTTTGTGGTTGGAGGGTAACATAGTAAGAAATGGAACGAGAAAAGTATTGTCAGGTGAGGTGAAGAAGTTAATTTACGTAAAATTTTTGTATGCTACCGTAAGATGCAAAAACTTTGGACATTTTGAGATTTAATGATTGTTTACAGCCCTTGTCTTCTCTGTTGAGGAATGCTGTTTTTTTTTCTTCATACTATTTGTTGAATTCTTTTAATTAGTACAGCATTAATTTTTTGATCATTAAGTAAACTGAAAATAGATTTTGTAAAAATTAACAGTGGGAATGGGAGAGAGAGAAGGAACAAGGGTTGGAATGTGAGCAGAAGGGAGAGTAGGGTGAGAAATATCACTATGTTCCTAAATATGTATATATGAAATATATGAAACTTGTATAAATTGAATAAAAATACAGAATTTTGGATTTTAATATGGGTTTGTAACAAACATGAGGATTTATTTTCAGCAGAAAGGTATTATGAACTTAATTATGACTTTTAAGGACATTTTCGACTAAATGCCAAATAGATTACAAGAGCAAGGATGGAGGTAGAGAGTTTAGTTTAGGCATCTGGTGTAAAAGACATTTCTTCATCAGCTTTATATCAAAGTTCATCCCTTATTCTTACTTCTCTATACCCACTCACTTTGTCAATATGACCATTAATCTCTTATTAAATATCTTAGCAAACTCAAAAGGACATGCTTTCTCTGTTAAGTCTCTTTTTATTTATTAATTGATTTAGCAAAAACCATGAGGTTTCTGGATCAAAAACAGATCAATTATTCACTTGCAGAGTATCTTAGCTGCAGTTGCCTATGCACTAATTACCAAAAGGTTTGATACCACATACACTTGGAGTTTCCACAGGACAAGAATCCCAAAGTAATGATACCGGAAGCACAGCAGTATCTCGCCTCCATCCCCTGCCCACAGGGACCAGAAGAGATACTTTGCTTGGCCAGCCATGTAAACAAGTCCTCCCTGGGGAGAGGAGGGAAGGTCTGTAGTCTCCATTCTGAAAAGGAAACACTTGCCTCTGAGGACAGAGAAAATATAATATGCTTTTGGATGTCTTTGTCTTTGAGGTTGCTGTTCACTCACCCTTAAACCTGATGTCAGTGTCCTTTGCTCAGAAAGCCCTGACCACACATAAAGGGAAAATATTCATGATGCTTTGTTTCCTGCCCACACCTTTGACTGTACTTCTTGGTGTTTCTTTTTATTTGTGATGCAGCAGCCACAGCTGCTCTGCCATCCCTATAATGAGAGGGCATCAGCCATTGTTGCCCTGTTGCTAGAATGTTCTTGAGCGCCTCCCTCCCCAGTTTATAACCCAACTCAAAGACTACCCTTCAGAGATGTCATCAGCCTATGTTACAAAGCCCTCTCGGAGAACTTGTTTCCAATATTGCTACATTTTATCTCAACATGAAACACATATTGCAGGTTTTTGTTTATTTTTGCCTATATAAACAGTGTAAGTTCTATGGTGAAAGATTTTACACACACACACATTTTTGTTGTGTAGAAATATTAACTAATGGAATAATCAGCTTCAATTTCAGTGTTTATCAAATGTTGGGCAGTACACTGGTGCTTGTATATCTTATTTTTACACCAATTGTTATTACAACACTATGAAGCAGCAGTAGTACCACTTTACATTATCAAGAAAATGATGCCTAAATTAACTCCCTCATGCAAAATGTTTAGAATGTTTAGCATAAGAATATTAGCTATTTTGTTCTCTTATATGAAGATTTTGTATCTCTAAAAATATGCTCACATCTATGTATCTTTATATTATTGTTACATTGTAATATATAAAGAGATATGTGCTATATCTATACATATCCAAAGGATATGTAAAAATATAATTATATGCATTATAATGTACATAATGTAATTATTAACGTTTATTTAGTAAATATAAATTTCCAAAGTAGAGTTTATGGATTACAATGGCGTTTCTCCCACCCATAACTTCCCTCCCACTCGCACCCCTCTCATCTCCCGCTCCCTCTCCCATTCCAATCACATCAAGATTCAGTTTCAATTATCCTTATATATAGAAGATCAATTTAGTATATGTTAAGTAAAGATTTCATCAGTTTGCACCCACACAGAACATAAAGTGCAAAATACCGTTTCAGTACTAGTTCATAGCATTAATTCACATTGGACAACACATTAAGGACAGAGATCCTACATGAGGAGGAAGTACACAGTGACTCCTATTGTTTACTTAACAAATTGACACTCTTGTTCACGGCATCAGTAATCTCCCTAGGCTCTAGTCATGAGTTGCCAAGGCTATGGAAGCCTTTTCAGTTCACAAACTCCGATCTTATTCAGACAAGGTCATAGTCAAAGTGGAAGTTCTCTCCTCCTTTCAGAGAAAGACACCTCCTTCTTTGATAGCCTGTTCTTTCCTCTGGGATCTGACTCTCAGAGATCTTTCACTTAGGGTGTGTTTTTTTGTTTTTTGTTTTTTTTTGCCATAGTATCTTGGCTTTCCATGCCTAAAATACTCTCATGGGCTCTTCAGCTAGATTCGAGTGACTTAAGGGCTGATTCTGAGGCCAGAGTGCTGTTTAGGACATCTGCCATTCTATGAGTCTGCTGTGTATCCCACTTCCCATGTTGGATCATTCTCTCCCTTTTTTAGTCTATCAGTTAGTATTAGTAGACACTAGACTTGTTTGTGTGATCCCTTTGACTATTACACTTATCAGTGTGATCAATTGTGAGCTGAAATTGATCACTTGGACTAGTGAGATGGCATTAGTACATACAACCTTGATGGGATTATATTGGAATCCCCTGGCACATTTCAAACTCCACGATTTGGGGCAAGTCCAATTGAACATGTCCCCAATTGTACATCTCCTCCCTCTCTTATTCCAACTCCTATATCCAACAGGGACCGCTCCTCAGCCAAATCCAAACACCCAAGAATAACTGTGTGTTAATTACAGAGTTCAACCAACAGTATTAACCAGAACAAAAAAAAATGATAAAAGGGATAAAGTATTAAATTGTACATCAACAGTCAGGACAAGGGCTGATCAAGTCACTGTTTCTCATAGTGTCCATTTCACTTCAACAGGTTTCCTTTTTGGTGCTTGGTTATTTGTCACCAGTCAGGGAGAACATATGATATTTGTCCCTTTGGGACTGGCTTAATTCACTCAGCATGTTGTTTTCCAGATTCCTCCATTTTGTTGCAAATGACTGGATTTCATTGTTTTTGACTACTGTATAGTATTCTATAGAGTACATGTCCCATAATTTCTTTATCCAGCCTACTGTTAATGGGCATTTGGCATAATGTAATTATTACAGTAATACAATTACATGTGATTTTTAAAAAAAAAAATTTATATATTTGAAAGATGGAGTTACCGAGAGGGAGAAGAAGAGGCAGAGAGAAACCCTCCATCTGCTGGTTTACTCCGCAAATGACTGCAATGGCAACGGCTATGTCAGACCAAAGCAAGGAGCCTGGAGGAGCCTGGAGCCAGGAGCTTCATATTGGTCTCCATGTGGGACCCAAGCCCTTCAGCAATCTTCTACTGCTTTCCCAGGCACATTATCAGGGAACTGGAAAGGAAGCAGAGCAGCCAGGCCTTAAACTGGCTTCAATGTGGTATGTAAGTGCCCCAGGTGGTGGCTCCATCTGCCACACCACAACACTGGTTCTCACATGTGGTTTTACATTATTATAGAAATACTGTCTGGGAACCTTAATTTATTGAGTGTTCTTATATGATGATGATGATGATGATGTTAAATGTGTGAAGAAAAGTGCTATAGAATATTTACTAATATTTGTGTAATTTAATTTTTGATATTTAAGTTGCTTATTTTTATATGTAAGTTGTTACAATCATTTTTGATATTTAAGTGGTTTCTTTTCACAAATACTCACCTATGGTTTTGTTTCATACAATGACAGGAAGACCTCTCATAAATAAACGGTTTTGCATTTATGTTCCTGAAAAATTTTTGAATTTTTCTATTTTTTCCCAATTTAATTTGCTTTATAATACAAGAATCAATCAACAAACATGAACATGCCAACCTACTTGAATGCTATATTTATCATTTCGAGTAATACTTTGGTATTAAAGTTTTATGCAGGCTTGAGTGCATTGTTCAGATTTTTGTCTAGCCTGAGCCCGGGTCAAAGAAAAAAAAAATGTCATTTACTATGATAGAGAAAAGGAGGAATATGAGAGTAGAAGATACATTTGACAGGAACTGTAATGGCATTAGACTGCAATTTGTTACTTTTGAGAAGCCTACAGGGTAGAAAGTGAATACATAGAATATGTACTTAGATATCTAATTCTGGAGTTTAGGAGAAAACATAGACTGAAGTATGCCACCACCAATTGTGTAGATATTAACACATGATAATCAAGAAAATTACCTAGGGGAATACACAGAACAAGAGCAAAACAAGTTCTATCATGGAATAATAAGAACACTAACATTTATGACTTGAGCAGATAAATAGATTATCTCAAAGGAGAACAGGAATAATACCCTGAAAAAATAGCAGAGCAATGAGAGTGTGAATTTACAAAAACAAAGAGAATGGAAAATCTTAATATCCACAGGGTATCTGAAGTGAAGATTGAAAAGTGTCTATGATTTCAGTTGCAGGGAAATCCTCTCTGACCTTGACCACAACTTTTTCAGTGGATTGAATAAGACAAATGCCAGACCACAATGAGTCCTCTAGCAAATTGGAGGTGAAAAAAATAGACACAGTGATTAGGGGCAATATTTCAAAAAGTTGACTACAAAGAGAGTGACTAACATAGGAAGAGCTTGGAATGCAAGAGGAAATGTAACACAAAGTTGAGTGGCTGAAATGGCTTTAGATGTTAAAAAGTGCACTCCTTCTATTCTAAGAGGAAGGAAGGAAGAACAAATGAATGAGGCACTGAGATGTAAAGATAATGATGCCTGAAAAGTCGAATATGTTGTAAAGCCAATATCAATGTCAATATCAATGCATAAACTCAGCATATAATTCTATAAATTTTGTCCTTAACCTTTAGTCAGATACAACCCCAGCATGTTTTTGCATGAACACCTCAAAAATTCAAAGAAAATAAACGAAAATACCAAAAACTATTATACATTATCCTATACTTGGGTAGCTCATTTTCTTAAAGATTTATTTATTTATTTGAAAGGCAGAGTTAGAGAGGCAGAGGCAGAGGAGGGAGAGAGAGAGAGTTCTTCCATCTACTGGTTCACTTCCCAGATGGTAGCAATGGCCAGAGCTATGCCGATTTGAAGCCAGGAGCAAGGAGCTTCTTCAGGGTCTCCCATACGGGTGCAGGGGCCCAAGGACTTGGGCCATCTTCTACTGCTTTCCCAGGCCATAGCAAAGAGCTGGATTGGAAGTGGAGCAGCCGGGACTTGAACTGGAACGCATATGGGATGCCTGCACTGCCTGTGGAAGCTTTAACCCGCTGTGCCACAGTGCCGGCCCCTGGGTAGCTAATTTTCTGAACATTTGTATTGCCCATATAAGAGACAACTTGTCAGCTGGAGTCAGCCAAAAGGGATTTCCTCTCCCACTCCAGGACTGACAATTTGCATCTTCAATGCTGATATTAAACTTCTTTGAAAATTGAAATCTTACTAAATATTATCTACATTAGTTACTGTCAAAAATTTTATTGAGAGTGTTAAATAATAAATATTTTCAGATTTGCTGGCAATATGGTCAATTGCACCTTTTCAATTATGACTTCATGACCTGGTACCAGACATGGAAATAGAAATTAATGGGCAAAGTAGTAGTCTAAACTGTTTAAAAGAAATGAAAGACAGAAAACGGTATTTAGCCCTGGAGAGCATTTTGTCAATCGTTATCCATGTATTGTAATAATTAAACTGGGATCATATGTAAACAGCAAACAAAATTGTGCTTAGTTCAATATAAATATTAGATAATCTTAATATGTTTAAAATGTTTCAGTGTGTTTGGGCTTTTTAATTCCTTAACAAAGGGCAATAAAGAAGAGGTTAATATTTTAGAGTCAAATAGTTTCAACAGCAAACATATTTCTGTGGCAAATGCATTTCAGGTATACTACAAGATATTGCTGTTTTGATTATTTTCATCAAAATAATCAAATGTTTTTGTACAACTAATACTCATCTACAACAGTTACAATTCAATATTAGAATGAATAATTTGTGTATTTCATGTAAAAATTCTGAATTTATTATTTTTGTGCATTAGTATTTTTTCATGACACCAACACCTAAAAATTATGTGGTGACCACACAAAGCAGCAAATACGCTCACATCTTGGTGAGTCTTTGCATTTGTTCCGATTATGTCTATAGTTGTCAGTCTTTTTGTAAAAGAATTTCTTTGCTATAGTTGTGCAGTTCTTGATGAGATGACTGATATGTGACAATAGCAACAATATATAAATATTTAGATAAAACATTTAGGCAAATATATTAGATAAAAATGTTTTTATGCAAACTGTTATACTATGCTGGACTAAACAGATCATGTCCCTATCTAGAAAGTGAAATTCTTTGCCGTTCCCCATTGTGTTCTCAGATCATCCACCTTGAACCAGCTCATCTTTCTCCATCCGTAATGACTCAGTTTGTGAATTATCTTTCTCTGTAACTCTGACCACTATGCAAGCTCATTGCTCAGTCATTTTTTATAAGATTTTATTTATTTATTTGACAGGTAGAGTTACAGACAGTGAGAGGGAGAGACAGAGAGAAAGGTCTTTCATCCACTGGTTCACTCCCTAAATGGCTGCAATGGCTGGAGCTGCGCCGATCCAAAGGACCCAGGAGCCTGCTCTGGGTCTCCCACACGGGTGCAGGGGCCCAAGCACTTGTGAAATCTACTGCTTTCCCAGGCTATTAGCAGAAAGCTGGATCAGAAGAGGAGCATCTGAGACTAGAATTGGCGCCCATATGAAATGCTGGCACGGTAGGCAGAGGATTAACCTACTGTGCCACCGAGCTGGCCTGATTGCTCACTCTTGATGCATATATTGATGCTTTCACAATTATGTGATTACAAATGTAAATTTAAAATATTTTTATTTTCCCTCAATTAAATATATACTTTTGTAAAATAAAAAATTATGTGTTTGATCGAGGAGGGAGAACGAGAGAGAGAGAGAGAGAGAACTCCTATAGTCTGAATCTGTTCACAAGCACACACAATGGCTGTTGCTGTGCTGGGTGTGAAGCCAGGAGCTGGTGTTGCCATCCAGGTCTCTCATGTGGGTGATAGGAGCCTGGTTACTGGAGTCATCACTACTGTCTTAAAGGTTCTTTGTTAGCAGTTGATAGAGTCAGGAGCAGGAGCTGAGTATGAAATCCAAGGACTCTAATGTGAGTCACATGCACCTTAGCTGCTAGGCTAATTACCATCTCCCCTAAATGCATATTTATTTATGTAAAATATTTACCTCATCTATTAAGTGAATTATAAAGCATACTAGCAGAATGTCTAAATATTTATGAAAATGCTTCAAAGAACTCAATAGTAAATTTAGTTGATTATCAGAAAAAATATATATTTACACCAAGTACTTTTTTGATACTATTAAAAGTAGATCCTTTTTCTAAGTGAATTCTTAATAGTTTACAAAATGCGGCCATTCCTATATTATCAACCCAGATTTTTTATTTAATTGGTGATATACCAGATTGTAGGCTGCTATCAGCTATATGATACTTTTTACCCTATATGTTCACTTGTATGTTCACAACTAGAATTATCCTTCATCCAAAATATCTTCGTAGTATTATTCATTTCTTTTTTCTGTGGTGCGAGTGTTTATTTACTTAAAAATAGAAAGATCTATGCACTTGAGTATACAAAAAAAAAAGTAAGTGAAAAATAGGATTCTTATCTGCTTTCCCTCAGTTAATTCACAGATGGTACCTCTCACATCATTGGTTAAAATTTATAGTTTAATTAAAGTCTAATTTCCTATTAAAATGCATTTTAACATGCTATCAAAATCCATTTTTGTACCTGATACACTATGAGAAAACTTTTTGCATCCTACTCTTCATTAGATCCTACAATCATACACATCTCTTTATTTTTATTTATTTTTTCAAGAGAATTTGAGAATTTGAAGAACATATAATTTATAATGATTGTTTTCAACGTTCTTGGCTGTTGGAGGATGCATCAAAAGTTTCTTAGACCAAATGCACATGATAACGTATCTCATACATAAAAATTTGAGTGTTTCAGTTTGCTTGTTTCAATTTTTCTGTGTTTAAGTAATTTGACATGTTTTCTGTCACAGGACAACCTAGAGAATAGGTTATTATTTCCATGAGGGTACTTCAAAAAGATCATGGAACACGGAAATGAAAAAGAAATTTATTTTGGTGCAATTTTTTTGAAATCCATGCGTACATGGGTTTTCACAAAGTCTATGGAAAATGCATATGTTGAAAATCTAAACAGATTCAAATTTTTTGCATTAAAATAAGTTAGCTTTTTAATCTCATTTCCCATGAGATTTTTGAAATGTCACTATATAATGTTATTATAAGATACTGTGAGTGTGCTCTTAGAGAATTCTTTTCACATTAGTTAAGGACTGTGGACCTTCAGCTAAGCTCCATAGACCTTCCTTGTGAAGACATACGTGGTTTTCTACTGCAGCTCATGGCATAGCAGCCTTTCCATTTTTTATAATTAACTTTGAATCCTATCTCAACTAAGCCGACTACTTGGTAAGGCCTGTGGCTTTGTTATCAGACAGAACTGGCATAAAAGATATGTTGAAAGAATCTGAAACAAATAATATTTTAGGTGATTTCTTAAGGAGAAATTTATCCTTTCATTTATAATGATAACTGATATTTATTTATCTGTTGTGTAATATGATAAATTTTAAGTTGTTTATTTCATGTAATGCTAAGAACAACTCTAATAAGCAAACCATTTTCTTGTCCTTACTTCAATGATTGAAAACAACAGAAAACAAAACCTGTCATTTCTAAAGTCTACTTCTTGCCCATGCCAAGAAAACTACTGTAAATATAGTCTATGTGATTTTCCCAATAAGTTATTATACATAATAAGAGAAATATTCCACCAGATGTTCATTTTGGGTCTCATGCGTATATTTTGAGAATGTTCCTGACACTAAATAGTTGATAACAATAAGTGCCAAAGGGAAACAGCTTTCTCTTGATGCCTGAGAGGAGAGATGGGCACCAGTCTTAAGCCACAGCTCAACTTACTTCATTTAAGTTTATTTTGGCATTTTAGTTTTTCAGACATTTTGTACCATATAATTGGCAAAATTTCTCCCCTTTGTGATCTTTGCTAGAAAGGTAAGTGTGAATTTTCATCTCATACAAAATAAAATAGATACAAATTAAATTGGAAGCATTTTAGTATTTAAACCTCCCATCTGCATTTCACCTCTTTTTCTCATCCTTGCTACCTAATCTTTATTTCATTTAGAATTAAATATATTTGTAAAAACAGTATCAAGATCTTGTTTGAATATCATATGTATGTATATTTCTGCCAAGATGTCACAATGCAATCCTTCTTTACAGCTGTTTCTGTGATATATTATGCTTATGTTTTCACTATTTTCCAAGAGGATTGTTATCCAGAGTATGGAATATTATAACGAATGTTTAATTTTTAGCATATTACTGGGAAAAATTTTTGTGTTATGTAAACTTCCTCAATAGTGTTGGACTCCAGCTATAATTTCCATATTTTTCAACATTGCACATCCTCACACAAATAAAGATAAACCTTTATTGCTTTTTTCTGATTATAAAACTATGCACATTCTTTGGAGAAAATTAGGTACATGATAGAAAATATAAAGAAGACTATGAAACTAAATTACTGGTTCAGCATCTAATTTGAGTGTTCCAAATGTGTGCATGTAATGTACATGTCTTTACCTTTACATATGCATACATATTTAATACACATATTGTTTTCTTTCTTAATCTCTATGGTTTGGGGTACAAGCATTGACACTATATGAATTACTTAATCCTGAAGTTGTGTGAAAGGACACTAATCTTTTATGGTAAACAATGGCACATCTATTCTCTGGTAATGTCCAGTTCTCTTACTGAAGAGGGAGGACAGAAGGGTGAGGGCAGAGTGGTGGTTATGCATTATTAACAAGGGATCTGCTATGTAATTTTCTCTGACAAACACAACACTGTGTCTTCAGGAATTTTGCAAGAAAGACATCTAGCCCAGTCAGCACTGTTGTAAATTTCTAAACATCAGCTAGACAGAATTGAATTCAATCTTTTATGTGCCTTGAGACACATCCAACATATTTCTGATTTTCCTCAGAAATCCTGCTGACTTGGAGCAGGTGTGTCTTACAATAACAAGAACTCATCAAGGCACAATTGTTATCATCCTGATGGCTTCATCTCAACTCCTTCCTGTTGTGAACACCTGGCCACATAAGCATCCTACATTCTTTGGAGCGTGTACCAGACAACCCCGAAGAAAGGTATTTTTTTATTGTTGTTGCTGGGTATAAAAACTGCTTGTTGTATTAACAACTGATGATGGACACTGACAGCAGTAGAATTGAGCTAAAAGGAGGTTTCAAAGACAGGATTCCACCTGTGTTTATTTTTGCCACTACTCTCTTCAGTTAAGTTTTCTCTTTAGAATAACAGTTGTGGATTTCTTCGATATAGACAGTTCTCCTAAACCCTGTTTTATTTTATTTTTTTCTTTCTTTTTTTTGACAGGCAGAATGGACAGTGAGAGAGAGACAGAGAGAAAGGTCTTCCTTTACCGTTGGTTCACCCTCCAATGGCCGCTGCAGCCGGCATGCGAACGGTGCACCAGGCTGATCTGAAGCCAGGAGCCAGGTGCTTCTCCTGGTCTCCCATGGGGTGCAGGGCCCAAGGACTCCCGGGCCACTCCCGGGCCACAGCAGAGAGCTGGACTGGAAGAGGAGCAACTGGACAGATTCCAGCGCCCCGACCAGGACTAGAACCTGGGGTGCTGGTGCTGCAGGCAGAGGATTAGCCTATTGAGCTGCTGCGCCAGCCCTAAACCCTGTTTTCATAACTGATCATATGATTTCTTTCCTTGAAATTGAAACAAACAGGAATCTACTTGGAATCAACATCAAAGTTGTTGTTGGCATGAGCTTATTTTGTTATTCTGGTTTTAACTTTCATAATGAGTTTTCCGTTTTCCATAATTTTATACTCATAATGTGCAACATGATTATGTACTAAGTAACTTTTAGACAAAATATCTTTTTGAATCTGGATATAATTTTGTAATTTGAAATTAACTTCTCTGTAAAAGAAACATATCCTAAAAATGTCTAAATTATAATAAAACCTAAATTATTTATAATTTTATTACATAAGAGGATACAGTACCAAATAACTAAATGACTTGTCAGGAACCACTATGCGTCCAATAAACTAAAGTTTGAGTACACTAAATGCATAGATAATAACATAAGTAAGCAAAGAAAAAAACTTAGAAAAATTTTATCTGTATATATTATCTTTTTTAAACATTTATTTTATTCCTATTTTTGTTGTTTTCTGCTTCTCTGTTAATGCTTAACTAATTTTAGCCTCTACTTTAAAAAAAACACAAAAAGTTATCTATAAATAATTAAAAATAATATTTCTTACATTTCAGTCACAATCTACTTGCACTATTCCTTATGTATGTATATAGAATAGGCTTAAGTATTTTTGTGTGCATATTGACAATAAATATATAGTCAAATAATAATTTTAGATCCAATCTAACCACAATGAGCATTAATTAGAGTAATTCACTTAATTAAATTATCACTTTAAAGTGAAACATCATTCTGATTTATACAGTGAACATGGAAATAAAGCTGGTTTTGTGCTATGGGTAATAAAGGATAACTAATACGTGGGGTGAAAGAAGAATTGTAATAGATGGGGTGAAAAAATAGAAGCATGTGTTATGGCAAATAGGAGAAAAAACAATTTATAAGTGCAATTTTGCTTACATCTTCATGAGGAGAGAATAAGAATCTCTTTATTATAATAAAGGATACATTCCTTGATTTTCAGGATCCAAAATATATGTACACAGTTGTTGAAAAGATTGGAAAAGTATGGTAAAAGCAAATATGTTTACCTTTTACACTATTTGTAATTGATTAATTAGAGGGATAATGGGAGGCATTCTGATGCAGTGATTAAGCTGTTGCTTGGGATGCCAGCATGTCCTATGGGAATGACTGAGTTCAAGACTTGGCTCCATTTTTGTTCCAGCATTCATGCTAACATTCACACTGGGAGGCAGCTGATGATGGCAAAAGTAGTTGAGTCTCTGTCATCTCTGTGGGAGACCAGGAGGGAGTTTCTAGATCCTGGCTTGGTTCAGTTGTACACATTTGGGAATAATCCATACATGAGAGAGATATTTCTAAGTCTGTTTTTAAAATAATTAATTAATAAAGATCAATTTTAACTAATATGAAAATATTTGTGGTGTTTCAATTTTATCATGAATTTCACAGTGGAAATGAACTCTAATTCATTTACTTTGGTATCTACCAATATTCATTAAAAACTATGTGAATCTAATGTCACATCAAAACTGAATAGAAAATCCCCTGTTGGCCAATTCAAATGAAATTTGTCCGAGTTAAATATGGAAAATAACAAATGAAATCTTGGAAGCAGATCTCCCAAGCTATGTCTTGTATTTCCCTACATCACTCGCATCCTTC
Source organism: Sylvilagus floridanus (assembly GCA_949820135.1). Classification (NCBI taxonomy): domain Eukaryota; kingdom Metazoa; phylum Chordata; class Mammalia; order Lagomorpha; family Leporidae; genus Sylvilagus; species Sylvilagus floridanus. The sequence goes on along the minus strand of OX463242.1, from coordinate 27,594,442 downwards.
TGTGGCAGGTGGTATTTCTTGTTTGACTTTTTTTCAATTGAATTAACATGTGTTTTTAAAATTGTAACATTGCATGCATGAATCAGTAGATCATTCCTCTTTATTAGGAGAAGTTCCCTAATTGTATACGCATGCAAATACACATCTCTCTCAATTCATTTATCTATTCTCCTGTTGGTTGACATGTGGGTGCTCTCAGTTTGGGGATATTAAAATACAGCCATTATGACTATTTTTCCAGAAGTTTTTTTAATGTCTTTATTTATATAAAGTGAACAAATGTCATGTATTAATATATACAGATTTAAGAGCATAGTAATATTTACCCTAGAATTCCTCCCACCCATGTTTCTATCCTCCTTCCCTTCTTCCTTTCTTATTCTTTCTTTTAATTTTTCAATTACATAATTTCAGTTTATTTTATAATTGTAAGTTTAACCCTCCATTAAGTAAAGAATTCAACAAATAGTAAAAAGACAAAAACACTGTTCCTCAACAAGAGACAAGTGCTGTAAATAATCGATTCAATTTCATTCATATACATTATATTCTTTGGTGTGCTTCTAGTTACCACAGAGCAGGGAAAACATGGTATTTGTCTTTTTGAGACTGGCTTATTTCACTAAGTAAATCATTTCCAGTTGCATCAGTTTTATTGGGAAAGGCAAAGTTTCATTCTTTTTATGGCTGAATATTATTCCATCGAGTATATATACCACATTTTCTTTATCTAGTCATTGATAATGGACATCTGGGTTGATTCCATATCTTAGTTATTATGAATTTTGCTGCAATAAGCATGGGAGTACAGAAAAGTCTTTCATGTGCTGATTTCATTTCATTTGGGTAAATTCCCTGGAGTGGAATGGCTGGGTCATATGGTAGATCTATTTTCATATCTTTGATTACACTCCATACTGTCTTACATTCCCACTGACAGTAGATTAGGGTAGCTTTTCCCCACATACTTTCTAACATTTATTATTTTTTTTATTTATGTATGAGAGACATTCTAATTGGAGTGAGGTGAATCCTCATTGTGGTTTTTATTTGCATTTCCCTGATGGCTACTTATGCTGAATATTTTTTCATCTGTCTGTAGGCCAGTTTTATTTCCTCTTTTGAAAAATGCCTGTTCAAGTCCTTTTCTCATTTCTTAAATGAATTGTTTGTTTTGTTTTTGTTGAATTTCTTGAGCTCTTTATTGATTTGTAATATTAATCCTTTATCATTTGCATAGTTTGCATATTTTTATGTAGACATATGCTTTGATTTATCTTGGTAAAACCTACACAGTGCAATTGCTGAATCATATCATATATGTGGGTTTAACTTTTATTTAAACTTTTTATTTACCTTATTTTATTTTATTTATTTGAAAGGTAGGGAGGCAGAGTGGGAGAGAGATAGAGGGTATGCTCCCATACACTGGTTAACGGGGCCATGCTGGGAGCTAGGAACTACAATCAGATTTCACATGTGGGTGGAAGACACCCGTGTATTTGGGCCATCACAGGGTGCTTCTCAAAATTTACATCAGCAGGAAGTTGAAATTGGAAGCAGAGCTGGGAGTTTGATCTATGCTATCTGACTTGGGATATGGGCACCACAACCAACATCTTAATCACTATTCTGAGTGCCTCCTCTAAGGGTATCTTTGTACTAAACTGCAACCTCTTTAAGTTGGTGTATCACTTTCCATTTCTACCAGCAATGATTCAGATTCCAGTTCTCCACAAATTGTCAACACTTATTATTATCACTTTAATGTTTCATTCTTTGTCATTTCAGCTGTTATAATGATATATGGTGATATTTTATCACAGTTTTCAAAATGTTCACTAGTAATGTATGAAGTTTTGTAGACTCTCTTGTGGGAAATTTCTATTGGGATGTCTATGAAAACTTTCCCCTTTGTATTTGCAGATTTATTATTTTAACTTATTATTGATACAATTAGTGTTCATTTATTGTAGGTATAAGACATTGTTCATGTAAATATTTCACAAATGTTGTCTAAAAGTCCATTACTTACCTTTACATTTTTGAAAAATTAATTCTGAGAAACAGAAATTTTTAATTTTGATTAAAACCATTTTATCAATTGTTATTTTATGGTTTAAATTTTGTGTTTTCTACTTGAGAAGTCAAAGACTTCTTGTTTTCTTTAAGAGACTAATGTTTCTGGAAGTCAACAGATGATAACTCAGTTACTTGTGTCCCTGAAACTCCCATGGGAGAACCGAGTTGCATACCTGGTTGCTAGCTTCAGCCTAACTCAGTCCCAGCTGTTGTTGGTATTTAGGGAGTGAACCAGTTGATGGAAGACACCTCTTTCTGTGTGTGCCTCTCCCTCTGTCTGTATCACTCTGTCTTTCAAATAAATAAATAATTTCACAAAAACCCTATAATTTTATCTCTTGTAGTTCCATTACAAGTTAATATACATATATCTTAAGAGGTAGTTCTAAATCATGGTTTGTTTCCTTAAATGGATATTGTTATTCTAGTATGCTCTTTGTCAAAATTTGATTGCTTATTGAGATGACAATTTAGCAAGTTTGAAACACCCACTTGGGTTTCCCATAACAGATATAAAATGCTTAGATTTGAGTCCTAGATCTGCAGGTAATTCCTGCTTCCTGTTAATGCACACCCCACAAGATAGCAGGTGATCCTACACTGCCATTCACATGGGTTATGCAGATTGAGTCCTCAACTCTTGCCCCGCACCTAGGGGTAAACAAGAGACTAGGAGAGTTCTTGCTTTCTCTTCCTCTATCTCACTTTTAAATCAATAAAATTAAAAAAAAAGATTGACTTCAGTATTCTTATGCTTGTTTAGTGGTCTCTTTATTCTGTTCTATTGATACACACACACACACACACACACACACACATATATATAGATAGATAGATAGATAGATATATACACAATATACACACACACAAACCCATTCACACAACACAACCTTGAGGTACTATTTGATTAATGCAGCTTTATATATTAAACAGATACGTGAATTTTCCAATAAGCACATTTGCATTCTAACCTGTAACTACTGAAAACTTTCAGAATCTAGAAAGTTGTTTTTTGGATTTTCTGTGCATTTTTATTTAAACAAAAACCACACTATCTGTAACCAAATACACTTTTATCACTTCTTTACAATATAAGGGAAGTTATTTTTTTCTCTTGTCCTACAACAGTAGAAAAGACATTCAGTAAAATGTTGAAGCAGAGAGATGAGAGTAAATATCCTTGTCTTGTTGGAGAGAAATGAGTCAATCCATTGAAATTAAGCAGAAATTTTTACTTCAGGATTTTAGAAAGCAACCTTACCCATTTGAGAAAAATCCCCATTTGTTTCATGTTTCCTAAGAGATTTTAACCACCTTGTGAAATGTTTTTTTATGTATTTTCTGAACTGAATATGTAGTTTTACTTTTATTTCTGTAATTGCATTACATTGCTAAGTTATTTTATTTTACTTTTCCCTTAAATGACTCTTGAATAAATTCTTACTACTGAAAATGTAACACACTTTGTATATAATCTCTGATTAGCTAAAATTAATTAATATGTGGATATTTAGATCTATATTCATGAAGAAGTATGTTATTGCCTTCATTAAGTGGTAAAATTCACAATTTAATTTTCTTTGTGAGAAGGTGTTTCATTTATATATTTCTATTTTTAAAACATGGATACATGCCTATTCAAGTTAGTTCAATAGACTCAATTAGTTTTGGTAATTTGTACCATTCAAAATATATAATCACTTAATTATTGAGCTTAGGAAAAAATACATTCTACTTTCCTTTATTTTTCTACTAATTTTTGAATATTACTTATATTTATATTCATTATTTCTTTCCTTCTACTTTACTTTTATTTTCATTTGTTATTTATTTTACAACTTACTCAAATTTATTCATTGATTATATATCTTCTTTTCTTAAAGCTTTTTTGTTAAAGCCATGAATTTCCCACCAGTCTGTTCATTATATGTACTATTAAAAATTTTATATATATATATACTTTGTTGTTTATATCTGATTTGTTTTTTAACCTACAGAATATTTAAAAGAATGTTGATAATTTGTCAAGATATTTCTGATGTCTTTTTATTATTGATTCCTGTTTAATTTTTGCAGTCAAAATATACTATATTTGATTTCAATATTTTAAAATTTGAGCGGGAAAACTTTGTTACAAACTAGCATTTAATTTGCCACTTTTCATTTGGTCTACATGTCTGTTTTTATGCCAGTAACATATTGTTTTGTGCCAATAACAGCTATGTAATATGTCTTGAATTTAGTATATTTGGTGCCTATGGGTTTGCTTTTATTGTTTCAGCTACTAGGGGTCTCTTGTATTTCAATATGATTTTTTTTTTTTGGACAGGCAGAGTGGACAGTGAGAGAGAGAGAGAGACAGAGAGAAAGGTCTTCCTTTGCCATTTGTTCACCCCCTAATGGCTACTGTGGCCGGTGTGCTGTGGCCGGCACACCACGCTGATCCAAAGCCAGGAGCCAGGTGCTTCTCCTGATCTCCCATGCGGGTGCAGGGCCCAAGGACTTGGGCCATCCTCCATTGCACTCCTGGGCCACAGCAGAGAGCTTGACATGAAGAGGGGCAACCAGGACAGAATCCGGTGCCCCTACTGAGGCTAGAACCAGGTGTGCCGGCGCTGCAGGTGGAGGATAAGCCTATTGAGCCACGGTGCCAGCCCAATATGAATTTTATGGTTGCTTTTCCTAGTTCTGTGAAAAATGTCCTTAGAATTTTCTTTGTAATTGCACTGAATTTCTAACTCGCCTTGGACACTCTTGATATTTTGGTGATATTTGTCTTTCCAATCCATGAACAAGGAGAATTGTTCCATTTTTTAATGTTTTGTTTCTCTATCTTTCCTTAGTGTCTTGCAATTTTCATTGTAGAGATATTTCCAATTTTTTGTTAAGTTTGTCCCATGGCATTTAAAATTTTTATGCCTATTGTGAATAGCATTGATCATATAAGTTCTGTCTCAGGATGACATTGTGACTGTATAAAAATATGATTGTTTTTTGCATGTTGACTTATATTCTGCAACTTCTCTAAATTCTCTGGTCAGTTCTAATAATCTGATTCTGCCATATCAAAGATCATGTCTATGCCAATAGGGGTAATTTTATTTCATCCTTTCCAATTGTATCCCTTTGATTTATCTATTTAGAATGTTTACCAGATAGGAAGTGTTAGCACGGATGCAGGGCAACAAGTGTCAGAGCCAGAGCAGTACGTGCCTGTCCTCTCTTGCTGCCCCATGGAATCTTTGTCCTATTCTGTCACTTCTTCACTGAAGTTCTCTCTCAGTCTCTCCCTTGGAAATGTGGCCCTTACCTTGTTTTTCTCACATCTTTTGGGGATGAGGTCAATGCAGCTTCTCACAGTTCAGACATCTTGAATCCCCCAGGACTTAAATTATTTGATTCCTTGTACATAGAAATTCAATGTAATGAGAAAAGCATATACCAATGAATTTATAGTAACATAGAACATATTGCTGTTAATGGAAATATATTCAATTAGTGATAATCTTTTATCTCCTTCCAACCAATTCAACACCTCTTTTCCAAGCTGAAACATAAAAATAACTTATTCACATAGAGAAAAGGAAATTGTCATATTCTGAGATAATGATATGGCCACTTTTTACTAAATGATATGTTGCTAGTCATTCTTTCAGAATAGAAGCATTTTATTTAAATCACTAGTATGCAAGATAATACTTCAGAAGAGATGATGTATTACTAAAAATTATCATAGTGACCAACAGACTACCACTTTGGTTTTTTCTAGTATTTCATTACCAACTACAGGCAACAGCATTAAAAAATGCATCAAAACAAGACTTTCAGTGAATTTATTTTGAATCCTTCATGTTGGTTTTGCCACATAAAGTTAGAAAAGTAATGATGATGGTGTTCTAAAGAGAGAAAGATGTCTTTTTCAAGAAACCTATAGATGATAGTTACAGTCATTGTAATAGTTAAAAGTACTTCTTTCATGTCAATATTTAACTTAAAATTAAGTGAATTATAATATAATTGCCCCAGTGAATAAAATTACTATTTAATTCTACCACAGAATGGTTGGGATCAGTATATACAAATAAACTGGAAATAATCACAGCTCAGAAATGCTAAGTGTAAGTTCCCTCTAAAAGCCTCTCTTGTTTACCTGAGAACCTAAGGCCACCTAAGGTTCACCATGGGAACATTTTCATAAAGTGTAATGAATAAATACTAGTAAGTCTTATGGGGAGTTAATCACTAAGAATTTTTAAGAGATGTGTTTACTCAATTCATTACCTGAAATGTGTTGCTGTTTATTTCCTTTTGTTGCCTTTATTATTTGACTAAATTGTTTGGATCATAATAAAACATATTACACTTGAGATTACTTCACCATCTCACAACCTAAATAATTTTAAAAGCCCTATTCTAATAATGTTTCTTATTTTCAAAATTATAATAGTTTACATTTATTGATTACTTGCTACATATCAGTGCTCTTCTAATATTTTTAAACCTCACAGCAGCCTCATGGAATAGATTTATATATAAATACATATATTTGCAGAAGGATTATATATACATGCATATATAATAGGTTATTTATATTTAGAGAAGATTATATATAGATATATAGATAATACATTATATATAATAGGTTTAAGTATAATAGAGATATTGAATAAGCTAGAATACAGTGAATTAGAGTTACATAAGAAGCCACCTTATGAGTGAAGAAGCTTGAATTTGCAGCCCAGCGAATTTGTCACAAGCTTTCATAGGTTCTTAATATCCTCACTTCTTCGCTGGTTCCTCAGTCAACTTTGTTAAATAATTTAACTTGTATGAAAAAGGTTGAGTTAATGTTGTACTAAAGTCAGTTATGTTTAATTCATAAAATAATAATCTGCTTAGTTAAAATATAGAGAAATCAACTGATTAAACTTTATGATCTGTAATACCAGTACCTTTTATATATAAATATATGATATGCTTACTTATGAAAACCCCTATATTTTTGTCAATAAATTAGTATTACATGTGGAATTTTTCTGATTTTGGAACTACATCTAAGTGAAACTACCTTGAGAGGCAAAAAACGTAGAAATTGTATAATAATTTTTTAAAATTATTCCTTCTTCAATTTACATGAACAAACTAAATGCCAAGCACTTTGCTTTAATTAATTTTTAAAGGTGATGTTGAAATCAAGTTGAGTTATCTCTTGTAGTTTTTAAGTATGTCCAAGAATCATTTGGCACTCCTGCCATTAAACTGTGGACAACCAGTTTCCTTCACCTTGAATAAGTCTGTGCTTATATCTCTAAGTAATGTAATGTAGCAGAAATGATATATGAGATGGCGTAGCAGGTAAAGCCACCACCTGCAGTGCCTGCATCCCATATGGTCGCCGGTTCGAGTCCCGGCTGCTCCATTTCTGATCTAACTCTCTACTATGGCCTGGGAAAGCAGTAGAAGTTGGCCCCAGTGCTTAGGCCCCTGAACCTGCAAGGGAGAACCAGAAGAAGCTCTTAGCTCCTAGCTTTGGATTGGCCCAGCTTCGGCCATTATGGTCATTTGGGGAGTGAACCAGCGAATGGAGGATCTTTCTCTCGGTCTCTTCCTCTCTCTGTCTGTAACTCTATTTCTCAAATAAATAAATGGGATGGACATCTTTCTCTTATTCTGGGTCTCAGAGGAAAATCTACCAGCTTTTCATTTGAATATGATGATGACTATGGGCTTTTTATCTATGTTCATTTTATGTTCTATACTTTTTTTTTAATCAGAAAAGAATACCAATTCTGCCAAATACATCTAATGTACTTTTAAAGAGAGTGATATATATTTTTATCCTTCATTCTCATAATGTGATATGGTACATTTATTGATCTGTATATCCTTAACTATGTTTACCAGGGATGGGAGAGAATATTTGCAAACCATGTATCTGATAAGCAGATGACATAAAAATGTATAAGGAACTCATGTAATTCAATAGCATTAAATAATTAAACAAACAGTAACTCAAATAAAAATTGTCAAAAAACCTGAGTAGTAATCTCTCAGAAGAAGACATAAAAATGGCCAACAGATGTGAAAAGATATTTGATATCACTAATGCCAGAGATATGCAAAACCAAAGCACAAGGATCTATGACTTTCACACTGTTTGGATGGTTCCTATCAAAAAATCAAATCGTGGCCGGCGCCGTGGCTCAACAGGCTAATCCTCCGCCTTGCGGCGCCAGCACACCGGGTTCTAGTCCCAGTCGGGGCGCCGGATTCTGTCCCGGTTGCCCTCTTCCATGCCAGCCCTCTGCTGTGGCCCAGGAGTGCAGTGGAGGATGGCCCAAGTGCTTGGGCCCTGCACCCCATGGGAGACCAGGAAAAAGCACCTAGCACCTGGCTCCTGCCATCGGATAAGCGTGGTGCGCCGGCCGCAACGCGCTGGCCGCGGCAGCCATTGGAGGGTGAACCAACGGCAAAGGAAGACCTTTCTCTCTGTCTCTCTCTCTCACTGTCCACTCTGCCTGTCAAAAAAAAAAAAAAATCAAATCGTTGATGAGAATATGGAAGGAAGTAAACCCTCCGAACACTGTCAATGGGAATGTCAATTGGTATAGTCCTCTGGATATCAGAAGTGAAGTTTCTCGAAAAACTTTATACAATTAACATATTATCTACCCATCCCATTTCTTGGTGTATATATAAAAAATGAAATCAGTTTGTCAAATAAGTACTCTCACTCACATGCCCATTTTTTCATAACTCACAATAACCACGATATGAAAACAAAGTAAGAGCTGAATGGATAAGCTAAATGTAATATCTCTCTGCCTTTATCTATCTGTCATTTGTCTACCTAGCTAGTTATCATTTATCTGTCATCTATTCAGCCATACAATAGAATAAATCCTAAATTTCTATGTCCCAAACAGCATAGGGGCCGGCGCTGCGGCTCAATAGGCTAATCCTCCGCCTGTGGTGCTGGCACACCTGGTTCTAGTCCCGGTCAAGGCACCGGATTCTGTCCCTGTTGCCCCTCTTCCAGGCCAGCTCTCTGCTGTAGCCCAGGAGTGCAGTGGAGGATGGCCCAAGTGCTTGGGCCCTGCACCCCATGGGAGATCAGGAGAAGCACCTGGCTCCTGCCTTTGGATCAACGCAGTTTGCCGGCCACAGTGGCCATTGGAGGGTGAACCAATGGCAAAGGAAGACCTTTCTCTCTGTCTCTCTCACTGTCCACTCTGCCTGTCAAAAAATAAAATAAATAAATAAAAACAGCATAGGTAAACCTAGAGGACATGATGCTTAGTGAAATATGGCATTTTTGGGAATAGTGAGGACGCGCACTAGCAGTCCGCAAAAAGATAGTTTAATAAAAACAGAGTTACTGTAGCCTCAGGAAAAATCTCAGGGAAAAAAATGCAGTGGAAATTCTTCCGGACCCAGTGAATGAGACGCAGAGGACCTAGGGGAAAGTAAGTTTGCGAACGGCAAATCATGCCATAGTGGCACGGGAGCTGCCGGGAGGGACGGGAACCAGACGGAACACAGTCGCCATTGGAATTGAGCGCTTAAACGGGAGCCGATACAGGGATCCCGAGACACTGGCGGGGGGAAGCAGACGCCACGGGGGAAACAGCACAATTGAGGCGAGCCTGCACGGACACTAGCCTCTCTCGTCACTCACCCTGCTAATTCGAGCTAGATTAAACGCAGTGGCATGGCGCGCGCCCGCCGGCTGCGATGGGAGCCGGGCGGAACACAATCGCCGCAGGATCTGTGCGCGTGAACGGGAGCCGATACAGGGATCCCGAGACACTGGCGGGGGGAAGCAGACCCCCACGGGGGAAACAGCACAGTTGAGGCGAGCCCGCACGGACACTAGCCCCTCTCGCCGCACACCTTGCGAAGTCGAATTTGGTTAAACGCAGTGGGACAAGGCGCGCCCGCCCATCACTGAGGCAGACGGAACCAAAAACCCGAGGCTGTAGAAACCTAAGGGGATCCAAAAACTGGGAACACACCGCGCACACAAACTCCGTTACCTTGACAACCTAGAGAAAGAGTGTGGGGAAAAAAAAAATGCCAAACAAAAACAGATTCCGAGGGAGCAAGATCAAGGAAGACGCTATGATGACCCCAAACGGAAAAGACACCCCAAGTCAGGATTATGAAGATAATCAGATAGAAGAAATGCAAGAAGCAGATCTCAAGAATTGATAAGAACATTAAGAAGTTCTCAAAAACAAATTCTTGAACTACAGAAATCTTTAATGGATAAGATAGAAAATCTCTCTCGCGAGAATGAAGTACTACGGAGAAATCAAAACGAAATGAAACAACTAGTAGAACAAGAAGCTACGATAGTGACAAAAAATCTTAATGAATTGAAGAATTCAATAGATCAAGTGACAAGCAATCTTGAGGGCCTTAAAACCAGAATGGGTGAAGCAGAAGAGAGAATATCAGACCTAGAAGACAGAGAACAGGAGAGGAAACAGGCAAACCAAAGACAAGAAGAGGAAATTAGAAAACTAAAAGATATCGTCGGGAATTTACAGGATACTATTAAAAAACCCAACATTCGGGTTCTAGGTGTTCCTGAAGGTATGGAGAGGGAGAAAGGATTAGAAGGCCTTTTTAGGGAGATACTAGCAGAAAATTTTCCAGGCATGGAGAAAGACAGAGAAATCCTAATCCAGGAAGCTCATAGAACCCCTAATAAACATGACCAAAAGAGATCCTCTGCACGACATATTGTAATTAAACTCACCACAGTGAAGCAAAAAGAAAAGATCCTAAAATGTGCAAGAGAGAAACGTCAGATTACTCTCAGAGGATCTCCAATTAGACTCACAGCTGACTTCTCAACAGAAACCCTACAAGCTAGAAGGGAATGGCGAGACATAGCCCAGGTACTTAGAGAGAAAAACTGCCAGCCCAGAATATTATACCCTGCAAAGCTCTCATTTGTGAATGAAGGCGAAATAAAGACCTTTCATAACAAACAAAAATTGAAAGAATTTGTTGCCACTCGTCCAGCCCTGCAAAAGATACTTAAAGACGTGTTACACACAGAAACACAGAAACACGACCATCAACATGAAAGAAGGTAAACGAAGGGAACCTCACGGCAAAAGATCACAGGGAATTCAAAGCATACATTAGAAAATATCTGGCAAATGGCAGGGCAAACTTACCACTTATCAATAGTCACATTGAACGTTAAAGATCTAAACTGTCCTGTTAAAAGACAGAGATTGGCTGATTGGGTTAAGGAACAAAAACCATCTATTTGCTGCCTACAAGAAACACATCTTTCCAACGAAGATCCATACAGACTGAAAATAAAAGGATGGAACAAGATATACCACGCCAACAGAAATGAAAAAAGAGCGGGTGTAACCATCTTAATATCGGACTACATAAACTTTAACACAAAAACTGTTAAGAGAGACAAAGAGGGGCACTATATAATGATTAAGGGATCAATACTACAGGAAGATATAACAATTCTCAATGTATATGCACCTAATTACAGGCCACAGGTTTATTTAAAAAATTTGTTAAGAAACTTAAAGGGAGACTTAGACCCCAACACAATAGTACTGGGGGACTTCAATACTCCACTCACAGATATTGACAGATCGACAGGACAGAAGATCAACAAGGAGACAGTAGATTTAAACAACACTATAGCCCAAATGGATCTAACAGATATCTACAGAACTTTTCATCCTACACATAAAAAATTCACATTCTTCTCAGCAGTACATGGAACCTACTCTAGGATTGATCACATATTAGGCCATAAAGCAAGTCTCAGCAAATTCAAAAGAATTAGAATCATATGATGCAGCTTCTCAGACCATAAGGGAATGAAGTTGGAAATTAGCAACTCAGGAATCCCTAGAGCATATGCAAACACATGGAGATTGAACAACATGCTCCTGAATGAACAATGGGTCACTGAAGAAATCAAAATAGAAATCAAAAATTTTCTGGAAGTAAATGAGGATAACAGCACAACATACCAAAACTTATGGGATACAGCAAAAGCAGTGTTAAGAGGAAAGTTTATATCAATAGGTGCCTACATCAAGAAACTGGAAAGGCACCAAATAGATGAGCTTTCAATGCATCTCAAGGATCTAGAAAATTTGCAGCAAACTAGACCCAAACCTAGTAGAAAAAGAGAAATAATCAAAATCAGAGAAGAAATCAACAGGATTGAATCCAAAAAAAATTACAAAAAATCAGCCAAACGAGGAGCTGGTTTTTTGAAAAAATAAACAAAATTGACACCCCATTGGCCCAACTAACGAAAAAAAGAAAAGACCCAAATCAGTAAAATCAGAGATGAAAAAGGAAATATAACAACAGACACCACAGAAATCAAAAGAATCATCAGAAATTACTACAAGGACTTGTATGTCAGCAAACAGGGAAACCTATCAGAAATGGATAGATTCCTGGACACATGCAACCTACCTAAATTGAACCAGGAAGACATAGAAAACCTAAACAGACCCATAAGTGAGTCAGAAATTGAATCAGTAATAAAGGCCCTCCCAACAAAGAAAAGCCCAGGACCAGATGGATTCACTGCTGAATTCTACCAGACATTTAAAGAAGAACTAACCCCAATTCTTCTCAAACTATTCAGAACAATCGAAAAAGGGATGGTTCAATATTCGCAAAACAATCAACGTGATACACCACATTAACAGACTGCAGAAGAAAAACCATATGATTATCTCACTAGACGCAGAGAAAGCATTCGATAAAATTCAACACCCTTTCATGATGAAAACCCTAAGCAAACTGGGTATAGAAGGCACATTCCTCAATACAATCAAAGCAATTTATGAAAAACCCACGGCCAATATCCTATTGAATGGGGAAAAGTTGGAAGCATTTCCACTGAGATCTGGTACCAGACAGGGATGCCCACTCTCACCACTGCTATTCACTATAGTGCTGGAAGTCTTAGCCAGAGCTATTAGGCAAGAAAAAGAAATTAAAGGGATACAAGTTGGGAAGGAAGAACTCAAACTATCCCTCTTTGCAGACGACATGATTCTTTATTTAGGGGACCCAAAGAACTCTACTAAGAGACTATTGGAACTCATAGAAGAGTTTGGCAAAGTAGCAGGATATAAAATCAATGCACAAAAATCAACAGCCTTTGTATACACAGACAATGCCATGGCTGAGGAAGAACTGCTAAGATCAATCCCATTCACAATAGCTACAAAAACAATCAAATACCTTGGAATAAATTTAACTAAGGACATTAAAGATCTCTACAATGAAAATTACAAAACCTTAAAGAAAGAAATAGAAGAGGATACCAAAAAATGGAGAAATCTCCCATGCTCATGGATTGGAAGAATCAATATCATCAAAATGTCCATTCTCCCAAAAGCAATTTACAGATTCAACGCAATACCAATCAAGATACCGAGGACATTCTTCTCAGATCTGGAAAAAATGATGCTGAAATTCATATGGAGACACAGGAGACCTCGAATAGCTAAAGTAATCTTGTACAACAAAAACAAAGCCGGAGGCATCACAATACCAGATTTCAGGACATACTACAGGGCAGTATTTATCAAAACAGCATGGTACTGGTACAGAAACAGATGGATAGACCAATGGAACAGAATAGAAACTCCAGAAATCAATCCAAACACCAACAGCCAACTTATATTTGATCAACGATCCAAAAACAGTCCCTGGAGTAAGGTCAGTCTGTTTAATAAATGGTGCTGGGAAAACTGGATCTCCACGTGCAGAACCATGAAGCAAGACCCTTACCTTTCACCTTACACAAAAATTCATTCAACATGGATTAAAAATTTAAACCTACGACCCGGCACCATCAAATTACTAGAGAGCATAGGAGAAACCCTGCAAGACATAGGTACTGGCAAAGACTTCTTGGAAAAGACCCCAGAAGCACAGGCACTGAAAACCAAAATTAACTACTGGGATTGCATCAAATTGAAAAGTTTCTGTACTGCAAAAGAAACAGTCAGGAAAGTGAATAGGAAACCGACAGAATGGGAAAAAATATTTGCAAACTATGCAACAGATAAAGGGTTGATAACCAGAATCTACAAAGAAATTAAGAAACTCCACAACATCAAAACAAACAACCCACTTAAGAGATGGGCCAAGGACCTCAATAGACATTTTTCAAAAGAGGAAATCCAAATGGCCAACAGACACATGAAAAAATGTTCAAGATCCCTAGCAATCAGGGAAATGCAAATCAAAACCACAATGAGGTTTCACCTCACCCCGGTGAGAATGGCTCACATTCAGAAATCCACCAACAATAGATGCTGGAGAGGATGTGGGGAAAAAGGGACACTAATCCACTGTTGGTGGGAATGCAAACTGGTGAAGCCACTATGGAAGTCAGTCTGGAGATTCCTCAGAAACATGAATATAACCCTACCATTCAACCCAGCCATCCCACTCCTTGGAATTTACCCAAAGGAAATTAAATGGGCAAACAAAAAAGCCGTCTGCACAGTAATGTTTATTGCGGCTCAGTTCACAATAGCTAAGACTTGGAACCAACCCAAATGCCCATCAACAGTAGACTGGATTAGGAAATTATGGGACATGTACTCTACAGAATACTATACAGCAGTCAAAAACAATGAAATCCGGTCACTTGCAACAAAATCTGGAGGAATCTGGAAAACATCATGCTGAGTGAATTAAGTCAGTTCCAAAGAGACAAATATCATTTGTTTCCCTTGATTGGCGATGACTAACTGAGCACCAAAGGGGAAACCTGTAGAAGTGAAATGGACACTATGAGAAACAGTGACTCGTTCAGCTCTTGTGCTGACTGTTGTTGTACAATGTAATACTTTATCCATGGTAGTATTTTTTTTTTTATCCTAGTACTAGTGGTTGAACTCTGTAATTAACACACAATTATTCTTAGGTGTTTAAATTTTAACTGAAAAGTGATCTCTGTGAAATATAAGAGTGGGAATAAGAGAGGGAGGAGATGTAAAATTTGGGACATGCTCAATCGGAACGGCCCCAAATGATGGAGTTAGAATTGTGCCAGGGGTTTCCAATACAATCCCATCAAGGTGGCATGTACCAAGGCCATCTCATTAGTCCAAGTGATCAATTTCAGCTCACAATTGATCACACTGATAGGTCTAAGAGTCAAAGGGATCGCACAAGCAAGACTAGTGTCTGCTAATACTAACTGATAGAATGAAAAAGGGAGAGAATGATCCAACATGGGAAGCAGGATACACAGCAGACTCATAGAATGGCAGATGTCCTAAATAGCACTCTGGCCTCAGAATCAGCCCTTAAGGCATTCGGATCTGGCTGAAGAGCCCATGAGAATTGTTTAGGCATGGAAAGCTAAGACACTCTGAAAAACAAAAAAAAACAACAAAAAAAAAAGAAGACCTAAATGAAAGATCTCTGCGAGTGAGATCCCAGTGGAAACAATGGGGCCATCAAAGAAGGAGATACCTTTCTCTAAAGGGAGGAGAGAACTTCCACTTTGACTATGACCCTGTCGGAATAAGATCGAAGTCCACGAACCCTAAAGGCTTCCATAGCCTCGGCAACTCATGACCAGAGCCTAGGGAGATTACTGACGCCATAAACAAGAGTGTCAAATTGTTAAATCAACATCAGGAGTCACTGTGTACTTACGTCTCATGAGGGATCTGTCCTTAATGTGTTATCCAATGTGAAATAATGCTATTACTAGTACTGAAACAGTATGTTTACACTTTGTGTTTCTGTGTGGGTGCAAACTGATGAAATCTTTACATAGTATATATTGAATCGATCTTCTTTATATAAAGATAATTGCAAATGATTAAAAAAATCTTGGTGTTAAACTGGAAATTGCATAGACAATTAATCAATTTTAAAAAAAAAATCATGTAGGATCTCTGTCCTTAATGTGCTGTACATTGTGAATTAATACTATAACTAGTACTCCAACAGTATTATCATTTTGTGTCTCTATGCGAGGGCAAACCATTGAAATCTTTACGTAATATGTACTAAATTGATCTTCTGTGTATAAAGAGAATTGAAAATGAATCTTGATGTGAACAGAAGGGGAGAGGGAGCGGGAAAGGGGAGGGTAGGGGGAGGGAGAGAAGTTGTGGGGGGGGAGCCATTGTAATCCATAAGCTGTTCTTTGGAAATTTATATTCTTTAAATAAAAGCTTTATATAAAAAAAAACTGGAGAATGAAGGAGGAACCAATTAATCTGATAATTTAACAAAAAAAAAAAGTAATATGGTATTTTTGGAGAAACAGTACATAATCTCACTCGTATTGGATATCTAAAAAAATTAACTCGTGAAGACACTGCTATCATCTTTCTTTCACACTACTTCAGGTATTATTTTACAAACTAATCTTTCCTATTTAGTATTTTGCAATATGAATCCTCCAACTTGGTAGTTCATAATAATAATTTATTTCTTTATCATGTTTCACTCTGTTTATGGGTTTCTATTGGTGATTATCCTTTGGAACAATCCCGATATTTGTGGTTACAAAGCAAATAGACATAGTCATTCAAAGGCTATACATACAAAATAACTCTGCTGTTCAAATGTAGGATCTCTTAGTGTCCTTCCACATGGTTTTGCTTTCTAGTTTCAGAGTCTGGGCCTTCTTATATGGCAGCTCCAGGCTCTAAGAGGAAAGTAGAAGCTTGCAGGCAATTGCAGATCTGTAAACAGCTCTGACCAATATATATTTACAGTTTATTCTTTGGTTGAAACAGTCAATAGACCAAGACTGGAAACGATGATATACATTCCACTTCTTTTCAGGTGAATTTCAAAGTCGTATTGAAAAGGGCATATGAAACTGATTAGTTTTTTTGAAACTGATTGATTTTTTTAATGCAAGGATCTCTGTCCTTAATGTGCTGTACAATGTGATTCAATGCTATAACGCGTACTCAAATAGTATATTTCACTTTGTGTTACTATATGAGGGCAAATGGACGAATTCTTTACTTAACACATGCTAAATTGATCTCCTGTATACAAAGAGAATTGAAAATGAATCTGGATGTGAACGAAAGGGTGGAGGGAGCGGGCAAGGGGGGAGGGTTGTGGGAGGAGAGGGAAAGTATGGGGGGAAAGCCATTGTAATCCATAAGTTGTACCTTGGAAATTTATATTCTAAATAAAAGTTAAAAAAAAAGAAATACCATGAATATGTTTAAAGAAACAAAACAACAGATCAGAGTAAATTCAAATTGTAAGCATTGGGTAAACAGTAATTGTAAAATAAAAGAAGAAAATCCAAAAAAAGGGTATATGAGAAACAAGACATCAAATTCATCTTTGGTAGAACAGTTTGCCAAAAATATATTCATAAACACATATAATATTAAAATATATAAGATTAAAATGAAAATGATGACAACCCAATGTTATATATTGTAGAGTAAAAGAGAAATATATTTTTTTGCAATTATCCTCACATATTTTGCTTTAATACTTAAGCTGTCACATTAACTGTTGACTTTAAGATTAATTCTTTGCAGAGATCCAAGATGGTTGAATAGTGAAAGGCTGCACTGACCTCAGCCACAGAAAGATACCAGAAAGACATAAGAAAGATCACATTCCCCGGGGATTGATTCAGGGTTTTCAGTGGACAACAAGCAAAAAAATAACTGATTGTAAATGGACTAAATTCCCCCAAACTAACAGACCAGCTACCTAACTCATATTTCTTAGGAAAATGACCTTTGTGAATCAAAGATACCATTAATAGCTTTATCATTAAAATTTGTTTCTCTCCATTTTTAATTCAAAATTTAATTGGCAGCTGGCCTTGTTTATTTCCAGATAACAAAAAAAGTTTATGGAGTACTGCTATGGAATGAATGGTTTGTGCATGAATAAAATTCGCATGTCAAAGGAGAGTTCCTTTGGTGCCACAGCGAAGAGCCTGCTTCTGATGTTTGTATCACGTGTTGGAGAGCTTGAGCTTGAGTTCTGGCTCTCCTCCTGATTCCAGCTTCCTTGCCATATGTACCTTGGAAACAAGTGAGTCCCTGTCACTCACTTGCAATAGAGGCTCTGGACTTCGACCTGGTGCAGCCCCTAGCTGGTGCAGATTCAGAGGAGAGAGTGATCTAGTGCATGGAATCAATTGGAGTCAATCTCTCTCTCTTTCCCTCCCCCTCCTCCTTTTAAAATAAATAGAAAGATGTTTTTGAAAACTCATGTTGGTATTAGGAAGTGAGTCCTTTGGGAAATCCACAGGGAAGCTGGATGGAGATTTGTGGATCCATCAATGCCTTTTGAAGATGAAGGGACCACAGCTTTTTTTCTCTCTCTCTTTGTAGTAAGAGGATAGAAGGAGAAGATAGTCATCTGTAAACCAGAAAGAGAGCCCTCACCAAGAATCTGAACATAGCTGACACTCTAAACACAGACATCTGTCCTCCAGAACTGTGAGAAAGAAATGTCTGCTTAAGCCACAAAGTATATGTTACTCTGAAATGTCACCCTGAATGCATTAAAGCAGATATTTAATAACTTAGAATTTAAAACAGGAAATTATCAAAATAAAGAAGTTAACATGGCAGACTCCTAACATAAAAAACATAAATAAATATATGCAGACCAACACGTGGTGCAGCAGGGTAAGCCTCTCTCGTGATGCTGGTATCCCATATTAGACTGCTAGTTTGAATCATGGCTCCTCCACTTCCATACAGCTTCCTGCTAATATGCACGGAAATAAGCAGAAGACGGTCCAAATACCTGGGCTCCTGCCACCCATGTACTAGACCAGCATGGAGTCCTGACTCCTGGCCTCAGCCTGGTTTATATCTGACTGTTGAGACCATCTGGGATGTAACTACCGGATTCAAGAAATCTCTCTATTTCTGCTTTTCTCTCTGCCTTTTAAAAAATATGTAATTTTTTTAAAAAGAAAATTGAACATGTGAATGTGTGAAAATGGACAGTGCAACAACTGACAAGAAAAATTAAAAAAAAAACTAATAAAAGGCTCTGGAGAATTTCTTGAAAATATTTCAAAAATCATAATGTAGAAAAATACTAAGTATTTATCTAAAATTAAAGTTGAAATAGAAAAATATTCACTATTTAACATTTTTTTTTAATTTAAGGAGCTAAATTGCACTATTATCAGATTATAATCAGATTGATTAAATCTTCCCAATCTTCCCCAACCCCCACAGAGACTCTGGAAGTCAATTTAAAAGTCAGTTCATTTTTCTTCACATTTCTTCCTTTCATTATAAATTTTTACCTTTTAACATATCACATCCTTTTATTTTCCTGCCTTACTTTTAACCTTTGATTTTCAAGTGCTCTTCACTTTGAGTCACAGCAGCATCAAACAACAACAGTGTAGAGATTTTGCCCAGGAAGCAATGAGGAGCATCATGGTAATGAAAGGGATAATTGTGGCTCCCTGCCTCTGCTATAATTGAAAATCTCATATAGAGCCTTTTCCATTTAACTTTATTGCTGAGTTCAAACCACTGTAAAGGAAGGAAAGAAACACTAGAGTAATTCCTCTAATGTTGCTTCCCTGTCCATACAACAATTTGAAACCCAGCATTAAAGTTAAACAGAAGATGCAATTAGATTTTTCCAATTACAGCTGTGTGAAAGAAGTATAATTATCACTTTCATTATTAGAAATGCATTGCTTGGGGCTGGCATTGTGGTGTAGCAGGTAGAATTGCAGCCTGAGATGCTGTTATTCTATATGGGTGCCTATTGATGTCCTGGCTGCTCCACTTCCAGTCCAGCTCCCTGCTAGTGGCCTGGGAAAAGTGCTGGATGATGACCACAGTTTGTGGGCCCCTGCCACCCACATGAGAGATCTGGATGAAACTCCTGGCTCCTGGATTCAGTTGGCCCCAGCACTGGCTGTGGTGGCCATCAGAAGAGTGAATCAGTTGACGGAGTGTCTCTCTGTTTCTCCCTCTCTCTGTGACTCTGACTTTCAAAACAAATAATAAATCTAAAATAAAACAAAATAAAATAAAATGAGAAATACATTGCTTTCCAAATATTTGCTTGGTAGCCTTCTGGAGTTCTTCTGTCAGGTCATAAAAATGTTGGCGAACATTTGATAGAATAGTCTAGCTTTAATTTGTATTGATTTCTAGCGAATACTCTGTTACATCAAGCTAATTATGTTAGCTGGATTAATGGTGTTTGAACGTTGAATGAGACTGTGCAAGCTATTAATATAAGGCAAATTTCATTAAATGACATCTTTATTTTTAAAATGGAATTAAAAATATGGCTGATATTATTTCGTAGGGTAAATATGGTATAATGTAGTAGAAAACCACACTGGGTCAGTAATCTCTAGTCTAACAATGACTCTGAAACCGAGCACTTTCAATGGACATTGGAAGCAACACTTTAAAAATTCAGTAGCAAATCAAATGCCCTAGGCTTGAACCCCTCATAGCCTTGTTCTAGTCCTGTAATCTTGGGTGAACTATTTAACTTACTGGTACCACATCATTAAAATATGTACGAAATTGGTACATATTTAAAATTGTACACTTTTGCTTTTCATCAAAATGGAATAACAAGGGTTAGATTTATTCTTCCACCTTAAAAATAACTAAAAAAATCACACAAAATGTATTAAGTCTAATTTTCAATACCCTGGACTTTATTAGGCAAAAAAGAACACAATTCCTGAGAAATGGGTATAAAATGAAATCCCTTTGTCTGTTCAAACTTGCTACATGGGAAGAGTTCCTCCAGTATGGAGAGAAGCCTATGAATAGCCCCTTTGAAATAAAGAGATGGAGTATAATATTGGGAAAGTTAAGAAAGATAAGTTTAACTAAGTAAGTTACTGAACAAGAGAGTGTGTACCGAAAGAAAATTCTGAAAATCTCAAAAATGTCTTGTGTAAGTCTTCAGCAGGGCTCTTCCTTGTGTTATAAAAGACCTAGATGAGTACCCATTACCATAAACCATAGGGTAAATCTTCATAAGTTATAGAGCATCCAGTAGACTCTTTAAAATGGTTGTACCTCAAAAATGAGGTAAAATTAACCTACATAAAACCATTTTTTGTTCCATTTAACAAAATCCAAGAAGTAAAACTATCAAACTTACCCCAAAATAGTAGCTGCATCCCATAGCAGAAACTAAACATATTTATAAAAATATGAAATATCTAGCACTCAAATTAAATCATAATGTCTGGAGTTGAATAAAAATTAATTGAACAAAGAAAGTTAAATTGCAACCTGTAATAAGAAGAAAAATCAAACAATGAGCACTCATCCAGAAATTAAATATGATTGAATTAATTGATAATGACTTTAAAAGATTATAAAATTTTACTGTGTATGTTCATCTCGAAGGAAAAAAAGTCTTATGAAATAAGATATGCAACATGTATAAAAAGACCAATGTGGCCAGCACTGCGGATCACTAGGCTAATCCTCCGCCTGCGGCACCAGCACCCAGGGTTCTAGTCCCAGTCAGGGTACCAGATTCTATCCTGGTTGCTCCTCTTCCAGTCCAGCTCTCTGCTGTGGCCCAGGAGTGCAGTGGAGGACGGCCCAAGTGCTTGGGCCTTGCACCCCATGAGAGACCAGGATAAGCACCTGGCTCCTGGCTTCCGATTGGCAAGGTGCCGGCTGTACTTTTCCAAAGTACAGTTCATGGATTACAATGGCCTTCCCCCCCCCATAACTTCCTCCCACCCGCACCCCTCCCACCTCCCATTGCCTATCCCATTCCATTCACATCAAGATTCATTTTCAATTATCTTTATATACAGAAGATCGATTTAGTATATATTAAGTAAAGATTTCATCAGTTTGCACCCACACAGAAGATAAAGTGTAAAATACCGTTTCAGTACTAGTTCATAGCATTAATTCACATTGGACAACACATTAAGGACAGAGATCCTACATGAGCAGGAAGTACACAGTGACTCCTATTGTTGATTTAACAATTTGACACTCTTGTTCATGGCATCAGTAATCTCCCTAGGCACTAGTCATGAGTCACCAAGGCTATGGAAGCCTTTTCAGTTCACAAACTCCGATCTTATTCAGACAAGGTCATAGTCAAAGTGGAAGTTCTCTCCTCCCTTCAGAGAAAGACACCTCCTTCTTTGATGGCCCTGTTCTTTCTACTGGGATGTCACTCCCAGAGTGAGATGTAGGTCCTTTTCTTTTTTTTGCCATAGTGTCTTGGCTTTCCATGCCTAAAATATTCTCATGTGCTCTTCAGCCACATCCGAATGCCTTAAAGGCTGATTCTGAGGCCAGAGTGCTGTTTAGGACATCTGCCATTCTATGAGTCTGCTGTGTATCCCACTTCCCATGATGGATTGTTCTCTCCCTTTTTGATTCTATCAGCTAGTATTCACAAACACTAGTCTTGTTTGTGTCATCCCTTTGACTCTTAGACCTATCAGTGTGATCAATTGTGAATTGAAATTTATCACTTGAACTAATGAGATGAAATTGGTACATGCCACCTTGATGGGATTATATTGGAATCCCCTGGACGTTTGCAATTTTTTTTTAATTAACAGAGTGTCAAGTATGTGGAACAAGCTCAAGTACCTGAATACATTTAACTGAAGTTCCTGAAGGAAAGAAAACAGAGAAAAAATGCATTTCATTAAATAAATTGCTAAAATAATACAAATAAATTAATACTATAAAACAACATATAAAATAGAAGATTGAGAAAGAGCTAATCATATTTCCTTCAAACAGTGAAAGGGAAAAATGCAATGCATCCCAATTTAAAAAAAAAAAAAAACTATGACAAACTGAAGAAACAGTAATTACAACAACTTTTCAGCAGACACAGTGCACATAACAAAAATTTAAAGTTTGGGGGGCTGAAGCTGTGGCATAGTAGGTAAAGCCACCACCTGCAGTGCTGGCATCCCATATGGGTGCTGGTTCAAGTTTTGGCTGCTCCACTTCTGATCCAGCTCTTTGCTATGGCCTGGGAAAGCTATAGAAAATGCCTCAAGTTCTTGGGCCCCTGAACCCACGTGGGAGACCTGGAGGAAAATCTTGGCTCCTGGCTTCAGGTTGGAGCAGCTCTGGCCATTGTGGCCATCTGGGGCGTGAACCAGCAGATGGAGAACCTCTCTCTCTCTCTCACTCTCTTTCTCTCTCTCTCTCCCCCTCTCTCTCTGTCTCTGCCTCTCTGTATCTCTGCCTTTCCAATAAATAATAAATCTTTTAAAAAAGTTTGGAAAGATTCCACAAACTACTCTTATTTCTCACACAAATTGCTATTTGGGGCAGGAGGGAATCTCAAGATGATTTTCAGTTTTGATGATTTTTAAAAAAGATTTAGTTGATTTATTGGAAAGACAGAATTACAGAGACAGGTAGAGACACAGAGAGAGAGGTCTTCCATCCAATGGTTCACACCCCATATAGCTGCAACGGCCAGAGCTGTGCCAATCTGAAGCCAGGAGCCAGGAGCTTCTTCCAAGTCTCCTATGTGGGTACAGGGGCCCAAGGACGTGGGCCATCTTCTACTGCTATCCCAGGCCGTAGCAGAGAGCTGGATCAAAAAAGGAGCTGTCAGGACTAGAACCGGTGCCTTTATGAGATGCTGGTGCTTCAGGCCAGAGTTTTAACCTGCTGTGCCACAGCACCAGCCCTGAGTTTTGATGATTTGTTAGAAGTGCTCACAAAAGTCAATGAAACATATTAAAATCAGTTAAGTAAAATATGCCTGGGGCAGAGTCCAGGAAAGCTTGACACAGGCAATTGGGTTCTCCAGAGGTTTTGCAGACAGCACCAAATTTTCTGTTAATTATGTATAACAGGATGTTATACATATGTAATCACAGGATATCACTCAGCACTTTAATATCCAGGGAAATGAGTGGGGCTCTGTGATTGGGATATGGTTAACAATCGAAAGGTTCCTTCACTCAACTGCCATTACAGAAGTCAAGCTGACTCAAAGCTCCCACCATAAATCCTACTGTTTGGCTAATTGACATTCCCCAGGGTACTCAGGTGAGTGAGGATATAGTCATCAGCAGGATATTTCAAGGATTTATATATTAATTTGAAGGAGCTGAGGGCAAAGAACATACATCTCTTTTTCATGATTATGTTTTTAAGTATACAAACGTAGACCAAGTTTTCTAAAGTATGTCAATTGAAATCACATTCCAATAAAAATGTTTTTCAAACATAAAGCCAAGCGGGACCAGCATTGTGGCTTATTGAGTGCTGGCATCCCAGGTGGGCATTGGTTCGAGTCCTGGTTGCTTCACTTTTGAACCAGCTTTCTGCAATGGCCTGGAAATACAGTATAAGATGGCTCAAGTCCTTGGGTCCCTGCACCTGCATGGGAGACCCAAAACAAGCTTCTGCCTCCTGACTTTGGATTGATCCAGCTCTGGCCATTGCAGCCATTTGGGGAATGAATCAGCAGATGGAAGACTTCTCTCTCTCTCTTTCTCTGCCTCTACCTCTCTGTAACTCTGCCTTTCAAATAAAGAAATCTTAAAAAAATAAAGGCAAGGACTTTTTCAGGTGCAGAAACAATAGAATTTGCCAATTTTAATCCTATACTACAAGCTATAATCATTGAAATTCTACAAGCTGACAGAAAATTATGTGAGATGGAAACCTGAAAAAACAAAATGAAATGGAGGGGCTTACATGTGGTCTAGCAGTTCATATTTCAGTTAAGATTCCCACATTCCATATTAGAGAACCTGGGTTTGAGATCCTGCTTTTCTTATGATTCCAGGTCCTGGTGATGAACCCTGAGAGGCAATAGGTGATGGCCTAAGTACTTTTATGCCTACCACCATATGCGAAACATGGATTGAGTCTGGCTCCTGGTTCTGGCCCTAACCAAGCCCTTAACTGTATTTGGGGAGTGAACCAATTGATGGGATCTCTTTGTCTCTCTCTCCCACCATAGGTGCTTCTCCCACCCTCACTCTTCTCTCTCTCAAATTAAATTTTTTTAAAAAAATAGATCATCAAAATAAAAATAGCTACTGTATGAGTAATATGATTTTTCTTATTTAAATTCCTTTCTGTTTTTATTTTTGTGCATTTATTTTCATTTTATTTAAAAGACAGAGATACAGAGACAGAGAGATTTTCTTTCCACTAGTTTACTCCACAAGTACCTGCCACAGCTGGACTGAGCCAGGTTGAAGCCAGGAGCCCAGAATTCAATCTGGGTCTAGCACACAGGTGGCAGGGATCCAGGCACTTGGAAAATCATCTGTTCCTACTCAGGAATGGAGGGGAAGGGAAGGGAAGGGAAAAAAGATAAGTGATTATTTTGATATTCATTAATACTGTTTACCTGTAATACACCAGAGATATAAAGGTTTAAAAAATCCAGAATGGCCTGGCATTTTGGTGTAATGGGTGAAGATGCCAGCTGTGACACTGGCATCCTGTATGGGCACTGGTTCAAGACCCTGATGCTCCACTTCTGATACAGCTCCTGCTAATGCGTATGGGAAAGCATTGGAAGATGGCCCAAGTGCCCTGCACCCATGTAGGAGATCTGAAAGAATCTCTTGGCTCCTGGCTTTGGTCTGCTCCAGCCCTAGACTACTGTGGCTATTTGGAGAGTGAAACAGCAGATAGATTTTTGCTCTCTGTCTGTATAAGTCTGCCTTTCAAATAAATAAATCCATAAATAAATAAATCTTTTTAAAAAATCCAGAATCACTAAGTTGTCTCACAAAGTATATTAATCTAAAGAAAGCATCCATTTTTGAGTGCTTCATCTGGTACTTATTTGTCTAGTTTACAATTTGTATGTTTTTAATAACCTGTAATTCTTGGAGCACGCATTTAACCTAGTGGTTCAGATGCCTGCATCCAATATCATAGTACCTGGGTTCAACTTCTCACTCCTTCTTCTGCCTCCAGCTTCCTCGCAATGCAGACACTGGAAGGTAACAGTGATAACTTAGCAAACTGAATTCCTGCCACCCACGTATGAGATGTAAATTGCATTCCCAGGTCCCAGATTCTGCCCAGGGACCAGTAACACAGTCCTGGCCACCGTGGACAATTTGGAAAATGGATGAGCAAATGGGAACACTCTCTCCCTCTCTCTCTGTCTTTCCTTTTTTATATCTGCACTTCAAATAAATAAATTAATGAAAAGCTTAAACTTTTTGAGTGATATCCCATAAACATTTTATAAACAATGAATTGAGTGTTGTTCCATTATTATACTGCATAGCCCATTAGCATCTAATAATTTCATAATTTTTAAAAAAATTTTGTTGGTCACTTGAACACCTAAAATTTTCTATTTAATTCAGCTAGCATTCTGGCATTTATTAATCTTTAGTAGATCTAATTTTGAATCAATACTTCATTAACCACTAAACATCCACAGGTTGTTTTATTTTGAGGAAACTAAGACAGCTATGAACCATGAAGTATCAATATTGGTCATACTCTCTTGGAAATTGAAATGTTGGCAGTTATCTTTGAGGGCTATCTGCAGTGGAATTATCAAATACATGAAAGTATACATATACCATATGTATTTAAGTAAAATATGATTAAGCATAATCATTTACTAAGCCCTGCTTTAGTATCTTAGATAGAGATATAAACAAATGAGGTGTTTTCTTATCCTTATGAGCTAATTAGTAATCAGAGGGAGAGACTATTTGAATTAAAAAAGAAATTAATATATGCAAAGGGCAAAATTAAAATGGAGGAGTTGCATTCAAAGGAAAAAATAAGAAATAATATTTGAAAAACAATCTATTTAAATTATTGAAGATCCCTTCCCAATTTTTGCAGCATGCTAAACAGTAGGATGTATACAGTGTGTCTTCTGATAACCAAACCTCAGGAATAAAAGAAGCAAGGTACATTTTGACTTGGTTACTAGTTGATGCAGAAGGCAGTAGAAATCCATTTAGTATTAAAAGGTATAGCCATCCAAAGTCAAGTTGTCATAAAATAGCAAAATAAATTATTGCTAATGGACATCTAAAATGAAGCATTCATTAAAGGCAAAACTCTGGGGGGAAAAATGCTTACTGCAATAGAGATAAAAGGCTACCAGGAATTCAAGGACTATTGGGTCAGAGTGGCCACTTTGAAAAGATAAACACAGCCTTGAAAATTCTGTGAACTGCAGTCTTGAGACATTCTGTATATGTACTAAAATAGACCTCTGTCTCTTGTAGCTACAGGGCTGATTAATTGAAACCCAAATGCATACTTTGTTCCTACTGATAGGCAAATATCACCTGCACTCAAAGTCTTGCCAGATGTTTAATGTAACAGTTAGTTATATCCTGGGAAAGAGTGAAAACAATGGGATTCTTAAAGTGAGAATCACATACTGAGGTATCCTGAAGGCATGAGAGCCATATACACCAGCACATCCTTTTATCCTTATGAGTAGCTGCTTATTACCTAGTTGGAAGGCTATTTCGGGCTTTCTAGAAAGTCTTTTAAAACTTCTGTTTAGTGTCTACTCCAGAGAGTCTGATTTAATTGGTTGTGCTGTGACCTTGGCATCAGTGGGTTTTTAAATCTCTGCATGTAATCATAATAAGCAGTAGAATCTAGATGAACTGACTCAAAGAAGATTTTTGTTTGTTTGTATTTTTTCTTAATGAGCGAATTAAAACTGCTAGGAATGATTTCAATCCCTGCTATGGCACCAAGTAAATTAGATAGAGATGCCAAAACTCTTTGGTAATAGTAAAGAATTCAAGGAGGGCGGGAGAGGAGAATGTTAGAGTGAATTCAACACATGAGATGCGTCCAACATAATTTTTTGCAAATCATTGAATTTTCTTTCTACAAAATGGATTAATATCATGATTTTCCCCACAGCATTATGAAATAATTAAATAAGCAGATACCATTAAAGGAACATAAAAGTTACCACATAAATATTTATTTGCACATATAACTGCTGCTAATAATCCTGGTGATGTACATGATGATAGCAACAAACCCCAAGAGGAAAAGTAGACCATCTTTTATCAGGTTCCTCAGGAGAAGGGTAGAACAATATATTGAGAAATGAATTTTCTGCAACAGATTTCAATAGTTATGATAAAAAGCAGAAGAAAAGCAGTAGTAATAACTTACTAGAATTATAATTGGAAAAATTAGGATGGTAGACAGTAGGGAAAGTATAGTAAATTAAAATTCTGACCCACACTGATTTTTGTCTTGGGCTAGTTACTCATTTAGTCAAAATAAAATAGATATCTTACAAGGTCCTAATGACACACACACAGACACACACACACACACACACACACAAACACAAGGTAAGGGGATGAAACCTTAGAGCCCCTAAGTCAGTGAATAATATTGCTCCTTACTCAGTTTTCAGATCCAATTGCAATCAGTTCAAGTTATATGAGTTGAATTACAGTAACTTATGGTTATGTAACTATTTCATTGTAAATTTGGAAATAAAATAGCTTGAGCTTCCAGGGTATTGGCATTTATATCTAGAGAATTAAAGGCTGCTTCTTGCTGTGTTTCACTGGTTAAAATGACATAGCAATCGGGCCCAATTGAATGGCAACCACTTTCCTTTAACACTTTCTTGCTGACTATTTGTAATAATTTTTCCCAGTTGGTGGAGGGATATCCTACTGGATTTATGATTCCGTCAAAAAATTCTATCTGTAAATGAAAGAGCAAAAAAGATTTTCAGAAGAAGTGCAAAGACATCACACAGGTAATGCAGTCTGTTTTAAGTCTAGCAAGTAAATCCTCAGGTGAGTTCTTCGCCACAAACCTTGGAAGCAATAGTAGAATTTATGATCAACCAACCTCCAGAGATTAGAGTAAGAATGATAGCAATGAGATTTCCTCTAGGCTGATAAGCAATCTATACATATTTTCAGCAGCTTTTCCTCCATATAGGGATGCTCAATACTATGTTTAGTAGCTCTTAATTTGAGTTTCTGTTGTTGATGTTAGCACTTAAACAACATTCAGTGATTTTTCTGAAGGCAACTGAGGGAATGTCACAAATAAAGCAGACTCATTCCAACCTATCCCATCCCTGACCCACTGGGTGCTTTTTGTGCCAAACTGAAAACAACCACCAACATAACATACACAGGGACAATACATCCTTAAATTGCCATATGGAGATCTTAGTATTTTATTATTTGTTTCTGGAAAACGTATATATTATTATTTTTTCAGTTTCCTTTTGAGGAGTAAATAGGGAGCCAATAGTAATTCAGTATTCTCACAGGAGCAAGAAACATCCAATATGTGAAATTTGGAAATTTATGTAAACTTAATTTACTATTTCTAATAATATGTTTATGGTAGAAAAATATTTTAGTAGAACATGAAGTGAAATGTTGAGAGAACATGTGAGGTAATATGCAAGAAATTGCTTCATTAACAGCTATTATGCATAAACTGCTAAAAACACTAAAATGAATTATTGTTTAGATGTTCAAGACTTTGATCATGCTCTACTTTTTAGACAATCTAACACTATTTCTTATTTAAACTAGTCTACACATGCTTGTTGTTCCATCTTCTAAACTATCTCCTTATTTTAACTTATAAAACAGTCTACCAGGTGGACATACTACCCACTTTTGGAAATATTTCACAATTTATATGAGATATTCTTATTTACAACATCTCTTGTTTTCTTAAAACCTTATCTAGAGAACTGTTCTTTAGTACTCATCAGATTAATTGGAATTGTTGTTGTTATGGTTTCAATGCGTCCCATAAAGTTCATGTACTGGAAATTTAATCCTCAATGAGATAGTGTTAGAGTTGGAATCTTTAAGAAGTGGTTAGATTTGAAGGTTTCTGCCTTTATGAATGGTGTAAGGTTGTTATCATGTGATAGCAACCAGATATGGGGCGAGTTCAGCCCCCTTCACTTTCTATGTCAGTCACTGCTTTGCCCTTCCACATTCTGCCAATGGAATATGCAGCACAAAGGTCCTCACCAGACTTGGGCTATACAAGCTTGGACTTCCCAGCCTCCAGAAATACATGACTTCACATTCTGTTCTCTATAAATCCTAAATCTCAGTTCTTGTGCTATAGCATCATAGAACAGTGTCAGACATTGATAAATATATTTTTATTCAATTGGCTTTAAAATCTTTAAGGATTGCGACCATGCTTTATTAACATCTTTGTAACAAGTTTAAACAGAGTTACAGCATACTTAGAAATTTAAATGCTAGCCGGCGCCGTGGCTCAACAGGCTAATCCTCCGCCTTGCGGCGCCGGCACACCGGGTTCTAGTCCCGGTCGGGGCGCCGGATTCTGTCCCGGTTGCCCCTCTTCCAGGCCAGCCCTCTGCTGTGGCCTGGGACTGCAGTGGAGGATGGCCCAGGTGCTTGGGCCCTGCACCCCATGGGGAGACCAGGAAAAGCACCTGGCTCCTGGTTCCTGCCATCGGACGAGCGCGGTGCGCCGGCCGCAGCGCTCCGTCCGCAGCGGCCATTGGAGGGTGAACCAACGGCAAAAGGAAGACCTTTCTGTCTGTCTCTCTCTCTCTCACTGTCCACTCTGCCTGTCAAAAATAAAAAAAAAAAAAAGAAAGAAATTTAAATGCTAGCAAGTGCTGCGGCACAGCAGGTTAAGTCACGGCCTGCCCTGTTAGCATCTCATATGGCATTGGTTCCACTCATGGCTGCTCCACTTCCAATTCAGTTCCCTGCTAGTGTGCCTGGGAAAGCAGCAGAGTATGGCCCAAGTCCTTGGGCCGCTACACACATGTGGGAGACCCAGAAAAACGCCTGATTCCTGGATTCATTCTGGCCCAGCCCCTGTCATTGCGGCCATTTGGGGAGTGAACCAGCAGATAGAAGATCTCTGTCTCTCCTTCTCTCTCTGTACGTGTGCCTTTCAGCATCTACCACATAAACTAGGAGATGTTGTCTGCTGTGTGGTCTCTGTGGGAAAGAAAACCTGTATTTTGCCTAGTCAGTTCCAAATCTAAAATCTAGCTTCAAAAATGTGAGTTCAGAGATGAGTTGTTTAATGGCAGAGGTATTATTACCATTGATTTCTTTACTCTAACTGAAATCAACTTAATTATCTTGCTGCTTTTTTCTCATAACATCGCTCATACATGACATTACTACATAGAGAAGATTTACTGGAGTTACTGCCTTCTTCCATTCCTTATTAAACTTTCCTTTTAGTACATATTCTTTATTACTTGTCACATTATAGCTAGTAGTACATAATATATTCCTTGCTTAAATTTGTGCAGTCAATATTTGTGACAGTTTTTACTTAATAGTATACCAGCAACCTTAGGTCCTACATTTAGTGTCACTAACTAAATAACTAACTACCAGAGGTTGGGAAAAAAAAAAAAAAAAACACTTTTTTTTTTTTTTTTTGACAGGCAGAGTTAGACAGTGAGAGAGAGAGAGACAGACAAAAAGGTCTTCCTTTTTCCGTTGGTTCACCCCCCAAATGGCTGCCACTGCCGGCGCGCTGCACCGATCCGAAGCCAGGATCCAGATGCTTCCTCCTGGTCTCCCACGCAGGTGCAAGGCCCAAGCACTTGAGCCATCCTCTACTGTACTCCCGGGCCACAGCAGAGAGTTGGACTAGAAGAGGAGCAACCGGGACAGAATCGGGTGCTCCAACGGGGACTAGAACTCCGGAGTGCCAGCGCCACAGGTGGAGGATTAGCCTAGTGAGCTGTGGTGCAGGCCAAAAAAACCACTTTTAATTACCTTCCCATTGGCACATAATATACTTTCCTTCTTAGAAAGCTGAAAACGCTACACTCAGTTTTAGCTGTTCCACTTCTTATTCAGTTCCCTGCTAACATGCCTGGGTAGACAGCAGAGGATGGCCTAAGTACTTGGAGCCTTGCCACTCATAAGAGATCTAGATGGAGTTCCTGGCTTCTGGCTTTGGCCTGCCCGACGTAACACTGACTGCCATGGCCATTTGGGGAGTGAATCAGCAGATGGAAGATGTTTTTCAGTCTGTATCTCCTTTTCTTTTGTCACTCAACCTTTCTAATAAGATGAGGTTTTCCCCTGGAGATAAAAAGGAGATGGTGTGAAGGTAAAAAACTGAGTACATATATTTGTATTATATGCATATAATATGCATAAAATATGCATAACTGGACTTTACATCATTTTTTTTTTGACAGGCAGAGTGGACAGTGAGAGAGAGAGAGACAGAGAGAAAGGTCTTCCTTTTGCCGTTGGTTCACCCTCCAATGGCCGCCGCAGCCGGCGCGCTGCGGCCGGCGCACCGCGCTCGTCCGATGGCAGGAGCCAGGAGCCAGGTGCTTTTCCTGGTCTCCCCATGGGGTGCAGGGCCCAAGCACCTGGGCCATCCTCCACTGCACTCCCGGGCCACAGCAGAGGGCTGGCCTGGAAGAGGGGCAACCGGGACAGAATCCAGCGCCCCGACCGGGACTAGAACCCGGTGTGCCGGCGCCGCAAGGCGGAGGATTAGCCTGTTGAGCCACGGCGCCGGCCTTGGACTTTACATCATTATGAATGCATGATGTGGAGGTGAGTTTTTCCCATCAGTTTTTATCTCCCCACCATCTTATCACTTTTACAAGTTACAAAATTGACAGAGCATTTGCTTCAGATTGCATAGCTTTTCAGGATAGGCAATTTTGAGAAAATTGTCCTGATTGCTTGGTTGAATTAATACAAAAGAAATATATAAGTAAAGTGTTCAGATGCAGCAAATTTTCAAAACTACCAAATGGATTTGCACTGTGACCAGAAAGTATCACCAAATTGTTGGCTAAAAAATGAATTTCGGAAGAAATGGAAAGGACATTTTTTTCAGCCAACTTAAAAAATAGAACAAAAATTTAACCCTTCACTAATACATAATACATCTCTCTCTTTATATATATATATATATATGTATATATTATTCATATAATATATATGAGAATCAAGCCTCCCTCTTCATATAATATATGTATTATATATAATATATATGAAATCAAGCCTCCTAAAACAGTCACATATGACTAAAGGATTCATCTTGAAACATAATGGTGTCATACTGATATCTGTGTCACATTATCTTGCATATAGAACTGAGCTAATGAATCAAGATTGATAACCCTGATTCAAGGGTTCAAATTTTAGACAATCGCTGAGATGAATATAATCTATTTCAAATAGCTCTTTAAAGGGACTGATGCTAATTTAAGTTATTTTTTCATCCAAGCCACATCTTGCTTAAATCTCTTGAATTCTCTAAACAAGTGTATGAGATTTATTATAAGAGAGGGAGGAGATGTACAATTTAGAACTTCTCTAAAACTCTTCAATTTTCATGGAACTTGTCATCTCCTGGTGTGTTTGTCAAAGCAGTGAAGGCAAGGAAAGCCACCAGCAAAACTAGAACACAGAGGATGTGTACTGTTGCTGTAACTAGTCTCTTCTTTTGAAGGCTTTATATCACATTAATGATACACGGACATTCATTTCCTGCAGCACTTGGCAACCAAAAACAATCACACCTTCGAAATCTATCTGCAGAGTTGCAAAAGAAATTCAGACATATGTTTCATACATGACAATTATCTGCTACATATTGCCCCTCTCAGAATTCACTTGCTATTAGGGAATGTAGATTTCAGCTGACAGATAAAGTTAAAAATGTATGATTTCAGATATTAGTGGATTTACAAATTTATGGCACAATCATAAATAAGACTACCTAAATCAATTCGTTACTGGAAGAGAGACATCACATGAAAATAAGCTACCAATAAAGGTGTACAATGATACTCATCATATAAGGTAAGACAGTATTCCAAAAATTTATTGTAAAATGGAATTAAAAATAAATTTGCTTTAGTGCAAAAATTTTTTGAAATCCATGCATATGAAGAGAATCCAAATAGTTTGTAAAAACGTGTATTATGGAAAACTACACATAATTTTCAAATTTTTGCTCCAAAATAAGCATTTTTAATTGCATTTGTCCAAAAATTTTTGAAGTATCCTGTGTACATTCTGGGATAAATGACTCAAGTATTAACTTCATTCTCAGTGGGTTCATCTCACTTTCATAACGCTTTTGATACCCTAAGTGAATTTAAACTTTTAGAAGACAGATTTTTAGGGGTGTTATGGCAGAATGGATCAAATCATTGCCTGTGACACTGGCATCCCACAAGGGTACCTGTTTGTGTCCTGGTTGCTCCACTTTGTATCCTGTCCTTGCTAATGGGCTAGAAAAAGCAGTAGAAGATGACCCAAGTCACCTCCACTTGGGATACCTGGAGGAAGCTCCAGGCTCCTGGCTTCAGCCTGGCCCAAACCCTGTCATTGCAGTCATCTGGGCAGTGAACCAGCAGATGGATGATCTCTCAATCTCTCACTCTCTGTACTCTTTTAAATAAATAAATGAAAAAAATCTTTAAAAAGACAATTGTATCTTTTTATTTCTTTTAACTTTTATTTAATAAATATAAATCTCCAAAGTACAGTTTATGGATAGCAATGTCTTTTCCCCCCACCCATAACTTTCCTCCCACCCACAACACTCCCATCTCCCGCTCCCTCTCCCATTCCAATAGCATCAAGATTCATTTTCAATTATCTTTATATATAGAAGAATAATTTAGTATAAATTAAGTAAAGATTTCAACAGTTTGCACCCACACTGAAGCACAAAGTGTAAAATCCTGTTTGAGTACTAGTTATAGCATTAATTCACATCGTACAACACATTAAGGACAGAGATCCTACATGAGGAGTAGGTGCAAAAATTTTATCTTTTTGTGTGGGTGCAAACTGATGAAATCTTTACATAGTATATACTGAATCGATCTTCTGTATATAAAGATAATTGCAAATGATTAAAAGATCTTGGTGTTAAATTGGAAATTGCATAGATAATTAATCAATTCTTTAAAAAAAAATCATGTAGGATCTCTGTCCTTAATGTGCTGTACATTGTGAATGAATACTGTAACTAGTGCTCCAACAGTATTTTCTCTTTGTGTCTCTATGTGAGGGCAAACTGTTGAAATCTTTACGTAATATGTGCTAAACTGATCTTCTGTGTATAAAGAGAATTGAAAAAGAATCTTGATGTGAATGCAAGTGGAGAGGGAGCGGGAAAGGGGAGGGTAGTGGGTGGGAGGGAAGTTGTGTGTGGGGGGGAGCCATTGTAATCCATAAGCTGTACTTTGGAAATTTACATTCTTTAAATAAAAGCTTTATATATATATATATATATATATATATATATATATATATAATTTATCTTTTTAAAAGAGATTTATTTATTTATTTGAAAGTTAATGTTACAGAGAAAATGAGACAGAGAGAGAGAGAGAGAGATTTTACATTTGCTGATTCACTTCCCAGATGGCCACAATAGTCAGCACTGTGCCAAGTCAAAAGCCGGGAGCTTCATCCAGCTCTCCCATATGGGTGGAAAGAGCCCAAACACTTGGGTCATTTTCCAACACTTTTCTCAGGCCATTAGCAGGGAGCTGATTGGAAACAGAGCAGCTGGGACATAAGCATATAGGATGCCAGCATAATAGGCAATGGCTTTATCCTCTATGCCACAGTGCTAGCCCCAAGATTTTATCTTTTAACATTGGCATAAATTTCCATATTTTTCAGAGTACAGAATTTAAATGACTGAATAATATTTTGAAACAATAAATGATGTAATTTTCTTTTCTTGAAGTACAAGACATAACATAGAATTTTAAATAAGAAAAAGTCCATGAAGTTGAACCACCTAAAGTGAAATACTGATGGCATCAATTTCCACTTGGGATGACACTCGGCATGTTAAAATATTAACCAACTGTGACTCAGGTCCTCATTTGTTCTTCTGTGTGACTGAGAGCAGTATTAGAATCTACGTCATTGAATTGTTGGGTAGGAAATGTGCTAATCCATACAAAAATGTGTTAATGTACACCTTGTACAGACAAAACACAGAGTCAATGTTGGTTTTAATTTTCCGAGATCCATTGATGACTGAATAGAATTCTCATAGTTGTTAGTTCCTGTAAAACTGAGATGACTGATGAAATGAATCAGAGCTAAATGGTAAAGTGTTTTCCCACTTATCTAAATCCTTACAAAACCACTTGAGATATAACTGCTTTTTACAGATGTGGAAATTAAATGACTCAGACAAAGTTGTATGTAACAAGCAGCTGAGTCGTGACTTGAACATAGAATTTCTGTTTTAAGATTCTTCTAAACCACATCTGCTAACGCTGAAGTTCGCTATCCTGCTGAGCTGAGAATAAAGGTGGAATTGTTACAAATAAGAAATTTTCTCATGGCATATTTTAATGTGCCAGACACACTAGACTTGGTCTGTGTGCTGTCCCCCAAGTCTGATGAGATTTCTGTGGCTATTTCTGAGTACGACCATAAACCTTCAAAGGCCTGTGAGCCAGTTAAACACCTTTCCATGCCCTGCACTCATGGAATCACATTGAGATTCTAGCTGCAGTCAGAGAAAACTAAGTTAATAAGATATTACTAACCTCAAAATGTATCCAGGAAATTGAGTTAAACTTTGATGTGAAGGTTAAATTGACCTTTAACAGAACTGTTCTCTAATTTTTCTTCTTTCCTTTTCTCTTTGTGCCTTGTCTCAATCTACCTTTCCATTCATCATTGTCTAAGGGCATTATTTCATCTTTTTTCTAAGCCTTTCTCTCTTTCATCCTCTTTCTTTCAACTTAGCCTTCACACATCTTATTTCCTTTAAAACCAGTGTTCTGTGAACTATCTTCCAGTATTTATCCTACATTTTAGTCTTATATTTCTATTTCATCTCAGAGCCGTGATAACTTGGTCTTTAAGAATACCTGTTCAGATTTTATAATTTTCAGGAATCCTTAGAGAACGTTTTGTTAATCTCTCTATTTTATATATGAGGCTATAAAAGGATTTCAACACACAAAGACAAATAGCTTGAGAAGATTGACCATATATGTGCTTCTACTTTTGGAATTTTATTGATATCTTATTTCATCAGTTATTTTACCATACTAATAGCCACCTGCATTGTCTTATTTTCAGTTTCTCATTAACTATTGTTGTCTGCCTTGATTTTTATATTTTGAAAATTATAAAGCATCTGGTTTAAATTACACTCATTCAGTGTTTTAGTAACTGAAGTATTTATGAAACATTTTTCATTTTTCTGATTCATGAAAGAACAGCATGATCAAGTTTAGGGTTGTTTTGTTTGTTGGTTTTTCATATTTTAACTTCCAAGCTTTCTTAGGTTCACAGCAAAATTGACCTAAGAGTAAAAATAATTCTCATGTAGTTCGACTCATGTGCAATCCCCTATACTTTGGTCGTCCATCAACAGAGTTGTAACCAATATTGACACCTTGGTATTACTCAAAATCCATAGTTTTTGTCAAAGTTCACTCTGGTTTTGTACATTCTATGAGGTTTCTTTGTTTTTAATTCAATGGCTGACAGACAATCAGTCAAACAGACAGACAGAGTTCCAATATGCTGATTCATTCACCCACTTCCTGCAACATCTAGGACTGGGTGGTCAAAGCTGGGATCTGAGAACTCAGTCCAGATTACCCACAAATGTGGCGACTATCCAACCACTTGAGTCATACCTGATGCCTTCTGGAATGTTCATTAGCAGGAAGCTAGAATCAGGAACCAGACCTGGGAATCAAGCCCAGGCACTCCAATATTGGGATGCAAGCATCTTAATTGCTAGTCCAAACATGCATCCCTATGGGAGTTTTATGAACTACGTGAAAACTATAAAGCCATACTTGCAGAATTCAGACTAATTTCACCATCTTAAATATTTTCTATATTCTGGCTAGTCAACCTTTTATCCCTCATAACTCAATCTATCACAAATCTTTCTACTGTCTCCATAATTTTTCCTCTTCCAGAATGGCATGCATTTGAAATTATACAGTATACAGTCCTTTCATTTTTTTATTTCACTTGGTAACATGTAACTAAGTTTCCTCCATATCTTTTTATGTCTTGATATCTATTTCTTCTTAGCACTGAATAATATTCCATTGTCTGGATGTACCACAGTTTATTAATCCATTCACTAACTGAAGGATGTTTAGTTTGCTTATTAGTTTGCCAATTATGAATACAGCTGTCATATAAACTATGTGCCTGTTTTGGTGAGGATATAAATTTTCAATTCATTTCAGGGAACATTAAAGAGCATGATTGCTGGATTGTATTGGAATCTCATATTTAGTTTTGTAAGACATTTTCAAAATATCTCTCCAAGTGGCTTTACCATTCTGTGTTCCAATCATCCATGAATAACAGCTTTCACATTCTTGCAAGTATCCTGAGTTGTCAGCATTTTCAAATTGTATCCACTTTCCTAGTTAACTCACTTTCTTCTTCATTTGTAAATAACTAAAATGGGTAAGGCAGGTAGCTAGAGTAGGACCGTGAACTGGAAGCCACACCATCTCTGCCCTATGTAATCCTGTCCATCTCTCTGTCAGGGAAAGGACCCCTTCCCCAGAATGTCTCTCTACTCACCTGGGACCTCTCTCTCTTTCTGCAGAGGTAAAGACCAGAGTACTGAAATACCTCTCTCTCTCTCTTTTTTTCCTCTCCTGGCCTACAGTATTCCTGAACAATTGAACAATGCCAGTGTGTGTGTGTGTGTGTGTGTGTGTGTGTGAGAGAGAGAGAGAGAGAGAGAGAGAGAGAGAAAGAGGGAGAGGGAGAGGGAAAGGGAGGGAGGGAGAGGAGAGAGAGAGAGAGAGAGAGAGAGAGAGAGAGAGAGAGAGAGAGAGAGAGATTCCCTCAACTTTTAAATAAGCTTTATCATTTTGTATGTCATATTCATGCCTGTACTTAGAATGATTCTCTAGGT
Organism: Sylvilagus floridanus; assembly: GCA_949820135.1. Lineage (NCBI taxonomy): Eukaryota > Metazoa > Chordata > Mammalia > Lagomorpha > Leporidae > Sylvilagus > Sylvilagus floridanus. Next base: position 27,555,428 of record OX463242.1, on the reverse strand, counting down.
AAGAGGTAAAAGCCTGGAATAGGGATTTTAGATCCCACCTAGCCCACAGCATAAAGAGTGACATAAAATGTTGGACATTTTTAACATGCTATTTTACATATGGTACTTTACCATTTATATATTATATTTGGTGAGGTTTTTGTTCATGTTTTTGGTCCATTTTTGAATTAGCTCCTTCATTTTCTGGTTGTTGAAATTTTAAGTGTTCTTTGTTTTGGATAGCAGTCCTTGTCAGATGAGTTATTTGCAGATACTTTCTGACAATGTGTGATTTGTCTTCTGATTTCCCTCACACTGACTTTCACAAAGCAAGTTATTTGCTTTTCGAACTTCCATGAAGGTCAGCTTATCAGTTATTCCTTTCAAGATTCATCCCTTTTGTGTTTCATTTCAAAGAACAGGCTCAAATCCAAGGTCACTTAGATAATCTGTTATCATTCGGGAGATTTAGCATTCCATATTTACGTCTGTCCATGATCCATTTTGAGTTAATTTTTTTCTAAAATTTGTGGAGACTTTATCTAGATTGACATATTTGCATGTGATTGTCCAATTGTTCCAATTTCATTTGTTCAAAAAGAATCATTTGCTCATCTGTGTTCCTTTGTCAAAGATTGCATGATTATGTGGGATGCTCTTCAGAGATTTCATGGGAAAACCTTATTATGAAAAACTTTTGCTTGGATTTGAAGAACATTTTACACCAAAATAATCAAATTTTAGTCCCATTTTTTGCACAAATGTTTTTCAAAGCCCTTCAAATTAAATGGGTATACATCTGGTCTCTACATTCTGTTCAGTTTATCTATTTGTCTATTTCTTATCAATACCACACTTTGTTTCTTCCTGTAATTTATAACAAGTCTTCAAGTCAAATAGAGTCAGGAGTCGGACTTGGTTTTTCTCCTTCAATTTTTAATTTTTGTGCTGTTCTTTAGCCCTTACTTATAAATATTAGTGTAAGTACTTGGACATTCACAAAATAATTTGCTGGGATGTCAGTTGAGATTGGATTGAATCTATAGGTAAAGTCAAGAAGATTGGACATCATCTATTATTGAAACTTCCTATCCATGAACATGGAATATCTCTCTATTTATTTATTTATTGGTTATTTTTTGGTCAGTGTTTTATTTTTCTCACATAGATATTTTTGATAGTTTGTTAACTTCATATCTAAGTGCTTCATTTAGAAAAATGTTAATGAGAGTAGAAATTTCTAATTTCACTCCTTCATTACAGCTATATAAAAAACAGATCAATTTTTACATATAAACTTTTATTCATTCAGCTTTTCTTTTAAGGGAGAGAGAGAAAGAGAGAGATTGAGGGAGAGAGAGAAAGAGAGAGATTGAGGGAGAGAGAGATATCTTTTGTTTGCTGGTTCACTCCCCAAATGGCTTCAATGGCAGGGGCTAGGCCAGGCAGAAGCCAGGGGCCAGGAATTTCATCCAGGTCTCCCAAATGGATGCAGGGACCCAAGGACTTGGGCCATCTTCCACTGCTTTCCCATTCTCATTAGCAGGGAGTTGGATTCAAAATGGAGTAGTCAGGGCCCAAACCAGCACCCATAGGAGATACCAGTGTTGTAGGTGGTAGCTTAACCTATTATACCATTATGCTGATCCCTCAACCTTGCTTTATACATTGTTTAGTTTCAGAAGATTTTTTGTTGCTGTTAAGATTGTTTTTTATTATTATTACTGTCTACATAGACAATCACATCATCTGTAAAGAGACAGTTTGTTTATTCTTTTTCAATTAGTATGCCTGTTTGTTCCCTTCATTATTTTATTGCATTTATTAGCCAGAATTCCCAGGTAAGTGTGTAGCATTTGACTGCATTCCCGTTTACAGAAGCAAAATAATTTTCAGATAGAACAGACATTCATGCAGAAATTTATTCAATGTGCTTCAGAGGGATTTCCAAAAGTATCATTTTTCTATTAACAGAATTCGTTATTACTTCAGTTAGTAAACAGCTATGTAAATGTGCAAAAATTAGATGCTAATAAATTGAATATATTGGAAATTGAAAATCAGAACTCAATTTAGCCCACAATCACAAAAGCATAAAGTATTTCATATGATAATATGATATATAATTGGCTCAATTGTCAAAATATAAAATGTACTTAAATTTCAAAGTCATCTTTGGGAAATTAGTCTTCCACATCACTAGATATTTTACTAGATCTACAGATATACAGTGATTATATTACACTCTACACTGGAAATAATTGAGCTTTCCTTGACTAAAAAGACAAAGGAGGGGACTTAAGTTAGAGTTTTAGAGATGGAAGTCATATTTACCTGTGATACCAATCATGATGATCAACAATATTTGGGATATCTGCAAATATCCCTGGATACTATTGTTCAGCTAAATACTTTATTAGCATTATCAAGACTTAACACAGGGATATTTTGTTTACATTGAGATCGTAAGAATTATATCTATAACTGCTAAAGTGATGAAGCATGTACTTAAATTATTTCAGTCTGTTACAGTAGGAAATCTGGTTCTAGTGACTCATCACTTTGGCAGATTTTCTCCAAGTTAGTTAATCATCATTCCTTATTTTTAGTGATTACTAGTATGCATTGTCAGAGATAGGCTGTACTTTGACATATGAAAAGTGATCTTAAAGTACTCTTTATGATATTAAATGATTTCAAATAGCCATGACATGTTTTGTGAGTCCGATTTTTAGAGACATTGAAAGAAATGGCTTATGCAAGTATGAAGGAATACTTTGTTTTCTTATAATATGGATTTTTATTGCTTTATTAATGCTACTTCTGAAATTCCTAAGTTAAATCATATTCTAAAATTTATAACAATGACCAATTTTCTACATGGTGTTTCTCTTTTTAAAATTTTATTTAAGTTTTACAAGTTTCATGTATTTCATATTTACAGACTCAAGAACATATTGAAACTCTCCCGGGCCCTCCTTCCCACCCGTGTCCAACCCTTCTCCTCTTTCTCACATTCACACTCTTTAATTTTACAAAGATCTATTTTCAGCTTACTTAATGATCACATGGTTAACCCCACACTAAGTAAAAGAGTTCAACAAATAGTAAGAAGGAAAAAAAAAACAAAAAAGAAAAAAATAGCACTGTTCCTTACAGAAGAAACAAGGGCTCTAAACAATCATCAAATCTCAAACTGTCTATTTAACTCCAAAATATATGTGTTACCTCAGATCAGGGAAAACATGGTATCTGTCTTTTGGGGGCTGGCTTATTTCACTAAGTATAATGGTTTCCAGTTGCATCTACCTTGTTATAAAAGACAGGATTTCATTTTTTTTAACAGTTGAGTAGTACTCTATAGTGTATATAAACCGTAATTTCTTTATCCAGTCAACAGTTGATGGACATCTGGGTTAATTCCATATCTTAGCTATTGTGAATTGTGCTGCAATGAACATAGGGGTACAGATAACACTTTCATATGCTAATTTCACTTCCCTTGGGTAAATTCACAGGAGTAAAGTGGTTGGGTCATATGGTAGATATATGCTCAAATTTCTGAGGTATCTGCATACTGTCTTCCACAGTGGCTACACCAGTTTACAGTCCCCCCAACAGTGGACCAGAGTACCTTTTACGAAACCATGTCTTCCCCAAGATTTGTTGATTTCTGTATGAGAGCCATTCTAACTGGAGTGAGGTAAACATCACCATGGCTTTGATTTTCATTTCCCTGCCTACATGGTGTTTCTTAACGTTTGCTTATTATTTTGTGTTTGAAGGTCGGAACAACAGAGAAAGAGACAGAGAGGGAGGGAGAGAGAGAGAGAGAGAGAGATGAAAAAACATATTTCATCTTTTGGTATGCTGCACAAATGCCCATGACACTGTGCTGAGAAGCATGAACACAGGAGCCTGGAGCTCTATTGAGGTCTCCTATGTGGCTAGCAGGTACCCAACTACTTGAGCCATCGTCTGCTGCCTCTCAGGATGCATTACCAGGAAGACAGCTTGGAAGCAGTGGACCTGAGAATCAAACAAGCACTTTGATACAGAATTAAAATATCCCAAGCGGTGGCTTGCTCTGCTGACCACAATGCTGACCTTTTGTCTTCACTTGTTATATATTTTAATCTTCATGTACCATGAGTAATTTGTTTATTATACAATGAAAGCAAAACAAACAAAAATTATCCAGTAAAACTGATAGCTAGTGTTTATACACAAAGGTTTCCTAATGAATTTTTGTCTTAATTTCAACAGCCTCAATTCCATTTTGTTTCATATAACCTTCTAATTTAGTAGCAGATTCTCAGAAATGACTAGCTATACCCCCCAAAAATGGCATAATGGCATTGTTTTACAGTTGAATGCAAATCCATTTCCAAGTACATTAATCTTGCTATTAATTCAGGGGAATTTTTCCTCTGAGGCACTTGCAATTTGTCAGTTCTTCACTAAAGCAGATATATGTTACAGAATATAATATGATTTCCTGACTGGATTTCAAATAACCTTTTTTTTATCAATTCTAAAATGCAATACTTGACCACTAAAAGTAATGTTAATACTTCTCAAGTTCAATGTATTATTAAAGCAAATCAATGGAGTTCATATTAAGATCAGATTAAAGATTTACACTTGGTAAAAGGTTAAGCAAATCTCCATGCCTTTTGATATTTTTAATTTGCATCTTTAATAAGCTGTAGCATCAACAGTGCTGCTGGTTTCTTTTCTACATAATTCCAAACGAAAAACTTGTTCTTTTTCCCCATGGTGTCAAATTATTCTAGGTTACAAGTTAAAAGTTTTTGAAATATCAACCAAAGCCACTAAATTTTAATACTTGAAAGAACTTCAGCCATGTATATGATGTTAGAAAGAGCTCTTGCTTTGCTATCTCCTCTTTATTTACCTTGTAACTCTTCACCCACTGTTACTGACAGCCCTTATGCAATTGACCTAGAAGGAGAGCCCCTATCTAGGTCCTTACCACAGAGGAAGGGACTGAACCTCAGCAGAAACTTGAGCATTAACTCCTTGAGACCACCAGGGCATTGTTTTGTATCATTTTCTACTGAGTTAATGCATTTGAAAATCATCTGGCTTACTCCTCAGATGATTTAGACAATGAAGTAGTCTATACTTCAAAATTTCAAAATTACTCCTTTCCTCCTTAGGTGTTAAAAGATGTACTTGAACAAGGACCTTTTTCGGTCACTAGGGCATATTTGAGCCAATTTGCAGCAGGCGGGGGTTAGGAGAGCTTATTAACTCTTCAGACTATTAGGATGCCTTTCATCTACACAAACCAATGCACTCTCCACACCACCTAATTTTCCACCAGGGAATTTTGTAATCAAAGTAGGAGGAAGAGTAAAGTGAGTGTTTCACTTTTTAAAGACTCTGTGCCTCAAGTGACAGAGATATGACTCCAAATGGAAGGGCTTAATAAGAAAAGTTTTCCTGTTTTGTTTTCTTTCTGTTGTTATAGGGATAAGTTGGAAGGCTTCATGCATATGCATGATGTCCTGTATATCCATAAATTGTTCAAATTCACCACTAGGTTTCTAGTTTATAAGGCTGTTGTAGTTTTTATTTGGAGCAATATTTTCCTGTTAAATTGAATTTGTAAATGTGAATTCAATGTAAGGAAGTAACGGTCCAAATAGTTCCTAAGAAATATTACTTTCTTCTTTTAGGTTTGCTGCAAAAAAAAACTAACTGTAGCACTTGAAGGCAAAATCAGAAAACCATGACAAGGTATGTAGTCAAGCGAATTACTATTGAGGCCAGATATATAAAGTGTGCTGGTAGCAAACCGTCAAGTACTGCAGTCTTTCTCTGGCATTCGTCTATAATACAAGTACAATGTTGATTCCAGCATCATATTGGTTGGAGGATGAAGGCACAAAGTATCAACACAGCAGTCCTATTTGTTTGAGTGTGAACGACAGATTGAAAGATATATGATCATGGAAGCTATGGGCCTATATTTTAAAAGTAGATAAAGCAAGGAAAAGATAAATTGTCCAAAATAGCAGTGCATATTTGTGTGCTGTGTATGTATGTTTGTATGTATATCAAAACAAAACACATAGGCATGGGAAGAAATAAGTGGTAAAGAAGACGAACAATACTCCCTACCTTGCTATTGGATGATAAGTGGAAATCATCATAAAGGAAGCTCTACATCTGGAGTTGGCATACCTAATTTAATATGGGAATGTGGAAATAATGGTTATAATCTTGGGCTCTGAAACTCAACTAAAAAATGTAAAATTTGGTAACCATATGACTTAGTCATTCAGTCATCACCTCTGCTTAACTTCTCTCATTTCCAAAGCGATGGTAGTACCAGGGCTTGAATAAATTCAAAACACTGTTCTGAGAATTAGATAAGTTCATACATATAAAGTTTTTAGAACAGTGCCTCTCACATAAAAATTATCCAAAGTAATTAAGCTATAAAAATGATAAATACTAATATAAAGTCTAATATTTTCTTATATTTTATTCATTCCCTAGTTATTTTTCTATCAGAGACATTATCAAATAACTATTTCTTACTCAATTTAAGGAACATCTAAGGGCTCTTACAAAAAAATAGTTATTCTTTCTCTCAACTTCTCTAACATATATAGATTGTGCCACACTTATTTACACTATATTCCTTAAAAAACAAATTGAATTTTAGTAACTGTTGTCAAATCTGTTTGTCCTCAATGAAAATGTAGTCCTTGCTCCAGTGAAAGTTCATTTATTTATATACTGTAAGAACATCTGGGCACAATAATTAGTATGTCCAATCTCGAATCAGAGTGCTCAGGTTTGAATCCCGGTTCTGCTTCCAAGTCAGGCCTTCTGCTAAAGTGTACCCTGGGAAGCAGCAAGTGATGGCTTAAGATTTGGGTCCCTGTCACTCATATAAGGGAGCTGGACTGAGTTCCAGGTTCAGGCTGGCCCAGCCTTGACTATTGTGGTCATTTGGGGGAGTGAAACACTGATGGACACACATGTTCCCTCTCTCCCTCTTAAATAAATACATAAGAACAGAAAAAAAAAAATCTATGGCTCGTTTTCCCCAACTGGAATTTCCTTATTAGATTTTTAAACCTAATAATGATAATTCAGCTATTACAGAAGACAGAAAATATTCAAAAATCTATTATAAATGCATTCTGAAATATTATTTTAGTAGTATTCTGTAGTTGTTGTCAAAGACAATTTAACCTTTTAGCCAATGGATCATCAAAAATGATAGAACTCTTAATCCATATGTCTGACATCCTTGGTATTCTTCCTTTACATAGAAGGAGACAACAGCCAATATATATGAAAACTTAATTCCCGAGATTCCTCTGGCATGATAATAAATAAATGACAGTACTTTTCTTATGTAAAAAAGTGATTTTGTCTTCATGTTTCATGAAATAATAATGATAATGATTTGGGGGAAAGACAACAGGATAAATTCAGAATTCTAATTTTAGTAAATAACACATAGATGATTAATATAAAGGAATATTTTTTAGTAAAAAAGGGAGACTACTAGGTGTATTTGGCTTTTGGTTGAGTTCTCTTTCTTAGCAAATCTATTAGAAAATATTTGTCTTTGTATTTTAAAAGATATGAAGATTTGAAGGCAGGGTTTATTTGATTATTTCTGTAGTGTTTGAGACAGAGTAGGTTTAAAATGATTATTGTGAACTAGTCTAGCATATTTCATTTTTTGATTTATGAGCACATGTACTCCAAGGAACACTATTTCAAAAGAATGCTAATTGTCCAACACATTTGAGAATTGTTATATTTAACACATTTGAACAGGTTTCTTCGAGAATTTCTCAGACCTCAGAATCCTTACTTCTTAAAAGAGTCTAAAGTATGCATTTCTCCTTAATGTAGATAATTATAAATATTTTTCTTCAGGAAAGTTTATAAAACTAATATCAGTTTAGGAAAAAATCTTATATATAAAAGTAATCAAACTTAAATATTGTTCAATAACTTTATATCAATTATTGGAAACAAAATAATAAAAGCTATAAAGAAAAGGAATAATTTATTTTGTTTTGTTTTTACAGGTAAAGAATGATATGTTATTCAGGTATGAGATATTTTCCACTCTTAAATGACTTATGTTACATATATTTATATCCATTCTTAATTAACATATATAATATATCTATTTACATTTAATGCATTTACTCTCTAGCCTATTAACTTAAATTCTAGAAACTTTTCCAAATATTTGGTTGCACATATGTGAAATGATAGGCCTGATTTTATTGCAACATTTTTATTAGAAAGTAGTATCAGAACCTACTAATTTAATGACTGTTCACCACAAGTGTACAGTATAGCATTTCCAAAGAATATAATGTTGTTTGTCTTAGCTAAAACTTAAATTCAATAAAATACCAGAAGCAAAAGTGACATACAAAAATGAGTGTGTTTCTGTGCACTAATAGCGGCTATTTGAAAAGAAAATTTAAAAAGTAATGCCGATTACAATCATACCAAGAAGAATAAAATATCTGTGAATTAATAGCTAAGAATGTGAAAGAATATATACTGAAAACTATATAAAACATTGATAAAGGAAATTAAACAGGACTCATACAAATGGAAAAACATACAGCAGTCACAGAGTAGAAGAGTTAATTTTGCTAAAATCCAATACTGGGAGTTGGTGTTTAAGTTACTAATTAAAATGTCCTTGTACCACATCAGAATATCTAAGTTCATTTGTTGTCTCTGGATCCTGACTCTAGCTTCCTTTTTTTTTTTTTTTTTAATTTGACAGGTAGAGATATAGATAGTGAGAGAGACAGACAGACACACACACGGAGAAAGGTCTTCCCTCCATTGGTTCACCCCCAAAATGGAGGCTATGGCCAGCACTGCGCCTATCCGAAGCCATGTTCATTGACATCATAAATAAAAGTGTTAATTGTTAAATCAACAACAGGAATCACTGTGCACTTACTCCCATGTAAGACCTCTGTCTTGAATGAGTTGTAGTATGAGAATTAACTACAAAACTTGTTCTCAAACAATACTTTTTACGTTGTGTGTGTGTGTGGGGGGGTAACAAACTGTTGAAATCTTTATGTAGTATAGAGTTGGCGTTCTGTATATAAAGTTAATTAAAAATGAATCTTAATGAAGCATGAGATGGGAGAGGGAGTAGGAGGTGGAATGGGAGTGGGAATGGGAGAGTGGGTATATGGGAAAGAACCACTATATTCATAAATATGTACTATGAAATGTGCATTTGTTAAATAAAAGCTTTAAAACAAGGCAGCACATGTTAATGAGAATGTGGAGATATCAGAACTCTTGTATACTACTTGATAGGAATATAAAAATTTTAAACTACTACATTTTAAAATTTATTTAAAAATAATTATTAAACATTGTGTGGCCAAGAGGAAGCAAGCAACCAGGAATCCCATCCTGGTCTCCCATGCCAGGGACCTATGTACTTGTGCCATATGTACATATGTACTATGTACTTCTGCTGCCCTCCAAGGCACATTAGAAGGAGCTGGATTGGAAACCTTGCAGTCCAGACACTGTCATTCCAATGTGGGACACGAGTGTTCTAGTGCCAATCAACTCTCTGTGCCACAAAGCTGGCCCCAATGTTCATATTTAAAAATTAATTACAGATCTTCTATTTGGTATAGCAGTCCTTCAGATATTCATCCCAAAGAACTGACACTAGGATTTGAAGATACTTTAAAACTAGCACTAGTTGTAACAGACAAGATCTGCAACAGACCCAATGCATATAAAAAATAAAACACTTAAAAAATGCGGCATATATTCATGTAAAGGTCACCAGGCCTGATGGCAGGCAGGTCCCTTGCAGTGGGAAAGTCTTCAGCTGTAGGTAAGACCTAACTAGTGGGGGGAAACATTCTAGAAAATGACAGTCTGCCATATACATACGTGTTTTGGATTATAGTCCCTGTTTTGGATTATAGTCTGCCCCCAGTTCTCCTGTACATTGCTTCCTTGCAGTGTGTTCAGCAAATCTAACATATTCAGTCTGTCTATTCTGGTGAACTCTTTCACTGCAATGCTGGCCTCCATTGCTGCTCCCATAACAGCACATAAGCACAGTATAATATTATTCAGCCTCATAAAAATGAAATTCTTTAATATATGATAACATAGATGGATCTTGAGAACATTAGGCTAAGTGAAACCAGTCAATTTCAGAAAGTCAAATGTTTCATGATTGCACTTATGTGAGATACCTAAAATAGTCAATTCATAAATTCAGAGAGTAAATTGTTGGTTGACAGGGACTTTGGGGTGAGTTAAATAGAGAATTACTAATTGATAGTGCATAAATTTTTAATCAAGCAAGAAAAGTAAGCTCTAGATATTTACCATGCAATGTTATACCTATAATCAAAAATAATGTATTGTACACTAATATTTTGTTCAAAGGGTAGATGTCATATTAAGTATTTTATTACAATAAACCAGAATTGCATTAGTTATTTTTAAATTACAGAAGATATAGAAATTTTTTTCAAAGAAGATAGATAAAGGGCCAATAAGCACTTATGAAAAGATGCTCGATTTCAGCAACCAACGGGCAGATACCCATTAGGTCCTTGGCTCTGGCATTGCTGCATAGAGGGTTAAGCTGTTGCTTGTGATGCCAGCATCCATATCAGAGCACCCACTCAAGGTCCACCTGCTATGCTTCTGATACAGCTTCTCACTAATGCACCTCAAAGGGAGTAGAACATTAGATCCTAACGCACAAGTGGGAGACCAGGAAATGTTCCTGGTTCCTGGTTTCAGGTTGTATAGCTGTTGTGGCCATTTGGAGAGCAAGCCAGAAGATGGTAAATATCCCTTTTTCTTCTCTCTCTCTCTCTCTCTCTTTCTCTCTCTCTATCTCTCTTTTAAATAATAAAAAAATAAACTTTTAAAAGAAAGCCAAAGCCACCATGAGAAGCCATTTCATGCACACTAGGACTCCTGTAATCAAAAGAACAAAACATTTCAAGTTTTATAAAGGCTCTGAAGAAGTTGCAACTCTCATACACTGCTGGTGAGGATATAAAATGATTCGTATACTTAAGATAACAAAAATGATAAAGATAGAGTTAGCATGTGATTCAGTAATTCTACTTTGAATTCTATTCTGGTTAATGAAAAGAAATGTTCCGCAAGAATTAAATGAATGTGAATGAATGTTTAAAATCACATCATATATATTAGCAAAAAGCTGAAATAAATTGATTCATCAATAGATTATTAGGTAAATAAAATGTGGTGTATCCCTGCAATGGAATATTACTCAGCTATACAGAAAAATGAAATACTGATATATACTACAATATGAATGGAACTTAAGCTTGTTAAGTGAAAGAAGTCAGTCAAAAAGATAAACTTATTGAAAATTCCTTTTATATGATATGTTCATAATGCATAACTTCAACATTACAGATCAAAAAGTAGTGGTTGCCTAGAATAAAATAGATGGATCACAGAAAGGTTGGGGCTGATTGCTAAGTGATAATAAAAACTTAGTTGTTCTGATAAATGTGAAAATCTGTGCAACATGGTAAAATATAAGATTATGCATTTCTAAGTGAGCAAGTGGTATGATATATAAATTGTATCAAATATTTTTAAGATGCATTTATTTATTTGAAAGGCAAAGTTATAGAAAGGCAGAGAGAGAAAAAGGGAGAGAGAGCGAGAGAGGTCTTCCATCCATTGGTTCACTCCGCAGATGACAGCAACAGCCAGAGCTGGGCCAATCCTCAGCCAGGAGCTTCTTCCGGGTCTCTTGTCGGTGCAGAGGTCCAAGCACTTGGGCCATCTTCCACTGCTTTCCAGGCCATAGCAGAGAGCTGGATCAGAAGTGCAGCAGCAGGGACTCCAATCAGTGCCCATATGGAATGCTAGCACTGCAGGTGGTAGCTTCACCCACTATGCCACAGCACCAGCCCCATAGCAAATATTTTGTAAGAGGGACTTACCACCAACTTTAAATATAGATTCATCAGAGTGTATATTGTGTTTGTTCACAAGGAGACCTTTTCCACTATTATCAAGAGAAAAGCTTACTATGATATATGGAACTCCTGTGTTTCTCCCTGTAATCTATTACTCTCTATAAACTCTTCCTTGTTATGTATATAACTTGCTCAACCATTTTATTCAAGCCAATGATCAATATCACTGTGGCAGAGGCTTATCTAATGGAATACATCACCTCATTTACTCAGTTCACCTTTTTTGTTTCATTCATAATATGTGCATACAGTGCCTTGAATGCACATGCTAGATATCATCAGGCCACATGTTAAAATTAACTCCCCAAACTGAGGGCATGGTACAACTCTCCCTGCAAAATCCTTAATCACTGGCCCTGCAAAGTTCTAATCACTGGATCCATGAGGTCATTTGTTTCTGCAGTAGATAGCATCTTGATATTTCATCTTGTGTCAATGGGTTTCTTTTCCAAGAACCACAGGCCTGAGCTAAAAGTAATTACAGCATGCACATAGGCCCCAGAATGATTACAATCTAGTTGGCCATCATCAAAATTCCCCTAAAGGACATGATATTGCTGACCAATCAAAGGCAAGCAATCCAATAGAGACCCTGAACATGAGCTGAGCACACACCTCTCAACTTCAAATCCAATCTATCCCCATTGAGGAGCATGAGAAAGAAGAGATAACTGCCCATCTCCTTGCTTTGTGCATTGCAACAAATGCCTCCTTTCTTCTACCACCTCACTACTAGTGATTGGCTTTTTGTGCCTTGGGCAAGCAGATTCGGTTCTGGGCTTTCCATAGTGACTCATTTTGGAGGTAGTTCTATATCACATTCATGAAATATGTGCAGTAATTAATTGAGTTGATTAAATTTTAATTTTGGTCTTTTGCCCATTTCTGTTGCTTACCTAAAATTATCGCTGTTACATGGTAGGTATTAAAAATACACATCTAAGGCTGGCATTGTGGCATAGAGGTTAAAGCCGCCACCTGCAGTGCTGGCATCCCATATAGGAGCCAGTTTGAGTCCCTGCTGCTCCACTTCCAATCCAGCTCTCTGCTATGGGAAAGCAGTGGAAGTTGGCCCAAGTCCTTGGGACCCTGAAGCCATGTGGGAGTCCTGGAAGAAGCTCCTGGCTTTGGATTGGCATACCCCTGACCATAGTGGCCAACTGGAGAGTGAACCAGTGGATGGAAGACCTCTTTCTCTATCTCTCTCTGCCTCTCCTTCTATCTGTGTGTAACTCTGACTTTCAAATAAGTAAATAAAAATCTTTAAAATAAAAAATATATACATTTGGTGCATGAATGAAAAGCGAGTGGTCAGTGGGTCCATAAGTGGGGAGTCAAAGCTATAACACCAGATAATATGAAGTCTTGTAATTTCTTATAAAATTAAGTTACCTCTGGAGTTTCCTGTGTCTGTAATGCATTCTTTTTGAAAATTTTGTCTTTCTGAATTTTATATTTTTAATATGCATGACAAGTATGACTCTTATGAAATACTTTCAAGTTATTGAAAATTGATGTTACCTCTTCCTCCTAGCACTTAAGTTTTATGAAGCAGTCCTGTTAAAGCAGGTATGTTAAGTCTGTATTGGAGTCCTTTGTTTTTCTTTGCTTATAAGAACACTGTGAAATTACAGACACCTAGAAGGCAACCTTGGTTTTATTCTCCTGATAATGCAGCATGGTGGCTATCACAGGAATTTGACCATAGTTTTTACATTGAATTGGTTTGGTCATTGGAGAAATAAAATTTTCTAATGTTTCTCAGTCTTGTAATGAACTCTACATTCTAGTCCCCTGAAACATAATAAAAGTAGAGAATGCTTGCACTTGCTTTTAACTCCCTTTTATACCATTCAAATTCTATGAGATTTTGATTTTTAAAATTTTCTAATTAATTTCTGCCATGCAAAAAGACAATAAAAGTCATTTCTGTTTGTTTTTAAATCTTCTCCATAGTCAAGTGATTATACCATAAACTTAGTCTTTGGTCAAGCCTAAGGGTACCTGGGAGACTGAGACATTATTTCCTTTTTTCCTTTTTTTCCCATAGAAATCTTTTATTTAATGAGTACAAAATTTAATAAGTACTTTAGGAATATAGTGATTCTTCCATCATACCTACCTTCCCAGCCCATCACTTCCTCCCTCTCCCATTCCCAGTTCCATTCTCCATTAAGATTCATTTTCAATTAACTTTATACACAGAAGACCAATGCTATACTAAGTAAAGATTTAAACAATTTGCAACCCCCCCCACACACACAACCAAAAACGTACTGTTTGAGAACAAGTTTTGCAGTTAATTCTCATAATACAAATTATTGAGGACAAAAGTCCTGCATGGGAAGTAAGCACACAGTGACTCCTGTTGTTAATTTAACAATTAACATTCTTAGAGACAATAATTTTTAGGAATTTACATGTCAAAAGGAATAAAGTCACAGAACTTGAAAGTATCCTCTGGTCAGGAATATGAAGACACAGAGGGTTACCTGGTTCCCAGAGAGAGCTACAGTCCAGTGATGATTCTTTCAGGCACAAAGGGAGTTAGATGCCTTGTTGCTTTTCATAAGCAGAAGAAAAAATATCTTTTTTCCTCAACTCTGGGCCAGACACTCATGTAAGAACAACTCGCATCAGTTCTCGGTTTGCCACATTAAGAATCAGGAACAGGCCGGCGCCGTGGCTCAACAGGCTAATCCTCCGCCTTGCGGCGCCGGCACACGGGGTTCTAGTCCCGGTCGGGGCGCCGGATTCTGTCCTGGTTGCCCCTCTTCCAGGCCAGCCCTCTGCTGTGGCCCGGGAGTGCAGTGGAGGATGGCCCAGGTGCTTGGGCCCTGCACCCCATGGGGAGACCAGGAAAAGCACCTGGCTCCTGGCTCCTGGCTCCTGCCATCGGACAACCAACGGCAAAAGGAAGACCTTTCTCTCTGTCTCTCTCTCACTATCCACTCTGCCTGTAAAAAAAAAAAAAAAAAAAAAAAAAAAGAATCAGGAACAGCACAAGAGGAGCTAGCACACTTAATACTGTGAGGTAATAAAAACCCCATCTTTAACATGGAAAATTTCCTATAAACTTTTAGAATAAAATTAATAGAGATGAATATTAAAAACTCATCAGCATCCCAAAAGAACTTTAAAAAATCTATTTTATCTGAATATTTTAACAGAAATAACATTGAGCTATATAGCTCCATCCCTGGTTTACTTGCACAATTTATTTCCACATTTCATTCAGCATTTTCACAGAATGAATACCTTTTGTTTCTTTTCCTTCACACACTATATTTCTTGATTGGATGCATTTCTTCATTTAATAGTTAACATCACATGGTATCTAGAGAAGTACAAGCAGAAATTACTATCTACCATGAAATGGCCTTTTAGAAGAAAAGATATACTATATGTGGTTTTCATTAATAATAATCTTGCATTTGTATTTTACAAAAGTAAAATTAAAAGATATCACAAATTATTTTTCTTTTTTCATGCACTTCTGTGCATTGTTGACCCTTGTAAGACTTAGTAGTACTGTGATGATGCATCCAATCATGAAGTGATTGCATTAAGTGTTTTAATCACACCCCTTATTGATTTTTGTGTGAACTTGTTTATTGTCTTCTTAAATTCTTGCTCACTTAACCTAAGGACATTCAAAATGTTTCAAAAAAAAATAGCTGCCTTTCTGACATCAGGGAATGGAACCCAGCCTTCTTTTTCTTATACACTTTTATTAATTCAATATCATATCTGGAAGTTAAATTTTGTCTCATCACGGACTTAATAAATCAATATCTTAGCAGGGAATTTAGGGGAAAAGTCAGAAGAGTGAAAAAGTATAAGAGAGTCATAGTATCAAGGAATGAAAGAACAAATATTTAAAAATAAAAAGATATGAAATATTCAGATTAGAGGAAACACAGAGTCATATGTAGAGTTCTTTCTATGGAAGTGTATAAGGAAACAGTTTCATAGAACAGGCCAAAGCTTGTTGCAGGAGTAGCGATTAAATCCCAAAACTAAGTCTACTCAGCTGGCATGAATCAGGCAATCAAAGGAACTGGTGTGATAGACAAAGTAGGTGCTCATTGCAAAGAGCAGAGTAAGGAGTCAGGCAACTGATGATAAATTCCAAGACTTCCAGAGGGATTTAAGACACTGAGTTTTCTAGAGTTCCAATGTGAGGAAGCCATGTGTGATCAGCTAATGTGTGGGCTCCTTTTTGGTCCACAGTTAATGTGGTCTTCATTTGATTGGTCAGTGATAGTGATGTGGGCTAGTTAAGGAGTCAGTGAGGGACAAGGAAACTGAGAAGTTTCCAGCAGTCTCTATGCAGAAGCCCTGCTCCTCTAATCCCACTCTTACATGTACTTCAGCGCATCCACTTTCCCATAATGCACCTCAGCCTTCTGCACTATGAAGAGGATGTTATTATGAACGCATATATTCTGACATCCCCCACAAGGAGATGTCACAATTCCTTCCCAAAGATCACCCTGACCCATTCCACCCCATCTGTATATTCAATCAAGGTGCAGCTCCCACCCATAAAAGGGCTAGTGACCTGGGTGTGTGTGATTCTCTTTGTGGTGCATCGTTCTCCTAGTGCAGATCCCCATATTTGCTTCTGAGTGTGTGCTTTCTCTTTAATCCCTTTAAATAAATTCTAACCCTATTTTTGTACTTTATGACTCTTTTGTACCTATGTCTTTGTTTGTAATTCTTCACTCCCATTGTGACAAGAACTTGAAATAAATCCAGCTGGGGATAGCCTTCCCCACAACAATAATGAATGACAAGTATCCATCCTGCCTGGGACTAAATGTAGATTTAGTGCTACTTTGTTTGAGCAGGGCCAGTGAGTTCTGCAACACTCTCCTAAGAGGCATTAACGTTAGGGGAATTCGAGTCTCTGTGATTCAGGGTCTCAGCTCAACTTTTACCCTTGTCTCACTCCCTCAACTTGGTGAGTTAATTTTTAATGAGAAACTGTAAGCTAAAGAAGGGATACTGGACATTGGCAAAATCTACATCAAACGCATTTAGGGTGAGGGCTCACTTTCAATATCAATGTGAAAAATGAAAAGGTATAGTTTTGTTCAGCATGCTCTGTCATACCAGAATTTGAGGTATAAAAATAAAAATTTATAACAAGATGTATAGAGTAAATGCGTAAGTAGGATGTTTAAAACACAGTATTTGTGAATCTACTTTCTGTGCAGTATTTAAAATATACTGAATATTTAGAGGATAATCTTTGCCTTTTGACTTTTGAAGACATTGAGGCTAGCAGAGAACTTTAAACCATTTTTAAAGCAACAAAGTTATTTAATGGTCATTTCATATCATATGCAGTCACTTTTTCTAAATTTCATTGCATTTCTGTACTCTATTTGATACTAGTCAAATCTTCATTTGGTGGTCAATAATACTTTATTCTTAGTATAAAAGATTAAGGCTAATGACAGAAGTACATGATTTTCAAGTCGTCTTATACATTTCCTTCTGTGTGCATTTAATAGTTTTAATTTAAAATTTTTATTTTTTAAAAAAGTTAAGCATTCTTTACATTTTTTTAAAATTTTTGACAGGCAGAGTGGACAATGAGAGAGAGAGAAACAGAGAGAAAGGTCTTCCTTTGCCTTTGGTTCACCCTCCAATGGCTGCCGCAGCCAGCGCACTGTGGCCAGCGCACCACGCTGATCCGAAGGCATGAGCCAGGTGCTTCTTCTGGTTTCCCAAGGGGTGCAGGGCCCAAGCACTTGGGCCATCCTCCACTGCACTCCCTGACCACAGCAGAGAGCTGGCCTGGAAGAGGGGCAACAGGGACAGAATTCGGCACCCAAACCGGGACTAGAACCCAGTGTGTTGGCGCTGCAAGGCAGAAGATTAGCCTGTTGAGGCACGGCGCCGGCCACATTCTTTAGATTTTGATTTTTAAAATTATACTATCTTCATTTCCATCATTTTAAAAATAAACATATTAATAAATAGAGCTAATAAAAAGGAATTGTATTTTTATATTATAACACAATAATTAATATAAACCATTTCCATCTAAATTCCATGTAATAATTCTTTTTTTTAAAGATTTATGTATTTATTGAAATTCCGAGTTGCACAGAGAGAGAAGGAGAGGCAGAGAGAGAGAGAGACAGAGAGAGAGAGAGTGAGAGACAGAGAGAGAGGTCTTCAATCCACTGTTTACTCCCCAGTTGGCCAAAATGGCTGGAACTGTGCTGATCCAAAGCCAGGAGTCAAAAGCTTCTTCTGGGTTTCCCACGTGGGTGCAGGGGCCCAAGCACTTGGGCCATCTTTTGCTGCTATCCCAGACCATAGCAGAGAGCTGTATTGGAAATGGAGCAGCCGGGACTGGAACTGGCTGCCCATAAAGGATGCTGGCACTGCAGGTGGTGGCTTTATCTGCTATGCCACAGAGCCATCCCCTTCCCTGTAATAATTCTGCAAAGTTTTACCTGTACTTACTTAATTGCTTTATTGTTAACAATTGCCATGTACTTAAGTTTACATGTGTATCATTTCTTACTTTATCATTTTTCAGTTTTAGCAAATATTTAGAAATAAAATATACCTAAGCTGGCGCTGCGGCTCAATAGGCTAATCCTCCGCCTTGCGGCGTCAGCACACCGGGTTCTAGTCCCAGTCGGGGTGCTGGATTCTGTCCCAGTTGCCCCTCTTCCAGGCCAGCTCTCTGCTATGGCCAGGGAGTGCAGTGGAGGATGGCCCAAGTCCTTGGGCCCTGCACCCCGTGGGAGACCAGGAGAAGCACCAGGCTCCTGGCTTCGGATCAGCGTGGTGCGCCGGTCACAGTGCGCTGGCTGCGGCAGCCATTGGAGGGTGAACCAGTGGCAAAGGAAGACCTTTCTCTCTGTCTCTCTCTCTCTCACTATCCACTCTGCCTGTCAAAACAAAACAAAACAAAACTAAAACTAAAACAAACAAACAAAAGAAATAAAATATACTCTTAGTTTGTTTTTCCCATGAGCTGATATTTGAATGATGCCTCATTTATTTTTACTATGCAATAACATATATTTGAGAATTTGCACTTATGACAGTATTTCTTGTTAATTTTTTTTTAAAGAAGAACAGAGGTAATTCAGGATTTTGAAAAGCTTGAAGGGAGAATATTAGGACTCTTTTGTCTGTGATAATTTCAAGGAGCAGTAGCTGCTTTCCTTGTTTTCCTCTGCCTTGTAATGTACTTGAATTGGCGTCTTGCTAATTTGGCAGGGCCCGGTATGATGATCCCCAGCGTGGAGCTATTCATTTAATTATTAATAATACATACGTAAACTATAATTCATTGAGGGGCAAACCTCAGAAGAAAAACATCTTATAAATTGGTAATACAAGTAAGAGCACAGCCAGGATTTAATTACATTACAATGGAAGGAGAGGAAAAGTCAGAAGTCAGAAAAAAAAAAAAACAACTTTGTAATAATTATTTAGACAATTGTGATTGGGAGGGGTTTGCATTTGGCCTGCTAGTTAACAGCAGAATTTTTGTTCAAAATATATTCATTGTTCTCAGCTACATGTCAGTGACGGGCAGTAATAAAGGATGCCACACAATATGGCTTGTGTCACTTTGTACAAACTAATTTGTGGTCAAAGGAGAGTCACAAAGCATCCATCTGGAATATAATTACTTTTTGATGATTATATAAAGAGTCAGTTAAGGCTGTATCTATGCAACCCAAACAGACATGAAGATTTTTTTGTACTTATCAAGCTTATTAGATTAAAGTAAGAAGAAAAGCACATGCAAATTCAATTGCTTTGGATAGAATAATAATCTTTCAAGCAATCATGTAATTTATCTGTACTATTCTCTATGCTAACATGTTATTTATACATACGCAAAATTTAGGGGAGCTATTAATAATATCTATTAATAAATATTAATAATGTATATAACTTTATTCTCCCCCAAAACACAAGGTATTATTTTTAAAAGATGCTTTATATTTAAATGTCTTTGGAAGATGCTAAAGTAAGGAATAAAATCTTTTTAACTATAAAATTTCCAAAATAATACTTCTAATATTTATTATATGCTGAACAGTATACATTCTGAATTTTTAACTGAGTGTACCATGTATATTATTTCCTATACTATTATTTAAAACAGAATTTGGTAAATACTGAACTAGAAGAACTCAAGGTCACTCTCTGATCTTATTCATTGGTCTGTCCTGGGATTAAATCCATATTTCAACACATCTAACTCTGTTTGAGAAGCTGGATCATATCTGCTCTAAATTTCTGGGACATTTTGAAATACTAACCTAGGCAATATGATCTCAGGAAACAAATAGCCATCTTAGGGCTGGGGAAAGTTGGGATAATCAGAACCTGGGAGTGTGAAGGGACACTGTGGTGGTTGGCGGACCACTGAGGAGGGTCGAGAAGGGAACTCAGAACCCTGGAGAGGACAGCTGCCCCTGCCCCTTCTGAGAAGAGTGTAATCTGGCTCTCTCTGCATAACAGGCTATGGCAAACACAGTGGTTTCAAACAACACTCCTTTATTGTTCCACAGTCTTGAAAGTCACAAGTCAAGGTAGGCTCAGCCATGTTTTCCACAGGTGGTGTCACAAAGCTAGCATCAAAATTGCATCCCGCTCAACTCAAACTCAGGAGCAGCTCTCCCAAGCTCATTCTGGCTGTTCAGAGAACCGAGTTTTCGTGGCTGTTGGTCTGAGGAGGACCCCCCTGCTCTTGCTGGCTGTCAGTCAGTGACTTTAACTTCTAAGGACCCCCACATTCGTCTTCATTTACCATCTGGATCATTCAGCCAGCTGTGGTATGCCAACTCCTGCTTGGTCTTTTGAATGCCTCCAACTTCCCATTCCATCTTTTCCTTTTGACATCTGACAGAGGAGAATTTCTACTATTAAAGAATTCCTAGGCTAGTGTTGCAGCTCACTTAGCTAATCCTCCGCCTGTGGCGCCGGCACCCCAGGTTCTAGTCCTGGTTGGGTGCCGGTCCTGTCCTGGTTGCTCCTCTCTCAGTCCAGCTCTCTGCTGTGGCCCGGAAGTGCAGTGTAGGATGGCCGAAGAGGTTGTGTGTATAATGGGTAACATGCAGAGAAACAGATAATGTAAGGTTCAGTAAAAATTCATAGGAAGATTTTATTTTATTTTATGGGAAATGCTATGAGAAGTGTTAGGAAGATTTTATACATGGCATTGACATAGTTTTAGTGAGACATTTATAAGCTCATTTTGGCAGTTATTTAGTGAATAAGGGTTAATATTCATTATCAATATTCAGGTCTATTCTTAGGAATAATTTAATTTCTTTTTTTTTTCTTTTTTTTTTTTATGGCAGAGTTTAGACAGAGAGAAAAGTCTTTCTGTCCATTGGTTCACCCCCAAATGGCCACTAAGGCCAGCGCACTGCACTGATCCGAAGCCAGGAGCCAGGTGCTTTCTCCTGGTCTCCCATGGTGGGTGCAGGGCCCAAGCACTGGGCCATCCTCCACTGCACTTCCAGGCCACAGCAGAGAGCTGTGAGCCGCGGCGCTGGCCAGGGAAAATTTCTAAATGGGAAAAATATATTTTTATTCACTCATAGTGAGTTAGAAACACGAAAAATAAGTCTTTTTACAGAGATTTTTCAGTAATCAGGCAAAGGGTGACTATATCTTTGTTTAGGGGAATCGTTCTATTGACCAAAGTATCCTCAACTTGCCTTATGCTTGACTAAACTTTAGGCAGGCTTCTTCCCTTGTCTAGACCTCTACCTCCTGTTTCTTGAATGATTTGCTTTAGAAACCTTGCAGTTTAAAAAAAAATTTACTCCTCTTTGAGATGTAAATCATCTACAACCTAGAAATGTCTTTCTCAATGAGCTTAGTGCCATTCCTTTGAAATGTAATCATCAAGAAGTTAAGACCTCTTTCTCTGTGGGAAAGTAAGATCCTAACTTTGATAAGAGACAATTAGCAAACACAGATAGCCTAATCATGGTGACCTTTTCTAGAATAAGCAAACATAAAAGTAAAAGTATTACCCACTTTATTCTTGCAGTCTTGAATGAAGTCTTCCTTGGTGAACTGACCTGGTGTAATTTTCTTTTTTTACTGTAATTGAAGAGATATGATTGCTAACAAATTGGATATTTGGATTAATAGAATAGTCAATTTTACAGCCTATATTTCTAAATTTAGGCCAGAGATTTTAAGAATTACTTATGTAGTTCATCTTTACATTAAAATGTCTAAAATCTGAGGGTAATTAACGGTTTATTCTAGATATTCAGATTCAATAGTGTTACATCTACCCTTTGTTTCTGTTTGTTTTTTGAAGAAGGGGATATGTCAGTACAGTTTAGTTCCCACAGGAATCCAGTTTGAAAGATAGGAGATTGGAAAAAGCAGATCTGCAATAAAAGGGGCTCTTCAGCACAAAACAGCCCTAAGAGAATAGTACTACAAAGTCATTAAAATAGCCACAAACAGAGAAATTGTCGATCAGACACACGGGGCACTTTCCAAGGTCTCAAAGACTCAGAAAGAAAGATGGTAGGAAAAATCAGCAGAACGAAGTCGTAATCTGAGAATTTCGTGGAGTTGGGCACGTAGTAACTGGCACTTTGCTGACCCTAGGAGAAGAGGCACAAAAGCTGTGCCTCCACGCCCAGCACCCTCTCCAAATTCTTTTATGTTTTAACCTCAACTGGCATTGCTGATCCCTGCTGTCCACCTCCACTGTTCCTCTGATGCTCTGCAGAATGCTTTGAAACAAAGTGAAATTTAGACTGGGCTTAGAGTATACTGATTCTCTACTACCTAGTTGAGTGTAAATTCTTTTTCAATGACATCAATAATCCAATAGAAATATATTATAGCCAACTAGTTACTAAGCTTCCACCTCATTGTAGGCTTTATTGAAGAGAATTTCACATTCAGGATATTAGTCTCATGAATTTTGATCGCCTTTCTACTTCTCTCCATCCTACTATTTATCACTTGTTTACAATTTAACAATGTATGGTAAAAAAGAAGAATCCTGTTTTCTGCTCTCAATTAGATCAAATTCATTCTTTTCTTCCTCCTGAGTAATAACACATCCATGTCTTCTTGTTTGGTCTGAGAAACTGTAGAACCAAAGTGACTCCATTTTTAAACAATAAAAAAAGCAGCCTCTGTTTCCCATAGCAGACCCGGGTCCTTATAAAAGCAGGCATTCAGGCATTCTGGAGATATCAAAGCTTACCAGGGACAGCTAGCTCAGTAGACAAAGGACAGCACAGTAGAGATAGCTAAACAAAGTAACTTCCTGCGCCCAAAGCGTCCGTGCTGTAAGCACCCGCTGTAACTCCCTGTACCCAAAGCTTCCATGCTGATGTAGGCCTTTTTCCCTTTAAAAATTCTCCCAAACAAAGACCGGGGCCTCACTCCTTCCTCAGCTGTGCCGGTTGGTTGGATGGGGTCCCTGTCGCAGCTTGTACTCCCAAATAAACCTTGCTTTTGCAGTTCAGTGTGATTGACTCTCTGGGGTCTCTGCAGGGATCTAACGAGCTGGGCACAATATATTTTTTGGTGCCCAAAAAAACTATGTTATGAGATGAACTATGCTTCTTCCCCCTTCCCTCCACTCACCAACGCAAGCATATGGTAAAGTCCTAAGCCACAGTACCTTACAAGGGGACTGTAGATTTCATCTATAAGAGTGAAGATTTTTTTTCCCTTGTGAGGGCCTGAGTCTGCTGAAATAAACTGATAGTAGATTAATAGGATAAAAAGACCAATATGTTTATTATGCACAAATGTTACCAGGTAACAGTTCTGCCTGTCCACATGCTCTCAAAAATCCAAACTCCAAGAACTGTGTTCTGTGCTTTATTTATTTATTTATTTGAAAGGCAAAGTAAAGGAGGCAGGAGATAGAAAAATCTGTCATTTGCTAGTTCCCACCCCAAATGCCCACAGCAGCCAAGACTGGGGTAAGCCAAAGCAGAAACTAAGAATTTCATCCAGGTTTCACTTGTTGTCTCAGAGAATGAAGTACCTGGACTGTCATCTGCTGCCTCCTAGGGTGTGCACTGCAAGATGCTGGATAAGAAGCGGAGGAGGGACTCTATTCCAGGTACTGTAATATAGAAAGTGAGCAACCTCTTTGGCAGCTTAACCAGCTGTGCCAAAATGTCTGCCCTCAAGAGCCATGATTTTGAGAAGGAGAAGCTTAATTACAAGTAAGAAAATTGAGAAAGAGGCCCAAATTGATCTCCTTATTCAAAAAGGAGTGTGGGGATTTAATGAGATGAAGGTAAATCAGCACACAACTAGTAAACTGGATGATGGAACTCAGTAAATAGGGCAAGAAGGGGGTTTACAAAGCCCTTTGAGCATGCATAGATTCAAATCATACACCTACATGTGTCTTATGTTCAAAGATGACTAAAAAATGTTGTGGGAGGATGTCAGTCAGCATTATGATGAAGCATGAGGGAACTGTCCAATCAGTGTGGGGTCCAGTCACTGTCTTGGGTTTGGCAGCCTGTGATGAGTTTCTTCAGGGGTCTTCCTGAGGAAGCTCAGTAGCCATTTAGCAAGGCCAGCTATGCCATACACCATGGATAGGTTACCATGCAACACACTGGCAACTAACTTTTGCAGGTTGTTAGCATGTAAGACAGATCAGGGAAGCTTGCTTTGAACAAAGGAGAGGAAGTCTTCACTGTCCATTATTTTACCAGGCGATTCACAGGGAACTGAATACCCAATAGCCAATGCGATTTAAACATTTATGTACCCTCTTCATGGGGAGAGAAAAATGAGGATTTAGGTAATTTAGAGGGACAGAAAATGATTTTTTAAGAGAAATAAATGTCCCAAAAAACAGACGATAGACTAGGATCAAGTTCTTTTGAGCTCAGGAGGAACAAGTTAGGGAACAGTGATAGAACTGCACCAGAAACAAAGATTTCTTTTTTTCAATTGTGCAGGTAAAGTCTCTCCTGTGAGCCCTTGAAATAAAGATGATAACCAGAAGTAAAGATAAAACGTCTGGCTGGGTGTGGTGACTGCTCTCTGTGTCTAGTGTGATTAATTTTCCCAGTTTAAAGAGATTTTATAGGGGATATTCAAGACAATTACACTTTCTTTGGTAGAGTTTTCCTTGAATCAGACAGGGCATCTTTGCAAAGAGCTGCTCACTGCAAATGGTGGTGGCCAGGAAGGTGTACAAGGAAAGATTAGAGACCTTGATTCTAAAGCAGGTTTCTAAGGCCTTCCTATTTCCTTTAATTCAAAGTGCTCAGGATGGCAAAGACACATACTTTACACCATAAGTTTCTAAGTCTCAGCAGGGTTTTAAAGACATAATTAAGGTAAAATTAGATCACATAGGTAAACTCTAATCCAAAATGATGATGTTCTTATAAAAAAGATTAGGACAAAGATAGGGCAAAAAGGGAAAATCATGGGGAAAGGTCATCTATAAACTAAAGAGACGGCTCAGATTGAAATCAACCTACTGACATCTTGTTCATGGGCTTCCAGGTTCAGAATAATGAGAATAATGAGAATAATGATATTTAAGGCAAACAATTTGTAGCACTTTGTATGGCAATCCTAGCAAACTAGCACATCACTTGCAGAAAAGCATTCCTGTGAAGAACTTCCACTCTGAAATCAGAAGATGGGCCTTCTTGAATCTTGTGCTTTTTGTTATGTGATTTTGGGACAATACCTAATTTTTAAGTCTTGGGCAATTATTTTAGATGTCATATAATAACTGAAACATCCCTTGCAAAATACATAGCACAAGAGATGTTAAAAGTAATTTTATGTAACATCATTATAGTTGTATTATTACTATTATTAAGTAAAAATAATATTTATGAACATAATATATATTATATGCTCCCAAAATGGATTGATATATTACATAAATCTAAAATCATTAAGTGTTATGTTATTGTTCCTGTGTTCAGTCTTGTGAAATAACAAGGGTTTTTATGGTAAATTGAACTAACTGTAAGATTATAGCACTGAAAATGAACCAGTATCAATGCAAAGGCAAAATGCTTTTGAAATATGTTGGAAAATGTTAAGATTTGTATGGAAATTTCTATGATACACCGTGAGTTGAAAAGGGAAAAGTGGCAACAGGATTATTATCCTCTGTACTTACAGCATATATTGCTCTAATAGGTAAAATCAGATAGTAGGCTTTAAAAAATGGTGAATCAATCAATTTGAAGAAACGATGCAAGAGAAATATGACCACAAAATCATCCTGAAGTTTCAAATGAAGAATATATTTTTGAAAACAATTTGCTATAGTAAACAGAAAATAATTTGTAAAGGGGCCTTACATATAAATATGAACTCGAAGGAATCTCTTCATGAGCTAACTTATTCTTACACACCAAAAATCCTTGAAATAGCTTAATACAGTCAGTTCTGATCCATATTAAATGATATAATCTAGGTGCTGGCACTGTGGCATAGTGGGTAAAACCACCACCTGCAGTGCAGGCATCCCATATGGGCGCCAGTTCGAGTCCCAGCAGTTCCACTTCTGATCCAGCTCTCTGCTATGGCCTGGGAAAGTAGTGGAAGATGGCTCAAGCACATGGGACCCTGCACCTGCATGGGACTTGCAGGAGAATCTCCTGACTCATAACCCATAAAGCAGTTTTCAGAGCTATGGTGGAACACTGGTCATTAGCTGTTATGTTTATTTCAATAAACTTGTTTTGAATGCAATAGGTTTAGAATGATAGAAACAATTTTATTCACTTCTCTGTGGGCTTCTCTTGATGGGTAAATATTAATAATAAATATTTTTGTATGCATTCAATGCATTCTAAATGTTATTAAAATTTGCCAAAAGCTCATAATAAATTATATTCATTTTAAACCTTTCTGACACTGAAAATTAATAGACAATTAAAAACACTTGCCCATGATTTGCTTGGTAATC
This sequence comes from Sylvilagus floridanus, assembly GCA_949820135.1. NCBI lineage: Eukaryota > Metazoa > Chordata > Mammalia > Lagomorpha > Leporidae > Sylvilagus > Sylvilagus floridanus. Next base: position 27,528,428 of record OX463242.1, on the reverse strand, counting down.
ATGCAAAAACTTCCTCTTCATATAAATGTGCTGCTCTGTGCTTGCAATTTTCAAAATAAAACAAAATCCAGACCTTAGTCAGACTCTGAGTATCAAAATAATGAAAATTTTAGTATGGAAATGGCAGAAGCAGTAGGTCTGCTTTAGGATAATTTTTAACTGATAGGTGTGTCGTGTGTGTAAAAAACAGAATGTCTGGCAGTGGTAGAATGATTATATGTGTGATGGAAATTAGTGACCTTCCTGTATCTATACCTTTTGCCCTCAAAGTGTGACACTAGGCTTGGCCAGGCATTAAACTTTGTATATTGGAGTCCTTGTAAATAGGACAGGATCTTCAAATGTTCATGTATCGTTCTTACTTTCACTTTGCAAACCATAACCTGCTAACATTGGTTTGATGTCACAGCTACCAGGATATGCCGGCTTCACATGCTGTGGAGGCATAACTGGATTCAGTCACCCCAGTTGTCCAGGCCAAAGCCATTCTAGATCTCCTGAGAGCTAAATCACTGCCAAACACAGGGCAGTGCGCTGGGGCAGGGGACGTGGACTTCATGCACCTTGAGTTGTGATGTCCTATTCTTTCATTCTCTCCTTTACTTGGCCTCAGAAGAACTTTCTACATGGCAATATAAATATTTGTAAGAAAGGATATTGTATTTTAGGGACTGATCATGGTTGAACAGCAGTCAGCAGCTTTTATGCAGTACATACACACTCTTTTAATGAAGTATAATTCCATTTCTTGATCACCATTTCTATGTACTCATCTGAGTCATTTTACACTATGAAAGAGAATTCAAACGTAGGGGCTGCCATTGTGGTGCAGCTCATTAAGTTGCTGCATGCAACGCTAACATGACACATCAGAGTGCTGGTTTGAGTCCCTACTGCTCTGCTTCTGATCCAGCTTCATGCTAATGTTCATAGAAAGGCAGCACGTGATGGCCCAAGTGCTTGGGTTCCTGCCACCCACCAGGGAGACCTGGATAGAGGTCTAGCCCCTGGATTTATGCTGGCCCTAAATGAATGTTGCAAGCATTTGGAGAGTGAACTATCTGATGGAAGACCTCTCTCTTCTCTCTCTCTCTCTCTCTCTCTCTCTCTCATCTACCTTACAAATAAATAAGTACAATTTTAAAAATGACCCCTCAAATGCAAAATCCATGCGTCTACAATCAACTAATCTTTGACAAATGAGCTAACATCACACCTTGAAGAAGGGAACACCTCTTCAACAAGTGTTGTTGGGAAAATTGAATCCCTGCATGCAGAAGTATGAAACAAGACACATGCTTTACAACCTATGCAAAAAATCCCACAATGGATCAGGGCTCTAAACTAAGAACTGAAGTCATTTGATGACTAGAGGAAAACATAGGGAAAAGATGGCAAGACATTGGCCTAGACAAAGACTTCTTGCACAAGATCCCAGAAGCAAAGGTAATATACAAATGAGATTACAACAAGCTAAGAAACTTATGCACAGCAAAGAAAACACTGAACAAACTGAAGAGGTAACTGACAGAATGGGAGAAAATATTTGCAAACTCTACATCTGATAAAGGGTTAATATGCAGAATATATATAAGGAGTTCAAGAAATTCAACAACAACAAAACAAGCAATCCAGTTAAGAAATGGGATAAGGATATGAACAAGCATTTTTCAACAGATGAAATGCAAGTGGTGAATAGATGTATGAAAAGATGCTCAAGATCAATAGACTGCAGAGAAATGCAAATTGGCACCACAATGAGGCTTCATCTCACTACCCTACAGGAGCTGGGAATATTTCTTGCAAAGAGCCATTTCAATATTTACAACATCATCTGTGAGACATAAAAATTACCAGCTTAAAAATTAGCCAGCTGTAGATTTATCGAACAAGTCCTATAAGAAGTTGCCTTGGTAAGTTCAGACCAATGATTTTGCAGGTATAGTATGGCCCATGGACAGAATATTCCCCACCTCTGCCCTGAAGAATGAGTTACATTAGCTACATAGAAATTCCTGAGAGGGAAGGATTTGGGTCTTGCTAAGCTTATTGTTTCTAGTTGCTTATGATTCTTGGTTCAAGTACCAGGCTCAGAACAGCTGCCAGTAATCACATTTCATAACTGTACCTAAGTAGCAGCAACAAGACATTAGGAATGATAATGATATCTGCGTGGACATTTGCAGTACTAAAAGTTTCCCTAAGTTTCCTGTGAAGGGAAAAGTTCTCTCTCCATAATGTTAAGTGTGATTCTTGATATGCCATTCCTAAATTCCCCATTTCAAAGAGGAAGAGAAATATCCACCTGAAGAGCAGAATAGGACATTATTTATTTAATGTATATAAATAATTATAAGGTGAAAAGAAGTCTTCGCTCTCTAAAGGGAAGATGACAGGTGGCTAATGGATGCCACAGGAGCCTGTGTGAATGTCAAGACATCATTCCCAAACTGCAGCCTATTTTTTCTATCTATTTCATGTATCACATCTGTAGAGATTTATTGTCTTTGAGTTTCAGATTTTGGAAGTGTAGTGGCTGTAACCATGAATAAAATATGGTGGTGTACAAGTTATTAATCTCCTACACTATTCTGGCTTTCACATGGGGCCTGGCTGAATTTAGATGATAGTAGAATCATTGTGTACCACCTCTATTTAAAACTCTTTGTCACAACTTTTAAAATAAGCATTCAGATCAGCTTTTTTTGCATACCTGCTCCAGAACTTTAGTAAGTTTGTTTTTTTTCCGTGCTCTGAAAGATTGCAATAGCTAATGAGAAATATTCATTTCTGCTGTGGAGGTGGCAGCAGAAACTTTCTACTTAAAAGGTTTAAAAATTGCTGCTCATCTTAGATGGGGAAAAAGGATTAGTATCAAATACAACAAAATGCACTATGATGTATTCAGTCAATTTTAATATATAGCAGATGGGGAGATATAAATTCTAAATTATTTTAGATGCAGTGCCTGAAACATAATATAGTCATAGTTTTCCAAGTGAGATTAAATTTTAATAATACGTTTTATAAGTATGCTAGAATCAAACTGATTTAGATTCTGGTACTATCACAAATATAGGCTCAATTTTTCAATTCATTTTTACTTACTGTCAGTTATGAACTGCATATATGAATTTCTATATATTTAATTCTCCATTCTGAGAGTGTTTCATTATGTAAAAATAAATATACAATTACAGTACCATAAGTTAAAGATAGATTACATGCAAATTTCTTGCATGTTTTGAGAATATGACATATTTTAATAGAGTTTTGGAAATGTTGCATAGTGATGCCCTCCAAAAATCCTGTTTCCCAATGAATTTTTAGAACTTAAATACCCTAATTTTCATAATGAAAAGTAACATCCAAACAAAATAAAACCTATGGAATTACACAAGTGATTAAAATATTGATATATCATATTTCTCTTACTTAAAGTAAAAATCCATCAAGGAGTTAGGTAATTTTAGAATAAGATACTTTCTTTTTTTTTTTTTAACTCAGATTGGTCTTTTGCTACTCACATATTTATGTCTTATACAGCTTCTGTATAAACTTTTAATCTTTCTTTGGATTAAACTCACTTTACTTATTATTAAGATAAACTGAAATCAAAGTATTTTCTATTCTGTTATCACTTTGTTTTAGGATGTAATAAAGTTCAGAAATACTATATTAGTAAAACATCCAAAGTGTAGGCTTTCAAAAGAGACAAAATATCTACATGTCTCTAGATAGTTCAGAATCTCTGGTTCTGTTGTGTTTTATTTTGAAGCCCTTCCTTCTCTATTAATTTTGTGATGTGGGATTGGGTTTCTGAAAACTGTAGTGTGTTTCTTGTCCAGTTGTTCTAGGAAACAAGAGCAGCAGCAAGGAACTTGGAGTCTAGAAGGTACCTGATGCTTTCTGTTTGCTTCAGTTTCTAATAGCGTAGCCCTGCATGTGCATCATCAACTCAGCTGGGTCTTCGTTACAATCATATAAATTAATCTCTGCTTGCAGTTTTCCTATTCTTCCAGAATCAGCCCTAGCTCACCCCCTCTTGTAGCTATCAGAAGCTGGGTCCTCTTCCTTAGGATGTCTGTCTGGATCAAAATTTCCAGACCTCTCTCCAAACACCTGAAATTTCTGACAGCTGAGTATGGATACCAGCTGTGAAGCGTTTTTCTTCAAAATGAGTATAATAATCTCAACATTTTCTCTCTCTTCAATCCTAGTTCTTGTAGTTGTCTATTGTAATTGTGTATAACATTTTGCCTTTTCAGATATCTAATACCTACTTAACTTTTTTTTAACTTTTCTGTTAGTGTAATTGGACTGCATCCTATCTCCTGACTGGATCTTGCCTAATATCTCCGTGGATGAATGGACTGATTACGAGTGGTCTTACTTGGAATCAGAACATAATGAAATCATTCATAGTCCTTATTGTATGTAAAATCAGTTACTCGGTTAATATGGGGTTGATGTGAGGGTTGAGGGAACACTAACTCAAGATAAATGGAAGGACATGAAGAAAAATCCCAGGAATTCTTCCAAAGGCTAGATCCTGTGTTCTAGATTTTTATTTTATTTTTATGTTTAAACACAAGGTTAAAATGTCTACTCCAGTTTTTATTTTAGATTATTTCAAAATTTAAATTGCCTCAAATCTTAGGTGTTCATAATTCATGAGGAAGTGATTGCTTGATCATTATTACAAGTTTAATTAATACCAGAAATAAACACAAAATATAATTAACTAACATATATTTAGCATTTATTTTTAGGCACTATATTAAGTGCTTTGTATAACTTCTCTAATCTTCACAAGAAACTTATTATTATCTCTGTTTTCAAAGGAGAAGGTTTATGTGGTATATCATATTTGCATCTTATGTCATGTGGTCCATAGTATATGAAATAACTTACAAAAGATCATATAGCAATCAACTGAGGTAGGTTTAGAATCCAGAGTTCTTTTTGTTTGTTTTTGAACTGAAAAGTGTAGGTTTTTTAAAATATTTTTTAAATCTGATTTCTAGATACACAGTTAAGGATTAACATTGCTTTTAAACTTGGTTTTCAAAAATATTTTTTAAAACTTTTGTGTGATCTATTATCAGCAGCTGAATATTGATCTACTAGTAGTCTTGTTTATCATGATTTTAGCCTGTTTTTAGTTTCTCTTTGCCTGAACTCAAGGCCTTCTTCCCCTGGACTAAAGCTGATAGTTCCATCTTGTAACCATTCTAAAGAAGCCCTCTGATTATGTCGTTCTATCTAGAGACATTAGCAGCTATCAAATTGTAGTCATAGTTTTCTTTGCAATAGACTGAGTCATCAAGTCATGCTTTGGGTTCAGCTACCCTGGGAAACTGGACTAAAACCTAATTCTTACTCCTATTCCTGTATGTATATGAGAAACGTGAAATCTAGAGCTCATGATTCTCTAGACAACAAGTATGTTAAAATCAATATAATTGAGGAAGCGAAATCTATGTTTTTATAACTTTACTTAAATAAATCTGCTTTTATATTGACTAAATATATTATATCAATTAGATATTAATTAGACTTCTAGATAAAGAGTACCATGTTGAGCATAGTGAATTTTACAACAGAAAAAGAAACAATCATGGATTCAAGGAAATCATACTCAACGCACTAGCTAACAAGGTGAAGCCAATTTTATAAAATTAAAAGTCATAATATCCCATAGAGGAATAATGTGTTGATATTACATAAACGGAAATTTATCATTCTTTTAAGTTTGTAAATGTGGACATTTTCATTAAAATTGTATTTAGTTTCATGTTTTCCTTTGACCAAAATACTTTTGCTATTGTAAATAATTACTCTAGAAGTGTTTTGGTATTGTTTTCATTTATATGGGAGCACATTCAAAAACAACTGCCAGGCTGCCAGATCTTTATTTTCAAGACAACAGAAACAGAATTTTACCTACATGCAAATATGCATTGACATATGCCACACACACACATACACAAAAGTAGTAATACATAAAGGAGACTAGCAATCCTTCAAATGTCTTTAATTTAAAGTAGACAGATCTTAGAATGCACCTGAGATGACAGTTTTCCTTGTAACTTAATCATACCACTACTATAACTACATTTATTATCTTAGAGATGAAAAAATGAAGTATGCTCACTCTCCCATCCCCACCCCCAAATGAAAACATAAGAACATGGACACGCCATGAATTATCTGGTATCTTGAACTTGGGTTTTCAAAAGTGTTGTTTCTTATTTCAATAGCATTTTGTTTAAAATGACAAAAAAGGACAGGCATTTGGTGTAGTGAGTTAGATACTGCCTATCTCAGCAGACTGCCTTGATTTCATTGCTGGTTTAGGCTCCCAATTCTAGATACCTGCTATTACGCACCCTGGGAGGCAAATGTGATAGCTCAAGTAATTGGGTTCCTGCCACCCAAGTAGAAGACCTGGATTGAATTTCTGGCTTTTGGTTTTGGCCTCAACATTTTCCCAGGCACTGTGTTCAGTTGAGGAGTGAACCAGTGGATATGAGCTCCCTCTCTCTATCTCTCTCTTTTTGCCTCTCAAATTAATTCAACAATTATTTAAAAATGATTAAAAATTCATAATAAAAAAGTAAAATTAATTTCCAGACAAGTTTTCCATACCTATAATTAAGACACTGATATTATTCATTTTACACCAAAGATGATGTCACCCATTTTCTGGTATGTGCTTATAATTTTTTTGTTTTGAATTTAGTGTTTTAATATGTAAATTCTCTTTGAGTTGCTAATAAATTAGTATATCCAAAAAACTTTAACATTAAAATGAGAATTAACTAACAGCCTTACTGCACCCTGGACCATGCATTAACATTTTTTTTTTTTTGATTTGACAAATAGAGTTACAGACAGTGAGAGAGAGACAGAGAGAAAGGTCTTCCTTTTTCTGTTGGAAGAAATGGCCACTATGGCTGGTGCTGCACTGATCCAAAGCCAGGAGCTGGGTGCTTCCTTCTGGTCTCCTATGCAGGTACAGGGACCCAAGCAATTGGGCCATCCTCCTCTGCCCTTCCGGGCCACAGCAGAGAGCTGGATTGGAAGAGGAGCAACCAGGACTAGTACCTGGCACCCCAACCAGGACTAGAACCCCGGGTGCCAGTGCTGCAGGTGGAGGATTAGCCAAGTGAGCCATGACGCCGGCAGCTAACTTTTTTAAAAAAAAGTTTTATTGATTTATATGAAAGAGTTATACAGAGAGAGAAGGAGAGGCAGAGAGAGAGATAGAGGTCTTCTGTCCGCTGGGTCTCCCACATGGGCTCAGGGGCCCAAGAACTTGGGATGTCTTCTACTGCTTTCCTAGGCCATAGCAGCGAGGTGGATTGGGAGTGAAGCAGCCAGGACTCGAACTGGTGTCCATAAGGGATGCCGGCACTGCAAGTGGCAGCCTTACCTGTTATGCCACAGCGCCGGCCCCAGCACTAACATTATAAGCTACTCATGCATTCTTCTCACTTTCTCACGACCTCCAGATTGAGCAAACTCTTTAGTCTGCATGGAAGTCCTCTAGTTTGACTAGTGATGCATTAGTTAACTTTCAAGATCCAAAGCAGGCTATCTTCTCTGGATATCATTATTTCTTTATTTCATTATTTACTTATTTTCATTCTATTGGAAAGGCAGAAAAAGAGGGAGAAAGAGGGAAACAGGAAGAAAGGCAAATAGTTTTCCACCTGCTAGTTCACTCCCTAAATTACTGCAACAAGAGCCCAGAACTCCATTTGGGTCTCTTAGGTCGGTGCCAGGGAACTAAGTACGTGAGCCATTACCTACTGTCTGCCAGGTGTACATTAGCAGGAAGCTAGATCAGAAGCAGAGTAGCAGCCTCCAACCAGGCATGCCAGTATGAGCTATAGGCATCCTGCATCCTGTGGATGACTTAAGCTGTTATATCCAATGCTCACCCTCACCCCTGGAACTCACTTTTTATTTTTTTATTTTTTTTTATTTTTTATTTTTGACAGGCAGAGTGGACAGTGAAAGAGAGAGACAGAGAGAAAGGTCTTCCTTTGCCGTTGGTTCACCCTCCAATGGACGCCGCGGTCGGCGTGCTGTGGCGGGCGCACCGCGCTCATCCAATGGCAGGAGCCAGGTGCCAGGTGCTTTTCCTGGTCTCCCAAGGGGTGCAGGGCCCAAGCACTTGGGCCATCCTCCACTGCACTCCTGGGCCACAGCAGAGAGCTGGCCTGGAAGAGGGGCAACCGGGACAGAATCCTGCTCCCCAACCGGGACTAGAACCCGGTGTGCTGGCGCCGCAAGGCGGAGGATTAGCCTGTTGAGCCAAGGCGCCGGCCGGAACTCAGTTTTTTATGTGATGAACTAAAACCTTAAGTACTCTCTCTTTTGACCTCCTGTCTGTCTTGTGCATTCTAGGATGATCATCCTTGACCGTGGCTCTTTCTTTAGATCTGTCTTTGCCTGACCACTCTTAATATCCTTTAGAGCATGACATGATTCAGTCCTCCATGCATCTTGCTCTCCAATACTTAGAACAATGCTTGGCAAAATTTATACACTTAAATCATCTTTGAAAAGTGAATGGGTACCAATACAAGCAAATGAGGAAACTTGTAGTAAACACAAATGCTGCATAAAGTGATTTGAAATGTCTTTGCTACTTTTAAATCATTATGCTTTTTAAAAATATAAGATGCTAAAATAAAGATCATTTTCTGTATTCTCACAATAGATTCATCTCCTTTCTTTTTAACAGGTTTTTTACTCTTCAATTTCCCTCCGATAAATTCATTTGACACACAACTTTTTACTTTAACTCATGGTATGCATATAAAGTTTCGATGTGGGTGTTAAAAACTCATTATAATAAATTTGTATCATTTTATATTTTTAGAGTATCAGTGAAAAAATAACAGGTCACTAAGCCCTTTTTTTCTGAATAAAATAGAGGACACATTCTTAAGCCATAGACAATACGAAACGGGAAAGAATGTTCTATACATGAAATGATTTGAGTCACAGTTCTGGTTTGTTTCATCAGTAATAAGAAAATTCCTACTGATATCCCCACTATGAACAGTTCTGTGCTGACTTCACTTGAAAGACTGTGAGATTAGACCCTGAGGCTGATCATCTCCACTCCAATCAAGGACACCTGGTGCACCACAAATTATTAAAGTTGAGTTTTCCTGTTAATGCCACTGTATATCATTTTCATGATTCTTATTATGGGTGGAAGAACTGTGGTAGCAGGTTGAGGGTGAAAACTCTAATGGAGAAAATGTACAGAGAATGACCTAGCAAAAATGTTTCCTTCTATAAGCACTAGTAAAAAAAAAAAAAAAAACAAAAAAAAACTCTCTGTCCTCAGTTACCCCTTATGCAACCTTTTCCCTTCACCTGCAAATTCTAATTATCTATGACCCATTCTGGGAACTGGACCATGACATATTCAAAGTACTGGCCTTTTCCTTCAATGGAGTATGTAGGAAAATAAAGTATCTAAGAGAAATACAGGGGCCCTGGCTCACTTGGTTAATCCTCTGCCTGCGGCACCGGCAACCCATATGGGCACCAGGTTCTAGTCCCAGTTGCTCCTCTTCTAGTCCATCTCTCTGCTGTGGCCTGGGAGGGCAGTGGAGGATGGTCCAGGTGCTTGGGCCCCTGTACCGACATGGGAGACCAGGAGGAGGCTCCTGGCTCCTGGCTTCAGAGAGGCGTAGCTCCAGCCGTGGTGGCCATTTGGGGGTTGAACCAACAGAAGGAAGACCTTTCTCCCTGTCTCTCTCTCTCACTGTCTAACTCTATCTGTCAAAAAAAGTCTAAGAGGAATACAATCAGGGCTATTTACTCTTGCAGAGCTCAGAAACTAATGGAGAAATCTTTGCTTTATGTACGCAATTAACTAAAAAGATGTAAACTGGCATTACTCCTTTTGAGGCATGTCCTTGGCCACCAGAATGAGCTGTAGCTAAAGAGGCGGCAGCAGCATGTTTCTGGTGTTGCAGGGGATAGGTATGATCTTCTACAACAAGCAGACTGCAAGAGAGTTTGGACTGAAGCTACTGTGCTGCTAAACCGGATTCCCCATCAAAATCTTTTCTTCTTCCTCTTGTTTTAAGTTTGGCTTTTGTCAGCAATTGGCAATGCTCCACACAATAAAAGAAGAGGGAAAGTAATGAGAAATAATCAGAGATGGCGTGTTGCCAGCATATGTCTGCATTTGAGGAGAGGAAAGAAGCTGTCGGAGCAACTCTGTGCCCAAAATTTAAATGCATATTGCTGGGGAGGGTCAACAAGATAATATAATAAAAACATAAGTGTTCTCTAAATTACCCCTTACTAATGACTGGAGTATATTTTCTAGAAGCCATAATAAAGTGGGATGGTAGCAAAAGAATTGACATATGGAAACGGGGACCATGAACTCACTGTTCCTTTCCCTCTGACAATTCCCTCATTAATGCACAGCCAGGAAACCTGGAAAATATGTGCTTTCACTGACTTGGAGAGAGATGACAGTGCTGTCAGCTGCTGGGTCTTTGTTGCATTGTTCACCCATATTAAAATGATGGAAGGCAAGTGAGGATGAAGCTTCTTTTTTCCCAAGCCCAATGGTCTAAAGGATTTATTGGACATCTGCTTACCTTTTGTTGGTTTTGAAAGGTTTCCTGTCATATTTGAAGCAGAAGCACGTTAGACTATCACATCAGGTATCAAGGATATTAGGTGATTAGCCAGTTTTCTTCTGTGGGTAAAAGATAACTGGAAATGAATGAGACATCAGGATAAACATACCAAATACTTCTTTCACAACAGGACCTTTTGTTTAAGAAAAGAGATTTTTCACCATCTATCATGTTTGGGGACTTGAGTCACTGTTTTAGGAATTTTAGCAATAAAAACTGAACCTTAATGAGTAAACTGAGACCAAATGAACTAAAGAATAAAATATTAAATTAACCGTATGCCCCAAAGCATGACTTGATGTGATGTAATTCATATATTACTTTTCTGCCATGTTTTGCCTATTTGATCTGAAAAGCAGTCATTATGACAGGCATACTTAACTGTCTTTGTCTAAGCAAGATACTAGTAAGTTATGAAAATCTAGCTCAGGAGTCATACAAGTGAAGTGCATGCATGCATGCATGCATGTGTACACACATGTGTGCAAACATATGTACATATTCACATGTATGCACAGAAATATTTGTATGTATGTGGTGGAATGAGAAGGCCATGCCAAGGTGGCCACTGGCAAGCGAGTGTCAGTTACTCAGGAAAGGCTTTGAAACTCACCTGGCAACGGAGCCTGCCTGGCAACAGGCTGTGATTGGTTGGGGCATAGACCGCCCCTTGACCAGATTGGCTGGTCTTGGCTATATAAAGATGTAGTTCCAACTGTAATAAATGAGTCTGCCAGCTGCTCTCCTCAAGCCTGCTTTCACCCGACTCCTGGGGTCTGTGTGTTGACTCGGCGCCTCTTACCCCCACCACGCTGCTCCTCTGAGAAATGAATCCACTGCAACAGTGTTGAGAAATCAACTGCAACATATGTATATATGCACACATATATTTACATGGGTGCACATAGATTTATATATATATATATTTATATACAATCTCCATCTGTTTTTGTTCTGAAAATTTCATCAGTGTATAAGCCAAGGAGAACAAAGAAAAACACCGTGTTTATTGCTCTATTTATTTCTTGCTCTGGGTTCCTGAGTAGGTAACCTTCATTAGAAAAGAGATATTTTCAAATGGAGATTTCTTTCCATAGTGTCACTACCTGGGTCATCAGCACAATAAAAACAATTTGTAATTAGCATCTCAAATGGACTGAGAAATGAAGGCACCAGGAAAATGGAAGAGACTCCTAAGGGACCCCCTTCCACTACTGAATTGCATTCCCAATCAATTTCTAAATATTCAAAGAGTAATACATTAATACACACTTATTTCTGCTGGATCAATTGTGTTACATGGGAGGTCATATGTAGCAAACAATCAGGCCTCAAAGCTCTTGAATGTGTAGATGCACACTCACAGGTGTATACATGTGCAGGCACACACACACACACACACACACAGAACAATGTCTCCATTTACCAAGCAACCTTGGGATCTGAATAGGAGGGGACTATCATACAGGTGGAAGAGCTTTAAATTTTCTTTTTTAACTTACGTTTAATAGCATCAAGCAATGAAGCATGCAATGCTCCCTGATGAGGATATAATGAGGGAGATAAAAAACAAAAGATAAAAACAGCAGGTGAGAAGATGGACAAATTATGCAAGTCAAATTTTTGAATTTTTAGCTTTTCTTTCATTTTTTTCAGTCAATGCCCCTCCTATCCCCTAAACAGTTACTTTTTTCTTTCAATCGCATTCTTACTGAATGAAGCTATTAGCATGGTTGATTAACTAAATTAGGGCTACTCTGGAAATCATTAACCCATTTGTGTCTGATTGTTTCACCTAATACTAGAACAGTCTTAATTCTAAGGGTTCTTTTACTATAAAGAGATATATCAAAGACTCATCAAGGTGCCCAGAGGCCAAAAGGAAGCATGCTAGAAATGAAGATTCAATTCCATAAGGGAACTGGATATTAAAAGATACAAATATCCCTTATGTTGACTGCTGTCTTATACTAGAAGTCAACCAATACATGCAGGTAGTGATACTTTATTGAACATATTATTTTCTTAATCATTTATTTAGTTTTCATTTCATTTGAAAGGTAGAGACAAAGAAATCAGCTGGTTCATTCCTCAGAGGCCCACAAAAGCTGTGGTTGGTCCAGGCCAAAGCCAGAAGCCCAGAACTTAATATAGGTCTCCCGTGCAGATGGCAGGGACCCAAGTACTTAAACCATTAGCTACTGCTTCCCTGGGTGCACATCAGCAGAATGCTTATATTGGAAGCAGATAAGCTAAGACTCAAACCAGGCACTTCAATACAGGATGTGGGATGTCCCAAGCAGCAACTTAACTGCTGTGCCTAACACCTGTCCCCCACATTATCTTCTGATTAAATTCTTCAGAATCCTTTGTTAAAGCAGTGAAACATTTTTTTTCCTTTTTTATTTTTTGCCTATAATTTTCTGTTACAAATACTATTTTTATGTGTGACAGACATTATATATGAACTTTCTTTTTTATGATCTGATTTACTCACTTAGCATGTGCTGTAACTACTGGCATAATCACCATTTTAAAGATGAAAATGTTTGAGGTTGATAGAGGTTACTTATCTTGGTAGAACTCCAAAACCCCTGAGTCTTCTTGCCTGATGCTTGATTAGCTGATCACTGATACTGAGGTGGTGAGAGAAAGTGGGTATTTATTTGCAAAGCACAGAGCAAGGAGTCTGAACAACTACAACTTAATCCCGAGATTCCCTGAGAAGTAAAGGGTAAGAAATCTCATGAATTGAACTTGGAATTGAGGGGGCAAGTATGCTCAGGGTGCTCAGCCCTGCGGTGTCACAGCCTCTCTTTGATTGGTCAGCAACAGCTCTGAATGTTTTTTGAACTATTTTGATGGCTGCAAGGGGAGTTCCAATAAGTATGGGGCTTGTGGCTTCTGAGAAAAACCCTGAAAATAAGAGCTAACCTCAAGATGTTATCTATAAAGGAGATGAATGACCTTGTGGGCCTTAGGATCTGGCACCCATTGGGACCCAAATGCACCACTGCTTCCTTTTTGTGAGTTACTTTCAATAAGAGATTGATTTATAATCATCAAAGCAGGGGAAAGGCCCTTTAAATGAAAGGAGAAAGACAAAGGCTGTTGGGGCTAGGGCCTGATAGTATCTACTTTCTACCTCAAGTATACTGCATAGGGGCTTGGTTTCAATATGTCAGTATTTTTGGGTATGTGTGTGGTAAAACAAAACAAAACAATGACAACAAAACAAAAACAGAAACATACCATGCTTGTGGTAGTGTAGCATTCTAAACTACTGCCTGGGATATTTTCATCCATCTCAGATTGTGTAAGATTGAATCTCACCTCCTATTCTGATCCAGATTCCTTCTAATGCATCTAGGAGGCAGCAGATGATGGCCCAAGTACCTGAATTCCTGCTACTTATGCAGGAGACATCAATGAAGTTTCTGGCTTCTACTTGATTTTGACCTAGCCTTGGCTGTTAAAGACATTTGAGGAGTTTGAGGAGTCAATCAGCAGATAAAAGATATTCTCTCTGTCTCTGCCTCTCCTCAGTCTCTCTGCCTTTCAAGTAAATAAATCAAAATTTGCAAACATAAAATTTACCATCTTAGTAGTTCTTAGTGTATGGTTTAGCAGTGTTAAGTATATTCTCTTTGTTCTGAAACAGACCTTCAGAATGTTTTCATCTTTTACAAAGCTGAAACTGTATGACAGTTAAGCATTCCTCCCTTCCCTCCCTCCATCTCCTGATACTATCATTATTTCTGTTTCTATGAATTTGACTACTTTAGATAGCTCTTTTTTTTTTTTTTTGCTACAAAAAACTGAGCTTTAATGAATTTAAGTGGGGTCACACGACATTTATCTTTTTTGCAACTGTCTTTCTTCATTTAGCATAGTGTCCTCATGTGTCAGGATCTCCCCCTCCAGGAACTGGCCAGGTTGCCACGAAGGAAGAGTCAAGGAGACTGAGGAAGGTCAAGCTAAACACACTTTACTGATACTCTAGGCAACTAGGTGGAGAGATCACTCAAGCCTACTCCTGCAGGCACTGGGCACTACAGACCAGGGAGAGAGGCTGAGCAACCTCTGGTTTACAGCGTCTGAGGGTCCCCTTATATACAGTTTATAGAGGCTAGCCCCGCCCACATTCTGACCTCCCAGGGTCCCGTAGTCATGGCAACAACAGTTTGTGGTTAGGCCTTCTAGTTAGGCTGTCCCTTTTCAAATCTTACCAGCTAGCGTGGTTACCTTTCTACTTTTCTTTCAAGCTGCACTACTGAGCAGTTATTTCCTTTCAAAGGGTGCTACAGTTACTTTCTCCATGAATGGTTCCCCAACACTCATGTTTTGTCCACATGGTAACATGTGACAGGATTTCTTTCCTGTTTAAGACTCTATAATATTCCATGAGCTATATGTACCACATTTTTGTTAATCCTTTCATCCATCCAAGGACATTTTAATTGCTTCTAAAGTTTGGATATTTTAGTTGTACAAATATATCTTCATATGGCAATTCTATTTTTATATTTGAGGAAACTCGATGCCATTTTCAAAAGTAGCTGCACAGTATTACAGTTCCACAAACAGTGCCCAGGAGCTGCAATTGCTCCACAACCTCACAAACAGTTGTTATTTGGCTTTCCTTAATAACATCTATGTTAATATTTTTATATGTACATGATCCTCATTAGTACTTCTCTGATGATTATAATGTTGAACATCTTTTCATATATTTGCATCTTATGTTTTAGCTCTAAATTGAATTCAGGTGATTAGATTTCAGGGCACATGTTTTTGGGTACCAATTTTTCTCTACATAATTTATTTTATAGGAAAATTTTAAAGCACTTAATGAATAGTAAATATCTCTTCATTTTATAATTTTTAAAAGATTTATTTATTCATTCATTCATTAATTCATTCAAGAGGTAGAGTTACAGCTAGTGGGAGAGAGAGACAAAGAGAAAGGTATTTCATCCCCTTGTTCACTCCCCAAATGGCTGCAATGGCCAGAGCTGAGTAGATCCAAAGCCAGAAGCCAGGAGCTTCTTCTGGGTCTGCCATATGGGTGTAAAGGCCCAAGCTTTGGGCCATCTTCCACTGCCTTCCCAGGCCATAGCAGAGAGTTGATTCAGAAAGGAGCAATTGAAACCAGAACCAGCACCCTTATGGGATGCCACACCACAGGTGGAGGATTAACCTACCGCTGCCATAGTGTTGGTCCCAATTTTATAATTTATAATATTTATTTGCATCAAATTTTCTACAGTGCTTATCTTTTTATTTATTTCTGTTCAATTCTAAATTATTTATGTAAATGGGACAGATTTCATGTGTTTTATGTATATAATTTTGAGACCATGATTAATTTACCTCCCACCCTCCCTCTCTCCTTCATCCCTACTCTCAATCCTTCCTTTCTTCTTTTTCT
This sequence comes from Sylvilagus floridanus, assembly GCA_949820135.1. Lineage (NCBI taxonomy): Eukaryota > Metazoa > Chordata > Mammalia > Lagomorpha > Leporidae > Sylvilagus > Sylvilagus floridanus. The sequence continues at coordinate 27,512,306 of OX463242.1, read as the reverse complement.
TTCAATTTTTGTAATGACATACTTTCAATTTACTTTAAAATCACAAGGTAAATCTACTAAATAAAGAAAGCAACAAGTAGGAAATAGAAGACCCATTGTTCCTCAGACTACAGACAAAGGTTATAAACAATAATCATATATCAAAATGTCAATTTCACTCATATCCATTACATTGTTTTGTACTCTATACATGTTTATTTATTCATTTATATTTATTTTAAAGAGAGAGAGAGAGAGAGAGAGAGAGAGAGCGCTTCCATTTTCTTGTGCACTCCCCAGATGATAACCACATGCAGGGCTGGGCCAGGCATGAATCCAGGACCCTGGAATTCCATTCACTTCTCCAACATGATGGGCAGGGACTCGAACACTTGAGCCATCATCTGCTACCTCTCAGGGGAGCAGACCAGGAGGAAGATCCTGGCTCCTGGCTTCAGTTTGGTGCAGCTTCAGCTGTTGTGGCCTTCTGGGGAGTGAACAAGCAGATGGAAGACCTCTTTCTCTCTCTGCCTCTCCTCTCTGTGTGTAACTCTGAATTTAAAAAAAATAAGTAAATCTTTAAATATATATACATATATATATATATATAAAACTTATGGATGTGAACATTTAACTTAGAAGGCTTCTTTCCTCACAACAAAAAAAGAAAATGAGTTAAATTAGTGCAGCCAATCTTGGTATAATCTTATTTTATTTGAATGGTATCATGTAATTATGATCTTTAGGATAGTGTAAGTAGTCATAAAAAGAAATGAAGAACTACAAGTCCCAACTAAAAAGATGTATAAAGTTATGTCAAAACTAAATAATTATTCTATACATTTACACTCCTAGAAATCATAAAAACAGAGGAAAAACTCGTTTCCAGTCTTAGGTTCTTATAACACTTTAGGGAAATGGATTAAGTTCCCAGGTGCTGGCTTTGGCCTATCCAATCCTGACAGCAGTGACATCTGGGGAATGAATCAGGGCCTGGCAGACAATCCTTTCTCCCTGTCTCACTGACTTGCAGATAAAGTGAAGAAAAAAATGAAGAAAAAATTAAAGTAAGCAATAGCAAGGATGTATTCTAAATTACACACTGCAGAAGAGTCATTTCTGATATTGTTAATTAGTTTTAAAATATCTATTGCAAGTTGCAAATTGACAGGAGCTGGGCCGGCCCCACGGCTCAGTAGGCTAATCCTCCACCTAAAGGCACCGGCACACCGAGTTCTACTCCCGGTTGGGGCGCTGGATTCTGTCCCGGTTGCCCCTCTTCCAGGCCAGCTCTCTGCTGTGGTCAGGGAGTGCAGTGGAGGATGGCCCAAGTACTTGGGCCTTGTACCTGCATGGGAGACCAGGAGAAGCACCAGGCTCCTGGCTTTGGATCAGCTTGGTGTGCCAGCCGCAGCGCACCGGCCGTAGCGGCCATTGAAGGGTGAACGAAAGGCAAAAGGAAGACCTTTCTCTCTGTCTCTCTCTCTCTCACTGTCCACTCTGCCTGTCAAAAACTGAAAAAAAAAAAAAAAGAAATTGATAGGAGCTGAATATTACCAAAAAAAATCAATTGCATTAACTCTTGACAGTTGATAGCCATTTATCATAACAATGGCATTTTTTCTTCCAATGAATATCCATGGCTCAGTTTTTTTTCCATAAAATGGAGTAGCCATGTATCATAGGGCTGTTTCGGGGATTGAATAAGTCATCGTATATAACAGGATTGAAAAAATACATAGCACTAAATATGCTAGATTTATTATTGTTTTTAATGCAGAAATAGAATATGTAAATGTAACAGCAGACATTTACATCAAGTTGCTATCAGCAAGAATAATCTGGAGGAAATCTTGATTTTAACAAGAATGATCTTTACACTTCTCCTTATCCTTTAAAGATTTTTTTATTGATTTGAAAGATAGAGTTGGGGCTAGCGCTGTGGTGTAGCGGGTAAAGCCACTGCCTGTGGCGCCAGCATCCTGTGTGCGCACCAGTTCCAGTCCTGGCTGTTCCACTCCTGATCCAGCACTCTGTTATTGCCTGAGAAAGCAGTAGAAGATGGCCCAAATCCTTGGGCCCCTAAACCCACATGGGAGACCTAGAAGAAGCTCCTAGCACCTGGCTTCACATGGGCCCAACTCCAGCCATTGCGGCCATATGGGGAGTAAACCAGAAGATGGGACTTTCTCACTGCCTCTGCCTCTCTGAAGCTCTGCCTTTGAAGTAAATAAATATTTAAAAGAAAAAAAAGAAAGAGTTATACAGAGAAAGGGGGGGAGAGAGAGAGGAAGAGAGAGAGAGAGAGATTTTCTACGAGCTGGCTTTCTCTCTGAATAATTACAAAGGCTAGGCCAAAGCCATGAGCCTGGAAGTCCCTTGGGTCTCACCCATGGGTGGGCATGGATCCACCTCCTTGGGCAGTCTTCCACTGCTTTCCCAGCTCTTTACCAAGGATCTGGATCAGAAGCACAGAAGCTGGGACTCAAACTGGCACTCAGAGGTGGGATGCCATCATCTCAGGCAGTGGATTAATCCACTGCACCACTATGCTGGCCCTAGAAACAAGTTTTTGTTATCATATTCCTCCTGAATTCTGAAAACAAACAACAAAAATTTGTATTTTTAAGTGTTTTGTGTAATAGTTGCAAAGATTGAAAGGCTTGTTAATCAACATAAGAGGAACAGCTAAATTCCTGTGAATCCCTTGTGTATATTTGTGCCATGAACACCAGAATTGTTTTTCTTTTTCAAATACTTTTTTCAACATGTGTTCTGAGTTAGATCCAAATTAGCTTTTACAAAATATTCTACCTGGTTAGCACTGTTCACGTTGCCCATATAATTCCCCTCTGCCAACTTCTGTAAACAGTACTCTATCTTGGGAGTTGTAGATTTTACTTTTGTCATGTGTTTTTCCTTCCAACAAAGCTACCACTGTCCCGGTAACCAAGCTCTGGGGATTCCACAGTTCTGTCGCACATATCCCTTTGTCACCATCTTTGTCCATCGTTGCTATGTCTGTGCCCAATTATTTGCTGAAATGCACACACAATCAAATGAGGTAGGAATTACTTTAAAACTAAAAATTACTTTAGCAAAATGTGTTAGAGAAATGATTCAAACCGTTAACAAATGTAGAAAAGTATATTACTATTGACTAGATATAAATCAAAAATCTGGGGAAAACAGTAGATTATTAAACATTTAAACTTGATTTTTTAAATGATTGCTGAGAATATTTTTCAACCCCTGATACGTGTAACAATTATAGTTACTCATTTGCCTGAACCTATTATTTTGCATAGCTTGCTTTTGCTACTGAAATGATGTGAAGTACTTACTGTTGAGACCTATTTAATAGGATATTATTTGTAGTTATAAACTCTTTTATTATTGGATAATGTATACATTTTCAACTACACTCAAATGAAAGGGTTTCATTTCATCTGAGAGACACTGGGTCCTAAAAGAAGAGAATAATACTTTGAAAGAAACTTAAGCACTTCCCACATTCAGTTTCTATTTTCAAAACTACATTTTATTTCAAATATCTGTCCTCATCCTGTACCTATACTATATTTTTTACTAAAAAGAATCCTATTATGTTATAAAAGTATACAGCTAAAATCATTCATTATTTAAGTTATGCCGACCAGGCATGCATTTGTCATAGGGATTCTACAATGGGATGAATGGTACTCCCTAAAAGATGTGTCCATGTCTTCTTCCCTGAGACCTGTGAAAACTGCCTTGCTGTTTATGGCAAAAGTGGCGATTCAGTTAAACTTCTTGAGAAGAAGCACTTATTCTCAAAATCCTGGTGAACTGTATCGCCATGGAATGCTTCTTTTTTACAATAGCAGCATATGGAAACAGAAAAAAAAAAACAAAGTTGAGAAATGACAGAGCAATGCAACCACAAACCCCAGAAAGCCGAGGCAGCCACCAGAGGTGGATGAGGTAACTCTCCCCAGGTTCTTAGTGTGAACATGGCTCTGTTGAAATCTTGATTTGAGCCATTCTGTGATAGTGATGGAAGCTTCCAGAACTGTGAGTGAATCAATTTATTTTTGTTTTAAGTCACCAAGTTTGTGGTAATTAAGATAGTAACTGATAATTCAGGAAATATGCAAACAGAGCCACAGAAAGGCAAAACAGTATGCAAACGAGACTGCAATGACAGCGAGTGTTGGGGGCATTGTCTCCAATGGAAGAACGGCCTTGTCTTCCCTTCATATCCTCACTATGCTCGTGTTAACATGGATGCCTTGCTTCCCTTCCCTGACTGCAACACCTTCCCTTCTGTTTTTGGGATACTTCTGATCCTGCTCTTGCTTTCTAGACCATCAGAGTAAGTACCTGCTTATTCCTCTCTTTATAAGTCATGATGAAAATCTGGACTCAATTTTGTGAAAGCTTATCTAAGGCTGGATTAAAGGATTTTACAGGCCAGCACTTTAGATGTTTCATATCCGCTGGTTTGGACCTGGATAAAATCTCTTTCTTCACCTGGGTTTAAATTCAAGTCCTGCTAATTACTCAATATCTGACCTCCCACAATTTAATTAACCTCCAGAGTTGTGGTTTTCTTATCCATAAATCCGAATACTATCTAACTCGCTGATTAGTTATGAACTTTATAGATTATGGGAGTAAAATGTCAGGTAGATAGTCAGCACTTAGAATATGAACAGATTTATTATTATTCCTTGCATCCTGCCCAGCCACAATTTGCCTTCACTGAGGACCTGGGATGACTGCATTTTGCTGAATTGAGGGATGTTTAGGAGAATGCTTGCCTCAGAATTGCCTGGCCTAGCTGAGCCTCCCCTGTGCTCAGCAGTATGTTATCTGTATAGGGAGCAGATGGAAAGTTCTAGCATTATGAGAAAGACATTTATTAGAATTATTTTGAAACTTTGTGTTCTGCTTCAGAAAATATTGTGTAAGAAACATATTACTCACAGTGGTTTCATAGCATCTATTCATTCAGTTTCTTTCTTTGAATATTCCCAGAATTCTGAGTGCAACAAGAGGTATAACCAGTCCCCCACTCTACCCTACTTTGATATGAGAGTGAAAAAAGAAAAAAATAAAAGGCTAGAAAGAAGACAGAAATGAAATTTCCTCAAGCAGATCTCACGAGCAAAGTCTTGCCAATATTTATTTTCTCATTTTTGAAGTAATTGGCTGTGTACCTCAATCCCCTAAGAGATTAGAAAGTAACAAATAAACAAAAATTTTCACAGAACAAGATTTAAAAATTGGGAACCAGCACTGTGGCATGGTAAGTAAAACTGCCATCTGCAGTGCCAGCATCCCATATGGGCGCCGGTTCAGGTCCTGGGTGCTCCGCTTCTGATCCAGCTATGGCCTGGGAAAGCAGTAGAAAATGGCCCAAGTCCTTGGGATATCTGGAAGAAGCTCCTGGCTCCTGGCTTCGGATCAGCTCAGCTCAGGCCGTTGCAACCAACTGGGGAGTGAACCAGCAGATGGAAGATCTCTCTCTCTCTCTCCCCCCACCCTCTGTCTCTCCTTCTCTCTGTGTAACTCTGACTTAAAAATAAATAAATATATCTTTAAAAAAATTAAGTAATTTTAAATGATCTGCGGGGTCGAAAGAACTCCAGTACTATGCTTTCCCAGGAGAGTTAATCAAGTTCATTCCTCACTCCTCCTCATTGGAAGGTGAGATTTCTACATGGTTAATGTCCAAGATTTCTAACATTCTTCATCACTCAACTTTTTTGCAATCTTGTGCAGATTTTAAGCATACTAGAAAAATTACTCTAAAGGGCAATTAGTATACTATTACGAATCTTCCTTGGTGTATCTCTTAATTTATTTCCTTGAAATTCAGTCCATCTACCAGTTTCTACCAGGTCTCTAAATCTGAGCCACAAAAAGTGCATTTTGCGGGCTGACACTGGTGTAGTGGGTTAAGATCTGCCTGCGGCTTATCCTATAAGGGCTACTCCTTTTTTGATCTATCTCTAAGGTATGGCCTGGAAAAGCAGTGGAAAGATGGCCAAGATGCTTGTACCCCTGCACACACATGGGAGACCCCAAAGAAGCTCCTGGGTTCTGGCTTAGGATTGGCCCAGCTCCTGCCTTTGAGTCCATTTGGGGAGTGAACCAGCAGATGGAAGACCTTTCTCTCTGTCCCTACCTCTCACTGTCTGTAACTCTACTTCTCAAATGAATAAATCAAATCTTCAAAAAATGGCATTTGTGGCTTTGGACAACCTCTGGAACTTAAAATGTGTTGTCCTCTGCCATCTTCTTCATCTGAGTGCCATGTAAACAGTTTAATCAAACACATTCCAGACAGAGATAACCAGCAACTCAAAGGGGCATAGAAAAAGAAAAATGTTCTAGACACAAGATACAGAGTAACTAAAATTTTTCAAAGCAGTGACTTTCGGCTGACTTGGACAAGTAAACTCAGCTTTATGGGAATAGCAGCTATGATGTAAAACTAAGAAAGGGCTTTGGTAAAATGATAGATGTTTGGTTTTTACCAGAGATGAAATGGGAAGTGCAAAGATTTAGAGGTAGGAATGATGTGGGAAAGCTTAGATAGATAAATTTTTGGTGCTATAAATGAGTATTATTCAGCAATACAGTTTTGATACAACATAAATTAATCTTTAAAACATTATGCTTTATAATGAAATGATACTGATACAAAAGGACAGAGATTGTGTTACTACACTTATATGAAGTATCTAGAATAGGCAAATTGATAGAACAATTAATACAGAAATTATCAGGAGAAAAGGGAATAGGGAATGGGTATTATTGCTTAAGGGGTGCAGTTTCTTTTCTTTTTTTCCCCCAGAAACCATTTACTTACCATTTACAAACTTCATGCATTTCATGAACACATTTAGGAATATAGAAATTCTTCCCACCACACCCACCTTTCCACCTGCTCTCCTACCCTTTTTCCTCCTCCCATTTCTATTCAAATTCTTATCTTTTACCCAAATCTATTTTCACTTAACTTTATGCACAGAAGATAGATAATTTTAAGTTCATGAGCTGGAAGCCACACCTCCTTTGCTCCGTTACCATGTTGAACTACCTGCCAATCAGTGGACTCCCGTCCCTGGAAGTGTTTCCTCTTACCCTGGACAAGAGGCTGGTACCAGGTAAACATTTCTATTTTTCTAAGCTCATAGAAAAGCCAGGTAGAACAGAAGCACGTGCTCTCTCCTCCTCATGGACTCAGGACCAGCAGAGCAGGATGTGGTGACACCCTTCCTGGCCTAATTTCCCTAAATTAAGCTCTATTGTGTCTGTATTTTTCTCACTTTGTAAACAAAGTTATCATACTGTATGCTACATTTGTGTTTCTACTTAGAATTCCTCTCTAAGTAAAATCAAGAGTCTGGAAAATTAAAATAGGAATAACCTAGCCCATAACAGGAATGCTCAAAAATTTTGGGAAAACACTTGAAGTCAAATTTGGATAGAAATAAAAAATAAACATTTATTTAAGATTTATTTAATAAAACCTCAAATTTACGTGGTATTCAAAACTCTCTAGTGTTATTCATATAACTTGTTCCTATTCTCAATAAATCATGCATTTATTTATTTATTTATTTTTCGACAGGCAGAGTGGACAGTGAGAGAGAGAGAGAGAGAGAGAGAGAGAGAGAGAAAGGTCTTCCTTTGCCGTTGGTTCACCCTCCAATGGCCCCGCGGCCAGTGTGCTGTGGCCAACACACTGCACTGATCCAATGGCAGTAGCCAGGTGCTTATCCTGGTCTCCCATGGGGTGCAGGGCCCAAGGACTTGGGCCATCCTCCACTGCACTCCCGGGCCACAGCAGAGAGCTGGCCTGGAAGAGGAGCAACTGGGACAGAATCTGTTGCCCCGACCAGGACTAAAGTCTGGTGTGCTGGCGCTGCAAGGCAGAGGATTAGTCTGTTGAGCCACAGTGCTGGCCCCTATTCTCAATAAATGATGCATTTATTTATTTCCTCACTCTATTTGCCTCATCAAGTTTCATTATGTTTTATCACAGAATATTTTTGTCTCAATATTTTGTTAAATTTTATCATTTTGTTAAATTTTATCCAAGCACTGTTCAATCACTTTAAGATGACCTTGCTGTTACTAGACATTTTAAAAAATAGCTTCAGTTAAACAAGGTGTGGCTTCTCACAAAGGGGGCTCCTTGATGAGCAGTGAGTCTGACTGCTTCGTCATCCTCCATCCCCCTGAACCTGCAGTTGAGAGCATTGTAATTCCTGTTTAAAGTGCTCCATATGGCCCATACACCAGTACTGCACATGTCCAGAATCAGAGAAACCCAGATGTGTTTTCACATGCCATGAGATTCTATTCTGAGAAAAGGACAAATGCCTGAGTTGCTCTATTGCTGAGCTTACAGACTCCTTGGAGGAGCAAGGTCGGGCCTCTGTATAGCCAAACACTCGGCAATCTACCACTTGACATGATCCCATTAATCAAGCTTCAGTTAGACTTTCTGACACTTCAGTGCTGAATCCAGCTGTGTATTTGTAGCTTGATGACTTACTTTATCTTTTCCAAGGATGCTATGACCACTTTGCTTTTGCACCCAACCGAGATTCACTGCACACAGAATCAGTGTTTATAAAAGTATTATTGAGAGACAATCTCTGCATGTTACAATACAATATATTTGTGAATCTGAATTCAAACTGAGCAAAGATAATTTTATTAATGTTTCATACAACTTTCAAGGCATAAGGAAAGCATCATGTTTTTGATGTAAACAATTGCCAAGTTGGCCATAAGAAAAAAAAAAACTATTTATAAATATAAATTTCACATGTATAGTGTTCAAAAGTGTGCACTACTTTAGTATACTAACTTAGAATATGCATTAGTTCTATATTAGGGATACTGATCACTTTAGCACTATTTGATAAATCAGTAAATTCTACCTTATTAAAATTAATATATAGGGTAAAAGCTGACATCAAGTGAAGGATTATGTACCTGCCAGTGAATATAATGTTTTGTGGTATTATCACTCATATTTTGTTGAATTTACATTTTTATTGAACTCACATTGCAGTTTTTTTCCCCTAATAATGAGCCATATATATATATATATATATATATATATATATATGGTGATAGTTCAGTTAATTTTCTGCTGAGGTCATAAAATTTCAAATAGTCACTACAAAAGAATAGTATTTTAAAAGTCTTACTTTCTGTCTTTCATACATTTGATAGAGATTTAAAGTTTGTCTTTGAAAATGGAAGTTCTGTTGAATCAGCAAGAGTACTGTGCCAAGACCAAGGCAAGGGCAGGAGAGTTTTTCTTGGACTCTAATCTTTCATGCCGTTTCACCATTTGTTCATTTCATTTGATTAAAGGAAAATAGAAAAATTTTTATAATACACAAATCCTTTAATTGGAGGAGAGAGGATGAAAAGAAAAGTATGGTAGGAATGATTCCCAGATTTGTGTGTGGGTGAATTTAAGATGCATATAAACAATGATTTAAAAATATTAACCAGTATAGATTATGGCATAATTTATAAAGCACCTTATAAATACTGTTTAAGGGCAGGAATTACATGAATATAGAAACTTAACTCACATGGTAGAGAAAAAGATATTTAGTGCTGAAAATTAATTTAGTGGCTTACTGACATTCTTTTGCCCAATCAAGCATAGTGGCAAAATTTTAACCGAGAAGTAAACATAGCTAAGAACTAGAAGGTTATTTTTTTAGCTTTAATATTTGGCTTTTTGTCAATGCCACTGAATTTACTATACTCCAATTTTCATTATTTAAGTGTTTTTATAATCCAGGTATGTCTAAAAAAAACCTTATATTGATTCCATATATCTCATATGTGGCTAATAGTGTTTGATCTGCACCCAAAATGGTAAAAAAAAAAAAGCAACCCCCCAAAGAAAACCAAAATTTTTCACTAAGACATCATTTTAGAAAATTCAATGGAATTTTTTTATTTTCATATGCAAGCAAATCATGCAGGAATCCTTTCTTGACTGAAGTGATGACAACATAAATTTTCACTGTTTGCTTTGTCTTATTTATTTGGTCAGTTTTTAGGCATATATCAAAATAAATTAATGATGTATCTCAATTGACATATTTGATAAAATGAATTGGCATATAAATTAAGAAACAGAAGGAAAGAGGCTTTATACAGTAAGAGGGTTGAAAGTGGAAGACATTTTTTATAATGCAATATCCAAATGCCTGTATCTGGATATGTAGCCTACTAAGACCCCCTTTCTTCTCCTACAGGACTTTTTTTTCACACTGCTTTCTGTTGTCTTATATTAACTTATTATTTCTTTAAAGAAGGTTTTTTTGTTTTTTACTTCCTTTTGCTTAATTGTCCATGACCATTAGAAAGGAAATATACCACATGTATATCTGCTATTCCCTTTGCAGATGTCCTTTGTTCACAATGTGTGATTTCCGGATTTGCAGGCTATGAAGGTGGAAGAATGTGGATAATGCTTATTATGGCTCCATGCTTCACGTTGCTTACCTAACTTGCAAATGTATTGTGTGGATTAATGCCTATTTAAAGTACCTTACTATTGCATTTTCCATTAGAGAGAATGGCTCATACACATTACAAAAATCACCCAGTGGAAATAAAATTATACATACACTTAGAATCCTCTGAACTTGCAGTAAGCTAAATTTTAATGAGACAAACATCTTCTACAGCTATGCAACAGCATTGTTAATGATAAAAAAGTATTGAAATGCCATGAAGAAAAGAATTTAAGGGAAAATATAAGAAGCTTTTCATAATTATTAGTATTAGTCAAATGGCATTTAAAGAACACTAAGTTATCTGCATTTGGATTGTATAGTCAGTCAACCTTATAAAAACAGATATGTTTTTTAAAGCCTATATAGCTAATTTCCCTAGATAATGCTAACTTTCCACTATGAACAGCAAAGTTAAAAGATCATAAAACTACACTAATAATCAGATATTGTGCCTTTTGGCCCCAGAATTGCCACCTAGTGACTATTAAAAATAAATGAATCTCATATGTAAGGAAGTGAAAGTTATGAACAAACCCAGCACTAGTCTATACATTTACATACCCATGTATATATTTGCCACATAGTCATGTATAAATCAAAACACAGTTTATTAGTCTTTTTTTTTCTATTCTAGAAATCATTAATTTTGTTAATGTAAATTTCTCAAATAATATAGCCATTTTTATAGGATGAAGTATTGAAATTCAATGCTCCCAGTTTTCAGCTTAGTTCTTATGATCCTTCCCATGGAAGTTCTTGCCTTTACCATGATTAGCAAGTTAAATAATGCATGGCAAGTCTTGACCACAAACTTCTCCAAAGCTATCCAGCTATCTGCATACACCCTGATAGGTCAGAGACCCAGCCCTGAAACAAGATGACTAAACTATGATACTTTGATTAGCTGGAATAGATTCCTATTTTAAGCCGTGTGCATTTACTTCTTTGCCCGCAATTTCTGAACATAGACAAAAGACCAAAGATGGTCAAAGTCTCTCTTTGATAACTCAAGCAGTAAAGCATAGAATTAATTCACAGCCCTTGACAATAATGCTTTTTCTCTTGTGGCATAAATCAGATGCCCTTCAGAGAGAAGGATGCCAAATAAGGAGTGAAGAAAATATGATGAGCAGAATGAAAGGTCCTATTTTGCATTGCTCCTGAGCTCCAGCTTGCCTTTTTCTAGTATAAATGTCAGCACCCCAGGTTCTAGTCCCTAACACCTTCTGGTTACTAATACCTAAAGGTGAAATGATACAATATTTCACAAGAGAAAATTATGCTACCCTCAACCCATTCACACATAAATGATTGCAAATGGCAACAAATGCTCTTGAAATCCTTTGGTTATTTGAGGAACAGAAATGATTGAATTAACCCAGGATAAGTGTGGAAATTTGGCTTTAGATGCTTTTTTTTTTTTTTTTTTTGGACAGGCAGAGTTAGACAGTGAGAGAGAGAGAGACCGAGAGAAAGGTCTTCCTTTTTCCATTGGTTTACTCCCCCACCCCCACCCCAAATGCTCTGTGCTGATCGATGGCAGGAGCCAGGTGCTTATCCTGGTCTCCCATGGGGTGCAGGGCCCAAGTACTTGGGCCATCCCCCACTGCACTCCCAGGCCACAGCAGAGAGCTTGCCTGGAAGAGGAGCAACCGGGAAAAAATCCAGTGCCCTGACCGGGACTAGAACCCGGTGTGCCCGCGCTGTAAGGCGGAGGATTAACCTATTGAGCTGCAGCAATGGCTGGACTTATTGTTGACAACTATCTTATTTGAGGTTCCTTTAAGAACAAAACCTGAGACATAGTTCATATGCTTAAGTTTTTTTTTTAAGATTTATTTATTTATTTGAAAGCCAGAGCTACACAGAAAGAAGGAGAGACAAAGAGAGAAGTCTTCCATCTGCTGGTTCACTTCCCAATTTGCCTCAATGGCTGGAGCGATGCTGATCCAAAGACAGGAGCTTCTTCTAGGTCTTCCAGGCAGGTGCAGGGACTGAAGGATATGGGCCATCTTCTAATGCTTTCCCAGGCCATAGCAGAGAGCTGAATCAGAAGTGGAGCAGCCAGGACACTAACTGGCACTCATATGGGATGTCAGTACTGTGTGTGGTGGCTTTACCCAATACATCACAGCGCTAGCCCCTTAAGCTTTATTGTGGGATGCATTGCCAAGGTTGCAAGGGAGAAGGGAGATTATTTTATGAAGTTGGCCATAGTTCACAAAGAAAACATAACAAATTGCTTTATAAGTCAGGACATCATCTAGAATGACCCTGTAGATTATTGTTCTTAGGAAGAACCTCTGAGTATTAGGGAAGAAAAAATAATATATGACAGTTCCTCTTCATGTCCTGTTCTCCATTATACAAATTTCAACCCAAGGAATATTAACTCTTCCACACTGCTAGGATGTGTACTTTTTTAAGTTTTTTTTTTTTTTTTTTGATTTGAAAGAGTTACAGAGAGAGGGAGAGATAGACACAAATCGAGAGAGAGTGTGAGAGAGAGAGTGCAAGAGAGAGAGAGAGAGAGAGTTTCCATCTTCTGATTTATTCCCCACATGGTTGCAATGACCAGGATAGAACTGGGCCAAAGCCAAGTGCCAAGAGTTTCTTCCATGTCTCCTATATGGGTGCCAAGTTCAAGCAATTGGACCATTTTCTGCTGCTTTTCCCTGGCCATTGACAAGGAGCTTGATGAGAGGAGAGCAGTTGAGTCTTGAACTGGTACCCATATGGGATTCCAGTGTTGTAGGCAGTGGCTTTGCCTACTACACCAGAGTATCCAACCTCTTGGGCACTCACTTTTTAGTAAATGCTGGGGAACCCATCTACCACATCACACAATGTGATCTGAGCCCAGGAGAGGTGCAAGAAACTCTATACTCTGTAGATTTGGTTGCAGTAGGCTTAAGTTCTGTTTTGTTGTGGGCATGAAAAAATCAAGCTAGAAAGCTAAAACCTTAGCTCCAAGAAGGTTAAGAAAGCTGGTTAGTAGGATAAATGTGGTGGTTGGATTTTTTTCGATGATCAAGTGGCTAAGAACAGGTTGGAACAAGAAAATCTGGTAAGAATTACAATTTGGATGTGGTACACATGGTGGCTTGAATAAATAAATGGTCAGTTGTAATATTGTACATAATCTTTGGATTTCCAATAACTGGTTTTGGCTCCTTAATGCACTTATAAGTACACTTCTAAATTCTATAAAGCAAATTATCCTTATAATAAAAAATTTAACATTTTAAAGTGGAATATCAAATCCTATCATTTTCCTACTGTTTTATTTTATGGAAAATACAATTCTTGTATTACAAATGTAAATGGTTTATAAATTGGAAGCCTAATATAATTTTAAAAATATGACTATATTCTCCACATCTCCAAACTATAGAAATGTACATTTTTGCCATACCATTTAACACAGATAAAACTTTTGTAATATTTTATAGTCCAGACTGGATCTTATTTCCAAATATTTCTTTTGATTTTTTTTTGACAGGCAGAGTGGACAGTGAGAGAGAGAGACAGAGAGAAAGGTCTTCCTTTTTGCCGTTGGTTCACCCTCCAATGGCCGCCGCGGCCGGCGTGCTGCGGCCGGCGCACCGCGCTCGTCCGATGGCAGGAGCCAGGAGCCAGGTGCTTTTCCTGGTCTCCCCATGGGGTGCAGGGCCCAAGCACCTGGGCCATCCTCCACTGCACTCCCAGGCCACAGCAGAGGGCTGGCCTGGAAGAGGGGCAACCGGGACAGAATCCGGTGCCCCGACCGGGACTAGAACCCGGTGTGCCGGCGCCGCAAGGCGGAGGATTAGCCTGTTGAGCCACGGCGCCGGCCTCTTTTGATTTTTTTTAAAAAAAGTTTTGGGTTAGGGGCTGGCACTGTGGTGCAGTGAGTTACGCCACCATCTGTAATGCTAGCATTCCATATGGTGCTAGTTCATGTCCCGATTCTTCCACTTATGATCCAGCTCCTTGCTAATGTGCCTGAGAAAGCAGCAGACGATGGTTCACATCCTTGGGCCCCTGAACCCATGTGGAAGACCCAGAAGATGCTCTTGGCTCCCAGCTTCAACATGGCCCAGTCTCATCATTGTGGCCATATGGGGAATGAACTAGTGATGGAAGATCTCTCTCTCTCTCTCTCTCTCTCTGTCTCTCTCTGTCTCTTCCAGTCTTTATTCTTCTCTCTGTCCTTCTGTCTCTTTGTAACTCTGTTTTCAGACAAATAATGTCTTAGAAAAAGTAGGTTATTGTTGGCAATACAGAATTGTTTTTTCAATAGTTCTGTAAAGATTGTTTTAAAATAATTTTCCATATTAGAAAATGTGTTCATTTCTCCTTTGGTTCTGTAATATTTATTATTGAATAAAATATGAAAAATGTACTAGTGGAGACAATATCGTTGATTTGTGTAAGGAATAAATTTTCTGCCAAAGCATTCTCAGTGAGGACACACTCCTGCGGAATACAGGGTGTGGACACATACTGTAAGAACAGCTCCTGCCAAAGCATTTCCAGTTGAGGCCACACTCCTCCTGAACACAGAGTGTGACTGCAGAAACTGAGTAAGGATAATAAATGACGTATTATCAAGAGCATTGAGTTCTCACTAGAACATTGGCTCCCATGAGGACATGCAGCTACTTTCCTAGACTTATCTAGTAAACCAAGTAACAAGGCGCCTCACCAATGTCTTGACAGCTTTGTTCTTAAAACTATCAAGTAATGTTACAAGTAACCTTAGAGTAATATAAGCTGGTGTGTGCACTGTACAAATGGCTGATGTAATTCTTGTCAATAAAAGAGGCACACTGGGACTTTGCCAGGGATGCTCTTCAGAGGAAGTGTGCTGTGTCCTGTCTCTCTTTTCACTTGCAATATACCCCCAACAACTAGCACCCAAACAGGGACCCTTGGCATGACGTACAAAGGATGACTCATCACACCTGGCAAGGTTGCAGATGTCACTTTATCTCCTCGAGATCCCAGTGAGTAATAAGCATGGGAAACTCCCTGTCCCCAGAACAACAGAAACATAAGGCTGAACTGCATTATCTCCTTAAGAAAGCAGGACACTCTGTCAGAAAATGTGTTTGGACATTTGTTGCAGGAAATTGATAGTTGCTTTCCTTGGTACCCTGAAGAAGGTACCTTAAAAGTAACAGATTGGGAGAAAATCAGTCAGGAGTTACATCAGGAGCCTCAAGTCCCTATTCCTGTTTTGCATGCATGGTATCTCTGCTGAGACACCCTTAGTAAGGTTGTGAGCCTCATGATGACTCTCCCTGCTCAGGAGGGTCAGTCAGTGGGCTCATTTCCACCACCTCATTATGAGACCTCTGTGCCTTCTGTGTTGGTGGTGTCTGAATCTCCTTCAGTTGTGTCAGTGGTACAAGTTATGCTTCAGGAAGCCAAGGAGCATGGAGCATTTCCAATGTTAACTGTTTGTCCTGTTGTTCGATCTCAAAATGCACCTCCCCAATATGGTTATCTTCCCTAGAATGGTTACAAAGAGTTAAAGAAGAGTTTAACAGGATACAGGATGCAGAGTTCTTATACAGTGGGCATATTGGAGGGAATTAGGGGAGGATATGAGATGGTGCCCTAGGATCGGAAAACTGTAGTTAAAATCTTGGCTACCCCAGTCCAGTACACTGATCGGGCTTGGGCTCAGGAATATAGAGATTTTGCTTCCATACAAGCCATAAATAACTTAAATAACAATGTGTCTATTTATTTGGAACAGTCATTGGGAGAAGGAGTCTATTTTGACCTTGGTCAACAAGTTGGTGATCCTCACAGGAAGGCTTATGTGCAAATTTCTAACATTGCATTAAAGGCTTAGATAAAGATTCCTGATGTTAAAGATCCTTCTGTTTCCTTTTCTGTAGTTCAACAGGGACCACTTGAAAGTCTTATGTCCTTTGTAGACAGCCTAGAAAAAGCTATTGGTTGTCAGGTAGATAATCAGGAAGAGGTAAAGATATTATTAAAACAAATGACTTATGAAATGCTAATCAAGACTGCAAAAATGTACTAAAAAGTAGTCTACACTAAGCCTGAAACTACAATGGCAGAAAAGATTAAATTATGTCAAGCTGTAGTGACTGGAACTTACAGAACTAACTTACTGGATGCTGCCCTTCAGGCTCTCAATAAAAAATGCTTTGCCTGTGAGAAACAAGGTCGTTTTAAAAGAGATTGTTAGTCACTGCCAAAGTCAGCCATTTGACCTTCAAAAAAATGTCCATAATGCCAAAAAAGGATATAACATGGCTGATCAGTGTCATTCTGTCCCTTTGGGAAACTTTAACTTAGGGCAGCCCTCTTCCCAGTACCAACAGAGGGTGTTGATTGTCCAGCAACCCCACTCCTGTCCACAACCTTCCAACAGTCCTTCCAGGCTGCCACCCACAGTCTCCGAATAGATTTGTATATTTGCAAACTAATTCCTCTTGAAATGCCTGGTACTGTTTAGAAAACTCCCACACAATTAATAGGCCTCTTACCTAAAAATTCCATGGGACTAGTTTTGCCAAGGTCCCACACCTATAAAAACTGCATTTTTAACATTTCCAGAGTAATAGATGTGCATTATACTGTGATTATTTATGATAATTGTGGTGAAATTTACCCCATTAACTTCCCTCTCAAATTTCTGTTGCTCAGCTACTGGTCTTCCCATATATTCTTACCTCTAGTAATGATGTTTTGCAGAAAAACCAGGACTTTGGATCTATGCTAATGGTTACCATTACTCAAATTTCTAATAATCCTCTTCAAATGACTATACAGATTGAATCTGTTTTCAGGGCAAACTGATACTGGTGCTGATGTCTTTGTCATTCCTTTACAACAGTAGCCTGCCTCATGGCCTTCAGATTCTGCTGACTCTTGTGGGGAATAGGTAGTAACTCCCAAACCCAACAGTCATAAGTGGCGTGCTTGTTATAATCCAACTGATCATTGTCTTGTTGCTCATATCCGTCCTTATATTCATCCTATTCCTTCCCATATCTGGGGATGAGATCTTCTACAACAACTTCAGATCTCACAATTCATACAAAGTTATCTACTTGTACATCCCCTCAATATACCATTGTCTCCTTAACCTGGCTTCCCAGAGAATGAGCGTGGATAGAGAAATGGCCACTTTCAAAAGCAACATTACCTGCTGTGGCGGTCCTACTTAAGAAATAATTACAACTAGGACATATTAAACAATCTACTAGCCCTTAAAACACTTGTATCTTCACTATTAAAACCATTTGATAAATGGAGGCTATTGCATGACCTCTGGGAGGTCAATAAATACATTCAACCTATGGCAACCCTTTAGTGTGGATTACCTAACCCCAATTTAATTCCTCTTAAATATTCTATTTTTATAGTAGACTTAGAGGATTGATTTTTTTATTCTTCCGTTGGTTGAGGCCAGTTGTGAAAAATTTGCCTTCACAGTGCCTGTGTTAAATCATTTTCAACCCCCTATGTGATATCAATGGATAGTTCTTGCACAGAAATGTTAAATATTCCTTCTTTATGCCAATATTATGTCCATCAAACCCCATTTCCCTTTTGATCTGAGTTACCCTGTCTTCTGGTCATACATTTTATGGATGACATTCTGGTGGCTGTACCTCAGGTTTTGACTTTCATCTACAATGATTAACCTATTATCTCTTACAATATGGATTTCATATTGTCCCTGAAAAGATACAAAAGGAAGCCCCTTACTTATCCTTAGTCCACAGTTTTGACAACAAATAAATACCTTATCTTCCTCAGCTTCAACTGCCAAACCCCTTAAACCTGGTTCAATTACAATATTTAAGACACTTAATTAGGCTTGTCCTTATTTAACATTGACTATGCAACAACTACAACCTCTCTCTGAAGCCTTATATGGTAAAAATCATCCTGCAGACACTATTTCTGGTTCATTCCAGATACAATCAGATATAGATATTATTAATCTCGCCTTACAACAAAGTTTCATTGACCAGATTCCTGTAAATACTGCTTTCACCTGGCTTTATTTCCTGCTCCAATCAACTCTACTGAAAATTTGTTAGCTCAAGCTGTAAAAAAAAAAAAAAAAATAATGGAATGGCTTTACTTGCCTTACACTCCCCCTCACAATGTTTATCTTTATGTACAAGCCATTGCTGATTTAATTGCAAAAGGTCAAAATTGATCACTTGATCTTTCGCCTCTTGACTTGGTCAACATCTATCTCTCCTTTTCAAAACAGGAACATGACAATTTACTCCAATTTCAATTATCTTATCAGATTGTCTTAATGGATTATGTGGATGATTTTTTCTTACAACCTTCCTAAGGACCCAATTTAATTCTCTTATCTGTTGTACCTATTTCTTTCCATTCCATTATCTCTAAAACCCCTATACTCAAGCCTTGACAGCCTTTTCGGATGGTTCTCCATCTGGAAGTGTTATCACTTATCAACAAAAACAACATTGGGTCCTTAAATACACCTTGCCCCCCAGAACAGCACAGTGCAGCAAATTAGCTGCAGTAATTTTGGCTTTATGCCTGTTTGACTTTCAACCTTTAAGTTTAATCACTGACTCCCAATATGTTACTAATTTACTTCTCTACCTACCTTATGCTCAGATTACCCCAGCACTTGATCTTAATTTACTTAGTCTTTCGTTCACACTACAGACATTATTGATTAAATGCCATCACCCTTTATATGTGGTACATATTCACAGTCATACATCCCTTCTCAGTATATTATCAGAAGGTAATTGGCACATCATTCATGTATTCATGTTATTGCTCTTTTTACAGATCTTTTACAAAGTCATAATTTTTTTCATCAATCCACAAAAGCTCTTCACAAAGAGCTCCACATCCCTCTTTTGGAGGCATATGCCATTATCTCCAATTGTTCTCAATGTATACAAACCCCTCATTATTTTCTTTTTTGTGCAGCTAATTCATGTGGACATCGAGCTAATTAACTTTGGCAGATGGATGTTACTGTCCCTTCCTTAAATCTTTCTATTACCTACATGTTGTCATTGATACATATTCTGGCTATATTTGGGCCACCTTCCTCAAGGTTGAATCTACTTGCCATGTTATCAAACACCTGCTCATGGCATTCGTTGTAATGGGTAAGCCTAATCAATTAAAAACTGATAATTCTCCCATATACAATTCAGCTGCCTTTTCCAGCTTTTGTCATTTATGGGACAACAAATTAACATGTTGTATTCCTTATAATCTGACTGGCCAAGCTATTGTAGAATGTGCACATCACACTCTTAAAACCCTTTTACATAAACAATTAAAGAAAGAGGGAAACACCCTTGGACAAATTAATTAAATGCTATCTTTCTTTTTACACTTAATCATTTATCTTACCTTTCGAGCAGTTTTGAGGCAACTGAAATCGCATTGAGAAAAAATTCTGCCCCCAACAGGATGCACTGCATCCATTAGTGTATTATAAAGAATGCCCTGAACCAAGTTGGCAAAAACCAGAACCACTACTAACATGAAGAAGATATGCTTCTGTTCTCTCTCCCTGGTTATTGCATTCACCCTACACAGCATCAGGTGTTGGCTCCAAAGCCCTCAGTATCTGATCCCTCAGTTCCACCTCAGGTTAGAGGAAGGAGAAACAACACTTTGATGTGGGAGACTTCCTCACCCTGGGAGACCCCTGGTTAACTGGGGAGACATCAAGTCACTGGTTGCTTCGGCTCAATGATTGCTACATAAGAACACCAAGCAGAAACCCTTAAGACTCTCCTGATAGCCATGATGAGTCAATTGACTACTTGCTATTACTGTGTTGCCAAATCTCACCTGGTTAAAACAATTGTTCGCTGGTTGCTTTGTTGTCGCCTCATTAATCCTGATATTCTGGTCTTTTCAGTGCTTTCCATCTTTGATCAATACTTGTAAAGATTGCAACCCCTGCTTCCAAAAATCATATTACCAAAGGTCATTTATAAAACAAGGAAAGGGGGGATGTAGGGAACAAAGTTTCTGCAAAAGCGTTCTCAGTGAGGACATACTCCTCCTGGGCCCAGGGTGTGGCTGCAGGAACTGATTAAGGATAATAAATGACTGATTATCAAGAAGAGCATTGAGTTCTCAGGGGAACGTTGGACAAGCAGTTACTTTCTCAGACGTACTTATCTAGTAAACCAAGTCACAAGTTGCCCCACCAATGTCTTGACAATCATGTTCCGAAAATTATCAAGCAATGTTACAAGTAATCTTAGAGTTATATAACTATGCACATGCACTGCACAAATGTCTGATGTAATCCTTGTCAATAAAAGAGGCACGCTGGGAACTTGCTGGAGGCTCTCTTCAGAGGAAGAGTTCCAGTGTCCTGACTCTCCTTTCACTTGCAAAACACCCCCAACAGATCCGAATGATCTATTCAACAGCCCATGTTATCAGATCTTGTAAAAGTAAAAGGAACCACTCTGCAAAATTAAATAAGGAGGGCTGTTGTGGCACACTGGGTTAAACCCTCTGCCTACAGTGTTGGCATCCCATATGGGTGCTGGTTTGCATCCTGGCTACTTCACTTCTGATCCAGCTCTCTGCTATGGCCTGGGAAAGCAGTGGAAGATGGCCCAAGTGCCTATTGGCCTCTACACCCACACAGAAGACCTGGAAGAAGCTCCTGGCTCCTGGCTTCAGATCATCACAACTCTGGCTGTTGCAGCATTTTGGGGAGTGAACCAGAAGATGGAAGATGTCTCTCTTTCTCTCTCACTCTCTCTCTCTCTCTCTCTCGTTCTCTCTCTCTCTGGCTCTGCCTCTCTCTGTAACTCTTTCAATTAAATAAAAAAAAAAACTTTAAAAATTAAATAATAAAATAAATATGCAAAATTAAACTCTGGGGGTAGGGAATCCTCAGACACATTCACTTTTCTCTACCCATGACTACTCACAAGCTCTTACATTCTCTCCTTAGCAATGAACAACAATCACTTTCATTCATCAAATATATTTTATAAATAATTTTCCAATTTGTAGTCATGAACATATAAAAACTGAGGTTTCTTCATATAAAAATTTAGGAAATACCAAAAATTAGAAGAAACAATGAAAACAATGATAAATCAGAAAATCACCTTGTTACTGTTCTTTCTAGTCCTTTTTATATATACACAATACCCTACATATATTTTAAATCTTAAGTTGAAAGTTTTCTCTATTTTTTAAAATTTTTGAGATAACCTATTTTCTTTTTTTCCCTTTTTTAAAAGATGTATTTATGCATTTGAGAGTCAGAGTTGCAGAGAGAGAGAGAGAGAGAGAGAGAAAAGGAAGGGATCTTCCATCCACTGGTTTATTTCCTAGATAACTGACACAGTCATGGCTGGGCCAGGCTGAAGTCAGGATCCAGGAGCTTCCTCCAGATCTTCCTCATGAGTAACAGGGGTCCAAGAGCTTGGGCCATCCTCTGCTGCTTTTTTCCCAGGCCTTAGCATGGAACTAGGGTGGAAGTGGAGCATCTGGGACGTGAACCAGAGACCATATGTGATGCTGGGATCGAATGCATCTACTTTATCCACTACGCCACAACACAATGGCCCCTAGATAACATATCTTCAATTTATATTACAATAGTCCAATAGGAACAAAAGCAAACAGACCATAGTTCAGCAGGAAAATAGGCAAGGACCATAACAGAATCAAATGAAAATAAGTTAACTTCACCATATACATTAACTGCAAGACAGTCACAGATTATCACAACTATAGTAGTATATAACTCATAACAGTTTGCCTGAAAAAGATGCAAAACAAAATTTTGAAAACACTATATTTGTAATGTTTCTTTCTTTTTTATTTTTCTTTTTAAATACATTCATATATATATATATATATATAAATTTTAGCTGTAATGGATAAGGAAGAACATGTAGAATTTGTCTTTCTGTGTCAAGCTTATGTCACTCAACATGTTGTTCTTTAATTGCAACCATTGTGATGCAAATGATAGAATTTGATTACATTGTGTATTTACGTATAAATATGTATACATATACATACCATATTTTCCTTATGCATTCATCTAATGATGGGCATCTTGTTGACCACAAATTTTTCTACTGTGGACACTGCCGCTGTAAACATGGTGGTGCAGGTATCTTTTTATGCAATGTGTTTATGTCTTTTGAGTATATATACACAGTAATGAGATCGCTAGATCATATGGCAAGTCTATTTCTGGTTTTGTAAGAGATTTCCATACTGTTTTCCACAGCCGTGCAGTAGTTTATATTCCCACCAACAATGCATGAGTGTCCTTTTTTCGGCAACTTTCCCAGTGCATGTTACTCTCTGTCTTTTGGATAATAGCCATTCTGACACCGGTGAAGTATTATTTCATCATGGTTTTCCATTATTGTTGTTGGAAATTTGATCATTAAACATTCCTATGTAATCAAAATACAAAAGATTTCCACTGGGCCAGAATTTTCTCTAATATCCACTTTAGTAAAGTCCCCAACCTCTTCCAGAGGAGGTTATTTTTAGCTTCTGTAACATAGCTCAATTTTGAATCTGGCCTTTTCTTTCACTCAATGTAGTTTTGGTATTCTTGCAGTTTGTTACATGCATCAGTAGCTCATTCCTTTTCATTAATGAGAGGTACTTAATCATGTGCTTATTACTATGGTTTGAATGCTTCATCCCAAACACATGTTGAAATGTAATTGTCATTTTAATAACTTAACAGGTGAGGCTTTTAAGGGTTGATTAGCCCACAAGGACTCTGTACTCATGAATGGCTTAGTGCTACTATTATGGAAGTAGATTGCTAATAAAAGGATGAGTTTGACATTCTTTCACTTCCTCTGGCCAGCCCTTCATTTCCACTGGGATGCCTCAAAAAGAAAGCCCTTGCCAAATGCCAGCTCCTTAGTCTTGGACGTCTCATCCTCCAGAACTGTGAGTCAATACTATTCTCAGGGCTGGATCTGTGGTGTGTGTAGTGGGTAAAAGCACTGCCTGCAGTGCCAGCATCCCATACAGGTGCCGGCTCAAGAACCAGCTACTCTACTTCCTATCCAGCTCTCTGCTATGGCCTGGGAAAGCAATGGAAGATGGCCCAAGTCCTTGGCCCCTGCACCCACGTTGGAGACCCAGAAGAAGCTCCTGGCTCCCAACTTTGGATAGATGCAATTCCAGCGGATGCAGAAAATTGGGGAGTCAACCAGAGGATGGAAGACCTCTCTCTCTCTCTGCCTCTTCTTTCTTTGTGTATCCGTGACTTTCAAATAAATAAATAAACCTTTAAAAATACATTTCTTATCATAAAATATTACCCAGCCTGTGGTAGTCAGTTATACCAGCATATAGCAGACAAAGTGGTAAACTTTTGGTGATATATCTATGGATAATTTCTGTAATTCCAAATGAAATATCCACAGAAAAATAACTAGTATACTTATTTGAGTGCATGTCCACATGCCTACGAAACAAGCCAGACATGATATTTAAAGTTCCAAGTCCAAATAATGGTCTCCATTCACAAGCTGCTGCTTCTTCTTCTTTTTTTTTTTTTGACAGGCGGAGTGGACAGAGAGAGAGAGAGAGACAGGGAGAAAGGTCTTCCTTTTGCCGTTGGTTCACCCTCCAATGGCCACTGCGGCCAGCGCACTGCTGCTGGCACATTGCAGTCAGGAGCCAGGTGCTTCTCCTGGTCTCCCATTCGGGTGCAGGTCTCCACTGCACTCCTGGGAGACAGCAGAGAGCTGGCCTGCAACAGGGGCAAGCAGAACAGAATCCGGCACCCCGACTGGGACTAGAACCCCGTGTGCCGGCGCTGCTATTTCTATGAGGTTTGCTGTAACAAAGACATCCCCATTGCAGAGGAGCTTTGATAAGACCTCAAACTCACCAAATACTGCCTCTAAATTTCTAAACACTTTCATGATTACTAATGAGTCTTCTTAAACTGGATTTTAAGAGAATGTAATTAGCTATGCATCACACAGTAGGTTCTCACACAGAACATTTACAAATCTTGCTTAGAATTTTGGAGATTTAGTAGAATTTGCCACTTATGTTTTTGACAGGTACTTCATGTGTCTCTGAACATAGCCAGAAATTGTTCCCTTTTAGTAACATTATTATTAGACTTATTTACATTTATAATTTACATTTACTCTCACATTTTTGCACAGAAATATGTATGTGACAAATATATTAAACCATAATTAATTGAAAAATGTAGATTAGATGAGGGGAAAATAAAAGATTGAGAAAATATAGAGATAATTGGAGTTTTGCAATGGATTTTACTTATTATATTAAATGATTATTTGCAGATTGGAAAGATAAATAGTGTTATATACCTAATGTCCACTTAGATGAGTCCAAATATAGAATGATTGCATACTCTTGAAAATACATGTCTCAGTGAATCAAAAGCATAATTATATTTACATTAAAATTATAGAGCCACTTCTTTATGATATTTATTTTATTATCTCTCTTTTTCCCAATATCTTTGTTTCCAACTATTTACCTACCTACTTGTCGATTAACTATTCTATTATCATGCTGGAAGTCACTCCAAAAAAAAAAAAATAGAACTCACCAACTTGGATAAAACACTCAATTTTGTAGCATTATTTAAATGCTTTTAGAGTTTATGCATATTACCTCATTAACTCACAGTACCCTGTGAAGTGAATATGTGGAAACTATTTCTGCTATTATGGATGGATAAAGATAATGTAAACTTACCAAAGAGACTCAGATAGAAATGAAACACAATAACCAAGTAAGACATATTTTTTCTAATAGTTTATCTAATTTTATTCTAGAAGTTGATTTTATGTATAGTAACCTATAAGAAGTTCTTGAAAGGTTGAGAAAACAAAATCTATTCTATCAATAATCATACAATATGGTAATAAGCAAAAAGTTTTATTAGACATGCTAGTTATTAAAATACCCATTCATGATTTATGTTGGGTCTTGTGCTATGGCGAGTGCTTCCTGCAGTTATCTAGATTTAAACTCACAGAGACACCACAGCCCTAGTTCTCTGTTTCAGTGTAACAAAGTATCTCCAAACTGAGGCAAACAAATATATATTATCTCACAAAATCCTGAGTTCAGGAGGGGCATAGCAGGGTGGTTCTACTTCGGGGCATTGTCAAGCCTGCAGTGAAACTGTTGATTGTGGCTGCAATTTCATCTGAAGTTTTCACTAAGGAGGATTTCCATATTAACTCACTTTACCACGGTTATCAGTTTTAAGAACTTACAGACTAAATGCCAGAGTTCCTTGCTTGTAGCTGGCCAGAGACCTCCCTCAGTTCCTTGCTATGCCTCCAGAGACAACTCCACTTATCACTATTCAGGGATCTTTTATATTCACTGTGAGCTTGATCATGTGTTTCTGGCATTGCTCTTTTTCCCTGTTTATTAAAATATGAATACAGAGCCTTAACATGATCAGTAATTATATAAGATAAAATATCTTGAGCAAATCAGTTATGTAATTTCATTAAAACAATATTCAAATATTTTTCATAAAAATGACATGTATATAGTAAAGCTAAAATCCATTTATAATCACAAAAATGCCCATTTGAAGTATAATGTGATATAGAGATTTCTATATCTGATTTCTCATCAAATGTATAACATAAAATCACCAGCTGCATAGTAGACATTTTGCATGGCATGGTTCTTTGTCACTGTGTTGTTAGGGCTTGGAACATGACACTCCATGGTAGGGCACCTTGGCATGCTGAATATTTTTTAGATATAGGTTCTAGAAAAAACTCAGAATCAAGATCTTCTTGACCTACTCCTGTCCTCCTAACTTCTATCTCTGATTACCCCCCAGAGCAAGTACTAAGTCCGAGAAAAGTCTCTCCCTGATCTACTGGCCCTGATGGTAGCTCATGAGAACGACATTTCAGAAGGGGCCCAACTCTTATCAGTAGGAAAGGAAAGTCACACAGAGAAACCTAGAAGAATCTGAACAGGCATTTCTAGGTCCTTCTCTCAACTCATTACTAATTAGATTGGACCCTTTGTGTCTAGTGATACTTCTCCATAGTCTACTCTTTTCATTAGATTAGTGTAAAAATACAATTTCCCCTAGGTCTTTGGGTTTCATTTTCAAAGTATCCTGTGACACATCATATTTGACAAAATAAATTTATTTGCATTTTCTCTCATTATTTTTCTTTTGTTAAAGGTGCATCTGCTATTAAACAACAATATTCTTTGCTCCAGTTCCCAATAAAGTTGCCCTGTTTGCTCACAAACCATCACACACATCTTATTAAGGAACATGCGAGTTCTATTAACTATTTCATGTATTTAATTTGTTTGTTTTTAACATTCTTTCCTCCAGGTCTACTGACTGGTTCAGAGCTATCACTATATTTTATTTTCACTTCCAACAGCATGCCACCTGCAGGTACTAAATTATGTACTAAGTGCTCATTGCAACATAATGAGCTTCTCCAATACTTACAAGATTAAAACAACAAAGGCTGATTATCTTACACAATTTCTGAGCATCAGAAATCTGGGAGAAGATTGTGTATTTATGGCTCAGGTTCTCTCATAAGATGCAATCAAGCTCTTGACCAATGGTAAAATCTTTCCAAAATTTGATTTTCACTGGAGATTCTATATCATATTTCAATCAGGTGATTGTTATAATGTGTCAGTTTGCAGGGAACTCATTAATGATGATAAATATCTTCCTACTATAGCTGTAGATAATGACTATGTTTTCAATATTTGCATTGTCAAATTTTATACCACAACTTTATAAGCCTGTTAATGTTATCATTTCCATGTTATAGCTAAGGTTATTAAAGAAAATAATTTGCATGATCATACAAATGATATTGGAAGAAATGAAATTTGAAAGCAAATGGTATTAATTTGGGAAAATTTAAAATATACTTAAATTACTTTTTAAAGATTTGTTTTTTATCTATTTACTTAGAAAGTCAAAGTTAGAAAGCTGCAGAGAGACACACAGAGTCACAGAGAGAGAGAGAGAGAGAGAGAGAAAGAGAGAGAGAGAGAGAGAGAGAGAGAGAGAGAGAGAGTTATTTCGCATGCTCTCATGTGCTGGGTGACTCCATAGATAGCTGCAATGGCCAGCACTGGGGCAGGACAATTCCAGCAGCCAAGAGCTTAACTTGAGTTTCCCTTGTCAGTGGCAGTGTCCCAAACACTTGAGCCAACTGCAGGCCATTAGCAGAAAGCAGCCCAGCTGCCTATATGGAATACCATCAATGTAGGAGACAGCAATATCTGCTATGCCACAGACACAAAGATAGCAGAAGAAAAATATGTAACCTTGCATAAATTATTTGCATATGCAATAAAATCAATATAAATGTATATTATTTTGTTATAAGAATCATATATAATTTTGAAAAAAGTTGAAATATAAAAGTAGAGTTTTTTCTACAGAATATGCATTCCCTTTGGATACTATTTTATTGTTATCTTTAATATACAGTATATTGTTCTTATTTTTCCTCTTAATGGGGTTATACTCTTGCATGTGCTTATTTATTTTTATAAATATGTACATGTGACTATATATTAAAATGTATATAATTAGGGAATATCTTGTTACCATATATAAATATTTGGCTCTTTGGGAGATTGGAATTATTAGATAAAGAAATAAAAATTAAACTTAGAACATTATCATTCAAATATTGAATGATTTATAAGAGTTCTGGGATGAAGAGGTGTGTGAGTATATATATGATAAAATGAAAATAAATTAAAAAAATCAAAATTATAAGGAATATTGGCTATCATCTAGTCTCAATTTTTCCCTGTATTCTCATTTTAGGGGAAAGGAGGAAAAAAACGTACATATTCTTATATTGACCAGGCCTAAGAATATGGTTCTCCAATAATTAGACCATTCTAATATTATTATTACCTGGATTCCAGATTCAATCTCTCTCTTTCTCTCTCTCTCTCTCTCTCTCTCTCTCTCTCACACACACACACACACTGTTTCACTCCTTGCGAGTATTTATTTTGATATTTCAAAATAAGCATTTTGTTTTAAAAAAGAATTATATTTACAGAACTATTGAAAAAATAGTAAGGGCAGGAGCTGTGTACCCTGCACTGAGTTACTCCTGTTGTTTCGTCTACATTTTACATTGGTGGAGTATATCGGTTACAGCAAGTGAAGCACTTTCAACACATGATTGTTTTTGCAGATTCATTGAGATATAATTGACAAGCAAAAACGCCATATATTTAAGAGGTACATTGTGATGGCTTAATATAGTTGTACATTGAGGAATTATGATGAAATTAAGATAATTAATGTGTCCATCACCTACCTGTGAAATATAATTAAAGCACCAATAGAAATAGAAAGATGAAAAGTTTTTTCCAAATGTTAAAGGGTAGGGGGGATGGGAAGATCTTGGACAAATAATTCAGATTTCCAGTTATAAAATGAGTAAGATAAGGGGATTTATTATAGAGCATAGTAAGTTTAATTTATAAATTATTAACAATTAAAGCCAATGTTTAATTAAATTTCCCAGTAGACTTTCTAGACTACTACATCACCTTTAGTCATCAAAACTGCAAAGGCTCAACGTGTTATGATAGTTTCAAAGGCTTCCATTGTATTTTATGACCTTGGCAATTTCAAAATCTACTAGTAAGATATTTTTGAATTTTAGGCAATGTCCTTCAATGAAATTTGTTTGATATTTTCCTCATGATTAGATTTGAGTAATGTGTTTTTGAGAGGAAGGCCACAGAAAGTGTCATTCTGAACACATCACATCAAGGTTATGTACTATCAATAATACTTGTCACTATTGATGTTAGCTTTAATCTCCTACTTGAAGTATTGTTTGTCAAATTTCTCCAATGCAAGGTTACTTTTCTTTTTTTGTGTCATACCATACTGAATGCTTTGAAGGAAAGTTGCTATGCCTAGCCATGCTTCAGGAGTTGTGAGTTGTGATATACCTCTTTAAGGGAAGAAGATTCATCCAAGTTATTAATAGTTGTTCCACAGGGGTTGGGAATTGCTCAGTTTTATTGATCCAACTGCAGATTCATGGATTTTTCTGAACCTTTTGGTTATAATATAATGCTACATTCATCACATCTTTTATGTTTTTATTTTATAACATTGCAACTTTCCTGACCCTGTAGTGTCTATACCTTCCTAGGTTAGTTGATGCCTAGAAACAGTAAGCAAATTACTCCCTGAGTGCACGCCAACAAGTCCAGATTCCATACTCCCAATCACTGTCTTTTCACATTTTTTTTTTATGCACTGGGACATGTGCACCTGCCCTTATTGTCTCAAGACCAGATCATTTATATATTCGGAGTTTTCTACAATAATGCATAGTGGTTGAATATTTATTACTATGTACATCTAGAAAGCATGGACTCAGAAATCTTGGGTTTCTCAAACAGTGCACATTCTCAAGAACGGCCTATTTTCAAGACTGTTCGTGATCAGATACTTGGAATTATGTGTTAAATTGTATGCCTGAGGGCTTGTATCATGCTCTACCAACCTTAGCAGATAGTTTTTCTAACAATGTGATTTATGATGAACAACTTGTTTTTGCTCTAAGGGCTGCTATCTGAGTAGCTAAAGTGAGCCCATTGATCATTGTTGTCTTCATATCTGACACCCAATAAAAATCTGGACACCAGGACTTGCATGAGCCTTCCCTGTTGACAACACTTTGCAGGAACTGCTAATGTCTACAATAATGGAGAATCTTCCATTAAACTTCCTGGGAAGTAGAGACCTGCAGTTTTTCATTCAGTTTTCTCTGGATTCTATCCCAGGTGCTATTTTCATCTTCATGCCACAGTTTTAATAAACTGCTTTAATAAGTATAATACTGTCTTACTCTTCTGAGTTTTTCAATTCAGTCATAGAGCCTGATCTGTCTTGGAGAATTCCTACACATGTACCAGTGGAAAACAACACTCAATTGGAGAAGAGTCCTCATGTACAGATTCTTTGGCCTTGAGTTATAATATCCACCAATAATCAAATTACTTAGGTGAGCATGTCATTTCCCCAAAATCTGTACTGAAATTCTTTCAGACAGTTGTAATAAATTTAGATTTTTTAAACTTATTTCTGCATTCCATTATGTGATAAACAAGGTTTTTTTTTTTTTTGACAGGCAGAGTGGACAGTGAGAGAGAGAGAGAAAGGTCTTCCTTTGCCATTGGTTCACCCTCCAATGGCCACCATGGCCGGAGCGCTGCGGCTGGCACACCACACTGATCCGATGGCAGGAGCCAGGTGCTTCTCCTGGTCTCCCATGGGGTGCAGGGCCCAAGCACTTGGGCCATCCTCCACTGCACTGCCTGACCACAGCAGAGAGCTGGCCTGGAAGAGGGGCAACCAGGACAGAATCTGGTGCCCCGACTGGGACTAGAACCCGGTGTGCTGGCGCTGCAAGGTGGAAGATTAGCCTGTTGAGCCACGGCACCGGCCAACACATTTTTTTTTTTTTTACCAAGACTATGTTTCCTGGATCATATATTGAATGTGTTTAGTTTTATAATGAATTACTGTATTATTTTCAAAGGTAGCTATACCATTTTACATTCCAACCAGTAATGAATGAGAGTATTTTGTTTCACATCCTTGTCAGAGTATGGGCTATTAAAATTTTGGATTTTAGACATTCTAATAGGTGTATAGTGGTGTTTCACTGTTCTTTCAATTGGTAATAATTGAATGATATACGAGACTGAGAATCTTTTCATGTACTTGTTTTCCAGCTGCATATATCTGTTCAGCTCTTTAACCCATTTTACTTATTAAGCAAGGAGGATAAATCTCACCCAGGTCCCCCAGGTCCCAAATGTGGGAGACAGGGGCCCAAGCACTGAGATTATCTGCTGCAGTCTAGCATGCATTAACAGGAAGCTAGTTCTGAAGTGGAGAGAAGGGATATGAACTGGTAGTTTGATATAGGATGCCGGTTTCTCAAGTGGCAACTATATTCACTGTGCTACAGCATTTACACCTTTACCCAATTAAAATTAGATATTTCTTCCCTTTTGTTGAGTTTTAAAAGTTATTCATGGGCCCACACTGTGGCATAGCTGGTGAAGCTGCCACCTACAGTGCCAAAATCCCATATGGGCGCCAGTTTGAGTCCCAGCTGCTCCACTTCCAATCCAGCTCTAGGCTATGGCCTGGAAAAGCAGGAGAAGATGGCCCAACTTCTTGGGGCCCTGAACTTGCAAAGGAGACCTAGAAGAAGCTCCTGACTCCTGGCTTTGGATTGGACTAGCTCCTCCAGCCGTTGCTGCCATCTGGGGAGTGAACCAGTGGATGGAAGATCTCCCCCAACCCTGAAACTGTAACTCTGTCTTTCATATAAGTAAATAAATCTTTAAAAAAGTTATTCATCTATCTATCTGATACACACACACACACACACACAAACACACACAAATGTACGTTATTTAAATGCAGAGCATTGAGATGGAGAAACAAAGATATTTTCCATCTGATAGTTCACTTCCCAAATAGCTACAATAGCCAATTCTGGGCAAGACTCAAGCCAGTAGTCAGGAACTCTATCATGATCTCCCATGTGATTGGCAGGGGCCCAAGAACTTGGACCATCTTTTGCTGAAGTTGCAGGCTTATAAGCAGAATGCTGGATCAGAAGGGAAGCAACTTGTACTCTGGTATGATAAACTAGTACTTCAAGCAGTGCCTTAACCCACTGCAGCACAAAGCCAGCACCTATCCATACACATTCAATCTAAGTTCTTAATCAGGTGCTTGTTTTGCAATTATCTTCTCTCATTTGTCATTTGTTCTTTTATTATCTTGACAGATCTTTTATAGAATTGAAGTTTTCAGTTTTAATTTTCATGGACCCTAATGTTAATCTGATTTTCTTTTATTGATTTTGCTTGTATCTAAAAACTCACTAACAAACTTGAGGCTTTCATAATGTTTGTATATTGGAAAAACATAATTATAGTGCCTCCCAATCCATGAACATGGGATATCTTTCAGTTTATTTAATTTCCCTTTTTACCAAATTTATAATTTTCTAAATGTAGATTTGGTACATATGCTGAAAGTTACCACTGTTTCTCCTTTTTTGATGTTTATGAATGCTATTGTTTTTTATTTCAAATTTCAGTTGTTCATTTCTAGCATACAGGACAGAAATTGACTTTTTTTTTGACAGGCAGTGTTAGAAGTGAGAGAGACAGAAAGAAAGGTCTTCCTTTCGTTGATTCACCCCCCAAATGGCCACAATGGCCAGTGTGCTGTGCTGATCTGAACCCAGGAGCCAGGCGTTTTCTCCTGGTCTCCCATGTGGGTGCAGGGCTCAAGCACCTGGACCATCCTCCACTGCCTTCCAGGGTCACAGCAGAGAGCTGGACTGGAAGAGGAGCAACCGGGACAGAATCTGGCTCCCTGACTGGGACTAGAACCCGGGGATTAGCCAAGTGAGCTGCAGTGCTGGCCAGAAATTGACTTGTTATATTAACCTCTAGCCTTACCACTTTACTATACTCATTTTAATTATTTTGTTGCTGTTGTTGATTCTTTTAAATTTTGTATATGTCAAATAAAATTGTGTCCTTTCCCTATCAGTCTATATTGCTTTCATTTCTTTTTTTCTCTTGTTTTAGTCTACTATTTTAGGATTTCCAATATAATGTTGAATTGCGAATGTTGGTGTGTTTCATTCTTGACATGATTTGGGGGAGAATGTGTGATATTAGTTAGTGGTATATTTTGTAGATTACTTATATAAGATTGAGGAAATTTCTTTCTGTTCATAGTTGCTCAAACATTTTGTCATGTATACATTTTGGATTTTTCTGCAAAAGTTGACAAGATTTTTCTTTTGTTTTATGTGATTTAGTTTAGTAGATAATGAAGTGTTTAAAATGTTTTGCATACCTGGAATAAATCATTCTTGGTTGTTGTTTATAATTCTCATTATACATTATTGTATTTGATTTACTAACATGCATCTATTTTGCATGATGTTCATCATGACAGATCTTGTTCTATGGAATTTTCTTGTAATGTTTATATCTGATTTTGGTATTAATCTTATATTGGGCTTACAAAAGTGTTTTGTCTTCCTGAAATTTTTAAGTTATTATGGAGAATTGGAGCCACCTATTCCTTTAATATATGTTAGATTTCCCTGGTAAAATCATCTAGTGTGATTATTTCATTCTTTGGAAGACTATTAATAAGTAATTGAATCTCTTTCATAGATAGAATCCTATTCAATCTATCTATTTCTTCTTGGGGATGTCCAGTAGTTTGGTCTTTATAAAGAATTTTTCCTTTTCATTTTAATTATCATTTTGTTGACATAGAATTGTTTATAGTACTCATCATCCTTTTAATAACTATAAGATTATTCATGATGATTTACTTTTCATTCTGATATTGATAACTTGTGAAACCTTTCTCTCTCTCTCTCTCTCTCTCTCTCTCTCTCTCTCTCTCTCTCTCTCTCTCTCCCCTTTTAAATCATACCCTTGTTTCTAGGACCAGGAGGATAATTTGATGATTTCCTTGGCAGTAAAGCACATGGAATTCTGACCTCCCCAAAGAATGTACCACAGAAGTATCTCATTCTTTGCACTCAATTTTCAGCGATTCATCGATTCATCGACTTTATCATTTACAATGTTTCTATTGGTATATGACCCTAGCATCTTCTCTCCTATTAAAGCAGATCTTGGCTATAACTCTTTGCTTGCTTTTGTCTACAGATTTCACACTACCAGATACTGGGCTCCCTTGAACTCATCAAAACTTCAGCTGTCATGTTACACAACCACCTGTAACATGTAAAAATCTAAATAGAGCCTATATCTATCCCTATAGACAGGTATAAAATCCTGACATAATTGCAAGACTCCTATTTCAATTTTTATGTTTTATAAATCTAAAGGTAAAAAAAAATTTTCATTTCCCCAACATTTTAAAAATGATTCATTTACATTTTAGTTCTTTTGTTATTTGATGCCAGAATTCACTTAGTTTTCCCTCTGAACAAATTTTTCTACATGTCTGACAAAAGTAGAACTAATTTCAGATGATCTATTTTATGAAAATCTCTACAGTATGCATAACGTCTAAAATAATCCCTTGCAGTGCTCATCAATAACTTAGAAAAGCATTAACACCTAAGATTTTATAAGAAAATGTCTCATTAAAAATTTGTAGGAAACACATATGCCTCCTGGCTTTGAACTAGAGCAATTCTGGCTGCTGTCACTGCAGGCTCTCCCTGCGAGGACCACACCGTCGGGGAGAGTGGGGCGATGGTGTTCTCCCACAAGAATCACCAGGGACAGGCTTCAGTGAACATGTCCACCTTTATTAACAACCATATACGCTTTTAAAGGGCAGGCAGAAGGGGCATAACTAATTCAGTGCAACACTAACTCTATGGGACAGAACCGACACTGGTGCCAATATGCCTCTCCAATCATCTTGAATGTCACATAGTTAGGGTAGCTTTCCGAGTGGGCCTGGGCCACACTCAGAAGCAGTTTACCTGATTGACAGAAGGTGGGGTGGGGCAAACGTGCTTGGGGCTCCCATCGCCTGCTAACAGTCAGGCTAACTGCATGAGCTAGGCAGGCAGTCTCCTGAGATTACCCACATGTGGCCACCTGGGGAGAGACCTAGCAGAAGGTTGTCTCTTTCTGGGTCTCCTCCCCTCTCTTTATCTCTCTCACTGTGACTTTCAGGTAAAATAAATAAATAAAACTTTTGGATTATCTTGCTCTGTAACACTTGTATCTAGAAACACAGATCCTTTTTCACTTAAATAATTATTTAAATAATTCAAATTACAGTAATTCGGATTGAAGAAAAACACATTTCTATGTTCTAAAGTAATCAAACTCTTTATCTGGTTAACAGATATAGTTGTTGTCATTACTTATTTATTCTTAATTTTTACCTATGTATTTAAGAAAAAGTGAGACCAAGGGAGAAGGTTAGATAAATAGACAAAGATCCAATCCACTGCTTCAATTCTCAAATGCCTGAAATTGTCCCCCAGCCAGTACTGAATGTGAGAATCAAGAACCCAAATCAGGGCTCCCTTGAAGGTGGCAAAAACCACAATTACTTGCTGCCTTCCAGAATTTACATTATCAGGAAGCTGGAGACAGAAGCCAGAGCCAGGAACTGAATATTCCAATATTTATAAGGACTCCTTTACCACTGATAGAGGCAGACAGAGAAGATTCCATTGATTAGATTTGTGAGTTGGAGACTACACCTTTGCTGTGCCCCCTTTTGGGATCTCATGCCCTGACCTGACCTTACCTGTGTGCATACCTGCCAATCAGACCTCTGAACCACTCCCATTTGGAAGTGAACAAAAGGCCTGGAGCGCGGTAGGCCCTTCCCTTTTTTGTCAGTCGCAGTGCGGTGCACAGCCTTTTGGTTGCCTCTCTGTCTCTGCTTTCCTGTGCTGTGCTACCTGTGGCTTTGTTCAACGTGGCTTTTGTCCTGCTCTCTGCCTGATATGGACCTAGCTTATGCTTCCAGACTCCTACTCGCCCAAATAAAGCCCTCGCTTTGCATTGCTCTCACTGCGTAAGTGCTAAAACCTTACCATGTCATCTGGTTTATTCGAGCTGATAGTCACAATTCTTATCTATCTGAATAGATAGCAAGAATTCTAAAAAATGTTAATATTAGAAATTATTAATAAACTAGCTGATTTCACCATGAGGCCAAGTGCCCACTCCAAAGTTATTACAATTTTCACAAATTATATTTAACCAGATATGCTTCATGAGTTTTCTTTGCTGAACTCCAAAGCTTCCAATGACACTGTTCACTATGAAACCATCAGGGAAATATTAACACATGACATGAAAACTACCTAACATCTTAGTTTACATTTTCGTATTCACTAACAGAATTAATTATGCTGATTATATATCAGTCTCAGAACTAAGATGCCAAAGAACTATGGATGAAAATATGAACCACCATATCTATATCTCTTTGTCAGGCTGTCTTTAAATGTTTTACCTCTGTTTTCTTAAGTAATCCTCACAACAGTAGTGCATGATATTTTTTATCATTGTTTTAGAAATAGTAAAACTGAAGTTCCAACGTATACACTTAACAGCTCAAGGCCTTTCCCTTTATAAATAGCAGAGATGTGATTCAAAGCAAAGTTTTCCATCAAAGCCAATGATATACTTCATAGAGTGCTAAATATGTGACATATATAGATTACAAAATACGGGGTTAGCGTTTTTAAAAATGACTGAAAAAAAGTCTCCAGAGGTTACTTAAGATCTCACAAAATGTAATTCCACCAAAAAGAAATGTCCTCCTGGAATAGGAAGAGAGAACACATCTCAGATATCTCATATGTATGGATTGACAGCTTGTCAGTGACTATCAGAAGATAGTGCACTCCCTTCTGTAGATTTCATAAAAAATGGGTTTTCATTGGTTGTGTGGAGTAGAATCATAGAGTTCTGGCCTTGTATTTGACACATGAGTTGCCTATAAACTGATGGATTGATTTTAATTTGACCTTGGCAGCTTTTGCCACCCTCTGAGGAATTAGTCTTGCTCTGTTCCAGACCTTTTCCTTGAACTCTGCCTTTGGATACTGCCCTTCTTCTAAAGATTTGTCCCTGGGGCCCCAGACATGCTGTCAGTCATAACTTTGTTAGCCTTGACTGATATGGTATGTCAAACTCTTTAATCATTTTTCCATTTTTTAAGAAAAGGTGCCTTAGTTTTTTTAAAGGAGTAATTTATATATAAGCAGTTATTTGAAGAAATAGCTCAATTTTATATGGAATATTTGCACATGAGTCTATATCCTACTTAATTTGCTTAAATGTAGTTACATGTACATCTACTAACAAATTGATAGGTACTATAAAATATTATACAGACTTTTCGACTATCACCATATTTACCATGATATTCTCAGTTGCACAAAATCTGATGTCATAATAAATGCATCTAGTTTCTCCCTTTTTAAAGAGAGAATATTTATTTAATATTTATTTATTTGAAAGGCAGCGTTTACAGAATGAGAGGAGAGAGAGTGAGAGAGAGATATCTTCCATCTGCTGGTTCACTCTCCAAATGGCTGCAATGGCTGGAGCTGGGCAGGTTGAAAGCCAGGAACCTAGAGCTTCTTCCTGGTCTCCCACATGGGTAGCAGGAGTCCAGAGACTTTGATCATCTTCTGCTGTTTCCCAGGCACGTTAGCAATGAACTGGATTGGAAATGAAGCAGCTGGTACACGAACTGGCACCCTTATTGAACGCCAGTGTCACAGATGGCTTTAACTGCTACACCACAATGCTGGCCCCTGTATCCTTTCTCTTATCACACTCTCAATTAATAGTAGCATTTAATGTGTATATGTAAGACTATATTTGATCACGTAATATAAAGCTCCTTTTTTGTATTTCTTCTCCACCTCCTTTTTTCATTCTCTCTCTTCTAGTCATTTTAATAAATTTCATTTACCTTCATTGTCCAATAAAAATGATTACTCTCAATAGTTAGACCAAGAAAATCTGATATTTTATGATTGTCAATAGAAAATCTATATACCATTATTTATTGGGCATATATAATATAGATAGGCATACTTACAATGAAAATAATGACTTGTTTAACATTTTAATTATTTCAAAATGTTTATTTTTGCATCATTTTCTAAAATTTTATTTGACAGAGTGAAAGATATCCTGCGTCCCCTGGTTCACTTTCCAAATGCTGCAACAGTTGTGGTTGGATCAGGCCAAAGTCAGACGCCCCGACTTCAATCCAGGTATCCCATCTGGGTGGCAGGGACCTAAACGCTTGACCTATCACCTGTTATCTCCTAGGCTGAACATTAACGAGAAGCTGAGTCAGAAGCAGTGGAGCCTGGACTTACATCGGGCACTCTTATATGGGATGAGGTGTCCCACACAGCCTACTAACTTCTGCATCATAACTGCTCATTACTAACTCATTATATTTTAGCACATAAGCAAATCCATTAAATAATTAGCAGACATAATACAAGGGGATATTTAATTTAACTTAGATGATGAATGCATGCAATTACTAAGGAATTTGTATAGTCATTGCAGATGTTTCAGTCTTCATATCTCAGAAAGATATTCAGAAATGTTACCTCTAAGGAATTTCCAAAAGTCCAGAGGAAAAAAGTATCTCTTCATTCTACTTTATTTATAATTATAAAACATCAGTCAAATTCTGGGAAAGAAAATGTTGGTGACAAGTGCATGTTCCTATTGATTTAATGATTGATATTAGAAATTTTGTAGAAGCATTTTCCATAAACCAATATTAATATTTTAAGTTTATGATATAGAA
This sequence comes from Sylvilagus floridanus, assembly GCA_949820135.1. NCBI lineage: Eukaryota > Metazoa > Chordata > Mammalia > Lagomorpha > Leporidae > Sylvilagus > Sylvilagus floridanus. Next base: position 27,473,336 of record OX463242.1, on the reverse strand, counting down.
ATGTTTAACATAAAAGAGATTAGAATAACATTAGATAAAATATAACTTCATTTCTTCATTTTACACGTGTACTTTTACATATATAATATTTAAGTCTCACCATTCTATTTAAAGCTAGAATTCAAATAGAAATTCTTTAAAATGATTTATATTAGAAAACACAATATCTATCTTTATCAAGTGTTATATGCACAGTTAGGAAATATGAAGTTTCATATATTTATTCCTAGTGAGAGGGGCTTGAATTTCTACCAAGTCTTGACACATCACACAATGAAATAGTAAGTTTGTCCTTAGAAAAAGAATACAGCATTGAAAAAGGGAGAAAGTTTGTTGCAATAGTTAAGTTCAGAAAATAGATTTTCTGTCATCAAGGACTTGACAATAAATGTTGAAGCAGTAGAAATAATAAATAATATTGGAGGTTATGTTACATGTTTTTAGAATTCTTGTAGCATTCCATTGGATTGTAATAAGATAATAAAAGTCTCCCTAAAAATCTATATATGGGTATGAACAATTTTCTTGGTGTGAAGAGTAAAACAAATCTCTATTTTTCTCTTTCTCTGCACAAACATTTGCACATCCAAGTGTTATAGCCCACAGAAAATATTTTAAATATTTTCTTTCCAATCTTTGCCAACCCAAACTTTAAAAAAATAATATCCCATCTTTACAGTAGAGAAAATCATAAGACTACTATGTGAGTTCATTGCCTTTAACTGTAGTCATGTTATAAAACATTTAATATATTACATCCAGAAATTGTATATAACAAAATGCTTAAATCATACAAATTTTGAAAATCTTACTATTACTGTGAATTACTATCTTACTGTTACAGTTACAATTGTCCACGTAACTATGAAAAATACTTATGCTTGGAAATAAATTGTATTGACCTTAAGTTCTAGAGTTCTTTGGGGATAATTTTATGACTTTTTTTTGTCTTAGATAAAGAAATCAAGAAATACATTTATTTCATTGAATATTAAGCTCTTATTCACATATTTAATTTTCATTAATTTGTTTTTTTTAAAGATTTATTTATTTATTTGAAAGTCAGAGTTACACAGAGAGAGGAGAGGCAGAGAGAGAGAGAAGTCTTCCATCTGCTGGTTCACTCCCCAGTTGGCCACAACAGCCAGAGTTGCATCGATCTAAAGCCAGGAGCCAGGAGCTTCTTCTAGGTCTCCTACGTGGGTAAAGGGGCCCAAGGACTTGGGCCATCTTCTGCTGCTTTCCCAGGCCATGGCAGAGAGCTGGATCAGAAGTGGAGCAGCCAGGTCTTGAACCAACACCCATATGGGATGCCAGCACTTCAGGCTAGGGCCACAGCGCCGGCCCCTAATTTTCATTAATTTGTATAAGCTGAGAAATATTTTTCTTCATGGTGACTTTAATACGAAATAACAAAATAACATTCATTTAAATGGTTTTATATAAGCACTCTATCATTACTTGAAGTTGTATAGAAAATTTTCAAATTAGAATCAGGTCCTTGGGCCCCTGCAGCAGCGTGGGAGACCTGGAGGAGACTCCTGGCTCCTGGCTTTGGATCGGAGCAGCTCTGGGTGTTGTGGCAATTGGGGAGTGAATCAGCGGTTAGAAGACTCTCTCTCTCTCTCATTCTCTCTCTCTCTACGCCTCTCCTTCTCTCTGTGTAACTCTGAAAAAAAAGAAAAAAAGAAGAAAAAAGGAGCAATTTTAAAAATAAATAAGAACATGTAAGGCAGGTGACAGGACTTGAATGATGGTGAGTAAATGTCAAAGGAAGTACCATATCGACCACCTAAGGAAATGTCAATTTATATAATTTAATCAAGGGAGACCTTTCTAACAATGTGGTATGCACATGCAGACAGACAAAGCAAAGGGATCAATCAGATCACTTTGTGAGAGCAGAATGTTAAAATTAATCCAGTAAATGAACATAAGTCAATGTTTTTGGCCCAGTTAAAACATGCTTGGAGGCTTGGTTGCACAGAGTCAGTGTGGTTGGGGTGAGAAGAGGAGTGATCAGGATAGTTTCAGAGAAGTGTGGAGGGAAGCACAATGCTGTGTAAAACTTTAGATTTCATTGTGAATGGAATTAGAAGCTGACTCTGCCTCTTGCTCTCTGTAACTCTGCCTTTCAAATAAATAAATAAATCTGAACAAAGAGAGAGACACACAGAGAGAAACAGAGAGAGAGAGAAAGCCTCTAAGTGTGAAAACAGGTTATAAATTAGAAAGCTATTTAAGTCCAGCTTATGAATTATGGTGACTATAACCTCAAATGTCTGATTTCTACATATATTTTAAAGACACTACTGAAATTGTCAGGTAACACTTTGTACAGCATTGTGGAAAAAATAGTTGAGAATGATATCAAGGACAATATAATCTAAATATGATTTTCTAACTCATAATAAGTTTATATTAATGTTGAGACTTGCTTAACTTGATGTGTTGATATTTACTTATAAATGTGTTGAGATTTTTGATTGCATTTCTCAAAGGTAATTAATATCAAAGAGATAATTGATAGACTAACAGAATGACATTCGTATTTCATTTCAGCATTTGTGTAAAATTTTTAACGCCTGTCAACCTGATTTTAGGAACCATAACCTTTCTCTGGAAATCTTCCTCTGTTGTTTGAATGGGAACTTACTCCAAAAAATGCTCCTTGAACTCAGGAAATGCTGAATCAACATAAACCCTGAAAAAGTGAAAAGTTTCCTGTTAATGAACACTCTGGGAGGAAGCATGGTAGGCTCAAGTGGTTGTGTTTGTAATCCATGTAGGGTGGCCCAGGCTGAGTTCCCAGCTCCAAGCTCCTAGCTTTGACCTGGCCTGCCACCATTCTTCAGGGTGTTTGGTGAATCAGCCAGCCAGTGGAAGTTCTCTATCTGTGTCTGTCTGCCTTCCTGCCTCTCAAATAAATAAATATTTTGAAAAATTATACTCTGGCTAAGAAGATCCTTGTAGCAAGGATCATTTGGTACTTAGTATTCTAGTTTCTCTATTGAAATTCTCTAAAAAACACTCCATAAATAAATTATCCAGAACTTTTTGAAAGTTTGATATTAAATGAACCTTGAAAAAAGGAAGAGTTCTTAGTAAAGATATGAAAAATGAATTTGAGGAGAAAATATAAACAGAAGCATGAATATGATCCAGGAAACAATGAAGTATTTGTTTTGAGGGAAGTCAAATATCTCTTGTAATATATGAGAAAGTGGAATACAAAGACTCTTTAAAGGTAGACTTCAGAGAACTTTCAAATATGCCATAAAGGAGGTTCAGCTTTGGACCCTAAGCAAGGGTCACAGGCAGAGATTTCTAAACAGATAGGAGATGGAATGAAAGTTTTATGTCTGAAAAAGAATTTAGTGGGATGGCTTTGGTTATGGAAGCAAATCATGAAATGTTCAAATACCAGAATCCCACTGATCAAATCTAGTAATTAGTTCATAAAACCCTAAGTTGGCATGGAGATGAGGATAAAAGAAAAAAAAATTGTTATGATTCAAATTGAAGTAAACACAAAATGGAAGTGTTAGAAATGGCTTCAAGTGTTAAGAGTGGTGATTGGAAATGCTATGAATAAAAATAACAAAATTAAGAGCTCTGTGTATGTGTGTGTGTATGTGGTCTCTTCATTAAAGAGAGTAAAGGTGAAAATATAATTGTCTTCAAGAATAGTTAAGAGGATATGCTTCCAAACTAGTAGAAAGTTTAATAAAGATCTGTCCAATAATCAAAGGACTTAATGGGACACTGATCAAACTATCTAAGCTAGTAATTAGCCTAATTTTTGTAGTAGATGCCATTGACCAGGAACCAAAATGTTAAAAATCAGAGAAATGCAATCTGTATAAATCCAAGCAGAGAAAAACATGTGAAGGACTGACCTCAATGCTAGGTAAATCTGTGCAAAGAGTTCTCATTCTAAAAAGGGTTAAGTGGATGTCTTTAATATTTTTCAGAGCTATGACTAAAAAATGGGGTTTGAAATGTCCAAAGAAAGACTGATGGATAGGGGCAGGTGCTGTGGTACAGCTGATTAATGCCTTGGCCTGAAGTGCCGGCATCCCATATGGGTGCTAGTTTTTGACCCGGATCTCTGCTATGGAGTGGGAAAGCAGTACAAGATGGCCCAAGTCTTTTGGCCCCGGCACCCGCATGGGAGACCTGGAAGAAACTCCTGGCTTTGGATTGGTGCAGCACCGGCTGCTGTGGCCATCTGGGGAGTGAACCAGAGGAAGGAAGACCTCTATATCTGTCTCTGTCTTTCTCTGTAAGTCTTTCAAATACATAAAATAAATCTTTAAAAAAAAGGCTGTGTCAAACACCCAGAATATTTTGGATTAGTACTAGAATATTTGATTCCTATGTAGGTTGTGTGGTTCTTAGAGTACAACCTAAGCCAATAATTGATATAAGTTTTGTAGTATTCGTTTCATTCATTTTGCTACTGTTTAAAATTACTATAAAGCTCTATTTTATTGTCAATTGTCAAAAAAGTTTCTCATGGCTATAAATAGACTTTTGAAATTTTAAACTTTGAGGTGATTATTTCTCACACTCCCAACAGCATAAATACAAGAAATACCTATAATAATAAAAATAAAAATAAATTTTAACAGAATTTATGGATCCTTATTTTTTATCATTAATATTTTTCTCCAATATATTTTTCTTTATCATATGATATCATTTTGAAGCTGAATATACACACTTCATTTCTTTTTTTAAAACTTTTATTTAGCAAATATAATTTCCAAAGTACAGTTTATGGATTACAATGGCTTCCTCCCCCCCCCCGATAACTTCCCTCTCATCCACACCCCTCTCATCTACCGCTTCCTAACCCATTCCATTCCCATCCAGATTCGATTTAGTATATATTAAGTAAAGATTTCATCAGTTTGCACCCACACAGAACATAAAGTGTAAAATACTGTTTCAGTACTAGTTATAGCATTAAATCACATTGGACAACACATTAAGGACAGAGATCTCACATGAGGAGTAAGTACACAATGACTCTTGTTGTTGACTTAACAATTTGACACTCTTGTTTATGGCCTGTTTATGGCCACAGTAATCTCCCTATGCTCGAGTCATGAGTTGCCAAAGCTATGGAAACCTCTTGAGTTTGCTGAATTCCTATTAGACAAGGTCATAGCCAAAGTAGAAGTTCTCTCCTCCCTTCAGAGGAAGGTACCGCCTTCTTTGGTGGCCCAGGCATTCTTTCCACTGGGATCTCACTCACACAGATCTTTCATTTAGGGTTTTTTTTTTTTTTTTGCCAGAATGTCTTGGCTTTCCATGCTTAAAATACTCTCTTTGGCTCTTCAGCCAGATTCTAATGCCTTAAGGGCTGATTCTGGGGCCAGAGTGCTGTTTAGGACATCTGCCATTCTATGAGTCTGCTGTGTATGCCGCTTCGCATGTTGGACCGTTCTCTCCCTTTTTGATTCTATCAGTTAGTATTAGCATACACTAGTCTTGTCAGTGTGATCCCTTTGACTCTTAGACCTCTCAGTGTGATCAATTGTGAACTGAAATTGATCACTTGGACTATTGAGGTGGCATTGGTCCTTGCAACCTTGATGGGATTGTATTAGAATCCCCTGGCACATTTCTAACTCCACCATTTGGGGCAAGTCCGATTGAGCATTTCCCAAATTGTACATCTCCTCCTTCTCTTATTCCCACTCTTATATTTCACTGGGATCACTTTTCAGGTAAATTTAAAAACCTAAGAATAATTTTGTGTTAATTACAGAGTTCAACCAATAGTATTAAGTAGAACAAAAAAATACTAAAAGGGATACAGTATTAAATTGTACATCAATAGTCAGGACAAGAGTTGATCAAGTCACTGTTTCACTTCAACAGGTTTCCTTTTTGGTGCTCAGTTAGTTGTTACCGATCAGGGAGAACATCGATATTTGTCTCTTTGGGACTGGCTTATTTCACTCAGCATAATGTTTTTCAGATTCCTCCATTGTGTTGCAAATGATCGGATTTCACTGATTTTGACTGCTGTATGGTAATCTATAGAGTACATGTCCCATAATTTTTTTATCCAGTCTATTGTTGATGGGCATTTAGGTTGATTCCAGGTCTTAGCTATTCTTAATTGAGCTGCAATAAACATTAAGGTGCAGGCAGCTTTTTAGATTAACAATTTAATTTCCTTTGGGTAAATTCCAAGGAGTGGGATGGCTGGGTTGTATGGTAGGGTTATATTCAGGATTCTGAGGAATCTCCAGACTGACCATTGTGGAGTTTCTTGATCTCTTTGTAGATTCTGGTTATCAACCTTTCATCTGTTGCATAGTTTGCAAATATTTTTCCCATTCTGTCGGGTGCCTCTTCACTTTCCTGACTGTTTCTTTTGCAGTACTGAAATTTCTTGATTTGATGCAATCCCAATTGTTAATTTTGGCTTTGACTGCCTGTGCTTCCAGCGTCTTTTCCAAGAAGTCTTTGCCTGTGCCTATATCTTGCAGGGTTTCTCCAATGTTCCCTAATAATTTGATGGTGTCGGGTTGTAAATTTAAGTCTTTAATCCGTATTGAGTGAATTTTTGTATAAGGTGAATGGTAGGTGTCTTGCTTCATGCTTCTGCACGTGGAAATCCAATTTTCCCAGCACCATTTATTGAATAGACTGTACTTACTCCAGAGATTGGTTTTGGATCCTTGATCAAATATAAGTTGGCTTTGGATGTTTGGATTGATTTCTGGTGTTTCTATTCTGTTCCATTTGTCTATCCATCTGTTTCTGTACCAGTACCATGCGTTTTTGATTACAACTGCTCTGTAGTATGTCCAGGAATATACCCATTTCTGATAGATTTCCCTGTTTCCTGGCATACACGTCCTTGTAATGATTTCTGTTGAATCTTTTTATTTCTGTGGTGTTTTTCATCTCTGATTTTATTGATTTGGGTCTTTTTTTTAGTTAGTTGAGCCAACGGGGTGTCAATTTTTTTTTTTCAAAAAACCAACTCTTCGGTTGGCTGATTTTTGTAATGTTTTTTTGAATTCAATCCTATTGATTTCTTCTCTGATTTTAATTATTTCTCTTCTCCTACTAGATTTGGGTCTGGTTTGCTGCAGTCTTTCTAGATACTTGAGATGAATTGAAAGCTCATTTATTTGGTACCTCTCCAATTTGTTGATGTAGGCACCTATTGCTATAAACTTTCCTCTTAACACTGCTTTTGCTGTATCCCATAAGTTTTGGTATGTTGTTTTATTATCCTCATTTACTTCCAGAAAGTATTTGATTTCTGTTTTGATTTCTTCTACGACCCAGTTTTCATTCAGGAGCATGTTGTTCAGCCTCCATGTGTTTGCATATGCTCTAGGGATTCCTGAGTTGCTAATTTCCAACTTCATTCCCCTATGGTCTGAGAAACTGCATCATATGATTCTAATTCTTTTCAATTTGCTGAGACTTGCTTTATGGGCTAGTATGTGGTCAATCCTAGAGTAGGTTCCATGTACTGCTGAGAAGAATGTAAATGCTTTAAATGTAGGATGAAAAGTTCTGTAGATATCTGTTAGATCCATTTGGGCTATAGTGTCGATTAAATCTGCTGTTTCCTTGTTGATCTTCTGTCCAGTTGATCTGTCTATTTCTGAGAACGGAGTATTGAAGTCCCCCAGTACTATTGTATTGGAGTCTAAGTCTTCCTTTAAGTCCCTTAACAAATCTTTTAAATAAACCATTGCCCTGCAATTAGGTGCATATACATTTCTAATAGTTACATCTTCCTGTTGAATTAATCCCTTAATCATTATATAGTGCCCCTCTTTGTCTCTCCTAACAGTTTTTGTGTTAAAGTTTATTTTGTCTGATATTAAGATGGCTACACCAGCTCTTTTTCATTTCTTTTGACATGATATATCTTTTTCCAGCCTTTCACGTTCAGTCTGCAGGCATATTTGTTGGCAAGATGTGTTTCTTGTAAGCAGCAAATAGATGGGTTTTGTTCCTTAACCCAATCATCCAATCTGTGTCTTTTAACTGGACAGTTCAGGCCATTAATGTAGCTCAAGCATTTGTTTTTGAAAACTTCTAAATGTTCTTATAATTTTTTTGAAATCTGTATCCTGCATTTCTTCCATCTTATCATCTTCATAATCTTGGCTTGGGGTGTCTTATCATTCAGGGGCGTCATAATGTCTTCCTTGTTCTTTTTTTCCTCAGTTTCTGTGTTTGTTGCTTGGCATTGTGGAGATAGTCTTTGGATTCTTCTTCCCTCGCTGTAGTGTTTTTTCTTGTTATACTATGACTGTATTAAGTGGACTGTCTGATTTTGATGGAGCCTTAGAGTCTTGAGATGGGTGTATCCAGAGAGCTCTGGTTCCTCAGGGTTAAGGGTGTTCCAAAGGTGACACTCCCAGGTTAGGCGTGGTAAATCTTTTTCTTTCTTTCTTTCTTTCTTTCTTTCTTTCTTTCTTTCTTTCTTTCTTTCTTTCTTTCTTTCTTTCTTTCTTTCTTTCTTTCTTTCTTTCTTTTGATTCAGGAGGGATGTAATTCCACACAGCTGAGTGGAATTGAAGGTAGTCAGCTTCTGATCTCTGGCTCCTGTGGTTATAACATTCGCCTGCTCTTTTTCAAGGACCACACATGGAATCTGTTCTGCCCTCAGTGTGGGCTCAAATTCTCCTGCAGTCTCTCACTAGTTTGCCAATGTTACTGAATTGTAGCATCTCTGGAGAGTACTCACATGAATTACGTGAGTTCTCTCACCCACCGTTTCTTTTTTCACATTCTCAGTTCATTAACTCCACACATTCACTAGGTCCTAATCTCCTGTTATTTCTTCCCCCGCCAGAGTCAGGTTTTTCTGCTTTGCTGTGAGTGGGTACAGTCCTGAGGTCGCGCAGCTTTTACATATGACCAAAATGGCGCCTGCTCTTTGTCTTGCTCGCCTTTGAGAGCTGAGCAGAGAGAGAGAAACTGGTGTTCGTACTGGTCCCCCCACCTTTTTTTTTTCTCTCTGCTCTAGTTAGCCTGGTGAATTTTCCCCATGGGTCTTCAAGCCTCATTCCCTAGAGGCTCCCCTTCTGCTTTCCTGCTGGTGTCTTGGGCTATTGAGGTTTGACTCACCTCATGTTCCAGAGGAGGTGCTTAGATTCCGCCACTGGGGTCCAGAGCCATGGGCTCCCACGTCCTCTAGGCAGGTCCACCGTGAATCTCTAGTTCCGGAAGAGTTTCCTCTGCTGTTTCTTCCCCAACTCTTCCTTGAACCTGCAGTATTTCCACTTTTATTAAACTGTCTCTTCCCGGACTATCAGTGTGCTCCCTTCCCATTCTGCCATCTTGCCGGAAAGCGTATATACACTTCATTTCAAGGGAATTATATAGACATAGTTGTCACGTGTATAATTCATATTTTAACTTTCTGTATTTGCTCATTAAATAAATTCACATATTTCAATAATTAAATATAGTTTGTAAATGTCATGTTGCTTAAAGTCATTCTTCTTTAAAGTGATTTTATCAATGCATTTACTAAATGCATAAATGTCATACTTTAACAAAAATAATTGTAGTATGCAGCTCCAGTGTGTGTAATATACACAATGCAGCCTTATCTTGTTGATTATTTATTTTGAAAGGCAAGGATAGATAGATAAGTAAGTAGGTAGATTAATAGATATATAGATCTCCCATCTGCTGATTTCTTCCCCAGATATCATCAAATGGTGCTGGGCCAGGCTGATGCAGCAAGTCAGGAACTCAGTTCAGGTCTCCCAGGTGAGTGGCCTCCCAGGATGTCCATCAGCTTGATGCTCGAATATTGAGTATGCTGGGAACTCAAATCTCCACATTTCTATATGAGATTCAGGTACCCCAAGTGGCATCTTAACTGACAACCCAACTGCCCAAGCCTACCTTATCTTTATATTTATTTTATCTAGACAAGTACCATGAACTATCGCAATTCTGTATGTCACGTTCCTGTAATGCATTGCCCACTTGAGTCATTCTAACAAACTAGAAGGTTATTACTAAATAAAAATAGAGGGTTTTTTTTTCCTCTTGGAAATAGCACCCATCCTTACCTTTGCTGCTTTATACTACCTGCCATATTATCAAAAACTCATCTACTAAAGTTAATTACTCTAACAGTATCCATTCATGCTTTCCCATTTAAAATATAATCTATGCAACATTTAATTCACTTATATGAGGAAAAAGATGCAGAAGGCAACAAGATGAGGAAGAGGGAATAGTATTATATATATAGTCACTTTGCCAACCACAGACCATTTTGAGGAAATGTAGTTTCCTTAGTTTGAGTTCAACAGCCTTTGACAATTATCTCTAATCTAATCTTCCAGCATATGTCCTTTCAACTTCCTCCCTCCACCCAACATGCATTTAATTGTAACTGAAAATGCTTGTTGAAATTCCCATGCCATTTACTGCTTCCTTGATATTTCCAAAACATCTCCCTGAGCTCATTATATTCTTTCCCTCTCCAGCTAGCAAATGTCCATTCATCTTTTAATATCCAATTCAAATGCCAACTCTGAGACACTTTCTGTATTCCCTCAAAAGAATTAATTGCCCCTCCTGGATATTTTGTGGAATAGTAAAACACTTAATTCTACTGAATTGTAACTACTGTCTTCCAGTCTTCCAACCAAAAACAAGAACAACTTGGTGAATGTGAGAATTTAACTTGAATAACAACCACAAAATTAAAACCCTGGAGATTGTGTGCACTCTAATTCATAATCAGAGATAAAGTACATTGGTGGAAAGAATTACACAGAATTTGTTAAGATTTTATTCTAAGTTTAATTCTTATTTTACAATTTCTTCTGTCTCACAATATTTTGATGGAAAAGGTATTGCTTACAAATCGCGTTTCCTCAGACTCTTTCTTTTGATGGTATCACAGCATACTGCCTGAGCAGCTACAGTGTTTATGCCTACAGGAAAAAAAATTCAAGAGGCTGAAATTTCATTTAGAAAATATCTGTCTATATTGGGATGCTGTAATAAATGCATTATAATTTTGTATTGAATTGTGGGGGTAGGGAATAAAGAGGATTGGAGACCATATGTTGAAATTCTTCTGATATGCTAAGCAATATGCTAGTTTTGTTTTCTACTCATTCTTAAATATTTTCAGAAGTTGCCCTGTACTCTGGTTGATAAAAGCCTGCAATGTTGATGTTTAAGGTCTGTTGATTGCTGGCAGCAAAGAATTCCAACTGTGCTGGCACCCAAGATAGTATCTCCACATTTTCTTCCAGGATCATCACCTTTGTTCTAAATAGCTTCCTCATAGTGTGAACAGAAGTCGTATGTTTTAGATTTTCTGCCTTGGCACCCAGGAAAGCAGTATGATTGAGTAAACATATTAAACTTCCCCTGCATTTCCAGCCTGAACAGATGTTAAGTACAAGCTGATCCACCTACTTTCAACCCGAGAGAGTCCACATCCACAGACTGTTTCATTTCCCTTTTTCAATTTATATACAAGCTTAGATTCTTGCTGGCATATATAAATGCACCATTTAAGGCAATCAAAAATGGTTCCACATCTCACTTGATTTCTACAATTGTTGCTCTAACGATGGACTACTGAGGAGAGAAACTTAATTTCCTTGGCAGATCTTCCCACTTTGAAGTAACATGTTCGTAGAGAGCCAATATTCAGTAATTACAGCACAATCCTCACAATTTCACAATTCACTAACAGTATGCATTTTCACAATGTAAAGCTGATTTTCCTTTAACCAAATAAAACATGAAAAGATGGCTAGAAGCAATGGGCAATCTAGATCATTAGATGATTGATGTGAAATTACAGGACATTTAGACTGGAATAGATTGCAAACATCAGGGAGCTCAGAAAACTTGTGAGCTCTGTATTTTGAAGAAATATTTTGTTGATGCCTTGCAGCTTCTGGTAGCAACCCATCAATTAAAAATAAATGCTCAAAATAATTTACCTATTTGTTACTTAAGGTAATTGTTTGCAATTCTTTCACATTACTCAGGCTTCACCAGAAAGCTCTCAACTTACTCATTCCCAAGTATAGAATTTCCGGTTCTAACTCCCTGGATCTGCTCACCTTATTTCCCCTCAAGTAGTAGACAAAGAATCAAAACCAAGTAATCTCCAAAATAGAAAATGGTAGTTTTTATGTTTAATATTTCAATGTCAGAATTATCTAATCAAATGAGTTATAGTATTCACAAATCTCTTAGGAGGAAATATGTGGAGGTGATATTTCAAGCAGATACTCTTGCGAATGATCACATCTTTCATTTCCAAATATTATTGTTTTGCTTCAATGGTAATGAAAGTTGTTATTTATTGAGCACTTGGATATAGCAAGCATTCTGTTACACTCCTCAGCTCTCACAACAATAAATGATGTAAACATTTTAACCTACACTGTCTCTGAAGCACAGAGTCAAAATGTGGGTACTCCACATTCCTTATTATTTATAGCAGAGTAAGGTTAACAAAAGAATGTGAGAGACAAAAGTTGCATGAGAGAGAGAATTAGAAAATATATATCAAAATGAAAGTGGGAATAATGCAATTTGATAAATTATGCAACACACTGTGCATGGGAGATAGTACTATTTTGGGAGCACAGAAAATGTGCTGGTGGATAAGACAAGTCTTTCAGATTAAGTGGCACTGAGGCAAAGATAGGAAATTTTCATGGTGTCAACTTGTTAGCTCCCAAAAGGGGAATTCAGGCTCATTCAAAAAAAGAGTTTGTGGAAATTCACAGTTAAGCAAGAAAATGATAAATTCCGTGGCAAGAAATATGGAACAAAAGAAACTTGAAAGACTCAATACCTGCATAGCAAACTAAATGGAGAGGTTTGTGAGTGGTTAAAAAAGAAAGATTCTCAGGGTATGAGGACATAGGAGAGAAGTGTATATTGCAGGTAGCTGAATGATAGACACAAGAAGGTTCTCAACCCTTGGAAGGTGTGACATGTGCTTTTATGTTTGTCCCAGCCCTCCTGTAATTAGAGAAAAACCATTGTGACCAGAAATGATGTGTACCCTTTTGAATCAATGCACAACCCACCAGCATTCTCTTCCCTTCCAGGAAAAGATGACATTTTGTGTTGGAACTGTAGAAATGCAGAATTAAAGCAACCTCAAATCACTAAATTATTGAATGATAACTAGGTATACCAGAGACTCACTTGTACCCTAGGTGAAAGCAAGAAATAGTGTTTAATGTTTTAAGCCATTCCAATAATAAAATCAGTTGGTACATCTACAAAGCCTAACGGAGCCGAACTAATATTGTTTATCAGGAAGTATAAATAGGGAATTGAAAAGCCCTGAAACCATCATGTTCAGCTGTGAAGCAGAACCTTCTCTATTGGGCATTAGTGAGGATGTGTTATATTCACCAATGTTTACAGCCACAGTAATGTATTTACATGCATTCAGAAGGATTAACCAGTGCATATTCATATATTTAATCTAAGTAGCAAACCTACCGATGTCATTAAACGAATTGACAAAATGAGCAATGGAACATTTTATGCTTCCTATTGAAAAATGAACATATATTATTATACTAATGAAAGCTACCAGTGTAATTCAATGGTAAGACTGAAGAGGCTCTTTCCTACCATTTAATGGATGAGTTCTAGAAAAGACAAGTGCTGTAAACAAAACACTACTGCCATGGCAACACGCTTCAGCTTTTAACCTTTCATCTCACAGAAAGAATTTTAAAATATTTTTTATATTTTTATAGTATGTAATAACAGTGGTGACCTCTGAATCTGGCATTTTCTAGAAGCTAGTAATTGCCAAAGCCTTTGACTTTGTGGCAAACCTACTGGGGAATTTTACATAGGTTCTTCATTACTTAGAATTCAGTTCATTTTCTGAGCTCAAACATGAAAAGCAAAATCAGTCCAAGTATGTATTATTTGAACAATGCATGTTTTAAATATAAATATTTGATTGAAATGTCATATGCATCTTTGATGTAAACACTTTTATGAGCATATGTTGTTTATGTGGGTATGTGAACACACATATCACATACACATATATGTAGGTCAATATTTTTTTGCTGAAATTTCTGTCAAATAAGAAATATAAGTAATATGGTATAAATTTGATAAATGAGATCACATTAGTTTTCCATTGATATGTAGCAGCATTATCACACACCTTTCAGATTAAAAATCAAGTTTATTATTTCACAGCTCATGTTGGTCACAAGTCTGGAGAGAATTCTGTTGCTTCAGGGTCTTATAAGTCTGCAATAAAGGTTCTAGCCAACACTGCGGTCTCGTTTGGTGGTCAACTAGGAAAGCACCTTCCTTCAAGCTCATGTGGTCCTCGTCTGCAGTCAGCAAGAATCTGGATGACTGCTGGACAGAGGACCTGCTTCGTGCTGGCTGGCAGCTGCTGGCTGAACTCAGTTTTATCAGGGGAGATCCTCTCTAAACAGCAGATCAGCACATGGCCATTTGTTTCTTCAAAGCCAATAAGAGAGTCTCCTAGCCAAGACAGGTTACAATCTTGTGCTTTGATATTTCTGTTTTCTGCTTTTATAAAAGAATATACAGGCTGGGTAAATTATAAATACTAGAGATTTGTTTGGCTCAAGTTTCTGGAGGCTGGTAATCCTAAGGGAGACTGGCTGTCCATGCTGAGCCCTTCATGCTGTGACGTAACATGGCAGAAAGGGCAAGAGGACCAGCACAAGACAGAGAAGAAAATTGGCTGAAATCATCCTTTCTTTCCAGAAACTATTCCTGTGATCACGGCATTGATATTGTTCACAAAAACAGAGCCATCATTACCTAATCATCTCTTAAAGACCCCACCTTTTAATACCATCACAATGGTAATTTTTAAAAAAGAAATTATTTATTTGAGAGGCAGAGAGACAGAAAGACAGAGAATCAACTCCATAAATTGACTCATCCCAAAAGTGTTTCAGTGGTCAGGGTGGGCCGGAGTAGATGCTGGAAAGAAGAATTGCAATTCAGGTCTCCCACATGAGTGACATTAAGACAGTTACTAGACCCATCACTACTGTCTGCGAAGGATTCACATTAGCAGGGAGCTGGAATCAAGACCAAGAGCCAGTACTGAACCCAGATACTCCTCTGATAAGAGGAGCATATTAACCACTAGACTAAACACCCACCCCAGGAATTAAGTTTCAATTTGAGTTTGGGGGTCATCTTCAAACCATGGCACCATGTTCATTGGAGGAATGTCACTGTTATTACTCACACTTAGAGGAGAGCACAAAAAGGTTATGGCTCCACACTAGTGTTTTAAACACAGAGGTCTTTACCTCAGTCCACAGAAATAGAAGTCTGAATACAATTTTGTCTATCTAAAAAAACAGCATTTTACATATTTAGCTACATAAAGTGTGGTTAGCTGGTATGTGGCTCTTAGATATCTATAAAATTTTGTTCAAAATACTACTTATCCCCTTTCTCACAGAAGCGTTTTGTTTTTGTTTTTGTTTTTTTTATTTGTCAGGTAGAGTTACAGACAGTGAGAGAGAGAGAGAGAGAAAGAGAGAGAGAGAGAGAGAAAGGTCTTCCTTCCATTGGTTCACTCACCAAATGGCCGCTACGGCCAGCACTGTGTAGATTCAGAGCCAGGAGCCAGGTGCTTCCTCCTGGTCTCCCATGTGGGTACAGAGGCCCAAGGACTTGGGCCATTCTCCACTGCCCTCCCAGGCCACAGTGGAGAGCTGGACTGGAAGAGGAGCAACCAGGACTAGAACCCGGTGCCCAGATGGGATGGCAGCACCGCAGGTGGAGAATTTACCAAGTGAGCCATGGTTCCGGCCCCTCACAGAAGCATTTTAAAAAATTTCAGTGTATATACAAATTAAATCTTTCCATAATATTAATTTTTTACCATAGGTTGTAACTTTTAGAGGCAGTGTGATAAAGCAAAGGTATATAGATACCAATGGCCAGAAAAACTAGATTCAAGTCGTCACATAATCATGTAGCAGCTTGTAATACCTTTTGTGAAGATGCAGTTTGTCTGGTTATCAGTTTCACCATACAGTGGATATAAAACTGCATCCTGTTAAGTTTATTAGATGCATTAAATATTATAAGGTTGGAAACTTGCCTAGATGCCACTATAAGTCATCTACTTAAATGTCTGATATAATTATTGAAAACATCCTTAATTCCTATCCATGGAAAAACATTTCAATCCATCTGATATATCCATATGCTCCTTTGGAAACTGTTCATTCATTAATTAATTAATAACAATTTTAATTTTTATGCTACTTGAATGCCATGCCTTGGCATATCAGAAGTCAATTCATTTCTGCCAGAGAAAAATGCAAGGCAATGACATTATCAGACTTCTATTTCTGTGTACTATGTTCAGAAAGAATATAGTTCATGAGAAAGGCAGATTCTGCCACAACTGTGAAATTATATGTAGTATATCCCAATTATTTGACTTTCTTATGTCACCAAGTAAGAACTTGTAGAAAATATTAATTAAAATACATGTAAAATGTTTTGCTTGTAAAAAAGAAAATGTCATATTTTGACATTATTACAGCTGTGGATAGAATCTTGTGTTCTCAGGAGTATATGTGGGATTCTGTATCACTTGAAAACCCAATCTGAGTCTTTTTTAAAGGGCTTACTAAATATAGAGATTGAAGTCTAGATTTTTATGGAATACAGGTTACTATTGCAGCTCCATAAACTATTTGACAGTTTCATAAATCAGCCAAGTATCACTTAAAATTACTCTTGTATTTCCTTCTCAGGCTATATTCTATGATTACTTCTTATAAAACACTCACTACTTTAGGTGTGTGCTTCACTACACTGGTGATGGTTCATCAGCTGCTTCATGTTGACTAAGGTGGAACTGGTTGCTGAGAATACCTATTGAGGATGATAAATTGGAGTTCAGAAGGAGAGCACTCCAGTACCAGCTCTCTCTGCCTGCCACAGAGATCTACTCTTGCCCTCATGTTATAGATCTATCAGTCTCCAGTCTGGCATTTGACATGTGCAATGGACTAAATTTGTCTCCGCTTTCCACAAATTAATAATGAGGCCCAGAGCATTCATTGTGGTCCAGGGGTTTAAGACGCTGCTTGTGACACCAACATCCCATATCAGAGCCCTGGTTCCAGTTCCAACTACTCTTACTTCTGATACATTCTTCTGATAAAGTTCATGAGAAGGAAGCAGAAGATGGACAAATTGTGTGGACCCAGCCAGAGTTCCTGGCTCCTGATATCAGACTGGTATCAGATCTGGATGTTGGGACAATTTGAGGAATGAATCAGCAGATGGAAGATCTCTCTTTCCCTCTCTTTGTCTCTTCTCTTTCAGATGCTCTGCCTTTAAATAAATAAATTAATAAATTAATTAATCTTTTAAAATATTGGAGCTCTAACTCACAGCATGAACTAGCTCAGTAAGAAGTATTTAGAATATGAGAATACAGTGGTTTAAAATATGGAAGCAGTTCTGGAACTGGGTAATGGGTAGAGCTGCAGCCTTGCAGCACCAGCTGGAAGCAGCCTATACATTGCTGTGGAGGGACTGTTGGAGTATATATAGACATTGGAAGCACATATGGGGGCTGACATTGTGGTATATCAGGTAAAGCCACTGTTAGGGTTCCAGTATTCCATATTGGCATCAGTTTGTAT
The DNA here is from genome assembly GCA_949820135.1 of Sylvilagus floridanus. NCBI lineage: Eukaryota > Metazoa > Chordata > Mammalia > Lagomorpha > Leporidae > Sylvilagus > Sylvilagus floridanus. The sequence goes on along the minus strand of OX463242.1, from coordinate 27,455,625 downwards.
CCTGACTGTTCCCAGTCCAGTCCAGACCCCTGCTAATGCACCTGGGAAAGCTGCAGAAGATGACCCAACTGCGTGGGCCCCGGCACCCGCTTGGGATACCTAGATAGATCTCCTGGTTCCTGGCTTCAGACTGGTCCAGCACTAGCCATTGCAGTCATCTGGGGAGTGAACCAGAGAAGGGAAGACTGTCTTTCTCTCTCTCTCTCTGTCTCTGTCTCTCTCTCTCTCTCTCTCTGTCTCTTGGGAATGAACCAGAGAAAGGAAGATATTCTCTCTGCCTCTCTCTCACACACATACACACATTCTCTCCCTCTCTTTCTCTCCTTCCCTCTCTGTAACTCTTTCAAATTAATAAAATAAATATTTTTAAAGTGAATCCAGTGAGGGTTGAAAAAAAAGGGGATGAAGTAGGGTACATGTGATGAGGCTGAGACTCAATTATGATGCTTACATTCCATATTAGAGTGTCTGGTGAGTCACAGTTATTCTCTCAATTCCAGCTTCCTGCTAACACACACCATGGGAGGAAGCAGGTGATGGCTGAAGTCCTTTGGGTCACTGCCACCCATGAAGAATACCCTTATTGAGTTTGAGGCTCCCACATTAGTCTGACCTAGTTCTGGATTCTGGCTGTTGCTAGCATTTGTGGAATGATCCAAAGTTTGAGATCTCTCTCTCTCTTTCTCTCTGTCTTTCCAATAAATAAATAAATAAAAATAATTTTTTAAAGTAAAGAGAGGAGATGGGAGAAATTCTTTAACTTCTTAGAGAAAACAAATAATTGTGAATAGAATGTCTGCATAAAGGCCCGTATATTGAGGTCTTGGAGATGAATGAGGAAGAAAGATGATTCTCGGTATACAGTGGCAAAGAACTTGACTTAATTTTGTTCTGGTGTTATGTGGAAGATAGAACTTGTAGTGATAAAATGAATAGTCAATTTAGGTGATTTCAAAGCAAAATATTGAGGGTGTGACCTGAAAATTTCAAATGCCTTTATGGTTAAATGTTAGAAGAAAGAGATGTGCAGAGGAAGAAATTGTGAAAGAGAAGGGAATTAGAAACTAAAAGTGTGAACATTCTGATCCTGGGCATATGGCAAGAAATGAGAATACATGTTCTAAGTGAACATCAAGGGTGTAGCTGCAGCCTTTGTATAAAACAAAAAGCCGTTTTAGTTAATTATTCCCACCTCATTTTTTAAGAAAGCAAAAGGAACTTATAATGTTCAAGTGGAATAACAATTTTACTTAGTCTCTGAATAAAATGCTATGTTTTATATAAGAAAAAAAAACTAAAAGGCTGTCTTTACTTAAAGAGGAAAATGATTCAGCATTTATTTAGCTTAAGAATTTTTTCAGCCCACACAGAGACATTTTCTAGTGGAAACTGAAAAGGGTAATTAAGTCCTACAGCCTCTTAAGTAATATACAAGCTATATTTATAAACTAAGAATTTAGTTCAAAATGTCCTGACTATATAAATACATTTATCACTAGAAAGTTATTCTGCGCTGCCAAATGCAAACTTTATTTATTTCTAGAAATAAGCTACACTAAACTGCATTCAAAACCTTTGAATAGTGTCAAGTATATGGTTAATACTGATGTGTGTGTGTGTGTGTGTGTGTGTGTGTGCGTGTGTTTGCTCAGGAGTTATTGGTTATACAGATTTATGTTCTTTTTTTTAAGATTTATTTATTTGAAAGTCAGAGTTACACAGAGGTAGAAAGAGAGAGAGAGAGAGACCTTTCATATGCTTTTTCCCTGCCCAAATGATTGACTGGAGTATTTGGGGCCAACCCAAGCTGAGGTCAGGAGCTGGGGACCCAGCCTGGTCACCCTTCAGGATGGCAGGAACTCAACCACTTCAGCCATCCCTTCCTGCCTCTCAGGATATGCACTGACAGGAAGTTGAAATTGAAACCAAAGTAAGGACTCAAATCACAGCATTCTGAAATGAGATGAGAGCATTCCTACAGTGTCTTAACTGCTGTGCCAAATGCTGCCCCTCCCCCAGTTATTCACTTATATACACTAAGAAAGTGAATTCCTCTGAATCTTTTAAGTACGTAAATCAAATTAAAAGCTCCTACTTTCAAATAACATGCTTATGGCATAGCCTTTCTGAATTTCCTCACATAGAGCTTAGCTTCTTTTCTGCAATTACTGTGTTATTTCAATATAGCACAATTTTTTAAAAAAATGATTTGTTTGAAAGGCAGAGAGAAACAGATCTGTTATCCACTGGTTCACTCCTTAAATGATTGCTACAGATAGAGCTGGGCCAGGTCAAAACCAGGAGCCAAGGACTCAATCTAATTTTCCTACGAGGGTCTCAGGGACCCCAATACTTAGGCCATTACCTGCTCTCTCCTAGGGTGTGCAAATGCAGGAAGCTGGCATTGGAAGCAAAGTTAGGAGTAATTTAGGCTCTCTGTTATGTGACACAGGCATTCCGAGTGGCATTTCAACTACTGCACCAGACACCCACCCCTAATCATTGCACAATTTTAAAAACACACCCAACATCTGTATTTGTGTGTGTGTGTGTGTGTGTGTGTGGTTACATCTTTCTTTCTCTAGATTTATTTACTCATTTATTTTGTTTCTATCAATATTTCTTTTTTTGTGGATTTTTTTATTTCACATTTTTATATCATAATTGGTTAAAACACCATAATAGTTTTATGGCATCGTAGTGGAGGTTTATAACATCACATTGGTAGTTTATGATATCACAATTATTACATCACAATGGCATTGATGGCTTCAAAGTTCAACTAATGATTACAACATAGTAGCATCTTTATGAAATCACAATTATATATGTATCATGGTATAATATTGTCATTACAACAATATTGTCATTACAGTGGCTTTCATGACATCACAATTGAATATGGCATCACAATGATGGTCTATGGAATTATGATTATGACATCACAGTGCTAGGTTTATGATTTTACAATGGTATTTATAACTTCATAGTTGATTATGACGTCACAATGGTTGGTTTGTGACAAACACTTGCCAGTTTATTGCATCATAATATGGTTTAAAGCAAAACAGTGGTTTTCATAATATTACAATTGATTATCATATCACAATGGTAGTTTTCCACATCACACTTGATCATGATTTCTAAAAGGTAGATTTCTGACATCACAATGGTTTTTATGAGTACACAACTGACTATGGCCTCACAATGATAGCTTTATGACATCATAGTGTTTTATTGACATCGGAATTGATTATAATGTCACAACGATGGCTGATAACATCACAGTGGCTTTTAAGACTTCAATATAGATAATTACATCACAATGGCAGTTTATCACATCCCAGTTGAATTTTTGGCATTTTATGACATCACAATTGATTATGACATCACAATGGTACATTTATGACAACACAATGGTATATTATGCCATTGCAATATTGGTTTACAGGATCACAATGAATTTTATGACATCACAATCTATCAATATTTCTAACACATAGCAGGAATTAAAACATGCTAAATGGGCCAGGCATTGTTTTTATAGCAGGGTAAGGCTGCTGCCTGTGACTTCAGCATCTCATATGGGTTCTGATTTGAGTCCTGCTTGCTCCACTTCCAATCCAGCTCCCTGCTAATGAACTGGAAAAGGCAAGAGATGATTCAAGTATCTGGGCTCCTGCTTCCCATGTGGAAGCCTTGGGTGAATTCTGCTAGCCCCTGGCTTTGTCCTGGCCCAGCACTGTGTTTTCTGATCACCTGGGGAGTAATCCAGCAGATGGAAAATCACTCTCTCTCTCTGTAACTCTGATTTTCAAAATAAATAAAATAAGACTTTAAAAATACGTATTAATTGAAAACAAAATTTTAAAAATTGTATTGTGAATGTGTTTCAACAAGTCACACTAATTGTGGTATATGTGCTCTGGAACTACTTTAAATGTGTGGAGTGTGTTATAGTGATTTCTAAATCATATCTCTGGGGCACTAATATAATTATAAAAATATATGAAATATTGGAAAACTGAAATGTTTCAAAATAATATAGATATTAAAAGAAAAATTAGATTTTTTTCATCCTTCTGCAAAAGCAGATTAGGCTGATCTATAGCCTTTTCAATAAAATTTGATAAGGGGACATCTAAAGCAAGCTCTGCACGCTTCATCAGGAAACAATGGGGCCAGCAGTCTGTTACATTGGACTAAGTCACTGCTTGTGAAACCAGCTTCCTATAATAGAGTGCTGATTTGAGCTCTGGCTACTCTGCTGCTGATCTAGCTTCCTGTCAATGTGCCTAGGAAGCTGGCACAAGAAGGCCAATGTACTTGAGTTCCTGCCACCCATATGGGAAACCAGGATGAAATTCCTGGCTCTTGATTGTGGTAGACTGTCCCAGACTTGGCTCCCGTAGCCATTTGGGAAGTGAACCAACAGACAGACGATTCTCCTCTCTCTCTCTCTCTCTCTCTCTCTCTCTCTCTCTCTCTCTCTTTCTCTCTCAGCTGCTCGGACTCTCAAATAAATTAAAAAAAATATTTAAATAGTTGAGTCCTACATTTATGCATCCAAATGGCTATATGTGAGTTCTTTGAGTATTTTTTTTTGTTAAATGACTCACTATTCTTAGCATAGTTAAGGTACAATATACTAGAAGAGGAAAGAACGTTTTGTTCGTGCATCTTGTTGTGAGATTGTGAAATCTGAAGATAGCTATCAAACTAATTGCATAATACAACAACTAAAACATAGGTAAGTTTCAGCTGAATGTGAAAATGGTAGGGTTATTCTCAAGGTCTTTTGTTTAGTACAGTGGGGTATTGCATTCATGAGGTCTTTTTTACTCTACTGTTTTCCCCTCTTACAATTTCTATTCCTTTCAAATATACTACTGCCTTGGCTGGTTGTCAATATGTTTACAGTTTAATACCATTTTATCTGCATTTCAAAATTTTCCATAAATTTTGAGTTATATGTTCCTCTGCAAATATAAAACAAAAATTTTAGGTAAGCATACACCCTTAATAATATAGTTCTAAAGAATACCTATATATACATACATATATGTATATATATATATACATACATATATACATATACTTCTAAAGAAAATTTAGTTTCTCACAAAATAACATTGTGTAATTAGTTGGCAAATCTTGGAATTACTGAGTAATTCTTAGAAGAGGTATTATTCTTTATGTTTTACAATTTATTATGATAATCTTGCACTCAGATTTAATATTAGTTGCTTCAACTGCTTTTGCACATTGATTAGGGACAAATTTTAGATAATAGATAAATCTCCAAAGTATGTCATTGTCTTAATACCATTAATAAATAAGACTTTTATAGAGTGTGGCATTTAATATATTTTAAATTTTTCATTAGTATTTTAAATACCAATAAAAGCCTATGTAGATAAAACTAATTATCAATAAAATTAATGTTTGTTGGAGCTAATTTGCAAGCATTGAATATCATGAAACATCGGAAGTTTAAAGAAACTTTAGGAGTTTGCCAGAGTTGTAAATTGTTATTTGCAATGAATTCTGCTTTATTAAGGTTTATCTTGGTAAGTAAATAATTTATTACCACTTCATGAGATATATATAGATATATATATGTACATATATATATACAACCACATAAAACACACACACATCCATACACACATCACACAGACACATCTATATACACACATATACTAACACATACACATATACATACAAAAATACACACAGACACATACATACATATATGTACACAGAAAGAATATATTACAAAGTGTTTATTTTTTCTCTCTATCTTCTGCACTTGGGATATTATTTGGTATACCGGTATATTGTAAGTGCTCAAAGTTAATTTTAAAAAATCTGTTAGTGCAAATAGTTGAATATTTGAAATATTTACATATCAAGATTGTAATACAGCTCAGACTCTGACCTACATTTTTTTAAAAAAAGATTTGATGTATTCACTTAAAATGCAGAGTGATGGAAAATGAGAGACAGAGAGAGAGGAAGAGATTTTTCATTTTCCTGCTTCAAACCCCAAATGGCTGCAAAATACAGGACTTGAATAGGCCAGAACAAAGAGTTCCATCGAGTCTCCCACATCAGAATTGAGAATACAGACTTGGGCCATCACCCACTAATTTTGCAGATGCATTAGCAGGGAGTTGGATGGAAAGAGGAGCAGTTTGGCATTGAATAGGCATTCCTGTGGAATGACAGCAATGCAAGACTAGCAAAACTCAGTAAGCCCCAGTGCCAGCTGAAGTACAAAAATAAAACAACAAGCACTATTTTTCATAAGGCTTACTCTATTATTCTCTCAGGAATTCAACAAAACAGTTCAATCTCTTCAAAGATATTTAAATAACAGCATTTCTTCCTTGACAAAGACTATTGAATTTTATTAAAACGGCTTATTTTTTCCTAGCTGATACTAGCTAAAACAAATAATGGTATCTCTAAGTAAAAACCAGTTTGGTATTTAGAATGTACTTTAAATTTTAACCTTATTGGGGTTTTGAGTTAAATATTCATATTTAACTGATAAAATATCATTATATTTTTTCTGTTGAAAAACACCTGCTCATTCTATAGATACATAATTTTCGGTGAATGACATTCTAAGGAACCTAAACACAATTACATGCAAGTAAAAGAAACTGAGAATATTACAGAAAGAGCACACAAATTGCCTATAGCAATTTCTATTGCTATCACAAGGGGACTGCTTAAGATACTGGATTGAGGTCATTTTCTTAGTCATCTTCATGCACCACTGACAAAAATCTGTGCTTTCAGCTTTTCTATGTAGTGGCCTTCTCTCAAGGACTCTCAGGATATATTTCCTAAACTGTACAGGCTTTTTAAATTTTTATTTTAACTCAGTAAACACACTAGCAAAAAAATTCTGTGAACAATATCAATGTCTCAAGCTAATCAGTACGACATGTACAAAACATTTACAACACTGAAAGGTAGACACATTGATTGTAAAGATCCATTGTCAAGACCAATTTTGATTTAAAAGATTGAATAAAAACAGAAAGAATCTGTGTAGTTTACAACTGCAGATCAAAACAGCTGGCCAGTGTAATGCTCTGTTGATGGTCCTTGTCACACATGAACTTGGAACAAGGGAGACAGCCAAGGTTATGCCAGTGTTGCAGTGAGAAGTCATTTACCAGTGAGCTTGCTTGAAAGAACAGCAAATGCATTGCACATGAGTTGCACCTCCCATCTGGCTATTATTAACACTTGTTCAGAATATTTGTCCAAGCATTTACATTTAGCCTACCTTGTCATGATTTAGTGTCCTCAAAGAACAGAAATATAATTATCCTGCCTAGAGAAAAAATGATTTTAATAACTGCATGACACAAGATGGAGCTGTAGAATGTAGAATCATGCTGCAATTCTGCAGCAAGAGAAAACTGATGAAATCTGTCGGAAAAAGAAGACGTTAGAAGTAGATTTGGATTTTCAATATGGATTTGCAAATATTCCCAAACAAGTTGACTGTGGCTCTTACATAAGCAATGCCACGTTGATATAAATAATGTATATAAGTGAAATGTGAATTAGAAAATATTTTGGTACAGAATAATCAAACTCTAGAAATGAAGGTGCCATAATGCAGATAAATATGAATTTTGTATTCAATAAATTCACACCAGAGTTAGGAAAGTGACTTGCTCTCACAAACTGGTCTTGCAGTTCATTACTTGTTCCTCGTTGCTTTTCAATTCTGCTCATTTGGAAGTAGTTGTTACAGTTTTTGAAATGTGATACAAAACAGTAAAAATTTTGCATCTCCCAGGAAATGCAAATAATCCTTTTCCATTACTAATGGAAATTTCTGTCAATTTTTGGTATTTACCACATATTTTAACTGAATTTTATTAAAAATCAATACTTCATTTAATTTATCTTCTTATGCAACTTAGTCAATAAAGAAGCTATCTGCAGGCACTTTGCCCCATCAGAGTTTACTGTAATTAGAAATAATGATATTCACATGATATGAATAATGTAGTTACTTCCTTAAAATTTCTGTGAGAAGAAATTAAATTCAAACAAAACCACACATATTTATTTACAATTTATCAAGTTGCTACACTTTTTGTTAGAAGCTAAATATTAGCCTGAAAAATTTGTTTAACTTGAAATCATATTTGCTGCAATCAGCAGAAAAACTATCTGAGTTAGAATATTGTATTTGCAAAATTGGAAGACTATTAATGAAGATGATTCTCAGTATATTTCTAGTGGAGGACAAATCAGTAACTCTGCTTTTTATTTTATAGAAGTTATTATTTTAAAAATATATGATCAGGCCGGCACCGTGGCTCATTAGGCTAATCTTTCGACTTGCCGCGCCGGCACACGGGGTTCTAGTCCCGGTCAGGGCGCCAGATTCTGTCCGGGTTGCCTCTCTTGCAGGCCAGCTCTCTGCTGTGGCCTGGGAGTGCAGTGGAGGATGGTCTAAGTGCTTGGGCCCTGCACCCCATGGGAGACCAGGAGAAGCACCTGGCTCCTGCCATCGGACGAGCGCGGTGCGCCGGCCGCAGAGCGCTGGCAGTGGCAGCCATTGGAGGGTGAACCAACGGCAAAGGAAGACCTTTCTCTCTGTCTCTCTCTCTCACTGTCCACTCTGCCTGTCAAAAAAAAAAAGGAAAATAATTTTTTTACAGAATCATTAGAGAATATTTTTGCTACAGTTCCTGCTTGTGAATTAAATGTCCTTGTGAAATCTCATTACCAGTGAGTTGAATGTATGTTTTCTATTTGGTAGGTAATGATGTCTGCCATACTGATCGATTCAGGAACCTTATCAAAGGACAATGGATTATTAATTTGAATAGAAAGGGAAAAATGGCCAATGTCGTAACAACTGTGTTATATAAAAATATTCTTAAATTTTTATTAAAATTTGAAATTAAATGTAAAGTAAAATGCATCCTTTCCTCATTGTATCCAAGCTTTTGAAGGTATGATTAATAAGCTATACAAATAGTTCATAAACAAGTAATGCAAAAATAAACTGCATATATTTAAAGGAAATGTTAACACTAGTGGATATTATTTTATGTATGTAGTGTATGCAGATTTTATTTATCTGAGATAAACTTTTAAAATCCATAAAATCAGGATAATGAATGATTTCTTCACCCTCTAAAATATTCTAATGACCTTTCATAATTTTCCTTCCTTCAAAACTTATCCCTATTAAGGACTTCCTGTGCACGTTTTCCCCGGACGTCTTCCGGCTCTTCTGCCTGCAGAGCAGCTGCTGGTCAGCCGTGGACTACAGTGACAGCAGCATGCTGGACACCCAGCACCTCCTGCTGGGGTGGCCGCCTTCGTGGAGGACGCACGCGCCTATGTGAAGGGGCAGTTGGCAGGCAGCTCCGTTGGGGAGGCCTGTCACCATAGGTTAGTCTACATTTTATGGGAGTCCTGTAAGTTAAATCATAAAGCATGTACTCTTTCTGTCTGTCTTCTTTCAGTCAAAATAATGACTCAATGTCATCCATGTTGTAGTGGTAATCACTACTATATAGATTTATTAATTTATTTCATCTTTTTTCCCCAACAACCTCAACTCACATAAATAAAAACTGACTGAAATGGTTTTATTGAGTGTATGCAATTCGTGTGATCTAACTGTAAGAAGGTATTTTTGTAGAGATGAGTATGCAGTGACTCTTAGACTCATGCTGCTCATAGCTTGGTTTGGGAGCCTGAAATTTATAAGATGCAGTTATAAGATGAGAAATGTGAAGAAACCCTCAGAGTAGGGATGTGCAATCTCTGAAAGCCTATATTTTGGCCAGCACTGCAGCTCAATAGGCTAATCTTCCACCTGCGGCGCCAGCACACCTGGTTCTAGTCCCGGTCAGGGCGCCAGATTCTGTCCCGGATGCCCCTCTTCCAGGCCAGCTCTCTGCTATGGCCCGGGAGTGCAGTGGAGGATGGTCCAAGTGCTTGGGCCCTGCATCTGCAAGGGAGACCAGGAGAAGCACCTGGTTCCTGGCTACGAATCAGCGCAGTACGCCAGCCTCAGTGCGCTGGCCACAGCGGCCATTGGAGGGTGAACCAATGGAAAAAGGAAGACCTTTCTCTGTGTCTCTCTCTTACTGTCCACTCTGCCTGTCAAAAATAAAAATAAAAAAAAAAAAAAGAAATCCTATATTTTATTTTTCTGAGGTAAACTTTTAATGAAGTACAATGAAATTTTCAATAGCCATGATTTCATCACTTGTAAATCCTTTTTGATGCATTTCATCCTCACAGATATATATATTCAACCTAACTTGTATTTTGTTTATAAGTGGTACACTTTTTGAATAAGTTGTATTTTGAAGGAATGAAAATTATGCAAAAATTAAATTATGATTAATTTGGATGCTTTTACAAATTATTTTGTTTACATATTTGTATTCGTGTGAAAAGCAGATAGACAGAAAATGAAAGAGTGACCAGAACAGACAAACAGCCAAGCAAAGATCATTCATCTGCTAGTTCTCTCTTCAAATGTTCAAAACATCAAGGGGTGGGCCAGGATGAACCAGGAACCTAGAATTCATTCCAGATTTTTGACTTGGTTGGCAGGCACCTAAGAACATATGCCATATCCTATTGTATTACAAAGTTTGCAATAGCAGGAAGCCGGAATCAGAAGTGGAGCTGGAACTTCAACCCTGGCTGTCCAATATGGGGTCGCATCTTAGACCACTGTACGAAATGCCAGTCTCTATGATTAAATTTTATACTGAGTTTCAATGCTTTAAAATTTAGAATAATTCAGATATTTTTAAAGTAAATTCAATAGGAAATATTAAATTTATCCTGTCATAATGGATGACCATAAATAAAATGTCAGCATGCTTTGGCAGTCTCCAGTTTCTTTGATTTTAGAATAAAAATGTCATATACAAGAATGTTAAGATGTGTGGACACATGCTAGCTGAAATTTGTTAATTTTTTAATAAAATTGATTTTAAAACATATTGGTTGATAGTAAAGCAATATAAATTGCTTAGAAAACAATTTAAATTATGTTTCACATTAATATCAACTGAATGTAGAAGTGTGAATTGGAATTGGAATGCTCTTGAATGGGATTAAAACTTGAGATGTTTGAAGGTAGAAAAAAATGCTAGTCACGATCATCCATATTGTCTTTCATTTAATCACATTCATATGCTTTCTTATTAACATAAAAGAATGACCATGTAGAAATCAAAAAAGATGAATTGGAAATTACACAACAAAATCATAAAATGTAACTCAGAAAAATAAGACCTAGTGACAAATGAAGCAATCTCAATGTCAGCATTTTTTATAGTAATTTAATAAAACAAATATAAGCATTTACATTCGTATAAATAAAAATGAGGAAAGTACAATGTTACATGTAATTTGATTTTAATTGAAGTTATCTTGAAATTGTACAAAAAGTAGCTGTGTATTATTTACTAACATACTGGTTATTAATTAATTCATTGTAACATTGTTTATGTTTGGGCTAGCGCAGTGTCACGCTAGGTTAATCCTCTGCCTGTGGCGCTGGCATCCAATGTGGGTCCCGGTTCTAATTAATCTTCCAATCCAGCTCTCTACTGTGGCCTGAGATAGTAGTGGAGGATGGCCCAAGTGCTTGGGCCCTTGCATCCGCATGGGAGACCAGGAAGAAGCACATGGCTCCTGGCTTTGGATTGGCACAGCACTGGCCATGGCGGACATTTGGGGAGTGAGCCAACAGACGGAAGACCTTTCTCTCTGTTTCTGTCTCTCACTGTCTGTAACTGTACCTGTCAAATAAATAAATACAATCTTTAAAAAAATGTTTATGTTCTCTCAATATATCAAATGGCCAATAGACATGTAAAATATATTTGCATAATATATTGAAGAATGTAAATAATGTTTGACATTTTGACTTCAAACATTTTCAATATTCAAAATTCTTATATAAAATATATTATACAGGGCAATATAGTCATTATGTACTTTATTTACCCAGAAGAATTATCAATTCTGTTAAAATATTAAATGACAAGTATATCTTATTAGACATAGAAAAATCATCATAATGAGTAGTTAGTATATTTTCCCATTGTTATGTATTTTATCCAGTTTATTAAATTTCCATAATTTTTCTGATGTTTTTGCAGCAAATAAATGTATCACTTTATTCTATCTAATTGGTGATAGTTGAAGGAAAGCTAAGTTTTGTGCAAAGAAAAATATAATCTGATTATAATAAGAAGCTATAAAGTATGAAACATTCTGAACTGTCCTGAAATGAATTCCTGTGAAGAAGACGCCAAAATAAAAGTATAAGTTCTATTTAAATCCACTATCCTTTTAGATTCTTTTAGTCCTCAGTAACTGAACAGCATCCCCTCAAATCTGAAATGATTTATTTCCTTTTTTGATCATGTCCACACGAACACTGTATTGGGAGACTTCAAGCTGACATTCACCTTCCCTGAGATTCATTCTTCAAAGTAGGTCATGGTGCAGTAAATGGGCAGTGCCAGCAGTAGTAGATTAGGGGAGACCAGCTTCAAAAGCTACAAAAGTAATGCCCATTCTCCAAGCTTTTCTCCAGGGACTGACTGGGATGGTTCTTTTCTGGAACTTGACAGACTTCGGTTCTTTTTTCTCTGCCACTCCTGGAAAATTGAGTCAAAAGTTCCCTTGGGAGCTTTGCTGTATTTGTAGTCACTGCATTTCATCTCTGGGGACTCCTCCACAAGCTAGTGGTTTTTATTTAGAGAACAGTGAAACTTTTCATTGTGTCTGTATTGCATGTGTATAAATGGATATTTTAACAAAAATGGAAACAAAAGCAAACCAAAAATAGAAGAAATTTTCTGCTATATTGCATAATAGTTGACTCATATTTTAATAAAAATATTCATAAAATAGTTTTAAATGCCTTAGTCCAAGACAAAAACTGAGTGGGAATGAAGCAGGGACTAAAACATTGTCTTCTTCTCAAAGAGTTAATTTCATAATCTTTACTGTTGTTGGCTTTCGTGTAATGCCAATAGATTGTGTGTTTGTGTATGTGTGTGTTCTAAGAAGCCTGTGTGCAGAATTGAAGCAAAAAGGGATATGAAAGCATAATAAACTAAGGTTAGCTGGAATAATAATGGCAACATATAAAAATTCTCACTTTAACAGCCTTAAGACTCTTAGATACTTTTGTAACAATTGCTTTCTTCACTGTTTCCATATCACTAAACATAAATAGGTAGACTAGTTGCACAATTCTTTATTGGTTAGTATTTAGTATTGTCCTTTGATTTTGTTATTATAGTAATGCTAATGGTATGTATTATGAAGAATATATTTATGTCAGTCATAGAAGCAACAGTATAACTTCACAGAAAATGTTCTTATTTATAATTTTGATTAATATTGATTTTCATTCATTTATTCAATATAATCATCATTAAATATTTACTATTTACCAGATACTACTATAACCACTGGGAATACAACAAACAATAGACAATGTCTATAGTTTCATGGAAGTTGCACTACAGTTGGTTGTAAAAATAAGTAAACAAATGGATATGTAATTTATAAATTAAGGTAAATGCTATGGAGTAAAATGGATGGGTATGCTATGCACGTGTTCAAGTGAGAAATGTTGGATAGGTGACATATGAGCTGTAAATGAAAGAAGGAAGGAAAGAAAAACATGATGATTATCTGGGAGAATTGTCCACCAAAGGAAGAAAAAAATCAATTTTAGGTAATCTGAGCCAGGTTTATGAGTTATATTTGAAGATGGAGGAGGTCAAAGATTGCATTTAGCTTGGGATAGGGGAGACAGGTAGAAAATGAGGTGAGCAATATAGCAAGGTAACAGATGATGTAAGTCCTTGTGGATTACTGAGGGTTTATAATTGATGGAAAACAGTAATGTGAGTTCCTTATATTTTAAACAAGTATACTAAGTAATTCTATTACTATCATTGCACAACAAATCTCAGATGCTTCAAATACTCTTGAGATGGATTTATTTATTAATTCTGTTTAGTTCTTCATGAGAAGTGTAACTAGAAACATATCTGTATCTATATGCACACATAGGGGTATACCATGCATATAGATGTAATATTTAAATAATATGTGTATATATACTATATATATTAATTTGTACCAATACTTAATGTGCAATGTGTAATAAACATAGATTTGTTACAGAAAACTGGCTCATGCAGTTGTGAAGATAGGTTAAGTAGGGAAGAGAAGATCAGAAACATGCTGGAATGCTATGAGTACAAGCTGGGCTCCCAGGAGGACAGATTATATGTGTATATTTGTCCTCGTTGCCTCTTACCTTGAGGAAGGTTACGCTGCGTGAGCAGAGGCCTCAGCTGGTAAACACTCATTCTGGCCCAGGAGTCAGGAAACCTGAAACACATTGAAGAATAAAGGTAGAGTAATGACAGTTCCAGATACCACATCATGCCAGCAAGGAGTGTCAGCTGAGCAGAATCATCCTTGTATATAATAAAATGGTTTCATCCTTCTATCCACCTTCCACAAAAATCTCGGAATCAACTCTACTTGGAAATGGACAAAAAAGAGAATTCTAATAATATAGCTCATCCTACCTGTGTCAACACATTACAGGGCCACCAAATTAGTGACAATCATTCATGCAGTTATCTGTTTTACTTAAGAAATATTCATTAAATATCGGAATGTTTGTCACACATGTATTATTGTCCCAGATTTGGGGTATGTGATATTAATGTTGAGACAGAGTTGCAAGAGTCAGGTATATATTAATGATCAGCTTTTGTGATTTTACTGCTGGACCTTGGTATCAAATCGAACACAGCTTCTTTTCACCCAGGCTCAGAGTCTATTAGCTGTTACCATGCAAGCAGCAGGGCTGTGTGTACCCTAACATGAACATACTGAGAGCCATTTCTTACTCTGGGATCCACTCGAAGCTTATTCATGTAGCATTACCTGATTTCTGAGGTTGCTTTCAGAATCAAAACTGGCCAACCAGGCTTTGTGTTTCCTTCTTGGATTAGGAGTTGCAAGATGGAAATTTTTTATCTTTTACTTTGAGGAAGTATTCACATATGCACCTGATCACCAGATATCCTGGGCCAACATTTTACAGACCTGACCTGCCTCTGAAAACATCCTCAAGACAGTTTTCCACTTTCTGGAAATCAGGTTGCTTACAAATGGCTTCTACTTCTCAACTCCCTGTTCATCCAGTCTAGTAAATATATCATTAACATAGGTGATCAACATCATATGTTGAGGTATATTCACAGTCCTGATCTTTAAAAGAGGTTAAGTGCGTTGACATAGCCCTAGAACAAAACTGTGTTCATTTCTCTCTACCACATGCGAATTCAAATGCTGTGCTATTCATTTAATTGATTGGAAGAAAAAAGAAACTCTACCAAATCAATGGCCTCATATCGTATATCTGAAGTTGTGTTGATCTTCTCTAGCAATGGTACCATATCTAGCACAGAATATGTCATTGGAGCTACTGAATTGCTACTTGGTTGAACTTGTGGTTCAACCACAACAGTCCTCAGTCAATAGTCAACAGTCAATAGTCAATAGTCCTCAGCCATCTGCTAATGGCCATACAATTTCAACTGAGTCCACACCACTGAATAAAATGGATATCATAGTTTGCAAAATTGTTTTTCTATAATTATTGTTCTTAAGAATTTTCTTAGTTATTTGTATCATTTAAAATTTAAGTAAGGTCTTTAGGATGTTATTTTATACTTCCAAACCTGGTTGCTATATTGTTGGGTTTTATTTAACTTACAGAGTAACAGAGAAAATCAACATTCATATGATTAATCTCTAACCTGATAGCATATGTTTTTGTTTAAATTTTCTTTTTTATCTCGCATTAGCATTTAAAATTTTAACCATACTTTACAGGTTTCAATAGTTTCCTATCAAATACTTATTTCGTTTTATATTGAAAATAGTGAAGTAGGGTTTATTTTTTTAATTTTGTTTTTAACTTCATTGTGTCCACATTTTTGTTTATCAGTGCACATAAAGGCTATGAAAAACTGAGAAAATGTGCCATAATATAAACACTATACATCAAAATGAAACATGCCCACAGTGCAGTAGAAAAATGTATGTGCTGTTAACTGCAGGGGTTTTATGTCTGTGCTTGCTAGAATATACCTATCATGGACAAAAGGACCAGACACCTAGTATTTGATCAACAATTAGTCATTGAGTGAATAATGAGTAAAGAAACAATCAATGCCAAATTCATAAATACATGATGAATATTAAAATCTATTTGTTATAAATAAACAGCAATGGCCTGCACCGCGGCTCAATAGGCTAATTCTCCGCCTGCAGAGCCGGCACACTGGGTTCTAGTCCTGGTCGGGGTGCTCCTCTTCCATTCCAGCTCTCTGCTGTGGCCCAGGAGTGCGGTGGAGGATGGTCCAAGTGCTTGGGCCCTGCACCCCATGGGAGACCAGGAGAAGCACCTGGCTCCTGGCTTCGGATCAGCGCGATGTGCCGGCTGCAGTTCACCGGCCACAGCGGCCATTGGAGGGTGAACCAACGGCAAAGGAAGACCCTTCTCTCTGTCTCTCTCTCTCACTGTCCACTCTGCCTGTCAAAAAAAAAAAATAAATAAATAAATAATAAAATAAATACATACAAAAATAAATAAATTAACAAACAGCAGTTTTACTAGACTTATAGAGTGGTTTATAGCAATAAGATTATAAACATAAAATTTTAAAAACACATTGAATTGAAAGAGATAGGTAATAAAGAATAATCATTTTATATGGTTATGAATGGGCATTGACTTCGTTATTAATTAGGTATTAAAAATTTTTAAGTGTTCAAATATATACATATGTGGGAGATTGGCTTTTTCAATTTAAATAGCCATTCTATATGCTGTTTCTCAACTGTTTATGCATAAGGCATTGATATTTGATTGTGTTTACATGTGTGTGCATGCCAATATTCAAAATGTATTTTAAAGTGAATTACAATGCAAAGCAATTAATAATATTCTATGAATTCTGTAAATGTACTAAGTTTTCAAATACTATATAGTTTCAATGCATTTGTTACTATTTTAAACGTATTCTGCATGAATGAAGGGGAACATCTTTTCCTTTGGTTAATATTTATAGCCTGTGCCTACATAGTACCTGGACTATGGTCTTTTCACTTTTTATTTGCAAAAATTTTTATTTAGTGTAGCCAACAAGTCTTTGACTTTAAGGTAAATTAAAAATACATTATTTTAATAAGTAAATGAAATTAAAAATAAATAAAATACTTTAAAAAGTATCATATAGTTTTAGTTTTCCTAAATGAAAGAATGTTGAGATTTTGCAGATGTTTTTCTTTCTGACATCAGTTGAGGAGATCATTGAAAATTACAAAAGTATATTAATATTTGAATTGAAAATATTGCAATTTAATTTTTAATTATTAGGTGTATTAATTCTCTTTTACTTAAATTTGGGGTGCATATCATGTGATGGAATTCTACAGTACTTTTTATACCATAATTCATTTAATTCAAAAGAAGCAAGAATTTTCTCTATTCCTAAAGGTCAAGACAAAGCCTTAAAAGAGTAAAATGGTAAAAATTTTTCATAGTAATTTGAAATTCAGTGGAAAAAAACCAATGAATTTACAGTAACTTGCTTTTGACATTCTTTGAGGAAGTGACTCAATTTCTGTCCCAGTTGGATTCTTTGAAGCTGAACAAGAAATATATCAGCAAAAAGAAGAAAAAAGTTCTTATGGTTACAACTCAATCAAGTTAAAAAAGGATAGTCAAAATATTTAAGAGAAACATCAATACCTATGATTGTATCTATACAGCTAAAAAATGTTAACTTATTAGTGCAAGTGATTATTCTAAATACCAGTCCTCACTGAATTTTTTATAAACTTATCTTTCAACCCTATTTTTCCATAAACTTTTTTCAACTTTATTTAATAAGTATAAATTTCCAAAGTACAACTTTTGAATTATAGAGGCTTAACCCCATAACTTCCCTCCCACCTGTTACCATCCCATCTCCTACTCCCTCTCCCATACCATTCTTAATCAAGATTCATTTTCAATGATTTTTACATACAGAAGATCAATTTAGTATATATAAAGTAAATATTTCAACAAACTGCATCCACACAGACACACAAAATATAGAGTACTGTTTGAGTAGTAGTTTTACCAATTAATTCTCATAGTACAATACATTAAGGGCAGAGGTCCTACATGGGGAGCAGGTGCACAGTGACTCCTGTTGTTAATTTAACAATTGACATTCTTATTTATTACATCAATAACCACCAAAAGCTCTTGTCATGAGCTGCCAAGGCTATGGAAGCCTCTTTATCTCACCAACTCTGGCTGTATTTAGACAAGGTAATAGTCAAAGTGGAAGTTCTTTCCTCCTTTCAGGGAAAGGTACTTCCTTCTTTGATGGTCCATTCTTTCTTTTGGGATCTCACTCACAGAGATTTTTCATTTAGGTTTTTCTTTTTTTTTTTTTTTTTTTTTTTGCCATTGTGTCTTGGCTTACCATGCCTGAAATACTCTCATGGGCTCTTCAGCCAGATCCGAATGCCTTAAGGGCTGATTCTGAATCCAGAGTGCTGTTCAGGTCATTTGCCATTCTATGAGTCCGCTGTGTATCCTGCTTTCCATGTTGGATCATTCTCTTCTTTTTAATTCAATCAATTATTGTTTTTATTGTTTGCAGACATTCGTCTTATTTATGTGATCACTTTGACACTTAATCCTATCTTTTTGATCAATTATAATCTTAAACTGATCACTTTAACAAGTAAGATGGCATTGGTACATGCCACCTTGATGGGATTGAGTTGGAATCCCCTGGCACGTTTCTAGCTCTACCATTAGCGGTAAGTCCAAGTGAGCATGTGCTGAACTGTACATCTCCTCCCTCTCTTATTCCCACTCTTATATTTAACAGGGGTCACTTTTCAGTTAATTTTAAATGTCTAAGAATAATTGTGTGTTAATTAAAGAGTTCAACCAATGGTATTAAGTAGAAAAAAATACTAAAAGGAATAAAATAGTAAGGGCCACAGGGCCACAGAGAAGCTGCTGGTCTTCTAAAACATATCTAGAAATGTAAGCATTATTACAAATAGGAAAACAATGGATTCATATATGCATTAGCCCCTAGTTTTCCAGGTGGATGGTTCTTTAAGGCATTCTATGTATTTTTCAGAGACTCAAGCAAAACTAGGCACTATTGTTGACTGCAGTAAACTCCTTAATAGATTCTCACTTTGCCTTATTTTCTCCTCTGCCTTTTTCTTACTGTTCCTGCAGTCTTCTTTTTTTTTGTTTGTTCTTAAACAGCTTATTTATTTAGTTAGTCATTTATTAAAAAGGCAGAGTTAGAGAGAGAAAGAGAGAGAGAGAGAGAGATCTTCCACCTGTTGGTTCACTCCCAAAATGGCAGCAAATCCAAGACTGAGCCAGGCCACAGCTAGGAGCCAGAGCTACCTCCTGGTAGCTACCTCCAAAACATTTGAGCCATCAGCTACTACTTTCCCAGCAGAGAGCTAGGTCAGATGTTGATCAGCCAGGACATGCACTGGTACCCATAAGGGATGCTGGTGTCACAGGCAGCAGCTTAACCCACTACACCACAAGGCCAGCCCCCAGCATTGCTCTTGGACAACTGCCTCCTTTTGAATAATCTTGATGCAATCCATTGCTTCAGCTTTTATTTTCAACAGACTCTGAACTAAAACCATTTCAAGAAAGCTAAGGTATGAGAGTGTTTTGAGAATAAGGGAGTAATCAATGGTCTCAAAGGCTAATGAGTTGTCCAATAAGATGAAATGGAAAATATATGCTATATGTTAGCTCATACATAAAATAAGTATAGAATAAATGAACTGGAATTTATAATGTTCCAGTTTTCTTATTAAAATTTCATATATATATATGAATATATATATATATATATGTATGTATTTTGTTCCTAATCTTAATAGCATGATTTAGGTATTAAGGAAAGGCACAACTTGCTAAGTCTAATTTTGCCATTTTTGACTTACAACAATATCATCTTTAATGAAAGTTTGTTGTTTATTTTTTTTCCTCTTCCCTTATTTATATTTATTTATTTATTTTTATTTTTTAGTGGAAAATGCTTTATGTATATCTATATCTATCTATCTATCTATCTATCTATATATATATATATAAAGCTTTTATTTAAAGAATATAAATTTCCAAAGTACAGCTTATGGATTACAATGGCTTCCCCCCCCCATAACTTCCCTTCCACCTGCAACCCTCCCCTTATTTATATTTAAATATAAGTGGTCGGCATATTTTGGTGTGCTGTGTTTATGTACAATGAAACAAATCTTAGTAACATTAAGGGAATTTAGTGAAGATTAAAATTTCAATGCACATCCTTGATTTAACTAATAAAAATCTAGATTTTCACAAAAGGTAGCCTGAAAACATCATAATAAAAGGAAATAAATATGTTTAATTATATTTCTTGCATTAAATCTATGCACTTGTTAGCTAGTGGTTGTTTTATATTGCAATATTGGAGACAGCTAATGATCTGAGCCATTATAAGTAAGGTAGTTCTAGAAGAAACTGTATTTTTAGATCTTATCAGTTATCTAGTAGAATTACAGTCAATAAAAACAATATATATACATATATGCACTTGTAGGTATATATATTTAAACATATATACCCATGTATATGTGTGTGTTTGTGTGTGTATATTTGCATGTACACACAGAGTAGCAACTCAATCACTTAACTAATCATTACTAATTCTCAGGGGCTGTGTTATTAGGAAGTGATATTGGAAAAAGAGAAACAGGGAAATCACATCAAGACAAATTACGATGGAAATGTTAAAATATTCTATACTTGGAAATAAGGCTTTTTAAATATGTAATGATTATGCTAGATAACAGAGCAGTGATAAATTAATCACAGGAAAACATATTTCCTATAATGAAATATCTCTATATTTACACTTGCAGATCTTCCAACGAATCAATGTGAACAGAAGTTTGTTATGAAAATCAATAGTAAATCATGAATCTATGGAGAGGTGATAGATACCAAAAACAGATGGTGTGACACAAGCCCAAAAAACATCACGTGAAAATGATGACAATCCAAAACAAAATATATCATTTTAGCTTGTAAACTTAATAAAATAGATTGTATCTGGATAATGATTATTTCTTTAGCTTTTTGTCTACTATTTATATCTATCAAAATTAATAACATTCAGAAATAGGTAAGAATTTATAATCTTTTAATGACAATATGGATTTAATTAGGTTTTACTAAAACAGATGCAACATATTTTTACTTAATTATAAGACATTTACTTATGCATTTATTTATTTGCTTCCTTGAATGGGAGACTAACAAAGAGAGGGAGAAACAGTGAGAGAAATCTATATCCTCTGGTTCACTCTCCAAATGCCCACAAGAGCTGGGGCTAAGTCAGGCTAAGCTAAAGGCCCAGAACACCAACTAGGTCTCCCACGTAGGTGGCAGGGATTCGAGCATTTGGACCATCATTCAGTGCCTTTCCAGATGCTTCAGCAGGAAATTGGATCAGAAGTGGAGTAGGAAAGTCTCAAACCAACACTTCAATATGGTACTTCTTAAGTAGAAGCTTACCCAACTGTCACACAAAAATTACTTTCTTCAAAAATATTGATGATATTGATAGAATTATGCATGATATAATATTCTTGCTTTTGCTTACTTACATGTTAATTATTTAAATTGAACAATTATTTTTTACCTACTTAGAAAAAAGAAATGTCACATAAAGTTAGAATTAATCAGGAACATTACAATTCAAGAAAAGTCTGTAAAATATTTTCCTAAATTCCCTATTTGTATGTAATAAAAAATAGGATATATGTGACTAATAAATTGTTACAATGAACATTCTCTAATTACACATTATATGTAAAATTAGGCATCACATTTATTATATGCTTTATCAATGATTTTCTGATTTAAAAAATTATGTGAAAGAAAACTGAATCAAAGGTAGATTAAAATATTGGAATAATTAGTATGTGTATGATATATAATACACATATAAGAAGCCTTCAAGAAGGTTCCTGGGAGACGGTGGTGTGGCACATTTGGTTAAGCTACCATCTACGATGCCGGCATCCCATATGGGCATGGGTTCCATTCCCTGCAGCTCCACTTCTAGTCCAGGTCCCTGCTGATGTGCCTGGGAAACAAGCAGAAGATGGCCCAATTCCTTGGGCCTCTGAACCCATGTGGGAGACCTGGAGGAAACTCTTAGCTCCTGACTTTGGCCTGGACCAGCCCCAGCCATTATAGCCATTTGGGGAGTGAACCAATTAATGGAAGTCCTCTCTGTCTCTCTATTCTCTCTGTGTCACTGTATTTCAAATAAGTAATTAAAAAAAGTTCTTGGAAAATGCATATTATTTAAAATTATGTATGAAATTGAATGCTTTTATATTTTTGATCAAAATAAACTCTCATTAATGTAGTATAGCTTGTCTGAACAGGATGTAATGTAAAGCACTAAGAATACCAATTTGAAAAGAACTTCTATAAGACCAGCATGAATTCTGCTACAATTGTAGGAAGAACAAGCATAAATTTATAGTGAAGTTAGAGTGAAACAACAGTTCAATCACTGATGTTTTAAGAAAAGTTTATGATAGCCAGTTTTACGGTCCTGTGGATTAAGCCCTGCATACAACACCAATATCCCATATGGGCAAAAGGTTGGAGTCCTGACTACTCCACTTCTGATTCAAATTCTTACTACTGGACCTGAGAAGGCAGCAGATGATGGCCCAAGTGCTTGGGTATCTGCTCTCACTTGGGACACCTGGATGAAGATTCTGGTCCCAAGGCTTTTGCTTGGCCCAGCCCTGGCTGTTGCAGGTATTTAGGGAGTGAACCAGCAAATGGAAGACTCTCTAATTGTTACTCCTACTCTTTCTGCAATTTTTATTTTCAAATAAATAAATATTTAAATCTAAAATTAAAAATAATAATGATAATAAAAACACTTAGGTTGACATGGTTAGCTTTCCAATACCCTCAGTCCTTAAGGCTCAACTGAGGACAATCATTGCTTTAAAGTTTCATGTCTTCATGGATATGCCATTGAGAAATAAAGTTTAAATATTTTATCTCTTAATTTCATCTTTTTGCAATTTTTTGAAGTCCATATTATATATTGATGTGTGTGTATCTGTGACAGATTTAATTTTAACAATACAAATGGCATAACAATAAATTTCAGAAATGGTGGCACTGTAAATGTTGATGGAATAGGATAAGCAAATTATAATTTAGAAGGAAGAAATGAAATGATTTCATTCCTTTTTGATTAAAAATTCATTATAACGAGAATGACATCAAGCCTCATAAAAATGTATAGGTTCAAAATGTAATGGATTTAAATGGACATTTTGAGATTTTATGGTTGCTTACAGCTCTTGTCTCTTCTGTTGAGAAACAATGTTTTGTTTGATTTTGTTGTTGTTGAACTTTTACTCAGTATAGGACTAATTTTATCATTAAATATACTGAAAGTGATCTTTGTAAAAATCAAGAGTAGCTATGGGAAAGGGAGGGAGAAGAAGGGTTGGAACACGGGCAGAAAGGAGTGTAGGTTGGGAGTATCACTTTGTTCCTAAATCTGTATATATGAAATACATGCAATTTGTATACTTGAATAAAATTTTAAAAAATCAATACTATACAAACAATTTTAAAACTGAATTTTGAATTAAAAGCCTTTTTTCTATTAAAAAACACCAAATTTGCTCTTATAAGTACTTGTACATATGCCAAAAATATTGTTTTTGTAGCAAATATGGATAGCAACATAAAGATGAAAGTCGAAAAAAACTCAAATAGTCTAAACCTGTAATGTGTGTATACAAATTTTTATTCAGTTCCCTAATGTCAAAATAACCTTGTGCAATGCAAAATTTTCTAGATTCTGTGAAATAGATTGTATTTTTTCACAGGAGGCTAAGATGATAATGGTTCTATCTATCTATCTATTTATCTCCTTCATCTCCTGGTTCACTCTCCATATGGCCACAATAGCTAGAGCTGGTCCAAACTGAAAACTGGTACCTGGAACTTCATCCAAGTCTCCCATATGGGTGGCAGGGACCCAAGTACTTGGACCAACTTCCACTGCCTTGTCAGATACAATAGTGGGAGCTAGATCAGAAATATGCCATGGCTAATCCTGCAGAGCCACAATGCCAGCCCAGGCAATATAAATTTAAAGTAATAAACGCTTTTTGTTCTTCTTACTATGCTGTTTTAAATATATTCAACCACTTTGATAAAATTCATTCTACTTGTCATTTACTTAATGTATTTATTTACATTTCTTAATGAATGCTATATTATATTCTGTGAATAAGACTAGAAAACTTGTTTTTCAAACTGTCTGTAAATCTAAAGCATTCACACCAAGTGGAATGACAATTAAGCTGTCATTGCGCCCCCCCCATAAGTATAGATGATATTAAACTCAAATCAGCTAAATCATGGTATAAATTGCATGTACTCTTGAAGTCCTGTTACAAAGAGGATATTTAATGTTTTCACAGAGGTTGGGATTACTTACAAGTTTTAACATACTCTCCCTTCTTTAATCAGTGATGAGTCTTTCATGTATGACTTTGTTAAAGGAAAAACAGTAATAAAATACAGGCATGCAATCAATGACTAATTAAATTTATTTTTTTCACTGGAAATATGGAAATAGAATTATTTTTATAACTGCCACTTATAAAAGGAAATAATTGCTTATCTTTGTTTTCCTACTTACATATATATAAAATTTAGGCAAATGAGTTATCTGATTATCTCCCTTTCTAAGATTTTAAGAACACAATAATTTGCTGCTATATAAATGTAATCTTTTTTTAATATATTGTCAGATGCACAGAGAAAGAATCAGTTTTTGCAGATAAATTTACATATTTGATGCTATGCAAGCCAATTTAATGAGTGTTCCAAAAATTGGATCACTGCTAAGACTGGAGAATGTTTCTCCTTAAAATTGTTTACTGTAAACCTAGCTCATCTTGTATATAAAATATTACCATGTTCTCTTTTCAATCAAATTAATAGTAAATAATTTTCTAAAGTATTCTTAAGGAAATATTTTATATTTCTAAGTCAGCAAGAGTGTCAGTGCTGTGTTTAGAAATCAACAAATACTGATATTCTGTGCCAAAACACTTTCAGAAATACACAAAAATGAAAGGAATAATTTCAAAGAGTTAGTGCTTAACACTTCAATAATACCTTCAAATTCAGGAGAAAATAAATGAGTAAGGAGATTTAGTTGTCAAAGTAGAATCTCACTTGTCAAATATTGATTTCCCTATATCAATAAGGGACTAGAAATTTATGTGTGCAGGTCTTGCAGGAGCGTAGGGAATCACAAACATGGTTTTTGCAATGATTTGTGTGCATTTACACAGTTTTGGCCCTATGTGAGCTCTAACAAGTAAATTCGTAATTCAAAATAGGAGAACCTTGAGCTCATTATTCTTTACATGCCTTCATTAGTGGTGGCATCTGTAGACCTTAGAGAAATGCCAAAGAGATCCTGATGCTGTGAAAACAAATTTGTCTTTTATTTTCACTCAAATTTTGCATAAAGAGGTGACTTTGGTATTAGCATCTAATAGTTCAACATTTTCACTTTATGGGGACCAAGAAAATATGCATTTAAGTGTTTTATAAATTTTAACACTTAGGCCGGCGCCATGGCTCAACAGGCTAATCCTCCGCCTTGCGGCACCAGCACACAGGGTTCTAGTCCTGGTCGGGGCGCCGGATTCTGTCCCAGTTGCCCCTCTTCCTGGCCAGCTTTCTGCTGTGGTCAGGGAGTGCAGTGGAGGATAGTCCAAGTGCTTGGGCCCTGCACCCCATGGGAGACCAGGAGAAGCACCTGGCTCCTGCCATCGGATCAGTGCAGTGCGCTGGTCGCAGCACGCCGGCCGTGGCAGCCATTGGAGGGTGAACCAATGGCAAAAAGGAAGACCTTTCTCTCTGTCTCTCTCTCTCTCACTGTCCACTCTGCCTGTCAAAAATAAAAAAATAAATAAATAAATAAAAATAAAAAATAAATTTTAACACTTCACACCTCTGTGAATTATGTGGGCTAGAAAGAACATTGTAATTAACAACAGAGTAATTATATAACTTACTAGGAAGAGACAAGAGGACTATTGATTTGGGGTTTGTTTTTACATTATATATCAATAGATTTCAGCCTACTTTTCCTATAAGAGAGAGAGAGCAATGTGGGGGAATCAATAAGCCTGCTGAAGGTTCTTGCAATCATTAAACTGGATTACTAGGGGTTGGGGCACTGTGACACAACATATTAAGCCTACTTGGGATTGCACATTCCAAAGCAGTTAGTATTATAAGTCCTGGCAATTCAATGCTTCCTACATAGCTTTTTTTTTTTTTTTTTTTTTTACAGGCAGAGTGGACAGTGAGTGAGTGAGTGAGAGAGACAGGGAAAGGTCTTCCTTTGCCGTTGGTTCATCCTCCAATGGCTGCTGCAGCCTGTGCGCTGCGGCCAGTGCACTGCACTGATCCTGTGGCAGGAGCCAGGTGCTTCTCTTGGTCTCCCATGGGGTGCAGGGCCCAAGCACTTGGGCCATCCTCCACTGCACTGTACTCCCGGGCCATAGCAGAGAGCTGGCTTGGAAGAGGGACAACTGGGACAGAATCCGGCGCCCCAACTGGGACTAGAAACCAGTGTGCTGGCGCCACAAGGCGGAGGATTAGCCTAGTGAGCAGTGGCGCCGGTCTCCTACATAGCTTCTTGCCAATGTGCCTAGGAGGCAGCATATGATAGCCCAAGTACATGGGCTCCATCCACCCATATGGGAGTCCTGCATGAAGTTCCTGACTCCTGGTTTTGGCCTGACCTAGCCCCGAATGTTTTTACAATTTGGGGTGTTAACCAGTGGATGAAAGATCAATGTCTCTCTCTCTCTTTCGGTCACTCTGCATTTCGAGTAGATGAAAAGAAATCAATAATTTTTAAAATAAAAAACAGTATATTTAATTGATATTTTGTTTGTTTTATATATATTGGACTTCTATTTTGATATAGCAGATATTCAATAAACATATATTTGATTTATATACATTTTATTCACAAGAAGAACCTGCCTTATTTTTCTGTTGTTTGGTATGGAAACATCATGCCCAATTTGGGAAGCCCATTTTAAACTTAGGCTAGGCATTTGATGCCATGGTTAAAATGTCATTGGAGCATCTACCTCTCAATAAGGTACTGGTCAAAACTATTTCCTTTCCATAAAGCCTCCTGCTTATGTACAGCCTGGAAGGCACATATGATGGGCCAAGTATTCAGGCCCCTAACATTAAAATCAAAGAGTTGGATTGAGATCCAAGCTCCTAGCTTCAGCCTAGCCCAGACTTGACAGTCTTGGGAATTTGGGGGGTAAACTAGTAGAAAGGAGATCTTTCTCACTCTCTGTCTCTGTGCCTTTTAAATGAAACAGAAAAAAATGTAAATAAATAATTTAAGCACTGATTCATTTTTCCCTATTGAGTACAAATGTTGATGACTTCTATTAGATGCATAAAATGTATCTCCAGAAAAACTGAGAAAAGGATATATTACAAGGAAAACTGACAATAGTAAAATTTAATAATGTTTACCTGATCAAGAAAATTTTTTCCAGAAAAGGCAGCTTTCCAGAACAAAAAAATGGTTTAGAATATCCCATAACAGTATATGGGCAGGTAAGGTATATATATATATATATATATATATACACACACACACACACACACACACACAAATTTTTCATTTCATTTGAATCATTTGAAGTGCTGACAGAGAGACAGCAAAGAGAAACAGATCTTCCATTTCCTGAGTTACTCACCAAATGCCTGCATAACCAGAGATACAACAGGCTGAAACAAAGAACCTGGTACACAATCCAAGTCTCCTACATGGATGGTAGGAATCAAATACTTGAGTCAACATTTGTTGTCCCCTGAAGTTTGTTTGAACAGGAAGCTTAATTTCAAAGAATATATCCTGGACTGAAACCTGTCTCTGATATGTGATCCAGATATTCCAAGTAGGGACTTAATTGCTGTACCACAACTGCTGTCCTGTGCAAGTTATATTTATAGCTAGACAAAGGGAGTGATGGACAGGAAATACTTGATTAGCAGTAGTCAACATTTGCTTTATATGGGAATGGCGTGATCAGTTGGCAACCTGTGATTGGCTGAAGTACAGTGCTGTGACTGGTTGAGATTCAGTTGCTTGGTTAGAAGAATATACTGTTGGGTTAGTGTCCACAATATTGGTAGGAGACAGTTTACTATTGTATCAAAACTGCTTTGGATTAAATTTCATTACTTAAATACTGAGACTGGTTTAAGTGAAACATTTTAATTTAAAAAATATATTATGAAGTCTGCCTAGATATTAGACATTAAGAAGCCTAAGAATTCAACACATAAAATGTAAAAAGAGTCACTTTTGAGAGCACTAAAATCTAAATGAATCACAAGCATATTTTTAATTTGTTTACTTTGTATAGTCTACTACTTTCTTTGTAATAAAGACTTAACCTCATTCCTGATTTATAAAAATAATATACTTGGGAAAAGTATAAGGTTTATACTACTGACAGTCCTATAGTGATTAGAATATTGCTAGCTCTCAGTGATAATTGTATGTCACTATTAATTAGTTTGATTAAAATGTAGACAATCTATCTCTTTATAGAAAACTTTTATTTAATATATATAAATTTAGAAAGTACAACTTTTGGATTATAGCAGTTCTTCCCCCCATAATCACCCCCCCAACCCACAAACCATCCCATCTCCTACTCCCTCTCCCATCCCGTTCTTCATCAAGATTCATTTTCAATGATCTTCATATACAGAAGATCAACTCTATACTAAGTAAAAATTTCAACAGTCTGTACCCAAACAGACACACAAAGTATAAAGTACTGTTTGAAGACTAGTTTTACCGTTAATTCTCATAGTACAACACATTAAGGAGAGAGATCCTAACATGGAGAGCAAGTGCACAGTGACTCCCATTGTTGATTTAACAGTTGACACTCTTATTTACGATGTCAGTAACCACCAGAGGCTCTTGTCATGAGATGCCAAGGATATGGAAGCCTCTTGAATTCACAAACTCCGACCTTATTTAGACAAGGCCATAATCAAAGCAGAAGTTCTCTCCTACCTTCAGAGAAAGGCACCTCCTTCTTTGATGGCCCGTTCTTTCTTTTGGGATCTCACTCATGGAGATCTTTCATTTAGGTCATTTTTTTTTTTTTTTGACAAGTGTCTTGGCTTTTCATGCCTGAAATTCTTTCATGGGCTTTTTAGCCAGATCTGAATCCCTTAAGGGCTGATTCTGAGGCAAGTTGCTGTTTAGGGCATTTGCTATTCTATGAATCTGCTGTGTGGCCTGCTTCCCATGTTGGACTGCTCTCTCCTTTTTAATTCTATCAATTGATATTAGCAGACATTAGTCTTATTTATGTGATCCCGTTGATACTTACTCCTATTTTTGTGATCAGTTATGAACTTAAACTGATCACTTTAACTAGACAATCTCTATCTCTAAGCTCACTTTCGGGGCTGGTGCTGTGACATAGCAGGTAAAGCCACTGCTTGCAGTACCAGCATCCCATATGGGCACAATTCAAGTCCTGGCTGCTCCACTTCCGATCCAGCTCTCTGCTATGGCCTGGGAAAGCAGACTGTAGAAGATGGCCCAAGTCCTGTGTCCCCTGTACCAGCTTGGGAAGACCCAGAGGAAGCTCCTGGCTCCTGGCTTCTGATCAGCAATGCTCCTGCCGTTGTTGCCATCTGGGGAGTGAACCAGCAGATGGAAGACCTCTCTCTCTGCTTCTCCTTCTCTCTGGAAATAAATCTTTTAAAAACAATAAAAACTCATCTTCATCTTCATGTTTATTTGAAGCATATCAAAGAGAAAAATCTCTTTAAAATATGAACTACTTGATTCTTCTCTGCTAAATATTCCCCAATGGTTTCATTTCACAAAAAAAAAAAAAAAAAAAAAAAAAAAAAAAAAGAATCCAAATCCTTTTCTTTGGCCTCTGGAGTGCATATGACTTTCACACTATCATTGTTATTCTCTTGCATACAGAAATATTAATTACTATATTGTGTGTAATGTTTGCAGTGATCTAAGAATTAATTTCAAACAGATTTGTCTCATACCATAAATGTATAAAATGTATTTATCTCATTCATCATGTATTGAAAATAGAGCTACACTGAAACCAAAATGTAGAATAATATAAAGTAAGATGAAACCTTCATATAAAAACCAGAAAAGCGACTACTAATATAAATACATCATGGAATCCTCCTTTGCTCTATGGTGGTTTTATACCCTGTACATATGATATTTTAAAAGAGAAAAAATGTGTGAAGAGAGCAATTTGGAGATTTTTTCAGAAAAATCTTTAAGTAATTTGAGTTATGAATAATTACTTAGAAGTAAATCAAAACAAAACAAAACAAGTTTTGTCGCCTGTTTTGAGAAGATTATCATCTGCATTTATGCATGCTGTGGATTTTACCATTTATGTTTATGTTTCACTATGTTTAAATGTACAGTTCAGTGGCATTAGGTGTACTCATTTTATCATGTCATTTTCATCATTGTGCATCCCCAAATATTTTTATGTTTCCCAACTGAAAGTATTCTCCCACTAAATACTAACTCCCTATGTCTCTTTCCTGCAAATCTCCTGACCACTACCATTTTTCTTTCTGTCTCAATGCATTTACAACTCCTCTAGTTAACTTGTATAAGTGGAGTATTAATATCTGTTATTTTTTTCGTTTTTTTTTTTTTTTTTTTTGACAGGCAGAGTTAGACAGTGAGAGAGAGAGAAACAGAGAGAAAGGTCTTCCTTTTTCTGTTGGTTCACCCCCCCAAGTGGCCGCTACGGTTGGCATGTTGCGGCCGGTGCGCTGCACCTATCTGAAGCCAGGAGCCATGTGCTTTCTCCTGGTCTCCCATGGGGTGCAGGGCACAAAGACCTGGGTCATCCTCCACTGCACCGCACTGCCGGGCTACAGCCGAGAGCTGGACTGGAAGTGAAGCAACCGGGACAGAATTCAGTGCCCCAATAGAGACTAGAACCTGGGGTGCTGGTGCCACAGGTGGAGGGTTAGCCTAGTGAGCTGTGGCGCTGGCCAATATCTGTTATTTTAACAAGCTTATTTCATTTACCACACTGTTTAAAATGATTGCCTATATTGTAACATGTGTAAGAATTTCCTTTTGCTTTAGGGATAAATAATATTCTATTGGTTGTATATACCATGTATTTTTTATATATTTAATAGATTAAACTCTTGATGTGTATTTGGGTGGCTTCCACATCGTGGCTGTTGTGAGTATGCTGCTGTGAACATAAGTGTACAAAGACCTGTCTGGCTCTCTATATTCAGATCTTGGGTATAACATCCAAAAGTAGAACTGCTGGATCATAGGCCAATTCAAAGTTTAGATATAGAGGGATAGCTATGGTTTTCAGAAGTGTTTGTACCATTTTGTACTCCATCAACAACACACAAATAGCAAAATTTCTGTATACCTCTTTTAGCACTTAGCATTTCTTCTATTTTTGATCATAGCTACTCCAGTAAGGGTAAAATATTATCTCATTGTGATTTTATTTTTTTCTAGTTACCAGTGCTGTTAAGTCTCTTTTTGTGACTACTGGACATTTCCATAACTTTTTTTGAAAAATGTCTATTGATATGTTTGGCCTAAATTTTCAATCAGGTTATTTTTCTTCTATTGTTGAACTTCAGAATACCTTCATATATGCTGATTTTTTTTAATCAGATGTCTTATTCGTAAATTTTTTTCCCATGCAGCTGTTTTTTTCACTCTGGTGATAGTGTTCTCTGATGTGCAAAATTTATAATTTGAAGGAAGTCCAGGTTATCTGTTATTTCTTCTGTTGATTGTATCTTTGGATTCTTATATGTCATTGCCATTACTCAACCTCAAAAAACTTTCTTTTGGTTTTGTTTTATGTTTAGATCTATTATGTTTAGGTTGTTGATTCATTTTGTGTGTGGCATTAGACCTCTACTTAACTCCATGTGTTTTGTCTTAGTGGGAATCCAATTTTCCCAAGATCATTTGTTGAAATGTTACACCGTTTCCACTAAATGCTCTAAAGATAATTGACAATATTGTTTGACCAATTACTCAATGGCTTACTTCTGGGCTTTCTAT
Organism: Sylvilagus floridanus; assembly: GCA_949820135.1. Taxonomy (NCBI): domain Eukaryota; kingdom Metazoa; phylum Chordata; class Mammalia; order Lagomorpha; family Leporidae; genus Sylvilagus; species Sylvilagus floridanus. The sequence goes on along the minus strand of OX463242.1, from coordinate 27,423,184 downwards.
TTCACTCTGTTGATCTATGTGTACATCTTAATGTCAGTACATACTGTTTTGATTACTACTGTAGGAAAGTGTTGAAATCAGAAGGCATGAAAACTCCAAGTCTTATCTTTTCAAAGGTTATTTTTGACTATTCAATATCGTTTGTGATTCCTTGTAAATTTTAGAATGGATTTTTCGATTTTTCTGTAATACCAAAAAAATGCAGAAGTCTGATTGCGATTGCACTTAATTTGTAGATCACTTAGGTGATGTCGACATTTTGCCCATATTAAATCTTTCTTTATGAATGCAGGATGTCTTCCCATCTGTTTCTGTCTTCTTTAATTTCTTTCTTCTATATTTTATATTCTTTAAGGCATAAGTCTTCTGCCTCCTTAAGTTTATCTCTGGTTATTTTAAACTTTTGACACTATTTTAATCCTTCAAAATTTTTCTTTTCCTCTAAGACAAAGATATAAATCCTTAATATGATTTTAAGTTTGATCTCTTCTTTTTGCTCTGTTACCACATTGAATTTCCATTTCTTAGGATGTCTTCATGTACTACTGCTTTCTAAAATACCTCTGCAACCACTTTAATTCTTTTCTTTGACTTACATTCCCTGATCCTCCTCTTTATTAGGCTCATAATTGAGTTGTCCTTACTTGTCTTTTGAAGCAAAATGTGATGCTATTCCTTTTCCCCTTGTTAGGCTAACTAAGAAAGACTTGCTTCCAGTAGTACTTTTATCAGCCACAGCTTAGGATTTGCAGAGGTCATGTAAAATGATGAAAGTACAAAGTGTAACAGCTATAAAGGTTTGGAGCTTGATGTCAAAGTAGCATAATCTACATTAACTTCACTGATGCAGAATTATGTGCCTATAATTGATGTGCTGCTGCCATCCAAATGTATGGCCTTAAATATGGGACATTGGCAAAGTGGTAGGTTGTTAACAGAAAAGAAATTGTTATCACAGAATGAAACAGTGATTATTGAGTTAGAGAGTTTACAAAACATTTGGTGAAATTAGTCCATTTGGTTAAATGGATTCCCAGCTCTAGACCTGAGATCAAAAAACAAAAATATATAACTGGTATTTGTAATATAAGGAAGAGTATAAACTCAGAAAATGCCTGATCATGCAGCCAATATTGTGGTGCAGCAAGTTATGCCACTGCCTGCAATGCAGGCATCCTATATGGGTGCCAGTTCTTGTCCTGACTCCATTTCTGATCCAACTCCCTGCTCATGCACCTAGGAAAGCAGTGGAAGATGACTCCAGTGGTTGTGCCCCTACCACCCATGTGGGAGATCTGAGTGGGATTCTAGGCTCTTCATTCTAGCCTGGGCTAGCGTGGCTATTGTGGATATTTTGGGGGTGAATCAGAGGATCTTTCTCTCTCTAGAGATCTCTCTCTAATTCTGCTTTACAAATAAATAAATAAAAAGAAAAGAAAAAGAAAGTACTTGGCCAGTTTCCAAATAGGAAGTAAAATTATGAAAATACATACAGAGATTTAGGGAAATGGAAGCAACGTTGAGTTCTTTGTGATTTGTATTACAATATTAATTGTGAAACTTGAGAAAATTAATTTAAATAATACCTTAGAAAAATAGCGTGGAGCTGGCACCGTGGCTCACTTGGTTAATCCTCCGCCTGTGGTACCAGCATCCCACAAGGGCGCCGGGTTCTAGTCCCAGTTGTTCTTCTTCCAATCCAGCTCTCTGCTGTGGCCCCGGAAGGCAGTGTAGGAGGATGGCCCAAGTGCTTAGGTCCTTGCACCTGCATGGGAGACCGGGAGGAAGCACCTGGCTCCTGGCTTCAAATCGGCACAGTTCCAGTTGTAGTGGCCATTTGAGAGAATGAACCAACGGAAGGAAGACCTTTATCTCTGTCTATACACTGTCTATAATCTACATGTCAAATAAATTAAAAAAAAAGAAAAAATAGTGTAACATATTTAGTCAGCCACTGGTATTTTTCCCAGTTACATAAAAAATTCCTCAGGATCCTGTTATAAGGATACCATTCTTGAGTGTAAGAAGAATTATAAAGAAATTACATTATTTCTGGAATTAAATATTAGGAATAATTTAAAATGAAAATAGATTTTCTCATGGTGCTATATTTGCCATAGAGCATTTAAATTAGGAGCTAAAACACTGATGAGATCATTCATAGATCTTTGAATTACAATTTTGAAGAATTCTTAGTAAAATGCCAAAAATTTCTCAATGAGTAAAAATTTTTAAGTTAATCCTATTTGTTTTGTCAATATTTGTGTTAATCTTTCACACACATTTAATTCATTATTTATTATATTTTCTGAGATTTTATAATTTTAAATATCACCACTACAGTTTTACCATGAAATAGAAATCAAACTTAAACTGACATTTTCAATAGTAATAGAAAATTAGAAGTCTTTAAAAGACTAAAAACTTAAGCTGTGATTTTGAATCTTCATTAAACATTTATATCTTCATAAAGTAGGTTTGCTATTACTTGCACAGCTATGAATAAAATCAACAGTAAGAAGCAAAATGGTTAGAATATAAGGTTACAAATGAAAAAACTCAATATGATTTATAGATGCTTCTTGAAGATAAAACAGAAAGAAAAATAAAGGAATTGAAAAATCTTAAATACCAGAGTTTCTATGTGGGATTTCCATTTTTAAATAAAAATATAATCCCCAAAATTTCAAATGAAAACAAAAGCATTGTGTCATTACATACTGTCAATTTAGATAAAATATTGATAAAGTATGTATAGGGATGTTCGTAATAAAAATGTCAGGAGAAAAAACTGTTTGATTAACTATTATTCTTTCTTTTCTTTGTATTTTTGTAATATCATGAGTCATTTTCCTTAACCTTAACAGATTTCATACAGCCATCCGGCTACACAGAGAATAACTTCTATTGCAATGTCCATGGAGTTTCTTAGTTACACATATTGGAATCAACTTAGGTATCTCCAGGGAATCTTAATAATGTGTATGGTTGAGACAAATTGGTTTCCTAACTGCCGTTGATATTTGTAGCTTTGTGGAATTGAATAATCTTCTATGATCTCATAAGTCCAGAAGCAGAGACTAATTTCTCCTAATACCTCAGAAATTTGCATAGATAATTAATCAATTTTTTTAAAAAATCATGTAGGATCTCTGTCCTTAATGTGCTGTACATTGTAAATTAATGCTATAACTAGTACTCCAACAGTATTTTCACTTTGTGTCTCTATGTGAGGGCAAACTGTTGAAATCTTTACATAATATGTACTAAACTGATCTTCTGTGTATAAAGAGAATTGAAAATGAATCTTGATGTGAATGGAAGGGGAGAGGGAGCGGGAAAGAGGAGGGTTGCGGGTGGGATGGAAGTTATGGGGGGGAAGCCATTGTAATCCATAAGCTGTACTTTGGAAATTTATATTATTTAAATAAAAGCTTTATTAAAAAAAAAGAAAAGAAAAACATAATTGAAAAGATGGTATTTACCATATATAATAAAATATTGTGCTATGATAAAACATGAGAAATTCGAAAAAATCGAAGCCTAATTCACACTTGCAATAACCTGACATGTGCATCAAAATTGATATGTATAATGTAAATTGGTAGTATGCAATCTCAATTAAGCTAGTGTTTCTGGATATATGTTTAAAAAAGTAAAAGTAAAACCTACCTCAGTATTTTCTATAATAAGTTTAGCACAAAAATAATTTTAATGCACATATTCATGAATTAAAAATTAAAGCTGAGGGACTGGTGTCAAACATTAAAGCAAAAAGGCTGGCCCTGTGGCGTGGCAGCTAAAATCACCACCTGTGGCACCAGCATCCCATAGGGTACCACTTTGAGTCCTGGCTGCTCCACTTCTGATCCAACTCCTTACTGATGTGCCTGGGAAAGCAGCGAAAGACAGCCCAAGTCTTTGGGCCTCCTCACCCACCTGGGATACCCTGGAGAAATTTATGACCCCTGGTTCAACTCTAGCCATTATAGCCATTTGGAGAGTGATCCAGCAGATAGAAGACCTTTCTGTCTATCTCTCCCTCTCTGTCTGTAACTCTGCCTCTTGAATAAATAGACAAAATCTTTAAAAAACAAGTTTACATCTGAATCATGCTGTTAGATGTCCTATTTATAACCTAGTATCTTTCAGTGAAAAATCATCATAATCTTTAGCAACTTGAAAGGTACTTGCCTAAAAAGTCATATTAGATTCAAGATGAATTAGCACAGATGCTATAATTAACAACCAAACCAATTCAACTAGTCACAGTCAAACTGAAACAATTGATAATGCTCATGTAAATTGATACTAAAACTTAAAAAGATATGAGATATTAAGAAAAACATTAGCATTCATATATTTACAATGAGGAGAAGCAGGCAGATGGGTTAGGTTATTTTATTTATAGCTGCTCTCTGTAGATACAAATTTGATTTTCCATTTATTTATCCAAATATGGCTCTGGGAACAGAATTCATAAATTAAATTTATAAAAATCTGAAATGAGAATGAATGTCAATATATTCATTCACAAAGATACCAATATTGGCTTTATTATTTATATCTTGAAGCTAAGGATGTCTTAGATATTGGGATTTTGGAAAAAGGAAAATAGTAAATAGGTAAATGAACACAAATTGTTGCGTGAGATAGAAGAATACAGCACAGAAAGAGAACAGGTTTGAGTAATATCACAAAAGACTATGGAAATTAGAAATTAAGTAGTCACAGTCCAAAAAAGAGCATGCTTTGTAGAAAATAAAAAGGTAATCTGTCACAGACAACATGACTTAGAAATGAAATGAAAGAGAAAAAATAATGGCAAGTGCAAATTTGGAGGCTTCGCTATTTTTTGAATTTTACGTAAAACAAAATCTTAGTAGCACTAAAAGAATATTCTGGGCATATTCAAATATGAAAATGTACTTTAGAATTGATTTGCCATATTACCTTCCAGTGAAGTTTTGTTGAGGATGTACCCTGTCTTCTTAAAGACACTAGGAAGTGTCCTTAGTTCATAAATATTCATTTCTTTACAAATAACATTGCAGATATCCAATTTTGCCTGTTATTTTATTGGTGGCATGATCTGAAGGTGACTGTTTCTGAAAATGTTTTTATACTTGTAGATTAATTTATTTTAGAAAGTTATAAACTATATTTATAGATATGGTATTGGAAATATGAATAAATTAGATCAGGCTTCAGGAGACTATATTGTTACATTGTGTGACAGAAGTCACTTTCTTATGGTAATAGAAATGAAAATGTGTACCTGCAAGCATGCCAGTTTCTTAGCCGTGTATTCCAAATTCTTCATTTTCAGATGAAGAAAGTGAGTCTTAAAGTAGTCTAAGAAACCATAAAATGAATTTGGCATCAATGAGAAAGCAGCCCATGCATGTCTTTACCCATTAAGCTCAGCATTTGATGAATTATTTCCTGTAGAGTACAGAAAGTGTTTTCCATCCTTGATTATTCTATTCAAATGCAGTATCTTAACAACCAACTACCCTAAAATCTGAAGGGTGTTTAGCGTGCCACTTAAGCTTCCCTATGGGGAGGCTGCATCCCACATTCCGTGTTAGAGTACCTTGGTGTAGGTCCAGCTCCACTTTTGATCCAGTTTCCTGATGTGCACTCTGAAAGAAACCCATGCTGTCTCAAGCACTTGGGTCCCTGTCACTCCAATGGGAGACCCAAATGGAGTTTGGGCCCTTCGCAAAACTGGCTCAGAGTCTGGGCATTGAAGCAACAGATGGGAGAGCCCTCTATGCTCTTCCCCTCCCACACCACTTGCAATAACAACAGGAAAATAAATAGAAAATTTAAAAGTAAAATAAACCTGTGCCGACCAGGTCTCCAAGTCCCATCTAAAGCACAACATATCTCCAGATTATTCTTTTATAAACTTTGGCTGAAGATTTTGAGGTTTAGCTGTGCCTTTTCTTCCCATCTCTCTTACTTGAGTTCTCGTTTTCTTTCCTGTTAAAATTGCACTTCAGCACTCTTGCAACTTCCAGCCTCTCGTGAGCTCTTTCACTATCCTTTTATATTTTTCAGGTCCGTTTTCAGGAAGCTTATTCCCAGGAATTAACAGAGCTTTAGTTTTTTGATAAATCATAATAATACATAATAAAACCCAGAAAGTTCAGTGGTATTTTGTAGTGAAGTCCTGCCAACATTCAATTTCATATTGACTTTTATATGTAATTTGAAATTTAACATATTAGTATTATACTTTATCTTTTAACTATATAGCAGAATTAATATTCTGCTTTCCTTAACAAAATATTATAGTTATTGAAAGATTTCTAAGAAATTACATGCCGATTATGCATAGGAAGTAGGAAAAAACTAAGTGGTTTCAAAATGAGTTTAAAAATTAGATTCTCTAGTTATTGTTTCCCTGATAGTGACTCAATTTATTATCAGAGGCAACTGACCAAATCAATTTAAGGGAAGCAAATAACTTCACATTTATTTAGTAAGCTAAAAGCTTTTTATAGAAATTCCAATTAATACTTTTAATGACTGAATAAACAAAACTTTTTTTTCAGTTATCTAGATACTATTTATTTCTTTTAGAATCATGTTAAAACTTGTTGTTTCTTCAAAATCAAGTGCATTCCCTTCCCGTGTGAAAGTAACCTGTGAATTGCTTAACCATCTTTATCATCCTGCAATACACCTTTGTGGGTTGATCTCTTCGTTCCCATTGTTTGATTCCTTGATTCTTTAGTTATGTAGATAATGTAATAATTGTTTCAGTAGCTCAAAAGAAATCTCATTTCTATGGAGCTATTATCTCTCTGTTATTGTTGTTTTCTAGCCAGGAATTGTTGAAGAAAAAAAATTATTTTCTAGGAAATTTGCCTAATCTAACAGCAGTTGAACAGCTGTCTTAGGAAGTAATGTTTCTATATTTCACAGCTTGCAGCCACACTATTAATATCATTTTACTTCTGTAATGGAGGTAATTCTTAAACACCACAAATCCTAATTATTTGAACAGCAGTGGGCCTTAATTCATAACTATTCCTTCTAAAAACAGAGGAACTTTGTAGCTTGGAAAGGCACTTATGTGAGCACACTTCCCTCCCCCTTTATCTAATGATGAACATCACTTCTAACAACGCTGCTCTCTGGGAGGTGATAATTATCCCTGTGAGCTGCCTGGTTGCATCCCTGCTGTGCATGGTGGCTCAGTTAGCACACTGCCCTCTCTAGAGTTTTCCCTCTTTCCAGTTCTTCTCTTGCTCAAGTATTCCCAAATTATCCCAGCACTGCTGCTTCATTTTGGGAGAGGAGATTAAGAGCCTATGAATCATGTGTATCTTTTTAAAGTATCTGCTTTAAAGAAAAATGTCACAACACCATGTTATACTTTTATTTCTCCCCAGGCAGTTGTTCTGAAATAGAAGTGATCCTTTTGATCGAAGAATTCAGGTGGCTATATACTCTCCATAAGTTGTCAAGATGTCTGTAAGAAGAAGAAGAAGAAGGATACTATTAAAATATGACATTTCACATCTGTTTACCAGTATATATTTCCCACTATGCATCTCATTTCAAATAGCTTAATATTTTAGTAGTTATTAAACTGAATCTACTTAGTAATGACTGGAATATATATTTATATATATATGTGTGTGTGTGTGTGTGTGTGTGTGTGTGTATGTGTGCTTGTGATAAATTGTCATACATAAATGTTCAAAGATTTATAAGAAACACCATTTTATTCTGAATTATAGGTGGTATGCATACTAGTACTGATAATTACATATTTTCCATCAAATCATTCTTATCCAATGAAGAACATATTAGACATATATTAAATTATTAAATAAATACATAAAACTATATGAGTAAGAAACATTACTAATCATGAAAATATGAGTAAGATATATCTATCCATCTACATATGTATTTAAATGTACTACCCCTACATGTATATATTCAAATTTACATACATATTACACATCTTATATACATATGCAATATAGCTTGTATATAAACATTTTATACTCAAGCAATTTTGATAAATTAGAAAATTCTAATACATATATATATATATATATATATCCTTGACATAGTGTTTTTTTCTGAAGCTAATTTAAAAATTAATTAAAGAAAAAGAAAAATTGAGAGATATGTATACAAATAAACAAACATAGTTTTTGGGGAGGAAAAACAAAATGTAATGCCTGTCAATGATAATGAGATGTGTATCACAAAGATTTCTGGTTTTGCATTCCGGAAACACAATTTTTGTTTATGAATCTGTTATGACAAACAGCATGATAATGGTAAACTTGCTTTACATTTCTTGTCCTTATTTGTCTAGCTTTTAGTTAAATAATGTTCTAAATTACAAACTATGTCCTAAATAGTCTCCAAAGTTTGTAAAACCACACCAGCTGCAAGGTGAGAAACAATCCTAAATTGACTGCCATTCTCTTCAGTCTCTGAAATGATAAAAAGAAAAAAAAAGTTTCTGTATCTTTTTATTTTTTTCTTTATTTTTATTTTTTGACAGGCAGAGTGGACAGTGAGAGAGAGAGACAGAGAGAAAGGTCTTCCTTTTGCCGATGGTTCACCCTCCAATGGCCACCATGGCCGGCGTGCTGTGGCCGGCGCATTGCACTGATCCGAAGCCAGGAGCCAGGTGCTTCTCCTGGTCTCCCATGCAGGTGCAGGGCCCAAGCACTTGGGCCATCCTACACTGCACTGTACTCCCGGGCCATAGCAGAAAGCTGGCCTGGAAGAGGGGCAACCAGGACAGAATCCAGCACCCCAACCAGGACTAGAACCTGGTGTGCCAGCACCGCTAGGTGGAGGATTAGCCTATTGAGCCACAGATTCAGCCAGTTTCTGTATTCTTAACAAGTCCTTTCTCTGTTCTCCCCCACAACACCCCTAGTGTTTCAACAGCAACACAGCTGGTAATATAGCTTCATGGTTCATTATAGGCATTATTTAAAGAAAGGGATTTTGAGGGGAGCATAGTGGCATAGGAATGTCATATAGGTGCCAGTTCAATACCCAGCTGCTCCACTTCTGATCCAACTCCTTAATAATGTTCCTGGGAAAGCAGCAGAGCATGGCCCACATGCGTGGGACTCTGTACCCATGTGGGAAACCCAGAAGAATTTCCTAATTCCTGGCTTCATCTTGGCCCAGCCAGAGATGTTGCAGTCATTTGGATGGAACACCGATCTCTCAGACTCCCCCCCCCCCCGCCCTTTCTCTCTGTCTCTTTAATGAGGGAAAAATATATTGCAAAAGTAGTTATGATGTGTTAAAGCTCACAGTGTGTCTGTTGTAGCTAATAATGTGTCCACTGAAGAAAGGTGTGACAATAAGCCGCCATTCAGTGATTATTTACTACAAAAGTACAAGGGTCCTTTAAAAAGCTCATGAAAAAAAAAATGAAATTAAAACGTAAGTCAGCTTTTTTGTGTGTAAAAAGTTTTCAAATTAATGCGTAGATTTTCAGAATATACAGTTCTGTGAACTTATTTAAGACCTCACTGTCCATGAAAGTCAACATGTTTGCAGCAAAATAAACATCTCTTAATTGCATTTTCCATAAAATTTTTGAAAAATCTTATATCCACTCTTATATTTAACAGGGATCACTTTTCAGTTAAAATTTAAACACCTAAGAATAATTGTGTGTTAATTACAGAGTTCAACCACTAGTAAAAGAAAAAAATTACTAAAATGGATAAAGTATTGCATTGTACAACAACAGTCAGCACAAGAGCTGATCAAGTCACTGTTTATAAAGTCATAAAGTCCATTTCACTTCAACAGGTTTAGAGAGGGAGGAGATGTACAATTTGGGACACGCTCAATTGGACTTGCCCCAAATGGTGGAGTTAGAAACATACCAGGGGATTCCAATATAATCCCATCAAGGTGGCATGTACCAAGGCCATCTCACTAGACCAAGTGATCAATTTCAGTTCACAATTGATCACACTGATAGGTCTAAGAGTCAAAGGGATCACACAAAGAAGACTAGTGTCTGCTAATACCAACTGATAGAATGAAAAAGGGAGAGAATGATCCAACATGGGAAGCGGGATACACAGCAGACTCATAGAATGGCAGATGTCCTAAATAGCACTCTGGACTCAGAATCAGCCCTTAAGGCATTCGGATCTGGCTCAAGAGACCATGAGAGTATTTTAGGCATGGAAAGCCAAGACACTCTGGGGAAAAAAAAAAAAAGAAGACCTAAATGAAAGATTTCTGCAAGTGAGATCCCAGTGGAAAGAACGGGCCCTCAAAGAAGGAGGTACCTTTCTCTGAAGGGAGAGAGAACCTCTACTTTGACTATGACCCTGTCGGAATAAGATTGAAGTCGGCGAACCCTAAAGGCTTCCATAGCCTCAGCAACTCATGACTGGAGCCTAGGGAGATTACTGACGCTGTAAACAAGAGTGTTCAAATTGTTAAATCAACATCAGGAGTCACTATGTACTTAAGTCTCATGAGGGATCTTTCTTTAATGTGTTATCCAATGTGAAGTAATGCTATAACTAGTACTGAAACATTATTTTTACACTTTGTGTTTCTGTGTGGGTGCAAACTGATGAAATCTTTACAGAGTATATACTGAATCAATCTTCTTTATATAAAGATAATTGAAAATGAAAAAAAAACTTGGTGTTAAATTGCAAATTGCATAGAAAATTAATCATTTTTTTAAAAAAATTCATGTAGGATCTCTGTCCTTAATGTGCTGTACATTGTGATTTAATACTATAACTAGTACTCCAATAGTATTTTTCACTTTGTGTTGCTATGTGAGGGCAAATTGTTGAAATCTTTACGTAATATGTACTAAACTGATCTTCTGTGTATAAAGAGAATTGTAAAATGAATCTTGATATGAATGCAATGGGAGAGGGAGCGGGAAAGGGGAGGATTGTGGGTGGGAGGTAAGTTATGGGGGGGAAGCCCTTGTAATCCATAATCTGTACTTTGGAAATTTATATTCTTTAAATAAAATCTTTAAAAAATTTTTTTGAAAAATCTTCATAAAATTGGACTGATTCACATGTGCACAACAGATCTGCAATTATATTACAATATTAAGATAACTAAACCGCAGTTGAAGCAGAGCTCAGATATCACTAAATTTGAAGCTTTCTGACAAATAAAATTAAGAATTCCTATTTGGTTTAAAGTGTTTCCTAGATGGTTACATTTACCACACAGGAGAGTAAGAAGGAAAGAAATCTACTGAATTCATATCAGTACTTTCATGTTATTTCATATTTTCATTTTCTAGCAATAAACTTGTAGCCAACTGGGAAAGAATTGTTTTATTCATACAATCTTAGATTAAATCTACATGGAATTTATGATTTTTTACTCCCTACTATCTTAAAAAGCAAGCTAATAGCAGCAAGTTTATTTTCTTCTGAGAAACTTGAGATTGTGTTTCCCCAAACTGAAATAAAATTACAAATCCAGTTAGTTATCTTTCAGATGTTTAACTTGTTCTACACTATTATCCATGGCGATACTGTGAAGGAGAAATTCAAACTTCCATTCTATTAAAAATGTATTTTTAAAAATAGCTCTTTTAGCCTTATTAGATGAACCAATGCAAATCAATGACCTAAATTTTAAAAAAATCTAGAAAATTTGGAAGAGTCTTCCAAGATGCCAGAATAGGGAGAGAGCACATTGATAGTCTGAGAAAAAATAGCTTAAAAAAGTGGAGATACTGTAGTTTCAGGGAAGGGCTAGGGGGAAAACAGCAGAGGAAACTCTTCTGGAACTGGTGGGACATGGTGGACCTACATGGAAGGCACAGGCACCCACAGCTCGGGAACCCAGCTGCAGAGTCTATGCACCAGTGCTGAAAAGGGGGGTGAGGCGAAACCTCAGTAGCCAAAGACACTGGCGGGGAAGCAGCAGGAAGAGTCTAGAGGGAACGAGGCTTGAAACCCTGTGGGGAAAAGACACTAGGCTAAATAGAGGAGAGAAAAATAACTAAATAAATAAAAGGAACTGGTAAAGACACGATTCTCTCTCTCCACTCACCTTACAAACGTGAGCAAGACAAAGAGCAGGTACCATTTTGGACATATGTAAAAGCTGCACCAACTCAGGGCTTCGCCTGCCCTCAGCCAAGCAGAAAAACCTGACTCTGGTGGGGAGAAATAGCAGGAGGTTAGGACCTTGTGAAGGTATGGAGTTAATGAACTGAGACTGTGAAAAAAAAAAAAACACTGAGGGTGTGTGAGAGAACTCATGGAGTGCCTGAGACCTGAGTCTGCCCCAGACTCGGTAACCTTGGCAATGTGGGGGAGATTGCAGGGGAATTAGTGCTTACACTGAGGACTGCACAGATCTTTGTGTGGTCCTTGGGACAGAGCAGAAGAATTTTATACCCACAAGGGCCAGAGCTCAGACATGACTGCCTTCTTCAATTCCACTCAACTGTACAGAATTACTTCCCTTCTGAATGAGGGAGAGAGAAAGAGAGAGAGAGAGAGAGAGAGAGAGATTTACCAGGCCTAACCTGGGTGTGGCACACCCTTAACCCTGAAGGACTGACAGCTCTCTGGCCACACCCATGACAAGTCTCTAAGGATCCATCAAAAGCAGACTGTCCACTTAACCTAGAGTAATAATATAACAAGTAAAACGACCACAGCAAGCAAAAAAAAGAAGAAACCAAAGAATATCTCCACAATGCCAAACAACAAGCACAGAAAATGAGGAAACAAGAGCAAGGAAGACACTATGATGCCCACAAATGATACAAGACACCCCAATTCAAGATTATGCAGATGATGAGATAAAAGAAATGCAAGAAGTGGATCTCAAAAATTTATGATAAGAACATTTAGAAGTTCTCAAAAACAAATTATTGAACTAGAGAAATCCTTACTGGACAGGATAGAAAATCTCTCTCATGAAAAAGAAATCTTAAGGAGGAATCAAAATGAAATGAAGAACTCAATAGTTCAAATGAAAAAACAACATTAGAGAGCCTTAAAAACCGAGTCAGTGAAGCAGAAGAGAGAGTATTGGACTTAGAAGACAGAGCACAGGAAAGTATACAGTCAATCCAAAGGAAAGAAGAAAAAATTAGAAATCTAACAACATATTGTTGGGAATCTGCAGGATACTATTAAAAAACCCAACATTCAGGTTCTAGGAGTTCCTGAAGGCATGGAGAGAGGGAGAGAATTAGAAGGCCTTTTTAGTTAGATACTATCAGAGAACTTCCTGGGTTTGGAGAAGGACGGAGACATCCAAGTACAGGAAGCTCATAGAACCCCTAGTAAACATGACCAAAAGAGATCTTCACCATGACACATTGTAATCAAACTCACCACAGTGAAGCAAAAAGAAAAGATTCTAAAATGTGCAAGAGAGAAACATCAGATTACTCTCAGAGGATCTCCATTTAGACTCACAGCTGAATTCTCATCAGAAAACCTATAGGCTAGGAGGGAATGGCAAGATATAGCCCAGGTACTCAGAGAGAAAAACGGCCAGAATATTAAATTCCTGCAAAGCTCTCATTTGTGAATGAAGGTGAAATAAAGAGCTTTCATAGCAAACAGAAATTGAAAGAATTTGTCACCACTCATTAAGCCCTGCAAAAGATGCTTAAAGATGTGTTACACACAGAAACACAGAAACAGAGCCATCAGTATGAAAGAAGGTAAAGGAAGAAAACCTCACAGCAAAAGATCACAGGAAGTTCAAAGCATATATTAGAAAATATCTTTGGGAAAATGGCAGGGCAAAGTCACTACTTATCAATAGTCACATTGAATGTTAATAGCCTCATCTCTCCAGTTAAAAGGCACACACTGATTGAATGGATTAAAAAACAAAACCCATCTATTTGCTGCTTAGAAAAACATATCTTGCCAACAAAAATACATGCAGACTGAAAGAGAAAGGTTAGACAAGATATTCCATGCCAACAGAAACCAAAAAAGAGCTGGTGTAAATATCTTAATATCAGACAAAATAAACTTTAACACAAAAACTGTTAAGAGAGACAAAGAGGGGCACTATATGATGATTAAGGGATTAATTCAACAGGAAGATGTAACTATTAGAAACGTATATGCACCTAATTACAGGGCACTGGCTTATTTAAAAGATTTGTTAAGGGACTTAAAGGGAGACTTAGACTCCAATAAAATAGTACTGGGAGACTTCAATACTCCATTCTCAGAAATAGGCAGATCAACCAGACAGAAGATCAACAAAGAAACAGCAGATTTAATCAACACTGTAGCCCAAATGGATCTAACAGATATCTATGAAACTTTCAATCTTACATTTAAAGAATTTACATTCTTCTCAGCAGTACACAGAACCTACTCTAGGATTGACCAAATACTAGGACATAAAGCAAGTCTCAGCAAATTAAATAGAATTAAAATCAAACTATGCATCTTCTCAGAACACAGTGGAATGAAGTTGGAAATTAGCAACTCAGGAATCCCTAGAGCATATGCAAACACATGGAGACTGAATGAACACATGCTCCTGAATGAACACTGGGTCATAGAAGAAATCAAAAGAGAAATCAAGAACTTTCTGGAAGTAAATGAGGATAACATATCAAAACTTATGGGATACAGCAAAAGCAGCATTAAGAGGAAAGTTTATAGCTTCAAGAAATTGAAAGTAATTGAGCTTTCAATGCATCTCAAGTATCTAGAAAGACTGCAGCAAAAGAGAGCCAAATCTAGTAGGATAAGAGAAATAATTAAAATCAGAGAAGAAATCAACAGGATTGAATCCAAAAAATTACAAAAGATCAGCCAAATGAAGAGCTGTTTTTTTGAAAAATAAAAAAAATTGACACATCATTGGCCCAACTAACTAAAAAAAGAAGAGAAAATACTCATATCAATAAAATCAGAGATGAAAAAGGAAATTCACAGATCTGGAAAAAATGGTACCAAAATTCATATAGAGACACAGGAGACCTCAAAGAGATAAAGCAATCTGGTACAACACAACAAAGCCAGAGGCATCATGATACCAGATTTCAGGACATACTACAGGACAGTTGTAATCAAAACAGCATGGAACTGGTACAGAAACAGATGGATAGACCAGTGGAACAGAATAGAAACACCAGAAATCAATCCAAACATCCATAGCCAACAAATATTTGATCAAGGATCTAAAACCAATTCCTGGATTAAGGACAGTCTATTCAATAAAAGGTGCTGGGAAAACTGGATTTCCACCTGCAGAAGCATGAAGCAAGTCCCCTACCTGACACTTTACACAAAAATCCACTCAACATGGATTAAAGGTCTAAATCTATGACCTGACAATATCAAATTATTAGAGAACATTGGAGAAACCCTGCAAGATATAGGCACAGGCAAAGACTTCTTGGAAAAGATCCTAGAAGCACATGCAGTCAAACCCAAAATTAACTATTGGGATTGCATCAAATTGAGAAGTTTCTGTACTGCAAAAGAAATAGTCAGGAAAGTGAAGAGGAAACTGATGGAATGGGAAAATATTTGCAAACTATGCAACAGATAAAAGAATAACACCCAGAATCTACAAAGAGATCAAGAAACACCACTACAACAAAACAAACAACCCACTTAAGAGATGGGCCAAGTACCTCAATAGACATTTTTCAAAAGAGGAAATCCAAATGGCCAACAGACACATGAAAAATGTTCAAGATCCCTAGCAATCAGGGAAATGCAAATCAAAACCACAATGAGGTTTCACCTCACCCGGCTAGAATGTCTCACATTCAGATATCTACCAACAACAGATGCTGGCGAGGATGTGGGGAAAAAGGGAAACTAACTCATTGTTGGTGGGAATGCAAACTGGTGAAGCCACTATGGAAGTCAGTTTGGAGATTCCTCAGAAACCTGATATAACCCTACCATACAACCCAGCCATCCCACTACTTGGAATTTACCCAAAGGAAATTAAATTGGCAAACAAAAAAGCTGTCTGCACCTTAATGTTTATTGCAGCTCAATTTACAATAGCGAAGACCTGGAATCAACCTAATGCCCTTCAACAGTAGACTGCATAAAGTAATTATGGGATATGTACTTTATAGAATACTATACAGCAGTCAAAAGCAATGAAATCTAATCATTTCAAACAAAATGGAGGAATCTGGAAAACATAATGCTGAATTGAATGGAAATAAGCCAGTCCCAAAGGGACAAATATCATATGTTCTCCATGATCCATACAACTAACCGAGCACCAAAAAGGAAACCTGTTGAAGTGAAATGGACACTATGAGAAACAGTGACTTGATCAGCCCTTGTCCTGAATGTCAATGAACCTCTTAATACTTTATCCCTTTAATTATTTTTTTTTGTTCTACTTAATGTCATTTGTTGAACTCTTTAATTAACATACATTTATTCTTAGGTGTTTAAATTTTAACTGAAAATTGATCCCTGTTAACTATAACAGTGGGAATAAGACAGGGAGAAGATGTACAATTTGGGACATGCTCAACCATACTTGCCCCAAATTGTAGAGTTAGAAATGTGCCAGGAGATTCCAGTTCAATCCCATCAAGGTTGCAAGGACCAATGCCATCTCACTAATCCAAGTGATGAATTTCAGTTCACAATTGATCATAATGATAGGACTGAGAGTCAAAGGGATCACATAAACAAGACTAGTGTCTGCTAATACTAACTGATAGAATAAAAAAGGGAGAGAACCATCCAACATGGGAAGCAGATAAACAGCAGACTCACAGAATGGCAGATGTCCTAAACAGCACTCTGGCCCCAGAATCAGCCCTTAAGGCATTTGAATTTGGCTGAAGAGCCCATGAGGAATGGAAAGTCAAGAAACTCTGGCAAAAAAAGACCTAAATGAAAGATCTACATGAGTGAGATCCCAGTGGAAAAACGGGCCATCAAAGAAGGAGGTACCTCTCTCTGAAGGGAGGAGAGAACTTCCACTTTGACTATGACCTTGTCTAAATAAGATTGGAGTTGGCAAACTCAAAAGGCTTCCATAGCCTTGGCAACTCATGACAAGAGCCTAGGGAGATTACTGATGCCATAAACAAGAGTGTCAATTTGTTTTTTTGTTTTTTTTTTTTTTTATTTATTTATTTTTTTTACAGGCAGAGTGGACAGTGAGAGAGAGAGACAGAGAGCAAGGTCTTCCTTTTGCCGTTGGTTCACCCTCCAATGGCCGCCGCGGTCGGCGTGCTGCGGCCGGCGCACCGCGCTCGTCCGATGGCAGGAGCCAGGAGCCAGGTGCTTTTCCTGGTCTCCCCATGGGGTGCAGGGCCCAAGCACCTGGGCCATGCTCCACTGCACTCCTGGGCCACAGCAGAGGGCTGGCCTGGAAGAGGGGCAACCGGGACAGAATCCGGCGCCCCGACCGGGACTAGAACCCGGTGTGCCGGCGCCGCAAGGCGGAGGACTGGCCCGTTGAGCCACGGCGCCGGCCGAGTGTCAATTTGTTAAGTGAACAACAGGAGTCACTGTGCACTTACTCCCATTATAGGATCTCTGTCCTTAATGTGTTGTCCAATGTGCATTAATGCTATAACTAGTACTGAAACAGTATTTTACACTTTGTGTTTCTGTGTGGGTGCAAACTGATGAAATCTTTACTTAATATTTACTAAGTTGATCTTCTGTATATAAAGATAATTGAAAATGAATCTTGATGTGAATGGAATGGGAGAGGGAGCGGGAGATGGGATGGTTGCGGGTGGGAGGGAAGTTATGGGAGGAAAAAGCCACTGTAATCCATAAACTGTACTTTGGAAATTTATATTCATTAAATAAACGTTCAAAAAAAATCTAGAAAATTTATCTTTGGATCAAGCCATAGTAAGAAGCGGCTAATGGTTCAAATTTGCTCATTTCCATTTTGCTCTGTCTTCTCAATAATTCAATGTCAGTTGGATTTTAAGGAATTTCAGTAGATTCTCTCTTCTGACTGACCCAATAATTTGAGAGTGACAAAAACATGGAATTTATGCATTAGGTACCTGGCTATACAGGTGCTTAAGAAACAAACAAAAATATGTATATACAAACATGTATACCATACACACACACACACACACACACACACAAACAAAAATACAGAAACCATACAAATTGTTGGGAAAAAAAAACTAATGACCAAATGTCATGCGAAAGCTTATTTTTATATATTTTGAGGCAAATAGGAATTTTTTTGTAGTGTTCTCTGATTAACTGGGCTACCCTAGGACTCAAATGCTTGTCATTATGGTAGAATGAAAAGGGGATCTGAAAAGTCTTACTATGATAATTAAATGGGGCCTTTTGTAGATATCTTGTCACAACTGATTGTATAGAACAAGACACTTAGTCCAACTAAACATAAGTGTGTCTAAGAATATAATTCCACATGATATGTTCTCACGTTTGAAACTATTGAATACTAAACAGAAGGATAATTTCAACATTTCCCATTTCCCATTACAATATACGTTACTTTTCTCTTCTCTGTGCACCCAAAAGGCATGTAGTTCTTTCCATGGAAGACATGAAACTCCTATCCACTCTAGTACAATGTCCTCCTATATGTATTTTTGTTGCTTTCAAAATCAGGATATTGTTTATATCAGGTTCTTTATCATAATCTCCATGTTACTGGATTTTTTATTGATATATTTATGAATAGAAAAGTTATACCACACATTCAGGAAACTAGAAAATCTCAGCAAATTTTTCCATGTAGAAAGAGAGAAGTATTAGATTTTGTGTGTCAAATCTGAGATTTTGATGGACAAATTGGAAAAAGATCTTCAGTCTATTTCATTTTCCTTTGTGCTTCTTGATTGAAGTCTCCGAGTAAATCTCTCTTTGCCATTTTTCTACTAAATCTCAAAGAAAAGAGGTCATAGCAAACATTCTCTTATGGGAAACTTAGTCACTTTCTTTTCTCAGCCTACTTACTGACATTAGAAGATCAGGAATCTTGACCAATTACATTCTACTGTTTCTAGTCGTGATTTCTTGGTATATCCCTGTTTTGAAAAGGCAAACACGTTTGTCAGTCTAAGGTATCATTTCATTGGTGGTTCAATTCTCTTCAAAACACAACAACTTTTTAACTATTTGATTTACACAGCCACATGTGCCAACACTCTCAATAACATTTCTTTCTGTACATACTTAGATTTGTGACAAACCTTTGCTTTAGAACTCTTATTTTTTCTTAATTGTTATTTATCAAGTTTCTCTGAATAAACTTGCCTTTAGTTTACTTGTCCAATAAAGAGAATTTACCAGTAGTCATACTTGGATTGAGTCTCTGACCTGATGCACAGAAACAGAGTCAGATCTTGTAAGAATGAATGATTTGATCTTTGCTACAAGAGTACGTTTAGTTGGTCTTTGTTGCTCAAAGTTTTTCTCAAGTTGATGCTTCTTTTTTTCCTGACTGCAGAGTAGAAATAGTTTCTTCTTCCAAACCTGTAGGTCTCTGCATTTAGGACTCTTTTACTTTGTTTTATTCTGTTTCATCCCTCCTATTAAGAGTTGATTCTTGTAATTGACAACTGCAGTGAACACTCATGCAGTCAACCAGCTTAGTGTAAACTAGCTTGGTACAGTAAAGTCAGGGATTCTCAATGAGGATGTGTTCCTAGTTAAGGTTGTTGTTGATGCCATGCAATTCCAGTTCCATCTATCTGCAACTAACCCATGTCTCCTGTGCACATGGCAATGGCAGAGTTTTAAATTGGCAGAATCTAGTGATAAAAAAATCACTTATGTATACACACATAAAATAATTAAATTATAGTGGCTTTAAGTATGCATAATAAAAAAACAACATTAGCAACAGGCTTTTAGTCTTGATTTTCATAGACCTACATTCCACATCACAGGCTCTGGATTCAATTCTTGGTTCTGGTTTCTTACTTCTTATCAAACAAATTCTGGGAAGCAGAAATGGTGGTTCAAGCAAGTGAATTCCTGCAATTCACATGCAAGACCTAGACAGAGTTCTGGGCTCCTAGTTTTGGACTGGGCAAACAATGAATATTGTGGGAATTTGGAGACAGAACCAGTGGGGAAGAGATCTCTCTTATGTCTGTCTATATGCCAGCTAAATATATATTTTAAGAATTTAAAAACTATATTTACCATATATTAGCTCTATTTACCTATCCTTCTCTACAATGAAGGAAACAATTGTGTGTATACAATTGTATGTATAAGTATGTGTGTGTGTGTGTGTGTGTGTGTGTGTGTGTGTGTAATTACCCATAGATGGATATATAGTAGATAGTGACACAGAGAGAATATAGCATGGAAAGTTAAGCTCAATGTCTCATATTTATTTAACTACTTTAATTTAAAAGCAATGACAAAGTCAATAAAGATTTAGTCACATACTAGAAATTCAAGAACACTGCTTCACTCCAAGATATAATTTAGTTCTGCCTCTGGAATGAGAACAGACTGGAATATTTTGATAGTTAAAATTTTCTTCAGCTCTAGTCGAGGAGATATCTCTTTATAGGATTTCTTCTTTGATGAACATTTCTTCTGGCATTCAGTTCTAGTCTGAAGGTCAATTATGCTTCCTGTGTTATTCACAGCCACATGAGCTGCTGCTGGAAATCTAATCATATTTTATACTATGTCAAACTCTGAACACTTTAAAGTAACTGCTCAATATCACAAAAAATAAAGGAAAAAGTTCAACCATTTAGCAATTTATCCAGTTTCTTTTTCTACTTTTTTATATTTCCAAATAATACATTGTCTTAGTGGAAACATGAGAGCATAATTAGGAAAAACAAAACAAATTTTGATCATAATAAATTCCATGAAACATAATTGCTAATACAATATCAGTATGTATTTGTAGCATGATCTCTATTAATAGTATTCATAATTGAGATAAAAAACATAGTCTTCACCGATATTCTTACTGCAATAATGGGATTGGATTTCAGCATAGTTTTCTCTCTCTTTATTCTCTACCAAGTATCCCATAAATATGTTCCTCCATGCCCTTCCCAGACAATTCCTGGTCCTCTATCAGCTACACAAACTCTTTTCTAATTTCTAGCAACAGAAAGAAATTTCCTGTAGCAGTATACAAAATGAAATCTTAGACTTCAAATGCCCTACCCTATTTTCATTCTTGAGGCAACATTAAAGCATATTGTATGTATAGACTTTGATTTTTCTCTTATATAATTAAAACCTCACGAACATTGAATTAAAAGTTGTTCTAAATGTGTGTAATTCATTTAGAAAACTGTATCATTGGCTGCAATTATTTGGTAAAAAGGAATTAATTTCTTTATAATAATTTATGAATTAAAAGTTATTTCTTTTAAGATTTCTTTTTTTTTTTTTTTTGTGACAGGCAGAGTGGACAGTGAGAGAGAGAGACAGAAAGGTCTTCCTTTGCCGTTGGTTCACCCTCCAATGGCTGCCGCGGTCGGCGCGCTGCGGCCGGCGCACCGCGCTCATCCGATGGCAGGAGCCAGGTGCTAGGTGCTTTTTCCTGGTCTCCCATGGGGTGCAGGGCCCAAGCACTTGGGCCATCCTCCACTGCACTCCTGGGCCACAGCAGAGGGCTGGCCTGGAAGAGGGGCAACCGGGACAGAATCCAGCGCCCCGACTGGGACTAGAACCCGGTGTGCCGGCGCCGCAAGGCGGAGGATTAGCCTGTTGAGCCACGGCGCCGGCCTTTCTTTTAAGATTTCTGCTGAACTGTATATAACATTCTATCAAATACCTAACCACCGCAATAGAGAAATTTTGTATATGTTGACAAGGAATAGCAAATGTTCATTCAAGGGGATCTCTCTTCTTGCCATATTTCAAACGAAAATTTAAATTTTCATTCGTTAGAACTAGGTGGTGAAAAAGAAAGGCTCAGGTCTCAGGATATCGATGTCATTTTCAGCTGTAAATAAATTTTATGACAAGATTAGTAATTCCAAATTATCTGAATATCAGATGCCATTTATGTAAAAATGGTATATGGGTCACATTTTTATAATGCCCATTTCAATTGCCAGAATTGTTAACCGCAATTGTAGTTTTCAAGAAATGGTTTGTTGATTAGCTGGAGCTTTGAATTTGTCAGACGATTTTACAAGGATAGATAATCTTTTTTTAAAGATTTTATTTATTTACTTATTTGAGAAGTAGAGCCACAGACATTGAGAGGAAGAGACAGAGAAAAAGGCATTCCATCTGCTGGTTCACTCCCTAACTGGCCACAAAGGCCGGAGCTGAGCCAATCTGAAGCCAAGAGTTTCTTCAGGGTCTCCAAGTGGGCGCAGAAGCCTAAGGACTTGAACCATCTTCTACTGCTTTTCCAGGACATAGCACAGAGCTGGATCGGAATAGGAGCAGCCAGGACTAGAACCAGCAGGTGGAGGATTAACATACCTCACCACAGTACCAGCCCCCTGAGATAGATATCTTAATCTATATTCATGTGTTTGTGTGCTTTGTCGGTGAGGATTTTTATTCGTAATGATTTATTTTATTAATTTGAAAGGCACAGTTACAAAGAGAGACAAGCGTAATGAGAGAGAAAGAGGGAACTTCCCCTTATTTGTCCACCTCCTAAATGACCACAATGGCCAGGGCTGGGCTGGGCCAAACCTAGGAACCACATGCTTCATCTTGGTCTGCCAGGTGCATGCAAGAGTCCAAGTACTTGGGCCATCTTCTATGGCTTTTCCCAGGCACAGCACAGGGTGCTGGTTTGGAAGTTGAGCAGCCAGGACTGGAACCAGTGCCCGTATAGTATGCCAGTGTTGCAGGCAGCAGCTTAAGCCACTAAGCCACAATGCAGGCCCTGAGGATTGATTCTTGATCTGCTCATGTAGATATTGGTCTCATGGTCTAATAAAAAGTTAATTCAAATATAAAGAATTTATTTCTCATACAATTAAATGTGATAAATCATTATAAAATTATTGTACATATCATGCAAGATTCTTAGACATTCCAAACGATATTAGTACAAATTAATGCCCACATTTAGATTATAATTTAAATTTTAGATGATAATTTAAATTCAATTAATCACTTTTCATATATAGAGTCACAAATTACTATGTTCATATTTTTTGTTATTTTACTTACACTTATCCCTGCAATATGTTATTGAAAATATAGACTTCAAAGAATTAATAAATTTTATCATAAAGGAAACTGCTATCTTTAGTTTCTTTAAATGCTTTTACTCTGATTTTTCTGAAAAGAGCAGAATACCCAGATACTTGAATAAGGGTAACTGTGTCCTTAGGTTATAGGCCATATCCTGTTTGTTGGATTTCTCTTGATTGGGGGTATGCCCTATAAACTAAGGTGTCTTAGAGAGATACTGAAATTACTTTATTCGAAGGATTTTTCCAAGTGAAGAAAATGCCATGTAAGCAGCAGCTGAAACCCACTCTATAATTAGTGCTTCTAAATCTAAGAATGCCCTGGAATTAGGAAAAACAAACAAACAAACAAAAAAAAGAACCTTTCATGCCAAGACTACTAGCCCTGATTTTTGTGTTGCTGTTTTTATGTCATCCTAGATGCTTAAAAATGGTAAATTTAAGTGTCAATTTCCTGATTTATTAACTCATTTATGTTTTTGTCTAATAATTTTATTTTTGTGATTAAATTTATGATGAGATTAGCTAGCATCATTTTTAAAAATTTTTTAAAAATTTATTTGCCCCCAAAGAAATCTTTTCTTTAAGGAATACTTAAATTCTTATGAAATGCATGAAGAACAACTTTAGGAATATAGTAATTCTTCCCACCATACCCACCTTGCAACCCAGTCTCCCACTCCTCTTCCTCTCCCTCTCCCATTCCTAGTCTCATTCTCCACTAAGATCCATTTTCGATTAACTTAATACACAGAAGACCAACTCTATATTAAGAGTTCAACAACTTGCACGTTGTACAAAGTTATAGCATCTTGAAATTAATTTCACATTTTTTTAGAAACTTAATTACCTTTAACACAGCATCCAAGAATGATATATCTTTTGGGAGTACTTAGAGTTATAATACAACTCATTGAAGACAGGTCCTACATGGGAATTTAGTGCACAGTGAATCTTATTGTTAACTTAACAACTAATACTCTTATGTATGACATCAATGATCACCCGAGGCCCTGGACATGAGCTACATAGGCTATGGAAGCTTTTTGAAACCATAAACTATCAGTATTTAGACAAGTCCATAAGCAAAGTGGAAATTCTGTCCTCCCTTCAAAGAAAAGTATCTTCTTTGATGACCACTTCTTTCCAATGAGATCCTTTATGTAGGACATTTTTTGCCTCAGTGTCTTGGCTTTCCATGCCTGAAACTCTCTTGTGGGCTTTTCAGGCAGACCAGGGTGACTTAAAGATTGATTCTGAAGTTAGAGGGCTATTTAAAATGATAGACAGTACTTGTTTTTTAAGAAAGAATCTTGGCCGGCGCCGTGGCTCAATAGGTTGATCCTCCACCTTGCGGCGCTGGCACCCCGGGTTCTAGTCCCGGTCGGGGCACTGGATTCTGTCCCGGTTGCCCCTCTTCCAGGCCAGCCCTCTGCTGTGGCCCGGGAGTGCAGTGGAGGATGGCCCAAGTGCTTGGGCCCTGCACCCCATGGGAGACCAGGAGAAGCACCTGACTCCTGCCATCAGATCAGCCCAAGTAATTGTGTTATCTTCCACTACCTTTCCAGGTTCATTAGCAGAAAGCTGGGTCAGAAGTGAAATAGATGAGACTTAAATCTTCTCTAGCATGGGAGATGGTGATGCATGTAAGAAGCTTAAGCGGTTGCACCAAGGTGTCCGTCTAACAGCCTGCATGAATCAGAGTTTAGAGAGTATGGGGAGCTCAGGATTTCGAATTGAAGATTTAGGAGTACTTAAAGCTGAATAAAGTTGTACTAAATAATTTTAAGGACTTTGCTTGTTCTAAATTATTTTGAGGACCCCAAAGCCCATACCCCATGTATACTCATAAAAAGGGCGAAAGAACACAAACACATAATAGAAGGTGATGTGGCCACAACCCAAGGAATGACAAGAGCCACCAGAAGCTGAAGGAAACAAGGATGCATCTGCTCCTGAGCCACCAGAGTTAATGCAACCTGGTCAACAGCTCAATTTCAACGCAGTGAAAAAGATTTTGGGATTTTGAATGTCATAATTATGAAATTCTGTGACTTTTATACATCCTATTTACAGGAATTTGCGATAACCGTCACAGGAAAGTGATAGACAGTACTTGTTTTTTAAGAAAGAATTTTAGGGGGCAGGCATTTGGTGCCGTGGTTAAGATGCTACTTTGGTGGCTGTCATTGTGGTCCAACAGTTTAAGCTGTCCCGTTCAATGTCAGCATCCCTTATCCAAGTACTGATTTGATTCCCAGCTGCTCAGCATCCAATCCAAGGCTTCAGAAAGCAATGGAGGGCAGCCCAAGTACTTGGGTCTTTGGCAAGTACTGAGATGTCTAGATGGAATTCCAGGCTCCAAATATAAGCTGGTATTGCACCACTTTCCTCAGGTGTTATGATGGAGGCTTTCTAGATAGTAAACTAACATGGAAAGCACATAGTGAAATAGTGGTAGAAGCATAAAAGACATATGATAAATATTATTGTTATTTTCCTTTTTCCTACAAAGTTACTATATTCCAGAGAGAATTAATCTTAAGTAGACCAGAATTGCAAAGATTGGTGTTATGAGAAGCAAAACAGTTTCAGTATCCATTTTCTGTATAAATTGCTAGGTTTGGATATTTTGTAGGTTGAATCTAATTCATCATTACTGTGAATATGTCATGTAATACTTAGCAGAAAACTGACTTTTTTGGAGTGCAAGGATATTTATTTTGCAATAAACTTACCAAATATACACTGAATCCAGTCAGACACTATGTCTAATTTCAATAGTAAGTAAATAAAGATTGGTTCTCAAAGCATTAAATCACAGTCATCTCTACATAGGCATGTTATTCATTTCCAGGCTGAAAGACCCAACACCACTCAGTTGAACTCAAATTTTCCTTCTACTGAACTACAAAAGCCAAATAATTGTGAGTCAACATGTACGGTCATGGAATTCCTATTACTGAAATCTATTTTGATAATGTATTTTTAAAGCTCTAAAGTTGAAGCATTAATCAAATTTCTAAAATCAATTAATCATACCTAAATGTTATTAAAATAATCCTTCCCTAGGGGAAGAAATTAAGTAATTACCTGAAAGGTTGGTAACAAATGTTTTTTAAGGGGCCAGCTCTGTGCTGCAGCTGTGGTGCAGCGGGTTAATGTCCTGGCCTGAAGTGCTAGCATCCCATATGGGAGCCGGTTCTAGTCCTGGCTGCTCCTCTTCCAATCCGGCCTGAGATAGCATTAAAAGATGGCCCAAGGCCTTGGGCCACTGCACCCATGTGGGAGACCCAGAAGAAGCTCCTGGCTCCTGGTTTCAGATTGGCCCAGCTCTGGCTGCTGTGGCCAACTGGGGAGTGAGCCATCTGATGGAAGACCTCTCCCCCCCGCCCCCCGCCTCTCCTCTCTGTATAATTCTGACTTTCAAATAAAAATAAATAAATCTTTTAAAAAACAGTTTGTTAAATGTATCATATAAGGTGAGAAACCTGTTTTTGGCTTCAGACAATGAGACAGTCAGTTTTTTTTTTGAAGGTTTTTATTTAATGAATACAAAATTTCATATGTACAGCTTTTAGGGATATAGTGTTTCTTCCCCCGCATTCCCACCCTCCCGTCCCACCTCCCACTCTTTGTCCCATTCCATTTTCCATTAAGATTCTTTTTTTAATTGACGTTATATACTAAAGACTAACTCTTTACTAAGGAGAGATTTCAACTATTTTTACTCACACAGATACACAAAGTATAAAGTATCGTTTGAAAGTTTTAAAGTTGTAAAAGGGTTAGTGCTGCCATAGAGTTCAGGGATAAATCTCTGTGTGTGTGGAATCCAGCTTGTGATCTAAGGCTTGGACTTTTTGTTATACAGAGGAGGAATTAGGGGCCAATTCCTTTAGACATGATTAAAACTGACCATCCATTCAGTTAGGCATTTAGACCTGGTCAACGTAAAACCTACTGACTGAACGAGTTTAGAACAACAAACTGATAGCTAATTCATACATGCAATCACATAAACTTTCCCAAGAATTGTAGATGCATCATTATCAATACTATCATTTCATAGTTTCCATAAATTTGTGTTTTTACAACACATATCACGATATTACAGATAAATCAAAGTTTAGGTTAAAAATAATATTGTAAAATTTAATTAAAGATAGCTTCACTGTATTACTTTATACTGTATGATGATAATGGCCCTTCTAACTGGCATTCTCAACTCACAAAAGGAAAGGCTTATAAAATGATCTAAATAAACAAATAAAAGGCCTTTTCTGTTTGGCAACACCATTGAATTGTACTTCTACTCTGTCTCTCACTGCTGACCATTTTCTCTTCAGCAAGTTAAAAATATGAAATGATATCATTCAGAAAATCTCTGAACCCCAGAGTTGTTATTTTACAGCCTATTTGTCCTGGACTTTATTTCCTAGCAACCATTTTTAATTGTTATTCCACAAAGAAGAGTCTGGTCATCAATTTGCTCTGTGTGTGTGTGTGTATATATATATATATATATATATATATATATATATACTTTAATCTACTGTTTACAAATCTCAGTTTTCTGAGGATTAATGGGAAAGCTATTACCCATTCTTTCTCAATTCCAATCTCATATTTTATGTTGCTTTGTGGTCCTGGGCCTAGGGGACTACACGATGAATTTCACTTCCCAAAGTCACTCACCACATGATTTTTCCTTACCTGGTTGCAATGGGAGGCCCAAGTAGAAGACAGCAAAGAGAAAGGAAGGATGAAAGACTGTCTTCTAGTTTCCAGGCTCTGCCTGCTTCCCTCTAACAGCTACAGGCAGTTAGAGTCAGGACTCCGGTGTCTTACAGCTCTGCTGACATCAGCCATCTGAACCCTGTCAGATACGCCAGCACCAGCGGAACAATGAGAACTCCCACTTCTCACCTTCATGCACAAGAGGTCCCAGCACTGACGATGAAGCGGCAGCATCAGCAACTCTTGCAGTCCTTCCGAGACAGTGACAACCATGTAGCCACTCACTAAGCTGCTGGCTTCTGTGGCAGTGTTTCTCCCCTTATTTTCCCTAAATCTACCGTGTGGTAGATTTTAAAAACTAGGCAAATAACTTCCCATAGTTCATATATTCTGGTGCAATACCAGCCATGGTCCTGTCTTCTTGGCATGACCCTTCTTGATACTATAAGTGGTACCAGGAGCAGTCATAGGAATTATATTCATAAATATAGGATTCAGCAAAAATTTACAGGGGGCTGGCGACACGGTTCACTTGGTTAATCCTCCACCTGAGGCACTGGCAACCCATATGGGCGCCGGGTTCTAGTCCTGGTTGTTTCTCTTCCAGTCCAGCTCTCTGCTGTGGTCCGGGAGGGCAGTAGAGGATGGCCCAAGTGCTCGGCCCCTGCACCCGCATGGGGGACCAGAAGGAAGCGCCTGGCTCTTGGCTTCAGATCCACACAGCGCTGGCCGTGGTGGCCATTTGAGGAGTGAACCAACAGAAGGAAGACTTTTCTGTCTCTCTCTCTCTCTCTCTCTCTCTCTCTCTCTCTCTTACTGTCTGTAACTCTACTTGTCACATAAAAAAAAGAAAATTTACAATATGTAGCATTCAGTTATATCAAAATTACTTAAATTAAAACTATTCAGTGTTTTGAGTTAAACTGTTTTGGAGCCAGATAGTAATTGACCTTTATTGTATTAATAATGATATAAAAAGTTGGTGAGGAGAGGCCAGCTTTTGTTTCTCACAAAAGGCTTAGAAAAGAAAATGACAACTCAAAGTGTTAAACACTTTTTAAAAACATTTATTTATTTGTTTGAAAGTAATAGTTGCAGAGAGATAGAGAGACTTCTTCCATCTGCTGATTCATACTCCAGATGGCTGCGAAAGCTAGGATTGGACCAGGCCAGAGCCAGGAGCCAGGAGTTTCTTCCAGGTCTCCCACATGTGTAGCAGGGGCCCAAACACTTGAACCATCTTCCACTGTTTTCCCAGGCCAATAACTGGGAGCTGGATGGGAAGTGGAGCAGCTGGGGCATGAATCCATGCCCATATGGTATGCTTTCTCTGCCATGTCACAATGTTGGTCCAATGATAAGTTTTGCTGAAACAAGGTGAGAGAATCAGAGAGGTACTAGTGGAATACTAAAACAGTCATCTCCAATATTTCTTGACTGACTAAACACTGATGAAAACTATAACCCAAATTTAAAGATACTGATTACATAGTAGCATACAAATTCAATTCCCACTTTGCTTATCATTTTTATGGAAATGAAAACGCGTAGACTACAATACTTGATTAAAATATTTTAATAATAAAATATCGTTCGGATTATTTTTTAAAGAGATTTATTTATTTGAAAGTCAGAGTTACAGGGACAGAGAAAAGAGAGAGCGAGGAGAGAAAGAGAAACCTTCCACCTCTTGATTCACTCCCCAGTTGGCCACAATGGCCAAGGTTGGGCCATGCTGAAGCCAGAGGCCAGGAGGTTCAGCTGGGTATTCTACTTGGGTAGCAGGGCCCTGACCATTTGAGCTATCCTCTATTGGTTTTCCAAGGCCTTTAGCATGGAGAAGAACCAGAATTGGAGCAGCTGGGCCTTGAATCAGTGCCCAAATGAAATGCAGACATCACGGGTGGCAGTTTTACCCACTGTGCCACAATATAGGTCCCTCTTTCAGATTTTTGTTATTGAAAATTGTACCTCCTTTGGTGAATAAGGGAAAACTAACTTTTCCTTATATGATAACTTTAGACTGCTATCTTGCAAGGAGATTGTAAGGATTCAGTTTGCCATGTCTGTAGCCATTATGATCTTAACCATCATCTTAAGCTTTAGGTGATACCGACAGTCCCAAATCATGGACTAAACAAAGTTGTTATAATAACTGTAGACACTTGCTACATTATTATTTCTAGAGAAAGTCTAGGTGAATTCTGGTTAACTATAGGTCACCGTTGTCTATAAAATTCTTTTTCCTCTGTCTCATGGCAAGGAGATCCATTTGTCTTGAGGTTGATCAAGATTGCACAACAAAATCTCCAATAAATTACATTCTGTGTATTCCTGGGTTTCCCTGACACCTTCAATGATCTCAAGATACCTGTGCCATTTGCAATCAGTTCTTATATATTGGGTTTATTCAAAAGTAGGATGTCATTTCTCCTCAAAATTCAACCAAAGTATATTTTATTGCTCATTATTAACAATTGCAATAACATTTTAGCATGTTTTGGAGAAAAGAACTAGATCAGACACAGAAGACTAGTTTATACTCCAAATATTGGCAATTTTTTTCTAATTTATAAAAGAAGAAACACTGGGAAATATAGGTGTGAAAGAATCTAAGGTAATTAATCCAAGAAAGCAAAAAATTTAATCAATAGAGTAAGGTAATATATCAATAGAAACAATTTAAGAGTTTCTTGATTTATTGAACAAGGTCAAGTAACTGGATATGATTCTATTTGGTAGGTTGACTAAAATGTTGTAATGGTAGTATCAAATATTCTGTGAGGTCAAAATGTGTTAAGGTAGGGATCATTGGAAGTGAAAGTAGAAATTGGTTTGAGCTGCAATATATTTGTTAAAGGTCAATCTGTGTGAAAGGATGGAGGAGGAAATAGAATTGATTAGAGAAGAGCTGTCTTGAGAGAGCTCTAGCCAAGTTATGGTTGGGATCTAAGAAGCAAAACTTCTATTTTGAACTTTTCTATATTGGACTAAAATAACTGGAGATTTATAATCTTTCTTCAGTCAGTTGCAGAATGTTGCTGTCTTGGGAAGGAAACAATTTTGGGTGCAGCTGCTCCTTGTAACCAAGGAAGATCCTGAAGTAGCTGACAGCTGGAGGTTGTCCACGTGCCAAGCCCCTTCAATATCGGTAACAATTCTTCCTTGCATGAAGAACTTTGGTGACACACTCTATCACAAGATTCATAACGTCCTTGACATCGTCTACAGGAAGCAATAATAACCTTTGTGGATAAGCAGGCTGAGATTGCTTCTTGTTGTGAATCTTACTCCATATTCCCTGAGATTTCAGAAAACACTGACTAGTAAACTCTAATCGTATAATATCTCCAAACCATGGCATATTCAGAATCATCCTCTCTTTAATAATCTGTTTGGTAGATACTTCTTTATATTTTGTCTTTATGACTTTTTTAAGTACTTGAAATTGAACTGAAATAATTTTTTCTATATTAGTTCCCTGAGCACAAACAGAACTATTCATCTTTGCCCAAACACACCTACTTTTATACTCTTCTTTTATTAATCATGTTTTACTGTGATGTCATTCCCTTCCTCTTATCTGGGAAATGCACTCTTCAAGTTGTGTTTAAAATATTATATTACTTTAGAGTCTACTTTGACTCCTCCAGTCAAAATAGCTTTGTCCATACATTGCTTGCAAGACCAACACATCCATTACTACATTTTTTACACATTAATCTCTTAACATGTGAGTTTAATACTCTTGAGTGCATAAGGTGGATCTTAGTAATTACTTTTTATTCTGTTCTCTCTATACATCACTGCATTGCTGTCTATACACTCATAAGTATTTGCTTTAAAACTAACTTTTATAAAAAAATAGCTAAATATTGGTGAAAGTAGCTAACATTAGGATATTAAAGTGTGGAAAAGATTAGTGAAGAACATGAGAAAATATGACAATTTGGTTTTGAAGTATAATAAAAGACCAGATATAGACAGACGCAAATAAATATGTGTTGATAAGATAATGAATGAAATAATATAAATGAGTTAGAGAGTGAATGAATGTGACCTATGGGAAAGCAAATTATCCATTCAACAAAAGGAGATTTCTGAAAAAGGTGAATGTATTTTTCTGAGGGTCACATCATGATTGAGCACTGCCATATTTATTTTGTTGAACACAAATATTCAGATTTAACTGCTATTTAACAAGCTGCACATATTTAACTTGTACAATGGTAAGTTTTGACATGTACATGTTTAAATTAAATCATTATGAGAATCATGAGAGAGAATATATGCATCACTCTCAAGTTTCTTCCACCCTCAACTGATCAATTTTCTGTCACTTTATAAGCATAGAATATGTTCCAAGACCCTAGTGGATCCCTGAAACCTTGGATAACACTAAATCTAATAAATTATGTTTTTCCCTATACATATATACATCCATACATACATATGGTAATATTCAATTTATATATTTACTACCTTTGTGGGTAGTAAACTTTTTATTAGAAAACTTTGTATATATTTGATTCATCCTTTTTTAAACTGATTTTTCACTATTATGAGTTTCATAATGGCAGATCAAATATCACTGAATTAGAAAATCAGCTGGTATATAATCTATTCAAATATCATTAAATATATACACACATATTTTACTTATATATGTATATGTAATTTATTTTTTATTTCCAGAATTTGTAAAAACTGGGCCCCTAAGCAGGTAGTATTTTTCACAAGGTGTGAATTCATACATTTATTAGGTGCAACTTTACAACCATTAAGCAGGATCTTCATTGACAATGGGCTATCCTGCTCTTGTAACTTCGCACTGTTTCATTATCTAAAAATATTTATGATCTTAGGTAGTACAAAAAATGAATGGTGGTCATATTTTTGTGTTATTATTTCCATATTTCAAGTCTACATTCCAACTTGAGAAAAGTTACAGTAACAATTAAAAAATAGTCTTAATTTCACTTTATAATTATAGGGATATTTCTCATAGTTTATAATATTTAATCTGTGCCAGTCTTGCAGGCAGAGAAAACAGCTTGGAATAGTTACCTACAGTTGTAACCATTCTGTCTATGAGTTATTCTAAAGTTACCAGAGAGAGAGACACACATTCATTAATCATGAAAATCAGCAGGGAGACTATAAAAGTGAGTACATGTCTGTGAACAATAAAAATACGAAAAAATGGCATGGCAGTTAGATCCTTTTGCATCCTCTCAAAATCAAAATGCGCTTTTGTAAGCTAAAGCTGTCTCAGCAGGGTACACCAGAACATTTAAATATTCAACGTGGATATAATTCCATAGCATTCAGAAAAGAAGAGAGGAATTTGAATGGCAAGGCTGATTCGGATTCCAGTCAGGAGTTATCTTCTTTAGAGAGAGGTAGCACATTTTCAAGAACCATATGGAGATTATTATTCTCTAATATATTTCCCTCCTCCTCCAACATACTGTATTATAATGCATTTTCTTGCTCTAATGGTTCCCTTTAGATTATCTGTATCCTCTGGAGTGTTCATTCTTGTTGTTGTCTTCTATTAGGAATTATTTAGTCAAATAACTGGTAGTCCACCTGTTTTGACCTTAGGATGAGGATAGGACTATGGGGAGGGTAAGGAGTTCCTGAGATGGGGGGTGTAAGGACAGACCTGGATACAGGAGCACAAAGAAGTGACTTCACTGAGTAACAAATACTAACTGTAGACGCATCCTGTTACATAATTCAAGGGTGTGACCCTGAGGGCTTAGTATCTTTTGCCTTCTTATTGCAGGTTAAGTTCAACCACTGGGAGATGACAGTTGGAATATGTAGGGTAGAGGGAAACAGAAGTAAGAGAGTTTCACCTGCTTATGTCCCTCTTCATTTCTGTGATTCTGACAAATGCTTCAATCCACAGTCTGACCAACATACTAGTCTCTGTTTAAGGACAAACTGAAGTAGCATTCATAAACATACTTTCAAAAGTTGCCAAGGTAACTCTATGATCTTGATAAAATGATTAGCCTCATAAAGCTGTTCTGTTTGTGGTAGCAAGTCTATCCTGCAAGCAGTGTTCCTGGTCTGCTTGATCTGCTTTGAGAATCAAGTAAAGTAATTTAAGACAAAGTAAACTGTGAGTCAGTATATGAGCACATGTATTATTATTTCATTTGATTATTTTTGAGTCTAAAATGAACCACTTCCTCATCATCAGTGATATATTACCCTTATAAATGTAACATAACAGTGCTGGCAAGTTGTAATATTATTTCATGCATAATCATTTAACATTTAAATAGAAAAAACATTTTATCCTACAAAGAAGGATCTTTTGAAGTTTCTTAGATATTTTATTCTGCCAGATTATAATGAGTCGAAAACAAGTTTAACTTAATAAAATAAAATCTAATGTGTATGGTATCCTCTAAATTCTTCTATATTTAATTATATTTCACATTCAGTTGGCTTCTGACTGAACCCATGTATTCTAATAATTATTATCATTCATTTTTCAGATTTTGATTAATCAGTGTTGGAGAAGAGTAACTTTTGGTGCCATTTGTAAAGAAAAAAAAAAGGCTAATCCAATTTCCCAAGATTTTGTAGTTTTAATTGTTATAAAATGTGAATTTTATGCTTATGCATTAAGAATAGGTCAACTGAGTCCACAATGTGTTTTTTTTCTTACTTCTATTTCAGTATATGAATAATAAGACAATAAAGAAAGGGTACATCTTGCATTTTGCTGAATGTACAAGACTGTCATGTGAAAATGCATTTCTTTTACGTACCCTTGAATGAAATATGACAAGGACTCTATTTTCTTTTATATATTTATTATTGATATAATGCCACAAAATCCCTATGATAGGAAGAAACATTTTCTGAAATTCCAATCATCGTAAATTCATTGCTAACAAGATTGTATATTAAAGGGATATTGAAAATCCCATTTACTCTGTGGTCTCTATTTCAAAGAAGGAGTAACTCTGCCATCTTTTTTTCCTATGGTGACATTGAGTTTTCACCATCACACCTCAGACACTTCATCTTCCTGTTTCAACATCACACAAGACACAACCTAGCAGAAAGCACCTTTACTGCAGTTTATTTAACAAAAAATATAATCTTCAATAAGTATTCATTAAAATGTTATATCTCAGTATGTCACAGAACCCAGAATTTAAAAGTTTTCACATTTATATGTGAACATTAGTTTTAAAATTCCACTAATGATTTATGAAATCATTAGTGCTATGACCACTATTAGTGGGGGAAAAATAAAGCTGTCTCTAGACAGTTACAGCAAAGAGTGTTACAGGCCTGCATTAGCACAGCAAAAAGATGCCACTTCATTGTACTTTCAGTGGCAGCTTTCACGTTTAAACACAGTTTTCAGCCTTGTAACAAAGCAAATATTCTATTTAGTATTCATAATCCGAAAGAAATATCGATAGTTAGCTATATCCACAGAGATGGCTGCTAATGATGTGTTGAGACCAGGCTACCAATCTTAAAATATTTTCAACTAAAGACAGAAATTTCTAAAATCTAGTTGTGAGCTTTATTTCTTCCTTAGAAAAATGTTGATATGAACTGTTGTATAATAGAAATTACTATTCATTTGATGGGTAATTACCCTCAGTGATGATTCATTGTTTGAGAAGTGACATTTTGCTCTTTAAGAGTTTAACTGCTTTTGGAAAACTTGTCAAGCTATCACTGTGCTTAGATCTATGATGATGCTTCCATGTAGGCTCAAAAATACATGTAACCATGTGCACATACAACTACTGTTATACCTTTGCCTAAGCTCTCATTTTTTAAAAAACTTCATTTCATGCATAAATAATCAAAAATAAAATACAAAGAATATTTGAACATACTTATTATCAGAAGGAAAGGAGAGAATGTTGTTCTAATGGCAAAGATATATCAATTCCTTAAAAATCCATTTGAAATAGCCTTTAGTTATCCAAAAACATTTCCATTCTTTATAATTACAAAATTTATGTAATGGATGCCTTAATATTATATCCTTATCTCACATCCTTACCCCATGAGTGCTGCTTTACAGCAAATGGTATGTGCATTATTTTAATACAGTATTGATTTTCCATGGTATTCTAATATGACTTTGATTAGTAGTAACTGAAGGAAGGTTATTTAAAAAAACCTTTTAACTAATATTTCACTGTAAATTTAGTTTATTATAAAGTTACATACATATGTCAAATACCCATAGGTATTTGAAACTGAAAACACACATTATTATAATGTAAAATATTCCTAATCTTCATATAAATCTACTCTTACGGAAAGGTGGTGTTTCTACAAAGCTAGATTAGTCTCATTGACATTTTGCATGATTCTTTCTTCACTGATACACATTGTGGACCAGGTTTAGTGATAGACTCAGAGAATAATTGAATAAATGGTGCACAAATCACTTTCATTTAGTCAGTAAATTTTACTCCAGAAAATTTTACTGTTTTTGTTCTGGGGAGACAATGAAATGTAGAGTGGAAAATTCCACAGCTAGGGCTTTGAAATATCTCCTGCCTCATGATTGTTTTGCTTAATTTTTTTTTTTTTTTGACAGGCAGAGTTAAACAGTGAGAGAGAGACAGAGAGAAAGGTCTTCCTTCTGTTGGTTCACTCCCCAAATGGCCGTTATGGCTGCACACTGCACTGATCCAAAGGCAGGAGCCAGGAGCTTCCTCCTGGTCTCCCATGTGGGTGCAGGACCCAAGGACCTGAGCCATCCTCCACTGCACTCCCGGGCCACAGCAGAGAGCTGGACTGGAAGAGGAGCAACCGGGACAGCATCCAGTGCCGCAACTGGGACTAGATCCATGGGTTCCGGTGCCACAGGCAGAGGATTAACCAAGTGAGCTGTGGCGCCGGCCTATTTTGCTTAATTTTCAATAATCTATTATAACTACGCTTGGCAAAACACAGGCATGAAAATGCAGGGGCTTCTTGAACACCAAGTGTATGGGTGTGTATGTGTAAGTTCATTCTGCATCCTCAGTTACAAACTGAATCAACATAAAAGACATTGACAACAGATGCAATGATTCTACAGGATATTTCTGTGTATTCTCTTTTAAATTTTTATTAATATGAAAAGAACAGATTGTAGGTATTCAATAGGTATAATTAGAAGAAAATAACCATACCTCCTTCTCTCACACTCCTTCCCTAAATTCCCCTCTTTCCTGGATTTTTTTCCTTCAGTTTTTGCAAAGTTGTAATTTTAATACATATTGTAATTACAGGCTTAATTCATCAATAACAATAATATTCAGCAAGTGAAAAGTAGAAAGACAGTTCCAAAGGAGTATTAAAAAAGGCTAAAAGCATTAATAATATCACAAGATGTCCATTTAATTCCTAAATACGTTTTGTGTTCTTTATTATCTTCCACAGCCCTGACTCTTTTTTCCCACTACAGAAACTTCTCAATTTGATGCAATCCCAATTGTTAATTTTGGCTTTGACTGCCTGTGCATCTGGGGTCTTTTCCAAGAAGTCTTTGCCTGTGCCTATATCTTGCAGAGTTTCTCCAATGTTCTCTAATAATTTGATGGTGTTGGGTCATAGATTTATATCTTTAATCCATGTTGAGTAGATTTTTGTGTAAGGTGTAAGGTAGAGGTCTTGCTTCATGCTTCTGCAGGTGGAAATCCAGTTTTCCCAGCACCATTTATTGAATAGACTGTCCTTAATCCAGGAATTAGTTTTAGATCCTTGATCAAATATAAGTTGTCTGCAGATGTTTAGATTGATTTCTGGTGTTTCTATTCTGTTCCATTGGTTTATCCATGTGTTTCTGTATCACTGTTTTGATAACAACTGCCCTGTAGTATGTCCTGAAATCTGCTATTGTGATGCCTCCAGATTTTTTTTGTTGTACCAGATTGCTTTAGCTAGTTGAGGTCTCCTGTGTCTCCATATGAATTTCAGCACCATTTTTCCAGATCTGAGAAGAGTGTCTTTGGTATTTTGTTGGTATTACACTGAATCTATAAAATGCTTTTGGGAGAATGGACATTTTGTGATATTGATTCTTCCAATCCATGAGCATGGAAGATTTTTCATTTTTTGGTATCTTCTTCTATTACTTTCTTTAAGAATTTGTAATTCTCATCTTAGAGATTTTTAACGACCTTTGTTAAGTTTATTCCATGGTATTTGATCCTAGAAGATCTTTTGCAGCCATAACATTGCCTGTGTATATAAAGGCTGTTGACTTTTGAGCAT
This sequence comes from Sylvilagus floridanus, assembly GCA_949820135.1. NCBI lineage: Eukaryota > Metazoa > Chordata > Mammalia > Lagomorpha > Leporidae > Sylvilagus > Sylvilagus floridanus. The sequence continues at coordinate 27,385,014 of OX463242.1, read as the reverse complement.
TGATTTTATATCCTGCTTCTTTGCCAATCTCTTCTATGAGTTCCAATAGTCTCTTAGCAGAGTTCTTTGGATCCCCTAAATAAAGAATCATATCATCTGCATAGAGAGGTACTTTAACTTCTTGCTTCCCAATTTGTATCCCTTTAATTTCTTTTTCTTCCCTAATGGCTTTGGCTAAAACTTCCAGAACTATATTGAATAGCAGTGGTGAGAGTGTGCATTCCTGTCTGGTAATCTCAGTGGAAATGCTTCCAACTTTTTCCCATTCAATAGGATGCTGGCTGTGGGTTTTTGAAAAATGGCTTTGATTGTATTGAGGAATGTTCTTTGACAACTAATTTGCTTATAATTTTCATCATGATTGGGTGTTGTATTTTATCAAATGCTTTATCTGCATCTATTGAGATAATCATATGGTTTTTCTTCTGCAGTTTGTAATGTGATGTATCAAATTGATTGATTTGCAAACATTGAACTTATTTATTTATTATAAACTTAATTATTATAAACTTAATTATTTATCCCTGCATACCAGGGATAAATCCCACTTGGTCTTGGTGGATGATCTTTCTGATGTGTTGTTGCATTCTATTGGCCAGAATTTTATTGAGGATTTTTGCATCTATGTTCATCAGGGATATTGGTCTGTAATTCTCTTTCAATGCTGCATCTTTTCAGGCTTAGAGAGTACAGTGATGCTGGCTTCATAGAAAGAATTTGGGAGGATTTACTCTTTTTTGATTGTTCTAAATAGTTTGTGAAGAATTGGAGTTAGTTCTTCTTTAAATATCTGGGAGAAATCAGCAGTGAATCCATCTAGTCCTGGCTTTTCTTTGTTGGGAGGGCCTGTATTACTGTTTCAATTTCTGTCTCAGTTATAGGTCTGTTTAGGTTTTCTATGTCTTTTTTTTTTCTTTTTTTTCTTTTACAGGCAGAGTGGACAGTGAGAGAGAGAGACAGAGAGAAAGGTCTTCCTTTTGCCGTTGGTTCACCCTCCAATGGCCGCCGCGGTTGGCGCGCTGCGGCCGGCGCACCGCGCTCGTCCGATGGCAGGAGCCAAGAGCTAGGTGCTTATCCTGGTCTCCCCATGGGGTGCAGGGCCCAAGCACCTGGGCCATCCTCCACTGCACTCCTGGGCCACAGCAGAGGGCTGGCCTGGAAGAGGGGCAACCGGGACAGAATCCAGTGCCCCGACCGGGACTAGAACCCGGTGTGCCGGCGCCGCAAGGCGGAGGATTAGCCTGTTGAGCCACGGCGCCGGCCAGGTTTTCTATGTCTTCATACTTCAATTAACTTAGGTTGCATGTGTCCTTGAATCTATTCATTTCTGATAGATTTCCCTGATTGCTGGTATACAACTCTGTAGTAATTTCTGATGATTCTTTTTATTTTTGTGTTGTCTGTTGTTACATTTTCCTTTTTCATCTCTGATTTTATTGATATGAGTCTTTTTTTAGTTAGTTGGGCCAATGTTGTTTCAATTTTGTTAATTTTTTCAAAAAATAGTTCTTCATTTGGATGATCTTTTGTAATTTTCTTTTGGAGTCAGTCCTATTGATTTCTTCTATGATTTAAATTATTTCTCTAATCCTACTAGTCTTGGGTCTGGTTTGCTGCAGTTTTTCTAGATCTTTGAGATGCTTTGAACGCTCATTTATTTTGTGCCTCTCCAATTTGTTGATGTAGGCACCTATTGCTATAAACTTTCCTCTTAACACTGCTTTTGCTGTAAGTTTTGATGTGTTCTGTTGTTATCTTCATTTACTTCCAGAAAGTTTTTGATTTCTGTTTTGATTTCTCCTATGACTCAGTGTTCATTCAGGAGTATGTTGTTCAGTGTCCATGTGTTTGCATATGCTCTAGGGATTCCTGAGTTGCCAATTTCCAACTTCATTGCACTGTGGTCTGAGAAGCTGCATGGTATGATTCTAAATCTTTTGAATTTGCTGAGACTTGCTTAATGTCCTAGTATGTGGTCAATCCTAGAGTAGGTTCCATGCACTGCTGATAAGAATGTAAATTCTTTAAGTGTAGGATGAAAAGTTCTGATGATATATGTTAGATCATTTGGGCTTTAGTGTCGATTAACTCTGCTGTTTCCTTGTTGATCTTGTGTCCGGTTGATCTGTCTATTTCTGAGAGTGGAGTATTGAAGTCCCCCAGTACTATTGTATTGGATTCTAAGTCTCCCTTTAAGAACCTTAACATATCTTTTAAATAAACCAGTGGCCTGTAATTAGGTGCATCATTACATCTTCCTGTTAAATTGATCTCTTAATCATTATATAGTGCTCCCCTTTGTCTGTCTTAACAGTTTTTGTGTTAAAGTTTATTTTGTCTGATAACAAGATGGCTATGCCTGCTCTTTTTTCATTTCTGTTGGCAAGGTATACCGTTTTCCAGCCTTTCACGTTCAGTCTGCATGCATCTTTTTTGGAAAGATGTGTTTCTTATAAGCAGCAAGTAGATGTGTTTTGTTCCTTAGTCCATTCATCCAGTCTGTGTCTTTTAACTGTAGAGTTGAGGCCATTAACTTTCAAGGTGGCTATTGATAAGTGGTAACTTTGCCCTGCCATTTTCCCAAAGATTTTTTTTTTTTTTGACAGGCAGAGTGGACAGTGAGAGAGAGAGAGACAGAGAGAAAGGTCTTCCTTTTGCCGTTGGTTCACCCTCCAATGGCCGCCGCGGATGGCGCGCTGCGGCCGGCGCACCGCATTCGTCCGATGGCAGGAGCCAGGTACCAGGTGCTTTTCCTGGTCTCCCCATGGGGTGCAGGGCCCAAGCACCTGGGCCATCCTCCACTGCACTCCCGGGCCACAGCAGAGGGCTGGCCTGGAAGAGGGGCAACCGGGACAGAATCCGGTGCCCCATCCGGGACTAGAACCCGGTGTGCCGGCGCCGCAAGGCGGAGGATTAGCCTGTTGAGCCACGGCGCCGGCCAAGATTTTTTTTTTAATATATGCTTTGAACTTCCTGTGATCTTTTACTGGGAGGTTTTCTTCCTTTACCTTCTTTCATATTGATGGCAGTGTTTCTGTGTTTCTATGTGTAACACATCTTTAAGCATCTTTTGCTTGGCTGGACAAGTGGTGACACATTGTTTCAATTTCTGTTTGCTATGAAAGTTCTTTATTTTACCTTCTTTGTCAAATGAGAGTTTTACAAGATATAATATTCTGGGCTGGCAGTTTTTCTCCCTTAGTACCTGGACTATATCTTGCCATTCCCTCCTGGGGGCATCATAATGTCTTCCTTGTTCTTGTTTCCTCAGTTTTTGTGTTCGTTGCTTGGCATTGTGGAGATATTCTTTGGTTTTTTTCCTTTTATTTTTTTTGTGATGGTTTGTCTCGTCATACTATGACTCTAGATTAAATGGACTGTCTTCTTTTGATGGATCCTTAGAGGCTTGTGATGGTTGTGGCCAGAGAGCTCTGCTTGGTTCTTCAGGGATAAGGGTGTGCCAAATGTGACACACCCAAGTTTGGTGTGGTAAATCTCTCTCTCTCTCTCTTTGTCCCAAGGACCAGGCAAATGATCTGTGCAATCCTCAGTGTAAGCTCAGATTCCCCTGCAATCTCCCACCGGGTTGTCAATGTTACCGAGTGTGCGGCTTCTCCCAAGAGTACTCATGTTTCAGGCACTCCTTGAGTTCTCTCACACACCCTCATTTTTTTTCTTTTTCTTTTTTTGACAGGCAGAGTGGACAGTGAGAGAGAGAGAGAGAGACAGAGAGAAAGGTCTTCCTTTTGCTGTTGGTTCACCCTCCAATGGCCGCTGTGGCTGGCGCGCTGCAGCCAGCACACCGCGCTGATCCAATGGCAGGAGCCAGGTGCTTCAGTTAGCTTACTACTGTATGGTACAGTTTTGTACATAGAATATAAGCTTTTGGAAACTTCTCTTACAGGTGGAAGCATAGACCCCTATAATGACTTTCTGTTCTAATGGTATGCCCGTATAATGATCACAAAGCCACTGCCTCTCATAGTCTTCATGCTTCCAAAATTCAATCATATACATATTAATCTCCTTGAAAAATCACATTGAAACAACTTTTTTTCTTTCAGCTTAAAATAAATTAGTATTGCATGTAAAGTACAAGCAATTTCCTCCAAAAGTGTAGTCTTTCCTTCAAAATAATTATAGTCAGCTGATTTTTAATGCTGAGAGAATCATTACTATATCTCTTAACTTGCCTCATATAATGCAGTCTGAGGTTGTTTGTACTTATTGAATTAATTCTACAAACCAGGGCCTCTGCTGAAAATCTAAGATAACAATAAATTTTCACATTAAATGTTCTGAAATATAAAGATCTTAGGATGTTGTCCTCCTTGGACCTTCAACCATTTACTCCAAATCAGGAAAACTTAATAAGTGCTTTTTAGTTAAAATAACACAAAATAACTATAGATTTCTCTACACTTACAGTATAACTAAAAATCTATTATAAAAGTCTGTAGACTCTACTATGTCATCCCCAACTCTCTCAGATGAGTAGTCATAAAGTCGGGTAGGTTAGAGCATTGTGTTTCTCTTTAAAATAATTAAAATAGATTTCATTGCTCTCAGCCTTTTGGCTAAGATCAAATGTAGTATCTGTTCTTATCAATTTAAAATAGATCACAACTTATTTCTTGAACTAGATTAGCTTCAAAGATTGTGTAAGCTTTGTAAGATTAATAACTGTGTAGTATTTTGTTTTCCCCTTCAAACATACACAAAATTAAGTTATATATAATCTTTGGTCTTTCTATTGATTGTGAGTAGGTAAAGGGTAGAAAATGTTGATTCCCTCATGTCTCATCCACAGTCTGGAATGCAGAAGGCAAGCAATAATTGGTAACTCAATGTCAAGAAACTGAGAGAAAGTGGTGTTCCTATTCTCTTGCCAGAACAAGAAGAGCCTTTTGGGATTTTAATAGAATCAGAGACCTATTATATTAGTCAGAGCTCTTAGCTAATGGGAAATGAATAAACCTAGAGAGGCTCTATTTTCAATTGAGCTTGGGATATGGAGAGGGAATGCCAATTTGAATGTCGAATAAAAAGTCTTCTTTGACAAATTTATTGAAATTGATTTTCAAAGTAAAGCATGTAGTCAAAATTCTTGGTGCTTTGATCAGATCTTTTGATGTGAGTTGACTAAACATCAATCTCTGTATATACATATACACACCAAAGGTCAAACCAAATGATATAATGTCTATAATACTACTGATAATAGTGATAACAAAAAGTGACAGAATCTTTTACTCTCAGATGTATTGTTCTGGGAACACTGTACAGATGAATTCATTTAGAACTTACAGAAAATCAAGGAGCCAGGCATGTTATTATTGTTTTTGTTGTGTATCTGCTGTGATAATCCTATGGAAAATAGGGTAGTATTTAATACCATTGAAGCATTAAGCAGAAATGACAAGGAACTTTATTTTTTAAAAAAGATTTATTCATTTATTTGAAGGTCAGAGTTACAGAGAAAGGAGACAGAAAGAGAGAGATCATACATCCACTGATTCATTGTCCAAGTGGCAGAAAGTGCTGGGGTTGAGAAGTCATAAGCCAAGAGCTAGAGGCTTCTTCCAGGTCTCCCAGGTGGGTAGTAGGGGCCCAAGAACTTGGGCCATTTTCCACTGCTTTTCTCAGCCCATTAGCAAGGAGCTGGATGGGAAATGGAGCAGTGGGACACCAACAGGCATCCTTGTGATGCAACATTGGCCCCAGCAAGTATCAAAAAGGCGAATTAGGCTAAGTTATTTTATTGGTTTATTTGAAACAAATTGTTTATACGAAGTTGTTTAATATCCTGTTGTATATATATATATATATATATATATATATATATAACAGATTTTTTAATGAGTGAGGTAATTTCAGAAAAAAATCATATCAAGGAATAATCAAAATAATATGTAACACTTACATAATAATACAAATTTGATGCCTTCTGTTTCTTCATGGAAAGTTACAATTTAAAATGAATTTATTGATTTGTTTATTGAGAGAGCAACACAGAGATAGGAAGACAGACATGCATTGAGATCCCATTCTCTAGTTCACTGTCTAAATGCCAGCAACAGCCAGAGTTGAACTATGATTGAAATCAAATGATGTAGGCAGGCAGATAGGATCAAATGGATTGGGCTTGTAAACTGGAAGACCACACCCCTTGTGTGATCTCATGCCCCTACCTGACCTGCCCTGGACACCCACTGGACAATCAGAATACATAACTACCCCCCTTTGGGAGCAGATTAAAGGCCTGGAGCACGGTGGACCCCTCCCTTTTTATGGTTGCACAACCTTGATGTGTCTTTGTTGACCTGCAGGCCACCTGCTCTCTGCTTTCCTGGCATGTTCTCTGCCTGGTATGGACTCAACTTAGCATCTGGACTTCTTCCTCCCCTAATTAAAGCCCTTACTTCCCTATGCATTTCTCTCACTGAATAAAATCCTTAAAAACTTACCATGTTTCTGTTCCATTTGAGTTAGTACTCAGAATTCTGCTCTGGGGGACGGCGCTGTGGCACAACAGGTTAACGCCCTGTCCTGAAGCACTGGCATACCATCTGGGCGCTGGGCTCTAGTCCTGGCTGCTCCTCTTCTGGTCTAGCTCTCTGCTATGGCCTGGGATAGCAGTAGAAGATGGCCCACATGGGAGACCCGGAAGAAGCTCCTGGCTCCTGGCTCCTGGCTTCGGGTCGGTGCAGCTCCGGCCGTTGCGGCCATCTGGGGAGTGAACCAGCGAATTGAAGACCTCTCTCTCTGCTTCTTCTTCTCTCTCTGCATAATTCTGACTTTCAAATAAATGAATAAATCATTAAAAATTTTTTTGCTCTGAATAAATAGCAAGAACCAACAGAATTATTAATATTGAAAATTATTAATAAGTAGGATGGTATCATAATGGCACCCCAGATTGTTGCACCATTAATAACAGAGGGACTCCCCAATATTTATTAATATCTTATTGATTTAAAAGAAAAGAAAAACCCAGTAAAATGGTAAGAGATCACCTCACTTGGCTTCTAACTTCACTTATCTTTCTGCATTACACTCCATCCCTTAGATCAGGGAGCGCCCTCCTTTGCCTGCGACCTTGGGAAGGAACTATTTTCAACTCTGGCACAGGGTGTGGGGCCTGGGTTGTGCTTGGTACCCACCATCACCTCTGCAGAGAATGCACTCTCCAGCTTGGCTGGTTGCTCTTTTTTGATGCTCTCCTTGCTCCAGCCCCATGTGGCCCAGTCGCTGATATGGGTGTATTCCCAGGGGAGGGGTGGGAGCCTAGACAGACAAGATAGGATCAGAAACCCCGATTTCCTCCTGCCACCACCACTGGCACTCAGAGGCACACTGGCACTCAGAGGCACTCCTAAAACAGCCGCCAACTGAATTGTAGCAGTGCAGAGTGCTAAGGTACTGGTGCTCCCTGCCCATCCACTGCCGCTTCCGTAGCAGCCACTGCCCTGTGTGGCACTAAAGTAGACAGGTATACAGGTTAAATTGATTAGGTTTGTGAGCTGGAAGACCATGCCTTCGCCATGACCTCATGTGTGTGACCTCATGCCCCTACCTGGCCTCACCTGAGTGCCCACCGGCCAATCAGGTTAATTAACCACTCCCCTTTGAAAGTGGATTAAAAGCCTGGGACATGGTGTGTCCACCCCTTTCATCCTTTTTCCTTGCCCTGGCCTCTTGCCAGTAGGGGACTGGCTGCAACCTGGTGGCTCCAGGGCACGTGGCCTTGGGCCACCCGCCCCATGCTTCCTGGTCTAGATGCTCTTCTAGATGGCTGTTTCCTGGTTCTTGGTATGAACCCAGCTGTACCTCTCTCTTATAGATAAAGCCCTCACTCTCCAATGGTTTCTCTCACTAAATAAAAGCTTAAAATGTACCATGCTGCCTCGTGAATTTATGCCGGTAGTTAGAATTCTTCTTTAAATACTAAGCAAGAACCCACTTGGGCTTATTAATATTGAGGATTTATTAATAAACATATTGTACGGCACCCCAAATTCTGATAACATGTGCACCCCAGATAGGACTCCTGGGGAACTTTAAGGGACCACATTCTGGTATATTTTTAAGGGGTCAAATTCTGATGTTAGCACCACAGCTTGCAGCTCTAGCTAGCCCTGCCCTGTCCCAGCTGCCTGACCAGCTGTAGCCATGGCTCCAGTGGCATTTTCATTCAAAACAAGCAAGCGATGCTTAGGTTTCTGTTCTGGTTTCCCTTAGCGCTTGTGGCTTTTGGAAAATGCATGGATTGGTTTCTTTTTACTGTTTCTTGCTTTAAAAAGATGCTGTCAGTACTATTAGGATTCTGGCAAGGAAATGAGAAGGATTTTCACAGAGGGTTAGTTTTTGAGAGCTTGTGAGAGCTTATCTGTATCTATAAAAGTTTCCAAGTTGTTTGTGATGTGTTTTAAAGACAATTGAAAATTTAGAATTTTTTTTTTTTATTTTATACACAGGTTTAAGCAGTACTGAAAATTCTACTTTGCCTCAAGGTCTTTGATTTTCAAATCAAGCATGCTTTCAATTGTTGATTTCAAGCTGGGGGACTGGTTTGGTTGCCTGGCAACAGGCTCCAATCCAAAATGGCGGCCCCCATAGCCTGCAACATGCCTGATTATTAGTGTAACTTTTTTTAACATTTTTTATTTATTTATTTGACAGGTGGAGTTACAGACAGTGACAGAGAGAGAAAGATCTTCCTTCTGTTGGTTCACTCCCCAAGTGGCTGCAATGACCGGATCTGTGCTGATCAGAAGCCAGAAGCCAGGAGCTTCTTCCAGGTCTCCCACGTGGGTCCAGGGGCCTAAGCACTTGAGCCATCCTCCACTGCTCTTCCAGGCCATAGCAGAGAGCTGGAAAGGAAGAGGAGCAACCAGGACTAGAACCTGGCACCCATATGGGATGCCAGTGCCACAGGCGGAGGATTAACCTAGTGCACCACAGCACTGGACCCCATGTATATCTTTATTATTACTTTTTAAATTGTAGATTATTATTTTAGCCTCTGTGCTGGTCTTTATTGTTTTGCAATAACAGATTTTGTTGGCAGCTTTAACACTGGTCTTTATTTTTCTATTTTTTTAATTTTAATTATTTGTTTTGCTTTAATTAGTATTTAAAAACAGTAAAAAAAAATTAAAAACCCTCTTACCAGGCTTGGTAAAACAATGTACCCCATTTGGTACACAAATAGAGACTTACAGTGTCAGAATTGTAACTAATACAATGCATCCAGTCACATGCTAAAGATTATAACTAAAGCAATGTTTCCATGTCACATGGTTAAGGATACTTAAGCTCCGGAAGAGCTGTTTTTATCTTCTCAGGTCCTACACAGAAACTGTAAAGCTGTGTAGTTCTGAAGTACGTAGGCATACAGGTTAAAATCAATAAAGTTTGTGAGTTGGAAGATGAACCCTCACCACGCCCCTGTGTGACCTCATGACCTTACCTGGCCACACTTGGGTGCCCATCAGCCACTCAGGTTAATTAACCACTCCCCTTTGGAAGTGGGGTAAAAGCCTGGGACACAGTGTGTCCAGCCCCTTCTCTTCGGCCCTGGCCTCTTGCCAGGAGGGGGCTTGTTGTAGCCCTGTGCCTCCAGGGCACGTGGCTTTCAGGCTACCTGCCTAGTCTTCTTGGCCTAGAAGCTCCTCCATGTGGCTGGTTCCTACTACTCAGTACGAACCCAGATTTACCTCTATTTCTTAAATAAAGCTCTCACTCTCCTATGCATCTTTCTCACTAAATAAAAGCTTAAAATGTACCATGCTGCCTTGTTTATGGATGCCGGTATTTAGAATTCTTCTCTAAATATTAAGCAAGAACCCTCTCAGGCTTATAAATATTGGGGATTTATTAATAAGTATATGGTGATATCGTATGGCACCCCAAATTCTGGTAGTATATGTGGCATCCCAGATGGCACTTCTGGGGAACTTTAAGGGGTCACATTTTTTGCATAGATTTTAGGGGGGCATCTTCGATTTCATATGGTAACCACGAGGGGATGTAAAATGTGAAATTTTTAAGAAGGGATTTATAATTTTTAAGAAGGGACTGTTTTTAAGAAATTTTACAACTAGGCAGCAGGTGAGAGCGGACTTCCTGTGGCTTCTGACCCTCTCTCTCTGCCTGTACCCTCTCCCTCCTCCATCTGGGTTGGTGCTTTCCCTGCTTGCCCAGCCATGGTAATGCACTGAATAAAATCCTCAAAAACTCACCATGTTGTCTTGTCTACTTGTGCCAATATTCAGAATTCTTCTCTGAATGAATGACAAGAACCCACAGGACTACTAATATTCAAAATTGTTAAAAAGCAGGATAGTATCATTGGGAATGTCATTCAGGTCTCCCAGTTGTTTGGCAAGGGCGCTTATTAGAGCCATCACCTGCTGCCTCCAAAGTTACATTGGAAGAAAGCTAGGCTCAGAAGCTGCAGCAGAGAAATGAACTCAGATACTTCCATGTGGGCTAAATGGCTGCTCCTAATAATTTAAATACTGTTTTTACTGTATTTTTTCCTCACAGATACTAATACATGGGCCTATAACTCCAATGGAATCTATTAAGGTGGATCAGTTTATTTCAGCTCATTGCATATTGTCACTGCTTTCTTGCCTGTGACTATGGGCATGTGTTTTTATAGAAAAATTGTGGGCCATTGCCAATCATAAGATGAGTTGTTTTCAAGAGTACTGAGAAATATACAAAGGACTAAATGTATATCAACTTTATATGATGTAATTTCACTTGAACTTGAATGAAGTCATTAATAGAAAATACAAGTTCTACCCTTCAGAAGTTGACTCTGGTAGTCCTAGAGAAAATTGGGATGGAGAGATAGGCAGGTAACAATGATGGCGCTTTATTTACTTATTTCAAATATTGTATTCATTCATTTTCATTTTTATTTTAAACCAGAGACACAGAAAGAGGCAGAGAGGAAAACAAAGAGATAATTTTCATCTACTGATTTACTTCCCAAATGTCCTCAAGTTACAGGGCTGGGCATACCAAACAGTGACCTAACAGCTGTGTCACATGCCTACTACCATGAGGACATTTTAAAAAGCTCACAAAAATGGAATTAAAAGGTAAGTTTATTTTTAAAAGATTTATTAATTTGTCTGAAAGGCAGAGTTACAGAGGGCAGAGGGAGAGAGAGAGAGAGAGAGAGAGAGAGAGAGAGAGAGAAATGTTTTCCACCTGCTAGTTCACTCTCCAGATGGCTGCAATGGCTGGAGCTGTGCCGATGTGAAACCAGGAGTCAGGAGTTTCTTCCAGGTCTCCCACACAGATGCAGGGGCCCCAGAACCTGTGCCATCTTCTACTGCTTTCCCAGGCCATAGCAGAGAACTGGATCAGAAGTGGAGCAGCTGGGACTCGAACTGGCACCCATATGGGATGCTGCCATCACAGGTGGTGGCTTAAAGTAAGTTTATTTTGATGCAAGATTTGAAATTCATGCACTCAAGGAATCTTCCAAAAGTCCCTGCATGAGTTCAAATTCTGTTGCAATAAAATAAACTGACCATTTACTTCCACTTTCTGTGAAATTATGAAAGGTCTTTCATATTTATCAGCATATTTATTTTTGTCATTAATTGAGATCATTGATTTGGGGGCCATGTGAGGTGATTTGGTTAAAGTCACTTATCAAGATATTGTGAATGAAATGAGCTCTCTGGGTCTTAATTTTGTCTATCCTATTGTCTGATAACCAATACCCTCACAGACATGGTGGAGTTTTCTGTGTGTCATTTTTTTTCTGAATAGACTTGTATATTATATAACTATTAAGGTTCTGTGCTTCCAGAGAGGTAATAATTGGGATATTTACACAAATTGTAAGCTTTGTTCAAAATATTCTAGTCCTCAAAGATATTACTGATAAGAAGTGAGGAGTAGAGAAGAAGGTATACATAACTCAGAAGTGGTCGGAAACAAAGATCTAAAAAACATTCTAAATGATCTTCCATCACCCTTCTGTATTTATAAATGTGAACATTACAGAACATCACGTCCTTTCTATATTTTCTGATTAAATGCAATACAATGTGAATAGATTTAACCAATTTTCTTAAATAGTTTAAAGTCTGGAGAGTTAGATCACATGTTATCTTTAAAGCAATATTATTATTGATAAAATATTCAAGATATATTTTCTGTAGTTTTTGGAAAAACAAGCAAGTAATTGGATCATTTGAACAGTCTTGAGATGAATCAGAAGATTTTAAATTAAATTTTTAATTACTAAATTATTCTGGATATTACTTAACATTTACATTATTTTTCCATTTGACATAATTATTAGCTTATTTTTGTTGAATTGTCCAATTAAAACAACATTGACAAACATTAATTTAAATGTAGTTTTTAAATACTATAAAGCACACTAAGAATCTTAGAGATGAGCTGTTAAATGAAGAAAACAGGTGATTTTCAGATTAATCATTTTAACATTGGTTATTTATTTGAAAGGAAATAATCCATAAATAAGTAATCACTAATCAAACCTCATAAATATCCCTTACTCTGTTGTTAATAATTAGAGTAGTGATTAGGTATCTGAGGTATATTTTAGCTTAGTTATTAGTGATTTGTGTAAATCTATAGGTTATGGTGATATCCAATTGTAGGACATAATGCCTAATTGGAATATTTTAAATTAAAATACTTCTTTGAAAATGGTTCCAGTTGTTCACAAATACAGAAATAAAATACAACGATTTTTTTTTGACAGGTAGAGTGGACAGTGAGAGAGAAACAGAGAGAAAGGTCTTCCTTCTCCCGTTGGGTCACCCCCCAATGGCCGCTGCGGCCGGTGCACCGCGCTGATCCGAAGCCAGGAGCCAGATGCTTCTGCTGGTCTCCCATGCGGGTGCAGGACCAAAGGACCTGGGCCATACTCTACTGCACTCCTGGGCCACAGCAGAGAGCTGGCCTGGAAGAGGAGCCACCGGGACAGAATCCGGCACCCCGACCAGGACTAGAACCTGGTGTGCTGGCGCCACAGGCAGAGGATTAGCCTGTTAAGCGGCAGCACCCGCCAAATACAAATGATTTTTAAAATTATGCATTCAAAACAAAAGTTTGATACTACTCAACATATTACAAATGATGGTACATGTAGGTAGAATGAAAAAATCAAAAATTATGGAAGTCTTTCTTTGAAGCCTTATTACCTATACTCCTTTTGGCAAATAGTTAAGCAATATGCATAAAAACTTATACTACTCAGTAGAAATTTATGAGAGTTAATAATGTATATTTTCCATTTGTTAATGTCTTTAAACATTCACTAGAGTCATCGAACAGAACAAATGAGAACTAACAGATAATTTCCTAAGTAGTCATAGATTAGTGAAAGATGACCCTAACCATTTGGTGCAGACAGTGATGAAAAATCCATGGTCTTCTGCTCATTTCCCTAACCTTTAATCATAAATGAATCCTTCAAAGGTGAGTTTGATTAAATCAACTCGTTGGCTCTTACATATGTTGGTGACTTAAACTCCCTTTTTTCACATTTGTTTAACAAAAATAAGTATAAAATTCAGTTTATTAAATTTTAATTTTATGACTAAATCTTACCACACAGGTTTTATGCACACTGAAATATAATTATATTTGTTTTCCTGCTAAAAATAAAACTGGACACACTATAATTGTGTGTGTGATTCCAAATCTTGGGCCTATTTTTATCTCTCTTGATTCTGTCGGATAATCTTTGTATTAAAAGAATACTAAATTGACAACTCATTTTTCTATTTTCTGGAAATGATTTTATTTTCTTGTTTTTCATGAGCCAAATCATAAAGTATAAGCAATATGAAGCTAAGAATATATTTTCTATAGAAACATTCCTATAATAAATATGTGTCCTTAAATTTTAATAATTAAATATTAAAATATGCAATTAATTTATATAAAATAAAGTAAATTACATTTTGTAATAAAATTCAGTATTGAATTAAATGTATGTATCTTGGTGTCATTAAGCACATGTTTGAAAACATGCTCTATAATACTTGGCAGGAGCTTTTGATACTTTGTTCTCTTGGTATGGGCTCTAAAACAATAAACATGCAGGTCAGCTCATATTGTAAATTTTACTGGGTCTTCCTTTAAACTTTCCCCGGCTTAAAAAAAATCTTAATTCTCTCCTATTCTTCCTCTCATTCCACAATTTATAAATACCTAATATATTAACATTTCAAATGTGTGCAAATATGTAGTCCTCTTTTAGTATATTACCTTCACTGAATAATGCATTCATTCTTGTTTGTCGACTTGTCATTCCATAATGCCCATACAATGTTTCAGTTTCAAAATCATTATCAAAATTCAAGTGCAATATATTTTATTTTATATCTAAACTTCATTACCTTATACACACAAGTATATAAAAATCACATAGAACATTTAAAATAATCTAATAAATCATCTTGAAGTCAAACATTCTAATCAGGAAAGTAACATTTACAAATGTCCATGTAGAAAACTAAAAGACACAAGTGTAGAGTACAGAGTGTGGTTTCATTTCATTGATCAGTTATCATATAATAGCATACATGTATCTAACCACAATAATACCCACTGTGCTTTTCACGTTGTCATTACTTGCCATAATTTCTTTAATTTTAAATATCTATTTATTGATAAGTAAGAGTGACACAGGGAGAGAGAAAGAGAAAAAGGGATCTTACATCTGCTGTTTTACTCCTCAAATGGTCATAAAGCCAGGTCTGGACAAGGACAAAGCTGAGAAACAGAAACTGCACTCCAGGCATATTAGCAAGAGGCTGGGACTTGAACTGGCACTCCATTACGTGATGCTAGTAAATGCCAGCCTAACTTGCTGTGCCACAGTGCCAGCCCTTGCTGTAATGTCTTGAGTTCAAACATTACCAGATGGCCAGAATGTGTTATTATGGTTCAGGTCATTCTAACTCCTGAAGAGATGAAAGACAGCTACTATCACACAGAAAGAAAAAGAACAACTTTATACTAACTAGTTCTCTAAGTCATAATATTCATTTTGTAATCATAAATTACTGAACCAAAGCCAAATATAACCAAAGCAGAATAGTAGCTTTTTTTTTTTAAAAGAAAGATGATACACAAATAAAACAGGAACTCTTTGAAAATTTCTCCTAAGCGGTATCGCAGAACATATGCTCCATGTTCCTGAGCCAGTGGTTTTAATAATTCTCTAAGGCCTTTCAGTCAGTCTTGGCTATTTTTCAATGGATTACTCATAGAGGAAGTGGCTCAAATGACAGAGTCGCTCTTTGAAACCATGAATGTCAAGTCTATCATAGGTACAAGAGTTAACGCTTAGTTGGTGCTAAACAATCTCGAGTCTACCTTTCAATACTTCAGCAGAGAAGTTGTGGATATTAGTTTTAACTGACATTCAAAACAATGGCAAGTCATTAGCAATTTATTTTTGGCTTTTAAAGATAATATAATAAAGTGCATGAATCACAGGCCAAAAAAAAAAAAAAAAGAAATATATTTACAATATAGCAAATTGCTTAAATATAGTTTATCTAAGCAAGAAAAAAATGTGGAGAGTATAATTTATTTTGGGGTACCTTTACTGTTTCTTTCATCATCTGCTGTTTGAAAATTATCCTTATTAACATTCCTCATCCTTCATTTTAAAAAGCCAAGAACAGTTAATTCTGGAAATTAACTGCCACTAGTTTTGTACTGAGTTATTGTTAACAAACTGTGCTGAAATCAATAGATGGTTTGTGAGAAGTTCTCAAGGTTAATGGATAGACAAAGTTGTGTTTTACCATAAACCTTCTCTTAGAGATCTATGGGAACATAGATGCAATGCTACCATATAATTTCCCTCTTAAAACTTAATATTCAATTATTTATAGAAATAGATTAAAAGTGTCATATCAATAGATGTTTAATGTAATATTTTTCATAATTTTCTAAGTCCCTAAATTTCAGACAAGATCATTTGTTAATTTTACTTTATTAAATAATCCACTTTTGCAAGCTACTGTAAACATTACTTTTATATCACTATTTATGGCAGGGTTGACAAAGCAATAAAGACAAATGGTAATAACTATTATGTACCTGCTACATGTCAAGAATATTATACCTATTCTTCACCCTGCTGTCTAAAATGAGCATTTCCATTATAAGGAGATGATGATTAATAGAGAGAGTACACTTGACTTAGCCAAGGTCAGAAATTTAAGGCTCAAGTTTGTCTGGCTTAAGTCTATCTTGGTTCTACTAGCATACCTATTTATGCTGAGTATTAATTTGTGAAAGGTGAAAAGACATGTCATTCAGATATTGATCCTGACTTGTGGGTTGCCTGTGAGATAACAAGAATATGAGACATGGTATCGGGATGTATTTAAGCACTTAAACGTTGGAAAGTTTTTAATTTTACAGATATGCAAAAATATCCTTTCCACCTTTAAATCTTTATTGTATTTCCTTACAACATTGTATCTTTTACTGTCTTAACACAAATATAGCTTTATGATTAGATATTTATATAGCTTTTGATGTAATTTTATAATAGCCCATGGTATTAGGTTTAATGTAATAGTTTATAAGTAGATATTATTATCAATAATCCACATTTTATTTATGGAATTATAATTCGCAATATTTAAAAACACATAACCTTATTTAAATATATGTGCTCTTAAACCTTATTTAAATATATGTGTTTCTTAGTGCTTATATACCATAAATACAAAAATAATTGATGTTTGTTTCTAGAGATGACAATTTGTCAGTGATTTATGATATTCTTGTTCAAATGTGCAGACTCCATAGCAAGATCAGAAAGCATTCATTGCATATATTGTACAGAAAATTTTATTCTATACTAGTTATGGATAGCTCTTCATGAGGATGAATTACTAGACCTTCCAAGATATTAAGTTTCCAGTGTCGTCAACTTACCAAATAACCAATTAATCTCCTCTAGAATAGTGCCATTTGAAGTATAAATGTATTCTGTAGTTGGATGGTTGAAAATCCAGAAGCAGAAATAAATAGAACACACTGGAAAATGGGGTGTATTCTGTTCTTCTCAAGAATAACCTTCCCTCTTACTGTCATAGACATTTTGTTTATGTGTCCATTATGCTGGTTGGAGAGTGATAATTGTGAACAAATAACCAAAGACCATTGCCCGAATCATTTTGTCTACTTGTGTGTTTGCTACTCTTTCCAGACTAGATATTTGAAGCATATTAGCATCCAGTATATTAGTAAATTAGCACACAGTATTTTAGCATCCTTTTGCAGATTAAAATATCTAACCAGCAATTTATATACCAATGTGATATTTTCTGAAGTACACAGATGGTCTATATCTCTTTGGAGTATATTTTTACAGAGAATGCAGAATCTCTACTCAAAACCAATAATAAATACTGTTGTTCATTCTGCATGAGCAAGAACCGTTTCTGATTTTTTTTTTATAATCAGAATTGAAAAGAGCATACAAGCATTGACTGTACACTGTATGCCAGTGGCTTTGTTAATTTCTTCTAGCATGTCCAATAAATCAAATGTGATCATAGCTATTATCTGATTAAGTTTGTGGTGATCCTTAATTTTCTAAAACTGATACTTTTTCTGCAGGGTTCTTTCTCATGAATGAAACTGGATAATTTAAAGGTAAGAATATATCATTTAAGAATTTAATAATTTCGCAAATCCCTACTGGTCATACTCTCTCCACTATTATATCAGTGTTGGCTTGAGAAGGGCAGTTTTGGGGCTGGTGCTGTGGCTCAGTGGGTTAACGCCTTGGCTTGAAGCGCTGGCATCCCCTATGGGCACTGGTTCTAGTCCCGGCTGCTTTGCTTCCAGTCTAGCTCTCTGCTATGGCCTGGGATGGCAGTAGAAGATGGCCCAAGTCCTGGGGCCCCTGCACCCGCGTGGAAAACCCGAAAGAGGCTTCTGACTCCTGGCTTCGGATCGGCACAGTTCCAGCCATTGCAGCCAACTTGGGCATGAACCATCAGAGGGAAGACCTTTCTCTCTCTCTCTCTTTCTCTGCCTCTCCTCTCTGTGTAACTCTGACTCTCAAGTGAAATAAATAAATCTTTAAAAAAAAAGAGAGAGAGAAGGGCTGTTTTAGAAATGGAAACATGCTTTATCTCTCTGTGATGCCTGTTACCCCACAAAGGGCTATTAATCCATCGATAAAAAGGGAGTAGGAGGTACATGTGTGTCAGGATAATGTACAGATTCTCTAGGTTTCAGTGTCAACAAAGAACTTGAGTCCAATAGGTTAAAAGCCTCTCCCCCCACAGAGGAAGTTGTTTTCCTCTTCCTCTGGTGGAAAGTCTGCAAATTTTTAGGGAGTATTTGGGAGAATTCTACAGTAGAGAAGTTTATGCTCCCTAGAGACCTGACCCTTTCTTAGTTGATGTTTATTGTACATAAAACCTGGATCAGAGAAAGGAACTGGATAGGAAGCCATGAATCGTTGGGATCACTACTATCATACTCCTGGCAATCTATTATGTTTTTTTGTCTCTATATTAGAGATGTGAAGAAGAACCATTGGCAATCATTTGCTCCTAAACATGTCATACTCTAGCAGTCATCATTAGAACTCTCAGGGGATCAAGGTGCTATGGCTTTCCTGCATTTATATAGCTATTGAAGCCTCTTGTATGTTGGCATTTAAACGACTTCCCTTAACACCTTGTGAATGTGAAGGGGAGTATCATTATATATAGACATGAATGAGCCAGATCTGATCTGTGAACTGTCAGACCTAGTCTGTGGAGTAGAGTCAGTACTGAACTTCTTAATGATGCTCTGAAGTATAAGCTTATACTTATATGCACTGGTACATTTAAGCTTGTACCAGTGCATTCCTAATGGCCTAAATGAAGGATGAGTTTTGACCTTTCATAGTATATCCAACCCAGAATTCCCACTTCTTCATCCTCTTTTTAGGCCTTCCACATCTATGTGAGCTTTCTATTGCTTCACAATAAAATATTTTAAAACTTACCACCTTAAAGCAGGGAAGATTTATTATTTAAGCCAGTTCTGAGAATCAGGAATTGGAGAGGACTTGTCTAGGCAGCTTGGACTTGGGGTCTACTACAAAATTACAGTTAAGATACCAGCCAGATTTGAAGTCTGAAAGCTTACCTAGGGCAGGAGGATTTTGGCCAGGGTAGCTCACCCTCATACCTGGGAAATGAGATTATAATTACTGTCCAGAGGGTTTCATTTTGAACCACATGGTTCTCTTCATAGACTGTTTGAATTTTCCTCAAGAAGCATTAGCTAGTTTCCAGCAAAGTGGTCAAAGAAAAGGTGTCACAGAAGCTGCACTGTCTTGTATGATTTAGCCTTGCAAATCACATTCTGTTGGTTGCTCTAACCAATCATGATTAACGCACTGAAGGATGAGACTATGCAAGGGTACAGACTCCAAGAGGGCAAGATCATGAGGAGCTCTCTTGAAGGCCAACTGCCACAGTCTGCTTTGTGGGCCACAGCATCCACATCTCTTCCGTATCACAACACACCCTTCTATTCAAGTATCCCACAGGTCTGGTCCTTTGCAATACAAATTCAAATTCTAGATGTCTGTTACCTATAGCAGGTCCCATTGTGGGTGAATTTCCTCCAATATAATTACTTAAACAATGTTCCGCAATATAGTTTTTCTCAACCTGAAATCTTTAAACATGATATCTCTTGGATTCAAGCAATAATGGCACTTCTAAAAAGTTTTATCCATTATTCTATGATCAAAGCAGAGAGGCTTTCACAATGAGTAAGGCATTACTTTCATTGGGAACTCAAAAGTAGGTAAAACTGTTAAAATATGAACATGTTTAAAAGAACACTCAAGTGAGACATAATGGGTAGACACAAAGTTTATCATGCAGCAATATGAATGAGGATTTACTGAAATTTACTGAGGGTCAGACAATATTACTTGTAATTCTATATAATACCTTGGGAGGAAGTAGAAGAGGGACACTACAGCAGTAGGTGGTAGATTTTTTTTTGAAATCCCCACTCTATAAGTATTTCTATAAATATAAAATTTCAAAAATAATGTCTGAGGTTCACACTCAACAACATGCTCAAACAAACAAGAGACCTGAGATCTTATGAAATATGTGTTTTTGTAATAAATGGAAGAGGAATAAAAGAACAATTAAAATATAATATAGATTATTTCATAATATGCTAATGTATGTTCAGACTATGAAAAAACATCATGAATTTTTGGGGAAAGAATGTATTTTTAAACATTTGTAACACTTTTAAAATCATCTTTATTTGCCTGAAATTTTGGTTATGCAGTTTTGATGTAATTTCTCTCCCTTCTTCATTCCTTCATTATATCCCTCCCTCCCTCCCTTCCTCCCTCTCTTTCTCTCTCTCTTTCTTTCTTTCTTTCTTTTTTTCTTTCTTTCTTCCCTCTTTCATCCCTTCTTACTAGCTTATTTTCTTTCTTTCATTTTCTTATCCACATATTCAGTCTTTTATTTTACAAATAATTATATATTTATATTTGTCAACCAGTACAGAATTGAAGTTAAGGTAATTGAATTCAATTCTCCATGCAGTTACTAAGAGAGGCAACTTGGGCAAGAATTTCAAATTTCAATTTCCTTATTTACAAAATAAGTCAGTTGGAGTACTAATTCGACTTATTTACTAGAAGAAATATAAAATATTTTTATGGAACACTATCATTACTAGAAAAAATAGAATAAATTATTTTTGTTCTATTTTATGCTATTTAACAATATCACATTTCCTGTTGCTCACATTCCTGTATAAATCCTTGCTAAGGCAGAATTGTTTGTTCTGTAAGTGAATGTATCCTTAATCATCTCATGGTATTATAAATTGTCTGTGTTATAGATCTTTTTGAGGGCTTTTGCAACATGCAGGGGAAGACTTCAACTGTTTTTCTCTTTTGACTTCATTAAGTGAACATTGAGGTTAACACAAAGGTGTAATTAAAACAGAAGACCAGGGAAAGTATGTTTGAAAATATGTTAATATGTTTTGAAGCTACTAATGAAACTGTCTATATGATAAACTTATTAATCTTTAAAGTAATTTCAAAGATTAAGAAAAAAGTTTTCTTGTTTATTCAATGCCCTCTAGAAAATTTTAAAATGTACTATCCTCATTCCAGAAGTAATCTTTAAATTCCAATGCCTTAGACAATAACTCCTGTGCAATTACTTTTTAATGAATTGTGATTTATAATGAATGGTAACTTAATCCTAAATTGACACAAAATAGTAAAATTCTGATGCAGTGTTTTGTTTAAATTTAATATTCCCTATTTGAAATAGTATGTTAAATATTGCAAATACATGAGGCCAGATTAAATATATTTAGGACAATATTAATATTTATTCTAAATATGGAAAAACAAAAAGTCATTTCAAAGTGAAAAGGTATTTCATAATCTGACTGAAGAGTAGTTATCCATTGGAGTTTAATTTAAACTCTATTAAAGTGATTTCTGATGGATTTTACTGTAAATTACCAAAATATAAATATGCATTTGCAATAAAAAGTAGAATCTGTTTATTTAAATAAATTTAAACAACTCATAATTGCAAGAGTATCAAAATTGGTAATGTAAGGTTGTAGACAGTCCTGAAAGTTGGTCAAATTACAACACTCAATAACCTTCAACAAACCACTTTCAAATATCTGAAGTCAAATGCTTCTTGAAACAAGATAGTATCCTAATATTATCGAGGAGCGTTATAACACTTCTGTATTAACTTAGTCCGGGAAGCAGTGTTTGCTAAGCATCAGGGTGTGTATGGTACAGCAGGCAGACTTTCACCCTTTTCCTCTTTACTTCCAGTACAGAGAGCTAAATCCCTCCATGCCATGCTGTGTAGATCTGCTTTAAGCACACATTCCAGAATAATAACTGTCTATGTTAATGTACCCTGGGATATCTGATCAATAATATGCTAATTTTGCAAAGTTTCACAGGTTCTTTTACAAAAGTTCTTAGGTATGATGGGAGCTCAAAGCAGACCTACAGACCTACAGCTGCAATAGTCTCAGCACCATTTACTCAACTGCAAATAGTAAAAGGAGCCTGAGTAAGTCCATTGCTTTTTTTTTTTTTTGTGAGTGATAAAGAATATACAAAGTCAGGCAAAGCAGGGTTATTATTTACAGATTATTAATAAGCACATGCAGCAGCTTAGGGTCCAGTTTGCAATGCTCAGGAAAGCTATCCAAGGTGGATGGAGCCTCAGCTATGTATTTTCTTATACCACACCTGAAGGACCCCAAAGGCACTCTTTTCTGAATTTAAGAGTCTGGATGCAACTTGGTATAATGAGCTCAAGCATCACAGAATATCCCATCCTATCAGGGACAAGGATACAATCCAGGTAGTTCTATATATTTCCTTCTGATCACAGGATGTTGCATTCTCAGGATATTCTGCCCAAGGATTCAAAGTAGTAAGTGGAAGAGCTGGATTAATTAAGGTTGTTTCCTGATGTATATTCTCCTGCATTCCCTGGAAGCGGGTGCTAATGTGGATGAGTGTATGTGTCCAAGTTACTGATGAGTGTTCATTGAAAAAAAAAATGATTTATTGAGTAGTCATGTAGCTAAAAGAAGGCATCTACCAATCCCGAGAGAACACTTGATGCTAGGAGGACCTATCAGAGTTGCCCAAAATTTCAAGCAGAGGTTTAAGTGTTTTTATCCTGTGTTGATGAGTAGTTAAATATGACTAAATGGGAAGGGAGCATGAATCAAGTACAACTGATTCATCAACAAATCAAGATTCCAGAAGAGAGTTCATCTCTGAGATGACAACCTTCTGAGGAAGGAGAGTCATCAATTCTTTCAAACTAATTGGGAGGAGGCAGCATTGCCTTACTTGAATTCTATAAGGAGTCTCCTCTTTGTGCTACATAGATGCGTTGACTTAGTTTGAGTCAAGAGAAAAGCTACTTCAGGTCAGTGAGCTATGTCCTGGGTAAATATTGTAAAATGATTATCAATAGACCTAATAAAGATTCATTTCCTGCAACTGATATCCAGGGAACATGCTTCTCCTTTCTCCACCTTTCTGAATTTCCCTCACCCTGGGCTAGCAATGCCAAGTGGCTCACCTAGTAGGGTTATCAAGTCTCACTCCAGAGAATTTCAATCCTTCATTTATTATGGCCTTCTCAGGTTATAGGTATGAACATTTTTTCTATCAAAGTTCAGGAAGGTAGTTCTCGGTATAATTATCAAACATATTTTTTCTTACCCTTTTTCTTCCTCGTGATGAAAATTAATTAACCCTGAGGATATGATGATTCATTAACTTCCCTGCTGATTCCTTGGCACAGGGTGACCAGAAAACATCTTTGCAACCTACATCTGTCGTACACTATTCGAATACAAGTTAAACAAATACCCATTTGCTTGGAATAAGAGTCTTGGAGAACCCACTCTGGCCATGTCTTTAGCACATGTAGGATATGTCCCATGCCATCGGGCTCCCCTTTTCATGTTGCTGTTAGTTATTCTCAACAGGTCTCATTTGCATTGAATTTACCTCCCTGATGCAATACATAGTAATATAAGGACAAGTTATTTGAATGCTTTATCTGTTATGCCAGTGTAACATGCAAGAATGATATATGATTGTATTCTACGTGTCACATGAAATTGAAGAACTCTCTTGAGATTCAGCAATATCTCACTCAGAAAAGCAGAAACTCCAAAAATAAAAAGGCAATGGTTCATGTCTTTTTGCTCTATGACAAAGTATCCTTATTTAAATATTTTTGTTTGTTTGTTTGTTTTTGTACAGGCAGAGTGGACAGTGAGAAAGAGAGACAGAGAGAAAGGTCTTCCTTTTTGCCATTGGTTCACCCTCCAATGGCCGCCGAGGCCGGCGCGCTGCGGCCGGCGCACCGCGCTCGTCCGATGGCAGGAGCCAGGAGCCAGGTGCTTTTCCTGGTCTCCCCATGGGGTGCAGGGCCCAAGCACCTGGGCCATCCTCCACTGCACTCCCGGGCCACAGCAGAGGGCTGGCCTGGAAGAGGGGCAACTGGGACAGAATCCGGTGCCCCGACCGGGACTAGAACCCGGTGTGCCGGCACCACAAGGCGGAGGATTAGCCTGTTGAGCCATGGCGCCGGCCCTTATTTAAATATTGATTCTCTAAAACTCAAGGCTCTAGTCACTAAAATGCAGCTGCAGTCACCCCTTCTATATTACAGTAAAGACTAACATTTGGCCTCAGAATATTAACAAATTGAATCTTCACAAGAGAAGTTAATGGAATGATAAATAATATTAGCTTGAAATTTAAGATTTTGGGTTGAATGCTGCACAACATGTTTCATGAAAGAAATTATAAAGCACATGAATGAAAAAGCCTGCTTTATTGTCAATAGATATAAGAGGAGGAAGAAATAAATACATTTTAGAGATTTTGTATTTCTTCTAATAAGTATTTTTATTGAAAATCTTGGATTCTAAACGAATGATTAGTTTTTTTTTTTTTTTAATATTTAAAATGGGGCCAGTATTTGGCACAGCAGCCACTTGGGGCGCCCATGTTCTAGATCAAAGTGCCCAGTTCATGTCCTGGCTACTCTGCTTCCTTCCCAGCTTCCTGTCAATGCATACCTGGTAAGCTGCAGATTATGACTCCAGTACTTATGTCCCCAGCATCCATAAGGGAGATTGGATTAAGTTTCTGGCTGAAGGCTTGGGCCTAGTCTGCACCCAGCTGTAATGGACAACTGAAGAGTATACTGTTGGGGAAAAGTTCTCTCTTCATCTGTCTATCTACTTTTCTATACAATGAAATAAATATTTTAAGTAAAATATTTCTATGTTATTTTCAGCTGTGATTAACTAATAGGCAGAATAACAATATTGTTATTATGGACAAATAGGAAACATAAGCAAATGAATATATAAAACAAAAACATCAAATAACATGCATGTATTTTATATCATGAAAAAACATTTATAAAGGAGATATTAGCATTCTATGCCATGGTCCCATTATATAACATTTGTGAACACCTTATATGTGAATAAGTATATGGAGATGCTGAGCAAGAACTATCTTCTATAGGGCAGGGAATATTAAAAAACTTTTTCCATAGTGCTGGAGCACAAATTTTGAAATTTAGAGTGACTAAGTGTTCACGACTTGAAGAGTGACAATACTAAAGAAAATCAAGGTATACAGAATGAGGCTGTTAATGTGAACTTATTTATCTTGAGGACTTCACCAGTCTATAAATTGCCTAGGACGTCAGGTGCAGAACTGAACCATGTCATGACTAGGCTTATTAGAGAGGCAGGTGAACAGCAGAGTTGAAACCCTGTTGAAAGAGAAGAGGTAGATACAGACCCTGATATTTCCCTGGGGTTTTGATCGATGTCCTCAGGTATGTGGCAATTACTGTCAAAGATAAGGACTACTTAAAGGTTAATTGAGCTTCATGATTGACTTTAGCTATTGTGTTTTGACAATCATCGTAGAATTCCTCCCCTTCAATTTACACACCTTCCTGTCTTACTAACTTACTAAGTTCTCTGTTATCCTCACAAGAAATATATATATATATATATTTTTTTTTTGGAATTGCAGGAATACCATGGTTTCAGATAACCGAATAAAACTAAAAATTTATCTTTGCCACTTGGTGCAATGGTAAATTTGTCAGTGGAGGAAGGAATTTGTCTGCTTGGTTCCAGCATGCTACTCCTTCCTGTTCTCTTGTGTACAGCACTCAGGATATGACTGGAGTTTTAATGCTTCTCATACAACTGAGTTTCAAAGGTTTTTCTAAGAGGCAGCTTTCCTAGAATTTTAGTAGGTCTTTTTGGCATGTCAGTGAGAAGTTACCCAATGTGGCCCTTGAAATTACAGAGAATTCTCCACTAAGTCTTACCAGTACCTCATTAGGCAGTTTCCTGATTTTTTGACCCTGGACTGTTGCACTTCAGCAAATTTCTACATCCACAAGTTGTGTAGAAATTGAACTCAAGGGAATGACAGTGGAGAGGCAGGAAAATCAACTATACATCCAGCACCTTCACGAGTGAAGTGAAAAATCATGACCTGAGTAGAACTTAATACCAGTGGACTAGGAAAGATTAATTTATGATTTATATATTAATCATGTAGAATTGACAAGGTCTGGAGATAGATGTTAGGATAAGGAAAATGGACAAGCCGGGAAGACAAGCACATCTAATTTTCTGAAAATGAGAGATTATAGTATCCATCACTATGATTGTGATAAAAGAGAGGGATGAGTCTATTTGGAAACATATAATATGAATTCTTAGAATTTTTGACTTTGAGTTGTCTATGAAATCTGTCCAAGTAGCAAGAAGGTGTTTGGAAACATAAGCCTGGACTTCAAGTGTGGAATCTGTGCTGAGAATTATAGCATTTATTGATTCCAAATACTGAGTTTGGAGTGGATGATATTTGCAAAATGATGCAAAATGTGAGAAAAGAGCCTAGTAAAGAATGTGTGTGGGGGGAAGTATCAGAGAATATTTACAGAACAATGCATCCAACATATCTTCAAAACTTAATACAAACTTTCTTTGAAGAAATGATTTATGCCCAGCAGTGTTGTCTATAGGTTACTCCTTCTCTCATACTCTATAGAAGGGAAAGGAAACAGCATAAGAAAAGGAAGGCCTCTCCTGTTACAATTCATTATCTTTCCATTGCTTTGCAGACAATTAATTATATATCATGTATTCTTTTCTTAAGGGTCATGCTGTTTGTCTATGACAGTTTTATTTTGAATCTAGTAATTAAATACTAAACAAATAATAAGAGACTATCCTAGAATAGTATTTTGTGTATAATCAGTATAGTGTCTTCTAAATTTCAAACTGTTGTTCACTCTGAATTTTTACACTCTTGCTTTTCTCAACATATAAAATTTCCAAGAGCGTGGCATATGTAACTTCTGTCTCTGGATGAAATATTCAAATCCATTGCCTTCTTGTCTTTTTTTTAAAATTCCTTATGGTCTCTTTACTGACCTCAATCTAAAATAAATTGTAAATTCAGTTGTCTATCCTAGGTTCTTGTTGATTTTTGAGAAACACTGGATAGAACCATAAAACTTGACAGTTTGATAGATAAGAATTATATAATTTTCAATATCAACCTTGGAGTACCCCTCCTTTTATTATTCAAAAATGCCCTTGTCCTCATCTCCTTCTCTAGAGTTAACTTTTTATTTATTTATTTTTTTTGCTACACTTCCTTTGAGTGAGCAGACTCTACTGCCCTCTCTACGTCCTTACTTCTTCCTATGCATTCATAGATCTATAAAGAATCTTGTTCCAATCCTATACCTCTAAAGAAACTGCTTTTTATGATTCAGCAATATCCTGCTGGGGATGAAGACTTTGATGAGGTTTGATGTACCCACGCTGACAGAGTAAAGGAATCTTATTCTCTAATGTCAGCTATGAGGATATCGCTTATCCCTCCTTGGCTAGAAATATGCAATGTGCCATATTATCAGACACCCTCTTTTCACATGCCATCCTGTGTCAGTACAAAATTAAAAGCAAGTGGTGTTCTTGAAATAAGAAGCAAGTAAATAGAAGTAAATATTCATGTTGCAGCCATGAATATGAAGACTGAAGAAACATGACCCTTTCTAAAATATTTTTCACAATGCTAAATGGAATGATTGTGAATTTTGTTCCTATTGAATGGACAAGAGAAACTTACCTAAATATGATGAAAACCTAGAGAAACAAATGTCTGAAAAAACATTGTTTTTCCATTTTTAGCCTTAAATTACCTGAGTCTGAGTAAATTTTTACTTAAATGCGCATGAATTAATTCATAATAGTACATGCATCTACAATAAAATGTTTGGAAATTAAACTTACATTAAGCATGTTAACGTATTTCATTTCATAAAATGTAGCTGTGGTTTTTAATAAAGTCATGATCAAACTAACAGAATAAACTTTACCTTTATCAAAGAAAAATGAGCAGACTTACTTTAGAGGATATGAGGTACATACATTCAGCTGACATAGTGCTAAGAAGTGTTAAAACAAAAACAAAAAGTGGTAAGATTTGAAATGAGCAAATTCTTTCTGGGTTTGCTTTTTTATAACATGTAAATAAAATGTGCTCAAACTATTAGTATTGGGTTATATTTTTAAAAGTAATATTGTGGCTGGTTTTGGGGCATAGAGGGTTAAGGTGCTGCCTGTAATGCCAGCATTGGTTCTTGTCCTGTCACTTCAGATCCACGTCCCTCCTAATGGCCTGGGAAAACAGTGGAAGAAAGACCAACTACCTGGGCCTCTGCCACCCAGATGGGGATCTGGATAAAGCTCCTGCTTCTGACTTCACCCTGCCCTGGTGCTGGGTGTCGAGGCCATCTGGAGAGTGAGCAGCAGATGGATGCTCTCTCTCTCTCTCTCTCTCTCTCTCTCTCTCTCTCTGTGTAACTCCAACTTTCAAAATAAATAAATAAATCTTTAAAAATTAAAAATGAAAGTAATGTTTTCTACAGAGTAAAGAATATATATATATAATAATCAAGTAATAAATAGATTATTTGGTTTATTTTTGTTACAAAATTGATATCACCAAATAGGTAATATCCTAGGTCTTCTGATAGTGTAGTCTTTAAAATTGATCCATGGGGCTAGCATTGGGGCTTAGCAAGTAAACCTGCCACCTGCATCACCAGCACTCCTTATGGACCCCTGATTGAGTATAGGCTGCTCTATTTCTGATCCAGTTCCCTGCTAAAGACTTGGGAAAAGAAATGAAAGATGGGCCGGCGCCGTGGCTCAACAGGCTAATCCTCCGCCTTGCGGCGCCGGCACACCGGATTCTAGTCCCGGTCGGGGCGCCGGATTCTGTCCCGGTTGCCCCTCTTCCAGGCCAGCCCTCTGCTGTGGCCCAGGAGTGCAGTGGAGGATGGCCCAAGTGCTTGGGCCCTGCACCCCATGGGAGACCAGGATAAAGCACCTAGCACCTGGCTCCTGCCATCGGATGAGCGCGTTGCGCCGGCCGCAGCGTGCCGACCGCGGCAGCCATTGGAGGGTGAACCAACGGCAAAGGAAGACCTTTCTCTCTGTCTCTCTCTCTCACTGTCCACTCTGCCTGTCAAAAAAAAAAAAAAAAAAAAAGAAATGAAAGATGGCTCAAGTCCTTGGGCCCCTGACACCCATGTGAGAAACTTGGATGAAACTCCTGGCTCCTGGCTTCTACTTGGGCCTGCCCAGGTCACTGCTACCATCTGGGGAGTGAACCAGGAGATGAAAGATTTCTCTTTCTCTCCCTCGCTCTGTCTGTAAGTCTGACTTTCAGATACATAAAGAAATATTTGAAAAAAATTAAAAATAAAATTAAGTCAATCCATATAGTTGAATGTAGATGCAATTGTTTAGACAGTGCCGCATATATTATGGTGACTTTCACAAAATTTATCCATTTGTTCATGCAGATACATTGTGAATATATCTAATTAAAAAAAAAAAAAAGAAAACTTAAGCAAAACTACCTGTTGTATGTAACTCCTGGCACACCTAATCAAGATTTTTGAAGAGGTTTCACTGATAAAAGAGATGTTATCTCCATAAAGGACTTGTGTGTAATCATGCAAGATAACTCTAAATAGTCACAAAATTGTTTTAATAGGAACGGAGACAATGAGTAAGAATGGGGGGAGAGAGAGAGAGAGAGAGGGAGAGAGAGAGAGAGAGAGAGAGAGAGAGAGAGAGAGAGAGATCCTTTCCACTGGCTCATGCCCCAGATGCCTGCGGCAGGCAAAGGTGGGTGGGCCTTGCCCACGTTGGAACATGGAAACAGCTCTGATTGGGTCTCACGTGGATGGTATGGACCTGACTACTTGAGCCACTACCTGTGCATCTCAGAGTCATGTGTTAGCTTGAAGCTTGAATCAGAAGTGGAGCAGGGAACTGAACCCAGGAATTCCAGTGTGGGATGTGGGATCCCAACCACAAAGTCAAATGTCTGACCCAAGGCAATATTTTGAATGCTAATGTGTTTGATTTGAAACTGTTTAAAATGTGCCACCCTATATTTTTTTAAAATCAGGGAATACATTTAAGATAAAATAAATGTCATTGTATTAGCTTAAATTTTCTGTAATCTATTCATTTAATGCCATTGGATATTTTGGAGAAGTATATAACTTAGAAAAAGTGTCAAAAATAATAGAACAAATTCTATTTAACAAAACGACTTATGAAATACAAATTCAAGTAAATGATTTTGAAATAATAGCTCAGTTATATTTCAGGTTTGTCTGAACAGACAGACAAAAATGTTTCTTAAATTAATTGATTCAGACTCAGTAAATCAATTGTAGGTAAATAAATACATTTTTGTGTCCCAAATTTTTCCAGATGATGCTGATTACTGCATGGCACATGTTAGTGCATCACACAATCCTGGCTTAGGTTCTGTAGGTTAATAAAAATTCAAAAAGAGAATCAGAACATTAATATCCTTGCTAAATATTTAAAATAAAGTCAGCTGTTTTCCCTTTCTTTATAGAGATAGGAGTATTTAAAGTATGTTATGTCTACATATCTTATTTTCTATTGCTTTAAAGGGTGAAATGAATTTTTCCATTCTTTTAAAATAGACCACAATTTATGCAGATACTATAAGTAATGCCCAATAATGGTAATTTTTTATGGTTTATGAGCTTGGCTTAAATGATTAAAATGTGTATCAAAGTGGCATTTTGTGTCTGTTCTGTATGTGTGTTTGTGTGTGTTTAAAAATAAAATATCAGGGACTGGAGTTCTGGCACAGTTGGGTGAGCTGCTGCCTGGGAGAGCAGCTTCCCACGTGAATGCCAGTTGGAGTCCTAGCTGCTCTGCCTCCTAGCCTGCTGCCTGCTAATGTGCCTGGGAAAGCAGCAAAAGATGGCTTAAACACTTGGGCCTCTGCCACCTACATGATGACCTGGATGGAGTTACAGCCTCTGGCTTCAGCCTAGCCCCGACCTGACTTTGTGACCATCTGAGGAGTGAGCCAGTGGATGGAAGATCTCTCTCTGTCTCTCCACATCTGTGTGTGTGTGTGTGTGTGTGTGTGTGTGTGTGCTCATTTCTCTCTATAACTCTCCTTTCAAATAAACAAATAAATCTTTAAAAATTAAACATTGTAAGTGTTAGGTTCTTCTTACAAAATGTAGAAGAATCTCACTTAAGTGATTAGGTAACAGAATCTAGTGGAAATAGTCTTTGGCCATATTCTAAATACATAAATGATGACTTATAATTCTTGCTGTCTTTTACAATGGACTCTCAGGTTTGTTCATTCATTAATAAATCCAGGAGAAATTCCACCCCTTTCTCATTTTATTAAAATTATGAATTGAGACAACATTGTGGTACAGCAGGTGAAGTTGTTGCCTGTAACTCTAGCATCCCATATGTGCACTGGTTCATGTCCCAGCCACTCCACATCTGATCCAGCTCCCTGGTTATGGCATGGGAAAGAAGTGGAGGATGGCCCAAGGGTCTGGGCTGTTGCAACCCAAATGGGAGACCCAGATGAATGTCCTGGCCCCTGGCTTCAGCCTGGCCCAGTCCTGGCTGTTGCAGACATTTATTTCTCTGTCTTTTTCTCCTTCTCTCTCTGTAACTCTTTCAAAATGAATAGATAAATCCTTTAAAAATTAGTAATTTAGGGGCCAGCACTGTGGTTTAGCGGGTAAAGCTGCCACCTTGAAGTGCCAACATCCTATATGGTCACCAGTTTGAGTCCCAGCTACTCTACTTCCAATCCAACTCTCTGCTGTGGCCTGGGAAAGCAGCAGAAGATGGCTCAAGTCCTTGGGCCCCTGCAACCACATGGGAGAACCAGAGAAAGCTTGTAGCTCATAGCTTCGGATTGGCTTTGGCTGTTGTGGCCAATTGGAGAGTGAATCAGTGGATGGAAGACCTCTCTCTCTCTCTCTCTCTCTCTCTCTCTCTCTCTCTCTCTCTCTCTCTCTCTCTCTCTGCCTCTCCTTGTCTGTATAACTCTGAATTTCAAATAAATAAGTAAACCTTTGAAAATTATTTATTCATTTATTTGAAAGACACATAGATCTTCCATCCCCTGGTTTATTCCCCAAATGATCTCAACAGCTGGGGCTAGGGCAGGCCAAAGCCAGGATCCAGGAATTTCCTACTGTTTTCCCAGTATCAGGAGTATCAGGAACTCATATGGCCCATCATCTGCTGTCTTTTCGGGCAAATTAAGGGAAATTGGATAAAAGGTTGTGCAGCTGTTACTGGAATCAGTACTCTGAAAGGTGGGGCTGGCTTTGCAAGAAGTGTTACTAGCCAGATACTTCACAACACAGGTCTCCATGTATTCATCTAACAAAACATTTAGCGTTGGTCGACAGAGAGGCAGAGAGCAGGATAGTAGGATATCAATGACATGATCTTTGAGTAAAGGGGAGCAATTGTCAAATGTCTATTAACTATATAGAGATATTCCCAGACTAAGGTCAGTACAGGCATGATCAAAATTATAGAATAAGCTCCCAAAATAGGCAAACTGTTGAAATCTTTACGTAATATATAGTAAACTGATCTTTTGTATGTAAAGAGAATTGAAAATGAATGCAAGGGGAGAGAGAGTGGGAAAGAGGAGGGATGCGGATGGGAGGGAAGTTATGGGGGGGGAGCCATTGAAATCGTAAGCTATACTTTGGAAATTTATATTCTTTTAGTAAAAGCTTTAAAAAATCAATCCATATTAAAAATAAAAGTTCCTTTTGAAAAAAAAGAATAAGCTCCCAAAATAAAAAAAAATGGTTTCAGATTACCATAACTGATACTTAATTTTAAAACTTTACAGATTCATTTTATTAATGCCAAATGCAAGATACATCCTAACGTCATTCTGAGACATGATATCAAATACAGCATCGTAGAATTTCTTTATTTTCCAAGTAACTGTTTTCTGTATGAGATTTCTTTCCAACATAAAAATATAATAATAAGGCCATGCTATAAATAAACATTCATTTTGTAGATTTCTTATAAACTATAGCTACGGTTTCTGCGTAAATAGTAACATTTTTTAAAGATGACCATTTTCTCAACTTGAAAGTGTTAAGGGAGACAAACTCTGCTCTACCCAAAGGGAGAGAGAGTGAAGAGAAGCAAAGAAAATCTAGAGGAAAGAAAATCAGTGGCACACTACAGAACTTTGTAACTTTCAGTTCCTGCTAAGTGCTATAATATTATGCATGTTTTAAAAGTACAGTCGGCACAAATCAGGGTAAGTAATTTAGATTGTTAACTTGAAATTTGGATTCCACTGAATTCAATTCCATATGGATTACATATATGACTGTAAAACCCATCTAGTGATGCACATTTAAGAGGTCATAAAAACAGTTCTTACTCTTTCTGTGTCATCTGTTTACAGATAAAAGAGCAAGAAATTTTTAAGCAAAATAATACTGCAGCAAATACACACTATGAAAATACTTAATGTAATGTTACAGAATAAATGATAATTTTGATAAATAGGTAATATGAAAAATGTCATTTGAAATGCTCAAATAATGGTCTTTCATGTTCTGGGCATTTATGTTGATTGGTGCATTCGAAAGATAATAATTCGATTTCACAGTTTTTCTGAGTTTACAGAGGTTATCAATATTATAGGATTTGAAATACTAATATAATGATTTTCTCACTATTAGGTTTATTCCTCATTAGTGGGCTAATAATGTAAATCTGACAGGTGGAAATATGCCCTCTGGTATCTTTCCTTAAAGTAAAAATAGCCACTTAACCACGACTAAACATTAAGATTTGAAAAACTATATAGAAGCAAAACATGATTTGTGAGCATCCACAAGAATATTATAATTAGCACTTGCAAATTCTGTTGGAAACTCAGCAGCCTCTTCTCTCTAATGAAGTTACTATCAAGAAATAAAAAATTCACTGGAATAACCCATGCACAAATAATATATTAAATTAACTTTTATTTTTGTTCCAGTTAGTCAGTTACTTATTTTCCCCAAAGTTGTTATGGTATGATATACATAAAAGAAAATTTGGTCATTTTAGGTGTTTTCTTTTTTTGTAAGTTTTAAGAATTATACAATTGTGTAACCTCACCAAAGTGAAATAATAATTTTACTCTATTAATTTGCCATCATGGATCCTGCTTTCCTCACCTTTCCCAGTAATCACTTATTTGCTTTCTCTTACTATAATTTTGCCCTTTATTAAATAAATTTCACATTACTGGAAGAAAGCATTCTTATGCAGTCTTTTGTGCTTGACTTCTCCATAAAGAAGTCTTCCATTACTGTCATGGAATTTGTTCCAACATCCAGAGTAGAACAAATGGGTTGAACTAAGCAGTTTATAGATGCTTTCATATACGCCCTGCAATATCACCACCTAGCAGCAGAGCAAAGTGAAGCTGTCGTCCCTGCCCTGGAGTCTCCTGTGCATCACTGCTTGAGCTTTGAGGTCATTAGTCAGTAAAATAAGGGTTACTTGATCAATGAGATGGCTAGTAGCTGAGCAATGGGTGGATAGTATTACAGCTTGGAAACTATGGACAGGGAATGATTCTTGTTTTGGGTGGTATGTAGTAGGACAGCAAGAAATTATATACTTAAAACAGTGCAATTTAAAGTTCAGCAATCATTTATCTCTGGAATTTATATTTAAATATTTTTTGCATTGTAGATGGCTACAAATAACTGAAATCATAGCAGAAAATCTCAATGTATCATAATAATCTTGGAATTCAGCAATGTTATTGTGTCAATAGTTTAATATTTCTTATTGCTGAGCCCTGAGCATATGAAATGTTGGATTTCCTGTTTGATAACCATTCCGTTATTTCTAGTTCTTGACCATCAGTAATGCTGCTTTGAGTGTTCATATTTATAGGTTTGTCTTGTTTTGGAAAAACACCCAAGGATGAGAATAAATAATTGTTTAATTAATGAGAAAGATCTGTCAAACTACTTTTAAATGAATGTTGACGTTTTTATTCCAAACAGTAATGTTAGAGTTCTGTCTCAAATCCTCACCGATACTTACATTGCCATTTTATTTCCATCCTAATCTTCCTCCTTCTCCTCTTTCAGCCTTTCAAGTTATAGGTAACATTGTGGTTTTAAAGTACATTTTCTCTTTCTTTTTCTTTTCTAAGTATTTCATTATTTATTTGAAAGACAAAGAGACACAGAGAGGTCTCCCATTAGCTGGTCCATTCTGCAGCAGCCAGGGCTGGGTCACACAAAGCAGGAGCCTGGAACTCAACTGGGTGTTCTAAATGAATGGAAAGGGCCCCAAATACACTTCTAATATGTGGCTTGTGTTGTGATTAACACAAAGGAATTAATTTTTTTTTTCATCATTGGCCCTTTTATCTTTTTGACAAAGTTCTTCCGTGCAATATGATCATAATGTTATTCCCCTACAGATCTGGCCCAACCCTGGCTGTTGCTGCCTTCTTGGGAAAGAACCAACTGATGGAAGTTCTCATTCTGTGTGTGTGTGTGTGTGTGTGTGTGTGAGTGTGTATCTCCCTCTTGCTCTGTAACCTTGACTTTCAAATAAATAATAAAATCTGTGAAAAAGAAAATCAAAGAGTGTGAAAATTGATGATTAATTAACACAGAATTTCATTCTCCTTCAAAATGAAAGTCCACTTTGGTGCCCTCCCATCCTCTCTGGCCTGCTCTTTCACTTAGCTTTCCACCTGACTCTCAACAGTTGCTAAATAAGTTTACACTCATGACAGCATGAAAAGATTTTACATTCCGGCACATATATAGTAGCAAATTGTGTTTTCCTTTGGGTAGTAAACTGTTTACATTTGGATTGAATGCTTTATCTAACCTTCTCCATACCCTGGCATTCTGAGATCTTTATTTTAAGCATAGTTCCAGAGACGATGTAAGAGTATATCACAGGTAAAATTTCTTCCTTGCAAGACATATAACTCACAGGATAATATTAGATAGTTTCTAAGCAAGACAAGACCCGGGGCCTTAACAGATATTGATAGAATGACTACTTTTTTTTTTTTTTTTTTTTTTTTTTTTTTTTGTAGCAAGCAATGTTTTAACATCTAAATTCATCTAAATGAACTTTTACAATTACTGGAGTTCCTCTATGTCCTAGGCATTGCTTGTAATTTCACATAACTTTTCTGGCATCATTATTAATCCCATCTATATGTCATTCAGTTACTCCTATGATCACTTTCTGTCTAATGTTTGCTTGTGTCAGCCCTGTAAAAGCTAAGATATACTGCAGGATTAAAGCTGTTTGGTTCTTTGTACAAGCCTTTAGTTGAGAATTTATAACATTGAGCTAGTCATGTTATTTCTCTTACCGGTTCAATTTTTTTCTTTATTACAGTTAGGAATAGGTAACTCTTTGCCTTATTATTAGCTTAATGATTTATCATAGCAATCCCTCATTTTGCTAACATCTTGGTTTCAAGACAAACATTTTTTCCATAAAAAAGCTACTGGAATGAATACATGCAATCAATTCACCATAGTCTGTTATCTGTCACAAAGCACACTGAACACTGGAGTAAGGGAAAGAGTTTATTGGGGAAAAGCCAGCAGGCTGGAGGGAAGGGGCGAAGAGGGAAAAGGAGAGTAAGAGAGAAAGAGGAGAAGAGGGGGAGTGAGAGAGGAGAGAAGGCTAGAGAGAGAGAGTGAGCAGGAGAGAAGTGAGAAGCCAAGAGAGCCACATGTTCAGGAACAGGCCCTTTTAAAACTTTGCATGGTGGGAGGGGAAGCAGGAGCAGCAAATCCCATTAGGATGGGGGTGGAGCTTGACAACAGTGGTTGGGCCATGTGGCCACCTGGCTTTCAGCAATGGCGGCAGGGGGGTAGGGCCTAGGATGTAAATCAGGATGTAGATCTCGCTATAGATAAAACTGTGCCAGTTTCCTAACATAGTCTCCCTCAGATTGACCAGCAGTCCTTTCTAAGATGTTCACATGACTCAGCTCCTTGGGTGCCAAACACAGGGGAGAAAAAAATTACGGGATTTGAATCTCCTTGAAAATGTTGTATGAATCTACTTAATTAATTGCTTGAAATGATTCTTTTGCAGAAAACAACATTTTCTTGGGCTAGTTTAATTTGAATGCAATATATTATACACTTTTCTTAGGTTAAAGAAATTGATTCTACCTAGACAGTTCAGGAACACTAGAAGTCACTCCAGAAAAAAAAAGTTGTTAATGAATTACTACTCCTGAAACTGCAAGAAATTATCTACCTAAATGAGAAGTTACCACTGCAATTGGGTGTTGCACAATCAAACCATTGATACTATAATCTATAGTAGGAGATATTTATTCAACATGCTACTTACCTTCCCTGTTTGAACCTCTTCCTATAAATCTTAATTGAGTGCAGTTGTTTGAAAGTAAAATAACATTCAGAATCACATCCAGAGGATGAGGAAAACACACTGTATAGAACTTAAGTCTATTCAAAAGAGAAAGATACAATATAAGGAAATTGTAACATATGAACAATTTCAAGGTATCATACAGTCAAAATTCTCTTGCAAGACTGAGATGTGAATGCAAGTCTTCTAACTTAAAGTGTTGTTATTGCATCATTTCACTGGGAATGTTCATTCCAATCCAATTTACTTCAGGATTTTTCTCTATGCTGCTTACAAATACAGCTTCATAATGCTGGCTTGGATAAGTAAGAATTCAGTAAATTGTATTGAATGAATGAATAAATGAATGGCTTACCAGACAAAACACTAAGTAAATGGTGAGTTGATGTTTTCCTAAAAGTTAAAGTACCTTAAAATACAGGTTTCAAATGCAGTTTAATCACTCAAATAAATAAATATTGAGAAGAGGGCATGAGGGAGAGATATACACCAACCATGAGTAGATATTTAACAGTTCAGGAAAAAGAAAAGGATGGCTGTACCACAATACTGGTGCACTTTTGTCTTTATCAGGTAGTGACAGTAGGTGCTAAAATAAATTACAGGACAACAGGAAGCCTAATTACAATTTCAAAGCGAGAAAAATAATCTCCCTTATAAGAAATTCTAGGACTTATTAAGTTTTCAGCAATACAAAATGATTTTTATAGGTCTGCAAATTTTGCAATTTTGAGGTCAGAGCTGGAGTCCAGAAAAAAGTGACCTATTAAGCCTTTCATTTGATATATGTTTTAACTAAATCTACCTGAAATGATTGACCTGGGGAAGAAAATTCTGAACTTCTGTATTAAGTACCTCAAATAGTATCTGTTCCAAAAGCAATCAAGAGTATTATTTTGTTAAATAGATCACTTGTTAAGAAGTTGTTGGAATGGATTTGTTCTTTAAATATGTCATGATGCCTGAGAAGAGAATCATGTTCGCCATTAATCATACAGGCTAAATTCTACCAGTAAACACAAAACACAGATAACTTGAAGGATTCTTAGTCTTAGATTTCTCATTTTTTTATATTTTAAATTTATATTGACTTATTGGTGAAGCAGAGAAAGACAGACACGCAGAGTTATCTTCTACTAACTTACTTGCAAAATGTCTGCAGTGAATGGAGTTGGGCCAAGACTAAAGCATGGAGTAAAGAATTCAAACAAGGTCTTCTCCACTGGATAGCGGCAACCCATCTGTTCCAGCCATCAGTGCTGTCTCCCAGGGTCTGCATTGACAAGGGCCCTAACCCAAAAATCTAACGTAATTATTAAATTCAGGAAAGCTTAGGTGGGACACAGGCAACCTACAAGTGTCTTAACTGCCAAGCTAAACACTGGTGATTTTTTTAAATATTTTTTTTAATCTGGATGGCAGCATTACAGACACACATACACACACACACACACACACACACACACACACACGAGGAGGGGGTAGAGATTCCTTCCTCTTGTTCACTTCCCAAATGGCCATAATGGCTGCAGCTGGGCCAGACCGAAATCAGGAACTTGATTAGTGTCTCCCAAGTGGATGACAGGGCCCAAACTCTTGGGCCATCTTCTGCTGCTTTCCTAGGCACATTATCAGGGAGCTGGATCCTGGATTGGAAGTAAAGCAACCAAAACACCAACCGGCACCCATATGGGAAGCTGGTGTTGCAGGCAGCAACTTAACCCATTATGCAATAATGCAGACACTGACATATAAAATATTTTAAAGAACTGAGCCTATTTGATCTAATGGGTGAGACATTGGTTAGAATGCCCATATCCCGTATGGCAAGAGTTGGTAGAGTCACAGAAGTCAAGGGAATTTAGTGTTTCAGAAGGATGGGTTGTTCAATGTTTTTGCATACATGTAGAGGAGAGATAAAAGATATTGTAGAGTTCTATAATGGTACATGAGGGAGCAACTTCAGTAGGGCCCTAAAAGCATGAATTCAGCAGAGGAATTAAATTTAGAAAGTTGAAAGGGATTATAGTCAACAATTTATAAAGTCATGAATATAGACTGATGTGAAAAAGACAAAAATTATAAATCATGCCACAGATAGGAATAAGCTGGTGGACAAACTGGACATTTTTTTCTTGATTGTTGTGTATAATAACTTATTTAAAGGCACTGGAAGTAACATGGTGATGAATTAAAGTGACCAACCCAGAACTATTTTTCTTCTAAATGTGCTATTGCTCCTTCTCTTACAACAGCATGTGCATAGCACTATGTTAAGCTAATGATAGTGAAATTATCTATTTAATTATTGCCATATCACTAGATTATGAGAATTCTTATAAGAGAAAGTTAACTTTTAGAGTTGTGATTTTTTTTTAGTGTGAAGACTGTTGTCCATGGAATTCTATTATCTGGATTCTAATTTTACTCTCTGTGTAGCTCTTTTTAACTTCTTCAATTTTTAATTTGATTTCTCCTAAAGTGAGCATAACGTTAACATTTACTTCACGTAATTTTCAAACTACATTATGGAAGACAAACATGAAACTTTTAGCTTACTTCATATGTTAAGCAATCATTAAAATCAGATGTTATAATATTCCAAGGTTCATGAAAGTATTCTTTGTTATTTTGTGCATGTGTTTGCAGATTCATGATAAGATGCCTGCAAGGAAACATGTCTGTAGGGAGTTTTCTGTATCAGAACAATCCCTCCAGTTCTCCAACGGTTACCCGCTCTTGTGGAACACTGCTACATGCTTGAAATTTTTGACTCTGGCAAGCAATTAAGATTAGATCTTAAGAATAAATTAAAGGCTGGGGTTGTGGCATAGCAGATAAAGCTACTGTCTGTAGTGCTGGTAACCCATATGGGTGCCGGTTTGAGTGCCGGCTGATCCATTTCTGATCCAGCTCTGTGCTATGGCCTGGGAAAGCAGTAGAAGATGCCACAAGTCTTTGGGCCCCTGCACCCACGTGGGAGACCCACCTTCCTGGCTGCAGATCGGCACAACTCCAGCTGTTTCTGCTATCTGGGGAGTGAACCATCAGATGGATGATCTTTCTCTCTTGCGCTCTACCTCTGCTTCTCTATAATATTGCGTTTCAAATAAATGAAACATCTTTCTAAAAAAAATAAGAATAAACTATATCAAGGTAGTGGGTATAGGTAGAGAAGTTCTGACAGAAATCAAAAGATGAATCCTGAGAAGAATGTGGAGGAGGGCTTACTGAGAACAACAGATACAAATGCCAGCTAAGAAACTGAAAATTTACTGACTTTAGCAATTTATAAAATCTATTTATAGATTCACCTGTTGAATCAAAACTGGAGAATTTCTCCAGGGCTTATCCTTGAACAACAAAAAAAGGAGTAATTTCTGTTTTCACAAGATACATATAAAATCTTGTTATTCCCCATACCACAGTAATTTATCCTGTTATATTATTTGTGTTATATCTCTGCAATTGGCACTGTTTTTTTTATGTGTTTCTTTATATGCGGGAAATTGAATTTAAATATTTGGATCCCAATTGCAGATTTAATTATCAATCAATATGCCTCAAGAGATTGGTAAAGACATTGTATCCTCTCTGGAAGAGTAGAAAAACCACTAGTTTTTGAGTAGCTCACAGAGATATGGACAAAGAACATTTCTTTTTTTAAGGTTTATTTATTTATTTGAAAGTCAGAGTTACACAGAGAGAGAGGAGAGACAGAGATAAAAAGGGAGAGAGAGAGAGAGAGAGAGAGAGAGAGAGAGAGAGAGAGGTCTTCCATCCACTGGTTCACTCCCCAGTTGGCTGCAACGGCCAGAGCTGCGCCAATCAGAAGCCAGGAGCCAGGAGCTTCTTTCAGGTCTCCCACATGGGTGCAGGGGCCCAAGAACTTGGGCCATCTTCTGCTGCTATTCCAGGCCATAGCAGAGAGCTGGATCGGAAGAGGAGCAGCCGGGACTAGAACTGGCACCCAGATAGGATGCTGGCGCTTCAGGCCAGGGCATTAACCCGCTGCGCCACAGCGCCAGCCCCAGAGCATTTCTAAATAGAAACAACATTCTGGACATATGGTGCTGATATAGGTTATAGTATTAGGATACTTTTAACTAGTTTCCTTTTTTTTTTTTCTTCAAAAGCTCTGAAGTCAGGATAAATGAAATTTATCTTACACTGAGAAAATTCATATTTCTTCAATTTGCTGTTCCTTCTATACTATTTATGTATTTGTATGAACATTAATGTTAAACAAAATTCTACATTACCTAGCATACCTGGTCCTTCTTTTTGAATTAGTAAAAGTTGTTGTTCTTGCTTCTGTGTAGGGTTTAATTGTTATTTCTTTGACTGTTTAAATTGTCAAAACATTTAGAAATGTGAGTTTTAGAAAGAATGATTCAGAAGTGAACTGGAGCAACATAAACATCATCTATGGCTCTTAAATTTACTCTGATATGTTAAAATGCAGCTATTATATTCTCATAGACATTTGGATATTTAACTATGTGGGAATATATATGTTATTTAGGTATTAAAATGATCAATCATATAAAACATTTTGTGAACTTCTTTATGAATTATTGGAATTGAACTAGAGTCACTGCAACTGTGATATGTAAAAATAAAATACAGTGAATACAATATTTTACCATTTTTGTAAAAAGAAGTCTGTTACAATTTACGAGACAAATTAACACCTTGGGTACATAATGAAGAAGGAAAACCCGAAGACGCCATATGTTCATCCCTTTAGAAACAGATAAGTCTCAAGAAGCTGGCGTCGTTTGGCTATTGCTCTCCTGTTTAGTTTCACATCTCACCTATAGTGTTGGCACCTTTTTTGTGTCAGCAACTGTTCATTTGATTTTCTCCCCCTGTCCCAATGCTCCCCTTCCCCCTTTATCATGTAAAGACTCAGCTCATTCTTCATCTGTCACATTGTTATTCCTTGTCCTCAGCTTCCCCCAACTCCAAATGGCGCTGCCCTAATTGTTTCCTGCCTATCATGCTGCCCTAATTTTTAACAGCTTATTTTACTGTCCTGTTTCTTTGT
Organism: Sylvilagus floridanus; assembly: GCA_949820135.1. Classification (NCBI taxonomy): domain Eukaryota; kingdom Metazoa; phylum Chordata; class Mammalia; order Lagomorpha; family Leporidae; genus Sylvilagus; species Sylvilagus floridanus. Next base: position 27,342,464 of record OX463242.1, on the reverse strand, counting down.
ATCTAAATCCGTTTTGCCCTTCATCCATCTTTTCATTTGAATATGTAGCTGCTTGGACAAATTTATTTTGGGATCAAAAATTGAAAAAGACCTGAAATGTTTACAAGGGCAGGGAAATATATGATATGTGTATATAATATGTATATGTGTATATAAATATGTGATAATGTGTATCTTTTTTCTACATGTTGCTCTTAATATTTCTCCAATTTTGTTATTTAAACAAAACCCACTAAATGTATAAAGCCTTCAATAAAGTGCCGTATCCTTAGAAATATTTAGAGTATGGAAAGAAACTCTGTAGTGCAAAGAGAAAATGGGTATTTTTTTAGTCATTTTTTGTGCCATAGAGTCATAGTATCAAACAATTGATCCACTGTGTTTTTCATTGAAACCTAAAACGAGGTATGGTAAACCAAATTTTTAAAAAGTCATAAAAACCACTGCTAACAAATTGAAGATCAGTCATTTTAAAAACATTTATGTAACTATCAATAATTTTTTTTTTTCGTTTTGGTCTTAAAGCAAGTATCAGGTTTGAGAGTAGTAAAGGAACTTCTCAAAAGAGAACTGCCAATCTAATGAATTTAAAATCTGGAAATTTAGAACTAGTAAGAATAACGTTTTTAAGGTCACATTTAGGATATTTTGTTCCTAGACAGAGAAGTGACTTATATCAGTCACACAAGAAGTGTTTCTATAAGAACGAGGACTTTACAGTCTCCTGACTAAATACATACTGTTTGGAATAAAGTGCTTGGTTAGACTTGATTCCCCATTTATGTAATTCATATCTCAGAAAACAAACAAAATGCAAACAATAAAAAAATTACTATCATAGTCACTGTGAGCGTGTTGTTTGGTTTCACATTAAACTTTGATTTCTGGGTTGACAAGTGTTGAGCAGAGATCGTCTCAGTGAAATAACTCTTCACAGACTGATGTAACCCTGCCTAATATTCAAGATCATGAGTCTGTAAATTTTTCTCCTAAAGAATAGATAGCAAATATTGTAGACCTTTGAAGACCTTGTGTTCTCTGTCACAAGTACTCAACTGGGTCATTTTAAAACTGTAGTAGAAATATATAGTACCTAAACATGACAGCATGTTGGCTTGCCAATTACGTCCAATTATGGATATTGAAACTTTAATTTAATAAGATTTTGATATATTCCAAAATAATATTCTCTTTTTTATTCCAGCGCTTGAGAGTATGAATTCATTCTTAGCCCATAGGTGGTACAATAGTAGGACAGAGATCAAATTGATCCAAAGCACTTCTCTTTTCTTTTAAAAGAAGATTATTTATTTACTTGAAAGTCACAATTTCAGAGAGAGGGAGACAGAGAGAGTGAGAGAGAGAGAGAGAGAGAGAGAGAGAGAGAGAGAAAAGAGAGATCCACCATAGGGATATGGTTGGAAATTCAGTGAAAAAAATTTTCTAACTGTAAGATCTTTTAAAGCATTCTAGACTGATGTTGTTCTTTACAGGTATAAAGAATGAATCAGGGAAATTCACTCTCTGAGCTTACAGAGTGCTTTAGACACTCCTTAGAAGTTCACAGAGTGCTTAGACATTCCTCAGTTGGGTGAGCTGATACAGCTGTCACAATCTGCGAGATCAAAGTCAGTAGGAAGGGGTTAACTATTGCTGTGGTTTGAATGACCTCTCCAAAGTACATGTTAAAATTTAATTGCCACTATGATGGTATTGGGAGGTGGGGCTTTTACAGGGTGATTAGATTAGGAGGTTTCCACTGATGCTGCCTGGTAACCAGGTTCTTGACTTAGCCTCAGAAAAAAATTTAGGAGTTAGGGGTAGAATAGCAAATAAGAAGCAAGTGTTTTGTTGAGAAAGCAAAGATACAAAATCCACAAAATTGGGCCGAATAGGAGAAGAAAGGCTTGTTCCTGAATTTTGACATTGGATGGGTTAGTTAATGAAAAGGGGAAGTACATTATCTTCTCTTCATGGGTATTTTTGTTCAACATTTGCTTTTGGGTTCCTGAAATGGATAGGGATATAGAGAGAAATGGACAGGGATTTTTTCATCTGCCGATTTACTCCACAAAATGCCCACAATAATAGGACCTGGCTGAAGCTAGGAGCCTAGAATTCCATCCAGGTAACTGATGTGATCTTCATGGACCCAAAAATCTGAGTCAGTATCTGCTGCCTCTCAGAATGTATTACCAGGAATCTGGATTGGAAGTGCAGAAGCTGAAACTCAAACTGGCAATCTGATATGTGATTCCCACGCAATGACTTAACCCACTGTACCACAATGTTCATCCCATGAGAGGTACACTCTATAAGGGGAGGAGGTTTTTTTTTTTTTTTTGTGGTGGGGGGAAGTACATGGAGATTTCTTGAAATCTGGCTACTTTCTCTTTTTACTCTTTATGTGGTTATATGTTTCCTATCACGGTGCTTGGCATGTGTGTCATTTAGCATGCTGATGTTTTACAATGAGTTTAATCTATAGGTCACTCTAGGTCTGGCTTGGTCCCCTAAACTGGTATGAGCCTGATTTAGTCAGGGGGGTCTGAATTTTCTTCAGATCAAAGAGAAGCAAATGGACGACAATAGGAGATACCCCAAAGAGGTTCCACTGTTCTCTCTACTTCTTTGTCTCACTACCTCAATGAAGAGTAACACCATGAAAATGGAACTAGCTCAGCTATGAAGGATTGATTTTGTTATAAGGGCCTGCTCTCAAGTGTTTGCATGCCCCCCCCCCTTCCGTGTTAAGGGAGTTTCTTCCCACGCGATGTCCTACACTGTGTTGCAGCAAGAACACCTTCAACAAATATCACCCTTTGACCTTGTACTTCCCAGGCTCTAGAACTGTGAGAAATGAACTTACTGACAAGCTTATGATATTCTGTGATAGCCCCAGAAACATACAGCTGTTGAGTGAACTCAAGGCTCTAATTCAAGTATGCTGGGTTCTGGTGCCCAGGTTCTTTAGACTTACCATATTATGATAGTTCATGTTAAGTAAGGAAAACGCATGCAATTTGATTCCCAAGCAGTATACTCTACTCCTTCTAACAACTCTGAGATTGATTAGTGGTGACAGCATTTCAGATATCATTATGCAGAAAAGGCTGCTGAGAAATTCCCCTGGAAAAAAGATAAAAGCTCAGGGGAAAGGATGAAAGTGTAATCTTAGCCACATCCACTCAATAAAACTTGATTTGCCCTTTTGTGTGTAAGTAGATGGAGGCCTCTGGATGGTCTGAGTTCAAAACTGCTACTTACCACAAATGAAAACAGGCTTTCACAATGAAGGACCCCTTTCTGCTTTTACAAGGCCTTGTTTATTAAAGCAGAGAAACTGGCATAAACTTACATTTTCTTAGTTTTGCTGGCTCTGCAAAACATTGTGCACAGCTGTACTCTAACCCATTAGCTCAACCTTTCAGAAAATTCTCTCACGGAAACTGCTTAGAGGTACATAGGCTGACAGTTGCTGTGTGTTTTGAGAGCTTTACCTGTCGGAAGCCGGCTCAGCATTCTTTGGCTTAATTGGTCTGTAGAGACTGGTCATTTTAGAGAGAGAAGTTCCATACCTCGGAGAGAATGGCATCTACCTCAACCCATAATCAGCTAATTTAGAGAATGGGAATAGGGCTAGCTCCAGGGGACACTTACCTTCCACTCTGTGTAGAGATGGGGTGAGAGGGCTGCAGCAGGCACATCAAATAGTGTAAAATTAAGGGGGAATTGGGAATTGAGAAAAACATTTCAAAATATATAAAGTCTATAACTTCAAAATGTAGGCATACAATCACCATTGCGCATCTCCAAATTTGAATTGTAAAACTGAATATCTGATTTTAATTACAGACTACTGAATTGTGACATTTTATATTCAGTTGTAGCTTTGTTTCTCACAAAGGATGATTTTCCTAAAATCAAAAGATTTTAGCAGTGCAAAATGATCAAAAAGATAGAGCAACTTGGACTTTGAAACATAAGAGTATGCCAGAACATACTCTACAGAATGTAGAAGCAAAATGCATACTTATTCCCAAGCAGTTTACTAAGAAGGAGTTCAACCTGATGGATAAAATGTGTAGCCTGGGACAGAGCAACTCAACTATGCTACCTCTTGGCAATGTAACTTTGGGCAACTTAACAAACCTATGCTTTTACTATTTTAACTAATAATCAGATTCAAATGAATTACCTTTCATCCTTATCCTTAAAGTTTTAAAATGTAACATTTAAATCTTACTATCTAAAAGTGAAAGAGATGATCTTGAAGGCGTCCAGGTGGCGAATCATTAAAATATGCCAAGATGACTAATTTAATTATAATTTCTCTTGAATGTTATAAAAAACCTCTATCATCCATTAGATTGAAGAGACCAGAAATCAATATATTATTCTCTTACCATAAAATGAATACTTTCTTTGAGATATAAGATTAGTAAAAATTATAAATTTTCATAAAGAAAAATATAAACATTGGGTAAAATATATGACTGTTTTCTTCAATTCTCAACTTTAAAAATGCTATAAAAACAAGTTTAAACCCTAAAAGGACACTTAACTAGGTAAGTCATGGGCTTTACAAATTGAACCGGAACCATTAAAAATTGAAATAGCCAGATATATTCATAAAATTACAGAGCATAAGAGATTAATGAGGACCATCTTTTTAGATTAATGATGTAGCAAAGTCTAATGCAATATAATATAGCAAATATGAAATGGGAAAACTCAGGATATGCTCTATTAAGCTGGATATCTGAGCATTTAAAAGGGGAGCATATGGTTTAGAAAAATATGTGGAATATTGTTTTAATGATATACAAATGTCATTATATTTTATCATGTATATACAAGAATGATTTAGAACTGTAAAATAATATTCTATAATTTGATGAGAGCTATTATGGAAAATATGTTTATATTTGTTTAATCATGCAAGGTGGTGTGATATTATCAGATAAAATAAGATAGTAGTTCTATAAAATAACAGTTTTAAAGAAAACATTATGTTCATATTTATTTAATAATTTAATGAATAACTTGAAGGAATAATTCTCAAGTTGTGGAATATTTTAATTTTCACTATTTTTAAATTAACATTACTACAAAACCACTATATTTAGATTTTAATACATTATACACTCTGTGAAAGACAAAAATAGTACAAGATAAACTGACAAGGAAGACTTTATTATAAGCTATTGCACTGCAGGATGAAGATGTGGATCGCATGTCACTTTCATTTATTAAATGACCTAACCCAAAGTAAAAGTAAAAGTAGTGGTTTCTTCATGATCAGAGGCGGTTTTACAACTCACAATGTGGCATATATTGAGTTAGACTTCTACTCTGGCATAGATGGGGTTCTAACTTCCTTGATGTTTGTATTTTAAAGGGCTAACTTACTTTTTTTAGTCTGTGGAAGTTTCTCTTTACAAATTTATTCAAATTCACATTTATTTCTTTTATTTATGTTAAAGGCAGAGGACAGAGAGAGATGAGAGGCAAGCAGACGGACAGACGGACAGAATCCTATTTCCTTGAGAAAGGCAGCAAGACAGTCCTGGATTAAAAAATTGGCAAGAGGCTTTTACAAAGGTTTGCATCTTAAAGACAGAGAGAATTTGCAATTATAAGTTTTCTAAAGTAAATATTCCAAAGAAAGGGCAATCAAGGGCTGTCTACAGGAAGAAATTCTGAAGTTTATTCAAGCTCAGGGGAACATTAAGGCTTTCTACACTGCTCAAGTAGTAAGAAGGTAACGAATTTTTCTTCAGGAATCCCTTATTGCTTAGAGATGGGCTCTAGACAGTATTATGAAAGGTGTAGTAAGCTGATAACAACTCTGCGAACACATTAGAGAATAAAGGTGGGACAAAGGCAGTTTGTACTGAAAGCGAGACAGAGTCCTGGTGGAGGTGGACTCCAGAAACCTGCTATAATTAGGGAAAGCTCAGTGAGTTGGAGTAGTCATAGCTAAAAGCAGGTAAGAGGAAGTGCATTAGGTAGAGCAGATAAATGTGGAAATAGAAGATAAATGTTACATCAAGAAACATGCAGTAATCTGCACATGCCATGGAATGATTTTTATGTTTAAATAAGGAGTAGGTATTTCTGAAACCTCTGCATATCTTGAGTGAACTCTATGGGTCACACTCAATCTCGTATTTGCCCCGACCTTAAGAACCATTCACAAACTGAGAAGCACTTAATTTTCTTGCAATGTTTGAGGACCTCCTTCTTTTGCTACAAAGTGGTACTTCCAAAAGCAGTCTATTCATGTCAATTGTTGTAGAATGTGAAGCCTAGACTGATAAAGAATGTACCCTGCATCACATAATTCCATTTCTCAAGAGACTTATTCCATAGTGAATTAATTTCCCAAACTAGTTGCAAATCAGGATGACATCTAGAAGGACAAATGGGAATGACATTTGAAGTGACTCAACACGGTGAACTCTGTCTAGATACCGAGGATGTCTTAGTGTGAAATCTGAGAATTACAGATACTTTTTTTCCCCCAAAACAAACTCTTCCAACATGCTGTATTCCAGAATTAGGGACAATGGAGGCAGGGCTATTAACTTCCCTGATTCAGGGAAAGGAAGTGGCCCAGGCTAAGGCTTGGTTACAGAAAATAAATGTCAAACTGTTGAAATCTTTATGTAATATATACTAAACTGATCTTCTGTATATAAAGAGAATTGAAAATGAATCTTGATGTGAATGCAAGGGGAGAGGGAGTGGGAAAGGGGACGGTTGCAGGTGGGTGGGAAGTTATGGGGGGGGAGCCATTGTAATCCATAAGCTGTATTTTGGAAATTTATATTCTTTAAATAAAAGCTTTATAAAAAATATAATAAAATAAAATAATAAAAATAAATTTAAAAAAAACATTCCTTACCAAGAAAAAAAAAGAAAAGAAAAGAAAAGAAATGATCCCCATGTCCAAGTCAGGTCTCTAATGTTCTGTAGGGTACTGAGACTGAGTGAGCATACTGTCAGGATCTCAGTGTTACTATCTTCAAAGGCAGTCAGTGTGCAAAGATTCATTAAGTAAGTATCAGAAATCCTTTAAGGAGATGCTCAAGGTATTAAAATCTCTGTTCTACCTTTCACCTTTGCTGATCCCTGATCCTTGACCCTCCTCTGTCAAGGTGCTAATCCTTCCCGACCAAAGCCAATTGACCTGCAATAATTAATTAGACCAACAGAAGCTTAATAAACTGCAAAGCACAAGAAGGTCAATCTGAAAGTGGCAGCAGGAACAACTACAGCCAAAAACATGTGCTCTGCACAAATAAGCTTCTACGTGGGGCAAAGCCCATAAAAAGTAAAGCAGACTGGAGAAAAGATCTGAAGCAAGTTAGATTAGGAGGTATTCTCTACTTAGTATGGGAACAACGAATATGTTCCATCTCAAGGGGGTGAAACTGGTTGAGAATGTTTAAGTGTGTTCTTTTATATTTAGTTACTATCAATTATTTTGTGTTTTCTTAAATATTTATTTATTTTATTTGAAAGAGAGTTCCAGATAGAGAGAAGAAAGAGAGTTCCAGATAGAGAGAAGAAAGAGAGAGAGAGAGAGTCTATTAAAAAATAACTCCTTAAATAGCTGCTCTGGACAGGGCTGGGTCAGGCTGAATCCAGGAGCCAGGGTCTTCATCTAGGTTTTCCATGTAGGTGCAGAGAGATAGAAGGAATTGGACAACCTTTTGCTGCTGGTCCAGGTGCATTTGCATGGAGATGGATTGAAAGTGGAGCATCCAGGACTCAAACAGGTGCCACCTGGGATGTGGGCATTGCAGGCAGTTGCTTAATACATTATACCACAATGCCAGCCTCAATTAACTAGCCTAAACGGCTGGTAACAGAATGCTGGTAATCTATATGTTCTATGACTAATGCTAATCAAACTATGGTCTGTAAACTCGGCTCAGTTCTTAATAGAAACTGATAATATTTAGGATTTTATATAGATAAAATATAACTGTTTATGACTATTGAATTTGAACATAAAAACTTGAATTTATATATTATTTAATTTAATGTTTTGAACATTTTTGTTTTACACTATAAAAGTATTATGCCATGATGATTTAGAGGGGAAAAATAGATCTTTAACAAGGTATTTGGAAAGTGCTACTCCAAAGAAGGCTATGTGAAATGCTAGGGCAACTGTAGGTTAAATGAAAGGAAACAGGCTTATTTCCTGACAGCCTTTAAAATTGAAATGTGCAGTATGAATCTCCAGATGAAAGCTGAATAGAGTAGACAGTGTTCCCAAATGTGCTTCAACACAGCTTATTTTTCTTTTTTTTTTTTCCTACACAGCATTTCAGAATCTCATGGAACCATCATTCTTCAGAATACACAGGAAATTTTTTTTCAAAAATAGTTAATAGAAGGATGGGAAGCTCACTTTGATCAGTACAAAGACATATAATAACTGTCTTACAAAAATTTCCTAAGTGTTTCATTTTATAGAAGAGAATAAATTTGGTACTTGGAAAGAAATAATTGTATTGAGTTAGCTAGACAACAGGTAAGATATAAAAATACTAAAAGAAAAAATTCAACTTGGTTATCCTGTACATTTAAATTCAAGAATATGAGCTTGTAGAAGACTGACTTTGTGTTTTTTCTGCCATTAAGCACACTTATTTCAAGAACCACAATTGAAGCCATCAAAAAACTTATACCCTCCCTAAGGGAAACCCAATTACTAATGAGAAATATTCTGGGTTTTTCTTTGGGACAGTTTTATGTGTGAAATCATTGAAATTATAGTTTCTGTGACTTTTGTAACTTTGAAGAGTCATAGGAGATGATAAGCCACACGTATGTTTTCATGAAAATACTAGAAACAAATTATCTTCAATATATTCCACACATTTAATAGGATAAAAGAAACTGCATTTAGAAACCATGTTTTGTTATAGCCTATCAAATAATGATATTTTTTTTAAGTTCTGCTAAAGGGCCTAAAGTTTTTTTTTTTTTTTCATTTCACAACAATTTTCTGAAACACTATTTTTTTTCTTTCATTCACTTGCCTATTAACACATAGTACATCAAATAATTCTGTATTTCTACTTCACGACCCCAAAGTGTGTATTTCTACTTCACGCTGGCCCCTAGAGTGTGTATTTTTTGCCAATAATGAATGTGTATCAAAATGAGTGTCATATTCAAGACATATCAGGTGAATCAGCATGATTAGTTTGATGGCACAGAAAAATAGTCTAGAAACTAAGGTTAGTCAGGAACTGATTATAAGGAACAATAAATATTAAACATGATTAGATGCTGTATTGCAGATGATTTCATATCATTGAATATTTAAAAAAAATTTTTAACAGATAGAGTTCGACAGTGAGAGAGAGAGACGGGGAGAAAGGTCATTGACAATTTTTATATAGCCTGGTTAAAAAAGATTTGTATGGAATTTAATCTGGTTACTATGTAAACTTTGGAATTAAAAAAAAAGAGAGATCATAAAAATCTGTTTATAACAAGTATCAATAAGATTAAGTTGCTTTCTTGACCATGAGAATGAGACAGAAAGTTTATCATGAGATACGCTGCAACTATTAATGCTAAAATCAACTAAGAACTATGGTGCATTGGTCATTTGAGGGTCAGTAGAGACTTCATAGTATCAAGCTTACATAATACAATCTAATGGAACATTAACAAATACATATGAGAATGTTTACTTGTAGGTGTCTAGATATATTGACAGTGGTATAAAGATGTAACAGTATTTTTTAAATTTATTTGACACATAGAGTTAGATAGTGAGCGAGAGAGACAGAGAGACAGGTCTTCCTTCTGCTGGTTCACCCCCCCCCCCAAATGGCTGCTATGGCCAGAGCTACACCGATCCGAAGCCGGGAGCCAGGTGCTTCCTTCTGGTCTTCCATGCGGCTGCAGGGGCCCAAGCACTTGGGACACCCTCCACTAACCTCCCGGGCCACAGCAGAGAGCTGGACTGGAAGAGGAGCAATCGGGACTAGAACCGACACCCATATGGGATGCTGGAGCCATAGGATTAACCACGTGAGCCACGGTGCTGGCCTCACAACAGTATTTTTAATGATTTATTTATTTATTTGAAAGGCAGAGTGATAAGGGGATAAAGTGAAAGAGAGAGAGAGGGAGAGAGAGAGAGGTCTTCCATCTGTTGGCTCATACTTAAGTGGCTACAATGGTTGGGACTAGGCCTACCAAAGCTGGGAGCCCAGAACCCCATTCAGGTCTCTCACATGGGTAGCAAGAACCCAAGGACACGGGACATCATCTGTTGCTTTCACAGACATATTAGCAGGGAGCTGGGTCAGAGAGAATAGCTGAAGTTTCAGCCTGATATGGAATTCTAGCAATGCAAGCAGCAGCTTAACTCACTGTTGCTTGTGGAACAATTTTTATAAATGTGAACAACTCTGTATGTGAGAAGGAACTAAAAGTTAGACGACAGGTTACCATGAAAACTTACTCCTTAGGATTGATCAACTCTATACAGATTATGTTTGATGATATGGCAACGGGTGGTATATATGAATGAGTAAATGCAGACTAAATATTACCAAAAGGCCCAGTCCTTAAAATTTGATGCACATCCACAATGAATGAATGAGAGGTATATGCATGTATTCCAAAAAGGAGACAGAAAAAAATGCAAGTATGAGAAACTCTAAGATAAACTATGCAAAAACACAAATGAATCAAAATTGACCCATAGAAAGGAATCCACGTGTCTTGAAACAAAATAGTTTCCTATCCATGGGTTAAGCAATATTGGGACTATATATATATATATATATATATATATATATATATATATATATATGACACTTTGTTAAACAATTCTTGGTTGATTTCTAATTTCTAGTTATTTGCAATGCAACTATGAAAGCAATTGTTAAGTAAGCAAAATAACTGCAGGAAATATAATTCCTAGAAGGTAAGACACAAAATAAATTAACAGTCTCCTTATCATGTCTCATTTCAAAATCCTCATCTTCCTGTGCTCATCACACAAAACAATTATGTCATGAGAGTAAATCAGCTACTTTCCAACTTGTAAAACTCAACTCAAAGTCACTTAACTAAAGTCATAAAATTCTTAACTAGTATGGTATCTTAATTTTCCATTTTGAGGCAATATTATTACCTTTAATTATTATATTTAATTATTATAATATTTTATTTTTATATTTATTGTTTAAATTATTATATTTATTATTATATTTAATTATTACATAATATTATAATTATATTAAAGTTAATATTAATATGAGATACTGTTAGCTTTTGGTAGAAAAGGCTTAATAAACATCTATATTTACACAACAGGTTTTTAAGTTGTTATGTTTTGGTATGATCAATTGAAATCTGAAGAAGAAAAAGAATAGAGCATTCATTCATTCATTATTATAATAAATATTTACAGGTTGCCTTTTAGCTGCTATCTTATATGACATGACAGCCCTCTCAAATTGAAAGCTAATTTTGAAATAATAAATAGATAAGATGTTGTTACAAATGCTAAGAAAAATAAAATAGGTAATGAGATACAATTCTTATTGGAATTAATTTAGATTAGTGGTAGGAGGGTGAGAGACATCTTCCCTCTTCTACTTCACTCCCCAGGTCACCCCAAGAGCCAGGATTAAGCCAGGCTGAAGCCAGGTCATGCATGTGGCTGGCAGGGACCCAAAATCTTAGACCATCTTCTGCTCATTTTTCTAGACTGGATTGAAAGGGGAGCAGCGGGAACATGACATGATGCCCATATTGGAATGCTGGCAGTAGCTTTACCTTCTATGCTACAATGCCAACCCCCTAGTCTCCTTTTGTTTTTGGAGAAAAGCCAGCATAAAGCACTTTATTGCAATAATAAAACTCGAAACTCATGTGGGGCTGGAGCGTAGTGGGGGCAGCAACAGTTTCTCTCACCAAATCACTACACAGGAGAGCAGAGGGGTGCGAAGGGGGTGGGAGGCAGAGCCTGGAAACCCAAGATCAGCGGAGACAGCCAAGCATCAAACACCAGGAGATGCTGAAGCTGTGATGACCAGCATCACTTTCAAGAGAACACTCAAGGATGTGTCGTGATGGCCAGGCTTTTGCTGGGTGATGGTCTACAAACAGCACCTTCAATTTAAACTTTCAATTAAAAGTTTCTTAAAATTTAGGAAGCGTTGGGAGTCTTGGATAGTTAGGAGATTATAAAAGTTCTGAAAATCCACTAGAAAAACCACAGGATGAAAGGGAAAAGAAAAAGCCAGGTCACAAAGAAGGCTTCAGTGGTCCCTGCTGGCCCAGGGACAGGTACCTGTAGTGTCCAGCATTGCAGGGAAGTGATCTCGTGTCAGAGGCAGAGGGTTCCGGGGAGGCTGGGCTGGGGCTGTGGAAGCAAAGGCTCTCCCGTCCCCACTTCAGTCTGGGAAGGGCTGTTACTCTACCCAGAGGACCTCTCGGCCCTCAGCAGTGACTCACTTCTGCTGTGGTTTTGCAATGCCGCAGCAAGACTGTTTAATACATAATAGATACAAATCTCATCCAAAAAATAAAAATTAAATAGAGATTCTTGCAAACCCCGTTCCCCAACACCAATTCCTGTTCTAAAGTGAACCCATCACTTGTGCTGTTAACACCTGACCACATCTTCACTGGAAACCTAGACCCAAGATGGAAACTGAATCTTCACCCCAAAATGATACTAGAATAAATCGAGTCACTTGAAGTTTATGGCGTATGGGTTAGGTGATCACACATACAAGGGGAAGGGGAAGAGGAAATAGGGGTGTGAGAAGCAAAGCTGAGTGACAGAACATATTCAGTGGGGCAGATGTTTGTACAGAGGGCGTCGTGGAACTGCAGGAAGAGCTCCGGATGGATTCATGTGCACGTGTCTGGAGCACCAGACCCTCCAAGGCAGGTCCAAGAACAGGGAGCTAAGGGAGGAGGCCACTCCTGTCATTCCAGTTTTAGAAGCTCCACATCGAAGACGAGAGTGGCATGTGGTGGGATGATGCCCAGGTGCCCAGTGGCACCAGTGGCACCCCAGACTTGGGGAGATGGTCAGTTTGGCTCTCTGACCCACATTCATCTGGGCAACCCCTTCCTCCCAGCCTCGGATCACCTCCTGCTTGCCCAGCATAAACTTAAAGGGCTTGTTCCTGTCCTGGGAGGAATCGAATTTCTTTCCATCTTCAAGCATCCTGGTGTAGTGCACCACGCAGGTCTGGCGGCGCTTCGGGAAGGTGCGCCCATCTCTGGGGGAGATGGTCTCCACCTGCACTCCCATGGCGGCAGCGGACGCTGGGCGGGCGGCGAGGCGGGCAGCGTGGACCCAGAGCAGACGTGGCAGCGGTTCCACGGCTCTGCTCGGCCCTCCGCGTGTCGCCCCCGCACGCCCCGCCCTGCGTGCGCGGCCCACGCGGCCCCCTAGTCTCCTTTACTTAAAATATTTCTGGATGGTAAAACTGTTAGTATCCTTGCTTTACAAAAAAATTAATAGAGTTGGTAGAGCAAGTTACATAATTTGTGAATGGTAGAAATCAAAGAATACTAAGAACTGCTGAATTTAAATTAGATTTAAATTCTTAAATTGGATGTCATGATGCCAAGAATTCATTGTACATAGACACTCCCCAATCAATGAATAGTTCCTCTAAAGTAAACTGGTTCTCTAGCCTTTCTCTGTTTTGTTTGATAGATTCCTGAAAATGAAAATTTATTTCATTATTTGTCTTTAATTTAATCTTTATACAGAAAATCTATATAAATTAGGGAATTTTTTAAGGTCACTTCCTTCTTTAAGAATATTGCTATCATATTTCTTAAAAATCAGATATTTGTAAACATGCTTCAACCATTCTCTTTCAAATTTGACAGAAATGTAATTACCAAAGGATGTGGAGGCCACTGATTTTATTGACAAGACACATTGACCATTCACAATGTGTGGTGAGTCCAGGGTGATTGAAACTTCTGTCAGAGATACTAGTTAACATACCCTGGCATGGGCTTTTCAGCTGGCTTTTTTCTCAAACTGAAAGCTGTTTATGGTAACTTCTGCCTTAGGCATTCTGTGGAGCAGTTGTGTTCATTGATTAAAGAAACTAAAGACATATCAAGACGGAGTGAAACACAAATATAGGCTTTCAAAGGCATCTAATGATGAGATTTCTTCAGGGCACACACAGTATTTTAAGCTTCTAAACTTCACATAAAATGTCTTTAAGTAATCGCAGGCTCATTTAATTTTTAGAAGCTATAATCATTCTTTGTGTACTACAATAAAAAAAATAGAAGTATTTCAAACCTACTGTACAAAGAAAAAATTCAGTACTAAGAAAAAGGCAACTTCAATTTGGATATGTAACTAATTGCAGGGACTTTGTTTTATGTAACAATTTAAGTGGCTCAATCGGCTCATTATGAGATAATGTTGTATAAAAGTTTCTGATCTTGCAAAAACTCACTAAAAAGCCAACTGAATGAACCAGCATTGTGGTACCGTGGCCTGGGCTCTCAGCAACAGCGGCATCCCATATCAAAGTGCAGATTGGAGTTTTCACTTCTGTACTTCCAGTACATCTCTCTGCTAATGCTCCTGGGACAGCAATAGAAGATGGCCCAAGTACTTGGACTCCTGTACGCACAAGGGAGACTAGGTTGCACTTCCTATCTCCTTGTTTCTGCCAGAGCCAGTGCGGGGTGTTGCAGTCATTTGGGAGAGTGCACTAGCAGATAAAAGATTCTTTCTCTTTCTGTCCCTTCCTCTCTTTGTGTCACTGTGCCTTTCACATAAATAAAATGAATCTTAAAATAAAAAAAAACCTGAAATATCTAATTCAACCTAGAGCCTTACTGAAACAACAGACTTGAACAAAAACCATGTGTTTCATCAGTGTTGTATGTCTTCTACTATCATTGATTTTACATAACATGGCATCTCTTCTATGGATAATGACAGAAAAAATTCTCTGGTATCTTTATAAGATTTATCTATAATTTTATCTCTATATTTAAGTGTGGTATTATTTTAATAATGCCCACATACCTATGATATAAATTTATTTCATTATTTAGTGTCTTTTCTATTGAAGAGGCTATTTTTGGCTATCACTTGACTTTAACCTCCATGACAAACTCTTGTCACCTGATAATTGTATAGTTGGTGGCATGGAGACTGTGCCAAATAGCAGGTGTGATTGTGTCCTCTATAATATGTGATATATTTGCTTCCTATTGAGGCACACCACAGACTTTTTTACTTAAACTAACAAAACTTATTAATTCAGTTTTCATGGTTTCTAATTCCAGAAACAAGTTAGCTCAAGTGTCTTCTCAGGATCTTACAAGGCAACAGTCAAGGAACAAGTCATACCATGTTCGTATCTGGAGGTGTGTCTGGGGAAGAATCTACTTGTGAGTACCCAAGATTGCTTACAGTGTTTATCTTACAATTTTGGACAATAGACCCTGATTTCCCACTGTTTGTTGACTGGAGCCACTCTCAGAGCTTAGAGGAAACCTTACAAGCCCTCTTAAAACATTGTGATTTACTTTCTCAAAGCCTGTGAGGGAGTTTTTCTTTTCTGCCTGATAGGATGGGAGTGACACTCCATCACGTTTGCCTTAAAGCATAAGCTAATCAAGAGAACAGCAGTTCAGCACTTTTGTGATATTCCTTTAGTTAGCTGCAAGTTACAGTTTACAGCTACTCAAGAGGAGGGAAATTCTTGAGGGCATACCTCATTGGGGTCACTTTAAAGTACACCTGTCACAATTGAGAACCAGGTAAATTTCATTTTTAACATTTTAAGACCAAGTAAATTCCACTTTTCCTGAACATAGGATGGTAAATATATTTGGGGGATGTGACTTCTGCATTTTTTTTCATCAAGTAGCAAGTGATAGCCAAGAGGATATGGGTGCCACAGATCCATATCCATCACAGGACATCCTACATTGGAAATTGCGAAGTTAGTTATCATATACCCTCTCCTCTCTGTCCAAATTTAATAAAACTGAGAGATGATTATGAGAGCAAGACAAAGATCAACTTTTCTTGAATTTTGTTGCTTAAAACTTTGAAAAGAGTTCTTTAGTCTTAATGACAAATGATCTTATTCATACTACTTGAAACGAAGTAATCCTCCTCCAGTATTGTTATATTTGCCTTTCTAACAGTCCTCTCTGTTTGCTTATTGCAAGCCAGAAGTACTGAGCAGCCTAATTCCTCTCTGCATGCAAACAAATTAAAGACTGAATGTGGGGCCAGTGCCATGTCAAGAGTGGGCTAAGCCTCCACCTGCAGTGCTGGCATCCCATATGGGTACCTGTTCTAGTCTGAGCTGCTCCACTTCCAATCCTGCTCTCTACTATGGCCTGGGAAAGCAGTAGAAAGATGGCTCAAGTACTTGGGACCCTGCACCCCCATGGGAGACATGGAAGAAGTTTCTGGCTCCTGGCTATGGATCAGTCTAGCTCTGGCCATTGCAACCATTTGGAGAGTGACCCAACAGATGGAAGATCTTTCTCTCTGTCTTTCCCTGTCTCTGTAACTTTACTCTCAAAGAAATAAATAAAATCTTAAAAAAAAAGAATGAACATGCCCATTTCACTTTCCTGACTCAATTAATGCACTCATTCCCCACCCCTCCCCCCATAACATTAAGTGATTAGTGGAAAGTAGTAGGAAGATAAACCAGAAGTCTCAAGATTAGTTATTTCCTATTGGCACCACAAAATTAACTAGGATATGACCTACTGTCATAATCATTATAAGTAATTAAGTAGAGACATGCATATATGAAAGTTAAAACTATTTTAACAGATTTATTGCTTATTTGGAAGACAGAATGACAGAGTGAGAGACGAGAGGGAGGGAGGGAGACATATATATATATATATATATATATATATATATATATATATGAGAGAGAGAAAGGGAGAGAGAGAAAAATATACCTTTCATCCACTGGTTTACTGACCAAATACCAATAGCAGCCAAGGCTAAACCAAGCCAAAGCAAGGAGCCATTACATTCATCCAAGTTTTCCACATGAATGGAAGAAGGGCTGTCATCTGCTGCCTGCCAGGATGCATTGACAGGAAGTTCCAATGGGGAATGGAGTAGTTGGGACCTGAAGCAACACTGTGATGCTGGATATCCATGTCACAAGTGGGGAGTTAAGTTGCTACATCACAACACTGGCCCCTGTTTTTATTTTTTGCTTTGGTTGAGTTGTGGATATCATTTGTCTTAGGTTCATCTAACTAAAATGAATATAATAATAAATATTGCTTATATCCTGGAGTTTTATTTTATTAAGTTTCTATAGTGCACACAAAAATGCATACTAAAGTGTTGGCTTTTGGCCTAGTGGCTGAAACACTACTTGGAACAATTGTGTCCCACATCAGTGTCTGGATTCCAGTTCCAGCTTGATTCTCAACTCTCATCTAATGCAGACCCTGGAAAACAGCAGGTAAGGAATCATGTACTTGGGTCTCTGTCATCCACATGGGAGACCTGGTTTGAGTTCCTTGTACCTAGCTTTGAACTCTCTTGTCCTATCCTTGACATACCAAAGATAATTTTTTGTATACAATCTTTTTTAAGTTGTGTAACCTCTTCATTATTTATGTATTTTCTGTTCTCAATGCTACTTCCATAGTTCAGCCCTTCACTCATATTCTTTTGTGGATTTTTGCAATATTCCCCAACTCTCCAATTTGCCACTCATCTCTTCTTGTTCCAATAGATGCTTTCTGATCATCACAATAACATTCTTAAATCACAGTGGAACACACGTTAAACCATCATATAAGGCTATAAAAAGTATCCCAATTGTAATAAAATAATTCCCATATTCCCATTTGTTTTTGATACTCTTCATAATCCAACCTAAAATCAGTTCAAGTTATTCACTAGATATTGTGCAAATTCTCCACTATGTATAACTCTATACAAATTCTACCATGCCATACATTGTCCAATATTTAGTTTCTTTCACCAAGAGTTCTTTGAGTTTGGTAAACCTTTGACAATGGTGTTTCCACTGAGTTAACATACCATCCTTTGGAATCACACCAGATGTTTGGTCACATGCGTACTTCCTCACCTAAAAAATGAAAGAAATTATCTTATAAATGAGATAATATATGTAAATTACCAAATATATGTCCTTTGTGTATTAAAGAAGGGGTGAGAAAGCTAGTTCCCCTTATCCTTTTTAGTCAATTATTCTAGTAATAATAGTGAAGAAAATGCTATGCTATGAGAGATTAAAATGTTAAGGGATATGAGAATGTAAGAAGGTAGAAAAAATAAAGAAAAAGTGTATAAATACTTTACTTGAGAAAGAAACCATAGATTTGTCTTGTTTAATTTTTGGCACACCAATTTTCTATACTAATCTAGTCAATAGATGTTTATTGCTTAAGAATAATGACAGTTCTTTTATATTTAAATGTACTTGACATTTGCAACATGAAGATGAATTAATATGAATTATCAAGATTATTGAATAAAATATGTTTTAGAAGGACAAATGGTTTCAATATGTCAGATACAGTCTATGGATCACTATGAAAGCTAAGAATTAAATCATCTATAATATATTTCAGCTTCTTTTTTAAGGATCTCAGGTGATAATTTGTGGGAGGTAGCATCATCAGAAATTTAACAGTAGACATTTATGTTAAAATAAAGGATTTATGATAGGTATATTTTTATTCATGAAAAAAGATAAATTAGAATTATCTATCATTAATGTCTGGATGAGTTTGGTTTATTATAATTTATTTTATGGAGTATTCTGTAGGAAATAGAGTTGGCTCGCTAACATTTTATTATTAGATTCACATCATTTTTATTCCATAAAGATCACCTGCCAAAAAAGTAATGATATGAGGAAGAGACTCAGAACCTATTAAGATAAAAATTTTATTTTAAAATTTGTTACAATTTTAAGGTTAACATCAAATTTAATATGTTCATTCAGAAAACACAGATATGAATTATTTATTTTAATATTACAAGTCATTTAATAATATTAAGCATCAACATCATAAAATTTCCTTTACTCATTCATTACAGCAGGCAATTTTGAACATTATACTGTACCTGCAATTGTGCTAGGGACTGTGAACAAAAGCAGAAAAACAGATTAATTAAGATTTCATTAAATGACTGTATTTGAAGAGGCTATGTTCTAGAATGTTAGAAATATTTAAATTAAGGTCTTATGCACACACACACACACACACACACCAGTAATGACATAGTCAGTAGATCCACACTCTATAATGCACTGAGAATTCCTCTGACTCTTCCAATGCAAGATGAAATCTTCTTCAAGAGAAAAAATAGGCACGGTCATTTGTACCATAAGTCATTTGCTGCAAAACAGCACAAACAGGTGAAAGACCATCAGAGATGCTAGGTGATATCAAATCTTTCACATAGCTAGAGCTAATGCTTGTTCTTGAGTTGAAAGAAAGAAGGAAAAAGAACAGGAATAATCAGTGGTTGGAACAGATTTTGACCCACACTGCCAAGGTGTTGCTTGCACATTGAATGTTATGATCTGTAAGTGGATATATGAAATACAATGAACCTCATCAGATTCTCTGAGAATGAAATTGAAATAACATTTAATTTATGCCAGAATGTTGAATATGAGTTACTTATTGCTGTATAGTAAACACTAGCACGAATTACACAGTTGTAGATTAAAGATGCCTTCTAGGCAAAAAGCAATCACTGTTTAAGGAGAATGCAGAAGCAATAATTGATGATGAAAGATGGTGTGGGGCATGTTGACAGACCATCTTGGGAACTAGTAATAAGTTTGTGGTAAGGAATAATTCAAAATATAGGTGAAAAGCTGTATATAATGATGTTACATAATCATATACAGTGAGATATAATAACCACAGAAATAACATATTAATCCTTTGAGGCTGAGTGGAAGACAATAATCTTTAAGCCTAAATATTTTGATAGCAACATTATTACCTCATTAAAACTTTTAAGTTTTTTTAATGAAATCGCATAAAATCACTTCTCAGCCTTTTAGCTAAGATCAAGTGAAAATGCATAAAATGTACTCACTTCTCAATACCACAAAGGATTGATTACAAGACACTCAATAGGGACCAAAAGCCTTGGAAGCTTAAGCTGTTTATAAAAATGGTATAATATTTGCATGTAACCTATATATATATATATATATATATATATATCCTCCTATATAGTTTAAATCATTTCTAGATTACTTATGATACTAATGCATTATAAGTGGAATGCAAATAGTTGTCACTTTGTATTGTTTATAGAATATAATATTTAGCACAGATGAAATTTAAAAATATTTTCAATTGAATTTTTATTTTATTTTCATTTGAATACTCAAATTCAGAACACACAAATATAGAAGGCTGACTATATTATAGAAAGAACAATACTACTCATATAAATTTTGAATGAACATAGTGTGTTATTAACCCTTTCAGATACCTTCTGAAAAAATTTGCATTATTATTTTTAAACTTTATTCAATTACAGAGAATGAAAGAGACAGAGAGAGGGCTCTTTTCCTCTGGTTTACCCTCCACTCCCCCAAATGGCCACAATAGTAGCTCTAGGCCAAGGCTGAAGCTGAGAGCTGGGACCTCAACCTAAGTTCTCTCATGTGGGTGGTGGTAGGAACTTGATAACTTGAGCAGTTGGCACTAGCTTCTAAGGTCTGCATTCACAGGAAGTTGGAGTCAGAAGCCAGGGTTGGATATGAAACCCAGGTTCGAGAGTGTGATTTAGTGTCTTATCGGTGAATTCAAATGTGTGTCTCAAAACTTTTATTATTTATTTGATTCTGAAAGTATAGAAATTAGTGGTTGATGAACTAGTAAATGACGGAATTAGAATGCAAACTCACATTTCTCATATTTTTAGAGCTTAAATTCTTGACATCTCTGTTGTTGCTTCTATACTTAGGCCACATTTAATTTTTGTTTTAAATTATGAGCTTAAAATTCAAATCCAAAGACTCAAGAATTCAAATCCAATTATGATCTCGGTAAGTCAACTTTTAATACAAATATACTTAAAATTTTGAAAGTTTCATAAGCTTTTTCAAATATAAAGTATTTTCTTTGTTTTCAGCCTAATGGTAATTCCTTTCCTTGTGGCTTAATGTTTCCTTGCAGCCTTCTGTGACTGTGTTTACAGTCTCATTTTTTTTTACTGTTTTTAAGAGTGGAGGGACTTCAAACACTCTGATCCTTGAGTAAGTGACCTTCCCTCTGATATGCATTGCCCTGAAACGTTCTTGGCATCCCTTGGCATCTTGGAGAATTCGACAACTTTAGAAGCAGTTATGTGGAGTGCCAGTCATGATTCATTTGGCTGTAAATCATGGTGTCAGATGTAGTTAGGTACAAGAAGGCAAGAATTCACTGCTTTTACAGTTTGCATTTTTGAATATTAAGCAAAGAGCACTAATGTTAGTAAATACTGTGGCATATCTATTTTTATACTTATAGCAAATTACAAAAATATGTATCATTAAGATGTGATTAATAGAAATAAATTCTTAGCAATATTTTACCTTGAGACCTCCTTGATTTCAATTTTTTCTATAGAGTACAGCATTTGTGTTGTGTTACATGAATGCAATTATGTCCTTGTGGTACATTAATGTCAGTATACAAATGGACTATTAGTATATCCCAAAAGTGTAATAGGAGGACCAAACAGATATTGGTGGCCTTAAGAAAAGCTCACCCATTCTCTGGGGGTGTCTAGATTACTATATTCTAGCTGAACAAAAAACTTTTGAGTCTCTAAATTGGTTTCTAATAGTTTGTACTGTCTTACACCTGGTGTGCATGTCTTTGTTGCCCACCATATGAATTTTTGCATGCCAGCTTTTTCGATACCATTGAAAATACCATTCCCTTCCTGATTCTCGAATATACAAAAAAGAATTTTGAAAACACAACTCGAGCAAAGGAGATGACAGCTATCTCTTTAAGATAATGTATACAAGTGGGTGATGGGTGGCATATACTCAGCATTCTCTGATATTGTACTATGAGACTATATCCTTAAGGTGATCTGCCCTTCCCTTCCTTCTCCTTCCCCCCTCCTTCCCTTCCAACCCTCCCTCCCTCCCTTCTTCATACTTTCTTCAAGAGGATTTGGAAGTGGTGAACCCAATCAATAGTGCAACATGAAGTAACTGACAGATTGATATCCTTAGCATAAGACAAGGTTTCACCTTGATGCTCTAAACAGAAAAATCTCCTGCAGTGCTTCCCTCTTCTTCTCCAGGAAGTTTCTCCTTTTATTCTTTAAACAATGGGACTAGTCATATTTTTTCAAGTCCCTGCTTTTTTAGGAGATGGCTGCATGCACATATGAAACCTAGAGCAGAGAACTACATGTCACTCAATCCAGGCATGGGCAAGAGAAGGAAAATCTGCCAGAACCAAATAAATCAGAGCAACACCAGCACTTGGGTGGTACTGGAGCCCTTTCAGAAGTAGAAAGACCTTGCGAGTAGCACATTTGGAATAAAAGCCCATCTTACCATGCTGGCCTAATTCCTTTCCAGGCATTTCTGCATGGCAAGTCTGTCCTACTGAATCATAAAATGTTCCACACTCGCCAGTCAGGGAGGTAGATGTGGGCCGTATTTTTCCTACCTCCTAACTCATGGGTAATAATAATAAAGCCTTTCTTCCCTCAAAGGCATAGCCTCACCCATTATTAACACCTTATGTTAGTATGATGTATATTCTTCACAATCAATAAATCACCTCCAGTTTCCACTGTTATATTTAAAAGGTTTAATTATTTATTTGGAAGGCACAGTGGCAGAGAGAAAGGGAGATGCAGCAAGAGAGAGACAGAGAGAGTCCTCCCTCTTCTGGCTTATTTCTCAAATGTCTGCAACAGCTCAGGCTATGCCTGGACAAAACCAGGAGTCTGGAATCCATCCAGTTCTCCCAACAGGGATGTCAGGGGCCCAGACACTTGAATCATCACCTACTGCCTTTCCAGGATCATTAGCATGAAGCTGGATTGAACTGGAGAAGCATGGACTTGAATTGGCACTTTGATAGGGATGCAGGCATGCTAAGCAGGGGCTTAACCAGCTGTGCCACAACACTTGCCACAGCTTCCCCTATTACTAGCATCTCATATTAGCATGACATGTTTATCACAATTGGTGAACCACACCCATCTTCCTCCAGTTTTTAAATCTGAGCTCCCTCTATCTCAACATTTCCCAGTCTCTAGTAATTAATATTCTGTTTTAGATTGAGGTATTTTTTATCTCCTTTGTATGAGAAAGAACATGTGATGCTTGTCATTTTGTGGCAGAATGAAATCCTCTCATTGGCAGCAAAACAGAATGAAATAGAAGACATCATGTTAAGTGAAATAAGTTGCACACAATGTTTCTTTCTTAGGACCTTAAGAAACATATAACCTTTATTTCTTTCATTTTTTCTTACAGAGTTTCTACTGTGATTTAATGAGTTAATATGAGTAATCAAGAAAAGAATGCCTTGCAATAATAAGCAATATGAAAATAAATAATACAGCTGTTTTTGTTATTGTGTTTTGATGTGTCTTCTAGATTTTAATTTTAATCCCCCTCTACATAATTGATATTTCTGAGTATTCATGAGAAGTACTTTCAGATATTCTGCCAGAATTCTCATCTCCAGTAGCAAGTAATGCTGTGTAGAGCCTGATAATTGTAAGAAAATTGACCCTCAGGACCATGAATCATAATAGGGAGCAGACCAAGGTAGTCCTCATATGTTATGATTTTTGAAACCCCTGAAATTCTCTTTTCTCTCACAGCAACCTATCATGGTACCTAAACCTTCTTTACTAAAACCATTTCTGGAAAACAGAGTGATTTTCTAAATTTTTGTCCAAAATGGAACACTTTAGAGAGTAAAATGTACATTCTATCACAACAGATTTTATTGCCAGAACTCATTCTGGGCTTAAGGCCCTCTTTCTAGAGTTACCTGTTAAGACATAGTACATGTCCCTATAAGTGTAAACTAATTCACCAACATACATCATCAGATTGCCTTATACATGAACACAACCAGGAAAGATAGGAATACAGAACAGATAAGTCTTAGTTTGTAATAGAAAGGCTGGCTTTAAAAAGTTGATAAATTCAGTTGATTATAACAGTGATCATAAAATATGATTTTTTTTTTGTACAATTTGGGACATGCTGAATCGGACTTGCCCAAAATGGTGGAGTTAGAAACGTGCCAGGGGATTCCAATACGATCCCACCAAGGTGGCATGTACTAATGCCATCACACTAGTCCAAGAGATCAATTTCAGTTCACAATTGTTAACAGTGATAGGTCTAAGAGTCAAAGGGATCACACAAAGAAGACTAGTGTCTGCTAATACTTACTGATAGAATAAAAAAGGGAGAGAACGATCCAACATGGGAAGTGGGATACACAGCAGACTCATAGAAGGGCAGATGTCCTAAACAGCACTCTGGCCTCAGAATCAGACCTTAAGGCATTTGGATCTGCCACAAGAGCCCATGAGAATATTTTAGGCAGGGAAAGCCAAGACACTCTGGAAAAAAAAGAAGACCTAAATGAAAGATCTCTGTGAATGAGATCCCAGTGGAAAGAATGGGGCCATCAAAGAAGGAGGTACCTCTCTCTGAAGGGAGGAAAGAACTTCCACTTTGACTATGACCCTGTCAAAATAAGATTGAAGTCGGCGAACCCTAAAGGCTTCCATAGCCTTGGCAACTCATGACTAGAGCCTAGGGAGATTACTGATGCCATAAACAAGAGTATCAAATTGTTAAGTCAACAACCTGAGTCACTGTGTACTTACTTTTGATGTGGGATGTGTCCTTGATGTGTTGTCCAATGTGAATTAGTGCTATAACTAGTACTGAAACAGTATTTTACACTTTGTGTTTCTGTGTGGGTGCAAACTGATGAAATCTTTACTTAATATATACTAAATCGATCTTCTGTATATAAAGATAATTGAAAATGAATCTTGATGGGAATGGAATGGGAGAGGGAGCGGGAGATTGGAGGGGTGCAAGTGGGAGGAAAGTTATGGGGGGAGCCATTGTAATCCATAAACTGTACTTTATAAATTTATATTTACTAAATAAAAAAAATAAAAAAAGAGTGATCATAAATAAAAGTTAAAAAAAACAGATTAGAAAATGGTGGAGGAGTAATAGAATAATCTTGAAATAAGTAATAAATGTTTTAACTAATCTCAGTTTAGCCTAGAGTAGATCCTAGCATTGGTTGCTAACTCTGACCAAGATTTGTTTCTTAAGTGAAACTCACCTAACTTCCAGATTCATGCCTCTAAGACTCAGTATTTGAATGAGTTCTTTTCTAAATGGGTTAACTAATTTGTATTTTATGCAACAAATTTTAGGTCAGGACTGAGGAACTCAAATTGCTTTCCTCATTTAAACGGCCTTCAGGCATGTACGCATATGTATTTCCTGATAAACTTATACATTCCCTTAGCTAAAGGATCATTCTTTTTTAAGAAAAGAACTCGGTTTAAAATAATGATGAAGTTAAAAAAAGAGAGTTGTTGTATATATTTTACTTGAAATTATAATTACACAATCTGAATACTAATCATTCCAAATAGGAAAATGTGAAAAAATGCAAATGAGAAAGAGGAGGGGTGTTGTACATTTCTTGAACTAGTGGCCTTGTATCTTATATAAAGTATAAAATAAAACTTTAACCACACCAATTAAACAAAGTAGACTTTATTCAAGACTGTTGTAACTAGGGAGAGAAACTGAATTCAGCTCCATTAAAACAAAAGGCAGGATGAGTAAAATACTGGCGTGAGGAAATGGAAAAATCTAAGCGTATGTTAAAAGGGAGAGTGAGTCAATGTTTTGAGGCCTTCTGTGACTGCAAATTGTCCCTCAATGGAGATAGGCCCAAAAGGCCCTTTTCCACAAAGAAAAGCATATGTGACTATCTTTCTCTGGGATTACATTTTTTAAACTTTTTTATTTAGTAAATATAATTTTCCAAAGTACAGTTTATGGATTACATTGGCTCCTCCCATAACTTTCCTCCCACCCACAACCCTCCCATATCCTGCTCCCTCTCCCATTCCATTCCCATCAAGATTCATTTTCAATTATCTTTATATACAGAAGATCGATTTAGTATATATTAAGTAAAGATTTCATCAGTTTGCACCCACACAGAAACACAAAGTGTAAAATACTGTTTCAGTACTAGTTATAGCACTAATTCACATTGGACAACACATTAAGGATAGAGATCCCCCATGAGGAGTAAGTACACAGTGACTCCTGTTGTTGACTTAACAATTTGACACTCTTGTTTATGGCGTCAGTAATTTCCCTAGGTTCTAGTCATGAGTTGCCAAGGCTATGGAAGCCTTTTGAGTTTGCCGACTTCGATCTTATTCCGACAGGGTCATAGTCAAAGCGGAAGTTCTCTCCTCCCTTCAGAGAAAGGTACCTCCTTCTTTGATGGCCCCATTCTTTCCACTGGGATCTCATTCACAGAGATCTTCCATATAGCTGTTTTTTTGTTGTTGTTGTTCTTTTTTTTTTTTTTTTTTCTTCCCAGAGTGTCTTGGCTTTCCCTGCCTAAAATATTCTCATGCGCTCTTGAGGCAGATCCGAATCCTTTAAGGTCTGATTCTGAGGCCAGAGTGCTGTTTAGGACATCTGCCCTTCTATGAGTCTGCTGTGTTTCCCACTTCCCGTGTTGGATTGTTCTCTGCTTTTTTTGATTCTATCAGTAAGTATTAGCAGACACTAGTCTTCTTTGTGTGATCCATTTTACTCTCAGACATATCAGTGTGAGCAATTGTGAACTGAAATTGATCCCTTGGACTAGTGATATGGCATTGGTACATGCAATCTTTATGGGAGACTGCATAAACAAATTATGGGACATGTATTCTATAGAATACTATGCAGAAGTCAAAAACAATGAAATCCAGTCATTTACAACAAAAGGGAGGAATCTGGAAAACATCATGCTGAGTGAATTAAGCTAGTCCCAAATATCATATGTTCTCTCTGATTGGTGACAACTAACCAATGACAAAAAAGGAAATCTGTTGAAGTGAAAGGGACACTATGAGAAACAGTGACTTGATCAGCCCTTGTCCTGAATGTTGATGTACAATGTAATACTTTATCCCTTGTAGTATTTTTTTTGTTCTAGTTAATACTATTGGTTGAACTCTGTAATTAACACACATTTACTCTTAAGTGTTTAAATTTAACTGAAAAGTGATCTCTGTTAACTATAAGAGTGGGAATAAGAGAGGGAGGAGATGTACAATTTGGGACATGCTCAATAGGACTTGCCCCAAATGGTGGAGTTAGAAATGTGCCAGGGGATTCCAATATAATCCCATCAAGATTGTATGTCCCAATGCCATCTCTGGAATTACATTTTAGAGGGATGACTCCCAGGTCCTTCACAAAAATATTTCTGGGTTATAGAAGATTTACATCTCAAAAAGGCAGGGAAGTATATTTAATTGTATGTTTTTAAAAGTATATCCAGTAAGTAAAGCAAGGTTATGTGTCCTTAGTCATGACCTAACATTTATTCAAGTTGATGAGAATTTTAAGTCTGTCATGGTTAGTCCTTGTGACAAAACATTTTAAAATAATCTTTTATAGAGCATTTCCTCTCTGAGTACAAGGGAAGGGAGCTCAAGACAGACAAATGATGATCTCATCACATATCATTTAAGTAACTATTGGCATAGTTCATATTGTTTTTAATTGTCTTCTCAAACTGAGCCCATATAGTGTGCCTCAGATGCAGATTTAGATACCATCATGTCTCATCAACCACTCACTTTAGCTTAAAATTTCCTTTCCCTGTTTTTATGATTGCAAATCAATCTCTTACTAAAATTATCTCACTGAATTGAGGGAGAGGTGCAACCACCTCAACAGGGACCTTGATCCATCGTTCATAACGCTAAAGGAGCCTGGGAATTAAGTAAAAGCTTTCTGGATCCTGACCATTTTAATATCTACTTTTTCCCACCACTGTGGTGTTAGTAACCAGCTTGCTGTGCATCAGGTAAGTAGATTCATATTTTAGGATTCTTTGGCAAATCTTCCTTCTGGAACACTGTTGTTAGCCAAAGCTCCATCTCTGTCCCTGGTGCTGAATCAATATACCAAGGACAGGGTTTGATGGTAAAGGAAAGAGAAAGTTTACTTTGTCAACAGTTGAGAGTAGAAGGCCTCTGAGACTCAAGAACTAGCTCCCTCCAAAATGCAGCTGTATTGGAATTTCAAAATGGCTATAAGGAAAAGAGGTCCATCTGGTGAAACTATGAGAGATGTAAGTCTCTGGTATCAGGCACTGAGGCTTGTCACTATATTGATGAGTTTACATTTCTTCTCTATTCCATCATAGTGAGTCTTAAGGCCCATAGTTGGTGGGATTAGACCTCCCTGACCAGGTTGTCTTGCTCCAGTTGTCTGGCTCATCTGAATTCTAAGTGGGCTACAGTCAGCCAGGAGGTTACATGCAGGTATGTTTACTTTTTGCCCTGGACCTGGAATTCCCCTATCCAAATCTGGAATTTGCTTAAACAAAAACACATATGGACAATACTGCCAAGGATGGTTTTATGAATTGGAGAAACCAATGATTCTTGAGTCCTGTAATTAGAATCTTGTAGGGCTAATTGTACCATTTCCTGAGTTTGTTTAGTTAAGCTAAAAGAGGGTCAATAGGAGACAAGGACTTGATGATATCTAGCATGTGCTTTCAAGGCAGTGTTTGGGCTTCAGTTTCATTTCCACATTTTTTGTTCATCTCCTAAAATAGCTTCCATTGACAAACTCCAAAATCAATTTCTTCCTCACCTTGCATATTTTCCCAGTTTTAGATGTGTCCTTTATTCTTTATTACCAAGGGAGCTATGTTTTTGAATGGCTGTGAAAAATAAAGATGAACTACAGTGAATCTCATGATAAAGTCATTTGTTTGTAACACACACACACATGCAAAACAAACATTTGTAATTAAAATTTAAGAAATGACAATGCCACAGAAAATGAACTTAACATAGTTATTAACAAAGACATCTCAATGATAATTTAGCTTTTTATTCTTTATCTAGATAAGACTCAGTCCTAAACTGAGTATTGTTCTTATGTTAAAGTTTACTTTTCAGGTGATAGCAAATTGTTACTATGTTTGTCATACTAAAAAATAGTAGTCATTCTGAATCTTAATTTTGTGTTTTACATTAAGCCAATAATGTCCTAGTTTCACTCGTGGCTATAAATATCTTTAATAAAACTACAATCAGGTATTTTAAACTCAAAGTTTTCAAATCATAATGTATAAGGGCCTTAGTTTTGTATTTTTAACCAGAGAGATACCAAATATTTATTGAGTACCTGTTTTGAATCAAGCAATGATTTGGGTTGTTAGAGGGTAACAAATAATAATAAATCATCTACCTTATGCTACTATTTTATTATAAGCTCTTTAAAAAAAAGAAGAGAAGCAAGCATTTAGAAGGCTGTGGAAGAGGAGTAGTGAGCTCTTTTTTAATATATATATGTATATATGTATATATATATATATATATATATATATACATTTTAAAGGTTTATTTATTTATTTGAAAGCCAGAGATACAGGGGGAGAAGGAGAGAGCAAGAGAGCAAAAGAGCACTCCTCCATTCACTGGCTTACTCCCCAGAGGTCTGGGCCAGGAGCCAGGAGCTTCCTCTGGGTCTCCCATTTGGGTACAGGAGCCCAAGTAGCTGGAACAAGAACCGATGCCCATGTGGGATTCTGGCACTGCAAGCAAAGGCTTCATGTCTACAACACAGTGGCAGCCTAACAATAAAATTTTAATTGTACTTGAAACAGAAGATTAGTATTTACTTAGTTAGGAATTATTGACTATAAAACTACAGAACTGTATGATAGGGTAAATGCCAAAGAGTCAAGTACAACATGTTTGTATTCTAACTGGGTCTGTGTGATGAAAGGAACATTAAATATCACATGTCATATATTTATATAATATATATATATATATATAATTTGGATTCAATTATTGTGTTTCAAGTGTTTATGAAACTTTGCTCCAGGAGACAGAGATATAAATATGAATGTGATTCCTACCTACATAAATCCTTTAATCTGAAAGCAGATAATTTGAGATAATTTTATAAATACTATAAGAGACATAGAAAATGATATTTCTATAAAGAATATATACATATATGTAGAGGTAAGCAAGCATGAAAAATAATTGTGAATAATTCTATTTCTCAATTTTTTAAAAATATGCTTATAACTTTTTTCTAGCTAGGGGAATAAAGCACAAGTAGACAAATCAAAGTTTGAAATAGCATACACAGAAGTGACAAATGTCCAGGGTCAGAATCTTCCTTTATTTCTGGATAAAAAGCCGGAATTCTCCATAGTACCACTTACACAATGGATATTCTATGTGTAATAAATCAATGTCAGCATAGATGCACAAATAAATGAATGAAACTATGTCATCAACAGGAAATCTAAGGCCATTTTTTCATAATAATATGTAATTATTGAGGTATTTTATGAAAGGGAAGAAGCTAGAGAAAATGGAAACAATTATACTACTGCATGTCATATTAAGGAATTACTTTATCTTAAGATCTATTGGAGAAGGTAGAAGGAGTGTATAACAGGGATGCATGTATAGTCTTTCTCAGGTGATTAATTCTCAGTTACATCCACAACATGTAGAAAGCCTTCTACAACATGATTGTGTATATAGGTTCTTTGGTTACCATTTTCACAAAATTTCTCCTGGAAAGGGATAGAAGTGAGTATGAATTGCTCAAGAACCAGCACTCAATGAATCAGGTTATTTAAATGGTCGGATTGAGATACTGAATAAGGAATGGCAGGGGAGGAGATAGTGCATTTCTTTTTTTTAGTGATGGGTGTTCCAAGGCAGATACTTAGGTTCCAACTGATCCAAAGTACATCAAGAGTGGTTCAATTATTCAATAGTGAAAAACTAATAAGGTTCAAGCACAGAACATGTTAAGTGCCAGAATGAGGGGCACTGATTCAATGCCTTTTAATAGAAAGTGCAGGGTCAGATTATTAAAGGAAGCGATAAGAACACCTAAACAGTTTGTCATTTTAGTTGGTATTTACTACATGACATGCACTCCTTTAATTATCTTATGCATATTAATTCCTTTCATTCTTCCTTAAATTCCAGGGACTAGGTACTGTTACTTCATTTGTTTTCTTAATTATTACAAAGTTAATGGCAACTGACCTGCAGTCATACAGATAGTAAATTTTAGAACCAGGATTTGAATGCAGTGAATTACCTGGAAAACAGTTTGGAATACAACTACTTTCATGAGGAAGAAACTTTAATCTCTTTCCCTTTACCAACAAAATCTCAATAGATCAAAATTAAATAAAGGTTGTTTCACAGTTTTGTTTAAAGCAAATGTTTTTCCTAAAACTGATAGTTGAAATATACATTTCAGTTTATTTGTGCAGCATTATAACTTGCAAATATTCTTTTAAAAAGGGAGAGAATGATCCAACATGGGAAGTGAGATACACAGTAGACTCATAGAATGGCAGATGTCCTAAATAGCACTCTGGCCTCAGAATCAGCTCTTAAGGCATTCGGATCTGCCTCAAGAGCCCATGAGAATATTTAAGGCATGGAAAGCCAAGACACTCTGGAAAACAGTAGACCTAAATGAAAGATCTCTGTGAATGAGATCCCAGTGGAAAGAACGGGGTCATCAAAGAAGGAGGTACCTTTCTCTGAAGGGAGGAGAGAACTTCCGCTTTGACTATGACGCTGTCGGAATAAGATCGAAGTCGGCGAACCCTAAAGGCTTCCATAGTCTCGGCAACTCATGACTAGAGCCTAGGGAGATTACTGACGCCATAAACAAGAGTGTCAAATTGTTAAATCAACATCAGGAGTCACTATGTACTTACGTCTCATGAGGGATCTGTCCTTAATGTGTTGTCCGATGTGAAGTAATGCTGTAACTAATACTGAAACAGTATTTTTACACTTTGTGTTTCTGTGTGGGTGCAAACTGATGAAATCTTTACTTTGTATATACTGAATTGATCTTCTTTATATAAAGATGATTGAAAATGAAAAAAAAAAACTTGGTGTTAAATTGGAAATTGCGTAGATAATTAATCAATTTTTTAAAAAATTATCATGTAGGATCTCTGTCTTTAATGTGCTGTACATTGTGAATTAATACTATAACTAGTACTCCAACACTATTTTTCACTTTGTGTTGCTATGTGGGGGCAAACTGTTGAAATCTCTATGTAATATGTACTAAACTGATCTTCTGTATATAAAGAAAATTGAAAATGAATCTTGATATGTATGGAAGGGGAGAGGGAGTGGGAAAAGGGAGGATTGTGGGTGGGAGGGATGTTATGGGGGGGGAAGCCATTGTAATCCATAAGCTGTACTTTGGAAATTTATATTCTTTAAATAAAAGCTTTATATAAAAAACAAATATTCTTTTATTATAATAATGGTTTAAACATCAAAATATGCATCCCAGATCTTATATGCCTCAATTATTTATTTTCATTTTTAAAATGAAATTTTCAGTGACAGAAATATTTAAAATTATGATTGTTAATGGAAGATTTCAGAAAAAACTAGACAGCCATTTACTAAAACATGCTCTCACACACAATATGAGTTACAATGTACTGTAGGAATTTACTCTCTGTCACTTACAGCAGTTGCTTGGGGTTATGGCAGTACATTATTACCAGCGTTGCTGCAATAGTTGTAAGCATAAAGTGCACCTTGCTTTGCAATGAATTTTCCACATTCTGCCAGAGTCAGCAGTATAGACTGATGGCAAAAACTGGCTTTGTCAACTATGATGATGACAGACAGTAAAATTAGAGCAAAGCTGTAGCTCAGGGAACATGACATTTTCTAAAACAAAGAAAAGCAGAACATGCAGAGTATTCAAAGACAACACAAAAATGACATGCGGGGTAGCCCACAAACCCAGGGACTAGTTTTGTTTTCCTTGTTTTTTTTCTGTCTCTTTCTTTTCTTCGTAATTCTTTTATCTTTATTAGTTTCGTGCCTAAATCTGTAGTTCCTGTTTGGATACCATGGTATGAAACACATGAACACACATGAATACTTAGGGTTTTTTTTTTTTTTTAATAACAAACCCATTCATCATCTGAAGACTTGAATATATTTGTTGCATTTTATTAATACCTTAGTCAAATTATTTCCTTTGTGATTTATTACTAACTTCCTAACTGAAAAAAAATGTCTTTAATACCTACTGACCTTCGGGGCTGACGCTGTGACATAGAGGGGAAAACTGCAACCTGCAATGCCAGCATCCCATAGGGGTGCTGGCTCGAGTTCCAGCTGCTCCATTTCTGATCCAGCTCTCTGCTATGGCCTGGGAAAGCAGTGAAAGATGGCCAAAGGCCTTGGGCCCCTGCGCCCACGTGGAAGACCCGGTGGAAGCTCCTGGTTCCTGGCTTCGAATTGGCATAGTTCCAACCATTGCAGTCAACTGGGAAGTGAACCAGTGGATGGAAGACCTCTCTCTCTCTGTCTGTCTTTCCTTCTTTCTGTGTGTAACTCTGACTTTCAGATAAATAAATACATCTTTTAAAAAAATCTATTGACCTTCATTGCACTAAACAATGCTAATTTAAAAAAATAATTAGTTGGGTAATTACTAGCAGCCAGTATTTCAGATGAGTTATTGCAAGTCAATATTCATTTGAAAGAAATATATTAACTTTTTGAAGAGTAGTAAAATACAAATTAATGCTTTAAACTCTTTGTTTATAAATTAAATTATTACAAGCAAGTGTGAATAGTCTCATTCATTTTCATTGGAAAAATGTGTATTTAAAAATGTCATAATAGTAGCATAATTCACAATAGCTAAGGTATGTGATAACCTATGACTGGATAAAAAGTTATATATATATATATATATATATATATATATATATATATCACATGGAATATTACCCAATCATAATGACAAATGAAACCCTGACATTTATAGCAAAATTAATGCAACTGTGGATAATGATGCTAAGTGAAATAAGCCAGAATCAAAAATACAGAATCACATTTTTTCTTTTATTTGTGGTAGTTAATGTATGTTTACATATCTATATAGAGAAAAATATAAAAATTGTGTGGGTGTTATCATTTGTATATAGTTGCTAATAATGCTTCACTGAGTCATGATATGAATGACAATATACTCCTAGTTCACACATAAGAAAAGAAATGGGGGAATAGTGAGGACTCCTGTGGTTTTAGTAACAATGTGTTCTTAATTTGGATATTGGTCATGTGTATGATCAAATAACAAAAATATATCTCTACATTCATGTGCATTTCTTGAAATATATATTACATTGCAATAAAATATTCGAAACATAATTATCTTGCAGTTTCAAGTAGTCCCAGTTCTCTTCTTTTTAAAGATTTATTTATTTATTTATTTGAAAGGTAGAGTTTTAGACTTAGAGAAAGAGAGAGGTCTTCCTTCCATTGGTTCACCCCTCAAGGGTCCCCTATGACTGGCGCTGCGCCGATTCTAAGTCAGGAGCTAGGTGCCTCCTCCTGGTCTCCCATGCGGGTGAAGGGTCCCAAGCACTTGGGCCATCCTCGACTGCCTTCCCGGGCCACAGCAGAGAGCTGGACTGGAAGAGGAGCAACCAGGGAAGAACCCAGTGCCCATATGGGATGCCAGCACCGCAGGCGGAGGATTAGCCAAGTGAGCCACGGTGCCGGGCCCAAGTAGTCCCAGTTCTTTTTTTTTTTTTATATAAAGCTTTTATTTAAAGAATATAAATTTCCAAAGAACAGCTCATGGACCACAATGGCTCCCCCCCCCACAACTTCCCTCCCTCCCCCCCACCCTCCCCTTTCCCGCTCCCTCTCCCCTTCTGTTCACTTCAAGATTCATTTTCAATTCTCTTTATACACAGAAGATCAATTTAGTACATATTACGTAAAGATTTCAATGGTTTGCCCTCGCATAGAGACACAAAATGATAATACTGTTGGAGTACTAGTTATAGTATTAATTCACAATGTACAGCACATTAAGGACAGAGATCCTACATGATTTTTTTTTTTTAAAAATTGATTAATTGTCTATGCAATTTCCAGTTTAACACCAAGATTTTTTAATCATTTGCAATTATCTTTATATAAAGAAGATCGATTCAATATATACTATGTAAGGATTTCATCAGTTTGCACCCACACAGAAACACAAAGTGTAAAAATACTGTTTCAGTACTAGTAATAGCATCACTTCACATTGGATAACACATTAAGGACAGATCCCTCATGAGACGTAAGTACACAGTGACTCTTGATGTTGATTTAACAATTTGACACTCTTGTTTATGGCGTCAGTAATCTCCCTAGGCTCTGGTCATGAGTTGCCGAGGCTATGGAAGCCTTTAGGGTTAGCCGACTTCGATCTTATTCCCACAGGGCCATAGTCAAAGTGGAAGTTCTCTCCTCCCTTCAGAGAAAGGTACCTCCTTCTTTGATGACCCCGTTCTTTCCACTGGGATCTCACTCGCAGAGATCTTTCATTTAGGTCTTCTGTTTTTCCCCAGAGTGTCTTGGCTTTCCCTGCCTAAAATATTCTCATGGGCTCTTGAGCCAGATCCGAATGCCTTAAGGGCTGATTCTGAGGCCAGAGTGCTATTTAGGACATCTGCCATTCTATGAGTCTGCTGTGTATCCTGCTTCCCATGTTGGATCATTCTCTCCCTTTTTCATTCTATCAGTTAGTATTAGCAGACACTAGTCTTGTTTGTGTGATCCCTTTGACTCTTAGACCTATCAGTGTGATCAATTGTGAGCTGAAATTGATCACTTGGACTAATGAGATGGCCTTGGTACATGCCACCTTGATGGGATTGTATTGGAAACCCCTGGCACAATTCTAACTCCATCATTTGGGGCCGTTCCGATTGAGCATGTCCCAAGTTTTACATCTCCTCCCTCTCTTATTCCCACTCTTATATTTCACAGAGATCACTTTTCAGTTAAAATTTAAACACCTAAGAATAATTGTGTGTTAATTACAGAGTTCAAACACTAGTACTAGGATAAAGGAAAAAAAAAAATACTACCATGGATAAAGTATTACATTGTACAACAACAGTCAGCACAAGAGCTGATCGAGTCACTGTTTCTCATAGTGTCCATTTCACTTCTACAGGTTTCCCCTTTGGTGCTCAGTAAGTCATCGCCAATCAAGGGAAACAAATGATATTTGTCTCTTTGGGACTGACTTAATTCACTCAGCATGATGTTTTCCAGATTCCTCCATTTTGTTGCAAGTGACCGGATTTCATTGTTTTTGACTGCTGTATAGTATTCTGTAGAGTACATGTCCCATAATTTCCTAATCCAGTCTACTGTTGATGGGCATTTGGGTTGGTTCCAAGTCTTAGCTATTGTGAATTGAGCCGCAATAAACATTGCTGTGCAGACGGCTTTTTTGTTTGCCAATTTAATTTCCTTTGGGTAAATTCCAAGGAGTGGGATGGCTGGGTTGAATGGTAGGGTTATATTCATGTTTCTGAGGAATCTCCAGACTGACTTCCATAGTGGCTTCACCAGTTTGCATTCCCACCAACAGTGGATTAGTGTCCCTTTTTCCCCACATCCTCTCCAGCATCTATTGTTGGTGGATTTCTGAATGTGAGCCATTCTCACCGGGGTGAGGTGAAACCTCATTGTGGTTTTGATTTGCATTTCCCTGATTGCTAGGGATCTTGAACATTTTTTCATGTGTCTGTTGGCCATTTGGATTTCCTCTTTGGAAAAATGTCTATTGAGGTCCTTGGCCCATCTCTTAAGCGGGTTGTTTGTTTTGATGTTGTGGAGTTTCTTAATTTCTTTGTAGATTCTGGTTATCAACCCTTTATCTGTTGCATAGTTTGCAAATATATTTTCCCATTCTGTCAGTTTCCTATTCACTTTCCTGACTGTTTCTTTTGCAGTACAGAAACTTTTCAATTTGATGCAATCCCAGTAGTTAATTTTGGTTTTCAGTGCCTGTGCTTCTGGGGTCTTTTCCAAGAAGTCTTTGCCAGTACCTATGTCTTGCAGGGTTTCTCCTATGCTCTCTAGTAATTTGATGGTGTCGGGTCGTAGGTTTAAATTTTTAATCCATGTTGAATGGATTTTTGTGTAAGGTGAAAGGTAGGGGTCTTGCTTCATGGTTCTGCACGTGGAAATCCAGTTTTCCCAGCACCATTTATTAAACAGACTGACCTTACTCCAGGGACTGGTTTTGGATCGTTGATCAAATATAAGTTGGCTGTAGGTGTTTGGATTGATTTCTGGAGTTTCTATTCTGTTCCATTGGTCTATCCATCTGTTTCTGTACCAGTACCATGCTGTTTTGATAACAACTGCCCTGTAGTATGTCCTGAAATCTGGTATTGCGATGCCTCCGGCTTTGTTTTTGTTGTACAAGATTGCTTTAGCTATTCGAGGTCTCCTGTGTCTCCATATGAATTTCAGCATCATTTTTTCCAGATCTGAGAAGAATGTCCTCGGTATCTTGATTGGTATTGCGTTGAATCTGTAAATTGCTTTTGGGAGAATGGACATTTTGATGATATTGATTCTTCCAATCCATGAGCATGGGAGATTTCTCCATTTTTTGGTATCCTCTTCTATTTCTTTCTTTAAGGTTTTGTAATTTTCATTGTAGAGATGTTTAATGTCCTTAGTTAAATTTATTCCAAGGTATTTGATTGTTTTTGTAGCTATTGTGAATGGGATTGATCTTAGCAGTTCTTCCTCAGCCGTGGCATTGTCTGTGTATACAAAGGCTGTTGATTTTTGTGTATTGATTTTATATCCTGCTACTTTGCCAAACTCTTCTATGAGTTCCAATAGTCTCTTAGTAGAGTTCTTTGGGTCCCCTAAATAAAGAATCATGTCGTCTGCAAAGAGGGATAGTTTGAGTTCTTCCTTCCCAACTTGTATCCCTTTAATTTCTTTTTCTTGCCTAATAGCTCTGGCTAAGACTTCCAGCACTATATTGAATAGCAGTGGTGAGAGTGGGCATCCCTGTCTGGTACCAGATCTCAGTGGAAATGCTTCCAACTTTTCCCCATTCAATAGGATATTGGCCGTGGGTTTTTCATAAATTGCTTTGATTGTATTGAGGAATGTGCCTTCTATACCCAGTTTGCTTAGGGTTTTCATCATGAAAGGGTGTTGAATTTTATCGAATGCTTTCTCTGCGTCTAGTGAGATAATCATATGGTTTTTCTTCTGCAGTCTGTTAATGTGGTGTATCACGTTGATTGTTTTGCGAATATTGAACCATCCCTGCATACCAGGGATGAATCCCACTTGGTCTGGGTGGATGATCTTTCTGATGTGTTGTTGCAGTCTATTGGCCAGAATTTTGTTGAGGATTTCTGCATCTATGTTCATGAGGGATATTGGTCTGTAATTCTCTTTCAATGCTGCATCTTTTTCTGGCTTAGGAATTAAGGTGATGCTGGCTTCATAGAAGGAATTTGGGAGAATTCCCTCTTTTTCGATTGTTCTGAATAGTTTGAGAAGAATTGGGGTTAGTTCTTCTTTAAATGTCTGGTAGAATTCAGCAGTGAATCCATCTGGTCCTGGGCTTTTCTTTGTTGGGAGGGCCTTTATTACTGATTCAATTTCTGACTCACTTATGGGTCTGTTTAGGTTTTCTATGTCTTCCTGGTTCAATTTAGGTAGGTTGCATGTGTCCAGGAATCTATCCATTTCTGATAGGTTTCCCTGTTTGCTGGCATACAAGTCCTTGTAGTAAATTCTGATGATTCTTTTGATTTCTGTGGTGTCTGTTGTTATATTTCCTTTTTCATCTCTGATTTTACTGATTTGGGTCTTTTCTCTTCTTTTTTTAGTTAGTTGGGCCAATGGGGTGTCAATCTTGTTTATTTTTTCAAAAAACCAGCTCCTCGTTTGGCTGATTTTTTGTAATGTTTTTTTGGATTCAATCCTGTTGATTTCTTCTCTGATTTTGATTATTTCTCTTTTTCTACTAGATTTGGGTCTAGTTTGCTGCAAATTTTCTAGATCCTTGAGATGCATTGAAAGCTCATCTATTTGGTGCCTTTCCAGTTTCTTGATGTAGGCACCTATTGATATAAACTTTCCTCTTAACACTGCTTTTGCTGTATCCCATAAGTTTTGGTATGTTGTGCTGTTATCCTCATTTACTTCCAGAAAATTTTTGATTTCTCTTTTGATTTCTTCAGTGACCCATTGTTCATTCAGGAGCATGTTGTTCAATCTCCATGTGTTTGCATATGCTCTAGAGATTCCTGAGTTGCTAATTTCCAACTTCACTCCCTCATGGTCTGAGAAGTTGCATGGTATGATTCTAATTCTTTTGAATTTGCTGAGACTTGCTTTATGGCCTAATATGTGATCAATCCTAGAGTAGGTTCCATGTACTGCTGAGAAGAATGTGAATGCTTTACGTGTAGGATGAAAAGTTCTGTAGATATCTGTTAGATCCATTTGGGCTATAGTGTTGTTTAAATCTACTGTCTCCTTGTTGATCTTCTGTCCTGTCGATCTGTCAATATCTGTGAGTGAAGTATTGAAGTCCCCCAGTACTATTGTGTTGGGGTCTAAGTCTCCCTTTAAGTTTCTTAACAAATTTTTTAAATAAACCTGTGGCCTGTAATTAGGTGCATATACATTGAGAATTGTTATATCTTCCTGTAGTATTGATCCCTTAATCATTATATAGTGCCCCTCTTTGTCTCTCTTAACAGTTTTTGTGTTAAAGTTTATGTAGTCCAATATTAAGATGGTTACACCCGCTCTTTTTTCATTTCTGTTGGCGTGGTATATCTTGTTCCATCCTTTTATTTTCAGTCTGTATGGATCTTCGTTGGAAAGATGTGTTTCTTGTAGGCAGCAAATAGATGGTTTTTGTTCCTTAACCCAATCAGCCAATCTCTGTCTTTTAACAGGACAGTTTAGACCTTTAACGTTCAATGTGACTATTGATAAGTGGTAAGTTTGCCCTGCCATTTGCCAGATATTTTCTAATGTATGCTTTGAATTCCCTGTGATCTTTTGCCGTGAGGTTCCCTTCGTTTACCTTCTTTCATGTTGATGGTCGTGTTTCTGTGTTTCTGTGTGTAACACGTCTTTAAGTATCTTTTGCAGGGCTGGACGAGTGGCAATAAATTCTTTCAATTTTTGTTTGTTATGAAAGGTCTTTATTTCGCCTTCAATCACAAATGAGAGCTTTGCAGGGTATAATATTCTGGGCTAGCAGTTTTTCCCTCTAAGTACCTGGGCTATGTCTCGCCATTCCCTTCTAGCTTGTAGGGTTTCTGTTGAGAAGTCAGCTGTAAGTCTAATTGGAGATCCTCTGAGAGTAATCTGACGTTTCTCTCTTGCACATTTTAGGATCTTTTCTTTTTGCTTCACTGTGGTGAGTTTAATTACAATATGTCGTGCAGAGGATCTCTTTTGGTCATGTTTATTAGGGGTTCTATGAGCTTCCTGGATTAGGATTTCTCTGTCTTTCTCCAAGCCTGGAAAGTTTTCTGCTAGTATCTCCCTAAAAAGGCCTTCTAAACCTTTCTCCCTCTCCATGCCTTCAGGAACACCTAGAACCGGAATGTTGGGTTTTTTAATAGTATCCTGTAAATTCCCAACGATATCTTTTAGTTTTCTAATTTCCTCTTCTTGTCTTTGGTTTGACTGTTTCCTCTCCTGTTCTCTGTCTTCTAGGTCCGATATTCTCTCTTCTGCTTCACCCATTCTGGTTTTAAGGCCCTCAAGATTGCTTGTCACTTGATCTATTGAATTCTTCAATTCATTAAGATTTTTTGTCACTATCGTAGCTTCTTGTTCTACTAGTTGTTTCATTTCGTTTTGATTTCTCCGTAGTACTTCATTCTCGCGAGAGAGATTTTCTATCTTATCCATTAAGGATTTCTGTAGTTCAAGAATTTGTTTTTGAGAACTTCTTAATGTTCTTATCAATTCTTTGAGATCTGCTTCTTGCATTTCTTCTATCTCATTATCTTCATAATCCTGACTTGGGGTGTCTTTTCCGTTTGGGGTCATCATAGCGTCTTCCTTGATCTTGCTCCCTCGGAATCTGTTTTTATTTGGCATTTTTTTTTCCCCACACTCTTTCTCTGGGTTGTCAAGGTAACGGAGTTTGTGTGCGCGGTGTGTTCCCAGTTTTTGGATCCCCTTCAGGTTTCTACAGCCTCGGGTTTTTGGTTCCGTCTGCCTCAGTGATGGGCGGGCGGGCAGGCGGCCGGGCGCGCCTTGTCCCACTGCGTTTAATCTAGCTCGAATTAGCAGGGTGGGTGACGAGAGAGGCTAGTGTCCGTGCAGGCTCGCCTCAATTGTGCTGTTTCCCCCGTGGGGGGTCTGCTTCCCCCCGCCAGTGTCTCAGGATCCCTGTATCGGCCCCCGTTCAAGCGCTCAGTTCCAATGGCGACTGTGTTCCGCCCGGCTTCCGTTGCAGCCTGCGGGCGCGCGCCGTCCCGCTGTGTTCAGTCTAGCTCGAGTGAGCAGGGTGGGCAATGAAAGAGGCTAGTGTCCGTGTGGGCTCGCCTCAATTGTGCTGTTTCCCCCGTGGCGTCTGCTTCCCCCCGCCAGTGTCTCGGGATCCCTGTATCGGCTCCCGTTTAAGCGCTCGATTCCAATGGCGACTGTGTTCCGTCCGGTTCCCGTCCCTCCCGGCAGCTCCCGTGCCACCAAGGCATGATTTGCCATTCGCAAACTTACTTTCCCCTAGGTCCTCTGCGTCTCATTCACTGGGTCCGGAAGAATTTCCACTGCATTTTTTTCCCTGAGATTTTTCCTGAGGCTACAGTAACTCTGTTTTTATTAAACTATCTTTTTGCGGACTGCTAGTGCGCGTCCTCACTATTCCGCCATCTTGGCTCCGCCTCGTCCCAGTTCTAAGATGACCACAATGTAGACACATTTCATTATTAGCTGATACTATGTAAACAGCTTTTTTTTTTTTTTTTTTTTGTGACAGGCAGAGTGGACAGTGAGAGAAAGAGAGACAGAGAGAAAGGTCTTCCTTTGCCGTTGGTTCACCCTCCAATGGCTTCTGCGGATGGCGCGCTGCGGCCGGCGCACCGCGCTCATCCGATGGCAGGAGCCAGGTGCTAG
Source organism: Sylvilagus floridanus (assembly GCA_949820135.1). Lineage (NCBI taxonomy): Eukaryota > Metazoa > Chordata > Mammalia > Lagomorpha > Leporidae > Sylvilagus > Sylvilagus floridanus. The sequence goes on along the minus strand of OX463242.1, from coordinate 27,300,094 downwards.
GTGCTTTTTCCTGGTCTAACTTCTTAGTAATAATAGGCGTTCTTCTGGGAACAGTGAGGTGTTACACTTCTTCAGCAGTGAAAGCTGACACATATTTCCTTTTGGAGGTTGAAATCTGAACATAGGTTATAGCGTTCCCTAATGGCCTTTGTAATGGTAATAGTTGCACATTCTGATTGGGAGTGGCCACAAGGTTAAAGCACTCCAAAATACCACAAATCAGCTGTTTTGGAAAGCTTCTTAAACTTCATGTGGCATACATACTGGTGCAGTGCCACCAAGATTCTGGTGGTGCTTTTCGCCAAAAAATAGCATAGCCCATTCTGACAGAAATACTAAATCTTTCTGAAGTCAGTAAAATGTGTAATATCTAAAGTAGACCATATTTGTTCTGTATAACAGCTTCTTTTAATCCCTGTGACAGCTATCAAGAAATGGACTAATTAAAATTGTATATCCCTACATACTTTGACATGATCCAAAATATATGTTACTATGCTTTTTTGTGAGAAGAGAATAAAACTACTGCGACAAATATCCCTTCTTTGATACTTAATGAAATAAAGCACACAAAGACGCACATACACTAACTTTCATACCCACAGGTACACAAAGAAAAGATCACATCAACTTCGCTAAATGGTGCTAAGACAGAGACAGAGGAGAAGACAGAGATGCGGGGGTGGGATGATGGATATTAGCACTGTGAACGGGTTCCAAATCATCCACACTTATCTAGAAATTAGTGTATAGAGCAGAATTTTTTAATAGCATCAAATCTAAAGAGTATTTCTCATCATGGACATTCTTGTTATAACTATTATAACTAGGTAGCAGATGAATTAGCAGTTTGATACAAACTGGTAAAATGTTGTAAGCAAATAATTGGGATAACTGTCTTTGGTAAGTCAAAATTTTAAGTCAACTTATCAAACTATGTTATAAATCTGAAGCCTGGAAATACATGTTGAAACAAGGTATACCCAGTCCTGATTTACATAAGCAGACACTTGGCATAAAATATCTACAAATTTTCAGAAGAAAAAAGCAAAGCACAGATAATGTGATATAAAATCACTGAATTATATGCTTCACTGAATAATCCCCATTATTTAAAGTATTCTATGTGTTTAGAAAATGTGAACAGGACCAAAAATTTAGAATTATGAAATAATTTTATTAGAAAAATAATGCAGTGTGTGTTGCAAAAGTGTCCACCCACTACACACCAATATATACAAATTAAACTGGGCTGCCCAAGTATCAAGTTGTCAGGATGGAATCTATTCATGCTAACAAATGAATGCACAGTTGGTGTTGTGGTCCACCATTAAGCTGTGCTGGCAACATCTATATCCCATATGGAGTGCTGACTTGTGTATGAGATGTTCTTTTTCTGATCCAGCTGCCTTCTAATGCAAGTGGGATGGCAATGGAAGATTCCTTACGTTCTTGGGTCCCTTCCACTCACATGGGAAACAAGGATGGATTTAGTTGCTCCCTAACTTTGGTGTGGACCAACTCTAGCTGTTGTGGCTATTTAGAGAGTGAATCAGTCAATGAAATCTCTCTGTCTCCCTCTTTCTCTCTCTTTCTTTCTCTGTTGCTCTTGCTCTGCCTTTCAAATAAATAAATAATCAAATAAAAATGAATTAAAGCTATAGAAGAATCATAGTAAAGTTATAACAAAAACATAAACTTATTCCCTACAATACGATGAAAACAGAACAAATGTATACATTATAGTAGAGCAAAGCAAAGAGAAAATTTGCAGCCAGATTCGCAAGCATAAGCAAAATATCAAATGCAAGCAAAAATATGATAACTATTAAGGCAAAAGGAGAAATATCTGAAATAAGTAATAGTGAAGGAATAAAGATACAGTAAAAATAAGTGCAACACACCTAGTATAAAATAAGACATAAACTAAGAAACAGGAAAAGGAATTTCCTGAAGATGTTTTATGTTACAAAGCACAATGTGAAAACCAAAGAAATAGGCAAAAATGGGATGAATTAGATTAAAAAGGATATTGTGGGCCGGCGCCGTGGCTCAACAGGCTAATCCTCCGCCTTGCGGCGCCGGCACACCGGGTTCTAGTCCCGGTCGGGGCGCCGGATTCTGTCCCGGTTGCCCCTCTTCCAGGCCAGCCCTCTGCTGTGGCCCAGGAGTGCAGTGGAGGATGGCCCAAGTGCTTGGGCCCTGCACCCCATGGGAGACCAGGAAAAAGCACCTAGCACCTGGATCCTGCCATCGGATCAGCGCGGTGCGCCGGCCGCAGCGCGCGCCGACCGCGGCAGCCATTGGAGGGTGAACCAACGGCAAAGGAAGACCTTTCTCTCTGTCTCTCTCTCTCACTGTCCACTCTGCCTGTCAAAAAAAAAAAGAAAAGAAAAAAAGAGAAAAAAAAAAAAAGAAAAATAAAAAGGATATTGTGGACAAATCAAAACTGTGTCCAAAATATAAGAAAAAATGTTTCAAACTTTAGAGTTAATGAGAGAAGAAAGGCTAAGGTAAGAAAATGAAGAGAATGTTCAACAACTGAGAAAGAACTAAAATGCATGTGGAGGTAAGAAAAGATCAATCACTGGAAGTATCTTTCAAGTAGAGACTTTAAAAACCACTCAAAAATAAAATAAAAGCACAGTTCTAAAAATAGCTATAGCTGACAGTGCAGAGTTATTCCTATGCTCCAGGAAAATTCAAAGCAAACCTCTAAATTCTAGAACATCTGATGGTCAAGTATTTTCCAGGAATACACAAAACATTCAAAGGACATCTAGAGGTTAGGACCTACATAAAATCGAAAATAACAGAGAAAGAAAGAAAAAGAAAAAAAGAATAAAGAAGTGATGAAAACAAGAATGAAGAGAGGGAGAGAGGGAGGCAGGGTAATCGGACAACCTGACATGAACTAGATTTCCCTAGGTTTCCTTGCAGAAACCATTTTAAAAGTACATCAGAAAAGTCAATAAAACAGTTGAAAATAATCAAAAGAAATACAATTATTAAGGAAATATAAAGAAAACTATTATTCATGGTTTTCTTTAAAATAAAACATTCTCAATTTTGACAGAACTCGAGAATAGAAAACCTACAAGCTCTTCCCTATATAACAACAATGAACAATAGCTGGCAATCAAATACAACTCGATATGAAAGCATTAATGAATAAAAATTAGAGGTTGGCATTTTTGACATCGCAGGTAAAGCCACAGCCTATATGCTAGCATCCCATGTAGGCACAGGTTCCTGTAGCAGCTGCTCCACTTCTGATCCAGCTCTCTGCTAATGGCCTGTGAAAAGCAGTAGAGGATGGCCAAGTACTTGAGCCCTGCTGTGCATATGGAAGACCTAGGAGAGGCTCCTGGCTCCTAGCTCCAGCCTCGCCCAGCCCTGGCCATTGTAGTCATCTGGAAGTGAAGCAGAATATGAAAGATCTTTTTCTGTCTCTCCATCTCTCTTTGTAACTCTGACTTTCAAATAAATAAATATATCTTTTAAATTAATTAATTAGTTAATTAAAATTAAAATAAATTAAAAATTTTTATGATTAAAAGTGGCAAAAAAATACTAGCAATAGATGAATATAAATGAATTTGGGCAGAGGGAAACATCATGGTTAAATATTGAAAGATAAAAATGAATGTCACCTTCAAGATCATAATCTGAATGTTCTTGTCAAAGACAAATTTTAGCAAGTCCTAGCATATAAATTTGGAAAGCTGTGGGCATAAAATAGTATGCTAAAAAATAAAACAAAAAGTATTTCTAAGCAGGAATATAAAAAAAAATTTGTTTATCTTGCTACATTCTGATATGGTTATGCATGATTGTTAGAAAACGGAAGAAACAGAATCAAATAAACAGTTTTTTTTTTAATAGTAGTCTCAGTGCTGAGAGTTAGCAAGGAGAGAAAAGACAAGATGAATTGAAATATAATTATGGACAAATTAACATCCTGAATTGCAAATAAAAAATAGAAGGAGTATTCTGGTAGTGAAATAGAGAGGGCACTCATTTGCTTCCTTTCATATATCATGTATTTGAATGGTGGCACATCCAAGTGGAAATGTTTAGAAGGTTATTTAGAAGACGGAACTCTTTTGGATTTCAAAATCACCACAATAAATTAAAAGTTGAAGCCAGGGTGATGAATATGTTATTTCAGGAAGAACATATAAAGATAAATAATAAACCAAAGAGTTACTTAGATCCAGAGGGTATCATATAGGAAGAGACTTAGATTAAAAATAAAAAATGAAAGCTACTGGGGCTGGCATTGTGGCGGAGCAGGTTAAAGCCCTGGCCTGGGTGCTGATGCTAGTCCTAGCTGCTCCTCTTCTGACCCAGCTTTATGCTATGGCCTGGGAAAGCAATAGAAGATGCCCCAAATCCTTGGGCCTATTCACCCCTGTGGGAGACTGAGAAGAAGCTCCTGGCTGCTGCCTTTGGATCTGTTCAGCTCTGGCCATTCTCAGCTCTGGTTGTTGCAGACATTTTGGGAGTGAACCAGTGGATGGACGACCTTTCTCTGTGTCTCTACCTCTCTCTGTAACTCTTTCAAATAAATAAAAATAAAATAAGTATTTTATTTTATTTATTTATTTTTATTTTTTATTTTTGACAGGCAGAGTGGACAGTGAGAGAGAGAGACAGAGAGAAAGATGTTCCTTTGCCGTTGGTTCACCCTCCAATGGCTGCCGCGGTCGGCGCGCTGCGGCCGGCACACCGTGCTCATCTGATGGCAGGAGCCAGGTGCTAGGTGCTTTTCCTGGTCTCCCATGGGGTGCAGGGCCCAAGCACTTGGGCCATCCTCCACTGCACTCCTGGGCCACAGCAGAGGGCTGGCCTGGAAGAGGGGCAACCGGGACAGAATCCGGCGCCCTGACCGGGACTAGAACCCGGTGTGCCGGCACCGCAAGGTGGAGGATTAGCCTGTTGAGCCACGGCACTGGCGGAAAATAAATATTTTAAAAAATATAAAAGCTACTAGAGAGCTTATGAAATGAAAATAAGAAAATGGAAGACAAAAGCCAGATTATTGCTTAACAGGATAAAGGTAGAGACAATTCCATTAATGTATTGGTTGGCAGTGCACACTAGGAGTGCTGTACAGTAATCAAGAAAGCAAAAGTGAGGGCTATAAGGGAATTCATACATTTAGAACACATTGTTTACAAGTATAGAAAAGCTGAAAGGGAAATTAGAGGATTAAAAGAATCACTAAAGGACCAGTCCTGTGGCATAGTAGGTTAAGTCTCTGCCTGCAGCACCGTCATCTCATATAGGTATCAGTTCAAGTCTCAGCTACTATACTTCTGATCCAGCTCCCTGTTAATGGCCTGGGAAAGCAGTGGAAGATGACTCAAGTGTGGCCCCTTCCTCCACGTGGAAGACCCAGAAGAAGCTCCTGATTCCTGGCTTTGGATCTGTTTAGCTCTGGCAGGTGTTGTCATTTGGGAAGTGAACCAACCAGTGGAAGGAAGACTTTTCTTCCTGTCTCTTCCCCTTCTCTGTAACTCTGTCTCTTAAATAAATAAATAAAACATAGAAGAAGAAGAAGAAGAACAACAACAACAACAACAACAACAACAACAATAACCAAATGCACAGTCTAAAAAGCCAAGGATAATCAGGAACAACTTGGGGACTGCAAAACTACCAGAAAAAGAATTCTGTAGGAAAAATCCATGGATATAAATGTTTGGCTTGAGTCGCTTGAGTTTTCAGGTTGAAAAAAGTACAGGTCTTTAATGAAGAATATATAACCATTTAGTACCAGAATTAATGTAGAAAAAAGTCATTCCAGGTCCACAATAACCACAACAATCTTGCAAAGAAGAACTAAATTGGGAGTTATATTTCCCAATTCAAAACTTTTTACAAATCCACAGTAATGGAGATAGTAAGGAATTGGCATAAAGATAGACTTATCTGTAAATTAATTAAGAGTACAGTAATTAACCTGCAGATTGATCCTGAGTTCATTTTCAGTACGAATGTCAAGACAATTTAATAGGGGGAAAGAACAGTCTCTTCAATAACAAATCCTGAGAAAAGCGAAACTATACACTAAACACTGAAATTGGCCCTTTCCTTAGCCAGTGCACAATCATTATTCAGGCCATGTCACATTTAAGTGCATATGTAAATGTTTGGAAATTCATTGAAGAAAACATAGGCGTATATCTTATTGTTCTTGAGTTAGACAATTATTTCTTAGACATGACATCAAAAAGTCTGGCAACAAATGATATAGAAAAGATAACTGGCATTTCATAAAAGTTAACAAAAATTCTGTGCATCTGTGAGTCCACAGAATGTTAGAAAATTATTTTAAATCATGCAAACAATAAAGGACTTGTATTGAGAATTTAAATAATTCTTATAAATCAATGGGAAAGAAAGATAACATCATTTAAAAATGAGACACTAGTTTAAGTAGGATTTCTCTCTCAAGAATATACTTCACTTGTCTATATGCATGGCAATAAGCAACATCATTAGCAATTAAATAAATGCAAATCAAAGCCATATGAGATACCGTTTTATACTCACAAGTATGTTTATCATTAAAAATAAAAACAAATTTTTGAAATGTCATAAACTATTAGATATATTAAAATGGTAGTACTTCATGGATGGATTTTGAAAATATTATTTATTGTGTTAGTCCACTTTTCAATTCTTTGGGAAAGAAATAATCATCCTATACTTTGAGATTACAGAATGAGGAAGTACTATAGTCCCCTGCCTTGTGGGTGTTAGTTATGGTGGATGCCACATCAGTGATCCCATTGTGAGCCAAGAAAGAATAAGAACTTGAACATCACAGCTTTAATGAGAATGTCCCCCTGCAGACGTGCCCCCAAAGGCACAAAGGCTTCTTTCTGGCCTTGTATCTCAGATGCCACCCTTAGGTCAATCTCTCCCCTCAATCAACCATTAACAGTAAGACATTTGAATTTAAGCAGCTTCATGAGTTTTGAAGAGACAAATCTTACTCAACTCATAACAATTACACTAAGTGAACGAAGTTAGCAACAAACAAACACAGAATATATCATTTCATTTGAATAAACTTTCTAGAATGTGCAAATACACACTCACAAGAAGCAGATTAGTATTTGCCTTGAGCTGATAGTAGGTGGAAGGAGGAACTGATGTTGGGAATGCGAGGGGAGTACCAAACGTGATTCCTAATTTGTTCAAGATTTTGGAGGCAGATGTGTAAATTAGGTTGTGATAGTGGTTGTACAACACTGTGAATATTCAAGAACCACTGATCTTTCTGTACACTCTTAATGGACACATTTTTGATGTGAAAAAATATGTCTCAATGAAGCTATAGAATTGTCCTTGTTGTACAGAAAATAAATAAAAGTCATTTGTTTTACAACTTTTATCCTTTTCTTCCCTTAATACATATATTTTTATTCATGTACTAGCTTCTTCAAGAAGTTCATGAAAATGCATATATGAAAAATTCACTCACAGATGTTAAAAGTTTTTGCACCAACAAAAATTAGCTTTTATTTCAATTTTCCATGAACATTTTGGAAATCCTCTCATATGAAATATGTTTATATTTAACTTGCATAGTTACATGAGATCTACTACTATTTCCTATCTTTGCACTGTCCCTTATAAACTTGTTAACACAGCATTTCAGCCTTCTTAGGTAAGATATCTCTGCTCTTATTTTTTGTTTGTTTGCTTTCCTTTATTCTATTTTTGTTTGTAATCACATTCTTTAACCAGAAGTCATATTGAAGTACATACAATAAAAATTATTCCTCTTAATTAGGTTATATAACCTACTCTGAAATTCTCTGTGTAACTCCTGTGGCCATATTACCTGGAGGTTTGGAAGACCAGTTTCTGTAATCAAGTCACAATTTGCACGTTTCATGTGTACCCAGCAATAATGCTCAAGTAAATTTCACCTTGGAATATGGTGACCCTAATGGAAGTTAACACTGGCAATGTTGCAAAGATTGTTTATGAAAAACTTAATATACGATATCGTATGGTTGCCTGAAATACAAGATAACATGTAAAGAAGCTGTATCCAACTGGTTATGATTTATGAAGAAATTATTATTAACTTAAAAACAATTCACTCCCTCTCTCTCTTTCTTCCTCTCTCTCTTTCTTCAATAAATAAATAAACACTTTAAAAAATGTGGAGGGCATGCTGTAAGACTTCATGAAGAAAATTTAAAATGAACCACAGTAGTACTTCTAACTGAACATACAGATATTTATTTAAAAAAACAAATAAAAATTTGATTATGACATAATGTACAATACATCATGCACAATATTATGAGATACTGTACAATATTTCTACACATATACACAATGCAAATGGATTAAATCAACCCATTACCATTTCCATTCCCTTTTTTTCTTTATGTTTAGAGATTAGCAGTTCTTCTCGTCCAGTTCTTTTTTTTTATTATATATAAAGCTTTCATTTAAAGAATATAAATTTCCAAAGTACAGCTTATGGATTACAATGGCTCCACCCCCACACAACTTCCCTCCCTCCCGCTACCCTCCCCTTTCCCGCTCCCTCTCCCCTTCTGTTCACATCAAGATTCATTTTCAAATCTCTTTATACACAGAAGATCAATTTAGTACATATTACGTAAAGATTTCAACGGTTTGCCCTCACATAGAGACACAAAATGATAATACTGTTGGAGTACTAGTTATAGTATTAATTCACAATGTACAGCACATTAAGGACAGTGATCCTACATGATTTTTTTTTAAAAATTGATTAATTATCTATGCAATTTCCAATTTAACACCAAGATTTTTTAATCATTTGCAATTATCTTTATATAAAGAAGATCGATTCAATATATACTATGTAAAGATTTCATCAGTTTGCACCCACTCAGAAACACAAAGTGTAAAAATACTGTTTCAGTTCTACATGCAGAATATAATACATGATTGTGAACTAAGTTATCTGACTCTGCTATGAAACACTAGAATCTAATATTTCTGTGTTTTGGTAACCTTCGTTGTGCAGAAACTTCTTAGATATAAGAAGTTTAATTTTGCTTTGCTTGCCTTTGCTTTTGTTATTTAAAAAAAAATCATCATCTATCCCAATGTGTTGAGTGTTTCCCTTATGTTTCTTCTAGTGGTTTCATAGTTTCAGGTCTCACATTTAAGTCTTTGGTCCATTTTGAATTACTTTTTGTATAGGGAGAGGGACATAGTTTGAACTTCAATCTTCTGCATATGGGTATCCAGTTTTCCCAGAACCAGTTGTTGAATAGACAATCCTATCTCTGATGTATATTTCCAGTGCCTTGGTCAAATATCAAATAGCTATAGATGTGTGGATTAATATCTTGGGTCTACATAACAAATTTCTTATGACTGTAAGTTTATTACACTAGATTGAATAGAATAGTAACCTAACATTGTTCCAATAACATTTCTTTTTCAAAAATTTACTTTCATTTACTAATTTTTTTAAAGATTTGTTTATTTTATTTGAAAGAGTTACAGAGGGAGAGAGAGAGAGAGAAAGAGATAATTCTTCCGTCCACTGATTCACTCCCCAGTTGGCCTCAATGGCCAGAGCTGTGCTGATTTGAAACTAGGACCCAGGAGCTTGTTCCAGGTCTCCCATGTGGGTGCAGGGGTCCAAGGACTTGGGCCTCTTCTACTGCTTTCCCAGGACATAGCAGAGAGCTGGATTGGAAGTGGAACAGCCAGGACAACCATTTACTTTCTTATCTATAATTTCCCTTTATTTTGTCACTTCATAAGACCCTGTTTTTTTTAAAAAAATTCAGTTTAAATGGCCTAGCATTTAAAGTTTAAACATAATTTATAACCTTTCCAAAGTAGCCATCTTATAATCATGTGGTAGCAATTAATCTGCACATTATTAATGACCCAGGATGCATAAAACCTTAATTAAAAATGTTCTTTGGCATAGAGAAATGAGAGTAATAAGAAACAGTGGAATTTCAATGAAGTTTTAAAAATGAGTATTTTGGACTTCTTGCCATGATTCTTTCATGAAAGCAAAAGAATCTAAAATAAAACTAAATAGTAATACTTCAACATATATTATATTTGTGTATATCCATCCATCTATATGTGTGTGTGCATTCACTTAAAGCAATGAGTTACATTGCAAATATTTAATTTTTTTTGACAGGCAGAGTGGACAGTGAAAGAGAGAGACAGAGAGAAAGGTCTTCCTTTTGCCGTTGGTTCACCCTACAATGGCCACCGTGGCTGGCGCGCTGTGGCCGGCGCACAGCACTGATCCGAAGGCAGGAGCCAGGTGCTTATCCTAGTCTCCTATGGTATAATAAGTAAATGTATGCCTTACAGTATAGACTTTATTCACATTAATTGAAATACTGAGTATAAAATCTAAAAGAGTTTGTGAAAATTTTAGAATAAAACATAAGTTACTGTATCTGCATTTACAGATATTTATTTTTTATTTTAGATTTATTTGAAAGTCAAAGACATAGACATGCACAAACATACACACACACAGAGAAGCTAGAGAGATATATAGAGATACAGAAAGAGATCAAGAGACATTTTTATCTGCAGTTCATTCCCTATTTGCTAACAACAGCCAAGGTCAAATTCAGGAACTCAGAACTTCATTTGTACTTCCCACATGGATGGCAGGCACCTAAGCTCTCACACCATAATCTTCTGCATCCCAGGATGCATTGGTAAGAAACTACATCAGAAATGGTGTTGGGCCCAGAGCTGTGGTTTAGCAGGGTAAAACCACTGTCTGCGACATCAGCATCCCAAATACACACTGGTTCGAGTCCTAGCTGCTTCATTTCTAATCCAAGCTCCCTATTAATCTGCCTCGGAAAGCAGTAAAAGATGACTCATGTTCGTGGATCCTTGCACACACATAGGAGACCCAGAAAAATCTCCTGGTTCATGGCTTCCTCGTGGCCCAGCCCAGGCTATTGGGACCATTTGGGGACTGACTGAAACAGCGGATGGAAGATTCTCTCTCTCTCTGTCTCTTTCTCCCTCTTCTTCTCCCTCTTTCTCTCCCTCTCTCTTTGTAACTCTGCTTTTCAAACAAATACAATAAATGTTTTATAGAAAAATAAAAGAAATGGTGTGGTTGAGAATCTAACTAGCCCTCTCATATGAGAGGCTTGCTTTTTGCCTTGGGCCTTTCCCCTTTTTTTCCTGTATGATTGTAACGCTTGGAGATAGAGCTGGTACTTCATAAATGTGAAGTAAATGCCAAACTCTATAAAGAGTGAGTTTGAAAGTGAAAAAGAAGATATTGTAATGGCATTGTGGAATCCCTACAATGGGTCTCAACAGCTTCTTCTTAGAGTTTTTATCATGAGGAAAAAAGAATTACTATTTGGTTAAATCACCTTAGGGGAGATGCCACTGTATGAACAGATATTACCTGATTCTGAAATGTTTTCCATTGTTGCAGCATATGTTGAAAGCATTGTATTGTTTTCATAAGTGCTGGGGCTGGAGTTACTCTTGACATAGGATCTTCCAAGATGAAAATAGGACAGTCTAAAGTGTGCTTCGAAAAGGCACTTGAGTGTTTGAGACCAGCAAGCAGGTGCAGCTGGATCTACTGACTCAAGCCTGGTTCTCGAGCACCTCTTCTCGTGGAAGATTTGTGAAGACCTCTCGGATTCTCCATGTGCTTTTCCAGCCTGAGTGATTTCTCAGTAGTCGGCACAGTTTCAGTGGGTCACTGCTGTGAAAATGATGGAAAGACTTAGCTTGCTTCTGCACTAAGATCTAAACTGCTGTATACGCGATGAAATTTTCATTGTATTTGTGCCTCATAGTTGAAATAAAATAGGTCCAAAACAAACAAACAAACAAAAAAGAAAAATAAAAGAAATGGTGTGGTTGGGAATCTAACTAGCCCTCTCATATGAGATGCTGGCTTTGCAAGTGGCGGCTTAATCTACTGTATCATAATGATGGCTCCTTAGCCTATTGTTTTTAACTATTTTCTAGTCTTCAGTTTCTCCTCTATTGCACGGTTAAGACGTGTACTTTCCTCTAAAGAAGCATAGTTTTACAAGTCCATCGTTAAAATGAACTCTGATTTACTTTGATAAGATTCATTTACAATTATATTGAACTTTCTTAAATTATCCACCATTTTGAATGAAGAAACCAGAATTTCTTGAGAATTCAAATTAACTTGTGTGAGTAAAATCCTTGTTGTGCAATGTGGTGAATCTTATGTGAGGAAATGGAGATGGACTTTGTCTTTGATAAGAGCATATAACCTTATGGAAAAATGCCTAACACACAAACACACACACTGACACACAAGGACACATATACAAATACACATACAACTTATCCAGGATGGAGAAATTCTAAGTAGATCCAGCTTTCTAATTGGTGAGTTTTCCTCTTGTAACACAAGTTTTGAAATAACGAAGTAATTTATTTTCTTCAATGCTTGAACATAGTAATGATAAAAATATTTTTTTTCAAATTATTAAAACATTTTATTACTTTTGTCTTCTGATCTGACAATTCAACATTTCTAATTTTAAATAATTGCAAAAAATCCAAGTATACTTCTACTAAAATACATGTCATGGCATGTCTCTTATGAGACCTACAGATAAGGGTAAGTATAATGTAAGAATACTGCACAAAGGGATGCTACATATGATGGGAGATTTTATACTACTCAGACATTCAATGAAAAACTTTAAAGTCTTGAGTTGACCACAGGTATTACGATTGTGGAATGCAAGGTCATGCATAAGGAAGCAACTACATATAAAGTCCTCTGGCACAAGCAATGAGCTGCCTGTTTGGCTCATGGTAGGTAGAAATGTTTTCAACTGCATAATTAAAATTTAAATATATTTTGGTTCAATTGCTTGGGCCAGAGGGATCTACTAACAGAATTGCACATAATGCAAAATATTGTGGAAAAGCTTTCTGTAATTCTTAACATTCAATGTTACACTCCAATGATATTACATTTAACACATTTCCCTGTCATCACAATGGTAATTCCTTAAAAATTGATACTAAAATTTAATCTGAATTAAGTTACCTGCTCAGCACAAGATTCAGAACCTGGTCTGCAACCAAACCCACCATCAAAGTTCATACAAGATAAAACAAATATCCATGCTTCCCAAATACCAATATTAAAATGTCTTGACTTCACTTAGAACCAGTTTATAGATTTTTTAAGTATTTCATTTTTTCTGGTCCCACGAAGCAGCTGGTCTAACTGGAGTTAATGGTCTGCTGAAAGTTCCAGCATGCACTGTGGTAGTTATAACAGCACACAGGAGCATTGGAACAGAGGGGGCCAGTCTAAAAGATAAGGTAGTTGAATTTCTTCCCCCAATATTTGGTGGTTTTGTAAAGTTTTAAAAAGTACTTGATGGAAAGGGAAAAATACTTCTAAAAAAACTTTACAAACTTACTGAATATTTGTGTGGAGGGAGGGAATAGGATTTTATTTGATAAATGTAGATAATCTGTGTTTTAGGGCTAAACACAGTGCAGGCCAGAAAGACCAGCTGCTTCATGGGATGTGAAAATCTACTTTTTATTAAATAAGGGAGAAATTGATACAAGATTCTCATTTTGTGTAGTGGCAATGTTAGCTCTGTTGGGGAAGCTTGATGCAATTGATGTGGAAAAAGCCATCAAATTTGTTTTATCTTGTACGAACTTTGATGGTGGGTTTGGTTGCAGACCAGGTAAAAATAATTTTTTTTTAAAAAAATGCAATAGGTATATTGACTTCATTTTAGTTGTGATTCTCTTAAAACAACTGAGATAAACGTACATTAAATATTCTGAAAGCACAATTTTGAACATTCAAACATTTTTCATTGGTGTTTTAGAGAGGCCAAAATTTAAGAAGCAATGTTCTGGACAAGTATTTAATCTGTAAAAAAGAAAGACTAGACATTCCTTGTTAATTCCTTATTTTATGAAAGGAAAACTATATTTAGTTATTTTGTAAAAGAGAATGGATAGTGGTCGGCGCCGCAGCTCAATAGGCTAATCCTCCGCCTTGCGGCGCTGGCACACCAGGTTCTAGTCCCGGTCGGGGCACCGGATTCTGTCCTGGTTGCCCCTCTTCCAGGCCAGCTCTCTGCTGTGGCCAGGGAGTGCAGTGGAGGATGGCCCAAGTGCTTGGGCCCTGCACCCCATGGGAGACCAAGAGAAGCACCTGGCTCCTGCCATCGGATCAGCGAGGTGCTGCCAGCCACAGCGCGCCGGCCACGGTGGCCATTGGAGGGTGAACCAACGGCAAAGGAAGACCTTTCTCTCTGTCTCTCTCACTGTCCACTCTGCCTGTCAAAAAATAAAAATAAAAAAAAATAAAAAAATAAAAAGAGAATGGATAGTAATATTTAGATATTGTAAAAGGTCACATAGCATTGCTCTAGAAATAGAATCTATAATGGCATCAAATAGTAATACACAGAAATTCTTACTTAAAAGAACTCACAAATATTCAGTGTGGTAAGTACAAATTAGTACATATTGCAATATTTTGAGCTGCAACTTTTTGGCTTTGAATGACCAATATTTCAATAGAACTTCAAATTAAATTCTCTCTTTGCATAACCAAAATCAGAGAGAATGACTGGAATAAATAATTAAAGTGTCCTAGTTCCCCAGTCATTTATATATACAAAAAATGTTTACTAAGCAAACAACATAAAAAGCAATAAAATCTGGATTTCTAATCTTTCAGTGTGCTCAAGAGCTCTCTCCTCCCTTTACAGAAGAGTTAACGTAAATATCATATTGACTTTATTGTGTTGTAGGTGTCTGTCACTTTCAAAATACAAACACTTCCTCATATTCACAGTAATTTATCTGAATTATCTGTTCTCTCATTATAATAACCTTTCTTTAATCTGGGCATTCACCAGCATGATTCATCAACATGTTCAGAATATATGATCTTTCTCTCATCCTGCTACCTGCTTAATTCCACTGATTTTTCGTCTTTCTCTCTCTCCCCCTATATGCATGTGTGTGTGTGTGTGTGTGTGTATGTGAATGGTGCTACCCCTTATATCTTAAAATACCAACTCTTTGCAGTAATTTAACTTATTTTCATTTCCTATATTTTTGCTGTCCATTAAATGCTAGGTCAGAGATGTAAAGAAAGCAGACTTTTTCGAAAATGTTAGTGTTTAGCAAATTTAGAACATCCTAGTTTTGTTTCAAGGACACAGTATAAAGCAATGTCTCCTTATGTAGACCATATCTACTAGCCATGACTGCTACTAAGACTATATTCTTCTACAGAAAATTTTTTTGTGCATCCATTAGCTTTTTTTTTTTTAAAGATTCATTTATTTATTTGAAAAGCAGAATTAGAGAGGCAGAGAGAGTCTTCCATCTGCTGGTTCATTTCCCAATTGACTGCAATGGCCGAAGCTGCACCAATCTGAAGCTAGGAGCCAGGAGCTACCTCCAGGTTTCCCACTTGGTTACAGGGGCCCAAGGACTTGGGCCATCTTCTACTGCTTTCCCAGGCTGCAGCAGAGAGCTGGATCAGAAATGGAGCAGCCAGGACACAAACCCGTACCCATATGGGATGCTGGCACTGCAGATGGTACGTTTTCCTCTATGCCACAGTGCTGGCCCCCAATTAACCTTTAAAATATACTTTAAAATGAATATTTGTGAATCTTTTTCTATATCAGACACAGATTAATTGCAATAGAATATGACTTGTGGATGTATTCCCCTCCTTCTGAGAGATGTAAGAGTGAAACCTTTTACAGTTGCCTTATGAAATTTGGCTCAAGTGAGTCTGAGGTCTCAGAAGCCCAATGAACAGAAAGTAGAAAACGTATGAAGGAAAGAGAGGAAGAATGAAAAGGAGGAGAACTTTTATTTCTATGTCTGTCAACCTTCTTACTGGAAATAACAACTTGGCCACATACATAATCAGATGGCAAAAGAGCGCTATGGATCTTAAGTATTGTTTTTTTAATTGAATTGTTTTGCTACAGAATTTATTTATTAAATATAAATTGTAAAAGGTTTGTATTTTCCTCTTCACTATTAATGTAAAATATGGGGGTGACTTTACTCACCTTCCTGTAATTTAAATGGCCCATACATATATCCACCCTTGGAAAAGATCTGTTTTATAGAATTATCTTCATCCTGACCCTCTCAGTAAAAATTGAATTTTACAGTAGTACCATTCACATTTTGAAGATGCACAAACTATAATTCATGTAGCTTATCAGGATCTGTAGTTTGTAACTGAAAGGAAAGAATATGCAGACATATAAAATAATCTGTTGTCCAGGCTGAGCTGTGCATTATGATGTAGAACTGTAGGCAACTTTTTAAAGGAACATGGTGTGAACCTACACTCATTGTTTCCCATCAGAGAAAATATTTGAAGCTGACCCAGGCGAAGTGAGGCTTAACAAACCTTCTGTTGTGCTGCTGCCTCCATATGTAAGCATCTAATCTTTGTGATATAGAAGCTATTTTTCTATTCTTTCCTTTTCAGAGATTCTCAGTACCTAAACCATAAGTTCATTTAGAGTTGGGATTTAGGACATATCAGTTAAGTTCATGAATAAGGGGCATGGTCCATGTTATAAATCAGTTACGTTGCTGGAAGAGTAAGCAGTGGAGTGGAAATCATCGTTGATGGTGCTTGCCATCTTTTAGCAATGTCACCCAACTCTTCCTCAACGGCAGTGCTTTCCTCAATATATTCTCTCAACTTGACCTTGCAAAGGGTCATGTTTGTGTTTGAATATTTGCTTTGATTGCACAACACAAGCTAAGCAAGGAATCAGGCATAGCTCCCTACACATTTTACTCTCCACATGCACTCACACTGTTTTATTCCTAACGTTATCATCAAAAGAGGAAAGCGGATACAACACAGGAAATTTTTTTTTCCATTGTAAACTAAAGTCTTAATTTGGCTAATTAATGCATTAGAGAAGGAAAACATAAAAATAATAGTCACTGACATTTGGGCATAATGTAATATGGTAAACACAATCTAGAAGGCTGTTTCACGATAAGCATTAATTTCATATTTCTTTGTGGAAAGATCAGTATGTACCATGATGACAATACCTACAAAACATATGAAAAAAGTCTTTTGGATTGAAATAAAGCTTATGTTAAGTATTTTAGCCTGTGACCCAAATTTCAGAAATTTATTATGAAATTTATCTTCTGGAATTTTATCATTGGTCTGGAGTTTGTACTTTCTTTTTATAATATTTTAATGTTACCTTTAACAAAATATATGACAGTCCATTAAACATAATATGATTATACATAGTGGGTACTTTAAAAGTTTGTGAAAAATTAAATTGAAAGAAATACATGCACATTTTTTCATAAAGTTTCTGAAGAGCCCTTATATCTAACAAGATTTCTGAAAAAAATACTCAATGGCCATTATGTTGAACCATCACATGTATTATCTTTCAATAACCTTGGACACCAAATGGAATAAACAAACATTTTAAGGCTGTTTACTTTCTGAAAGCATGTCCTATTTGCTCTATACAGAAGAATCACATTCTGATGCAATTAAACAAGGCAATTGTTACCTGACTAAATAGAGAAATTCATCCCAATGTGAAATGAATTTCGTAAAACAGGTGGTCCCCTTTAATCAGCTTAAAAAACTCATCTAAAATCCTTTGCCAATCTTATCATTATCTAGCTTTGCAATCCACATTATTTTGATACTGTAATAAAAGCAATCTCTTGGGAGGTGAAGTTCATTAAAACTTTACAAGTGTATATTCAGGAAGTTAAAATGTTTCTCAGTACTATTTCTCTGATAAACTAATTTACATATAAGAAAAGTACAGAATGAGCATCTCATTTAGGAAAGAAAAAAAGTGAATAGGATTGAAAAAATTTCATGTTTTCAAACCCATCAAAGGTAGCTAGAGAACCAGAGAGGAAAATTGGAAATTAAAAACAACAGATATGAAATAATGCTAAATAGAGTGGTAATTTGCTCTGTGAGCATAGCATGAACAAAGCTAATCTACTAATGAACATAAGAAGGGTTGGACTTCTGCTACTGTGCCTCCTCTCACTTGCTCATCTTTGCTACCCCCTTGACCTTCAAAATCAAAGCTGAGCTCGCTTTCTAAGCTAATACTCTTAACTTGGGTAGTAGTTGCTTATTGGCATCAATCAAATCATCTTACAGAGTGTATATCTGAAATCATTGTGCTATGTGATGTGATTTAACTGATCACTGATGTACAGGTTTTTCTTATACAATTTGCTTCTGCTTTTGTTAATGAGTCATGCTAATTTGAAGCAATTTGATAGGTAGAGGGTGATATTGATGGACAAGACACCAGCCTGGCCCTTAGAGAAAATAGGACAGCAGGTGTACTGAAACAAGCATTTATTTTTCAGGATAGGGATAAATGCAATAAGGTAAGGCCTAAAGATCTTTGAGAGAAAAAAAATAATGACATCTGACCTGATCCCATGCATCAGGGGACTCTTTCTGAAGCATATTAGCTGAGTCCTGCAGCAGGGGGAATTTTGAAAAATGAAGTTGAAGACACTCCAGGCAGACTTGAAGAGTGTTCACTTTATCAGAGCTATGAGTAAGAATTCTGTTCCTCGATTTACCACTGAATCAAGATAAAAGGGATATAAGAAAGCAAGGGACACAGAGATTAGTAAAAATAACAGGAAAACGGTGGCATATTGGTCACTGGTACTGTCAAGAAAAAAAAAAAAAACAAGATGTCAGTAAGGTGGAATTGTACACAAATTGTACACACACACACACACACACACACACAAACTATATCAAGAGGGAGAAAGCTCTGATCTCAGGATCTCTAAGCATCTCTAGAGAAGAAGCAGGAAATGGCTTAAAGCAACAATAGCAGAAATTTGAGGGGGCATTGAGCAAGTAGTTTTTGGCCAACAGCATGATTGGGGTACTCAACATGAGATGTTTCTATAGTCTGGCGGTTTCTGAAATCAGTTCATAAAGTCACATGTTCTGGATACTGGTACTTGTTTAAACTTGGGGATGAGCCCAAATTTAAATGTCTATAAGTAGAAGAGAATGTTGGCTGACGTTGGTTAAGCCAAGTTCATAGACATGCAAGCAATGGACACAAGAACTTGGCCGGGACTTAAGCAACCTTACTAGAAAAAAAATATTTCCGAGCTTTATGGGAACTGAGTCTTTTTCTCCAGCTTTTAATATGGAGTTGTCCAATTCTGAGCCGTGGGATTCCTCCAGGCTACAACGCTTTGACCTCTTGCTGCCACTCTCTGCAATAATTAGGTTGATAAGTTTACCTCACTCTGCAATGCTGTGTGCCGGAAATTCTGATTCCCTCAGCAGCAGTTTCTCTTCTATACACCTCTGGCTTGATATCGTCTTCCTTTATCTCTCAGCAGATTTTGCTGTTATATTGAAGCCATGACTTGAAATGCCAGGAACATGCAGCTCTCTATTATCATATTACCATATTCAGAGTAGTTTTGAGAGGCTCTAGGAAACCTCTTTCCAGCTGCTGGAATTACTGCAGGATCCAAATCAAAATTAGAGAATATTACTGAGTATATTGACATGTGGTTTCATGTTTTTATATGTGGCTTCCGTACTGGTGTGGTTTATAAGAATATAGCTGAAAGAATATATAAAAAAAAAGTTAGTACAGAATTAGCTTTCCCTAAATTATCTGGCAAGATAAAGTACAATTAAATGTTAATTGTTCAGATCAGGTATATATTCTGAAGTCATATTTTGTCTCAACCTTGGGCTACATGCCAGGTCAAGATGTTGAAAGTTTGGTTAATTATTCAACGAATCTTACAGTTAGCAATTTTGCTTTTTAAAGAATTATTTTTAAAAGAAAAGTTATCTTACAAAAATAAACTAAATTTAAAAAAAAAAGCTTATTTAGTTTTTATTATTCTAGTAAGGTTCATTCTGAATTGAAAAAATAATGACAGAATAATAGATAGACCTTGTTTTTAAAAATTCCATTTTATACTTGCACTAAAACTAAACTAGGTTAACAAAATATTGCCTAGGAGAGGAAAAACTGCTTTAATGATCAAGCAAGAAAAGATAGTAATTAGTCTTAGAAAACTTTTACATTATTAATTTGCTTAGAAAACCATGTCTCTGTAAGAAAAAATAATTCTTCTCAGCTGTTTTTCACACTTTTTACCCCTACAATTAAGGATTCCGGATATTCTGTCCATTCAGTTGAGCCTGAAACACTTATACATCAGAGAGATAAAGATAGATCTGCAAAACACATCAATTTGTTGCAATTATAATTTAGAATGGCAGATATATTTCTTGCCTTTTTACTTGAACCCAGTTTAGGGTAAAAAGCAAAACCAAAATTGAAATGATGGAAGTGGTTGTTGCAGAACATCCAGAAACAAGTCATTTGAGGAGAAATGAGCCTGCTCTTCCATGTACTAAAGCAAATAAGCCATTTGTCAGGAGAGAGGGTAGAGAAGAGAACTGATGCACAGCAGAGGAGTGGGAAAAGCAGACCCTGAGATAGATGGGAAATTGCTAGTGTGGTCAATACGTCTATCACAGCTGCTGTTTGTGCAGATCCCCATGTCTCCCTCAAATTATAGGAAGAAAGAGGAAACATGACTGGAGGTGCCGTTCATATGATTTCAAGTTACAACCTAAAAAGTGCTCATTTCTAATAGATTCTCAAAGAGCTACTATTGCAAGATTTCATTTATACGGGATGAATGTGTTCTGGTGACCTGATGTACAACTTGGTAATTATGTTTAACAATATTTTCTTGATATTTGCTCAGAAGTTGAATCTTAAGTGTTCTCATCATAACCCAACAGACCAATCAATCACTTAGTAAAACAGTTACTGTGAGTTGATGGATATGCTAACTTGATTGTGGTTATCATTTCACAGCGTATAGCTATATCAAAATATCAAGTGGTATTCCCTACATATATACCATTTCTATTTGTCAATTATACCTTAACAGGCCTGAACAAAGCAAGAAAATGAAATTTAATGCAAGCCACCTATGTAATTTATTGCATATATATATAATTTATCTCACCATGGACCAGCCAATCTTCTTTGTCTAGTTAGCCACATGTAGTTAGCTAGTGATATCTTATTTTAAAGTAATCAAAGGTGAGTGATCGCAAACAGAATTACATAAATATTTCCTCACAGTTATGCATTACACTGTGGGTAAATTGCAAGCAACTACTTAGATAAATACTTAGAAATGAAGTCAAAGTGGGTCTGAAATTGCTAAGAAGATATTAATTAGTAAACTAATTAGCTGATCTAACATTATCTGGAATACTCTACATTGTTTAATGACTGCCTTTGTTTTGTTTTCCTTTTATTTTAATTAAGGAAATGTCTCCTTGTATTTTAAAAGGATCACTCTCTCATTTTGCTCTTGGTAGTTCATTCTTTTAGTTTCCCTTTCTGTCTCTTCAGGTTAATTTTTTCACTAAACCTATTTTGAGCAGACTCCACTATTATCTTTGCAATTGCATATAAATTTGCATGAGGAAAAGAGCATGTCCACATAATTTTTTGAGGGTCATGGATTACTCAGACTACTCAAACTATACAAGTAGTACACTGTTATGATTTTCTAATTTAGTAATAGTGTAAATATTTTATAATACGAAGGGCTTATGTGGCTATTATGTCAGAAAATCATGGCTCCGTTGTTGCATCCCTGCCATTCATATGGAATAGCTAGGATGAGATTCCAGATATCACTTTCAGCCTGCCCCATCACCAGATGTTGTAGGCATTTGGGGAGAAAAACACAATTAAACTTCTGTCTCTCTGCCAATAAAATAAATAAATAATTTATTAAAAGGTGTCACACAACCTATTTCTCCATAAGAAGTTCTATACTTCCCTTAAAAGCATTTATTCAAAGATAGGACTTTGATAATTAATTGCTAACCTGCCAATACAGGGCAAAGAGTCATTCAGCTGTATGTTTCATTTGTTTCTGCTTCTCTGGAGTTGTTTAATGCAGTAACAAAGTATTGTAGAAACAGTTCTATCCAATAGTGTTTCAGCTTCAGAAGTTCTGATTTTCTATAAAACAGTAGAATGACCATAGTTAACAATAGTGCATTACTTATTTTTAAAAGGTGGAAGAGAGAATTTTGAATGTTACAATATTACAAAATGGTAAATGTGTGTACTATGATTTAAACGTTTTACAATATATATGTGCATGGAGACATCACATAATACACCATAAATAGTGTAACTTTCAGGGGTCTTATTTAAAGGGAATAAAATTGCTAAAGATGAAAATAGATTGTCTATTAAAAATGACTATTAACAAGCTATTCTTATTGCAGAAAACAAGGATTTACCAAAGAGAATGCAACAGCCAAAAAGAACACAAAAAGATAATAGGTGTTTAGAATAGTTTTGTTTTTTATTTTTCTAATATGTTGTCTTCAAACCAAACTAAAAGTATATTGGCGTAGGAGAGACAAAGAGAGAGAGAGAGAGAGAGAGAGAGAGAGAGAGAGAGAGATTGATTCCTGGGTAGAGTAGAATTACCAGATCAGAATCTCTTTAGATGAAGCCCTGCAACGCTGCAATTTGCATTTTAACTAAGATTCCCAATTGATTCTTGTGTGCTTTAATGTTTGAGGACCTCTAGTTAAAGAGAATGTTCAGGGGCATTACTCAACTTTTTTTTTTCTTGCAAGTCCAGAGAGGGGTTTTAATTTAAGCAGGCATCTGTAATTTGCAGAATACATTCAAGTTAACAAAGACTGATAATTGATTCTGTACTTACAGTATTTTAAGCACTCCCAAAATCAAAGTCTAGAGGATTGAATAAAGACACCTTGTGAGGTCTTCCCCAGAGAATCTCTAAAGTCTTAAAGCAAATAGTTTGGTTTGTATATATATATATATATATATATATATTCATATATTTATACATATATATATACATATATTTATACGTGTATATAATTTCCTGTTATCCTTCAGCTCTTGAAGTTAATAGTGACCGGAAAGAAGGTCTTATTATATAAATGGGAAATAGTGCTTGCTCAATCAATACTTGCCAGCTTGAGAGAATAGTCCCTTCCCTTCAGGGAGTACAGTATGGGAGGCCTAGGAAGTTAAAATACCTTCCATATAAAGGCGTCCAATGATACCTATTGCCTGTGGAATTTAAAACAAACTTTTCTAACATTGACATACATTTCACACAATGAGGCTCAAAAACTGTCTTCCCAGGTTTTTTCCTCATTATTCCTCTTATAAACCCTGGGTCTACTTAGCCACAATGGGCTCCACAAGTATCTTCCAGGATCTTTCTGTCCTGTTTGCTTAAAGGCTTCCATTTAAAGAAATTTTGGGTACATTTTAACATCTATATAGACACACTACAAAGAATCAAATAATTCTACATAGATTTGGTGGGAAAAGGTAATCTCCCTTGATCTACATTGCCTGCTCACCAGAGGCAACCACTTTGAACACTTTTAGCTGTTTTTATTATGTCTCTATTTTTGAATTGCATACTTATTATTTTCATACCTTTATACCTGAGAATATAATGATTTATTGCTAATTTACAATCCTCATTTCACTGTCATCACTACTCAGCAGTCAACACATTTCTGCTCATCTATTTTTACAATTACAGTGCTATCATAATTTATGACCACCTAAATATTCTCTTAATTATAATTTTTCACAGAAGAGGCATTAATTACACTGTGATAAAATTTCCTTTTTTTCACTGTTACCACTATATTATACTCCAATGGTTCAATGTATAAACAACATACAAAAACATAAATAACATATTCAAAACCATCAAGAATTGTGACTTTCACAGTATTGGAGAATGAATTCCTAGCTTCCTGGACAAGATTCCTTCTCAGCTTGTTGTACAATGTCACACTACTGACTCCTTTCTTCAACTTGCAAATTTCTTAAACTGGTCTCTTATATGTCATCCCTTAATTCCATGAGTCGTATGGATTTGTAAATATTTAAAATACAGTGTGATGGGGAAGAGGGGGAGGGGGAGGGAGACAGAGAGAGAAAAAAAGACAGAGAGAGAGAGAGAAAGAGACAGAGAGAGAGATTTTGATCACCTATTTTTGATCTCCCATTCATTAGTTCACCCCCAAAATGCTTGTGAGAGTTAGAACTGTACCAGATGGAATCCAGGAGCCTGAACACCATCAGAGGCTCCTACGTATGTGGCAAGGTCTTAAGTACTTCAGCCTTCATCTGTTGTCTTCCCAGGAGCATTAAGAAATAGTATATTGTTTGATATATATCATTAGAAATATTTGTTCACTAAAAGAGACCCTTCTTTCCTGGCATATGATCATTGTCATGAATCTTACGTTCTATGATATTAATATCCCTGTTTTCAAGAAAAAATAGTTTATGTGTGTATGTTTACAGTATCTACATGTGAAGTGAATGTGACAAAATGTTAAACATTATTTCATCTTATAACTTTTAATTTAAAACAAATGAAACTAAGAAGAAGTAAAAAAAAGTGAAGAAGTAGAATATTTGAGACTTAAACCAGACACTCTAATATGGATACAAATGTCCCAAGCAATAGTTTCAACTGCCCCTGTGATCTCTGTTATACTTTCTCATTTTGCTGGACAGGTCTTCTACTCTCCTAAAAATGGATTTTGTCTTGAAATCTTACTTGTCTGACATGTCAACATATGACATCTTACTCCATGGACGCTCAGGTCCTTGGAAATCCTCCTTCCTTTGAATTTTTAACGTGTTGCTCCTCTCTCACCGTGTTGCTCAGTTTCTATTATCAATGCAATTTCTGTCATCTCAGATAGTTCAACCATTTCTGATAGGGACTACCTCCAACTTATACTCTCACAAAAGTTTTCAATCTTTCTCAATTTGGGGAAGGTCCATTACTTAGGTGAGGAGAGAGGGACAGGGAATTAACACTGTAAAACTAAAAATGCTCCTCTGTTTTGACTCATCCTGTATTGGGCACTACCATGGTAGGTGAAAGTAGACCATGTATCCTCTGCTGACACAAAGGGTGAGGGATATTCATCTGATTGGTTGCTTTTATAATTAGTGTTGAAACAAACTATGACATTATCTATAGACTATATATAGACTTTGTTCCTCATCATGAATTATTTATTTTTCATTGAAATATAAATGTGCATGTGTTAGTGTCATGTAGTGCATGCATATTCTTTCTTTAATCCAAAGCTTATGGATTTTGAAATGCATAAATGCCAAGGAATTTTAAATGGAGCAGATCTTAACCTAGTGCTATAAAACGTTTTAAAAAATTAATATAAAATACTAAAAATTGAAAGATATGAATGATATACATTCTTTGATATATGGTTGTTTTGAATTTGCTAAAAGTCTGAAAATTACTTGTATGATGCTAAGGAAACCCACTGTGTACTGGATACCACTCCAGTTCTCTTCATCTTGGGTTGTAGTTTCCACTACTTGCTTGAGTCTCATGAAACAGAACATAAACATGGCAAGTTGCAGGAGGGCATGTTTGTTAAACACATTGGCAGTAAAGGACAGCAGTAGTCTAAGATTCATGGTGAACAGTTTCCCAAGGCTCAGGAAAGATGTGCTAGGCAAATGGAGTCTACTCAGCATGTGTCCCACCTACTCTACAGCTGTGGTAAAGTGGCACAACTATCTTAACATAAACACTATGATAACCCTCTTTGAAAATGGAGGGAAAATCTCATTAAATAAGGCCCATTTCTGACACATGTCCTTCTTTCTCAATTACAATGTCTCTCAAAATGGTGCAATCTATGGGATATATTATATTAATTGACATCAAAATTCTACATAAAATGGTAAGAACCAAGGAGAAATACTGTGAAGTTGTACAATGTTCATAAATATATGGGGGCTGGTGCTGTGGCACAGCAGGTTAAAACCCAGGACTGAAGCACTAGCATCTCTAATGGGTGCCAGTTTGAGTCCTGGCTACTGCACTTCTGATCCAGCTCTCAGCTGTGGCCTGGGAAAGCAGTAGAAGATGGCCCAAGTCCTTGGACCCCTGCACCCGTGTGGGAGATCTAGAAGAAGTTCCTGGCTCCTGGCTTCAGATCAGCACAGCTCCAGCCATTTCAGTCATCTGGGGAGTGAACCAGCAGATGGAAGATCTCTCTCTCTCTCTCTCTCTGTCTCTGTCTCTCTGCCTCTGTCTCTCCGCAACTCTGCCTTTCAAATAAATAAATAAATCTTTTAAAATACCAATTATGAACTTCTCAGTTGTAGAAATTAGGATTGGGACAGTGCTGTTGTGTAGTTCGCTAAGTCTCCACCTGCAACACCAGCATTTCATATGGGCACCAGCTTGAGTCCCAGCTGCTCCAGTTCCAATCCCTGATTATGTCCTGGGAAAGCAATGGAAGATGGCCCAAGCATTTGGGTCCTTGAACCCACATGGGAGACCCAGAAGAAGCTCCTGGCTCATGGGTTTGGATTGGTTCAGCTCTAGCTGTTGTAACCATTTTGGGAGTGAACCAGTGGATAAAAGACCTCTGTCTCTGTCTCTCCCTCTCTCTGTCTGAAACTCTGCGCTCAAATAAATAAATAACTCTTAAAAAAAGGAAAGACGGGTCTAATGGACTATTACTATAATTTTTCTTATTTTCCTTTCATATATTTTTTGATTTATTTTATTCATTTGAAGTCAGAATTGCAGAGAGTGAGGTAGAGCCAGAGAGAGAGAGAGAGGTCTTCCAGTTACTGGTCCATGCCCCAGAAGGCTTTACCAGCTACACCACAGCACTGGCCCCTATAATTGGATACTCATGGAGTATTAGTTCTCAACTCAGCAAACCGCACAATTACATTTTGCATTTGATTTTTTTTTTATATCAGTTCCATGACTCTATCCAATAAAGTAATACTTGAGGATTGCCATGAAGGCTCTCGGATTCTTAAACTAACATTTGAGCTGGCACTTAACTTCCTTACCTTGTGATTTTATCCTCCAAATACTACAAGAAACTCAAATTTACAACACTTTGTAGGCATTATTGGCGTTGTACATTAAAGTGTAGCAGCCATTAGGCTCTCAAGGGACTTGATTTAGATGGAATTTTATCACAATTCACCATGGGTAATATTGTGATTAATTATTATGCCATTGCATGGTCCCACAGATTATGTAGCACCCTATTTCCTTTCAGCATGGGTTTTACCAATATGTTCAAACCCAAAAGGGTGAGCAAAAACACTCCTCAAATTTCAGTTTTCAAATCTATCCCTTAAAACTGCTCCACTTTTTCATACAGAAACTGCATAGATTTGAACAGGCAAATCATATCTAAGGAATTATACATAATCACAGCAGATTAGCAACTATGGGGAAAGGATACCTCTTAAGAATTCAGGGCCCTGCACCCCTTGGGAGACCAGGATAAGCACCAGGCTCCTGCCTTCGGATCAGCACAGTGCACCAGCTGCAGCGCACTGGCCTCAGTGGCCATTGGAGGGTGAACCAACGGCAAAGGTAGACCTTTCTCTCAGTCTCTCTCTCTCTCACGGTCCACTCTGCCTGTCAAAAAAAAAAAAGAAGAATTCAGTAGTAGTATAGAGGCTTAGTTGAACCGTTTTTATTCTTGCCTTCTATATTAAATAACCTGGTACAATTCCTAACTCCAGCTCCTGACTCCAGCTTCCTGTTAATGCAGACCTTGGAGAGCAAAAACGGTGGTTCAGGTAGTTGGACTCCTGCCACTAACATGGAAGACCTGGAATGTGGCCCCAGTTCCCAGGTTTGGCCCAATAAATCCCCCGGCAGTTGTAATCCATTGAGGAGTGAATTTCTCTCTGTATGTCCTTCAAATAAATATATTTTTTAAGAAAATAATTCAGGAGTAGAATATGAAGTGAGCCATCTCAACCTTTTGGGCTGAGGCAGACTCTCTAAAAAAGAAACAGATCTGGAAGCCCACTCTACTTCTAAGGTCTGAGATGCAGACCTCTTTGTAAAAGTTTCAAGAATAGACCGCAAGAATATGGAGAAATTCCCTTAGCTGCTGCACAGAGGAAACATCTTGGGAGCTTCACTCTAGGGCATTGCAAGAAGCTACATACAGGGGACTGGTGTATGATGGGCAGCCTTTCACTGCTGGTCACTTTAAGCAGTTTCCCAGTGTGCACTGCAGAAGGGCCACTGACTCAGGAGCCTAACAAAGCCAAGAGTAGAAGCTTCCATTCACATTGTCCCTGCAGTGCCCACTATCAACAGAGTAGTTATGTCAACTGGGCAGCTCCTTTCCTCAGTTATTGCAAATCAGAGGGAAATAAAGGATAGATTTAGAGCTGACAGGCAGTAAATTAAGTGATGATTTTGGAATATCCAGAGTCTAGATGCATGTCAGTCACATCAGCTTTGGTTGTGAAATCATAACATTCTTGACCTCATAATATTCTGAGTATTGTATCTACAAACTATATTGAATCTTAAAACTAACTAATTTTTTTAAAATAATAGAAATTCTAAATATAGGGAGGAATAAACTCTGGGAAAATACAGAAGAGCTTAAATTATCACCTTATAAAGAACTGCATTAAAATGAAATGCTATGAGATGACTTCAACTCAATATGCCTTGAACTGTTTGTAAGAAAAGCATTTTTCTTTTTTAAATATTGATGTAAAGGGTAGAAATTATGAAAAACCTGTCTGTGGCTGAAGTAGAAAAGGGGCAACTGCTTTCATAGGCCCTATGGGTTTCCATGCATTTGAAAGAACTATTTCTGAGTTTCCTATAGTCATCCAGTGAAGGATACTAATTATTAACATTTATCAATCAAATATTGTGTGTCAGGTATTATTATGTTAGCCATATTCATATTAATGCACTTAATATTCATAATAACTCAGTGAGACTGTATTTTAGATGCAAAAAAGAAATAAAACCATTATCATTGTCATTTTACTGATAGAGAAAATTGTCCAAACCAGAAGTATTTCCAGCATTTGGTATTTATATGATATTTTCCTATAGATAAAAAGGAACTGAAGACAAAGAACATTTGAAACTGTGGCTCTATTTTGTTTAAAAAAATTTTAGAACCCTGGACAATAGGATCAATATTCCCTCAAGGCCTTCAGCCTCGTATGATTAAAGGATAAAGTTTTGTAGTTTCTAAGTTAGTATTTTAGGCATTTGAAAAGAATACACTTTTGTCTATTGGCACTTATTTTGAGAATTACAATTTTGTGTGTAATGACTGTAGAAAAACCTGTGATAACATTCGTAACATTGATGAATTTTATAAATGCAAATTCTTGATTTAGCCAATGCTAATTCTAATAAAATTCCTCCTCGCACTTCCTGCATAAATATATTTACTACTAAGCTGAGTCATTAAAAGTGGTATTCCAGAAACCAATGTTAGCACTGTAGGACATCAATTGAAAAAAAAATCTTTATTTTCCTTTGCATTTTGAAGCAGATGGAAAATATAAGTTCTCCATCAGCAGTGGAGAATATGTAAAATACTAGAGAGTCAATGGGAGCTGAAAGAGACCCAGGGGTGCTGAAATCAGCACGCTTTGTTTATTTCTCAAAGTTCTTCGTTCTTGGAAGAAGTAATGGAGGGAATTTTCAGTAGATATAAGAGAGTCTCCACAAAGCATTCCTGTATGAAATGTGTCTTCCCCTCTCTAGAATTATTAGATTTTAAACTTCCTCAAAACCTTAATCTTACTTTCTACAGATTTCTGATTCTCTCGAATAAATGCTTCACTACAGATAATTGTTGAAGTACATATAAGGAATTCCCTTTTTGGTAAGTATAAAAATATAAATGTTTAGGATTGCCCCCAAAGAAGAAAATTTTACTTAGTCAGCAGTCATTGCATCCGCTAGAAAGGAGGATTAAAGGTATTCCTAGTGGGCTGATTCAGAGCAACAGCCATGACAAAAGGAAGAGCCTGGATTCTTGATTTCTAAGGAAGCCAGATTTAGCCACAACTCTATAATAAATTAAATCCCATTAATTAGGTGTCTTATGGAGGACTAGCACTGCATTGTTTGAAGAGAACAGCTCTGTTTGTTTTCAGGAATATTTAGATTATGTGGGAAAGCATATATCACAGCACAGAGACTAATTTGTTTGTATTTATTTTTGAAATATTTATTTATTTGAATGTCAGAATTTGAGAGAGAGAGAGAGCGAGAGAGAGAATCAGATGACTTCAAAGATTGGGGCTAGGCTGAGCAAAAGTCAGGAGCCAAGCACTTCTCCTGGGTCTCCCTTGTGCATTCAGGGGCCCGTACTCTTGGGCCTTTTGCTACTTTCTGAGGAACATGAGCAGGGAGCCGAATTGTAACTTGAGCAGCCAGGACTTGAACCAGCACCCATGTGGGACACTGGTATCACAGGCAGTATTTTATCTGCTAGACGACAATGCTGGTCACAGACAGAGACTAATTTTGATTACTCAAAATGATAGAACATTTAGTTGGAATAAGAAATGTATGTACATTCCATCCAAAAGATAAACATACCCATGTACCAGTTTATTTGCAGAATATTCAAAAAAGCAAAACAAATAGCATAGTTAGACTTTCTGCCACTGAAATCTGATACCAAGTGACTTAGGATACATGTAACTCTCCCAAGATCATAACAAATAAGGGTTCCTTACAAATACAATTTCTGTAAGGATTTATTCAAATTAGATGTGAGGTTTTAAGTGTCACAAACCTCAGAATACCTTCCAACTCACCATAACAGTGAAATAAAAACTTATTCCTTAGCATCCACAGCAATGTGACTGTTCTCCAGAACAGAAAGGACAAGAACAACAAGAAGTGAGGAATTCTTAAATCTTGTTTGTAACGTTGTGATAGCACAGGTTTTTCTCATTATGTCATGATATTTAGATTGGATTTCTGTTTAGTGAGTGAGATAAAATATCAGAGAAACTATCATATTTGGTATTTGTGTTGCCTTATAATTTCCTTTTTCAATTAGATGATACAGTTTTATAAATTAAATCTATGAGTTTTTGGTGGTAAAATACTATTGTTCTTGTAAATTATTTCATTTAATTTTGTGCCTATAGCATCACATTGAAGAGGTAACAAGAGAAATTTACTATAGGAATTGTATATTTCTTTTTTTTTTTTTTTTTGACAGGCAGAGTGGACAGTGAGAGAGAGAGACAGGGAGAAAGGTCTTCCGTTGCCGTTGGTTCACCCTCCAATGGCTGTCGCGGTCGGCGCGCTGCGGCCGGCGCACCGCGCTCGTCCGATGGCAGGAGCCAGGTGCTAGGTGCTTTTTCCTGGTCTCCCATGGGGTGCAGGGCCCAAGCACTTGGGCCATCCTCCACTGCACTCTGGGGCCACAGCAGAGGGCTGGCCTGGAAGAGGGGCAACCGGGACAGAATCCGGCGCCCCGACCGGGACTAGAACCCGGTGTGCCGGTGCCGCAAGGCGGAGGATTAGCCTGTTGAGCCACGGCGCCGGCCCAGGAATTGTATATTTCAAGAGGAATTTCTAAAGTATAAATTGAATTCCGACAATATATACAGTTTGAGCTTTTAAAATATTTATTTCTTCATCAATTATTTACATGAGAGTCAGAAGGGGAGAGAGAGAGAGAGAGAGAGAGAGAGAGAGAGAGAGACACTTCCACCCATTGATTTACTCCCCCAGTGATTCCAGCAGTTGGGGCTGGTTTAGGTCAAAGTCAGCAGTTGGGAACTCATTCCAGGTCTCCTATGGGACCATGGACCCAGACTCCAAGTCATCACTGTCTGCATCCCAGGTGTATATTAGCAGGAAGATGTAATGGGAAGCAAGGACTCAAACCTAGATCCAACTGATGAGTTATCCACCAGTTAAAAAACACCAAATAGTTTTTATTTCCTCCTGTTATGCTTCATGAAATGTTGCTAATTAATTAGTCTCATTCTACAATGATTTTGAATCTGTTTACCTTGCTCTCAGGTGTATGCCCTTCTTAATTTCCAAATGAAAATAATGATCATTACAGACCTCTGTAATGATCTAGAGAACTGAGTCCAATACTGTATCTGAAATTCCAGACAGTGGTAAAAACTGATTCTCAAGTCTAGCGTAACACTTACTGGAGAAGAGTTCTAGTATTCTATACTTTTTGTATATTTGCAATTCTCCCAGTCCAGATTTACTTTTCAGTACCCATAGAGATTCATTGTTTAAAATAACATTTAAATTTTTTAATGTCCTGATATCTTATTTTGGTTGCTTACTTGTATTTTTGTGAAGATCAGGGTACTAAAAAAAAAGTCAATGATTATTAACAGATGATCAAATACTGAAGCACGATTTTCAAACTTGTGGCCAGTGCTATGATATAGCTGGTCAAGCTACCATCTGTAGCAACAGCATCCTATATGGGTGCCAGTTCAGGTCCCAGATGCTCCAGTTCCAATCCAGCTCCCTGCTAATGTGCCTGGGAATGCAGCAGTGCTTGGATCCCTACACCCACTTGGCCACTTGGCAATCCTAGAGATTGTTTATGGCTCCTGGCTATGGCCTGGCCCAGCCCTAGTTTTGTAGCCATTTGGGGAGTGAACCAGTGGATAGAGGACTTCTGTCTCTCTCTCTCTTTATTGATCTCTCCCCCTCTCTATAATTCTGACATATAAATAAGCAGATAAATCTTTAAAAAGATTTTCTAGCTCAAAAGGGAAGGTGGAAATCTAAACAACACCATTTACTTAAACCTGAAGCTGACATTCATTAGCATGGGTACAGCTATCAAAAACTCAGAGCATCTGTGTGCAGATGTTGCAGCACAGTGGGTTAAGCTGCCACCTATGTGATCCCTCTTCCCATGTGGGTGCCAGGATACCAGATGGGCACCAGTCCAAGTCCTGAATGATCCATCTCTTGAGCCAGTTACCTGCTAATTGTCTGGGAAAGCAACAGAAGCAACTACCATGAAGTGGGTCAGTGGCACTGGGCAGTGAATCAATAGATGTAAGATTTTTCTTTCTTTCTCTGTTTCTGTCTCTGTCTGTAACTCTGCCTTTCAAATAAATTAAATAAAGCACTTATAAAGAAATTAAAAGTTGATACATCCAAAGGGAAATTTCTCAGCTACATTACAGTTGAAAATCTTTATTTTCTAACGTAGATGATACAATTTTTGCAAATTGAAATAATGACGTGCAAGAACAACAAACATAGTCTACATCTTCAGAGTACAGATAGATGAGCAATTTAACCAGCATTCAACCTTTTATATTAGTTTTGAGTCTCTGGAATTGACTGCTTGACTTAGACTTGATTGTGGCATTCACTAGTGGTAGGATAATGAGGAAGTTGATTCACTTCCTATTCTTCAGTCTGTTTGACTCAAGAATAGATATTATAATAGTTTCTACTTCATAAATATATTTCTGTATTAAATGAGATACCATAGGTGTATTATCACCTAGGACTGTGCTTGGAAGTGCATGATAGAGATAAAGAATAACAGTATGTTAAAAAAGTATACAACACAGATAATTTATCCTTCATGCTTAAGTTGGAGTATATCAGGCTGTAAATCAGGCTGTGGGTATAGCAGTCTGCTTCATAAAGAACCTACACTTTTGGGTTTTGTGCTCAACAACAAATCATGGTCCAACATATCTGCTCCTGCTTCTGCCATTGTGTCTACACAAGAGTTTACAGGAAGGACTAAGATACAAGGGTCTAACAATTTGACAAATTGTTAAATCAACATCAGGAGTACTGTGTACTTACGTCTCATGAGGGATCTGTCTTTAATGTGTTATCCAATGTGAAGTAATGCTATAACTAGTACTGAAACAGTATTTTTACACTTTGTGTTTCTGTGTGGGTGCAAACTGATGAAATCTTTACATAGTATATACTGAATCGATCTTCTGTATATAAAGATAATTGCAAATGATTAAAAAATCTTGGTGTTAAATTGGAAATTGCATAGATAATTAATCAATTCTTTAAAAAAATCATGTAGGATCTCTGTCCTTAATGTGCTGTACATTGTGAATTATTACTATAACTAATACTCCAACAGTATTTTCACTTTGTGTCTCTATGTGAGGGCAAACTGTTGAAATCTTTACGTAATATGTACTAAACTGATCTTCTGTGTATAAAGAGAATTGAAAATGAATCTTGATGTGAATGCAAGGGGAGAGGGAGCGGGAAAGGGGAGGGTAGCGGGTGGGAGGGAAGTTATGGGGGGGGAGCCATTGTAATCCATAAGCTGTACTTTGGCAATTTATATTCTTTAAATAAAAGCTTTATATAAAAAAAGATACAAGGGTCTAGAATGACTCTCTTTTAAGGAATTTTCCAAGTGAAAGCTACCCAATATTCATATCTTATTGTTCAAAATTTGGTTACATGGTAGGTACATTTGCCTACAAGAAAGCTGGGCAGTGGGATCCTTCTTTAGTTGCTAACATATCCGGGTGATTAAATACCATGCACTACAGAAGAAATATATACATATATGTATATATTTATATATGTATAGATATATTTATATATGTATTTTGTATGTATTATACACATACATATTTGTATAAGATAATACAGTTCCAGCAGGTAATATGTAACCTCTCAATAAGCGTTAGACACCTGCCACCTCATCTCATCGTTCCATTCTGATATCTAATTATTTTCATTTTATAAGGCAGACAGGCTTCTTTTTCTCTAGAGAGCCCAGGGGTACAGAGAGGGAACTAAATCTTCATTTCGTTGGCTGACTTCCCAGGGACCACAACAGCCAGAACTTGACCAGGCCAAATACAGGAGCCCAGAACTCCATGGCATCTCTTGGGCAAGTGGCAGAGACTCAACTACTTGTGTCATATCTTGTTGTTTCCCAGGATTTGCATTAGTAGGACACTGGATCAGGAGTGAATGTGCTGGGAATTGAACCAGATAGTCTGATACGGATGCTGGTATCCCAAGCAGTGGCTTAACCATTGCACTAAAACCCTGCCCCAGTTTGCTATGTTAATAAACTTTCTTAACAATGTAAAGAAAGTGTTTTCTTTCTGTTTTTTTTTTTTTAAGAGCAATTACCACCAACCTCGAATGATAAGCAGATACTTAATTTCAGTGATAACAAGATACTTTGGAGGATAGATTTTAATGAATATAAATGAATTTATATGAAGAAACTGCACTGCTCTCTAGAAGTCAGCCTCCAAAGGGAATTTGATAGAAAAAAAAAAAAACAACTAAAGTATTATTAGATCAGACATTTCACTGAGACCATCATGAGCAGAGCTAAATCTTAGTATAAGGATCCAGATAGCCATTTTTGCAGAAAATTGAGTTTAGAAGAATTGTCCATTAGAATAGGTACTGATTTCCCCTGGTGAAGATATCTTGATGTCTCCTTATGTCAGTGACAATGGTCTGTAGACTGAAATAATATAATACACTTCCATCTGAGTGTTATCCTTTTCATAAGAATTTGATAATCACATTTTATTACCCAGAATCCTTTGCCCTTTGTATTTCAAATGACTGGTCCTCACTTGATGATTCTTTATTATCCTCAACCACTGCAGATGGGGAAAGGAAATAGGAGGAGATTAATGCTTTAGTCAATGAACAGTCAAAATGCAGAAGAAAAGCACAGTGATTGTAAAGCAAGCTGTTATTCCTATCTCAGGCTTTCTATTCATTATTTATGCAATATACTGATATTCTTTTGGTTCATAAATACCCAGAATTATTGAATGTTGAGTAATTTAAGCATGTCTTAATTATGATTCGGTTGCATATATTGCTTAGTGCATAGTCCACTCTATGTGTGATCAGATATTATGGAATGATATAGAAAATAAAAGATAGCAGTAAAGAAAACAAAAAGCATGTTAGCTGTGACTAATTTTCTGAAATTTAAATTTAAAAGTCAAGGGCTTTTAAATAAAAAATTTAGCAACCCAGTCATCTGCTGCTAGAGAATGGAAAAACGAGAATACTTCTAAAAAGTCACCCCACAAAATTAGAGGCTTTTTATATGTAGAGAAAAAACAAGTGGCAGATTTCTGCAACTCCACATAGTACCACTTAAACTTTCAAAAACATATTTTGGGCAAAAATATGTTTCCCTAATTAAGTTCAGAGATAATATGGGAATAAATTATAACACTTTCAGGCCATGAGATAAATAAAGTTAACCAGCTGTGTTTCACCTAATCTCAGATGGAAAAAAACAAAAGACCATCTGCCAGGGCGTCAGGTGAAGCGGGCTTTCAATCATGAAAAGTTTATTACACTGGAAGGACCAGAGATGACTAAGTCATCATTTAAATGAACATGCACATAGATGCTTCAAATTAATCAAAATACACTGGATTCATGTCTGTGAAACTAAATTCTTACACAAATGAAAACTCAAAGGGAACCTAGTGCGTTCCTTCAAATATACATTTCCCCAAAGTGTAAATTTCAAGACTGTCAGGACAAATTGTATTATTTTGACATTGTGGTTCTATAATGTGTTTCTAGTTAAAGTGTGTTTAGATAAATAATTTAATTGGGATCAATGCTGATAATATTAAAAATAGATTGCTAATCACTAAGCCAGGTTAAACCATATTCTCTATGGGATAGGTCATCATGTGTAGAGTTTAATAAGTTTTCAAAAGATTCTCATAATTATCAAAGTTCAAGAACCATTGTCTACACGATAGTATAATCTATTATCCTCTGATATTATATAATTTTTTAAATTGCTCTCTTTATTATGAATTACTCCTGTGCATAGTGTTATTTCTACTTGAGATCTAAATACTGTCTATATAGTTGCAATAAGTTGTGTAACAAACCTTAACTTTCCTAAACAAACCTTTATTTCTCATATAGTTACAAGTTGTATGAATCACTGAGAAATATTGGTTCCAGATTTCAAAGCAGGTTAGAGTCTGTTCCATGTCCTCATTGTGGGGTCCATATTGAAGGCACAGCAGATACCTGGCACATATAGGTTCAGATACTTCAGGTACACGCACACACACACACGCACACACTAACACACACAGAGTGATTGCTCTCTACAAGGAGGCCTTCTTGCACATGCCATTGGACTTCTTTACCACTTATTTTGATTTCCCAGAATGATCTTCCCCAGAGTATTTTCTACTTTCTGCTTCTTTTTAAAATTCGTAAGCAAAATGCCATCTCTGCAGAGCTCTCCACTGACCATCTCCATTGTCCCAATTCATTCTTTACTATATATTCCAATCAGATTTCTTCCTATGAGAACAATTATTTGGTGTTTCCTATTTATTCTTTTATTTTATAGCTGATATTATTTTTATTAAGATGTACTTTTTGTACACAAAAATGCTCAAAATATTGAAAGCATACCTTGTTTAGTTTTGAGAAAAAAATCTGTAAAAACACATGTGCCAATCCAACAAGTATGTATGAATATTTCCTCAAGCTAAAAAATTCCTTGTGTCCCTGCCAAGCAACCCAGACCACTATAGGCATCTACGCATTTGATTTACATCACTAGTGATCATTTGTGCCTCATATTTAATTTCATATAATTGGAATCATACAGTATGCATTATGTAGCAATTGCCTTTTTTCACTAACATGCTTTTGAAATTCATAGATATTGCTTTGTTCAGCAGCAATTATTTTTGTTGCTGTTGTTGTCAAAAGGAATTCATTGTATAGATATACTATAATCTGTTCACTAACTTGCTGGATAGTTTGATTTTTTTCCAGTTTTGGTTATCATGAATGCAGCTGCAATGGACATATTTGCACATGTCTTTTTATGGACAAACGCTTTTTACTTCAGATTATATATAGGAGTGGAATTGCTCGGGCAAAGAGTTTTGTCTGGATAACTTAACTAGAAAATGTCAAATAAGATTTCAAAGTAGTTGTCTCACTTTTTATTCCCACTAGAAATCTATAAAATTTGATTGCATTATATCTTTGCTAAATATTACTTGAATAAATCAATATTTATTTATTGTATTTACTATTTCATTGTGTAATAGTTTTTTAAATTTTATTTTAATTATACAAGTTTCACATATTTCATATATAGATTTAGGAACATTGCCTCTCGCCAATGCTCCAACTCTTTTTTCTCCTCCATTTCCCATTCCCACTCTTAATTTTTACAAATGTCTATTTTCGGTTTACTTAGTGATGGTAAAGTTAATTCTACACTAAGTAAAAAAGTGCAACAAATAGTATGAAGAAGAAAAAAAAACACTGTTCCTCAATGGAAGACAAGGGCTGTAAACAATCATCGACTCTCAAAATGTCCATTTCACTCCAATGCATTACATTTCAGGTACTCTATTAGTTACCTCGGATCAGTGAAAATATATGATATCTGTCTTTTTGGGACTGGCTTATTTCACTAAGTATAATAGTTTCCAGTTGTGTCCATCTTGTTGCAAAAGACAGGATTTCATTTTTTTTTTTCACAGCCAGCAGTACTCATTAGTGTATATACACCATAATTTCTTTATCCAGTCAACAGTTGATGGACATCTGGGTTGATTCTATATCTTGGTTACTATGAATTGTGCTTCAGTTAACGTGGGGGTACAGATAACTCTTTTATATGCTGATTTATTTTTGTTTGGGTAGAGTTCCAAGAGTGGGATGGCTGGGTCATATGGTAACTCTATATTCAGATTTCTGAGGTGTCTTCCCCAACAACAGTGGATTACTATACTTTCTCTGCCACAGCCTCACCAGCATATGTCCGTTGATTTCTGTATGAGAGACATACTAACTGGAGTGAGGTGAAATCTCATTGTGGTTTGATTTGCATTTCCATGGTGGCTAGTGATCCTCAGCATTTTTTTATGTATCTGTTTGCTGTTTGAATTGTCTCTCTTGAAAAATACCTGTTCAAATCCTTTGACCATTTCTTAATAGTAGATCTATATTCAGATTTCTGAGGTTTCCCCATGCTGTTTTCCACAGTGGCTGCACCAGTTTACATTCCCACTAACAGTGAATTAAATGCATTTTTTTTTGTTGTGCAAAAACTTCTGAGTTTGATGTGGTCACATTTGCTTGGTTTAGTTTTTGTTGTCTGTGCTTTGAGGATCTTGTCCAAGAAGTCATCCCCTACATTAATGTTTTGGATTATTTTCCCTATGTTTTCTTATAGAAAATTCATAGTCTCAGATCTTAAATTTAGCTGTTTGATCCATCTTAAGTTGATTTTTGTAAGTGGTGAGAGGTATGCATCTACATATAAACATATAAAAATATATATAACTATTATGTAAAATTATACTGTTAAATTACATATATAATTTATATAAAATATATTTATATATACATATATATTTTGGTCAGCACCATTTGTTGAAGCAATTATCCTTACTCCAGTATATTGTCTGAGTACTTTTGTCAAAGATAATTGGCTGTATGTACATGGATTATTTTCTATTTTCTCTATTCTGTTCTACTGATCTGTTTATTGGTTTTTGTGTCAGTAGCATGCTGTTTTAATTACTATAGCTTTGTCTATGCTTTGAAGTCAGGTAATGTGATGCCTCCAGCTTGGTTTTTCTTGCTCAGAATCTCTGCATAATCAGAGGAGTCTTTTGTGATTCCTTATGACCTTTAAGATTCTTTTTTTCTAATTGTTTAAAAAGTATCACTGTATTTTGATAGGATTGCATTCTGCTTTCCAATTATGTATCAATCATTTTCAATCCCATCAATACTTTGTTATTTAGCACTTAACATTTTAGATAAAGAGCTTTTTATATGAATTTAGATTACTTTTAATGATTTATTTCTTAGACTTTGACAAAGCATCTTGTTAATTTAAGGCAATTTAAATTAAGAACTAAACATTATGGATTGATGGAATGTGTTCCTCTAAAATTCATATATTGAAATATATTACTCCACCTGATAACAATAAGATGTGGGGGCTTTGGAAACTGCTTTTGTCATGAGTGGTTGTAACAAATGCCATATAGAAAAATTAAAGAGGGCATGGGTATGCAGTATGTTAAAGTAGAATAATTTAATGTAGGTAGGGAAATTCAGAAGCCCTCTGTGGGTAGATGAGTAGCAGATAACCTAAGAGATTGGAGGGAAGATACCAGATATAAAACAGGCAGTTGAGGCAGTGTAACTGCACAGTATGTGGCTTTTCCATAGTTAGTTAAACTAGTAATACCCATATACAGCACAGTCACCTCAGACATGTCTGTGATTCATAGAAATATATATTTAGGTGTTAACTGTTAAATATCCCAAACTCTATATTTGGATAATATAGTTAAACTCTATGCCTTTTTGTTTTCTGAAAATTTGAAATCAAAATGGTATACACATAGTTTCATTTCTGAGGAAAAATAAAATAACATCCCTAACATTAAAAAATATTAAAAGTGCACGTGCTCAGAATAAGCATTTACAAATGTTAGCTCCTATTACTGTTATTATTATTAGTGGTGGTAGTGATACTAACTGCAAATATGTGTTTATTCTCCCATACATTTGGCTTCGAATTTCTTCCATTTGTTCCTCTGCTACAGTAGTTAGATGGCTCTGTAAGATATGTATTTTTAAGGTGATTTTAAATACCAGGGTGTTTGTTTCTAGTCTTGTAGCTTGTAGCTGTTTTCCACATTTGTAATTAATTCTTTTTAAAAAATAAATTATAAAGTTTTTTCCAAAATATATGTTTATATTGTCTAAGTTTGAATATTTTCATTTCTAGTTTATGGTTTTATTATTATATAATATTATTTATAATTTTATCCAAAACATCTGTTGACTTTCTATTCAATGTTCCTATGAATTAAAAAAGATACTTGATAGTCTTTATGTTCAACATCTGAGAGTTCCTCAAAATGTTAATGGAAAATATATATTCCTAAAAGACTATATCTGGATTTTAAGAAAATTTTGCTGCAGAAGGAATTTGACATAGGTACAGGAGGTACACATATATACAGGAGCACAAGGACCTGGGCCATCTTCTACTGCTTTCACAGACTGTAGCAGAGAGCTGGATTGGAAGTTGAGCAACCGGACTCGAACTAGCGCCCATATATGATGCTAGCGATGCAGGCAGTGGCCTTACCCACTACTCCACAGTGCTGGCCCCTCTCTCTACTATTTTTATGGAGAATTTTTGGATGTCTTAATAAATCTTTCTTGAATATTTATAATAAATGTCCTTTGGTAATGGCAGAAAATTGTTTTTGATGAGTAACTAGTTTCCATTTGAAGCTTATTCATGAATATGTATATATACACATCTACATATACTCAGACATGCATTTTCATTAATTTTTAAAACTTCATTTGTT
The DNA here is from genome assembly GCA_949820135.1 of Sylvilagus floridanus. Taxonomy (NCBI): domain Eukaryota; kingdom Metazoa; phylum Chordata; class Mammalia; order Lagomorpha; family Leporidae; genus Sylvilagus; species Sylvilagus floridanus. The sequence continues at coordinate 27,258,665 of OX463242.1, read as the reverse complement.
TTTATTTTAACTGGAAAGGCATAGAGAAACAAAAGGACAGACATACAGTGAGATCTTGCCTTCAATGGTTCATGCCCCAAATATCTGTAACAGCTGGGCATGGGATAGGCTGAATTCCTGAGCGTGGGACTCAATTCTGTCCTCCCACAGGGTAGCAGAGAGCCCAGCACTTGGAGCTACTTCCTGCTGATTACCAGGCTGGGAATTTTCGCGGAGATGGCTTGAAGTCAGTCACTGTGATATGGAGTGCTGGTATTCTAAGCACTATTTTAGTGGCTATGACAAATGTTATTTCAAAATCCTGGAAAAAATATGCTCCTTTTGAAGACTTGAAAATAGTTGTCTACATTTAATGGTCCTTTCAATATATTTTAAAGTATATCCAGATTTTTCTGAAGATACGTTTGAAATTTTTCAATCAGAAAAGTCAACTCAAGGATTGCTTGTTTACCTATAATAGATGCTCAATAATAAACTAATGTAATAAATGAGTAACCGATTTAGTAGTTATCTCAATAAAATCAATTCAATCATCACTGTTATCTAACTAATATATAGTCAGAAACACATCATATTGACTAATTAATATACATGCTAGTATTTTTATGAAATATATTTTGTAATTGAGAAATTTCATCATGTTAGCGCTAGTTCCCTTTTTTCTTCTTCTGCCCACAAGATTCTTGGAAGCATTACTGAGGCTTTACAGTAAATAAATGTGGTAATGTCTATTTTGGACTTTCTGAATGTAATCACCACAGCTGTGTTTTATTTCTGGGAGGCTTTCATTTTTCAGCTTATGAAATTGTAGGGAAGATGATGAGATAAGTAGAAATAAGTAAAAGCTCCAACTCAAGGATGGGAAACATTTTGCTCCTTCTCTCTAACAATAATGATAAAGAAAATTTGTTTTTCCCCTGATGGAATGGAATTCTATGATAGAAACAGTAACAAAAGCATTGAATCACAGTACTTTTTAATGCATATACTCACTTGAAATTTTTGAAATTATCTCAATAATCTTTACCTAATCATGTTGTTTGGGTATGCATAGAACAGAAGAAAGACATATTTTTAACAACTTTGTCTATTTTTTGGAAAACAAAAAGTTGACTTGCTTATTTCTCTGCATTAATAAAATAAAATGTCATGAAATATATCAATTTAGTAGTTAAACATAGGGATTACACACATTATTTTCAGAATAAAAATAAATGACACACTAAAAATCCATTTCTTTTACAATTTATTAATTTAGGTAGGCACTGTGGAATAGCAGGTAAAGCTGCCACACTCCAGCATCCCATATGGGTGCCGGTTCGAGTCCCAGCTGATCCACTTCTGATCCAGCTCTCTGCTATGGCCTGGGAAATCAGTGGAGGATGCCCCAAGTCCTTGGGTCCCTGCATTAATGTGGGAGACATCGAAGAAGCTTCTGGCTCCTGGCTTCGGATCGGAGCAGGTCCTGCTGTAGTAACCAATTGGGGAGTGAACCAGAAGATAGAATCTCTCTCTCTCTCTCTCTCTCTCTCTCTCTCTCTCTCTCTCTGCCTCTCCCTCTCTCTCTCTGTGTAACTCTGACTTTCAAATAAATAAATCTTAAAAAAATCAATTTATTTGAAATTCGGTGTGTGTCTGCAAGAGAGATAGAAAGAGAGAGAGAAAGAAAGAGAGAGCTAGAGAGAGAATCTTCTATTGATTCCTTCACTTTCCTAGGACTGGGCCAGCCTGAAGTGAGGAGTCAGGAACTCCTAGGATTTTCATGAGTGTGGCAGGAATCGCAGTACTTGGACCATCCTTGCTACCTCCATGGCACATTAGCAGAAAGCTGGGTTGGAATCTGAGTAGTGCTGACTAGCACCAACACTCTGATATGTGATGTGTGTATCCCAAACTGTGGCTTAACCTAATGTGTCACAATGACGCTTCTAGAAAATGCTTTTATGATTTTCCTGCATCTATCTCTTGCCACTTTGGAATCTAGTTCTTTAACTATATTGTATCTTATAAAATTTCTTTGAGCATAACTATTTATGTGTAATTAAAATTTACCAAACAGTAAAAAATTTTGCCAATTTCATATAATACTTTAGAACCTTGTCACTCCAGAAGCAGAGGTGAAGTGCCTATTTATTCCCTTTGATCCAGCATGGAATTTTGTGGTTGTTCCCATAAGAATCTGGCAGAAGTGAAGTTATATAATATCCAGGAATAGGTCATTAAATCAGCAGACTTCCCACTTGCTTCCTTTCCTCAAGATGATTGCCCTTGAAATACAGCTATCTAAGCTTACTTGGATGTGTAGTCTTGGCTACATGGACTGAAACCAAAACCCCTAGGCTGTATCCCCAAATGAGATCTCAGCATATAGCCAACTCTGCCAGCCCTGTGAGCAAACTATCTTGGACACAGATCTAACAACACCTAACTGAATTGCCTCAACTGATTTTGTATGGAATAGACCTTTCTCCCATGCTGTGTCCAAATTGCACATTTGTGAGGAAAATAAATTGTTTTTTATTGTTTTTAGTTACTAAAAACTGAAATTGTGCTTTTGCAATGGATAATCAGGGTGGAAAAAACTTAAAAACCTTCAGGAAAATATTCAAATGCCAGAAATAAACTCAAAGGATGTTTAGAATCCCAGAACGAGTACATTAGATTTAGGCATCGTATAAGAAAATCTGCTCACCTCTTGTCATGTTTATGAATAGTCCACTATTTTCCCCAGATCTATGTGAGATATGCAATGAATTATATATCAAGTAGGAAGAATCAAACTCTGTAAGACAATAGCCTTGACTTCAATTTGCAAAAACATAACTGAACATAGGAAATTCTACCTGAACCCAGTGCTCCCAGAATGCAGGTATGGTGATGAAATCTGTACACCACAACCCAGTGTTTTTGTTCCCTATACCAACAGTTTCATGACAAACAATTTTCCTTTGTTCGCTATGGCAAGGTCAGATATAGATCTCCAACTACCAAATCTGTCTTTTAAATGTTTGGGTTGTCTGTTTACACAAGCTAATCCAGACAAAATTAATGCAATGGTATTCAAACAATTCCTACTTAAAGGACCCTCCTAAGAATACAATGATACCAAAGCAAAATAGTCTCCAAACATCTGTCTAATTGCTCCATTCTATCATCTCATGCTCACATTGCCAATTATTTCTAGCCTTATTTACTACTCCTCTTTATAAAACAAAAGCCCCTTTCTTCCTCGTTTTCGAAACTGCTATTGTTTGAATGCTTCCGCCAATACATTTTGAGGTGTTGAGAGGAAATTTAATCCAACTATGGTATTTGGAGATGGACAAGGTTAAATGAGATCATAAAGTGGGGCTTTAATTTAATGAAACTCTGATTTTAGGAGAAATGATATGAATTGGCCTTATGAGGAGAGGAGGGAGATCTGTCTCACTGTGATTTACTCCATCATATAAGGACCCAGAGGAAAAGCCCTCACCAGATGTCAAGCAAATGACAGCACCATGCTCTTGGACTCTAAAACCATGAACTAGGAAAGCTGTTATATTTATAAAGTTCCCTTTCTATGGTACTCAGTTATAGCAACAGGAAATACATAAAGCCAGATATCTTTATAGATCTTGGAGTAAATAGAAGATTCCTCCATCTTGTAATAATTCTTGTCCCCATATTTCAATAGTCTCTTTTTCTATATAAAAAGTGTTCAAATGAAATCTTCCTATTTAAAACTAAGTCTGGAGTATTTCTCTTGCAATACAATCTATAGAGATGATATTTAAGAAGCTCCCGTTCTTACATGAAGGATGATCAAAATAAATGATCAACTCTGTCTCATACTGCTCTCTATATGATCCTATCTGATCTATATAAGATTGAGCTTCATAAAGATATAAAATATATCCTTTTTCTGTTAGAGAAATGTATGATCCATAGTTACAAATTGAAATAATATTGTAACAGTGAGGAAAGAATAGGACAAAAAGACACATATGGCAACTCCCTAATCATTTCTCTGGGTAGTTGATCTGGAAACCTCCTACTCATGGTTAATACTTTGTATATTTTGCAGAACAATTTTTCCTAGAAAATCAATGAAAAACAACAGCAAGGCATGGAACATGTACCAAAAACAACCTGTATGTAGACAAATATCATAATCAGAAAATGAAAATTAATGTATTAATTATCTTTTTTTGTATTTAAAATATGTACAAACATAATAATGCACTCTGACAAGTGAGTTCAGCAATTCCAATGTGTACTTAGGGGTGTGTGTGTGTGTGTGTGTGTGTGTTTCTATACTTATGTATGTAGGTATCCAGGCTATACATTATATATATTATGCATATACATTATATTTGTATGAGTGCTTTCAAAAACTGAGAAACAACAAGTCCATGCAAAGTTGTAAATACAGAGTTATATTTTGGATTTTTCTAACTAATTGAAGAATAATTGACAAAACTGTATTTTATATATATATATAAATATATATTTAAGTATATAATTTAATGCTTTGATAAACACATGCATTATGAAATGTTACCACCATCAAGATACTTAATACATTCATTACTTTGAATAATTTTATTTTGCTTAGTGTTGAGGTGATTTAAGATCTACCCTATTCATCAAATCCAATATACAGTATCTTATTTACTGGAGTCACCATGCTGTATGCTATCCCTCCAGGACTTTTTCAGCAGATACAACTGAGCTTTTATTCTCTAATTAGCATCTCTTTCTCTGAGCTCCCCTCAAGCTACTAGCAACCATCATTCTATTCTCTGATTCTAATGTTGACTTCTCCACATTCTATATATGAGTGAAATAATACAACATTTATATTTACATACCTAAATTACATAATATATATGTTCTTGAGATTCATCCATGTTGTCAGAAATGACAGGATTCCTACTTTAAATGCCTGAATTGTATTCATTTCTTTAAAGATTTATTTATTGATCTGAAAGATGGAGTTACAGAGGCATAGGCAGAAGCAGAGGCATGGAAAGAGACAGAGGTCTTCCATCCATTTGTTCACTCCCCAAATGGGTGCAATGGCCAGAGCTGAGTAAATCCAAAGCTAGGAGCCTGGTGCTTCTTCTAGGTCTCCCACACACGTGCGGGACTTAGGCAGCATTTTCTGCTGCTTTCTCTACAAAAGAGCTAGATCAGAAGTGAGGCACCCTGGACTTGAGCCAGTGCCCTATGGGATGCTGGCACTGCAGACAGCAGCTTTACCTCCCACAGCACAGCGCCAGCCCCATGTTCCAATTTTTATATATAACTTCACTTGTTATCCTCAAGGAATTGATTCCAGGACCTCACTAAACATACCAAAATGTACAGAAGTTCAGATTCCTTTTATAAATGACTTAGTATTTGCATATAAATTATATAAATTATCTCATATACTTTAAATATTAAACGGATTACTTGTAATATTTAATAAAATGAAACATTATATAAATACTTGTCATTGTTATATTATTATTTATGAAAAAATAGCATATGTTGAATACAGATGTAATTATCTTTCTGAGCATTTTTGATTTGTGGTGGATTGAATCTGAGAAATCTCTGTACATGGAAGGTTAGATATCACATTTTCTTAAAAAAAGATCATTTTAAATGTGGTACTTGAAAACCATGCTTAAAGAAGTTATTTCAATTGAATTGAATGGAATGACCATACACATATTTAAGTGGATTTTTTGTTTTGTTCTATTTTCATAACTTTATATTATTATAGTTTTGTATTTTTGTTTATATTTAAGATAAACAGCACTATAAATATGGTTTAATGATTGGTAGAGCCAAATTAATTAACCATCATCTCACAGAGTTATCTTTTGTACTGTGTAATACGAGCACGAAAAATTTACTCTCACTGAATTCTTAGTGTTCAATACTATATAGTCCCCAATCTATGCACTATAGCTACAGATTTATTCATCCTACATAACTGCAACTTTTCACTCTTTGATCTATATACCACCTTTTCTTAATCATTCATCTGTTGATGGGCACTTACTTTGATTCCAAATCTTGGCTTCTACAAAATGTGCTCCAATGAATGTGGGGTGCAGGTATGTCTTCAACATACTGATTTCATTTCTTCAGAGATATGGTCAGAAACAAGAGCTCCAGTCCACATCCTATCCAGCACTCATCTTCTGACTCTTTAGTAGTAGCCATCCTAACAGGTATGAGATGGTATCTCATGTAGCTTTTTACTTGCATTTTTGAAAGTCTTTGAGCAAATTTTATCCATTTTTAAAATTGGTTTCCAAAGTGATACATTTTTTAAAGATTTTTTTTTATTTATTTGAAAGGCAGAGAGTGAGAGTGAGAGAGAGAGAGAGAGAGAGAGAGAGATCTTCCATCCACTGGTTCACTCCCTAAATGGCTGCAATGGCTGGAGCTGAGCTGATCCAAAGCCAGGAGCTAAGAGATTTTTCCAGGTCTTCCAAGTGGGTTCAGTGGCCCAAGGACTTGGACAATCTTCCATTACTTTCCCAGATCCTAATAGAGAGCTGGATCGGAGGCGGAACATCTGGGATTCAAATCGGCACCTATATGCGCTGTGGGCGCTGCAGACAGCAGCTTTACCAGCTATGCCACAGCGCTGACCCTGAGTGATACATTTTGAATAGAGGATTAGGCATGTCATTTAAAGTTCAAGATCACAGGAAAATAAAAGCTTAAATAAACTTATCAGAAATAACCAATAATAAAGTATGTAATTATTATTCTCAAATTAATACTCAAAATATAATTTAATCTACCAGTATTTACCTTTCTAAATACATAGATGTATTAGTTTCTTCTCTTTCTCAAATACCTCACAGATTTCATGTTCTGTATAAATCTATCGTAAATTTTTCCATGATTTGGGTCTGAATTCCTGCAGTGAATTTAACTTCATATAACACCAACCAAATAAGACAGTGATAAAATTGGATGTTTTGAATTTGCCTTGCAGACAAATACATGTGGAGTTTACAAAATCCAGCAACAGGATGTAGCCAATAGTTTTCCTGCATGTAATTAAGTCACCATTGCCAGTATAAGAGCTAAGTATTTTGGAAAATTGAGTAGATTTTTTTTTTAAATAGGGGGAATAATAAATCTTTGTGTGATATACCGTAACCTGTACTATTTTAACACATAGTCATCCAAATGATTGATTTTAATAGATTTACATGACTTTGAATAGCCCTTGTCTCGACAGTTGAGGATCAGTTTTTTTCATACTATTTATGGAACTCTTTACTTAGTATAAAGTTAATCTTCTGTGTATAAAGTTAAATGAAAGTAGATCTTAGTAAAAAATAAGATTGGGAATAGGAGACGGGAAAGGAAGAGGGGTAGGAGTGTGGGTAGAAAGACCAGTAGAGTGGGAAGAATCACTGTATTCCTAAAGTTGTATTTATGCATGCAGTTTGTATTCATCAAATAAAAGGTTTCTTTGGAAAAATAAATACAAAAATGGATTTACGAAAATAGCTATGATTATATTAAAATCTGAGCAGATGTATATGAGGGTACTTCAAAATATTCATGGAAATATAATTTAAAGATTTGTTTATTTTGGTCCATGCATAAAAGGAATCTTCAATAATGTCATGATAGGCCGGTGCCACGGCTCAACAGGCTAATCCTCCACCTGCGGCGCCGGCACACCGGGTTCTAGTCCTGGTTGGGGTGCCGGATTTTGTTCCAGTTGCCCCTCTTCCAGTCTAGCTCTCTGCTGTGACCTGGGAGTGCAGTGGAGGATGGCCCAAGTTCTTGGGCCCTGCACCCCATGGGAGACCAGGAGAAGCACCTGGCTCCTGGCTTCAGATCAGCGCAGTGCGCTGGCCACAGTGTGCTGGCCACGGCGGCGATTGGAGGGTGAACCAATGGCAAAAGGAAGACCTTTGTCTCTGTCTCTGTCTCTCTCACTGTCCACTCTGCCTGTCAAAAAATAATAATAATAATTTCATGATAAAGCTGTATTCTGAAAAAAACTGTATGGATTTGAAAAATTTTCATCAAAATCACTTATCTTTTGAAACAGATCTTACTCATTTATTTAATTGAGAAGCAGAGATATAGAAAGACTGAGGGAGACACAAAACAGTAGTTCCCATTTGCTAGTTCACTCCTCAAATGCCCACCACAGTCCTGAGTTGAGGTTAAAATTGGCACCTGGGAATCCATCCACAAGGAGACAGGAGTCCAATTACTTGAGCCAGCTCCCACAGCTTCCCATTGTATGTATCAGCAGGAAGCTGTACTCAGAACAGGTGGACTGAGAACCAAGGTTCTCCAATAAGGGATGAGGGAATCACAATTAGAAGGCAAACACAAATCCCTAAACTTATCTTTTTATGCATTACTTTTAAAATTATATTTGGAAGACAGAAAGAAAAACAAATTGAAATCTCCCATACACTAGTTGATTCCATAAATGCTTCCAATGGCCAGGACTGATCATGGTGAAGGTGGACACCAGGAACTCCTGTGGTGGCAGGGACCTACTTCCTGATCCATCACTGGCGCAGGGTGTACATTTGCAGGAAGCTGGAAGTGAGAGCAAAACCTGGACTCCACTGAAGCATCTGACATGGGATGCAGGTATCCTAAAAGGCACCTACCACTTGCCCCTGATTTTATCATTTAATTCCACTGTCCATGAACTTTTTGAAGTTCCCCAGTATAAAATAAAGTGACTTATGAAGCAGCTCACATGCTGCAAAATTTAAGAAAGCATTTTTTCCATTTTTATGATTTTGAGAAAATATAATCTTATTTTTGTGTTTTCATAAATATTCTTACAAAAGAGTAAGAGCTGAAATCAATCTCCACTGACAAGAGAAAAGAAATGATGATAATTTATATTACAACACACAAGGGTGAAAGCATGAGTGAAAAGGAGAAATTCTTCAAAGGCAAGTTTTAGAAGAAATGATCATTGAGTACATTCAGAGATTGCAAAGAAAATAACTCTTTGCAAGATTTTTTGATTCACACATTTGTATTTTGAAGGGGTGGAATGGCGGTTGGTTATAGTTCTAGGAATGTCCAGTCCTTTCCCTTTCATTGTATTTAATTATCTTCATTAAGGTGTCTGTGAATTCAACAATAAACAGTTGTTCTAAAAAGTGTTACTAAAGAGGAGAAATATTTAAATGAAAAAGGAAAATAAAATGAGACTAGGGAATTTCAGCAAGATTGCCTTTTATTAAAAAAAAAAAAAAAAAACTGGGGCCGGCGCTGTGGGGCAGCAGGTTAATGCCCTGGCCTGAAGCGCCGGCATCCAATATGGGCACCAGTTCTAGTCCAGGCTGCTCCTCTTCTGATACAGCTTTCTGCTATTGCCTGGGAAAGCAGTACAAGATGGTCCACATCCTTGGGCCCCTGCACCCACGTGGGAGACCTGGAAGAAGTTCCTGGCTCCTGGCTTCAGATTTGCACAGCTCAGGCCATTGTGGCCATCTGGGGAGTGAACCATTTGATGGAAGACCTCTCTCTCTCTCTGCCTTTCCTTTCTCTGTGTAACTCTTTCAAATAAATAAATAAATATAAAAAAAAAAAAAACTTAGCAATGTGAGAAATCCCATTAAAAGGGAAGATAGATTGCTTTACTGATGGTGAATCCTGAAAAGTCATTTTAATCAGTAGGCTTCTTCTATTTTTTTTAAAGAGGTATTGATTTATTTATTTGAAAGTCAGAGTTACACAGAAAGAGAAGGAGAATCAGGGACAAAGGTCTTCCATCCATTGTATCACTCCCTGTTGGCCTCAACAGCTGGAGCTTCGTGGATCCAAATCAGGAGCCAGGAGCTTCTTCTGGGTTGCCCAGACGGGTGCAGGGGTCCAAGGACTTGGGTCAAAGTCTATTCTTCCCCAGGCCACAGCAGAGAGTTGGATCAGAAGTGGAGTAGCCAGGTCTTGAACCGGCACCCATGTGGGATGCCAGCATGGCAGACAGCAGCTTTAACTGCTATGCCACAACACTGGCCCTAGATTCTTCTATTAAGAAATTTCACCTTCTGCCTCCCATCCTGTTCTTACTAAATCTTGAACGCTATTTGGTTTCTATTGGGAACTTCTTTCCTTTCATTGAGGGGGCTGAAATTTATGGTTCTGAGTTGTCTATGTGTAGGGCATTTAGTCAGCTAAAAGAGGAGTACCTAGCATGTTTAATAATTTGTGGTCTTAGAACTTCTGAGATCAACTACTTCAGACTAGTGGGACTTAATTCAGAAACCTGTGATTTTAACAAACATTTTGAATGACTTTATGGACCATTTTTGAAAACCACTAGCCTAAAGGAAGTTTGAAGCCACCTGTCCTATCCTCATTCCAAATTTGTGGGACTACTTCATTAACCTTCTTCCTAAATCCAGTTAATACCAGAAAAATTGCTTAATTAATACAAAGTATGGTATAGATTGGGTGCTTGTATTTTATCCTGTTTTAACTTGGATGTAATTAATATTTAATTTTTTTCTAGTAGAAATGCTTAATGAAAATTGGTCATTTGCTTGAATGTAGCATAAGAAAATTAGTGAGTATCATAAGTGTCAGAATTCCTAGGTTTAAATCTTGACTCAGGAACTAATTAGCTTTTTCACCTTGGGCAATTCACTTAAATTTTCTCTTGTTTAAAAATTAATTTTCATTATATAAATTATAAATGAATATGTTATCCTCACATAAAGGAAAATTAAAATATTACATTTAGAGCTAAATTTCTCTTTAACAACCACTCTCATTTCTTGTTCTATCCCAGAACTATTGATAATTTCATTTTCATTTATCTGTAAAAGTATATTTAGCTAAATAAGTTAAAAAGTAAAGATGTGATGATATGTATGTAAATGTATATGGCATACTTTATAGAGGGTATGCTACCACCTGTTTTGTTTATAATTTGTTTTCCTATTCAATAAAGTATATTCTATTTTTCTATATCAATCTATTGTAAGCATATTAGCTTGACTGCTCTATAATATGTTGTAATATATATAACATATATATTATTTATTCACCACTCTTTTATATATTTTTGTTCTTTATTGTTTTATTTATACACCTATAATACGTAAAGTATCTTTGTATAAATTTCCTTTTTAACAGATGTAAATGCCCCTCTGAAGTATATATCATAGCCTGTACTTAGAGAAACAAAGAATACATGCATCTTAAATCTGAATAAAAAAAGTCAAATTGTGTTCCAAAGTTACATAATCAGATAAAACTCCTAGAATCTTAGCTGTGTAACTGCAACTCTCAGGTTTGCTCTTAACTGTACTACTGACAAAATTATCCTACAGCAATCAGCCAAGCCACAACTCTTCCTTAGAAATTTCACTAGTAGCTCCTGAACTTTTGATTGGATTGGTTTCCAACTCACCGGCCTGCAGATGTTTATTAGAGTCAGCAGAGTACTTGCTCCTTCATATTTTCCATATCTAATATTAAGCAGTATGTCATTGGTGCAGTGGACCAATATGATTATCTCTAGAAAATGGGAAATGTTTATAATCACTCTCATCTAAATTATGGCAGAGAGTGCACATACAATGTATAAAGCAGCAAGTTCAAAGTATAAGCTATCTCTGTCAGATGAAAACAAAATTATTTAGGATATTTTTAGTCTAGCTAAATGTAGAGAAAAAGAATCATTTCCCAGTTCATTAGCTGCAATGCAGTTCCTATAAACTGAATTGATGGGCTACCAAAAGAGACCACATTAGGAAGAATAGTAAGTTATTCTTATTATAATCATTCCTCTACTTCCCATTACTTGTTTTGGCTACACTAAAGAGTTAAGCATGGATGTGATAGGAATCACCTTCTCAGTATAATTAAAATTTTTGACTGCAGCAGAAAGAAAAAATTTACAACTACTGAATAACCAAGGTAGCATTGGGATCTATATAAAGTGTCTTACTAAGGTTAGATAGTTACAAGTATTTTTACTTAGATCAGTCTAGCCCTGTCTTCTCATCCTCACAAGCCTCACTAAAGACTCAGGATTCTTTATATATATGACCTTTTAGCTGAGCTTAAGTCATGTAATTAACTGTTGCCACAACTGAGGAAGCTAGAACAAGAAGCTGTCCTATTTTTTGTCATGGTTGGAGACACAGAACTGCATGTGGTAACCCCCCAAAATAAAAATGTGTTATTGAAAGGAGGAATAGAGACTGGTGACCATGAAGTAAACCAAGCAAACTACCAATGTCACTATTTCATGAGATTTTCTTATTTCTTTTCTTTTTTTTTTTTTTTTTTTGATAGGCACAGTTAGACAGAGAGAAAGAGAGAAAGGTATTCCTTCCTTGGTTCACCCTCGAAATGCCTGCTACAGCCGGCACTGTGCCAATCCGAAGCCATGAGCCAGGCACCTCCTCCTGGTCTCCCATGCGGGTGCAAGGCCCAAGCAGTTGTGCCATCCTCCACTGCTTTCCCTGACCACAGCAGAGAGCTGGACTGGAAGAGGAGCAACCGGGACAGAATCCGGCGCCCCGACCAGGGCTAGAACCCAGGGTGCCGGCGCCACAGACAGAGGATTAGTCTAGTGAACCGCGATACTGGCCTTTCTTTCTTAAGGTTTATTTATTTCTTTGAAAGGAAAAGTTACAAAGTGAGAAGAGAGAGAGAGAAAGAGAGAGAGAGAGAGAGAGAGAGAGAATGTGGTTTACTGGTTCACTCCAATAAATAGCCACAGTAGCCATGGCTGTGCCAGTCCAAATCAGGAATCAGGAGTTTCCTCTGGGTCTTTCTCATGGGTGCAGAGGCCCAAGAACTTGGACCAATTTCCTCTGCTCTCCCAGGTGCATTAACAGATAGCTGGATTGGTGACAGAGAAATTGGAACGTTCACTGGAGACCATATGAGATGCTTCAGAATTTCTCAGAAGACCAGGGTGAAACTATTCTCTAGGTAAGAAAATTTACTTTCTTAGCTTTCTTCTGTTGTGTTGTATTAATACTCTTGATTTTCCTCTATTGAGTGAATTTTCTCAATGTATACTTTCTCCATGAATTCGGCCTCAAACTCACGGTAATGAAAAGCTCTCCATTGGTGGTGGGTAGAGAATCAACAGAGCATTGAAATCCATGGCTGTTGAATCCAAGATTTTCAGTTGAGGCAAAAAGTGATGGGTCACAGGAAAATGTGATGTACAGTATGGTATATTGTTGCTGGAATATTTTGCATTTCAAATTTATTATTTACTTACTTGAAAAGCAGGAAGACAGAGTGAGAAAAACACAACAGATGGAGGTCTACCAATTTTTGGACCACTTTCCAAATGTCCACAATATCTAAAGCTGGGTCAAGCTGAAACCAGAATCTCAAAACATGATCCAAGTCTCCCATGTGGTTTATAGGGATCCAACTACTTCAACCATCCTGTGCTGTCTCCTAGCATTTTCAATAGCAGGAAGCTGGAATCAAGACAAATTTTAATATATGATATGAGAATCACAAGAAATGTCTGAACCAGTGCTTTCAATACCTATCCCTGGTTGCTAGCATTTGAAAGTTAAGGGAAATACTTAGAGTAACCAACGGGATTATGGAATGTGATGATCCTTGTGAAATTACACAGATTCACAAAACAATCTATTCATGATCCACTTGCAAGAGCCAAGTACCTCTTAGACAACATATACAGAAGCCTCATCTTCTATATAAAAAGGCTAGACAGAGCTGAAAAACTGAGTGCAAGTAAAATAGGCATATAGTAAATTAAGGCTGAATTCTCAAAGGATGGAAGTCTTCTAATAAAAAATCAGGACTTTGTGGGATGAGTTGGCATATATAGTTAGATACCTTTGAAAATTTCAAGTACAATTACAAGTATCCCTGTTCTCCATAAGTCTTAATGATCTAATTGGGAAACTTGAGTTCTGAATTCCCATTACTTTATACTCTGCAGTTGTAATAGCTCCGGAAAACACAGAATGCCACCAAATTTGAAAACATAGCTGCCACCAGGTAATTTTATATCACTCTTTCCAGTAGTCCAGCAGATGCAGAAAGAGGTAACATACCAGCAGAAGTAAATAAAATGTATCCTCTTAAAGTGGAGCACTGCTGCTACATCCTGGGGACGCAGTGAGATAGCTTGGATTCAGATAGTCACTGATCACATTTCTTTATGATGATATATACAGTATTAAATATAAATGGGGAAGAGCAGTGATGTGGCATAGTGGGTAAAGCCCCTGCCTGCAGTTCCAGCAGCCCATATGGGCACCGGTTCCAGACCCAACTCCTCCAATGCAGCTTTCTTCTATGGCCTGGGAAATCAGTAGAATATGGCCCAAATCCTTGGGCTCCTACATAAATGTGGGAGACCCAGAAGAAGCTCCTGGCTCCTGACTTCAGATTGGCATAGTTCCAGCCATTGTGGCCATCTGGGTAGTGAACCAGCAGATGGAAGATGTCCCCCCCCTCCCCACACACACCTCTGCCTCTCTGTAACTCTGCCTTTCAAATAAATAAATATTAAAAATTGTAAATGGGGCATTCCAACAAAGCATGCTGAAGGAATAGTAAATGATAACTAAAACATGTAGGAACAGATGTCTGCATTACCTTCCAGGCAAACCTCTTAGCATAAACACTAGTCACAAATCTATAATGAGATGATGCTCTGATCAGTAGCACCAACTGAACTCCCAACAGTGAGCATCAACTACCAGCCATGTGAATAAACAATTTTGAATGACCACACCTGTTTTCCTTTCAGATGACTGAAATCCCAACCAACACTTTATTATAGCTAGATGACGGCTTTAAGTAAAAAGCTATCCACCCAAGACCTTCACAAATTCCTGACCTACAATTTTGTGGACACCATAAAATGACTGTTTTAAAGAACTTTGTTTCAGAGGAATTTGTTATGTAAGAACTAGAAAAGCAAAACATATGTACGAGATGATTTAGGAATATAAAAGAGAGAAATTTTCTTTGCCAAAAATAGTGGTACAAATTTCTAAATGGAAAATTAATGGGAATTAAGTCACATAAGCACACACTCATACAAAATTCAAAAAGCCTAATATTCTTCTAGGATAATTATTCTCAAGCATTAATACAAATATTTAGGAATAATTTGAAGCACTTGTTAAAATTAGAGATTGTAAATGCAATCCCAATACAGTGTCGAATAGTTTAAGTAGACACGTCCTAGAAGGCTACAAGTTTATCCACCCAAATTCCTAGGTTGAAAGCTGCATATGAATAATGTTCTGAGATAAATGTGAGTGATTGAGTCATGAGGGCAAAACCCCCATGATTGGTACCAATGTTTTATAAAAATGCCCCCAGAGAACTGTCTTATGCTGCTGCCATGTGAGGACACAATGGCAAGGTAACATCTATAAAGCAGGAAGTCAGTCTGCACCGGATACCAATTCTTCTGGTGGGTGACCTGATATCGAACTTCATATTATCCAGAAATTTCTGTTGTTTATAAACTATCTGGATTATGTATTCTGCTATAGTAGAGCACACTGACTAAGACAACAGGTTATATCATCTCACATAAACCCAGGAAAATTGTTTGAGCCACTACTTGGGAGTGTCAATCTCAACTCATGTCAAAACTCCATATTGCCTCTCCTGAATAAAAAGAGAAATATTACTTATTAATAAAAACCAAGCCATATCAAAGAAGTAGAGATGAACAAAAGGGAGGCAGAAAGCAAGCATGTCTCTTAAGGATGGATGCACCTACCTGATGGGTCATGGTTCTTCAGGATGGTCACATATTAAGGTAACCGACCCACATTTTCTGGAATTGATTTTATACTGGAAATTTCTCATGTTAGAATCTAATAAGCTTTTGCAGAAGTTTTAAGTGTCTTTTTGCTTTGTTACTTAAACTTCTTTGTCTTTGATGTTTATGCAATTCTTATGCAACTTAAAGGTGATAATAAAACATTATAGCTACAGATATACAAAGATATAAAATCATCTTCTCCACTATACTCCTGTAAATATCAGCTTATGAACCACTGACACTTCCTTAGCCATACACTGAGTAGATTAAAAGAGCATTTTTTTCCTTAAAATTTGGCTTCAGAATGGCTTTTGTTCTTCTTCAGGGTGGAGAAAAATTTGAGTTTACTGCACTTATTAATTCTTTGACAGTACATTAAGCCTTGTCTAATTTTCATATAAGTCACTTTACATTTTATGAACTTTGTAGCATGTATTTATTGTGATAAAATATATAGGTATATTTGCAACATGCAGAATGATATGGAGAATAATTTAAGATATTTTAAATAAAGCCATTTACATTAATGTTTGAAAAAGTATTTAAAATTGAGATGAGAGATAATAGGTATTCCTTTTAACTCTAATGTATTTTTAAACTTTATAATTGGTTTTGTTATCAAGGGACTTTCAGAATTAATATAGAGATGAAGAAGGAAAGTATTTTGTGCTAACTACAATGAGAAGCTTAAAGAATGTATATATCATAGTTCATCCAATTTATCATAAACAATTTTTTATTGAGTATTATCAGAACAAAGTGTTTGATACCTGAATCTGATTTTAAAACAACCTGGAAAAAACATAGGTTGTCAGAAGCTTATTTTTGAGCATCAATGCATAGACCATCTGAAACCTTCAGGTCTGTCAGAGTCTTCAGAGGGACATCAGAGCCATTATTTGCATTTTCCTCTGATGTACACACCATATCCTCTGCACAACATTATTCACTACAGAGACTTTGGTTTTCACAGTCAATCTGAAGATGGTGATAGATGAATATGGAATGAGTCTTATGATTACTTTTGTCTAACTTCTCAGGAAATGATAATTGCTTAATGGCCAATTGTGAAATAGGCATTTATAAACCATGTCTCTGAAGATCTCACATGTAATAATATACAGAAATAGATTGGCCATGCAACTAGAATGTGAGGACTTGCAAAGAATCCTTTGAAAATGTTCATTATGAAGGGAACTAAACTATTTAATCATGTACTTGAGAAAATGAAGAAAGAGGAGGTGGTGGATTTCCTCTAGGAAAATATAATTAAATGCTTGATTAAGACTTCCACAGTAGGAAAGGCAAAGATCGCTGTGCAATATTTCTTAATTATTTGAACTGAAATCCTGTGCTGACACATTACTCACATTCTTTACCTTGAAAAATATGCATGATTTTTTTTTTAACTTTTATTTAGTAAATATAAATTTCCAAAGTACAGTTTATGGATTACAATGACTCCCCCTCCCCCATAATTTCCCTCCCACTCACACCCCTCCCATCTCCCACTCCCTCTCCCATTACATTCACATCAAGATTCATTTTCAATTATCTTTATATACAGAAGATCCGTTTAGTATATATTAAGTAAAGATTCCATAAGTTTGCACCCACACAGAAACACAAAGTGTAAAATACTGGTTCAGTACTAGTTATAGCATTACTTCACATTGGACAACACATTAAGGACAGATCCCTCATGAGACGTAAGTACACAGTGACTCCTGTTGTTGACTTAACAATTTGACACTCTTGTTTATGGCGTCAGTAATCTCCCTAGGCTATAGTCATGAGTTGCCAAGGCTATGGAAGCCTTTTGAGTTTGCCGACTTCGATCTTATTCCGACAGGGTCATAGTCAAAGTGGAAGTTCTCTCCTCCCTTCAGAGAAAGGTACCTCCTTCTTTGATGTTTGATGACCCCTTTCTTTCCACTGGGATCTCAGTCATGGAGATCTTTCATTTAGGTCTTTTTTTTTTCCCATATTGTCTTGGCTTTCCATGCCTAAATTAATTTCATGGACTCTTCAGCCATATCATAATGACTTAAGGGCTGATTCTGAGGCCAGAGTGCTATTTAGGACATCTGCCATTCTATGAGTCTACTGTGTATCCTGCTTCCCATGTTGAATCGTTCTCTCCCTTTTTGATTCTATCAGTTAGTATTAGCAGACCCTAGTCTTGTTTGTGTGATCCCTTTGACTCTTAGACCTATCAGTGTGAGCAATTGTGAATTGAAATTGATCACTTGGACTAGTGAGATGGCCTTGGTACAAGCCACCTTGATGGGATTGTATTGGAATCCCCTGGCACGTTTCTAATTCCACCATTTGGGGCAAGTCGGATTGAGCATGTCCCAGATTGTACATCTCCTCCCTCTCTTATTCCCACTCTTATATTTCACAGGGATCACTTTTCAGTTAAAATTTAAACACCTCAGAATAATTGTGTGTTAATTACAGAGTTCAACCAATAGTATTAGAACAAAAAAAATACTAAAAGGGATAAAGTATTACATTGTACATCAACAGTCAGGACAAGGGCTGATCAAGTCACTGTTTCTCATAGTGTCCATTTCACTTCATCAGGTTTCCCCTTTGATGCTCAGTTAGTTGTCGCCGATCAGGAACAAAAAAGCTGTCTGCACATTAATGTTTATTGCAGCTCAATTCACAATAGCTAAGACCTGGAACCAACAGAAATGTCCAACAACAGTAGACTGGATAAAGAAATTATGGGACATTTACTCTATAGAATACTATACAGCAGTCAAAAACAATGAAATCTGGTCATTTGCAACAAGATGGAGGAATCTGGAAAACATTATGCTGAATGAATTAAGCCAATCCCAAAGGGACAAATATGCATGATTTTTAAAGATTTATTTATTTGAAAGGCAGAGTTAAAGAAGCAGAGGCAGAGAGAGAGAGACAGAGGTCTTAAATCATTTGGTTCACTCTCCAAATGTCTGCAATGGCCAGAGTTGTGCTGATCTGAAACCAGGAGCTTGGAGCCTCTTCCAGTTCTCCCATACAGATGTAGGGGCCACAGGACTTGAGCCATCTTCCACTGCTTTTCCAGGCCACGGCTTAGAGCTAGATGGGAAGGGGAGCCGCTGGGTCTAGCATCAGTGCCTTTATGTGATGCCAGTACTGCAGGAGGAGTCTTTACCTGCTATTCCATAATGCTGGCTCCTTCATGATTTTTTTTTATGTTTTTCTTCCTACCATAATTCCTTAACTTTGGCTTGTTTTAGAGGTCATTGTCATGTTTATAATGAAGAAAGTACATAAAAAATGAAAGAAGCACAATTTAATATTGTGTTGTTTTAAGACGAGGTAGATTAACAGGACTTTTGTGATTAATGGATTGTGTACAAGTGCCTTTCCTCTTCTCAATCACCATTATCTCAGTTAGCCACCATCTTATATTAATTTTATTTTAAAACACAGGAAAACTTCACTGGGGAAGAGACAGCTGGAATGTGTCAGAAGTGAATGCAACTTCTTTAAATTTAAATTTGGTAAACTATAAAAACTAGAGTTCATTGAAGTCATGACAGCCATCACTAAGAAGGTTCCTTTCTGTGTTTTGTAACAGACATTGATAACCTGTCAACTCATCTCCACAAAGTTCGTTTAGAAGTAGCGTATCTTTAATGAGAAATGTGGTGTATTTAGTTAATCATTTTCATATAGTTCATTGGCAAGTGTTCATTTATATTATACCAACTTTCACCAAACTTTATTTTCACTCATATCAGAAAAAATATAAAAGAGCATGATCTTCTGAATGAAGTACTCTAAAAATGGCATAGCCCAGGAGGAGTGGATTAAAATTAAGGAAGACAATAGCTTACATAAAATGATCATTTAAAAATATGGAGCAATTATGATCATTTAATTTAAAAAGAGCAAAAATTTAAATTCTAGTTTAGTAGGTTATGTAAATTGGTGTCTTCAGATCATTGTTAAATGGGATGTAAAATAACTTACTGATTCTGAAGCTTCTCAAATGGGTTTATATTTAGTTTTGAAATCAATTAATATATCATTAAATTCTACTGTTTTTATTCATGATATCTAGTTAGTATTAAGCAATGTAGTACATGATTGCTAAAATTAATGATATATTTCTATTGTTTGAATTCCTATTATATATTTTTATTCAAACTATTAATTCTAAATTTTGATATGCATTTAATTTATGAACACTTGTTCAAGATACTACTAAACTTATTGAAGGCAAAAACTGAAGATGAAAAATTAAACTTAACTTCATTTTTTAAGTTCAGCTTATTTTTCCAGATTTATGTAATTTCAATGCTAAAACACTTTTTTTTTTATTTTGCACTAACCAAAGAACAAAGTTGTGTCAAACTACACTACTTCCAAATATGATAGAAATTAGTGTCCTTAAAAGAAATACCCATAAGCTCTAGAGCACAAGTTAACAATATTAAAATAATTTCAATATTTTAATATATACTATGAGGTAAGATAGTAAAGGTCAGTGTATATATGAAATTAAAATTTTAAAAAATTTAAACTTTAGCAGAAATAATGGATGGGTTAATGCAAGTGTGTGTATATTTGTTTTATCACTAGGAGAATACAGTGGGAATTATTCTCTAAATTATTTTTGAAACCAAGAAATATTTTTACAATAATTAAATTGGGTCCCTCAACTTCAACATTCATTCTAAAATCATGCAATTCTTCTTAAATAAATTGAGAATAGGTCTTTGGGTGCTCATGGGCCTTAGTATTTATTGAGATTCAGTATGAAGTCAGAGTTTATATGAATTGCAGGAAATTAACAATAAAATTTCAGTGCATAGAAAAGTAATTAATGCATCTTTTGAAGAGCTTGGCATTCTGAAACTTGTGGGTCTTTCAGGGAAATTTGGACCTGCAGTGTGTGTAAATATACTGGATACCCCTTAAATCCAAGAGATGAAAAGGAAGTGAAAGAGTATGTTGGATTTTACCTCATTTTGTATGTTGGGTCATATTTCTGAATAGAATATAAGGGAAGCTTTTGCCTAATTGGCACTGCAAAAAATTGTAAAAGATTGTTCCTAAGTCTCATTCACAAGGATAATGACAATTTTTCCCTTTAGTGACTAAAGAATCATATCCTCTTCATTTCAAAACTCAATCTGAGCCCAGTAGAATGATGTGTAAGAGCAAACCACAGTTATAACATTTTGAATCTCACTCCCTCCATTTTGACTCTCTTTCTCCATCTCTATCTCCATCTCCAGCTCTAGCTCTAGTTCTACATTTCTACATCTCTACCTTTTCAACTCAAAAAGTCACTTACTTTCTTTCAGAACCCAGCTGGTGCCACTATCCAGCCATAAAGTTTAAGTATTCTTTCAAGTCTCACTGATAAGGTCTGGAAAATTAGCAGGCCACCTGAGGGGCTAACTTCTAGAATATAACTTGAAGGAATGTTGTAATACATGCTTCTACTGTGCTTAATACTGATTTTTAAATATGTAGAATCTTGACCAATATACACCCCTGTGTGGAAAATGCCTTTTCCCCTTCCTGCTGCATTTCCCAGGTCACTCATCTACCTCAATCTGAATCTAATATGTGAGTTTCCTAGTAAGCCATTTTATTTTCGTATGTACATTCTTTCTTCATTTTTCAGTCTTAAGATTCCTTCTAAGTTTGGGAGAACATTACTTACTGTGCAAACAGTCAGAAAATTGACAAATTAAACACTGTAAAGTACTATTTTGGAAAGAGATTGAAGTGGTAGAAAACAGAAATATAAGCAGAGAATGAATGCATAGCAAAGGAAATTAATTATGTGTGTTTAATATAGATGTATGTGTACATTATATTTATGTTTATATATTCATTAAGTGAATTTTTAATAAATACACAATAGAAGTGCTTTAGAAGGATCATATTATAATAAATGTCTGAAACCACTTTCAACCGATAGCTTCATGTAATTGTAATTTTTTTTCTTAAATTAGAATTGGATAGAATTTTTTTTACATAGCACCTCCAGTACCACGCTGCACTGCGAGGACAGTGATTGTAAGTAGATATATACCACAAGTAATATTGTTGGGGTTCCTCTGTGTTTTTATGCTAGTGAAACCCCTTAAAATAGAGTAAAAGATGCTGGTAATATCTATTTTCTATGATTGTGGTGATTATTAAATTAACTGACACATGTAAAGCACTTAGAGTAGTGTCTAACATAGAACTCCATAGATCTCCATGATCATGACTACCACTCATCTCAATTACTCATCTCAGTTATCATTACCCATATATCTGACAGCTGTTTCTAACATAGCCTCACTTCCTTTTACTCTCTATCCAATCTTTTTCTTTTATTTTCAGAATCATTTACCAACACCCAAACTGATACCTCTTGACTGAACTATTACAACTTATTTCAACCAGTTCTTCACATTTATTATAACAGGTGTTGCGGAGTGGCTGAGGGTAAGAATCAAAAAGTAACTATATATATAAAAGTTACTATGCTTTGTAACATGAAAGTGTTTGACATTTTCTAAAAGTCACTACAATGAATTGACTGATTTAACCAGAAATTTTCATGTCATTTAATACTGTAAGATGTTTCAAATTTATCCAGTAATAATTATGGATTTAAGTTGTAGTCTGAGAATGACAGAGGATGTGGATGGAAGTAAGTCTGATGGTTTTTTTGTCCAACAAACTGTCAAGTTTAACTATGTTGTTGAGACTAAGGATCCAAGGACACAAGTCCTCCAGGTGGTCTTCTCTGTATGCCTATCCTTTATATTGTGTTAGTCATTTTTACACTATTTGCACCTTCACACTTAATCTTCATATGTTCTCAAGCTCTACAACTAGTGGTAGTGCTAACTAGTTGTGTGCTGGTTTCCTTAAACTAAACCTTTCTTTGAGATGGTCATTTTTGAATGTGCCTTTTCTCAGGCAGGAACTTGACTGATACAATTTTTAGAAATGATAATGTCAATGGATTAGTCTCAACATGATCAGATAAATGACAATCCCAAGGGAAACAGAGATATTTAGCATTAGAAATCATTCAGTTATGTGTCAAGAAGAAAATAAAGCATAGAAAATTAATAAGCAGTCAGTGAGTCAAGTGACAATTATTTTAGATGAAGTACTCAAAGAAGGTCTTTAGGAGAAAAACAGAAAGAACTTTCTCCTCCAAGATGGAAGGAACCATCTAGCATGCCATTTCTGTAGCATCTGGGGTAAAGTATTTCAGATAAAGCAGTGACAAATGGATCAAAAATATTAATTATAAGGAAATTAGATAGTAGCAATAGAACAATCAAAGGGGCAGAATTTGACTCAGAGAGCAAATAGAAGATATGTCAAACACTTCCATGTTGCAAAATATAGTGGTTAATTTTTGGTTTATTCTCACCCTCAACCATTCAGCAACACATTATAATATATTGGAGAAATGTGAAGAACTGGTAGAAATGAATTGTAATAGTTGATTCAAGAGCTCAGAGCAAAAGCAGAAGCATATCAGACAGCATACCAGTTTAAAGGTTGAAACATTAAACACCTTAGAATTTTTGGTGTAAAGGGAGACTATTAGCAACTATTTACTTAAGGAAGGGGATTCTCTAACCAGTATTTTAAGCAGACTAGTTTCTGTTTGGAGAGCAGATTCAAAGGTAAGACCAGAAATAGTCTAGTGCTTTTGTAGTACAAGTAAGAGATGATGGTAGAAAAACGTTTGTAGTGGTAGCTCAAGACTAAGTGTTTGCAAATGTCAAGCCAAAAAACTTTGTGATGGCAATATATAGAGGATAGGAAATAAAGGCTAACCAACTGGACACAAGATGTTCTCTTTCATGAAAGAGACAAGACTAAGGAAAAATATGTTCAATGGGAGAAAAAAAGTCAGGATTTATATTTTTGTCATATTAATTTTTATTCAAGCAGAATAGAACAGTAATGTGTCTTTACTACAATGGAATGAACTCAGTGGCTTGGAAAATGGAAGAAATCCATTTAAGGCCCTTGAAACAGCAAAAGTTGAATTCAAAAAATAGCACCGTGTTGTGGTTGAGTGTAGCTTTACTGCCCTCCACCAGATAGGGTACATATTCCTGGTTTACAGAGACTGAGCAGTGTCGGTGGGAATACATAGCAGGTAGAGTAAATGTCAGTGCAGCTCTCTTTTAATAAGTGTGTAGGACAGAAAAGGCGCAGCTGCCACACCACACAAACAAAGGAAGTTTTCAGGTCAGAAACTAATTCTCCAGTGTGACTAAATGTAGTTTTCATGTTTCTTTCCAGTAATCCTCTGACCTTCCAATTTGCTGAATCCCACAATAAAACTCCAGAAAAAAACTTCAGAGTTTCAGTGGGCCCCAAAGATAAGACTCCATTACCAAGCCAGAACCACCATTTTGCCCATTTTCACTTGGAAATCCTTTCCGTAATAAGTCCAAAAATACCCTTGGTGTTCTTAATGCTGAGTTTTGGGCCTCTAATCTCAAGTAACCCTTGTATTCAGTCCTGGTCTTTTTTGCGTTTCTGAACTTACTCCATCAATTGGATATGTCCAGTTCACTTGTGTATTCAGCCTCATAATTAACTTTCCTCCAGGGATTGGACAGTTACATCACAACTTCTACATCTAACTATCCTTGATTCTGTGATCTGAGCCACCACTTGTATCATGCCATGCTTTCTAATGCTGCATGATAAGCTGCTTGTCTTTACTACTACCAATAAAGTCAACTATATCATTCTAGCAAAGAAAAAGTTTGTTATAAAATTCATACAGTAATCCTGTGTATTCACTATAGAGAAATACAATTTCAGCCTCAACTAAAATAGAATTTTATATTTGGAAGAATTTTGACCTTGGTGTTGGGTTTCTCTTAATTCCAGACGATGATAAGAACGAAAAGTTGCTTGTCTCTAAAGTCAGAAATGATACTCAACAAAACAATTTTCACATTTCAAAGTGAGAATCAGAAGAATATTTGCATTAGGCAACCTTTGGAGACAGAAGTACTTTCTTTTTCTTTTTTTTTTTCTTTTTCACACAGAGTATAAAAACTAATCTCCAAAGATTGATCTCCATAGCCACTTATACACTGAGTATGTGAACATAGACACAGTCCCAAAGGTCATTAGCCAGCCACAGCTTGGCATTTATCAACATCAGAGCACATTTCCAAGTACTGAATCTTATGCCTGTATTTTCCAGAATTAATATATCACACTGTTCTTGCTAATACTCCAAGGGGATGTAGGGAAAAGGAAGTCGGGCTTGAAGAAAAAAAATGAAAAGGCCCAGGAAAAAAGAAGCAAACAGGGAGTTGAAATAAATGTGAGGCACTGGAAGAGTAGAACAACAGGAGAAAGGTAAAGTATAAAGAACTGAGAGCTCCAGGACTCCTAAGAGGAAAATGTGTATATTTCTTCTGTGCACTGAGATTGCAGTCAATGATTTTTTTCATACTGTGTGTTGTCTTGCTCTCCCAGTTCTCACATAAAATACTTCAGTGTGACAAATTACTCCTTTGAGTAACATATTAAAAAGGTGGATGACTTTCAGATGTGGGCAAGGTTGATTCTCGGAAATATTGTGATGCAAGCAAAATTTATTTATTTCTGCTTCCTGAAATTTTCTCCCCCTTCCGCATGTTTTCATTTCCTCCTGACCTGTATTCCTCACAGCTATTCTTCTACCTGGATCTCAATGCACAGAACACTTAACACTCTCAAGCAGGTACACGTGGGGATTCCATACAATTAAATACAATATGTGGAATCATACATGTGACAGCTGTGTAAATGAGACTCTCAGACCAGCTGTGGGACTGATGCTTTACCAAAGACTCCAGATGCTGCCCTGTGTATTCTCTATTGCATTCCCACTGACAGCGTGTTTTCTCTGGGCTTTACTGAGTCAATGACAGCACAACACAGCTACATAAACAGGCTAATTACAGCACCATGCAGGAGTTCCCCAACAGTAAACTCTATATTTGTCCAAACCTTTGTTGGGACCACACAATATCCTGGAATCTCCCTCTTCATTCCTTGCTCCTCCTTTTTCTCTTTCCCTTGGCATTGTCATACAATGACTCTACTACCCTATTCCCAATCCCTATTGCAATAAAATTCTTGAACTTCTAATTCTGTCTTGGAAAGTGCTAAACTAATGCAAATTGTACTAAAATATTTAAGAAAACAGATGGGAAAATGAATTTTTAAGATTTAGTCATTAACTCTCTGGCAGAAAAGGAAGAAACTACCATGAAATTTAGGAGTACAACCAATCTAATAAGACACCAAGATGATGTTGCAACTTATAATTCTCTGCGAAGGCGGTGGAAGCCCTCTTCAGGCCTTTTAAGTCCTTGGAGGTGACGAGTTGACACAACTAGAAACGATTGGTTATTGCTAATTTGGATTAACTCATTGAAAAGTAGTGACTAAACTGCTGCACACTTGTATCCATGGAATTAACCTAGCATAGTTCAATAATATTTGGAAAAGTAGTACATCTATACTGAACAAATTTAGAGACTTTTTCCTAAAAATGCAAAAAACAACTATTGTCATAGTATTTATATTATATGAGATATTATAAGTAATTGAGAGATATCTTAAAACATGAAGGTATTTTTAAAAATCATGAAAAATGGAATTAAGATAAATTTATTTTATTGCAAAAATTAAAATCCATTCATAGTTCATTTTTTAAGAATTATTTATGAAGCTGGCACTGTGGTGCAGTATGTTAATCCTCCACCTGCAGCACCTACATCTGATATGGGTTGGTTTTAGTCCTGACTACTCATCTTCCATCCCAGCTCTCTCCTTATGACCTGAGAAAGCAGTGGAAGATGGCCCAAGTGCTTGGGGCTCTGCATCCTTGTGGGAGATGTGAAGAAATGCCTGGCTCCTGGCTTCAGATTGGCCCAACACCGGCAATTGCAGTTACTTGGGGAGTGAACCAGTGGATGGAAGACCTTTCTCTCTGTCTCTCCCTCTTGCTGTCTGTAACTCTAATTCTCAAATAAGTAAATACAAATCTTTATAAAAAGAGAATTCTTTATTTATTTGAATGGCAGTGTTAGAGAGAGAGAGAGAGAGAGAGAGAGAGAGAGAGAGCGCGCCTCCATGCACTAATTGAGTCCCCTAATGGCCACAAGAGCCAGAGTTGGGCCAGGACTGGACTTGCATCCTGTCTCCCATGTGGGTGGCAGGGGTCAAACACAAGGGCCATCTTTTGCAGATTTCCCAGCATACTGGCAGGGAACTGGATTGGAAGTGGAGAAGGTGGGATTCTAACATGCATCAGTATGAGATGCCAACTGTGCAGATGGCAGTTGAATGTGCTGTGTCACAATGCCAGCCCTGATTCATGTTTTTTTTATAAAGTACATTGTCTGGGAATTTTTTAGGAACCTTCTTTTACATGCAAATATTAAACCTTTTATACAAGGACTTTAATATCCTTGTGTTTGAACCTCTGAAGGGCATCGCGAAGCCCATGAGGGACACCTGTACCACACAAGAAGAGAAGGGCTGTTCGACAGTTCTATTTAACAGTACAGAGCCCAAGACGAAACACTTCACTAGAACCAACAGAAATTCACTTAAAGGAAGGATTCCAATATCATTAAGAAGAACAATGTTGACTGTCCTCTGCAGGTCAAGATTGAAAATAAGAGAAAGTCACAAAATGGCTCATTAATTCCCATTGATATTAATAGGTTCTATATTAATAAAGTCCAGGTGTCAAAGAATCTCCGGAAGTTAAGAGGCTGTAATTGTAATAAATATTCAAATTTGAGAGTAATGATGGTGAGATAAATCATGGGCAGCTGTGGATGTGAATGACAGAGCAGTCTGAGAGAATAAAATAGACTTGAAGTCAACAAACACACTACTAAATATATGCAAATAGATGAGAATGAAGATGCAGGAGGCCGAGGGCAGTTGCCCAAGAAGAAGCCACAGTTCCTCATCAGTGCCTTACCAACACCATATTTAGATCTGGAAGCCAAAGACTGAAAATGTGGTTGGATTTCTAGAAGGAATGTGTCTGCAACACCGTCACAAATCTGCGCAGACACTGACTCCTTCTCTGTGTGTCAGGGACAGAATGTTGAGAAAACGGAAATACCCATAAACTTGAGAGAATATGCATATTGGAACAGAGTTGACATTGATATTCTGAGTCTCACAATGTTATTCTGTCTTATGTCAGAGTGAGAACTCAGAAGAGACAGACTAATAAACAGATTCCTTGTTCAACATGGAATCACTGGTCTATTAGACCTACACCATGATTCCAAACTATATATTTTTTATTTTTTTTGATTTATTAGACAGATAGAATTATAGACAGTGAGAGAGAGACAGAGAGAAAGGTCTTCCTTACACTGGTTCACTCCCCAAATGGTGGCTACTGCCAGCACTGAGCCGATCCGAAGCCAGGAACCAGGAGATTCTTCCTGGACTCCCATGCGTGTGTAGGGGCCCAGAGACTTGGGCTTGCTCCATTGCCCTCCCAGGCCACAGCAGAGAGCTGGACTGGGTGAGGAGCAACTGGGCTAGAACCCAGCACCCATATGGGATGCTGGGGCCACAGGTGGAGGATTAACCAAGTGAGCCCTAGCGCCGGCCCCCAAACTATATATTTGAATTGTTATAATTAGAATGTGATAGAGCAATGGCCAAGTAGAAACCTATGAAATT
Organism: Sylvilagus floridanus; assembly: GCA_949820135.1. Classification (NCBI taxonomy): domain Eukaryota; kingdom Metazoa; phylum Chordata; class Mammalia; order Lagomorpha; family Leporidae; genus Sylvilagus; species Sylvilagus floridanus. The sequence continues at coordinate 27,230,128 of OX463242.1, read as the reverse complement.
TATGCAGAGACAAGATTATAAATTTAAAAAATCACATTCTATCCTATGGGTAAGAAATGGCATGGTGTATGTAACTAATGAAATCCTAATAAAGGCAGAAGTAATTCCAGTTATAGTTTTTTTTTTTTTATTTAACTCATCTTACTCCTAACAAGCTCCTAATGGCTGCTGTGAAAATACTGTGGATTACCTCAAGTTCAACCTTGTAGTAGCCACGGCTGCAGCTGTTATGTGCAGATGTCTTATTGGTTATGCAGTAATTTACTGAGGAAGAACTTTCTTCTTCATTCTAATTTTAAAGGAGAATCAGAAGCAGTTTACATTCATTTGATTATGGACAAGAATATGCATTCCCATTTTTGTCTCAGTCATATTAACTCCAGTGATGTCCATGGAAATTTTGTCTAAAGAGATCTGAGCCACTTGAACACAGCACCAAATTTTCTTGTTGTGAATGTGTCTCAAGGAACTCCAGCTACCACTGATGACTAACTAGTCCATGTATCCTATACAACTCAAAAAATCAATTTACAAAAATACCGCACTACCCAGAAATGGCCTGCCATTGCTTGTTTAAATCAGGTGCTCTCCACAGATACTGTTCTCAGTTCAGCTCTTCCAATCAAAAGAAAAAAAAAAGCAAACAAAACAGTTGAAAAAGCAATTGCCTAACAAATAGAATTGGAGACAAACTTGCAAATTGGCATTAATCTGTTGCTAGCATATATATCACCATATGATTAAATGTGTATTAAATTGAAGATTTCACATTTTCTTGATGTTAACATGATAGTTTCTTGCATATTTCACAGTTAAATAAAATTTGTACAGAACATATTACTAGTTCAGTGTCACAGTTTGGGAATATTGGAGTGTCTGTATTTTACATACGCACTTGCACATATTTATCAGTGTCTTATGAAAATATTTATAAACTAGTCATATTCAAAAGTAACACAGACTATTTAAATGCTTTTGGAAAATAATAGGCAATGTTACGAGTCAAATGTGTACCTGCAAATGGATTGCTTAATACTCGATAACATGTTTAATGTTAATTGAAGGCTTTTTGCATTAGAAATAATATTCTCTGTGTTCTATATGCATTTATGCAGTTACTCTGCATAAAAATTGTATGAGCTAAAAATTATTGATACATTAATCATAGTCCTTAGTAATCAGAAAAGTGATGGCACATTTAAAGGGATTATTTGTAGAATATGTGAAAAAATGAATGATACCATTTGAAAAGCCACTAATATAATAAACTAGAGTGGATGACCCTGTCTCCTGTAAATTCATGTCAGAAAATCACACATTTGGGAGATATTTGGAAACTAAAAATTGATAAGTATCTGGTTATATTGAAGGGCAGTGAAATCATGTAATGTAAGAAATGGTAGACAAGAATCTGAATTAAGAAGATTTTGATTTCAGTTGAGGAAGTTATCAGAAGAGATACTAATGCCTCAGGAAAAATTTTGGGAAAAGGATATTTTTGTTTATAATGTTACACCACCCTCTGGTAGAGCACATACTAGGCACAGCTAACATAGGTTTAAATCTTACAAGAATGGTATAAAATGCAAATGGGTTTAGGGTAAAAGGCACAGGAAGATATGAGCACCTTTTCAGCTGAGGTCATCATAACTTTTTAGAGTTAAATATTTTATTTCAAGTTATGAAGATGAATTAATTATAGAATTCATTTTGCAACTCAAGATTAATTTGTGTAGTTTGAAATTTTACTTATTTTGTCAATATGTGCACTCCAGATAAAACATTGTGGTAGTCCCTTGAATGCAGTTAAGTTTGGTACTTGCAGTTTTAAATAGATTCTATTACTATGAAAACCATAGTGGTTAAGGATATACAGGAATGATTGCAGAACCCTATCCATGACATGCTAGCTGAGATTTATGTCTTTCTAAACAACGAGAAATGAAATAAAATTCGCTAGAATATTCATCCAACTAACATACATTTCAGTGTTACAAATGAACTTGGAAAATTGGGAAGTAAAGGAAAACACATTGTTACAATCATTGCAAAGTATTAGATGCTTTTTTGTGATCTCAAAGCAATAAGAGAGTAATAAAAGTCTATCTGGTGCCAGCCATCCCCTACAATAAAGTTAGCGTAAACAAATTTCATCAATTAGGCATGTACATCATGTGAAATACTGTAATTATGTGCTGTCTTCTAATTATCACAGCAAATCTTAAGACATATTAGATCCCCGTTTTAATCATGATTAAATGGAGGCTCAGCGAATTTAAGTAATTTTTCACAAAATCATCTAGTTAAAAAGTGTTAAAACTGTTAATTGATCCTTCCTTTAATACTCCATGGTGTCATAGTTAAATCAAAACTAATATTTCTGAAATATTAAGAAAGCATTTCAATTAATGATTGAGCTTGAATTTTTAAAAATATCATTGTAAAATATAATCTGGATTCTTGTCAGGGATTACATTCTTCAAATATTTGAATTCAAATCTATGGAAATATTTAAGAATAAATTTACAATGCCTAGTATTTAAACCATCTAATAACATCACAATCTACAGCCTTTATTTTTGTGTTATGATTAAGATTATCTTTATATACAGAAGGTCAATTTAGTATATATTAAGTAAAGATTTCAACAGTTTGCACCCACACAGAACATGAAGAGTAAAATACTATTTGAGTACTAGTTATAGCATTAATTCACACTGAACAACACATTTAGGACAGAGATCCTACATGAGGACTAAGTACACAGTACTTAACAAATTGACACTCTTGTTTATGGCATCAGTAATCTCCCTAGGCTCTTGTCCTGATGGAAGCCTTTTGAGTTGGCAGATATCGATCTTATTTAGACAAAGTCATAGTCAAAGTGGAAGTTCTCTCCTCCTTTCAGAGAAAGGTACCACCTTTGGATAAATCACTAAAATATCAGTTTTGAGTGCTTGGTTTTAACCTAGTGCATAAGACCTGGGTTAAGATTCTTTCATACCATATCAGAGATGTTGGGTTTGCTATCTGGCTCTGGTTCCATGCTCTAGCTTCCTGCTAAAGTAGACTCTGTGAATCAATTGTGACGGCACAAGAAATCAGATTCCTGCTCCCATGGAGGACCAACATTGTCCTCCTGGATCCTGGCTTAGGATCCTAGGCCAGTCCCACCACAGGCATTACAGGCTTTTGAGATGCAAGTTTCACTCTCTTTCTCTCTCAAATAAGAAAAAAAAAGTCAGTAAAATTGAATTAAATGATAAATTTATTTTTTTAAAAAAAGTTTTAGTTTGAGCCTGGGGAAATTATTATCGTAATTCATATCCACTGATATGTGATGCATGTGGAATTCAATTCTGTGCCTCAGAACATTAACTCATGAAGCAGTTATGTCTTCTATCAACAGGAAATTTTAAAAATTTCTTTTTATATATTACTAAATATAAATGCTATTCAAAAACACTATTTTTTTCTTTATTTGAGAAGAATGTTAGTCATAGAAACATTTCTTATGTTACTACATAGATTGAAGAACACATGGTTAGTTAGAAGCTTTAAATGGTAGACAATTCAAGGAATAATTTGATACTTACTTTTTATTTAATCAGTATTTTAATTCGTCTCAATGGAAATTGAGAAAAATGGTTTTTCCTCAAAACATTTGAATTGATATTTATTGATTTGATTATTTTAATTATAATATTAAGAACAAAGAACAAATTTCTGGATAACTACCCTATATAAAGACATTGATCATGTGCAGGACACCCGATGCTTATTAATAGGATAGATTTCTATACTTCTAAAGTCAACTTCTGTTTATTGATTCATAGAGTTCAAATAAGTGGAATTAGTACCCAATTTGTTACTAAAACCTTTAATATTTCCAAGGATCCCAGATTACTAAAATGGCAAACTCAAAGTGATCATACCACATTTTGTGGCATGGTTGACATGGTTACTGCCTGGTATTTCATTTATCTTCGTATTATTTTAGAATTTCATACTCGCATTGAAAAGTGATTCATACTTATGAGGTCAAAGACATGTTTCTCAATTTACATTCACATTTGAACCTCACCATTTAATCAACATCTCTGTGCTGTGTCCTATTGCCGGAAACAGGCACTAACATTATTAATGGTGTAGATACTCTGCTAATATTCACAGTCTATAAGCATTTAATCAGATCCATTGGTCCTTGATTCTGGGTTTTTTATGTTGCAAAGGAAAATTTAAATAATAGCTGTAAAATTCGATTCTGCTCTTACTGAATTAGTCACATGCTATTTAATTATACCGATCATGGATACTAAAGTAGTATCATGCACACAATTTTATTTGTGTATCTAGAAATACTTTTATAAGAGATTAAACTTCTTGAGCTATTTAAAACTAGTTATTTACTTTTCTGTGTTTAAGTTTTAGAATTAAAAACTCACCTTGGGGGCCAGCATTGTGGTATAGCATGTAAAGCCTCCACCTATGATACCAGCATAAAATATGGGCAGTGGTTTGAATCCCAGCTATTTCACTTGCTATCGAGCTCCTTGCTAATGATCTGTGTAAAACAGCAAAAGAATTTCCCAAGTACTTGGGCCCATGCCACTCACGTGGGAAAACCCAGAAGAAGCTCCTGGCTGCTGGTGAGTGAATCAGCAGATGAAGTTCTCTATCTCTGTAATTCTTTCAAATAAATCTTTTTCTTTCTTTCTTTCTTTCTTTTCTTTCTTTCTTTCTTTCTTTCTTTCTTTCTTTCTTTCTTTCTTTCTTTCTTTTTTTTGACAGGCAGAGTGGACAGTGAGACAGATAGACAGAGAGAAAGGTCTTCCTTTTGCCGTTGGTTCACCCTCAAATGGCTGCTGTGGCCGGCACGCTGCGGCCGGCGCACCATGCTGATCCAAAGCCAGTAGCCAGGTGCTTCTCCTGGTCTCCCATTTGGGTGCAGGGCCCAAGGACTTGGGATATCCTCTGCTGTCTTCCTGGGCCACAGCAGAGAGCTGGAATGGAAGAGGAGAAACCAGGACAGAATCTGGCGCCACAACTGGGACTAGAACCTGGTGTGCTGGTGCTGCAGGCAGAGGATTAGACTATTGAGCAGCGGTGCCGGGCAAGAAATCTTTTTTTAAAACTCAGGTAAGTGTGTTGGAATGATAACTAAAAGTTTAATAGATTGGAAATGCATGTACCCTGAGGAGGACAATGATAATAGGTAGACAATGGAATGCTGATAGTATACCTTCCCAAGACTTATGAAATCAAATGCTTCCAGCCCATACCTCTAGTCTCACTATACCTGGCAGGCAGATTCCTCATCCCACAAGATTGCACTGACTGTTTCACATAGAGGAATCTAGAGACACTGGATATTTCATCTCCTCACTGATAACATTGTACGGTGCAAACACCATTTGTACAATTTATTAGCTGACATGGCAATAAAGTAAGATTAAAATAAAATCATCTAATAGTTGTAGTTATTGAAATTTATTGTTTTCTCTTGATGGGATGATCTGGTTAGTTTTGATTATTTTTGGTTCTCAATTGACTTTTGTTTGAGGTGAATACACAAACTTTGTCTAATTTATAACAATTATTACTACTCTTTTTTTCTTCTATTAACCAATATTTTCTGTTTCTTATGAAAAGTCTATTCAAATGTCTATTTTTGCAGAATATTGAAACCATGATGATACACATAGGTGTTTCTGGCATCAAAATGTATTATTGGGGAGAGTTCCAAGATGGCAGAATAGGAGGAAGCTCACTGATAGTCAGGGAAAAGGTAGTTTAATAAAAATGGAGAAACTGTAGTCTCAGGGAAAAGTTAGGGAAAAAACTGCAGAAGAAAATCATCTGGAACTAGTGGGATGCGGTGGATCTACATGGAGGGCATTGGAGCCCATGGCTCAGGACCCCTATGCTGAGTCTACACACCAGTGCTGGAAAGGGAGGTAAGGCAAAACCACAGTAGCCAGAAACACTGGTGGAAAAGTGGCATGAAGAGCCTAGAGGGAACGAGGCTTGAAGCCCCATGGGGGAAAGTATACCAGCCTAACTAGTGGAGAGAAAAAAAAAATAAAAGGGACCGGTACAGACATGATTCTCTCTCTCCACTCACCTTACAAAGGCAAGCAAGATAATAGAGCAGGTGCCATTTTGGATACACTTAACTTACTGCACCAGCTCAGAGCTGCACCTGCACTCAGCCAAGCAGAAAAACCTGACTCTAGTGGGGAAAAATAACAGGAGACTAAGACCTAGTGAATGTGTGGAGCTTATAACTGGGACTGTGAAAAAAAAGAAAAACTGAGGGTGTGTGGCTGAAATATGAGTAGTCTCGGTGGGAGATGCCACAAATTCAGGTGGCATTGGCTATGCAGTGAGAGACATTGCAGGGGAATCTGAGCTTACACTGAGGACTGCACAGATCCTTTGTATGGTCCTTGGGACAGAGAAAACAAATAATATACCCAGTGGGGCTGGAGCTCAGGCACGGATTGTCATCAAAGAGAAGAGCTCAACTGAGCGGAATTACTTCCCTTCTGAATAAAAAAACAGAGAGAGAGAGAGCGAGAGAAAAGATTTACAACATCCTTGACCCTGAAGAACTGAACAGAGTACTCTAGCCACACCCACCACAAGCTTCTAGAGATACATCAAAAGCAGACAGTCCACATAATCTAGAGAAATAGTATGAGAAAAGCTACCACAGCGAGAAAAAATGAAGAAACCAATGAATATCTCCATAATGCCAAACAACAAACACAAAAACTGAGCAAACAAGAACAAGAAAGACATCACGACACTCCCAAATGAACATGACACTCCAATACAAGATTATGCAACTGATGAGATAGAAGAAATGCAAGATATGGATTTCAAAAAATTTATGATAAGGGCATTTAGAAGTTATCAAAAACAAATGCATGAACACAGAATCCATACAGGACAGAACAGAAAATCTCTCTCGTGAAAATGAAATCTTAAGGAGGAATCAAAATGAAATAAGGAATTTAGTAGAACAGGAAATTGAGATATTTAAGAGAAACCAAAATGAAATGAAGATTACAATAGAACAAAAGAAAAATGCATTTGAAAGCCTTAAAAACAGAATCAGTGAGGGAGAAGAGAGAATATAGGACTTACAAGACAGAGCGCAAGAAGGTATACAAACCAAAGAAGAGGAAATTAGAAATCTAAAAAATACTGTTGGGAATCCACAGAATACTAGTAAAAAACCTAACATTTCAGTTCTAGGAGTTCCAGAAGGCATGGAGCGAGAGAAAGGATTAGAAGGGCTTTTTAGCGAGATACTAGTAGAAATCTTCCCAGGTTTGGAAATGGAAAGAGACATCCAATATATGAAGCACATAGAACCCCAATAAACATGACCAAAAGAGATCCTCACCACGACACATTGTAATCAAACTCATCAGAGTGAAACATAAAGAAAAGATTCTAAAATTTGCAAGAGAGAAACTTCACATTACTCTGAGCATCTCCCATCAGACCACAGCAGACTTTGCATCAGAAAACCTACAGGCAAGGAAGAAATGGCAAGATATAACCCAAGTACTAACAGAAAAAAAATAAATAAATAAAAATAAAAAAGAAAAACAAATGTCAGCCCAGAATATTATATCCTGCAAAGCTCTCATTTGTGAATGAAGGTGAAATAAAGACCTTTTATAGCAAACAGAAATTGAATTTGTCACCACTCATTAAGCCCTGCAAAAGATGCTTAAAGATGTGTTACACACAGAAACACAGAAACAGAGCCATCAGTATGAAAGAAGGTAAAGGGAGAAAATCTTCCAGTAAAAGGGCACAAGAATTCAAAGCATTGTTAGAAATATCTTTGGAAAAATGGCAGCGCAAAGTCACTACTTATCAGCAGTCACATTGAATGTAAATGGCCTCAACTCTCCAGTTAAAAGGCACAGACAGGCTGAATGGATTAAAAAACAAAACCCATCTATTTGCTGCTTACTAGAAACACACCTTTCCAACAAAGATGCATGCAGACTGAAAGTAAAGCTTGGAAAAAGATATTCCGTGCCAACAGAAACCAATAAAGAGTAGGTGTAGCCATCTTAATATCAGGCAAAATAAACTTTAACACAAAAACAGTAAAAGAGACAAAGAGGAGCACTATATAATAATTAAGAGATCAATTCAACAGGAAGATGTAACTATTATAAACATATATGCACCTAGTTACAGGGCATCAGGTTATTTAAAAATGTGTTAAGGAACTTAAAGGGGGACTTAGAATCCAATACAATAGGATTGGGGGATTTCAATACTCCACTCTCAGAAATAGATCAACCAGACAGAAGATCAACAAGGAAATAGCAGATTTAATTGACACTATAGTCCAAATATAAGATATACAGATATCTACAGAACTTTCATCCTACATTTAAAGAATACACATTCTTCTCAGTAGTACATGGAATCTACTCTAGCATTGACCCCATACTAAGCTATAAAGCATGTCTCAGCAAATGCAAAAGAATTAGAATCATACAATGCAGCCTCTCAGGCCACAGTGGAATGATGTTGATAATTAGGAACTCAGGAATCCATAGAATATATGAAAATACATGGAGACTCGACAACATGCTTCTGAATGCACACTGGGCCATAGAAGAAAAAAAAAACAGAAATCAAAAAGTTTCAGGAATGAAATGAGGATAACAACACAACATATAAAAACTTATGGGATAGAGCAAAAGCAGTGTTAAGAGGAAATTGACACACCATTGACTCAACTATCTAAAAAAAGAAAAGACCCAAATCAATAAAATCAGAGATGAAAAAGGGAATGTAAAAACAGACACAACAGGTATAAAGAGTCATCAGAAATTACTACAAAGAGTTGTATGCCAGCAAACAAGAAATCTTTCAGAAATGGATAGATTCTTGCACATATACAACCTACCTAAATTGAACAGGAAGACATAAGAAAACCTAAACAGACCCATAACTGAGACAGAAATTAAATCAGTAATAAAGTTCCTCCCAGCAAAGAAAAGCTCAGGACTGGATGGATTCACTGCTGAATTCTACCAGACACTTGAAGAACTAACTTCAGTTCTTCTGAAACCATTCAGAACAATATAAAAAGAGGGAAAAGTTCCAAATTATCTCTATGAAGAAAGCATCACCTTAATCCCTAAACCTGAAACAGATGCAGCATTGAAAGAATTACAGACCAATTTTCCTGATGATCACTGATGCAAAAATCCTCAATAAAATTCTGGAGAATCAAATTCAACAACACATCAGAAAGATCATCCACCGACACCAAGTAGGATTTACCCTGGTATGTAGCGATGGTTCAACGTTCGCAAATCAATCAACGTGATACACCACATTCACAAACTGAAGAAGAAAAACCATATGATCATCTCACTAGACGCAGAGAAAGCATTCGATAAAATTCAACACCCTTTCATGATGAAAACCCTAAGCAAACTGGGTATAGAAGGCACATTCCTCAATACAATCAAAGCAATTTATGAAAAACCCACGGCCAATATCCTATTGAATGGGGAAAAGCTGGAAGCATTTCCACTGAGATCTGGTACCAGACAGGGATGCCCACTCTCACCACTGCTATTCAATATAGTGCTGGAAGTCTTAGCCAGAGCTATTAGGCAAGAAAAAGAAATTAAAGGGATACAAGTTGGGAAGGAAGAACTCAAACTATCCCTCTTTGCAGACGACATGATTCTTTATTTAGGGGACCCAAAGAACTCTACTAAGAGACTATTGGAACTCATAGAAGAGTTTGGCAAAGTAGCAGGATATAAAATCAATGCACAAAAATCAACAGCCTTTGTACACACAGGCAATGACATGGCTGCAAAAGAGCTTCTAAGATCAATCCCATTCATAATAGCTACAAATACAGTAAAATACCTTGGAATAAACTTAACCAAGGACATTAAAGATCTCTACAATGAGAATTACAAAAACTTAAAGAAAGAAATAGAAGACAATAACAAAAAATGGAAAAATCTTCCATGTTCATGGATTGGAAGAATCAATATCATAAAAATGTCCATTCTCCAAAAAGCAGTTTAGAGATGCAATGTGATACAAATCAACATGGCAAAGACATTCTTCTCAGATCTGGAAAAAATGATGTTGAAATTCTTGTGGAGGCACAGGAGTCCTCGAATAGCTAAAGCAATCCTTTAGAACAAAAACAAAGCCAGAGGCATCACAATACCAGATTTCAGGACATACTACAGGGTAGTTGTAATGAAAACAACATGGTACTGGTAACGAAACAGATGGATAGACCAATGGAATAGAACAGAAACACCAGAAATCAATCCAAACATCTAAAGCAAACTTATATTTGATCAAGGATCTAAAATGAATTCCAAGAGCAAGGACAGTCTCTTCAACAAATGGTTCTAAAAAACTGGATTTCCACATGCAGAAGCATGAAGCAAGACCCCTCCCTTACAGCCTACACAAAAATCCACTCAGCATGGATTAAAGATCTAAATCTATGACCTGACACCATCAAAATATTAGAGAACATTGGAGAAACCCTACAAGATATAGATGCATTCAAAGACTTCTTGGAAAAGACCCAGAGTCAAAGGCAGTCAAAGCCAAAATTAACAATCAGGATTATATCAAATTGAGAAGTTTCTGTACTGCAAAAGAAAATGCCAGGAAAGTGAAGAAGCAACCAACAGAATGGAAAAATATTTGCAAACTATGCAACCAATAAAGGTTTAATAACCAGATCAAGAAAGTCCACAGCAACAAAACAAACAATCCACTTAAGAGGTGGGCCAAGGACCTCAATAGACATTTTTCAAAAGAGGAAATCCAAATGGCCAACACATGAAAATTATTCAGGATCACTAGCAATCAGGGAAATGCAAATCAAAAACCACAATAGGTTTCACCTCACCCTGGTTAGAATGTCCTTTTTTTTTGATAGATAGAGTGGACAGTGAGAGAGAGAGAGAGAGAGAAAGGTCTTCCTTTTCCGTTGGTTCACCCCTCAATGTCCGCCAGAGCAGGCGCCTTGCAGCCAGCACACCACACTGATCCAAAGCCAGGAGCCAGGTGCTTCTCCTGGTCTCCCACGCAGGTGCAGGGCCCAAGCACTTGGGCCATCCTCCACTGCCTTCCTGGGCCACAGCAGAGAGGTAGACTGGGAGAGGAGCAACAGGGACAGAATCCAGCTTCCCAACCGGGACTAGAACCTGGTGTGCCAGTGCTGCAGGCAGATGATTAGCCTATTGAGCTGTGGAGCCGACCTCGAATGGCTTACATACAGAAATCTACAAAGAACAGATGCTGCTTGGGATGTGGGGCAAAAGGGATATTAACCCACTGTTTGTGGGAATGCAAACTGGTAAAGCCACTATGAAAGTTAGTTTGATGATTCCTCAGAAACCTGAATATAACCCTACCATGCAACCCAGCTATCCCCCTCTTGGAATTTACTCAAAGGATCTTAAATTGGCAAATAAAAGAGCTGTCTTTACCTTAATGTTAATTGCACCTCAATTCACTATAGCTAAGACATGGAATCATCCTAAATACCCATCAATAGTAGACTGGATAAATTAATTATGGGATCTGTACTCTATAGAATACAGCAGTAAAAAACAATGAAATCTGGTCATTTACATCAAAATGGAGGAATCTGGAAAACATCATGCTGAGTGAAATGAGCCAGTCCCTAAGGGATCGGTGACAATTAACTGAGCACTTAAAAGGAAACCTTTTGAAGTGATATGGACATTATGAGAAACAGTGACTTGATCAGCCCTTGTCCTGACTCTTGAGGAACAACTTACTATTTTATTCCTTTTAGTATTTTTTTGGTCTACTTAATGCCATTGGGTGAACTCTTTAATTAATTAACACTATTATTCTTAGGTGTTTAAATTTTAACTGAAAAGTGATCCCTGTTAAATATAAGAGTGGGAATAAGGAGAGAAGAGATATACAGTTTGACACATGCTCAATCAGACTTACCACTAATGACAGAGTTAGAAACGTGCCAGGGGATTCCAATTCAATCCCATTAAGGTGGCATGCACCAATGTCATCCTATTAGCCAAAGTGATCAGTTTCAGTTCACAATTGATCATAATGACAGGATTAATTGTCAAAAGGATCACATAAACAAGACTAGTGTCTTCTAATACAAACTGATAGAATAAAAAAGGAGAGAACAATCCAACATGGGAAGCAGTATACTCAGCAGACACATAGAATGGCAAATTCCCTAAACAGCACTCTGGCCTCAAAATTAGCCCTTACGGCATTTGCATCTGGCTAAAAATCCCATGAGAGTATATCAGGCATGGTAAGCCAAGACACTCTGGCAAAAAAAAAAAATGACCTAAATGAAAAATCTCTGTGGGTGAGATCCCAGAGGAAAGAATGGGTCATCAAAGAAACAGGTTCCTTTCCCTGAAAGGAGGAGAGAACTTCCACTTTGACTATGACCTTGTCTAAATACAACCGGAGTTGGCGAATTCAAGAGGCTTCCATAGCCTTGGCAGCTCATGACAAGAGCTTCTGGTGATTACTGACATCATAAATAAGAGTGTGAATTGTTAAATCAACAACAGGAGTCACTTTGCACTTACTTCCTATGTAGGATCTCTGTCCTTAATGTGATCTGCTATGTGAATTAATGGTATAACTAGTACTCAAACAGTGCTTTATACTTTGTGTTTCTGTGAATGCAAACTGTTGAAATCTTTACTTAGGTTATACTAAATTATCTTCTCTATATAAAGATAACTTAAAATGAATCTTGATGTGAATGGGATGGGAGAGGGAGTGGGAGATGGGATGATTGAGGGTGGGAGGGATGTTATGGGGGGGCACTATAGTCTGAAAGTTGTATTTGGGAAATTTATATTTACTAAATATAAGTTTAAAAATGTATTTATTGATATATTTGGTTAAGTGTCCCAAGACATTGACTCCTTTTCCTCCTTCCCCTCTTTCTCGTCCTCTTGCTCCTGTTCATCCCCCTCCTCTCTTCCACCTCCTTCCCCTCCATACCTCCATACCACCTTCCCTGCTCTTTCATGACTTCCAGAGAAAAAGAACAAAAAACAAGTTCCTGGAATAGTTTAAGTAGAAACTATTGTTGCTTAGATTGGATAATGAACTTTAATCCATTTTTTAACATTTTAAGGCATTAGCTTATTTAATTTGAGAGATAAAAAAGGCAGAGAGAGAGAGAGGGAGAGAAAGAGAGAGAGAGAGAGAGATCCCATCTGCTTCTTCACTCCTCATGCTCCTGCAAGAGCAAACAGCAGATCTGTGTCAGCTCAAAACCAGCAGCTGGGAACTCAGGTTGGATCTTCCACATGAGTGGCAGGGACCAAAGGAATTGATCTACCACTGTTATCTCCCAGGATGTGCACTGCCAAGAAGCTGAAATTGGGAGCAGAGCTCAGAGTGAAACCCCGGCAACTCCACATGCAATGTGGGCATCCCAATAGCATCTTAATGGCTAGGCCAATGCCTACACAAATCAGAACTTCAATTCTTATTGATAATCACTTAGCATTCATATATTTTCCCCTATAACTCTCCTTCTCCTATTGCCAACCCTTTACTCTATCTCCTTTGTTATACTTTACCTTGTGTGGTGACATCCTTGTCTACCTTAGGAATCCTCATTACAGAAGGTGCTTGAGAGATGATCTTCACAAATCACTGCTCACTGTGGGAAACCATGGCATAAATTAAAAATACATGAGGATAATAACAGTCAAGTAAAGAGAAAATTATCTTTTCAAGTTGTATTTTCAAAATTTATTCGTCAAAAACATCTCTTTCTCTTCTAGTTATTGCTGGCATTATTTCATCCTGTTATTATCTCATATATCATGACAGCTCATAATCAATTATTTATTTATTTATTTATTTTTGTTTTTTACATTCACAATGAAAATGTTTTATGCAAAACCTACAGAATAGTATTCCTCATAAACACAGACATGAAAATTCCAAACCAATTCACTTACACATAAACAGGATTAGACATCACCACCAAGTAGGGTCTCTCCCAAGAATTCAGAGTTATTTTGACAGGCAGAGGGGACAGTGAGAGAGAGAGACAGAGAGAAAGGCCTTCCTTTGCCATTGGTTCACCCTCCAATGGCCACTGCGGCCGGCGTGCTGCGACTGGCGCACTGTGGCCAGCGCACCAAGCTGATCCGATGGCAGGAGCCTGGTGCTTTTCCTGGTCTCCATTGCAGGTGCAGGGCCCAAGCACTTGGGCCATCCTCCACTGCACTCCCTGGCCACAGCAGAGAGCTGGCCTGGAAGAGGGGCAACCAGGACAGAATCCGGCACCACGACCAGGACTAGAACCCGGTGTGCCGGCGCCGCAAGGAGGAGGATTAGCCTAGTGAGCTGCGGTGCAGGCCTCATAATCAATTATATATTTATGTACAGTAAGGATAACATAAGTTATTGAAATGAAAGTGATGCTAATCTTTGTAAGTTTGGATTTTCTGGAGATTGCTTGAGGTCAAGGGCCTCCTTTATAAATTCAATTTTTCAGTTAGTCACTTATAATGTTTGTTAGCTATGTTAGTCTTATGGTACATGTAGATTTGTTTATTCTAGATCTTAGATGTCTTAGATTTTAGAAGTCTTCTTAGAAGAAATGGCGCACAAACATTTTTAACCTTTTGGAAATAAATTACCACAAAATTAAAAGAACAATAAGAACAAAGATGAAGAGGGACATGAATTATTCATCATAAAACCCAAATTTAAATAATGTATGCTATTTACTTTTCTTTTCAACTAGTGCAGCTCCCACTGAACATAATATGATTGATTCTACTCCACAGATGAGGGTTAAAGGAGTTATGGAGGGTTGAATACAAGAATTTAAAAGACACAACAAATCATTGATGTAAAATTATGTCTGAGGAAATAAGAAGACTCCCACCTGGCCCTGCAGTACTGTTTTGTCATTTCCATCAGCTGCCATGACCCAAGTTTCTGTATGGTAAGACTGCTGCCAGCACAGTCACCACAGGGTTCTTTGAATAATGATATTGATAAAATGTTTATCAATGAATACATATTATAATTAATTTACATATGTATATAAGCATGTATTGGTTCTTATGTGATAAGGACTAATTTGATCTCTCTAAATATTTGGGAAATAACCTCGAAAGTAAAATTTTGCAGATAAAAATTAGACCTACTGTAATCTTTTCTAGCATTTTCCATTTAAATTTCCCTTTGATAATATAGACCTTCAGCTAAATCAAGCACAGTAAATTTTGTTCTCATGATCCATAGAACAATGAATATATACTGTCTACTTTCATGAGATAAATCCTGTCTTACTCCATAATGTAAAATAATTCATATGGTACACAATGTGAGACAGTCATCAAATTAGTATCTTTACTAACCCCTTTCCTTGGCTTCTTTCTCACTGACAAGCCATTTTGCCTCATTATCCACAACCAAATACATGGGTTTGTATTCCACTTGCCTTTTCATTAACTTTATTTTATAGAAAAAGGTATCTACTGGCCTGCAAGCTATTTCCTCTTATTCAAGTGGTTTCTAGATAAAGCAGATTATTGCAGTTAAATCTGATTGTACGATTAGCACAATTGTACAGATTGTACGTATTAGTATGTTGTTCAACATATGGTGGTCACTAACAATATGATAACAGAGTTCTTTTTTTTTGTTAAATGGCCACAATGACCAGAGCTGAGCCAATAGATCTGAAACCAGGAGCCAGGAGCTTCTTCTGGGTCTCCCACGTGGGTGCAGGGGCCCAAGGACTTACTAAAGGATTATTACTAAATGGAATTCCTTTAAACTGTGTGTCATTAGTATTTTATATTTTTGTAATCTTTCATATGTTTCTAATTTATGTAACTACAAGAGATTAAAAACTCTAGGATAGTAGGGACTCTGTGATCTCTTGCACTGTATCTTTAGTGATTGAAGCAGCATGGCCAATAGTGGGTATTCAGTATACATGTGCTCCTGAAGAATATTGTATGTGCAGTATATAAGGGGTATGGATGGTAGAGAAAAAAGGATATTTAAAGGTGTTTATGTTCATAAAACTAGAGAAAAGCAATGTAAGCAGACTACAGACCAGTATTTCTCATGGAAATTGTAAAAAAAATCCTCCAATAAATACAATCAAAATAAGCCTATCAATATTTTAAAAGGTTATTACATCATTACTAAGTGAGGTTTGCCACAGGAACGCTAGAGTATGGTTCAGTATTTTTAAAAAACAAGCATTGTGCTTCTCAATAGAAACAGAATAAAGAGAAAAAACTCCTTAGTCACCTGCCTAACAAAAATATTTTTCTAAATCTAACACATTCAGGATAAAAACTGTTAGAAAAATTTGTATTAGAATGGGAATTCTTCAATGAGTTAAAGATCATCTATGAGTACTTTATTAATAAAATCACATTTAATGTTGAAAGATTGTAGGCAGACTTTTTGTGGAAAATTGCACTTTGATTTGAGAATTTTGGAGGCAACAGGATCTAAGATGGTCAAGCACATTCACTTAAAATAAGGAGTTAAGGATTAAGAACTCATACAATTTTCAATACATATTTACACAAATCAAAAAATTGTGTAATTGGAATAAAGATACACATAATACCAAGAAATTGGTGAACATATGCATGTATGATGTGTGATCATTTAATTTTAATAGAGTAACAGGCAATTCAGTAAAGAAACAAGTACTATAAATATTGATGACACAAAAAATAATGCTGAAACAGACACCTATATGAAAAAACAAAAAGTAAATTGATCTGTAACTCATAGTATAATAAGTGAGCTATAATGGATAATAAACCTAAATGTAGAATGAAAAACTATAAAACTTCTGGAATAAATACATACAAATTATCAACAACACCAGGTTTGGAAAAGATTGCTTAGTTATTTGGGGGTGATATAACAGAATTATATCTATGTAGCTATAAGTTTTATTCATATGTCTTAATTCAGTAAAATTTGAACACTTAAAGTTTTTATTTTATAATTCATAAATTGTATCTTAATCAAAAATACTGTTAGAGTTTACAAAATCTGAACTTAATATTGATATACTCAAATATATACATTATTGGAGAGGATGTTCAGCCTGTGAATACTCATATACCCCACACTGAAGTACTGGGTTTAATTCCTGGCTCCAGATTCTAATTCCAGTTTTATACAAATGCAGACCTTAAGAGGCAGCAGTGATGCATCAATCAATTGATTCCTGTTACTCTTGTGGGATATCTCGATTGCATTCCCAGTGCCTGGCTTGCACCCTATCCTATCTCCAGTTGTTATGCGTATTCGGGAAGTAAACCAGTGAGTGGGATTTCTCTTTCTCTATCTCTATCTCAATCTCTCTCTCTCCCTCTCTCTGATTCTCAAAGAAATATTTAATATATATTGAATATACATTTGAAAAGAAATGATAACAAATATAATGTTTTAATATATAACAGTATATACAAAATCTATATTTCTATTAAGCAATTTATATTCTTAAATGGGCATCTGATTAGTACAGAATTTCCACTGGAAGAAGTGCTAAGAAGTATCATCAGCCACACATTCAGGAAATGATCTTCAGAACTGAGTCAGATGTACACTTAGTTTTTGTTACAAGATAAGCTCAGGTTATTAGAAAAAGTTAGAATTTATCTTTATCATTTTATTGTGGCACAACCTTGGTATTGCTGATGAAGTAATTAAGCAAAGGGTAAAACCAAAGGAAAGCAGAAAAGAAACACCAAAATCAAAATAAGCATATTACAAGTAAATTATTGTGAATAGCCTTTTTAAGTCTGCCATTCTCATCCACTAAAAGTCACAATGGTTACATCACTATATAATTTTGATGTATTAAATATGGTGTTTTTATTAGATGGTCTCTCTACCATATTTACCATGGCATTTACTTCTTGCAATAAATTGCTGTTTAGTTGTATGTGAAAGACTGGTAATTGATTTTTTTAAATTTTTCCAAACAGTAAATATAGTCTTTCACTGGGACATGAAGACATAGGCCACAGATCTCATTATAGAGAGGATTAAGTTAAAATGAATTAGAAATAAAATCTAAAACAATGAGCACATCAACATTTTCCCATAAATATTAACTTCTATTTTCTTGGCTTAATATTTTTTTATTCTGGACTCTTTTGATAGTGTAGACATCACTGGGTTTCCAGCAGGGGCACAACAGATAGCACTGTAGCGCCTCTTGCTCCTAATGTTACAGAGCTATGCCTAATGTTTAGAAGTGTATCAGGGCCTTTTAAAAGACACCTTCTAGTGTTCCTTCCTTTGGTTGGCTCTCCGCACCTGCAGTCAGCAGATAACCGAGGGGTCTGCTGTTTTCAATTCTTTCTATGTCCCCAGCATGACATATTTCCAACACAAGCAGCATTGCAGCAAACCTAGAGAACTGGTTGCTTTCCAAGTCTTCAGATTCATTCTGACTGCATGAAGTATGAAAATTAATTCTCTTACTCATGTCCAGGAGGTACTAGTAAATCTCTGTAGGATGTAGCCACAGGAATAGCAAAGGAGAGGTAATGGAAGAGGCAGAACAATGGCTTATGTGTGGAGAAGTACAAGTAAACGTCAATTTTCTATGCAAATCCTAAGTATTACCTAAATTTAGTTAATCAGTGTCAGGCTGAGGTTGACTGCTTATAAATATATTGCAAGAGACTAGAGTTTGACACAGTAATAAAGCCATTGCTTGGGATACCCACATCCCCTACTGGAGTGCTCTTTACTCTCTCACCTCCAATCCAACTTCCCACTACTGGGCACCAAGGGAGATAGCAGGGGATGACTCAGGTGGATTACTGAAAGCTATGTAGGAAACCTGAATGGGGTTCAAAGGTCCTGGTTTTGACCTTCTGCAACCTAGGCTGTTGCATCCACTTTGGGAGTGAACCAGCATATGAACAATATCTTGCTCTCTCTCTACTTTGAGATAAAATCAAACAAACAAACAAATAAAAAATAATTCAGTTTTTTTTTCCAGGATACCACAATGTTGTTATCTAAAGATATTTCTATTAAATGTTATCACAGCTATTTTTTGAGTCAAAACTTCTGCAAATATGAGCTTGTGATTACAAAGTAAATTTAAAGTATCTTACTGCAAAATTTTTTTTTAAATTAAAAAAGGAAGGAGGTGGGAGGGTAGAAGGGTGGGAGTGAGAGTGGAGTAAGTAGTATCATTAGTTCTTAAAACTGTGTATATGAAATATGATATTTGTTCCCATTAAATAAATTTCAAAACATAATTTTTAAAAACTGAGCCTTTAAAGATCACAATTTTCTCAAATCAATTTGACTTGAGATATTATGAACACTTAATATAAGTTCTCAGTTCTTGTGTATCCACACAGAGCGTTGCCCTGGAACACAGGAGAAACTTAGGGCAACATGAGTTTTAGGAACACCCAGAAAGTTAAAAGTCACCTAGAGTTTTCAAAATGTCTTTCTAATTCTCACATTATTTACATTTATTTAGTGAAGATAATTTAGGCACTGGATTTGATACTGAATATGCAGATAAAGAAAGACACATTTTTACTCTTAGGAATTCACAGAACAAGGAGAAGGAAAATAAATGAACAGTGACGATAATATCTGGTCAATTCTAAGAACATCATAAGCTTGCAATTCATATAAATGAGCACTAAGCTAAGGTAAAGGCTTCCAGTAAACATTATGAACAAAATAAGATCTGACCACCTGTCGCTTATCTCCACATTTCTTTGAAAACTCTTCAGTAAGTGCCTTCACTCCATATCGTCTTAGCATCCTAGTTCAACTTATCACTTTTACCCAAATTATGTAATGTCTTCCTAACCAGGTTCTCTATACTTGACCCTGAATGTCTGTACTCTTTCAGTTATATAAGCAACATTTTCCATTACATTTTAAGCATTTATATCTGATCATGGCATACATTTGCTTAAAATATAGAGCATTATTTCCTATGATATTGAAGAACAACTTTATTTTATTTCACTTTTTATCATGGCTTACAAGTTACTGCATAATAATGTCTGGTTTATATCTCTAGTCAAGCTCATGTAGTTCTTTTCCTGTATTTCTCTCCAACTATTCTGGTTGCTTGTCTATTTCTCTAATACTATAAGTTCCAGACTGATCATTGAAGTTTATAGTTTCTTCATTTCCAGTACTTTTATTAGATGATACTCACTTCTATTTTGCTACTAAATTATCAAGCCTCATATTAAGTATCATTTATTCCTAGATGCATTTTTAGATCCCTTCCAAAGTCTAAGGTATTTTGCTGAACACTTTCAGGGTATTTGATGAGTTCCTCTCCATTATAGTAAAGTTTGTTATACTTACATATTCACCTTATAAAAAGTGATTATAAATGTCACAAATACAATATCAGACATGAATAAATATACATAATTGTATATGTCTTTTACCTTTTTCTTTCTTCTAATATAGTGCTTTACTTACTCATAGTAAATATTTTTAAATGATAAGTTATATGAATTCTCCAGGATGAATTAATTTGGTAAAGGGAAGAAGAAATGATATTTCAGTAAGAATAAAGAGATTGTGTCAACGCTCTGCATACTATCCAGGCAAGGATCTCCACATAGATTCCAGGAGATTTTCTGAAAATCAAGGTGGAAAAATATCATTCTGAATTTTTAGTAAAATGGACATTTAGTAAAATGGACTTTTTATTGTATGCTGAGGAATTTAGGTTTTTATTCCAAAGTCAATTTGAATTTAATAACAGATTTTATAACTTGATATGGTTTATGTATAAGATACTGATATTAGGTATGTTAGAAAGTACCAAGATTTTAATGAAAGGTAAAAGAAAGTAGGATATCAGTATTATCCATGCCCTTCTTAATTGGAATCTTGAGATAATTTCATTCTTAGGTATTTAAGAATTTCCAATTAATCTTGGCCATAAAATATTAAGCACAAAAATTAAACACACACACATATGTGTATATATATGAGATAAAATTCCTTTTACTGTAAATATCCATTATCCTTAGTCTTATTCTTCTTTCTGGTTAATAGTCAATTTCTGGAAAGACATCACTATATCCTCACCTGCACTGACCCCTAACTGCTTTTCTACTTAATGAAAATGCAGCCTTCAAGGCAATAACAGCAGCTTTATGACAAATCCAGTTACCACTTTCATTCTTTATCTTGTTTTATCATTCAAGGTAGCTTGAAAACTAAAAGCTCTACATTTTAAATACAAATAAAAATATTGTGTAAAGGCTATCCATAATTAGTCTTCAGAGACTATGAAGCTGTCTCAGAAAAGAGAAGCTCTCAAGGACTTGGTGTAGGTCAGCAGTGTCACGGAAGAGCTCTCTGAACTAATGACTGAAACTGTTTGGCTAACAGCATACCATTGAAATAATTCAGGTTAGTTTCAGGGGACCACATGAAAGTGTGTGTGAGGTGAATGAGTAGATAAACTGATTTTAAGCACATCGATTTGGAATCAAGTGTATAAAATTGAAGATTAACATGGAGAATAGTGAGATAATCAGAACTGGAATTAATAATGGAAATATCATAGCTATTTATTATTATTGTTATCACACTTCTTGTTCAACATAGAATAAAATATGAGACAGCAGATGAAGAAGTACTCACAAAAAATAAGTCAATGAGTCAGAGAGCTGGTTTGGGCCTTCAACAAGGGGAAGCAGGGCTGTTTCCATTGAACTGTGAGCAAGGAAGCACAGTTATGCACATGAAATTTTGAGATATGGAGGGAAGTAATGTATAATTTTGCAATATTCTGATTTCAAAGAAAAACAGAACATGGATATGTGTTCAAAGCAAAGTGTTGTGTTGAATTAGAAAGAGGTGAATGCTAGGGAATTTTTTAAGAAAACAAAAATGTTAAGAGAATATTGAGATATCGTTGCTTTCCAAAGTGTCTTTTTGTGTGCTTTGACGTTTTGATTACAAAAGGAAAGTCATATAGCAATGTTGCATATTCAGGTTAATGTTTTTCTACAGAAAATAATGTTAATGGAGAAAGTGTTGCTTAAATAATAGATAATGTGTGGGTATCAAAGGATATATATATATATATATATATATATATATATATTTACAAAGGTATAATTTGTGAAAGAAAAAATAAGTTACAAAACAGCAACTTTAATTTTGTCAGAAAGCAGGGATTATGGGGAATTAGTGGGGTACAGAGAGAAGATTTAGTGATTTATAGTCAAGAGTTGGATACAGAAGTATAAAGTTTTTAAATTTTGAGAATTTATAGTTAGGATGATGCTATAAAATCATATATTATAGGTTAGACATCAAGAAAATATATACTGAAGTTAAATTCAGTTACATGTTATAGAAAGTTATTTAGTTATTGCTGCTATAAATATTTTTCAATTGCAAAATAATCTAAATATATATAAAATTACTTATATTTCATAGTAATTTTAAAATTTTATAATACTTATAGTATTAATTTGCTCAAAATAATAATTTTTTAAAGATTTAGTTATTTACTTGAAAGGCAGAGTTAGAGAGAGGCAGAGGCAGAGAGAGAGAGAGGTCTTCCATCTGCTGGTTCACTCCCCAAATGGCCGCAACTGCCAGAGCTGTGCTGATCCAAAGCCAGGAGCTAGGAGCTTCTTCCAGATCTCCCAATTGGGTGCAGGGGCCCAAAGTCTTGGGACATCTTCCATTGCTTTCCCAGGCCATAGCATAGAGCTGGATTGGAAGTGGAGCAGCCAGGACTCCAACTGGCGCCCATAAGGGATGCCGGCACTGCAGGTGATGACTTTACCTGCTATGCTACAGTGCTAGCCCCAAATAATAAAATTTTATAATAAAAGTAGTAAATGGGGACTGACGCTGTGGCACAGCGGGTTAATGCCCTGGCCTGAAGTGCCAGCATCCCATATGGGCGCTGGGTTCTAGTCTTGGCTGCTCCTCTTCTGATCCAGCTCTCTGCTATGGCCTGGGAGCGCAGTTGAGGATGGCTCAAGTCCTTGGGCCCCTGCACCTGCATGGAAGACCCGGAAGAAGCTCCTGGCTCCTGGCTTCGGATCAGCACAGCTCTGGCAGTTGCGGCCATTTGGGGAGTGAACCAGCAGATGGAAGACCTCTCTCTCTCTCTGCCTCTCCTCTGTGTAACTCTGACTTTCAAATAAATAAATAAATCTTTTTTTAAAAAAGTAGTAAAATGAAGACCAATCTACTAAAGAAATGTCAGTAATAATTTGAAAGCTAGTAGTTATAAAGATGATTTTAAAAATCCAGCTAGAAAAGTTGCATTTCCATATGACTGTTACAAATGATTTTTTTTCAAATCAAATAAGTCTTCTGAATTAATCTTTCTCATTTTTAATGTCATTTTTAGTACACATAGAAAAAGAGGTATTAATATATAAGACTATTAACAGTAGAATCAAATCATAATATTTAAATAATTCCATATGTTATCATTAGTTAGTGTAGTAGTTCACTTAATTCCAAAAATGGCTCATATTTTTTCAATTTTCTATATTTAGAAGTTCATTCTGCCATAGATTAAACATCTGATATTATTGATGAAGTTATTAAAATTTAGTTTCATGGTCCGGCACTGTAGTCTATTAGGTTAATTGTCTACCTGCAGTGCTGGCATCCCATATGGACTCTGGTTCATATCCTCGTTGCTCTTCTTCTGATCACCTCTCTGCTGATGACCTGGGAAGGCAGTCGAAGATGGTCCAGAGCTTTGGCCCCTGCATCCATGTAGGAGACCTGGAAGAAATTCCTGGCTCCTGGCTTTAGATAAGCCCAGTTCTGGCTGTTGCAGTCATTTGGGGAGTGAACCAGTGGATGAAAGACCTCTTCTTCTGTCTCTCCCTCTCTCTGCATCTCCAGTAAATAAATAAATCTTTAAAAAGTTTAGTTCTAGGGGTAGGTTCCGTGGCGCACTAGGTTAATCCTCCGCCTGTGGCGCCAGCATCCCATATGGGCTCTAGTTCTAGTCCCAGTTGCTCCTCTTCCAGTCCAGCTCTCTTATATGGCCTGAATAGGCAGGCAATGGAGGTTGGCCTAAGTGCTTTGGCCCCTGCACCTGCATGGGAGACCAGGAAGAAGCTCCTGGCTCCTGGCTTCAGGTAGGTGCAGCTTCAGCCCTTGCGGCCATTTGGGGGGTGAACTAACGGAAGGAAGACCTTTTTCTCTCTGTCTCTCTCTCTCTCTCTCTCTCTCTCTCTCTCTCTCTCATTGTCTGTAATTTTACCTCTAAAATAAAAAAAAAAATAGTTCCATAAATCAACATTTAAGGAAAACAATTTACCTGGTTGGGGCAGTGTTGTGGTGCAGTAGCTTAAGGCACTACTTGCTTTTCTGGCATTCGGTGTCTGAGTATCTGTTTTGAGTCATATCAACCCTGCTTCTGATACAGCTTCCTGCTAAAGCAACTGGAAAATCAGCAGAAAATGACTCAAGCACTTGGCTCCATGTCTGAGGCCAGGATGAAATTCCTGGATCCTGGCTTTAGCCTGGCCCAAACCTGACTGTCCCATCCATTTTTGGAGTGAACCAGCAGATAGAAGATTCGTTCTCTCTGTGCCACTCTACCATTCAAATAAATAAATATTTTTAACAAGAAAAATGTTTTGGTTTATAAAATACTGTGAATATCAATTTGAATAAAGCAAGGTATCACAGGTACCATATTCTCTCTCTCTCTTTCTCTCTCTCTCTTTTTTTTTTTTTTTTGACAGGTAGAGTTATAGACAGTGAGAGAGAGAGAAAGGTCTTTCTTCCTTTGGTTCACTCCCCAAATGGCCGCAAAAGCCAGAGCTGTGCCGACACGAAGCCAGGAGCCAGGTGCTTTTTCCTGGTCTCTCATGTGGGTGCAGGAGCCAAAACACTGCGTCCATCCTCCACTGCCCTCCTGGGCCACAGCAGAGAGCTGGACCAGAAGAGGAGCAACTGGGACTAGAACCCGGTGCCCATATGGGATGCTGGTGCCACAGGCAGAGGATTAACCAAGTGAGCCATGGCGCCAACCCACAGGTACCATATTCTTTCTTTTTCTTTTTTTTTTTTTTCATTTATTTTGACAGGCAG
Organism: Sylvilagus floridanus; assembly: GCA_949820135.1. NCBI lineage: Eukaryota > Metazoa > Chordata > Mammalia > Lagomorpha > Leporidae > Sylvilagus > Sylvilagus floridanus. The sequence goes on along the minus strand of OX463242.1, from coordinate 27,204,934 downwards.
AGTGGACAGTGAGAGAGAGAGAGTGAGAGAGAGAGAGAGAGAAAGGTCTTCCTTTACTGTTGGTTCACCCCCCAAATGGCTGCCATGGCTGGCACACTGCACCGATCCGAAGCCAGGAGCCAGGTGCTTCCTCCTGGTCTCCCATGCGGGTGCAGGGCCCAAGCACCTGGGCCATCCTCCACTACACTCCCGGGCCACAGCAGAGAGCTGGCCTGGAAGAGGGGCAACCGGGACAGAATCCGGCACCCCAACCAGGACTAGAACCTGGTGTGCCAGCACCTCAGGCAGAGGATTAGCCTATTGAGCCGTGGCGCTGGCCACAGGTACCATATTCTTAACAAATTAAGCATTTGTGTAGAAGAAATACACTTGGAATTGGTTTCATGAAGATGTAATTCATAATCCAAATATTTATATTTAAGATTTAAAGATAAAGCAAAATTGTACATATTTATGGGTAACATGATGCATCATTGTGGACACACAGCCTTTAATATCCAATGAAAGTAAATATATTTATCTGTTTGAAATATACAAAGCATTGCATTTAACCATAGCCACAATGCTATGTGATAGAATACCACATTCCTTCCTGGATTGAAACTTTCTGCTTTTTAATTAGTATCACATGTTCCCTCTCCACACACTCATCCTCAGGTAATCTCTATTCTAGTCTACTTCTTTGAATCTTACTCTTAGTTTAACATATAAGACAGAGCATGTGCTTGTTTTCCTCTCTTGGATTATTTTGCTTAACATAATATCCTTAATATTCATGCATGCTGTTAGAAATGACAAAAAGATTCTCTCTTTTAAAGTCTGAATAGTGTTCTAATGTGTATAGATTATGCATTTATTTTATCCATTCATTCATTGATGGACACTTAAGTTCTTTCCCTCTCCTGGTTATTGTGAATAATACTTCAGTGAAAATGGCACTGGGTATATCTCTTTGATTTGACATACTGATTTCAATTTTTTTTGAAATTTAGATAATATAAAAGTTTTCTTTTCTCTACTTCCCTGCTAAAAATTGCTACCTGTCCTTTTTTTTCGAATAGCCATTCTAAAAGACGTGAGGCAATATCTTGCTGTGTTCTTAAATTCCACTCACCTGTTGATTTGTGAAGGTGAGTATTTTTCTTATATCTAATTGCCACTTGTATGTCTTCACTTGACAATGTCTATTTAGGTCCTTTGCCTATTTTGGTTGCCTTCTGTATCTAATTGCTTTGGAATTCATTTTCATGGAAAGATGTTGAATATTTTTTAATGTTTCTTCTGCACTGTCTGTGAATGTCATATGATTTTTCTCTTTCATTGTATTACATGTGGTAAATTACGTTTATTGGCTGGAAAGTGGTGAGCTATCCTTGTGTTCCAGGGGAAAACACACTTGATCATGATGAGTGATTCTTTTTCTATACTGTTGAATTCAGTTTGCTGGTGTATTGTTGAAGATTCTTTACATCTACGACGTTTTCATTCTGAAAAGGTGTAAAACTAGAAATCACTGACTGTAGGAATCATAAAATACTTCACAAATCTGTGGAAATTAAACATTGTGGTTATGAATAATTATTAAATCTAAGAAGGAATGAAAAGAGAGAATAATATAGACAAGTAGATGAAAAAATAGGTAAGTACATGATAGATGGCAGAACAACTTTGGCCAGAACTGCCACCAAAAAGAAGGAAATAACAAAGATTAAAGCAGAAATAACTGAAATAGAAACTAGATAAAACAACCATATAGATCAATGAAATAAACAGAAGGATTTTCGGCATAAAAGCAAGATTGACAAACTTTTAGCTAGACTAAAAATAGGGAAGATTCAAACAAAATAAAAATAAAACAAACACAATTGATAATACAAAACCACAAAGGACCATAAAACGTACTGAGCCAATTATTTCTTAACACATCAAATAAACTAGAAGAGATGAAGAATTCATGGAAACATATAAACTATCAAGATATCTCAAGTTAAAATCTGAAATTTCCATACATTAAAGATGAATAAGATGATTGAATCAGTATCAAACCTGTCCTCAAAGCAAAACCCAGCATCAGATGTGTTCATGACCAAATTCTGTCAAATATGTGAATAGGAATTAATACCAATTCTTTTTTTTTTAAAGAGGCAGAATGGATAGTGAGAGAGAGACAGAGAGACAGAGAGAAAGGTCTTCCTTTTGCCGTTGGTTCATCCTCCAATGGCTGCTGTGGCCAGCGCACAGCACTGATCTGATGGCAGGAGCCAGGTGCTTCTCCTGGTCTCCCATGGGGTGCAGGGCCCAAGCACTTGGGCCATCCTCCACTGCACTCCCGGGACATAGCAGAGAGCTGGCCTGGAAGAGGGGCAACCGGGGCAGAATCCGGCGCCCTGACCGGGACTAGAAGCCGGTGTGCCAGCGCCACAAGGCGGAGGATTAGCCTAGTGAGCTGCGGTGCCAGCCGCATTAACACCAATTCTTAGCCAACTCATCTAAAGAACTTGAAGAGGAGAGAAAGGTTCTAATCTCATTTTACAAAACCAACATTGCTCTGATACCAAAGCCAAAGGCACCACAGGAAAGCTGAACAGAAGACCAGTATCTCAATAAATTTATATTTTATTATTTTAAATTGCTGTTATAGTTGACATTACTATTTTATTTTCTATAAAATGCATTGCAACCTGTGGTGTTATATAACTAATATGTTTTTCGGAATGCAGCTAATACTTTTGGTAATTTTATTCTTAATTGTTTTCCTCAAAATGAATTTGCTAGTAACAAAATCATTGTCTTTTTGATGACTTTGTCAGATTCTTCTCACCTAGGCAAATAGTGCAGACCAAGTTCAATGCATGGTATTTAACGCCACCATCACTACCACCAACAAGAAACTCTAACGATTCCAAACCAAACTCTTTCCCTTCCTTTTATTTCATTCCAGAAGTAATATATTAAACTTGTTGAATCTTTTACTGTGAACTTTACTTGTAACTACTCCCAGGCAAGACTCTGTGTGAATGCAGAACAAACAAAACATGCATGGTTTTATTCTCTCGAGAAAGAGGTTATTGAAAAAAAATCCTGAATATGATAGCTGCATGAATAGATCATCAATGAAGAATATCTCAGCAATATTTTTAAGTTGTAGAGTATCAATTGCAAATTCTTGTTTAAAACTCCTCTGGATTTTCCAGACAAGGGAATAAAATGAGCAGAGCATCACAGCTTTGTTTCTACACATGTTTTGAAATATAATCATGGCCGGCGCCGTGGCTCAACAGGCTAATCCTCCTCCTTGTGGCGCCGGCACACCGGGTTCTAGTCCCGGTCGGGGCACCGGATTCTGTCCCGGTTGCCCCTCTTCCAGGCCAGCCCTCTGCTGTGGCCCAGGAGTGCAGTGGAGGATGGCCCAGGTGCTTGGGCCCTGCACCCCATGGGGAGACCAGGAAAAGCACCTGGCTCCTGGCTCTTGCCATCGGATGAGCGCGGTGCGCCGGCCGCAGCGCGCCGACCGCGGCGGCCATTGGAGGGTGAACCAACAGCAAAAGGAAGACCTTTCTCTCTGTCTCTCTCTCACTGTCCACTCTGCCTGTAAAAAAAAAAAAACAAAAAAAGAAATATAATCATAATTAGAATACATAAATTTAACTTTGACGCAAACTTGGAAATGAAGTTGTATTAGAAATGCATATATTGATTTTTTCCTTTGTGTTAATGATAAAAGTTGCCAAGTTATACAAGAAAATGTACTCTTGTGCTTGCTGTATATATGTTTACATTTGTAACTCATTTTAGTCCATAGAGTAATGCATGTGCATTTTACACAAAATATAATACTATTCTTTTCAGTATAGAATTCAAAACCAGATTAACAGGCCTATTGTCCTACAAAAATGTGTTGATTCTATTAAAGTTCACAGAATGTTGTTCTTTTTAACATTTTAATTAAAGGAATATGTTTTAGGTTTTCATTAGCTAACAGTTAGAGAGTACTAATCTAATGAGGCTTTCTATTATATCCATTTTCATGTAGTTTAATGTTTAACATAAAGCAGTGTGAAATCCTATCATCGGAGCATTTTAATTATAAAAGCATACAATTTTCAAGAATAAGGTACCTATCAGCAATTTATAATACCTTCATTAAAATACTGGGAAAAACACTGTTATGTTGATATGCTTACAATAGGAGGATACATTGCTATCTGATAACTGCATTTATTATTGCTTTCTAATAATTTTATGAGATCATTTCAAATATATGAATTTCAAAGTGGTATATTAGGTTTTTAATTCACTGATAACTTTATAAATAAATAAAATGATAGTGCCTATTTTTTAATCACTTCAAAGTTTGAGTTAAAATACTAGTGGGAAATCAAATACATCAACCCAAGAAAACAGGAAAAAAATCATGACATTTTCAATAATTCCTCAGTTGGCAATTAAAATGGAATGTTGGTTTAAACATTTTCTCTAAATACATTATCAGGTGGGAGGCCTTAGCTCAACACTGTGCTAATAATGTTATCTTCTTCATGCATGCCAAAATCACACTCTCACTGTTGGATCCAAAGTCATATAATCTCTCAAAAAGTTCTTTGGTTTAAACTTGTCTTTCAGAATCAGACAAAAATAGATTCAAGTGAAGTAACAGAAAAATTAGTAAGTCTCTCACTTCTTTATTTTTACAATGCTATTAAGTTTCCCTGATTAAAAATTGATATTTTAAATAAGCCAATTCCAGAGCTGATCAGTTAGGGAGTTAGAAATTCACAAAGACCCCAAGATTCCAGCTACTATTTTTCTTCTCCAAAAGTAAGCATTTACTTCTTTCACATAAAGATATCTCTTTTATATGACTACTTAGGCAGCAGAGATGGAATTTCAGCCTATGGAACTATGCTTACAATAAAAATACCCCCAAATATTACATTATATAGGAATATATTAGCATTTAAATGATATAACAAGCCATTAGTGTGAAGTATCCAGATAACACTGTGTTATTAACAATGCCACTAATAAGCTAGATACCAAATTTGTTCAAGGTTTTCATCTAAAAAGGATGCTGAATGTTGTCAAATGCTTTCTCTGAATCTATTGAGATAGTTCTATGACTTTCGTCTTCAGTTTGTTAATGTGGTGCATCACATTTATTGATTTGTGGATGTTGAACCATCTGTGCCTGCCAGGGATAAATGCCATTTGCCTGGCTGAATGATCTTTCTTATGTGTTCTTGGATTCAAGTGCTAGTATTTTGTTGAGGAATTTTGCATCTATGTTCATCAGGTATGTTGGTATATAATTCTTTTTCTCTGTTGTATCTTTTTCTGGTTTTGGAATTAATGTGATTCTGGCCTCATAGAATGAGTTTGGGAGGATTCCTTCTCTTCCAATTGTTTTGAATAGTTTAAGAAGAAGTGGGATTAGTTTTTCTTTAAAAAAAAATTGGTAGAATACAGCAGTGAAGCTATTCAGCCCTGGGTTTTTCTTTTTTGGAAGTATGTTTAATAATAAGTGAATTAAGCCAGTCCCAAAGGGACAAATATCATATGTTCTCCCGATCGGTGACAACTAATTGAGCACCAAAGGTGAAACCTATTGAAGTGAAATGGACACTATGAGAAACAGTAACTTGATCAGCTCTTGTGCTGACTGTTGTTGTACAATGTAATACTTTATCCATTTTACTAGTTTTTTATTCTAGTACTATTGGTTGAACTGTGTAATTAACAAACAATTAGTCTTAGGTGTTTAAATTTTAACTGAAAAGTGATCCCTGTAAAATGTAAGAGTGGGAATAAGAGAGGGAGGAGAGGTACAATTTGAGACATGCTCAATCGGAACTGCCCCAAATGATGGAGTTAGAATTGTGCCAGGGGATTCCAATACAATCCCATCAAGGTGGCATGTACCAAGGCCATCTCACTAGTCCAAGTGATCAATTTCAGTTCACAATTGATCACACTGATAGGTCTAAGAGTCAAAGGGATCACACAAACAAGACTAGTGTCTGCTAATACTAACTGATAGAATCAAAAAGGGAGAGAATGATCCAACATGGGAAGCGAGATACACAGCAGACTCATAGAATGGCAGATGTCCTAAATAGCACTCTGGCCTCAGAATCAGCCCTTAAGGCATTCAGATCTGGCTCAAGAGCCCATGAGAATATTCTAGGCATGGAAAGCCAAGAAACTCTGGAAAAAAAGAAGACCTAAATGAAAGATCTCTGTGAGTGAGATCCCAGTGGAACGAATGGGGCCATCAAAGAAGGAGGTACCTTTCTCTGAAGGGAGGAGAGAACCTCCACTTTGACTATGACCCTGTTGGAATAAGATTGAAGTCAGCGAACCCTAAAGGCTTCCATAGCCTTGGCAACTCATGACTAGGGTCTAGGGAGATTACTGATGCCATAAACAAGAGTGTCAAATTGTTAAATCAACTTCAGGAGTCACTGTGTACTTACGTCTCATGTGGGATCTGTCCTTAATGTGTTGTCCAATGTGAAGTAATGCTATAACTAGCACTGAAACAGTATTTTACACTTTGTGTTTCTGTGTGGGTGCAAACTGATGAAATCTTTACTTAGTGTATACTTAATCTATCTTCTGTATATAGATAATTAAAAATGAAAAAAAATCTTGGTGTTAAATTGGAAATTGCCTAGAAAATTAATCAATTTTTTAAAAAAAAAATCATGTAGGATCTCTGTCCTTAATGTGCTATACATTGTGAATTAATACTATAACTAGTACTCCAACAGTATTTTTCACTTTGTGTTGCTATGTGAGGGCAAACTGTTGAAATCTTTACTTAATATATAGTAAACTGATCTTCTGTATATAAAGAGAATTGAAAATGAATCTTGATGTGAAGCAAGGGGAGAGGGAGTGGGAAAGGGGAGGGTTGCGGGTGGGAGGGAAGTTATGGGGGGGGGAAGCCATTGTAATCTATAAGCTGTATTTTGGAAATTTATATTCTTTAAATAAAAGCGTTATAAAAAAATAATAATAATTCAATCACAAGCTTGATTATTGGTATATGTAAGTTTTAAATGTCTTCCATGTTTCAATTTAAGTAAGTTGTATGTTTCTAGAAATCCAGCACAGTGCGCCGGCCGCAGCGCGCCAGCCATGGCGGCCATTGGAGGGTGAACCAACAGCAAAAAGGAAGACTTTTCTCTCTGTCTCTCTCTCTCTCTCACTGTCCACTCTGCCTGTCAAAAAATAAAAAAAAAAAATAAGAAGTAGAAATCCATCCATTTCTTCCAGATTTTCCAATTTGTTGGCATTTAGCTGTTTGTAGTATAGCCTGAAGATATTTTTTTATTTCCATGACATCAGTAATAACATCTCCTTTTTATCTCTGATTTTATTAATTTGAGTCTTCTCCCTGTTTTAATTGGGACTATGGTTTATCAATTTTGTTTATGTTTTTGAAAAATCAGCTCTTCATTTCACTGATCTTTTGTATTTTATTTGAATTTTCTTTATTTCTTCTATAATTATTTATTATTTCTTTTCTTCTAATAATTGGGTTTTGATTTGCTCTTGTTTTTCGAGGTCCTTGAAATGCATTGTTAGGTCATTTATTTAATATCTTTCCAATTTCTTGACTCAGAGGAAATGTTTTAGGGATGCACTGAAGTACAGATTCAAATGACAAAGCACAAGTGTATGCTACAGGAGAGCCACAGGTGCAGTCAGGCTTCCTGGCTGTTACGCATGTCTCCTGTCAAGCAGTGCTATCAGACAAATTTAATTTATTTGAGTAAAGGTATGGTGTCAAAAAGAAAGCAAAGGTGGCTCTTCAGAAAACAAGGCTATAGACAAAGTTCATTCAGAAGCAAAATTGAATATTTTTCCTTTATGTCTTTTTGTTAACTTTTTAAAAATTTTAATCCTTACCATGATTTTTTTATTTAAATTTTGTTCATGATAAAATTGGCTATTGTATTGGCAGATACCAACAGTTGCTGACTCACTTTTTCAACTGATCTCCTTAGAACACTGTTTTAGAAATGGCTCATCTTCTGCTTGAATTCTTTTGTGTGTTAATTTGTACCAATACAAGTTTAAGAAGCACTTTTGCATCAATGTGAAGTGTCCTCTCTAAAGTGAGATGAAGCATCTCGGGTTTAGTGATTACATGGTCTACAACAATTGTTAATGATTTTAAGTAAACAGATTTTCAAAATATAGCATACTTGGGATTCTGCAAATAACATTTCAAAATATAGGGTTGGTAATATCTGCATTTTACATTGCATACTTTACACATTGAATGTGCATTGCAATGATGCAGAGATACTTGTACAGTATCTGTGTGGTCTACATTCTTACTTATATGAGGGATTCATTTTTTTATAGTCTAGATCAGTGCTTTTTCCATGTGTGGTTCTCATGACAGAGGCATATTTGCTTAATGGCTGCTTTGCCTCCCAAAGAGTCTTCATCAATTCCTAACAAAGCATTCAGAGTGACAATTTCAAAATTCCTTAGATTTTATTCCTCTATTCAAAACCTGACAATGATTCCTATCTCATTCACTTATAAGACTTAACCTAATATGTCCCCTATCACTTCTCTGCCTTTATCATTACCGTCTGCTTCCTCTACTCTAGCTTTATGACTTTCCCAAGTGTCCTGAAGAATCAAATTCTGCTGCCTTTGAAGTCTGAATGTTTCCCCTTTTCTGGCATGCTTCTCTTTCACTAAATTTTCTGACTGACTTTCTAAAATTCTTTAGATGTGTATCAAACAGCCCTATCACAATTCATTTTTTTTCTGACAACACTATTTAAAATTTTAATCCTTATCTACTACCCATCCTTCTTGATCGTTTATTTATATTATTTTCCATCACTAAATATGATAAGTTCTCAACATATTTTGTAATAAACGTATGGAGGATTTTGCTTTTTCTTTTCAATAAATGGTATGTTGATTCAAATTATATTGACTATTAGTTATGGATTTTTCACTACACAAATGTCTAGAACATGTAGAGACTTTGTTGGCATGCTTTGCTAGAACTTTATGTTATTACATGATTAGGCAGAAATGTTTTTGAACTCTAGGATGTTGAAAGAGAAACAAACAAGGTAAGCAGTCCCCTTATTTGACGCCTGAAGAAACCATAGGCTCTTATAGAAACACACTAGAAACAGATCCAAAACCTGAGCTTCCTGATTCTAGATTTGAGGATCAGCATACCAGTGGATGGACTGTATTTTTTCTCTGTCTCTCCCTCTCTTTAAATAACTCTGACTTTCAAAATAAGTAACTAAATCTTTAAAAAAAATTATACTAAGGACAAGAATGTCACATTTCAACAGCTTCACCAATTATCATCCCTTGTCTGATGTTTGAGAAAATGTATTTAATCTTCCTTAGTCTCAATCATCTCTATCAAATTGAGAAATAATATTCAATTCATATATCTGGGGTGAACATTGATCAAGTTAATTTAGCTAAAATATTTAGGGCCTGTCATATTGTGATAATTCCAATAATTGTTGGTTGCTTATCTTTTAGATATACAACCACCTCTTAATTCATCTCATTACAAAGAGTTTTGTGTTGCTATGACATAAATCTACGTAGCTATGGGGTACATTGCATATGCTAATATGCACTTATAAATTAATTATGTGCCAGTGAATTAATGATGCTTATTTCCAACACGTGTATCAACATTATTCTTAGAGAGAGAGGTAAATCCAAATTGCATATGTACCCATTTATTGATATTAGCAAGTACATCATTTGTTGCCAAAGAAAATATAATTGATTTAATTATGCCAATAATGCTATCTCCTGTAAGAATATGCAGTCATGAATATCAAACTCAAAATTAAAGCAAGAACAATTATTAATGTAGGAAATGCCTAAAAAATCAGTTGTACATTTTATCTTCCATAAAAATAGTGAGGATGGGGATTGGCATGTGGCACAGTAGATTAAGCCTCTGCTTGTGGTGCCGCATCCCCTATGAGTGCTGGTTCTAGTCCTGGCTGCTGCTCTTCTGAACCAGCTCTCTGCTATGGCCTGGAGAAAGCAGCAGAAGATGGCCCAGGCACCATGGAGACCTAGAGGAAGCTCCTGGCTCCTGGCTTCTGATTGGCACAGGTCTGGCTAGTGTGACCATTTGGAAGTGAACCAGTGGATGGAAGAACTTTTTCTCTGTTTCTCTCCCTCACTTTCTGTACCTCGACCTCTCAAGTAAATAAATATTTTTAAATACTAAGGATAAAGCTTTAAACAGCACAGTTTTATTACATGTACAATGATCTTTGCAACATTTTCTTGGGTTATACTGCTAAATATGACATGATTTCAAGATATGACTTTACAACTAGAAAATATATTATATATATGAAGGGTTCTCTATTCATTTATTTTAATAACAAATTATCAAATTGCTATGTGACATAGTAGTAAAATTTCTGAAATGGACTGTTTCTGGGGGCAATTCATGAGCCATTTAGAAGTCAGTAATCCCTGTACTATTTCACTAATGAAGGTTCTCCTTTGTAACAGAACTTGGAACTGAAAGAATGGCTTTAAAAAAATTACACACTTGTTAACACAGATTTGGAGTCTGGGGTTGTAGTGATTTTGATGGTGGGGCGATGAATTTCTGCAATCACAGTTCTATTAAATGGCTCTTAAAAGTTAATCTTAACTGGCATTATTTCTTTTAATTATCTTTGAGCTATGCAAGTATTCCACAAAGCTGCAATTCTAAAATAGAATTCTCTTTGTGATTGCCAGTGAATATCACTTTGATCATAACATGTGGTTTGATAGATCGGTGCCCTCAAGCCAGAATCCATGCTGTCAGCAAGAAACACACCATGTGGAGTCTCAATTGCTCAAACCATTATGGTATTCAGCCTAACTAGTTGTTGTTGAATATAATAAGGAAATATCTTGAATCAATGGCAGATGAAATTCAGAGAAAAGCTTACTTTAGTGACCTAGAAATATTCCATAAAGATTTTCTATTAGAAACAGTTGAAGCACAACTGATGCACCTTCTGCTATACACGGTATTTCAAATAATAGATATTCCAGCTCTTTCAGTAACCGTAAAGGATTCAATGACACATAAAAACCTATATTGCAGTGCTACTGAATCCTACTATTTACAAAGTGAAGCTTAGATGCCCAACACGAATACTCTTCTCATCTCTGTGAGTCAGAAATTGACAATACCAAAAAAAAAAAAAAACATGTTCTTCAGCTATGTAAGACATATAACTTTAATCAATAACATAGAACGCCAATTATCATCCCATGTTTCCACATCAAATCATTTACTCTTTTCATATTGCCCCATTTTTCTTCTATGTTTGAAGCCAGTATTCAAGATTGAGACAGACTTATTTGTGAGAGCTCATTGAAAGGACAGAAGTCTGAAGATTGTATGAAATGAACGTACTTACATCTGTCAGTTCCCATAAAATAACTACTTTGATCCATAAAGTTTAGAAACAGGAGGAAATGTGATGAAAGAAAATGTGTTGGAGCTTGATTCAGTCGAATATGTGATCAAATTCTTCTCTTAGGAATTTTTATGACCTTGATAAAGTTACCTAATTTGTGTGCTTCATCAATCATTGTTCACAGTTTACCATACAAAACGAGGTATAGCTTTGGCTGAGGCAGCTCCACTCAAATATGGGTAATTCCTGAGTTAAGTCCTGGTTCCTCCTCTTCATCAGACAGAATTAAACAGTAGAAGGTGGAATGAACACCTCCGTTCTGAAGGAAAATCGAGGCAGCACACTACAAATACATGATTGCAATCATTAAGGCTAATTCTTCTGTATTTTCAAAACTAAGGTTTTCCACTCCCGAATAATAAGCTCCTTGTCTCTAAATATGATAGGTGTGTCTGTGTATAAAACATTGACCTCTTATATAGTGATTATTTTATATTGATTTATTTTGGCTTTCTTGCATAAATAATACAGGAGGGAAAAAAGCAGTAATCTCACAAATAAGAGTGTGGTATTCAAAGCTGTACTGTTTGGATTCACGACTTGGTTATACCAAGTACTAACTAGGAAAAAATAGTGAAGGTTTTTCTCTCTATTCCTTGGTTTTCTTGTCCAAAAACAGTGATAACAATAGTAATTACTTCGTAGATGATGGGGATTAGAAGAGTTTCATTACACACAAGAAACAATTTTATGAGTATAAAGTAAACTGAAAATAGATCTTTGTAAAAATTAAGAATGGGAATATGAGAGGGAGGAGGAAGAAAGGTAGAAGCATGGGCAGGAGGGAGGGTAGGATGAGAAGTATCACTATGTTCCTAAATCTTTATGTAGGAACTACCTGAAGTTTGTAATTTAAAATAAAATTTTAAAAAATAATAATACACTGGAAGGTCTTATCAGTCCATGGTATAATAGAATAATTATAAGTGTCAACCTTATTACTATGCCTTTGATTTTAGGATGCTTGCAACACTATTCAGTACTTATTACTATATGCAGCATGTTTTTATTTTAATCAAAGAAAATTCAAATTTCATCAGTATCATTGAAACATTATGTATCATTAAAAGTCTTCCAAAAATTTCTGTTTTAGTAAATGAAAACTTGGTTAAAAGTAACCCATCCTTTCTGACTGATGAATTTATTTTGAAAAAATCGCATAAATTAATATATGAAAATGCTCTGTTCTCCAGCCATGCGAATTCAGGTCTGTTTAGAGTTCTTGCCTGTCTTGTTGAAATCCTTTGACTGTTTCCTGGTCCATCAACCTTCCTTTTGAACTGCAGTTAGTGTCACATACCCATTGTCATAGTCCCATGATATCCAATATATAGATAGATAGATAGATAGATACATATATTTCAATAGCAAAAAACTATAGCATTTTGATAATTATTTGCTTTTGTTGTTGTTGTGTGTTTGCTTCATTTTTAGAAGGTTCAAGAAGATTTTACTCCTTAAGTTAGGGACTTATTTAATTCCTTCTTATTCCAAATCTAGTCCTGCATTTCAACCACATGGTAAGAGATGGGACAGGAAAAAAATATTAGATGACACAGAATGGGTTTAATTTGTGGATAAGACTGAATCTATTAAAAATGTTTGCACTTCAAAATGAATTAACCAAACTTATGCAATAATCACTTCAACTTTACACGTAAAAATTAATCTCATTTTCTACCTAAATCATCCAAACCAATTTTCCCAAGATTGAATTTCTTAACACTATTTCAAAATTATGTCTACTCAATATCATGTTTTGCTCAATAGCTTGACGCTGATTCAGGAAACATTCCCACTGCATCTCTAATGGTTCTTTTTCAATGTACATATGTTCATAGTTTGTTTTTGAATATTTCTTATTACATATGGCAGAAAAATACCTAAAAGCAAGAATAAGAATAACTTAACTGAGTATGATTTTGATGTAAATTATATCAACCCAGCTGGGAGGATGCACACCCACACCCACAACCACAACCACAACTACAACTATAACCACCACAGCTGACACTGTCAGTGGTGAAGATGGTTCAAAATTTATGAGTACTGTAGGACATACAGCTCATAATTTCTACTGGACTGGGATATTAGTTATGTTGTGTCTGCATTTACAGTGAAAAAATACAGAATTATGTCAATATTTTTCTGAGGACTACAGAAGAATGAAAAGACTAGATATGGAAGCATCTTAACTGTTCTGACATTTAAGAAAGCAAAATCATATTCGTATTTAGGAAGGCTGTATATTCAGGTTAATATTTATAATGAAATGAAATATTTTGAGAAATAGGCACTGTATGCATTAGAGAACTATGTTTTATTTTACTTGTTTCTAAAAACAATATTTAATTATTTATTTTCCTCTGCTTGAAATACAGAGCAACAAGGATCTCCCAATACTGATTCACTCCCCAAATGCCTGCAATAGCAAAGGCTTGTGGTAGAACTCAATACAAATATCCCATATAGGTGGCAAGGACCATCATCTGTTGCCTTCCATATGCATCAGTAGGAAGCTGGATCAAAAGCAAAGTACTACAATCAGCACGCTGATATAAGATGTGGAAGTTCCAAGTGAGGCTTAACCCACTACACCACAACAGCTGCCTTTAGTTTTGTTTTGTTTAGTCTTTCTCTGTTCATCCTAATTTTATAGTGGCCCTTAGGGGGATCTGGCTACCCCTGTATCTATTAACTAGCCACACTGTCAACCTTTCATTTCCTATAAAAATAAGGTTGATAAAGAACAGGAGTTGCAGAAAGCAATAGACCAAATTATGTTTAGTGATACATTGCTTCCTATTCTCCTGCCTTTTGCTGATTTTGCAGAATTGAGAGTAGTTCTTCTAGGTCAAGTGAAGTTTTATATGCACGTTTTGGTGAGTTTAACTCTTATTTCAACCTTGAGTAACCACAGGTTCTTTTAGAGACCACTAGTTCATGCCTCAATAAGTAAATTAGCAATACCTCTAGGTGACATACATATTTTTGCAGGAAAATAGGGATAATGATAATGATGCTGGCCCTTATTTTAGCAGAAACATGGTGTTCTTTCTCAATTATGTAGGAGTGATTGTCTATATCCCTCCTTATTTCTCACTTCAATTCTTCTCCCTTTTCCTCTACCTTAATTTTTGGCTGTACATTGAGCTGGTAAAAAAAGACAGGAAAATAATAAAATGTGAATGCAAACAATATTGAGTTTTTATTACTAGCTTTTAAAAAACAAGATTATTTTAAACGGATACACAAAGTTTTCAGTGCTTACCTTGGCTTTATATTTGTCTTGCATTGCTATTGGGGAAAATGACTAGATGACTTATCAGTATAAAAAACTCCAGTGCACAAAATTAAAAATACTGAGTAATAAAGACATCATTTTATATATAAATTATTTAAATGAAACAAGATTCTTAATTATACACATTATATATAATATATATTAAAATCATTTGCCACAAGGTCATTATGTAAAATAATTTATTAGACTAATTTATTGTTCATAAACTTAAAATTATAAAATGTTATATGTAGTACAGATCTATCATGTTCCTATTATGAAGTGGAATCCATCACCAATTATTCTGAGTTTATGATGCCTTCCTATAATTTCTCCAGTACAATTAGGTGTTAGTAACCACATTGTGACTGTCTTTTGTCCATGTATAGGGGAAAGGCAATTCATTTCCTGACCCACAACACAATATCTTACACACAGATTTGAATGTAAATTCACCAAAAAATTTCTCTTTCAAAGACATTAGCACTTCTTTCTTACAGATGAGTAAAATTTGGTTTCAACCACTCTGCCAAACCAATTTTCTTATTCTTTTCCAGTTCTTGAATGTCATAATGTTTAGATCAATTTCTTTACATTCTCATAAACACAATACAAGGTTTTAAAATCCACTTGCTCATCACCATTGATAAAATACTTTGTTCAACTTTGGATCTTCTCATAGAAAATGGATGTTCTGTGGATTCAGACAGGCATGGTTGTGTAAAATAAAAATAAAATTATAATAAAAAGAAAACTGTGATTAAAGTCTGTAATATTTTTTCACTTTGTATGTATTATTTAGTTGCTCATGACAAGCCTAGTTTTGAAGCAGATAGTGTCACTGTTATAAAGGCCTATTGCCAAATAAACTGGAGGCTGGTTCCTGAGAGCATTGCCCGAAGTGGCAAGAATAGAAAATGAAGACTGTGTGAATCTTAAGTCAAAAAGCAAGAAAACTTTGCTGTCTTTGACACCTGTTTGTCTGGACTTTGTGTAAATAATGAAACCTCTCATGAATTACTTCTTCCCTCTTATGAAAAATTTACATTGTATATATGCTTCCTGTCAGCCATTTCTTTCTTTCTTTAAGATTTATTTATTTTATTTGGAATGTAGAGTTACAGATATAGGGGGAGATAGATCTGTAGAGAGAGAAACAGACAGAGAAAGAGATATAAGAGATATTCTATATGTTATTTTGTCTCCCAAATGCCCAAAAACACATGCAGCGGCTGAAGCCAGAAGCCAAGAGCATCATCCGGGTCTACCACATAGCTGCCAGAGGCTCAAGTACTTGGGCCATCTATGCTTTCCTAGTCACATTAGCAGGGAGCTTATTATTAAGTGAACATCTGGGACTGCATGTGGCTCCCATATGGGATGCCATCATTGCAGGCGGTAGCTTAACCCACTTCACCACAACTCCAGCCCCAATTGCCTATCATTTTTTTTAAATGAATGAGCCCAGAATACCAGATATAAACCATTTTATTTGAACAGATACAATTGTTGCATCAGAGTTCCTTTGCTGCCAAGCACTTTTATGAGCTATAGCTTGAAAACAATATGTACACATTCATCTATATCTGCTTTTATATCAATCAATTATATTAAATTGAACAGTTTTTCTTATTCATTCAACAGAAATGACACACCAGAGAGTTTATTATAGTTCTCCATTTATTATTTATAACCACCTCTTCTAATGCTTCTAAACCCTGATTTAAAGTCAGTCTATTAATAGATTACAAACACTGATCTAAAGTTAAATTTTATTCAAATTAGCAGTAATAGTCTTATCCATTTCACCAGATGTGATTAACTTAAGTAATTACTTAGACTACTTTTGAATATTTCCTATTTAGTTAGTAATTGTGCAGGCTTTTGACCAACATGAACACATGACAACATCTCAAATATTATATTAAAATTAAAGTTGAAATGGAAATAAAATGTACGCAAAAGAAATTGATTGCATGATAAAATCTAACTTAATTCTGTATATTTTTCTTAGAAGGTAGAATGGAATATTAATATAATTTTAGATTAACTTGTTTCAATGTGTCCTAAAAGATAGTGTTTCTTACCTAGCATCAGAAAAAATGTGTCACAAAAAAATGTGTCACAGAAAAAATGTGTTACAAAAACATGGAGCCTGCCTATGTCATTTTAGAGCCCTAGTAGAACACATATATATGATCCAGGTTCATTATAACAATCAAAAGAAAGCAATGTAGCCTCACACTGACTCCTCCAGACTAAGTCAGAATATGATTTTAGGCAAGGCCAAGATGGAAGATTTGGGAAGCTTGGTAGGCAATGACAGTGTGGTCAAAAGAAACCCTAAAAGACACAACTTATTGTTGATTATTTACTCCATTTCAGATCAATCTCAGGGCCAAGGAGGTAAGAGTCTTTCCAGGACTCAGAGATATCTTGTGATCCAGTTGGAGTAAAATCCATTGCCATGCTCACTCTGTTCCATCTGTGAGAAATGCTGAAGTTGCCGTGATGTCTGAATCTACCTGTTTGTCCTGCACAAGAAAAACTAATCCCTGGAAGGAGCATTTGCCTCAGGTTTCATCCTATTCAATGCAACAAACCCTTGTACTTGTTCTTTCTTCTTTCACTTTCTTCTCACAAATGTGCTTAATATGGTACTTAGACATCTTGGAAGGGAAATGACTCAAACTTCAAATTCCAGCTCTAACTTTAACTGACCTTTTGTTACAAACTGTATCTGTAAAATGAGGTATTAGCAGTAATCCCTTCGTAAAATTGTGTAGATTAATGAAGCTGTACACGAAAAGGACATATATCATGGGCTTATAATATATACTTAAAAATGTTTCTTACTGAGTCTTACAGTCTCATGATGAGACAGTTTACATTCTGTCTACAAAATATGGTTGGATTGACAAAGCATTGCATGCCACATGCTCATAATACTTAGTCCATAAATCGTATTTTGCTACTTACATGTAACATATTGACCCCATCATACTCCAGGTTGACACAAAATGACTGTGCATTAAAAATTAATGTTGCCAAGTCCTCATCTGTATATGCTCCTAGGAAATATCCTTTTTTTATTATCCACTTTTCAGAGAGAACTTTGATGTACTTTCCCTAGAATATTAGTACAATATGATACGGTGATTTTAGGACAAGCAGATATCACTGATTTTTCTTTCTGAATGTAAAAATGTAGTATTTCCTTTGTGCTTATACTCTTCTATTTTTGAATTAAAATTATTTTAATTCAGATTTGAATGAGGTTCTTTGTGCACACTTTAATAATGGCTTGAATTTTATTTTGTATCACTAATGCATAACTTGAATTTGTAGAATAAAGTGTTTAGAAGAAAACTATTTTTGTATTTAACAAATATGAAAGTTTGATATCTGGAAATGTTCTCAAAGTGTCTTCTTTTGGTTTTGAAATCAGACATTGGCATCTTCCAGATATTTAATTGATAAAACAAGATAAAGTGTCACACTTGCTTTAGACTTTGAAAACATACATGCACAATGTAAATCTTTACCCATCTTAGTATCTCTCTTTGATGCTCGTTTTAGTGATAGTACTAATGGTTGAACTCTGCAACTAACACACAGTTAGCCTTGGGTGTTTAAAGTTTAACTGAAAAGTCAACTTTGAGAGAGGGAAAAAGAAAGGGAAGATAGGTACAATTTGAGACAAACTCAATTGGACTTGCACCAAATGATGGAGTTAGAAACACGCCAGGGGATCCCAATAAAACCCCATCAAGATGGCATATACCAATGCCATCTCAACGGCCCAAGTAAACAATTTCAGTTCACAACCGATCACACTGAAAGGGCTAAGAGTCAAAGGGAATATACAAACAAGACTAGTTTCTACCAATATAAACAGATAGGACCAGAAAGGGAGAGGACGATCCAGCATGGGAAGCAGAGTCACAGAAGACTCATAAAATGACAGAAGTCCTAAATAACACTCTGGCCTCAGAATCAGCCCTTAGGGCACTCAGATCTGGCTCAAGAGCCCATGAGATTATTATAGGCATGGAAAGCCAAGACACTCTGAAAAAGGAAAAAAAGAAGACCTAAAGGGAAGACCTCAGCGAGCGAGATCCCAGTGGAAGGAACGGGGCTACCAAGGAAGAAGGCACCTTTCTCCAAAGGGAGGAAGGGACCTCCACTTTGACTGTGACCCTGTCGGAATAGAAGCAAAATCGGCGAACCCTAAAGGCTTCCATAGCCTCAGCAACTCATGACTAGAGCCTAGGGAGATTCCTGACGCCATAAATAAGAGTGTCAAATTGTTAAATCAACACCAGGAGTTACTGTGTACCTATATCCCATGTGGGATCTGTCCTTAACATGTTATCTAATGTGAGGTAACGCTGTAACTAGTGCCGAAACAGTATTTTTACACTTTGTGTTTCTGTTTAGATGCAAACTGATGAAAATTCCTACTTAATACATACTGAACCGACCTACTCTATATAAAGATAATCGAAAAGGGGGGAAAAAAAAAAAAAGAAAAACTCACTGTTACATTGGAAACTGCATCAAAAAAAATTTATCAGTCTCAAATATATATATATATATATATATATATATATATATATATCTCATGTAGGATCTCTGTCTTTAATGTGCTGTACAATGTGACTCAATGCTAAAATGAGAACTCAAAGACTATATTTCACTTTGTGTTACTATATGAGGGCAAAGGGACGAATTCATAACTTAACACATACTAAATTGATCACATGTATACAAAGAGAATTGAGAACGAATCTGGATGTGAACAAAGGGGTGGAGGGGGCGGGCAAGGGGGGAGGGTTGTGGGGGGAGAGGGAAAATATGGGGGGAAACCCATTGTAATCCATAAATCATACCTTGGAAATTTATATCCTAAATAAAAGTTTAAAAAAAAAAAAGAGTTCACTGCATTTTCTCTGTGTTATAGTGAAATGCTTTCTTGTATGCAAGGAGAGTATTCTACATGATTATGTGCTACAGAGTCATTTATAATGTTTGAAAAGAAGTGCATTATTTGGGAACAACACACTAAAGAAGACTGATGAGATTTTCTGAAATTTCAAGTCTGTTTGTGCAGAAATGTAGTTTTATATTTAAAATCAGATATTTCTGTTACATTTTTTTCATTTGAAGAAAACTGTGAGGAGGATCCCCCTTCCTTTTAATATTAAATTAGATGTCACCAAGGTTATGTGTACCTCCAGTTCCTTTTTAGAAAATTCACATGGTAAGAATTGTGAAAACCCTGTGCATTCTAAAAATAAATAAATGGATAAATAACTGCATGAGATATCAAATACAAGGGAAATCTAGTCAATACAAAAAATAGTTTCATAGATATTTAATAAAGAAAACTGCTCCAGGTTAAAAACATATTTTATTTCCTCTCCCATATGTTCTACATTTATGGTAAAATATTAAGAGAAATGAGGAAGACAGAATACTAATTGTCAAGAACCACCCTGCAGTGTGTTTACCTTGTACAATCCTCTTCCCCTAAGTGTAAGGTGATCTATGACTATATGTGATATCATTTTGTTATTATTCTGACATATTTGGAAAATGGATTTGTAAAGGTAACTTATTTACATACAATATTAGTTGGTTTGTCTTAACCAAAGGGAAAATTATCCTGTGTGGGTTTGAGATTTAAGATGTGAAAAGTAAATAGCAATATTGCAAAGTGGTCACTGGCAGTAACCGAAAAATAACATCTAAGTATTGAGAGCACTTTCAGACCAATAGCTGACATAATTAGGGGACCTCTTGGTGTACAACAGTTAGGAAATGAATTAAACCAACAAGTTGAGAACACTTGTAATTAGATCATTCCTGGTGAGGATTCACACAGGTGACTGGTTTCTTAATTTTATCATTTTACACTTGAGAAGAGAATCCAGTTATTCTCTGCTAGATTTTTCACAGACACTCTGAGACAATGTGTTTGTATTGTCTTAGGCACCAAAGCTTTTGGTCATTTGTTATGCAGTAATAAAATATCAACATAGTTCAAACCAATATTGTTAGAGTTACTATGAATTATGATAGATCCTACTAGTACAGGCTGCACATCCCTATCATTCAGTACTTAAGAATTGTTTCTTAACATTTCCTTTGAAGAGTGATGTTATCAAATCTTGGCAAATAAAATGAGTGACAGTGAAATGTTCAAATCTGTCTTCATGTTAAAAATGAGGGAGCATGCTCTGTTTTATCCCTCATAGTCCTCTTTTCCAGAATATGGATTCGATGGGGAAACCATTCTTGACCAATGATGCTGACTCAATAAAGGATTGCTATAGGACACATTTCGTTTCCTTAGATAGCTTACAATTTGCTAGTTAAGACCAAATCAAACAACGTTAATTGACTTCTAATAAAACTCTATAGAATGTAAATGTGTATCATCAGACAGGTATTACTAAATACACAATGTATTCATTTCAACAAATCCAAATAATTACATATATTTTAGAAGTATTTTTGTTTAAAATATTCAAAGAATGAGTTCTTCAATCAACTTTTACCACTTATTATAACCTAATCCAATATAACATTTTTGGTTAATTTTGATTTTCAATAGTCTATTTCATTTCCATGTGTTAAATAATATTAATTAGATTAATGTCTCCCAAGCAATTAGTTTATTTCCATTCACACGCAGTTACTCTTGAAGAGGTTAGCATATGTAGAATTTTACCTGTATGAATAAGGAATGCTCCCCTTCAAAGCAAAGTTTGTATCCTAGTATATATATATATATATATATATATATATATATATATATATATGACAGGCAGAGTGGACAGTGAGAGAGAGAGACAGAGAGAAAGGTCTTCCTTTACTGTTGGTTCACCCTCCAATGGCTGCTGCAGCCTGTGCGCTGCGGCCGGCGCACCACGCTGATCCAAAGCAGGGAGCCAGGTGCTTCTCCTGGTCTCCCATGGGATGCAGGGCCCAAGCACTTGGGCCATCCTCCACTGCACTCCCGGGACACAGCAGAGAGCTAGACTGGAAGAGGGGCAACTGGGAAAGAATCCTGTGCCCTGACCGGGACTAGAACCTGGTGTGCTGGCGCCACAGGTGGAGGATTAGCCTATTGAGCCCTGGTGTCGGCCTGTATCCCTGTATTAAGGTAACATAAGGAAATGTGTTTAATTCAGTGTTGTAAAAGCTATCGGCATGAAGGGTTTCTATGAGTGAGATCCCATTGGAAAGAAAGGGCCATCAAAGAAGGAAGTACTTTTCTCTGAAGAGAGGTGAGAATTTCCACTTTGCTTATGGACCCATTTAAATACTGACATAGTTTGTGGACACAAAAGGCTTCTATAGTTTGGCAGCTCATGACGAGAGCCTGAGGTGATCACTGATGTCATAAATAAGAGTATCAATTGTTAACAACATGAGTCATTATTCACTTTCTCCCCATGTAGGACTTCTGTCCTTAATGAGTTGTACTATGAGAATTAACGGTAAAACTTGTCTTCCATAGCATTGGCAGCTCATAACAAGAGCCTCAGGTGATTACTGATGTTATAGATAAGAGTGTCAATTGTAGCTAATAGGCTAATCCTATTGAAGGGTGAACCAACAGCAAAAGAAGACCTTTCTCTCTGTCTCTCTCTCTCACTGTCCACACTGACTGTCAAAAAAAAGATTGTCAATTGTTAAATCAACAAGAGGAGTCACTGTGCACTTACTCCTCATGTAGGATCTCTGTCCTTAATGTGTTATACTATACAAATTAATGGTATAACTAGTACTCAAATAGTACTCTATATTTTGTGTGTCTGTGTGTGTCTGTTGAAATCTTTACTTAGTATATACTAATTTGATCTTATGTATATAAAGATAATTGAAAATGAATCTTGATGAAGAATGGGATGAGAGAGGGAGATGGGATGATTGGCGGTAGGAAGGAGGTTATGGATGGAAAAAGCCACTATAATCCTAAAGCTGTACTTTGTAAATTTATATTTATTAAATAAAAGTTAAAAAAAAAAACTTGTCTTCAAACAATTCTTTATACTTTGTGTGTCTGTGTGGGTGCAAACTGTTGAAATCGTTACTTAGTATAGAGTTGTTCTTCCATATATAAAGATAATTAAAAGTGAAACTTTTTTTAATACTTACTTATTTATTTTTAAATTGTCCATTCCTTTAGTCATCTTTTTTCCCCTTAATTAATTCTTTTTTTAAAACTTTTATTTAGTAAATATAAATTTCCAAAGTACAGTTTATGGATTACAATGGCTTCCCCCCCCATAATTTCCCTCCCACCCGCACCCCTCCCATCTCCCGCTCCCTCTCCCATTCCATTCACATCAAGATTCATTTTCAATTATCTTTATATACAGAAGATCCATTTAGTATATATTTAGTAAAGATTTCAATAGTTTGCGTCCACACAGAACATAAAGTGTAAAATACTGTTTCAGTACTAGTTATAGCATTACTTCACATTGTACAACATCTTAAGGACAGAGATCCTACATGAGGAGTAATACACAGTGACTCCTGTTGTTGACTTAACAATTTGATACTCTTGTTTATGGCATCAGTAATCTCCCTAGGCTCTAGTCATGAGTTGCCAAAGCTTTAGAAGCCTTTTGAGTTTCCCCACTTCAATCTTATTCCGACAGGGTCATAGACAAAGTGGAAGCTCTCTCCTCCCTTCAGAGAAAGGTACCTCCTTCTTTGATGGCCCCATTCTTTCCACTGGGATCTCACTCGCAGAGATCTTTCATTTAGGTCCTCTTTTTTTTTTCCAGAGTGTCTTGGTTTTCCATGCCTAAAATACTTTTATGGGCTCTCCAGCCATATCTGAATGCCTTAAAGTCTGATTCTGAGGCCAGAGTGCTGTTTAGGACATCTGCCATTCTATGAATCTGCTGTGTATACCCCTTCCCATGTTGAATCGTTCTCTCCCTTTTTAATTATATCAGTTAGTATTAGAAGTGAATCTCAATGAAGAATGGGATGGGAGATGGAGTAGGAGGTGGGACAGGAGTGGGGATGGGAGGGCAGGTATGGAGGGAAGAACTGCTATATTCCTAAAGCTGTACCTATGAAATTTATCTTTATTAAATAAAAGCTTTATAAAGAAAACTATCAAGAAGGATAGAAGAAGTAAACTTACCCCAGTTTGAGGAATCAAGTGAACTTCCTAGAAAACATGATGTGTGACAGATGACCATGTTGAAAATGAGTTAAGAAAATCTATTCCAATGAGAGAAAAATGAATCAAGAAAGAAAACAATAGTTGAACCTTTTGAAAACATATAGTTTAAGTTTAATAGACTGATATCAAAGGCAGAAGTTGGTGAAGATAAAGTTGGAAAGGAAGACTGAATGCTGGTAACATGGTCTTATATGTCTACTAAAGCAGTAAAGCAGAATAATGGGAAGCACATATAGTGGAAATAGAGAAGAGAGTAGTCATTAAACTTACTTTCTATGATCTTCTTTATCTTTCCATTAGCAATGTACAGTTAATAGCAGTGTACAACTTCAACTTTTTATTAAAAGGAACTTTTGGCAACTGACAGGTACTGAGATAGGGCTTATAAGCAAGACGTACACAATGTAGGCATATAAGAAATCCTGAAATTTTAATTGTTCTATTTAAAGGCATATTCATGACTACACTAAGGTAATTGCCAGTAAAATGTGAAAATATATATAATTACTAAATCATGTATTATTTGGACCTGGCATATTTATGCTGATATTTATTCCATATATTAGGAATAGTGTAATAATGGTGAGGAAGGAGTAAACTATGTACAACTTAAGTCAACTCAAGCGAAAAGTACATTTGAGAAGTTCTGCTTGTCATCGTTCTTGATTCAGATAATATTTAATTTCAATTCTTCTTTTTCTCCCTCAACAACCATGGAAGAGGGAAATTTATATGGTTGTTATTAATTTATCTTCCTTTTTAAAAAACAGGAAAATAATGATCTATGGTTAAGTTACTAACATAATACTTGACAAAAATGTCTTACTAGATTAATTTTCATCCAAATAAAAATAACTTAATATTTCTATTTAATAAAGTTAGTATCATTCATAGCAAAGTCAATTTTAGACTCAAGTGTTGTTTCATTGTAAATATGATTCTCCTGATTAGATTAACTTACTAGGGCCTGTAATGTACATAAACAACTTATTTCAGAAGCATTTCTTAATTGTTAGATACTATATAGCAAAGATGCTGTGTTGGCTTTCGTTCATCTTCACCATTAAACTGTCCTGAAGTGTTAAGAGTATCCGTAAGAGCCATTCCCTTCTACAGCGGCATGCTCAGAGAGGCCTGCATTGTGATTTGACCTGAGTCACAGGAAGAGAAGAATAGCAAATCCAAGATGAAGGCCAGAGCAGCTCAAACATCATCCACTATTCTCTTTAGTAACATGTACAACTATTGAAAATCAAGCTAATTCTGTGGAATTTATTTTATGTCGGCTTATGTAGTTGTTCCTGCAGAAAATGCAAAACACTGAATGGCTCGGAACTCTGCAGATCTGCTGCAGAGTGTCCTCCTGGATAATTTTAAGAGCAAAGGGAAAAAGTATAACTTCCTCCTCTCTTTCTCTACACATTCCTTTAAATATAAAAGAAAGAAAAAGGAAGAAAGAAATGCAAGAAAAAGAAAAAAAAAGCAGACTCATGATGAATGAAATTGAAGATATCATTAAACAAAACATTTTTCAAGTTTACTTTTCAAAGTGAGTGTATACATTCAGATAAGTAGATTATTATATTACTGCACTTAAAAATTTGTAGGCAGATTATATCAAATAATTAACTACACTTTCCACCTGGGAGAAAACAGCCATAAACACACCCCCACATACAAATAAATACACACACAGATATACACACACATACACATAAACATATCTGAAAGTTATTCTGTATGAATTTTTTTTTTATTGGACAGAGTTATACAGTGAGAGAGAGAGACAGAGAGAAAGGTCTTCCTTCTGTTGGTTCACCCCCAAGTGGTCACTAAGGCTGGAGCTACGCAGATCCAAAGCCAGGAACCAGGTGCTTCCTCCTGGTCTCCCATGCGGGTGCAGGGGACCAAGCACTTGGGCCATCCTCCACTGCCTTCCTGGGCCACAGCAGAGAGCTGGACTGAAAGAGGAGCAACTAGGGTTAGAACCTGGCAGCCATATGGGATGCTGCAGGTGGAGGATTAGTAAAGTGAGCCTCAGCGCCAGCGTCTTGGATGAATTTGATTTGGTTTGAATTTAATTATAGCTGACATTTCAAAGCGATGTACATGCTCCTAAATTATGCTGCAATTAGTGTTTAGAAATAAAATTGGGGTGGCTATATTCATCAATTAGCTTTTTTGTGTATAATATCTATATGGCACGATCACTTTAAGATACTAATAGTAATAAGTAAAAATAGAGATATTAAAGTTTTTGATATATATAATAAGATAAATTGGTCATACAGAACTGTAGCTGAAATGCAAATAACTCAAAATCATTTATAGATTTTTGGAAAAACAAATGTAAATTGTACTACAATTCAACAGGACTGGGCTTGCTAAACAGCTTAAGTACTACATACAATTGCATGAAGAGTTTGAGTCATAAATATAATCATTTTTGGAAAATGAGGAAATTAAAGGAAAGAGAAAGAAATTCATTCATCTCCATCCAATTTTCAAAATATTGGGTACCTTATAATTACTTTAAAGAACATGGTTCCCAAAGCTATTATTTATAATAATTAATCATCATTATATCACTACAAAATAAAGTACTTACTAGCAGAAGTTTACAATATTTTGAAGTGTTCTTTTCAACACAGCAACTTTTCTCATGCACAAGGCTTATGTTCTGAGACCCAGATGGGTGCCTGAAATTGAAAATAATAGCAAGTCCTACACAAATTATAATTTTTCCTACACACAAATGAGGGAACTTCTAAACATTCATGCTATTTTTCAGTTTTTCCCTATGACATTTCTGAGCCTCCCTCCACTTATAATACTTAATTTATAAATTAGGCACAGTAAACAATAACAGTAATATAGAACAATTATAACAATACACTATAGTAAAAGTTATATTAATGTGATCTCTTTCCCTTGCTTTCAAAACATCAATTGTACTCTAAATGTTAGCAATCTATGCATGCTTTTTATTTAATCTTAAATTCAGTACTCTCATTTTCAACTAAGAAAAAAGGAAACGAACATCTATCCTTGACATGCTGGAAGTGTCAATATTCGTATTCTTACACTTTGGGTCCACTTTTAATTAAAATGAGTGTTATATGAACACAAGCGCTGCAGTAGTATGGCCATCCATCAGATAAGAAGTCACCTACTGAATGACCACAGGGTGAGTGGCAAACACAGTGTGCAAGTTGAACTAAAGGATGGTTCCCATCATGGGCAGCAAAACAGGACACAGTGAAGTAACTTCATTCTATTGTCAATGACCTACTATGTAAAATTTATGAAATGTTTATTTCTGGAAACTTAATTTAATATGCTTAATATTTTTTAAAGGTTTATTTGTTTATTTGAGAGTCAGAGTTACACAGAAAGAAGAGAGGAAGAGAGAGAGGGAGATCTTCCATCCGACGGCTCACTCCTCAGTTGGCCGCAACGGCCAGAGCTGTGCCAGTCTGAAGCAAGGAACCAGGAGCCTCCTCCTGGTCTCAAGGACTTGGGGCCAAAGGACTTGGGCCATCCTCCACTGCCTTCCCAGGCCATAGCAGAGAGCTGGATTGGAAGAGGAGCAGCCTAGACTAGATCCGGCACCCACATGGGATACTGTTGCTTCAGGCCAGGGCATTAACCCGCTGCGCCACAGCGCTGGCCCCAATATACTAAATATTTTTAACCAAAGGTCCACCACAGGAAGTAAAACTGAAAATATATTTATATTTTATTATGTCTGGTTAACTTCTAACATCTAATCACCCAGGTTTTCTTTTTCTTTTCTTTTTTTTTTTTTTTTCTGGCAGGTAGAGTTACACTGAGAGAGAAAGACAGAGAGAAAGGTCTTTCTTCTGTTGGTTCACTCCCCAAATGGTCTCTATGGCCAGCGCTATGCTGATCCAAAGCCAGGAGCCAGGTGCTTCCTCCTGGTCTCCAATACGAGTTCAGGGGTCAAGCACTTGGGCCATCCTCCACTGTCCTCCCACAGCAGAGAGCTAGACTGGAAGAGGAGCAACCGGGACTAGGACCCGGCACCCATATGGGATGCCTGTGTGGCCGGTGGAGGATTAACCAAATGAGCCAGGATGCCAGCCCCATTCTCCAGTCTTAATTTAATTTTCATCTCAAAAATGAAGACTAATGTAAATCTTGCATGAGTTATATCCTATACTTTTACCTCATAGTATGCTTATAGAAATTGTGTAAATTGGTAGAATTATTCAAAATAATCTTTAAGGCAATAATACTTTCAATTTCTTCTTCAGTAGACATTCCAGAAAAGTTGACAGATTTGGTTCATAGTGTGCTGTCAAATATATGTTTATTACATGAATCACAAAAAGAAATGTGATATGTTTTCCTCATGGAATCAAAGTAAATTTGTTTTGCTATAATGGTTATAAATTACAATTTTTTATTAAAACACACTTTACCTTTTTCTCTATGCCAAGATATCTGTATCACATGTTTAACTGATGAAAGTTATGTTATGGAAAGGTAGGAGCTACAATTACAAATGATGTTAGATGTCTCTATGAACGAGAAAGTTAAGATTAGTTTTGAATATTTTACATGGAAACACTGCTTCCTTCAGGGGAAGCAGAAAAGCCTAGGGTAAGAAATAGAGTCAAGAAAACTTAATAAAATGAGTTTCACTTTAGGGCATTTGGAGAAGATAGGGCCAGCTTTATAGGGCATCTAGCTTTAAATTCCGAACATCCAATTCTGGTGGTTTAAATACATTTCAAGGTACGAGAGAGAGACATAGACAGAGACAGAGAGATAACACCAATTCTTTCTGCATGATCCTGAATCTAAATCACAAACATTAATAGCACATTACTATTATGTTAGAATCATTTTCCCATGGTTATATGGTCAGAACACTACAGACTGGCTGTTGTTACCAGAAAATGCCTGGGATGCTGAATGCCTGGAGATTTTGAGTATAACAGAGAGTCGTATTCTATCAAAATCACATGAAACTGAAAATCCTACTGAGGCTGGCAGAACACCTTGTGATTTGTCACCTGAGCCTACATCATCAAATACAGAAAGTCAAAATTCAAAAAATGAAACTGAACACTTTAGACATGGATCAAGAATAGATGTCTTTTGTAAATATTGAAATTATAGAAATGGAGCAAATTAATGAAATAAAAGCAGTGAGCATGAAAGATTTAATAAAACTCTAGTTTGATTTGGCATGCCTTAAATGTCAAAGGTGGGGGGGTTATCAGCTAAAGACATTTTATTACTAAGGCCCTGCAGCACAAACAAAATATGCTCACAATTGGCCTTTAAACAAGAGTAAAGAAAGGAAAATAATAAATACAATCCCAGTTATACTAAAGGGGTATATTATAATAAAATAACACAGAAGCTTTCTTTACCTTCTGTTTTGCAGGCAGAACTGTTATAGTCATGCACAATGATAAAAAGTCCTAGAGATATATTGTACCAATATTGTACTTAGAGTTGACATTTAAAGTTGTTAAGAAGATAAAATTTATGTTCTGTGTTTTTGCCACAACTGAAAAAACAAAAGGTGTACTTCCCTTTGCACATAAGCCTATTAGAGCGTAGTGAATCTTTAATGCCCAAACATCTATACAAGTAATCTGCCACAAAAATTGGTAGATATTTGAAATATTCCAGTAACTGCACTTTTACTCTACTTTTTAGGAAAACACTACATTCCCTTCATGGCTTCCAAATATTTAATTTAAAAATGAGAAGGACATTCTTTCTAGTTCTTTTAGAACTATCTAAAATTAAATCTTTCAATAATGTGAAATTGGAGCAGGCATTTGGTCTGGTAGATAAGACACAGTTAAGACGTCCATGTCCCTGATCAGAGTCCTGACTCTGGTTCTGCCTTCAGCTTCTTACTAATGCACACCCTAGGATATATAGGTAGACAAGTAACTGAGCTACTGTTACTGATGCTGAGTTCCTGATTCAATCTAAACCCTAACCCAGGCCCAACTCTTTCAGACATTTGGGGAATGAACCACTGGATTGGTGGTTTTCTCTCTCTCTCTCTCTCTCTCTCTCTCTCTCTCTCTCTCTCTCTGTGTGTGTGTGTGTGTGTGTGTGTGTGTGTCTGTTTCTCTCATCCCCCTTTGCTTGCAAAGAAATAAAAATTAAGACAGGGATTTTGTTGTATGGTTGACAAATCAACATGTTTTATCCCTTTTGTACAAATTACATTAAGTTTGTTTTTAGTTTTATGTAAATAGTTAAGACATTTTCAACTAAATATATATGGAATATAATATTGTATGCATTTTTCTTGCTCCCACTATAAATCCAAATTGCACGTATATATGTAAATTAATAGGTAGAAGTCCATATTTTTTCAGTTTATGTCATGTTAGTACTTCCTCCTGGTACTATGAATATACATATAACATGTTAAACCTTACTCTAAAGCCGCTTTCAACTGTTGCTGTTAATGTGGTTTTATACCATTAAACCTCCAAACATTTATTTTTGATTATAAAGTACAGTTGTGGTTTTATGTTAAGGAGGAGGAAGGGTGGAAGCATGGGCAGGAGGGAAGATAGGATGAGAAGTATCACTATGTTCCTGAATCTGTATATATGAAATTCCTGAATCTGTATATATGAAATACATGAAATTTTAGACCTTGAATAAAATTTAAAAAAATATAATTATTGAAAGTCAGAGCAACAATGTGGTTTAGCTGTCTTTACAGAGAATTTATATCCTGTTTTATAATATATGGTAAACATTGAATATGCTATTTTATTTTCTTATACTATTGTGATGATTCTGTTTACTTTTTATCACTTATATGAACCATTTGGCATATTTTATCCAGTTATGTTACAATGGATTATAGAGGAAGTTATACTAAATGCATGTATTGAATTTTGGACAATCATTATTTGTATGTAACCTATTGTTCTGTTTTTTTTTTTAAGATTTTATTTATTTATTTGAAAGGTAGAGTTATAGACAATGAGAGGGAGAGACAGAGACAGAGACAGAGAGAAAGGTCCTCTTTCCGTTGATTCACACCTAGATGGTCGCAATGGCTGGAGCTGCACTGATCAGAAGCCAGGAGCCAGGAGCTTCCTTCCAGTCTCCAACGTGGGAACAAGGGACCAAGGACTTGTGCCATCCTCTACTGCTTTTCCAGGCTGCACCAGAGATCTGGACTGGAAGAGGAGCAGCCGGGTCTAGAACCAGCACCCATACTGGATGCCGGTGTGGGAGGGGGAGGATTAAACTACTGTGTCATGGTGCCAGCCGCAGCCCATTATTCTTATTCCTTTCATTTGAGAATTATATTCTTCTTTTCATTTTTCTAATCACCTAATGTGCTATAATAAGATTGTGTTTTATCATTTAGGTGTGGAAACTTTTATGGTAAATTTATTACTAATGAATGAAAAGATTGTATTGACACAATAAATATAATTTTATTCTAACTTTCTTGTTTGTCATGTTTTTAAAAACTATAATTTGTTTATGAATTTTATGTACCATATAGTTACTAAAATCTTATTGATGATTGTAGGTAGAAAAATTAGGTCATGTTGATTCTTTATTTCCAGTTTTGGTATGAATTACTTTTATTGCTATTAGTATTTTGGTTGACAAGAACCTCTGACAAGTATTGAGCCTTGTATGCATGCTAACTAACTAATACCATCAGGGTCCCTTATTGAAGAAAACTTCTGGTAGAAAAATAGAATTGATCAGGATGGGGTTACACATGGAGAAAGTTAAAGATGCAAATAAAAGGAAGAGAACTAAGCAAAGTCAAATAACCCCCCCCCAAAAAAAAAGAAACTGCCATCTTTTTGAATGTCATAAAAGAGAACCCTCTGAGCAAACGACAAAGGAGGAGAAAGAGGAGTTTTGAAGGATGAGGACAAGGAGAATGAAGAAAAGGATGGGTAGAGGTGCAAGAGAATAGGCCATCCTGAGCATTTTCTACCTCCATAAGTTGAGGAAAATTACTTTCATGAAAAATGAACACCAAAGATATATTAATAAAATATCTCTTTCAAAAGTAGCACAAGAACATTCCTACCATAATAGTTCAACAACAGACATATGGACAAGACAAGTGGAAACTGTTACCTTCTGTTTCCACAGAAGCTAACAGATTTGTTTCTAAATGACGCATGAAAGAGTATAAATTAGTGAGACAAACTTTCTGAGTTCACAGAAGAACACAAATGAGTAAATCTTAAAACTTAAACTCAGAAATGAGGAAGAACTAGGCAGAAAAATGAATATGCATGTGTATATATCTATATATGAATTATTTAAACAAGAGGAAGTACAAGGGAAGAGCTGTTTATGTAATCCACATTAACTGGCAGCTTAAATTGAGAGCAGACCTGGGACTCAATCCCAGGACTTTGTTATGGGTGTGCATGTCTTAAGCAGCACTTTAATTTTTATGCCAAATATCCACCCACTAGTAAGTGACTATTAAAAGTAGAAATATCAGAGGCCGGCGCCGCGGCACAATGGGCTAGTCCTCCGCCTTGCAGCGCTGGCACACCAGGTTCTAGTCCCGATCGGGGCGCCAGATTCTGTCCCGGTTGCCCCTCTTCCAGGCCAGCTCTCTGCTGTGGCTAGGGAGTGCAGTGGAGGATATCCCAAGTGCTTGGGCCCTGCACCCCATGGGAGACCAGAAGCACCTGGCTTCTTGCTTCTGATCAGCGCAATGTGCCGGCCGCAGCGTGCCAGCCACAGCGGCCATTGGAGGGTGAACCAATGGCAAAAAGAAGACCTTTCTCTCTGTCACTCTCTCTCTCACTGTCCACTCTGCCTGTCAAAAAAAAAAAGAAAGAAAGAAAGAAAAAGTTGCTGAATAAGGAAACCCATTAATGGCATACTGCTGCTGTTTTAGTCATCTGTGGTTGTTTTAAAATTTACTGTATATGAGTGAAATGGCCATATTTTCATTTAATGGTTGCTTATATCACTTGGTTATATTGTGAATGAACCAGTGACTTTTAGCTTTTCACTTGTGATAGTATATATTGAAACAGTAAGCTTTTGACTATAATGTAAGTTAAAAATGTTATCTCCAAAATGAGAAAAAGGGAGGAAAGAAGGAAAGAGGGAAGGAAGGAAGTGCAGGGTCTTAGTCCACCCGAATGAGGATGGACTGGGTCCTGGAAGGGTAAGTGCACCGCTTCTCCATTCCCCAGCCTCCCTTGATCTCAGAGACAATCAGACGTGGCAGGAGTGGAGTCAAGCAGGAACTCATTTATTATTGCACAGTAAGCCTCTTTTAAAGCATAAAACTGCAGAGCTATGGGCGGGGGGGGGAAGCCAGCCAATCGTTTTAAAGGTTACCCTATCATGCGCTCGGTTTCCATAGGGTCCACGTGCTGTTCACGCACTAATGTCATCTCTTCTGATGCCTGTGCCCAATCAAGTTTTCTTGTAAACAGCTCGGACTCTGCCCATTTAATTTTCTCTTGGTGCCATCTTTGCCACCCTCATGCCCCACAAGGGAGGGAGGGAGGGAGGGAGGGAGGGAGGAAGGAAGGAAGGAAGGAAGGAAGGAAGGAAGGAAGGAAGGACACCAAGTGCTTGGGACCCTGCACCTACATGGGAGACTTGGATTAAGCTCCTGACTTTGGCCCAACACTGGCTATTGCAGCTGTTTAAGGAATGAAACAGAGGATGGGCGACATCTCTCTCTCTCTATCTATCTCTCTCTCTCTCTCTCTCTCCTTTCTGTAGCTCTTCCTTTCAAATAAATAAATAAATCTTATACTATTCAAATAAATATTATATTATAGTATTCAGATAAATCTTATAGTATTCAAAATAAATAAGTCGTATAGTATTCTAAAGTGACATTAGTTTATAATACTTTAGACTAACTCTATTGTACTATTATTTTACTATAGACTATATATATGCATGATACATGATGTATGCTAGACTCTATAGTAATAGTAATATTGCATTTTGAAAATCATAATGAATTGGCATATCTAGGTCTTAATCTTTACTGTTCTCCTACTATCACAAAAAATAAGGATAATCAGAAATACATTGCTGATGAAATATAACAATTCTCCAAAATCTTAAAAGAAGACTAAACCTAGACCTGCACAAAGATTTGTCTCTGGCTGCTAGTTTGCATGAGGCACAGAGCACAGAGGAACAAGCTAAAATGCAATGTGCATTTGCAATTGGCGACATCTGGCATGAGGGAAATTCTCTACCTCAGATGGATTATGAAACAGATACCTATCAAGAAGATTACTAAGCTGGGACTATAAGAATCAAGTCACTAAGGGAAAATCATTTCTTGTTCCTGTTGGGCAAAACTAAAGAACTATCTCTGCACATGCACACTTGGATACTAGCATGAAAGAAAACAGTCATTGATACATAATTCAGAGTAGGGATCAATTTCCTGGGACAAGGGCAGGAAGAGCTACTTGTGGAATAATCACCATTTTTTTTTTTTTTATTGTAAGTACTGGGCATTTACTTAATTGTTCAAAAAGCTATATATTTTTGTGAAGTGATTGTATCTGTGTTTATTTCACAATGTAAAGTTCAAAAATTAAGATTTAATTTTCAGACAGTAGAATAGTAACTAAAAAAGAACAAAAAATAAAATACAAGCATGAAGACTACACAGATAGACAGTGGTTCCCATATATTTTTTTTTCAAAACTAGAGCTACGTTTATGCAAGTAGAGAATGTAAACATATATATTTCGAGCTGGCATTATGGCAATGTGGATTAAGCCACTGGTGGGGCTTAGGTGTGAAGGAGCGGCAGGTTGAGCTGCAGCCTATGACAAGGCATCGTGTATTGGAGCGCCGGTCATGTCCCAGCTGTTCTGCTTTGGATCCAGTCCCCTGCTAATGTTTCTGTGAAAGCAGCAGAAGACGACCCGATTGCTTGGACTCGCCAACCTTGAAGGAGATTCAGATGGAGTTCCAGGCTCCTGGCTTCAGCAAGGCCCACTGGTAGTTGTTGTGGCCATTTGGGAAGTAACCAGAGAAAAGATGTCTTTGTGTGTGTGTGTGTGCATGTGTGTGTGTGTGTGTAATTGCCTTTCAAATAATTAAATAAATCTTGTTAAAAATATTGTGGCCTGGAGTGCACGCATGCCTGGGTTTGATTCCCACATCTGCTTACTTAGTTTTCTGCTCACACAGCCTTAGAGGCAGCAGATGACGGCTCAATTGTTTTGACAACTCTTACCTATGTGAAAGACCTGGATTGAGTTCCAGACACCAGGGTTTTCAGAAAAATATACTTCATGGCTGGTATGCTGGCATAATAATCCCATGGAAAACAGATAATTTTAGTCTCTTCATCGTTTCCTTCAGCTAGATTTCAGGTATATTCCTAATAGTGTCTGGCACCCTTTGTGACCTGAAGACAGAGAAAAGCAAGAAGATGCATTTTACCTTTAGTTGTGACTGACAATAGTAAAAAAGGCCTTGCACAGAGACATTTACAATAAATCATAAAATCTGTTTTACTGCCGGCGCCGTGGCTCAACAGGCTAATCCTCCGCCTTGCGGCGCCGGCACACCGGGTTCTAGTCCCGGTCGGGGTGCCGGATTCTGTCCCGGTTGCCCCTCTTCCAGGCCAGCCCTCTGCTGTGGCCCAGGAGTGCAGTGGAGGATGGCCCAGGTGCTTGGGCCCTGCACCCCATGGGAGACCAGGATAAGCACCTAGCACCTGGCTCCTGCCATCAGATGAGCAAGGTGCGCAGGCCGCAGCGCGCTGTCCACGGCAGCCATTGGAGGGTGAACCAACGGCAAAAGGAAGACCTTTCTCTCTGTCTCTCTCTCTCACTGTCCACTCTGCCTGTAAAAAAAAAAAAAAAAAAATCTGTTTTACTGAATTTCACATATTGAGAACAATTAAATGATCGAGCATTACTAAATGAATTCTCTTAGAAAGTGTATCATGAAAAGATTTACATAAGACTTTTTAGCATCTCATAAAAGTAATTATCTAATGAGTATTTGAAATACTTTATCTCATTTAAATTTTTACACTAGGAATCTCAGAATGTGCCTTTCAACTGCTTCTTCTCCTGTTCTTCAGTGTCATCGGATAAAGTTGCAATTTTTAAAAGTTTACGTTGCTTTAAATAATTTTCTGAAATAAATAGATGAGAAATATAAATAAATAAATAAAATCAAAAAAGAAAATATAAGGCAGTATGATTATTAGAAAGGCCAATATTATTACATTCATATTGGTTAAAGGTGTAACACATTAGGTCAGATATACCTGCGCTAAATCAAAAATCTTACTAAGGAAATATGTCCACATTTCTGTAATTCCTTACTATAATTGATAACCAAAAAATGAGTCATTCTGTGTTAACATAATCATCAAACATTACCAGTGTTTTTTATATGATTCCTGTTTAAAAAAATGAAGTTGGAATGTATGATTTAACTTCATTATCTTAAGAAAATAACCAAATATTCCCCTTTAACTTCACAACAAACTATACACAACAATTTATTATTCTGTCTCAGATTTTTTCTATTAAAATAACCTAGTTGAATCCTTCATTAGTTAACTTAATGTGAAATTTCCTGGATGTCAAGGCTTACTTAGTTTTCTGCTCAAAAATCCAAAATGTTCCTACAAAGAAATTGACCCATTCAAGTTTGATCTTACCCAGACTTCTAGAAATGTGTAAGTGGCTTCCAATCAACTTAGGGATCCCTGAAAACTCTTGTTAAATTTTAAACTAAATTTATATAAATGGGAATTTTAAAAAGTTCATAGCAAACAGATCCAGAAGACATGTTTATTTTAGTTGAAATATTTTTAAATCCAAGCTTGTTGTCATCAGATTAAACATTTTCCTCGAATTTGTTAAGATTCTCATGATGATTGTGAAAACTACACATTTTGTCAATTTAAAAGCAAAAGTGTAGCACACCAAATGATCTAGCATCAGAAGAAACAAGTGAACTTAAAGAGCCTTCAAAGACATGCAGGATGAAATCATGAATTTTCCTACATTTGTTTGTGTGCAATAACACTGAATAAGCCCATTCATTTTCACATATTTAGCCAAATCAGTTCCACCAAATCAATATGCTAGTGGTAATCCCTATGTTTCCAAAGATTTCTCAGAACATCTGGTAGAGCTGAAATCATGTGCATGCCATTTTCAATTTATGTACATGTTGGATTAATATCTAAATCTGGGAATTGATAAATGCTTAATCCTTACATTTAATTGTGTAAACTTTTAATAATTATACTTTAGCACAACAATTAAGAACAGTTACTCTGAAAGTACAGAGGGAAGAAAAAAATGAATTAAGAAAATAGTTCTCAAATTTTGAAAGCTGTTTTCAAAATAAAG
The DNA here is from genome assembly GCA_949820135.1 of Sylvilagus floridanus. Lineage (NCBI taxonomy): Eukaryota > Metazoa > Chordata > Mammalia > Lagomorpha > Leporidae > Sylvilagus > Sylvilagus floridanus. Next base: position 27,167,527 of record OX463242.1, on the reverse strand, counting down.
AGCGTGAGTTCAGTTATTTCCACAGTGCCTTCCTCTCTCTCCAGCAAAAATCTTTCTTAAGATTTCATTCTTAGGAAACTTTTCTGGGAAATTAAAACCCAATTATCAGAGACGTTTGGTTATTTCAGTAACATCCATTGCATAATTAAAGACTAAATGAAATGCCTTGAAAGGCACAGAAGGGGGAATAAAGAGGGCAAGGGTTTATCAATTCAATTTATTGATAACCTACAACTTTATCTGGGCTCATTTCTTTCTTTTCTTCTCTTGTCTTTTTTTTTTTTTTTTTTTTTGAGGGAGATTGCCAGCAGGAGAGCTTTCTTCTGTGAGTTCAATCTCTCTGCAGAAATTGGGAGCTGGAAACTCAGTCTTGATCTCCCAAGCCAGTTGCAGGAACCCAAACACTTGAAGCATTGTTGATGCTTCCTAGGATCCCTTTTGGCAAACGTTAGGTGCTTCAGCTTGGGACTCGAGATCTTAACCATTAGCCTAAGTACCTACCTGGTTCTCTTCTTTTTCACATTTACACATTCAGATTCTTATGTTGGTAGTCTGTAGAAAGAATATTTTTACATAGGTTTGTATATGATCTTTGGAAATGTCCAGAAATCCTCAAAAATAAAGATTATATCCTCCATTATGTCTTTTGCTAAATAATCAACATTTTTAAATCATTCACAGAGCTAAACCACAAGTGCAACTAACAAGGTGCTAATTAATAAATTTATGTATTTTGTCAACAGTTGTTCAACAAACATGTATTTAGTGCCTCTTCTTCATAGAAGGCAGCAATAAAATGGTCAGTTAAAATGGTTTTTTTTTTTCTTGTTTCTGTAAATCTCAGTAGAGGCAGCAATCATTAAAACGGCAATCCTACTCTAGATTTGTAATTCCAATCTGGGATTGTTGCTATAAAAGGAATTTAGAGAACAAAAGCGGCTACCACTGCGCCTAAATTAGGCCAGGGCCCAGTGGACAAGGCAGGCTTATCCTGAGAACTGAGGTTTCAACTGACTTTGAAAGAGTAGGAAATATTTCCTTGTGTCTACATGAGATCAGAGCTGAACATGCAAAGGTTTAATGCCAGGTTTTCTTTTCATAAACTGGTCAGATTCAGATTCATTTATTCCATTGAAATATGGAAAGCCAGGACGTTGGTGCGTTGCATACCCGCAGAGCTGATTTCTGTGGGCAGGCTGCTGCACCTCCTTAATGGGCTCTGCCTTTCTTTATTTCTTTCCTTTTCCTTTACCTTTGTGGCTTGTCCTCCTTACAGCATAGTTTTTAAGGTTTTCACCTAATCTCACAACATCAATCATTATCTGAATGTGGCTGATTCTTAAATCATTTTAATTCAAATTAATTTCTAGATTTGGCTTTAAATGTACAGCTGCCTAACAGATATTTTGATTTGAATATCCTAATCTTTTCTTAAACACAGTGTATCTGATGAAACATTCTTATTTCCCTTCCCATTCCCATGACAGATGGCTATGAGCTTGGAAGCTTGAAAGTTTAGTATAATACTAATCCTTTTCAAATTTGTTAATGTGTTTATATTTTGTGTGTGTGCTTACCTGAGTTTGTCATTTTACATTCTGTCTTTATGTTTTCTACTCTAAATATAACACAATTTGCTCTACTCTTTTTATGGATCTTTAGATGAATGAATTTCTAACAAGGATGTTCAATTAATATTTATCCACTTTACTGCATGCAACTCCAGTGGAAATGTATGTGCGCCAGTGTTGTGGTATAGAGTGTTAAGCATGGCCATTGCAGCCATTTAGAAGCAGTAGATGGAAAACTCTCTCTTGTTGCTGTGGATTCGTTCTGAGAGGAAGAGTGCAGTGGGGGCAACAGGCATGGAGTCACTACACAGACTCCAGGAGTCAAGTGAAAGTGGGCCAGAGGCGGGCAGCCCACAGGCTTGTTTCTTTCAGTTGGTAAAAGGCAGCCAATCTGCTCAAGGGGTGGTTTATGCCCTAACCAATCACAGCCTGTTACCAAGGAGGCTCCTTTGACACGTGTGTTCTGAAGCCATCCAATCACAGCCTGTTGCCAGGCAGGCTCCGTTGCCATGTGGTTTCCGAAGCCATTACTGAGTAACTGATGATCACTTGCCAGTGGCCATTTTGGCATGGCCTTCTCATTCCACCACACACTCTCTCTTTGTAACTGCCTTTCAAATGAATAAAATAAATCTTTATAAAGAATGGAAATGTATGAGTCTACCGCAATTCTTTGTCCAATCTAAAATGGCTGAACCTTTGAGTTATTTCCTATTATTGTTTTTCAAACTTATTTTACACTTTTATTCTTGTAAATTTTTCACATTTATGTGATATAAATATTCCTAGTTAGCTAGTCCAAAATGGTAACTGCAAACCATTCATGGCAGCATAATAGCACTTAGTGCAACTATGTTCAGCAATGGAATTTTAACTTGATTTTATTTAAATATGAATTCAAATGCCATGTGCAGTTACAGGTTAATGAATTAAATGGTGCAGGTTCATACCATATACATAGACATGGAATAGCTGAGTTATCTAATGTGTTCATCTTTACATTTTCTATAAGATGTTACATAATTTTCCGGAGTCTGTACAGAAATTTCCCCCAAAATGTGTGGAATTTAGCAGTAATTTCCATTTTTGCTAGTATATGGCATTGTCTGGCTTTTCCACATTTTCTAACCTGATAGGGAGAAAATGCAATTTCACTGACACTTAATTCAGGTTTTTGTTATTACTATGAATTTTATATTTTATGTCATCATTGACTTTTTTAAATGTGTGTGTATACTTTTGTGTGTGCCCAAGCATGCCTCGGCACACATGCCAAACATGGATCTCCTGGTCCAATATGTTGTATGTTGTTTGTCTAGCTTCTTCACTATGTATGTTATAAAACATGTTACAAATATTTTCTTCCTATCTTTGGGTAATTGTTTCAGTCATTATATATGTATTCAATGAATAAAATTATTTTAATGTAACAAACTTACATTTTTTAAGTTACTCCATCTTTTTTTCTTTTTCTTAGCTTTTATTTAACAAATATAAATTTCCAAAGTTAAGCTTATGGATTACAGTGGATTTACCCCCCATAACTTCCCTCCCACCCGCATCCCTCCCATCTCCTGCTCCCTCTCCCATTCCTCTCACATCAAGATTCATTTTCAATTATCTTTATATACAGAAGATCAACTTAGCATATATTAAGTGAAGATTTCATCAGTTTGCATCCACACAGAAACACAAAGTGTAAAGTACTGTTTGAGTACTAGTTATAGTATTAATTCACATTGTACAACACATTAAGGATGGAGATCTTACATGAGGAGTAAGTGTACAGTGACTCCTGTTGTTGACTTATCAAATTGACACTCTTGTTTGTGGTGTCAGTAATCAACATAGGCTCTTGTCATGAGTTGCCAAGGCTATGGAAGCCTTTTGGGCTCACCGACTCTCTCCTGCTCCCCTCTCCATTTCCATTCATATCAAGATTCATTTTCAATTATCCTTATATATAGGAGATAAACTTAGCATATATTAAGTAAAGCTTTCAACAGTTTGCACCCACACAGAAACACAAAGTGAAAAATATTGTTTGAGTACTAGTTATAACATTAAACCACAATGTACAGCACATTTAGGACAGAGATCCTATATGGGGAGTAAGTGCACAATGACTCCTTTTGTTGACTTAACAAAATGACACTCTTGTTTATGGTGTCAGTAATCACCCTAGGCTCTGGTCATGAATTGCCAAGGCTATGGAGGCCTTTTGAATTTGGCGACTCTGATCTTATTTAGACAAGGTCATAGACAAAGAAGAAGTAGGGAAGTTATCTCCTCCCTTCTGAGAAAGGTACCTCCTTCTTTGATAACCTGTTCTTTCCACTGGGATCTCACTCACAGAGATCTTTCATTTTTCATTTAGGTCTATTTTTTTTTTTTGCCAGAGTGTCTTGGCTTTCCATGCCTAAAATACTCTCTTGGGCTCTTCAGCCAGATCCAAATGCCTTAAGGGCTGATTCTGAGGCCAGAGTGCTGACAAACTTACAGTGAAAAAGAAAAATCTTTTATTTTCTATGTGGTAGACTTTAAGAGGTTTGTAGTTGGGACAAATATCTAACATATGGTTTCAGACACAACTTAAAATGCCTTCATCCCATATTGGAGTGCCCAGATATGGGTTCCAGCTCTACTTCAGATTGGAACATTGTGCTAATGAACTGATGCATTTCTCTGTTGCAGTACATTCTCTTACTTGGATGTTTTCATTTATTTTCTGTGTCCTCCATTTTCTCATTCACCTAACGTTCTCTTTCACAACAAGGTGTGCTCTATTGAGCCATCTGAAGCACTTGGGTAAAATTGAAAAATCCAGAGTTAGGTTATTAGAATTCCCCAAACAGAGACTGCTATCCATGGCTCTGGAAGTTACTGAAACAAAGAAATCCAGGATGTGGTAGTCTTGACTGTACTCACTTGTTCATACATAATGATCTTTATGTTGTTCTTAACTTTCACTTCATTAAATCAATGAATGTGATTCCCAATATTTCCACCAATCTGTCTTTTGAGAGAAAAGTTCCTATAATCAAAATAATATTTCATCTGGTCTTTTAATTATCGATTTTATTTTCTCTAACTCATAATTGATTTGGATTACTGTTCAGTGATTATTCATTCATCTCCTCATCCCACTGGGAGTAGACTGCTTCTCACTGTTATTGGGCTTGGTCTCATTGATAATGGGCTTGGTATTTTGAACTACTTTGATTAATGCAATGTTTCAAACCAGTCACCTTACATAGTTTTGTGATCTGGTTTCATATTATAAGAAGCATTTGCCCAAGGTACCTTGCAATCTGTAGCCCCGAGTGAAACTAGTTTTACTTGTGGGCTTCTCCGGTGAGGCTCACACCATTGGGATGGTGGGGTGATGGAGATATTCTACAAGAAGCACTGGAGAGAGTTTTGGTAAACATGTCCATTTATTAACAATCAGGCACAAGCTTTTATGGGGCAGTCAAATGGGAGTAGCTAGCTCAGGGTAGAAATACTAATTCTATATGATAAAGCTGATACTGGCATCTCTATGTTTCTCCAATCAGCTTGAAGATCACAGAGCCCCCATAGCCCCATCCAGGTGGTCTTTTGGGTCTGGGCCATAACTGGGAGCTGTTTATCTAGTTGACAATTACAAGGCCTTTCAACAGGAAGTGCAGGTGAGGAAAATGTGCCTGGGTTCCATACTGCCTGCCAGCAGTCAGGTCATAAGTGCATCTCAGTGTGCTGAGCCCCCAACTAGGGTCTTTTCTGAGAGGCATGGTGTGCCATGCCTTCTTAAACTCCTGCATGGGCTATGCAGGCAGTCTCCTTGCCAGGTAGAGGATAACCCACATTCTATGGATTACAACCAACCAGGCACAGGATCACCCAAAGCTATGGATTAAAACTGAAGCAATTATACATCAAACAAACTCTAGGTCAACTGAGGACATTCTATCTCAAGAACTGTGAATATAAGAATTAAAATTTACATTGCAAGCCTAAGATTTGGAATGGTTTGTTATGTAGCATTTCTGACAGTGAATACGTGCCCTGTTGTAGAACAGTTCTGATAACTTGCCTCTCTATAATTTATATTATTTTATCAGAATGGTTTGACCTACTCTTCCTTTTGAAAACTACCTATTTTCTAAGTATGTATATTTATGTATCCATATGTATATTTGTGTTTATATTATGTATGCATAAACAAACATGTTAATATGAAAAATTTTGTAGAAAATTTATATAATTCATAAAATTATAGAAAAAATATTAAGTGACACAAGACTTGCTAGAGTATCATGTCAAAAATTGACTAATGAATTTTTCTGTAATACAAAAAAGAAAGTTACAGTTGCAGTCCAACACAAAAATCATAATATTTTAACCTATCATTGTAAAATATCTTTGTACTGAAACATACTTCCATAAATCCAAATGTCAATTCATTTTAAGATTCACTAATTGGACCGGCGCCCAGCTCAATAGGCTGATCCTCTGCCTGTGGCACCGGAACACTGGGTTCTAGTTCTGGTCAGGGCACTGGATTCTGTTCCAATTGCTCCTCTTCCAGTCCAGCTCTCTGCCGTGGCCCGGGAGTGCAGTGGAGGATGGCCCAACTCCTTGGGCCCTGCACTTGTATGGCAGACCAGGAGAGGCACCTGGCTCCTAGCTTTGGATCAGCGCAGTGCGCCGGCCACGGCAGCCATTGGGGTGTGAACCAACGGAAAAAAGGAAAAGCTTTCTCTCTGTCTCTCTCACTGTCCACTCTGCCTGTCAAATTAATTAATTAATTAATTAATTAAAAAGATTAACTAATTGTATAATTGCCTAGTTTGCATTATCTATATATTTCTTTTTACTCCAAATTCCCATGCACAATAACTACAAGTTTTATATCTCATGATTGCTTGCTGAGATATTTCAACTGAAATTCTAGTCTTTTCTTCACAGATGTTTTTGAATCTGATAAAGTAGTAAATTTAACCATTCTGTGTCATGTAATAAAATTTCTCTAGGTATGATTCCATTACTGGCTTTCTGTCTTAACATAAAAAACTGTCTTTCACTAACTTTTTGGATAGAATGCTTTGCTTGAGAAAATGTTTTTGTTTATTCTCTGAGCTTCCCTTTTTGCTTCTTTTAGAGTTCTCTCAGCCCCAGTAATCCTCACTGATTTTGTTATGGATAAAATATCTTCATCTTTCTGAGCTCCACATTTCAAAGCTGTTAGTCCCAGCCATATCATTATGGGTACCTTTTCCTTACCTTTCACGTAAGACCACTTTGGCCTCCAATATCCAAATGTAGTTTCCCATATCCCTCTTTGCTGATGTTTCACTGTCATTTTTAAAGCTAAGATTATCTATATATTACAGTTCTATACTAAAGCCTCTGGCATCAGAACATCTTAGCAATAATAGCTGTGTAATCTGTCAATTTACTTAATTTTCCATGCCCTCTCTGTTAAATGGAGATAATGATAGTATTTACCTCAGAGGGTTGCTCTGGGAATTAAATGTGATAGTTTACATAGATAACTTAGAATAGTCCTCATACATTTGAAACCCTCATTTAGATGCTGCTTTTGACATTATTATCCTTAGTCATGAGAATTAAATGTGATATTCCATGTAAAGTATTTAGTATAAAACCATAGTAAGTGCTCTGAATATCAATTTATATTCTCAGTATAAAATGCCTTCTGCTATTAAAGGTCTTTAACCATGTGTCAGAAATTTGAGACTTCAGTGTACATACCTTACCTGAAATAAGAGACACATAACCAGATTTTTATTGTCTCTCCAATACATTATCTAATACATTGTAAATTTTAACACAAATCATATAATGCTTTCTTCTAATTAAAAAAAGAGAAAAAAATAAAGCACAAAGAAAACTCAAACTATCATTGCTACATAAGCAAATGTGCAATAAACACCTTTCTTAACAATGAACAAGAGGAAGATTGCAGAATAATAAAGACTCTTGCTCCAGTCCTAAATATGAAAGTAGAGTGACTTTTATTTGCCTGGTAGACTGAGTCAATTAGTTTACTATCCATTTCCTTGTAGCCTTGACTGCATGATAAGCATGTAGTTTCTGGAACAAAAGGTAAATACAATGGGAGCCATGTCATTACAAGGTTAAACACACGTCCCACTCAGCATCCTGGATTTTACTCATTCTTATGATTTTAATATGTTAATGTGTGAGGGGATGGAATGAGCATGGTCATGTCCATTTCCAATCTATCTCCACTATGAGAGAAGCGAAAAATTCATACTCCTCATTTGAAATAGAAAGAAAATGGCCATGTCTAGTATCATTTACCAGATTATATTTGTCTCCTTTATTTTTGTTATGTTTTAAAGATTTATTTGTTTATTTATCTATTTTAAACGCAGAATCACTGAGAGAGAGAGGAACAGACAGAGGGAGAAAGAGATCTGCCATCCACTGTTTCACCCCTCAAATGGTTACAACACAGGGGATTGAATCAGGAACTTCTTCTCCCACGTGGATTGCAGGGGCACAAATGTGTGGGCCATCTTCTGCTGCTGTGTTCCCAGGCACTTTAGCATGGTGGTAGATTCTCAGTGCAGCAGCTGGTACATGAACATGAACCCATATGTGATTCCAGATTCTCAGACATCAGCTTTACCAGCTATGCCACAATATTGTGGTCAGATTCCTTTATTGATGGAATCTATCTTATTAAAGTCTTGTTTGTATATTCTTAGTAGTCACTAAAATTATTTTTTGCATAACAGAGATCAATAAATTGGCTTATTTAATTATATTAATTTAACAAATGGTTGATGATTACATAAATACATTAATGTTAAGATGGTCATAGTTTATCGAAGACTGTGTGAAGTAGTTGATCTTCCTCTTTTTAATTTCTGTATTCATAAAATAGCTTTGTTAAAGTTGAGGAAAAATATGTTACTCTACTTTTTGCATCACAATCTGCAGTCATAAACAGAGGCTATCTTATAGTCAAATGACATTCATTAAACCGTTAATCAGCTTATAGAAGAGAGAAGTGGCTTATAATGCATTTTAAAAACTTTATGAATTCACAAGATAACATTAAAAAGAAACCACAAGATAAGATATTTGATGGTTCGTATATATAAGCACAGTTTTTTCTTACACGGACCTTCTACACCAATAAGAAATTTTGAACCAAAATGGAGAACATTAAGAACCATAATTACAGTAAACTTATGTAAAGGGACATCTTCAGAATCACATTCTTTGATTGACATCAATAATATTTATTCTTTCACTAGAGAATCGAGCTACATTACTAAAGCAACTGGGTGAAGAGAGTAAACGGAATTCGTAAGATAGTGCTTCTTTTACTTCTACTAAGATTCAACTGGTAAAACAAATAATGCTGGCCCTCACTACATGCTAATGGGTAGGCAAGTTTATTTGGCATAGATCAGAGCCTTGCCATAAGACTCCAACATTTACCATTGATAAAGCTGTTTATGTAATCTCTCTTACAATTTTGAATGTCTAATTGGTTAAAATAATCACATGGGAAACTGGATGCTCTTTGAAAATACCTTTGTCTCTTAATTCATGTATTCATGTGGTTTATGCATGTATATGTTGTGTACATATTTATATGGTGTGGTTATATGAATGAATATATGAGGGAATCTTTTAAAAGTTCATGAAAAACATCCATTTTGAACAAAATTCATGGATTTCAAAGATTTTTGCTTCAGAATAATTTTGTCTTGTAATTACATTTTCAACAATTTTTTGTTATTTAAATTATTTTATTTATTAGAAAGCCAGCAAGCCACACACACAAATAAACAGACACAAAGAGAGAGATCTCCAATTTGCTGATTCACTCCTCAAATACCAATATCAGTTAGAGCTGGGCTAGGCCTGTTTGGAGCAAGGGATACATTCCAGGTCTCCAATTCAGGTGGGCAAGTACCCAGATCCCTAAGTCATCACCAATGGCCTCTCAGGGTACTTATTAGCAGGAATCTTGGACGAAGAGCAGAGGCTGGACTGGAACTCAGGCACTCTGATAAGGGATAGGAACATCCAAAGGAGTATGTTTTAAGTGTGGCACCGTATTTCCATCCCAACAAAAACTTTTTTGAAGTGCCTTCATTGTGTGTGTGTGTGTGTGTGTGTGTCTGTGTGTGCGCGTACATATGTTGAATTGATTTTATCAATACTTAACCTCAAAGATATATTGTACACAAAACTAGAGCACCTCTGTTTGGTTTTATAATTTATTCCAGGAGCTCAAAGTTTTCAATTCTATTTTTTAAAATTTAAAGTGTTTTATTCACTCTACTCTGATTTCAATTGCTAAAATACCTTAATTTCAAGATTTGTTAGAAAAGCCTTCCATCTAAATTTTCTGCAGTTAAAAAAAAAAAAGCTAAACCCTAGGTCTTAGAAGAAAATTGGCTATTGCTCTGGTGGTTTGCTCATTTCAGTCATTCTTGTGATTGGCCCCACGTTAGCCTTGAAGTTCCCTTTCTGTAGTCTACATTCTGCCTGGGCGTATTCTGCTTTAGTGCTTTCCAGGTCCTTATCTGATAGTATTAATATGCTACGATTAAAAATACTTTGTTCTCTTCTGTAGATTAAATGTACCAGCTAGAATTCTCTCCCAGGGGAACATAAAATACAGCAGAAGAATTTTTCTGTGAGAAGCAAAAATTGAGCAAAATAGTTTGCTACAATTTCTGTACCTAATAGCATTTGTTTATTTATTTATAATATTAAATTACCCAGACTTATTAAGGTGGTCTATATGAAGTATTGACAGAGAGATAGTATATATTAAAGTTGAAGGAGAACTTTTTTTAAAAATTATGTATTAATCCTCTTTTTATTTGAGACACACACTGAATGAAAGGGGTTAGAGAGAAGGAGAAATCTCCATTCATTGGTTCACTCCCAAATGTCCTCATCACTTGATACTGGGTCAGGGCAAAGCCATGAGCAAGAAACTCCGTCCAGGTCCCTCATGTAGGTTGCAGGGACCCAGGTGCTTGCGCCATCATTTACTGCCTTCCAGAGTGTACATCAGTAGGAAACTGAAGCACAGAGGAATCAAACACAAACTCTCTGAAAAGGAATATGGGTGCTAGTCTGTGCCTTAACCTCCACACCAAACACTTACCCCAGGAGAAACTACTAATATACAATGTGTGTTTGTGTGTGTGTGTGTGTGTGTGTGTGTGTGTATGTCTGTCTTTTGTTACTTTCAAGGAAGTTGTGATAAGCATTTAGGGAAATAATAGTTCATTGTTAAATACTTGATTAGTTTGTGTATTGTAACTATAAAATTCTAGTTCCACTATAATTTTATGGTAAATCATAATGTTTATTCTCGCTCAGATATTTACTAACTGGACAATGTGAATAAAATAACCTCTCTACATCTCCCTAAAATAGGCATAATAAGATAAAAATGAAACTATAAATAATAATATGGATATTAGCATTAAGGGAGAAAATGAATGCTTGGCTAGACCAATACAAAATTTTACACTAAGCTTCAAAACCAGTAGAAAAAAAATCACTGCTTATAGCTTGAGTTGATTTAAGGAGATAGACAGAGCCATACAAGGAGACTATGTTACCATAGTAACATGTTGTAGGATTTTCATTTTTTTTTTATTTGACAGAGAGAGTTAGACAGTGAGAGAGAGACAGAGAGAAAGGTCTTCCTTCCATTGGTTCACCCCCCAAATGGCTACTATGGGCGGCACACTGAGCTGATCCGAAGATTAAGACCCAGGAGCTTCCTCCTGGTCTCCCATGCGGGTGCAGGGCCCAAGCACTTGGGCCATCCTCTACTGCCTTCCCGGGCCACAGCAGAGAGCTGGCCTGGAAGAGGAGCAACTGGGACAGAATCCAGCACCCCAACAGGGACTAGAACCAGGGGTGCCAGCGCCACAGGCAGAGGATTAGCCTAGTGAGCCGTGGCACCGGCCAGGATTTTCATTCTTATGTTGAAGTGTATTGATCTTACAAACAGGTGCATAATGGCAAAGGGTGGAACATATATGGAGCTCCCTGGAAAGTATAATCTGTCAGAGAGATTTTAAGGATCACCAGGAAATCAACCTCTGTTGGAGAGAAAAGGAGACAGGAAGTATCAGCTGGAGATAGTGAAGAGCAGTGCAGGCCCAATGACGATTTCAGGCAGCCACTTTAGGATCTGTGAATCTAAGCAGTATCTTCAAAACAGCTGCTTGTGCCTTAAAGAAGGCTAAATCTTGTAGCTCCATATTTATTAGATTTGGCTATCCCAGGAAGGCAGACATCAGTCAAGGTTTCCTCGTGGAAACAATTTCTATAGTAATAGTTAGCTGATGCTTATCCACCACAATCAGAGAATTATCTGGGTAAAAATACTTTAATGATTAGGTAACTGGGCACACTGTACAGTGTTCTTCTCACGTGGATATGAAATCGGAGAAGACCTCCTAAAATTTACACAGAAATGTGGCTCCTTAAAGTTCCCTAGAAATGCTATCCAGGGTGCCACATGTGCTACTGGAACTTGGGGTACCTTACGATTTCACCATGGGCTTATTACTAAATCCCCAATATTAATAAGCCCAAAAGGGTTCTTGCCTAATATTTAGAGAAGAATTCTAAATACCGACACAGATAAACAAGGCAGTATGGTACGTTTTAACCTTTTATTTAGTGAGAAAAGTGCATAGGAAAGTGAGAGCTTTATTTAAGAGAGGAAAATAGGGGTTCATACTGAGCACCAGGAACCAACCATGTGGAAGAGCATCTAGGCCTGTATCTGGGCCAGGAAGCCTAGAACACATGGCCCGAAGGCCATGCACCCTGGAGGCACAGGGCTACAGCAAGCCCCCTCCTGACAAGAGGCTAGGAAAGAAGAGCTGGCCAGGCCACACCATGTCCTGGCTTTTAACCCACTTCCAAAGGGGAGTGGTTAATTAACCTGATTGGCTGGTGGGTACCCAGGTGTGACCAGGTAGGGGAATGAGGCCACACAGGGGCATGGCGAAGGCATGGTCTTCCAGTTCACAAATCTAATCAATTTAACCTGTATGCCTGCCTACTTCAGATATAGCGTGTGAGTACTCTATAAAGATATTGAGGAATAGAATGCTCCTTAATATAAAGTAACAACACATCCTTGGGAAATCATAGGGATAGCTTTATTTGTGACTCGAAAAGACTGCCATTTTGAATGAATGTGTATATGAACCCCAAAGAATAGAAAATATACATGTTCAGGATGGATGTAAAGATATAGTTAAGGATCATCTACTTAAGGATGTGAATCAGCATTTTAAGAGAGTTAATTAGAAACTTTACTCAAGAAGTAGCCATCAGGACATCTTTACATATATCCATTCCACATTAAATATCGTGAAAATCAGCACAATGAATATCAGAAGTCATTTTTCACTGGTAATGATCGATAGTAAATATATCTAGAAACCTCAAAATGTGCTTAACAGCTCCACTCCCACCAGCTCTCCTGGGTTTTCCTCTCTTGGAACCCCTCTCCAGGAGGTCTCTGACTTAAATAAATCTTGCTTTTAAATAAAAAAAAAAAAAGAATCTAGTGAACATAAAGGGCTTGTTCGGTCTTAGACTCTGCATCTCTTTTGTTCAAAACAAGAATTTTTGTCATTGGATACTTTATAAAGGATCATTAAATCATGAAAAGTGATTTTCTTTGCAAGGAACTTACTGAATCCCCACAAGACCGAGATCAGACAAATCCCCAAGTGTTTAGAAATGGCTGTGTAAGTACAAATGCTTGCTAATCACAGTGTCAATGAACCACTACATGGCTTTATTATCAGATACCTTATGATAGCAACTTTTTTTTAAAGAGAAAAGGCAGCTCATTCTTATCTCTAACTCTTCAAAGCTATCAAAAGTTACTCAACAAGCATCATAAATCTGAGAAACTAATTGGTTTAGGTCATGAATTTATAATACCAAATAGCTAAAACTAACTGATCTCTGACATAATAAGTCAATATCTGATATTAAAATGAAGAGTCTATTTTAATATAAAATGGAATGCCATTGCTTCTGATAGACGTACACCTGCAGACATCACAAAGCTTTATGTTATTTCTACCAATAACAAAAACAATGAGAGAGATACAGCAACCATTTAAAAATGGTTATTGAAAAATAAGTGAAACAAACTGAATACAAGCTATGGCTGAAACTTAAGCTACATTTTATAAGACATGAGAAAAAGGTTTACCTGTAATTGTGGTGAATTGAAATAATACCATTTGTAGGAGCAACAACCAAATATTAATGGAAGTTACATTTCAGAGGTGGGATAACAGATGACTTTCATACATTTTCTTCATATTTCTACTGATGAATTTTCTCAATTAAGCAAATAGTCTATGTTTTTAAATATTTAATTTTATGAACATTAATTATACATATACATTTCATAATTGTACATACGGCAGGGTATGTCAATATGTGTAAATGATGTGTACCCATGAAAGCCAAGGATCACATTTTTCCATCTCATTATCTTTACTTACCTTTATTTTGGAAAGCACAACCTCCTCTCTTCCAGATTAATAAAACACACAAAGTATTTAACGAAACAGGAAGATTATTACCCTGATTGGTCAATACACACTGTACCCCACAAAAATGTACTATAAAATAGAACAAAAAAGGGAAAATATTATTGAAATTGGATTACATTTATTTTATAAATCAAATCACTATCATCTTGTTTTGGTCATTAATTTAAAGTTTTGTGGATCATATGGTTTTCATCTCATAGCCTTCAATTATTTTTGTAGATTCAAATTGCATTCAACTCCCTCAAATTTACATCAACTTTTATTAATTTGTATGTCTTCATAGGCAAACTTTTTTATCAGAAAAAATCTCTTTGTATTCCATTATGATTACCTATCTTCAATCCTCATAAAACTATAAAATTCTTTAAAGCATGTCAATCAGTCTTCTTTTATTGTTCTAAATATTCCAAAAATTACATGTAAAATATTTGTGATGAATTTGAGGATATTTCTTCCTAATGCCTTCACTACTATTTTGGAAATCAAATAAGTTACCCCATTTTTAATGATATTATCATTTAAAACCTCATGCAATATTTAAAAATTATATATCTTTCACAGGACAGCACATTGTAGTACTCACCCAAGTAAGGGCTACTATAATGTAGATTTTTAAGTCTCATTAATTATTACCAATACTAAAATATGAGTATAATTTTTAATCTGGCACTCCAAATGCAAGATGTCATGAGAAATTAAAGTTACGGAGATCAACTAACTACTATCATTGCAGTAATTCAGAGCCAAAATATTAAGCTTTAACAACAATAACAATAGCAGCAAAAATCAAGGACAATGTCCTTTTATTTTAAGTCTTTCTATATGGTGTTTTTGCATACTATGAACTTACTTGACTTCGGGGGTCAAACTTCCCTCTGTTGTACCTATCCATCTCCAAAAAATAGTATGATGTTTTCCAGAAATGCTTAGGTAAGTCTTGAATGAAAAAGTGTAGGAAAGATCTGAGTAAATGAATAAATCACTATCAAAGCTATTTGGAGTCAGTCTTCAAATATCCAGAGTTGTCTTTGACTTTCATAAATTTATCCTTAAGAAACTAGGCAAATATCAAGATGGTGGCCGAGTAACAAGCTCCACTGATCGTCTATCCAGAGACACAAATTTGAACAGCTATTTAAACATCATGCCACATTCACAAAAACTAAGGAAGCCAATATAGAAGTGACAGAACAGCACAGAAACTGCATAAACCAGCAGAGAGGACAGAGAGCTAGTACCTACAGCTTCACTTTCATCTTCATCTTCACTTTCATCTTGAAAGAAGAAAAAATGGTAAGGCACCACAACGCCTGTTAACAATAAGGATCAAATCTCAAATTATTCTTTAAATTAAATTATATCACAGAATTCCGATCAATTAATGTTTGGTGTTAAAGAAACAAATTAAGTGAGTTATGAGGATTACTTTTCATCTTCTTTCCTTTGTCACAAACACAACTCATGTTTTTAATTATGTGTGCTTTCAGGGTTTTGTGATCACCGGTCTCAATATGTACTATGTGTGTGTATGGTTCTAATCCATCTTGTATTTCTTGTATTTCCCATTAAGTACAACACACAGGGAATTATGGGAAACAGCATGACACTAATTTAAAAGAAAAAATATGAGAGACAAAATGACGTATTTTCCTAGTGAAGAATGTATTGGATAATTAATAGTTAATATGACATTTAAAATGTATTATGACTATCATTGTTCTTTGCTTTCAAAAATACAACTTGCTAATTGACTGATGAGAATTGACAGCTACCTGCAAAAGCATCAATTCAATGACAGTAATGCTTTGTAACATAATCAGAAAATTAGGATGTCTTGAATTCAGAAAAGCTCACCCACACAAATTTTGGCTGAATATCCTTATTATCACAAGAAAAGTTCTGAACAAAATATTTGAATCTTATGTAGACACACTCTACAAATTTAAACTAATTATGTATTTTTAATAAATTCCAATGAAGCTAAAAGGGAACATATTCTTTTCACATGGCAAAATCACTTTTTTTCTATATTTTGAAGAAATCTGAAATATCTTAGCATGGTAGTTAGAAATTATATTTACAATGGATAATAATATATTATAGTATAATTATATTGTATGTATTTCTCTAAATGACATACATCATTTAAAATATTAATTAGAGAGCAGATGTCTCTTCCACACACTGACTTCACTCCCTTGCATAACCAGCAGTAGGATAGTGGCATCACAACTTAGATCTATCTTTAGCCACTTTGAGGAGACCTTATACTGTTCTCCATGATGGTTCTGCTAAGACATATTCCCACTACCAGTGTGCAAGTGTTCTCTTTTTTCCACTGCTTCCCTAACAGTTATTACCATTTGAACCTGGAGGTCATTTGTATGCTTCCTTGGAGAAAGGAATTTAGAGCTACTGCCCATTTCTTAATTGGATTATTAGTTTTTATGCTATTGAGTTGTTTCATTTCCTCGTCAGATGTAGAGCTTGCAAATATTTTCTCCCATTTTCTAGGTCATCTCTTTACCCTGCTGAGTATTTCCTTTGCTATGCAGAAACCCTTCAGTTTGATAAAACCCTGAAATGACATGGTTAGAACTCCTGGTCATTATGTTAAGTGAAATAAGCCAACTGCAGAAAGACAAGTGATCTCACTTGTATGGGGAAACTGACAAAATAAAAGCAATCTCATAGAAGTTAAAACTATAACGTTGGTTATGAGAGATTGTTGAATGAAGTAGCAAGAAAGAATGGAGAAATGCTTTTTGACAAATACAAAGTAATAGATAGAGAGGAGTGAGAAGTTCTGGGATGCTAAGTTGCAGTGGATTCACTATAGAGAACATTAATGCACTCTATATTTTTCTATACAAAACATGTAAGACAGGATTTTAGATGATTTTACCACAAATAAAAGTCAATCGTTTAGGGGATAAGTATATTTGCCATGAATGGAAATTACACAGTGTAAACATGCAGTAAAAATATCACAAAGTATCCTCCCTAATATAAAGAATTTTTGTTTGTTAATTTAAAAAAAATTGACATACTTATGAGGACAAATGTTTTACTTTTATTGCAATTACATTAGTACTTCAAAGTTATATCTCATATATGAATAAACTGATAAATCCAACACTGTAATTGCATTATAAACTTTTGATTTAATCTTTTAGCTGCAATATGATCAATGTTTCCCTAATACATTGTTAGTTCTTATTATTCATTTCTTTTTTTTTTTGACAGGCAGAATGGGCAGTGAGAGAGAGAGAGACAGAAAGAAAGGTCTTCCTTTGCCGTTGGTTCTCCCCACAATGGCCACCGCGGCTGGTGCAGCCCGCCAATCTGAAGGGAGGAGCCAGGTGCTTCTCCTGGTCCCTCAAGGGGTGCAGGGCCCAAGCACTTGGGCCATCCTCCACTGCACTCCTGGGCCACAGCAGAGAGTTAGACTGGAAGAGGGGCAACCGGAACAAAATCCAGTGCCCCAACTGGGACTAGAACCCGGTGTCCCGGCGCCAGAGGTGGAGAATTATTCTATTGAGCTGCGGTGCCGGCAAGTTCTTATTATTCATATCTAAGAGCATTATTTAGAAAGTAAAATAGTAGAATGCCAGGGGAAATATTGTTCTTAAATTATAGACAGAAGTAATTACATGTTTTTTTAAACAAATGATATATAGATTTAGTCTTTAAATGGTTATGTATAATTCAAGGAATGTTGGAAGATTGTAATATCTATTTCCTCTATCTATAGTAATATGTCAGGTGGATACTAGGAAAGATTACATACTTCCCATGATTTTTGTGCTACAATTCATGCTTATAATAATTTATATGCATTTTCATATCACCAATACTTTAGATATTCTACAACATGCATCCAAGTATCATTTATGTAATGGAGTTCAGAATGTATGCACTAAATTAATAACCGAGTAAATGAAATGATAATGATTTTGCCATGTTTTCACTTACTTGTTTTTCATATGTTCATTTGTTGTTTGCCTACAGAGAGAGAGAATACTGTACACTCTAAAAAAAAAAGAATCTTTTTCTCCATTTAGTCACAAGTTCAATCTCACAATTGTCCCGGAAGATTTTTGCTTTGAAATCCATGAAGTTATTACTTTCCCAGAAAAATGTGAGCATTGAAAATCTCTTTGAAAATCAGGATGATAGGCCGGCACCGTGGTTCAATAGGCTAATCCTCTGCCTGCAGCGCCAGCATCCCGGGTTCTAGTCCCAGTCAGGGTGGCAGATTCTGTCCCGGTTGCTTCTCTTCCAGGCCAGCTCTCTGCTGTGGCCCAGGAGTGCAGTGGAGGATGTCCCAAGTGCTTGGGCCCTGCACCCCATGGGAGACCAGGAGAAGCACATGGCTCCTGGCTTCAGATCAGCACGGTGCGCTGGCCGCGGTGGCCACTGGGGGGTGAACCAATGGTAAAGGAAGACCTTTCTCTCTGTCTCTCTCTCTCACTGTCCACTCTGCCTGTCAAAAAATAAATTAAAAAAAAAAAAATCAGGATGACAGAAAGAATGAGATCTTCCAACCACTAGTTCACTCCCCAGATGGGTGCAATAGCCAGTATTCTGCACCAGGAAAAACCAGAAAGAGAAACTCCATTTTAGTCTCCCAGATGGTTGGCAGATGTCCAAATTCTTGGGCCATCTTCCATTGCCTTACCAGACACATTAGCAGGAAGCTGAACTGCAAGTAGAGCTTGCAGACTAGAACAGGTGCTCTACTATGGTCTGCCTGCATCACAATGTGTAGTTTTATCTGCTGCACCACAACAGCAGCCTCAGGATATGTGAATTCATAACTCACTCTCTATAGCCATTCTTTGGAAGACATAACATTATATAACCTATAATTAAATAACCTATAATCTCTTCAACACAATTGATGTACAAGATCTTCTGTGATAAAAGAAAATATTACATTGGGAAATGCAAGATCCCAAGGTGATAAATATTAGAAGTTTTGGCAGACTACAAAATTATCTTCTAATTCAATGAACGGCAAAGCAAAGAGTTCAGAAATACGCAGAATAAGGCATAACAGTCAATCCATTATTGAAGTGTTACAATTTTTTGGATTGTTTTCAGAAATGCAGACTAGGCAAAAGGCCAATTTAAACTGAGGAAGCTCTCAAGAATCACATTTAGAGGCAGAAAATTTTCACTTTGTTGAACTTTATTTATAAGGATAATCCATTTAAACTCATTGAGACTAATTGACATTCTCTGAAAAATAGGATGCGTGATAGTAGTTACTTCTGAGGGTTTGTTGTCATTTAATTTTTCTTCATAGAGTTCATATAGTGATGGATTAGAGCATAGTTTTCTTTATGAAGAAAAATGTCAATTACCCAGTGGATATTATTATTCCATAGTAGTACTCATAGGTCAAATTCTATTGCAACTACAATCGCAAACCATATGAAAATCAGTCAAAAATTTTGTCATCTTGTGGAAATAATTGTACTTATACAATATATTACATTGGAAGTAACCCCAACAAAGCTGAACTTGACTTTTTTTCCCTTAAGATGAACTTTTAGTTTAATTTACTTGTTAACATGTTTTAAAAGGCATCAATACATTGATCAATCTGTACAGTAAAATGCTGTTGGTGCTTTATTTGCCTAATCTGAGTGAATTAAGCCAGTCCAAAGGGACAAATATCATATGTTCTCCCTGATCAGCAACAACTAACTGAGTACCAAAGGGGAAACCTGTTGAAGTGAAATGGACTTTATGATAAACAGTGACTTGATCAGCTCTTGTCCTGACTGTTGTTGTACAATGTAATACTTTATCCATTTTAGTATTTTTTTTATTCTAGTACTAGTGGTTGAACTGTGTAATTAACACACAATTATTCTTAGGTGTTTAAATTTTAACTGAAAAGTGATCCCTGTGAAATATAAGAGTGGGAATAAGAGAGGGAGGAGATGTACAATCTGGGACATGCTCAATCAGACTTGCCCCAAATGATGGAGTTAGAATCGTGCCAGGGGATTCCAATACAATCCCATCAAGGTGGCAAGTACCAAGTCCATCTCACTAGTCCAAGTGATCAATTTCAGTTCACAATTGATCACACTGATAGGTCTAAGAGTCAAAGGGATCACACAAACAAGACTAGTGTCTGCTAATACTAACTGATAGAATCAAAAAGGGAGAGAATGATCCAACATGGGAAGCAGGATACACAGCAGACTCATAGAATGGCAGATGTCCTAAATAGCACTCTGGCCTCAGAATCAGCCCTTAAGGCATTCAGATCTGGCTCAAGAGCCCATGAGAATATTTAAGGCATGGAAAGCCAAGACACTCTGAAAAAACAAAAAAAAGAAGGCCTAAATGAAAGATCTCTGCGAGTGAGATCCCAGTGGAAAGAACGGGGCCATCAAAGAAGGAGGTACCTTTCTCTGAAGGGAGGAGAGAACTTCCACTTTGTCTATGACCCTGTCAGAATGAGATCGAAGTCGGCGAACCCTAAAGGCTTCCATAGCCTCTGCAACTCATGACTAGAGCCTAGGGAGATTACTGACACCATAAACAAGAGTGTCAAATTGTTAAATCAACATCAGGAGTCACTGTCCTTAATGTGTTGTCCAATGTGAAGTAATGCTATAACTAGTACTGAAACAGTATTTTTACACTTTGTTTTTCTGTGTGGATGCAAACTGATGAAATCTTTACTTAGTATATACTGAATCGATCTTCTGTATATAAAGATAATTGAAAATGTTTAAAAAAACTTGGTGTTAAATTGGAAATTGTATAGATAATTAATCATTTTTTTAAAAAAATATCATGTAGGATCTCTGTCTTTAATGTGCTGTACATTGTGAATTAATACTATAACCAGTACTCCAACAGTGTTTTTCACTTTGTGTCCCTATGTGAGAGCAAACTGTTGAAATCTTTACTTAATATGTACTAAACTGATCTTCTGTGTATAAAGAGAATGGAAAATAAATCTTGATGTGAATGGAAGGTGAGAGGGAGAAGGAAAGGGAAGGGTTGCGGGTGGGAGGGAAGTTATGGGGGGGAAGCCATTGTAATACATAAGCTGTACTTTGGAAATTTATATTCTTTAAATAAAAGCTTTATATAAAAATACATTATGTTTTAAATTAATATTTTATTGTCTCTGAGTAGCAGAAAAGACCCAATATATGTTCTAATACATTTTTAAGGGAAAAAAATTCTTAGCAATACCTAATGAATGTTACCTGTCTTATTTACTTAAATATCTCCAAAAGATACTGATTCCTGAATGTTGTTTTTAAAATAAGATAAATAACTAAAATTTATACAGTATAATTCAGATCTGTTTTTTTTTTAGTGATCTGTTTTTTCATAGAAACATTTATTTAATGTATTTAAACTTTGTGCATGTTACATATATATGAATTTAGGAACATAGTGATTCTTCCTACCCTAACCTCCCACCCACCAGCAATCCCAAACTTCTTCCGCTCCTGGCCTCTAATCCCATTCTTATTTATTTTACAAAGATATATTTTCTTTTCTTCTTTTTTTTTTTTTTTTGACAGGCAGAGTGGACAGTGAGAGAGAGACACAGAGAGAAAGGTCTTCCCTTTGCCATTGGTTCACCCTCCAATGTCCACCACGGCCGGTGCAAGGTGGCGGGCGCACCGCGCTGATCCAAAGGCAAGAGCCAGGTGCTTCTCCTGGTCTCCCATGTGGTGCAGGGCCCAAGCACGTGGGTCATCCTCCACTGCACTCCTGGGCCACAGCAGAGAGCTGGCCTGGAAGAGGGGCAACTGGGACAGAATCTGGCACCCTGACCAGGAATAGAACCGGGTGTGCTGGCACCGCAAGGCGGAGGATTAGCCTATTGAGCCACGGTGCCGGCCTAAATATATATTTTCACTTAAATTTCAACTTTATTTATTTCTTCTCTATTTAATTATTTTTCCACCTATAATTTTGGGTTTGGCTTATTGTTGTTTTTCCCTGTCCTTGAGATGGATTGATAACTCATTTATGTGGTGCTTTTCCTATTTGTTGATGTATGAATCAATTGCTATAAATTTCCTTCTTAACACTGCTATGCTGTATCCCATAAGCGTTAGTATGTTGTATTTTCATCTTCCTTACTTTTCAGAATTTTTTTTTATTTCTCTTTTGATTTCTTCTATGACTCACTGTTCATTCAGGGGCATGTTGTTCAGTCTCCTTCTGTTTGCATATGTTCTGGAAATTCTTGAATTGTTGATTTCCAGCTTCATTCCATTGTATCAGAGATCCTACATGAGGAGTAAGTGCACAGTGACTCCTGTTGTTGACTTAACAAATCAACACTCTTTTTTATGGCATCAGTAATCACCCCAGGCTCTTGTCATCAGTTGCCAAGGCTATGGAAGCCTTTTGAGTTCACCGACTCTGATCTTACTCCGACAGGGTCGTAGT
This sequence comes from Sylvilagus floridanus, assembly GCA_949820135.1. Taxonomy (NCBI): domain Eukaryota; kingdom Metazoa; phylum Chordata; class Mammalia; order Lagomorpha; family Leporidae; genus Sylvilagus; species Sylvilagus floridanus. Next base: position 27,144,888 of record OX463242.1, on the reverse strand, counting down.
CAAAGTGGAAGTTCTCTCCTCCCTTCTGAGAAAGGTACCTCCTTCTTTGATGACCTGTTCTTTCCACTAGGATCTCACTCGCAGAGTTCTTTCATTTAGGTATTTTTTTTTGCCAGAGTGTCTTGGCTTTTCATGCCTAAAATACTCTCATGGGCTTTTCAGCTGGATCCGTATCCCTTAAGGGCTGATTCTGAGGACAGAGTGCTGTTTAGGACAACCGCCATTCTATGAGTCTGCTTGGATCTCGCTTCCCACGTTGGATCATTCTCTCCCTTTATTATTCTATTTGTTAGTATTTGCAGACACTAGTCCTGTTTATGTGATCCCTTTGACTCTTAGTCCTATCATTATGATCAATTGTGAACAGAAATAGATCACTTGGACTAGTGAGATGGCATTGGTACATGCCACCTTGATGGGATTGTATTGGAATCCCCTGGTATGTTTCAAACTCCAGTGTTCTCTAATAATTTGATGGTGTTGGATCATAGATTTAGATCTTTAATCAACGTTGAGTGGATATTTGCGTAAGGTGTAAGGTAGGGGTCTTGCTTCATGCTTCTGCACATGGAAATCCAGTTTTCCCAGCACCATTTATTGAATAGACTGTCCTTGCTGCAGAAATTGGTTTTAGATGCTTGATCAAATATAAGTTGGCTGTAGATTTTGGATTGATTTCTGGTGTTTCTATTCTGTTCCATTGGTCTATCCATCTGTTTCTGTACCAGTACCATGCTATCTTGATTACAACTGCTCTGTAGTATGTCCTGAAATCTGGTATTGTGATGCCTCCAGCTTTGTTTTTGTTGTACAAGATTGCTTTAGCTATTCAAGGTCTCCTGCATCTCCATATGAATTTCAGCATCATTTTTCCAGATATGAGGAGAATGTCTTCAGTATTTTGAAAGGTATTGCATTGAATCTGTAAACTGCTTTTGGAAGAATGGACATTTTGATGATGTTGATTCTTCCAATCCATGAGCATGGAAGATTTTTCCATTTTTTGGTATCTTCTTCTATTTCTTTAAGATTTTGTATTTATCATCATAGAGATCTTTAATGTCCTTGGTGAAGTTTATTCCAAGGTATTTGATTGTTTTTGTAGCTATTGTGAATAGGATTGATGTTGAAGCTCTGTTGCAGCCACGGCATTTCCTGTGTATACAAAGGATGTTGATTTTTGTGCATTCATTTTATATTCTGCTACTTTGCCAAACACTTCTATGAGTCCCAATAGTCTCTTAGTAGAGTTCTTTGGATCCCCTAAATAAAGAATCATATCATCTGCAAAGAGGGATAGTTTGACTTCTTCCTTCCCAATTTGTACCCCTTTAATTTGTTTTTCTTTCCTGATGGCTCTGGCCAACACTTCCAGAACTATGTTGAATAGCAATGGTGAGTGGGCATCCCTGTTTGTTACCAGATCTCAGTGGAAATGCTTCCAACTTTTCCCCATTCAATAGGATATTGGCCGTGGGTTTTTCATAAATTGCTTTGATTGTATTGAGGAATGTGCCTTCTATATCCAGTTTGCTTATGGTTTTCACCACGAAAGGGTGTCATATTTTACTGAACACTTTCTCTACATCTATTGAGATAATCATATGGTTTTTCTTCTTCAGTTTGTTAATGTGGTATATCACATTGATTGATTTGGGAACATTGACCCATCCTTGCATTCCAGGGATAAATCCCACTTGATCTGGGTGGATGATTTTTCTGATGTGTTGTTGTATTCTATTGGAGAGAATTTTATTGAGGATTTTTGCATCTATGTTCATCAGGGACATTGGTCTGTGATTCTCTTTCAATGCTGCATCTTTCTCTGGCTTAGGGATTAATGTGATGCTGATTTCATAGAAAGAATTTGGGAGGATTCCATCTTTTTGAGTGTTCTGAATAGTTTGAGAAGAATTGGAATTAATTCTTCTTTAAATGTCTGGTAGAATTCAGCAGTGAATCCATCTGGTCCTGGACTTTTCTCTGTTGGGAGGGCCTTTATTACTGTTTCAATTTCTTACTCATTTATGGGTCTGTTTATGTTTTCTATGTCTTCATGATTCAATTTAGGTAGATTGCATGTGTCCAGGAATATATCCATTTCTGATAGATTTCCCTGTTTGCTGGCATACAAGTGGACTTGGGCCATCTTCTACTGCTTCCCCAGGCTGTAGCAGGGGTCTGGATTGGAATTGTAGCAGCTGGGGTCTTGAACCAGTCCCCACATGGTATGCCGGCACTGCAGGCCAGGGCATTAACCCACTGCACCACAGTACCGGCCCGAGTTATCACCTTATTAAGAGAATACAAATCTTCTGTTTTACAAAGGAAAATAATCTAATGATTCTTTTGTATCTTCAGATGTGATTTTTCCATATATGTGTATAAATATTTATATATTTGATGTACTGAATAATAGACACAAAGATATCTAGGTACTTACTGTGAGGATTAATATTAATAACAATAAGTATTCCACTGTTTAATGATTTCTATATCTTAGGTTTTAGCTTCAGCTACCTCTGGGGTTCTTCTTTATACTGATATGGGGCTTTCTGCATACTATTCCTCCAAGAAATTCTGCATCCAGAAGCTATTTCTGTTATAATTCATTGTTTTTTTATTTAAATATTTTATTTATTTATTTGAAAGACAGATTTACTGATGATGAACGGGTGAAACAGAGAGAAAAGTCCTCCATCTGCTGGTTCATTCCGGAAATGGTCACTAAGGCTGGAGCTGGGCTGATCTGAGCTTCTTCTGGGTCTCCCACTGGGGTACAGGGGCCCAAAGACTTGGGCCGTCTTCTACTGCTTTCCCAGACCATTGCAGAAGGCTGGGTCAGAAGAGGAGCAGCTGGGACTAGAATTGGTGTCCAAATGAGATGCTGGAGCTGCAGATAGGTTAGCCTACTGAGCCACAGTGTTGGCCCCCATTCATTGCTTTTATCCTGTGATTAAATGCCAGTATTTAATGAACCTGAGTCCCTTAGATGCATCCTTCACTATTGTTTTCTAGCTTCTAGACAGCTGCCTTCAACTTGATAGGTAAAGAAAGAAAGTCTGTATGGAGATGGAATTTGAAAAATGTCCAGCAGAAGGATTGAGGTGCAGCAATGTTTTTCTAGGAGAGTAAGACTTTGTGATGGAGAATACTCAGTATCATTTTCCAATTATTATTCTCCCTCTTCATCTGTAAAGCCTAGAGGGCTGCTTAGTTGGCTCTTCACTATAAAAAGTTGGTTGGGTTCCTAGAGGTAAAGTCACAGAAGTGTGGGAGTGCCCCTAAATCTTCAGCCTCAGAAATTTCTCACACTCATTCTCATCCTCCAGTAATTTATCAAGACTAATATTTCATTAATCCTACCAGGGAATGGCTTCAGTAACCTCTCCTCCAGGTACACAGATCACTCTGTGATTATCTTGATTCCCTGTAGCTCCAGATTTTGTGATTGCACTTTTCCCTTTAATCTTCCTTCTGATGGATTAAAACAAAACAAGACAAACAACATTGTTTTTCACATTTCTAGCTTTTTAGCAGTTGTTATAAATATGTCTAAGGGCTTTTACTCTTCACATGTTGGAATGGAGGTAATTGCGGTGTTAGCATTCTCTTTTAGATAATCAGTGGTGCATTTAGAGTTGAAGTGATGTCTTTTATATATAAAAAAAAATCTCATCTCCTTTGTGTTCACCCGTGTCCATTACTTCATGTCTCAATATGTATGCTAGTTAGACACATTTTTATTTTCACAATTAGTGCTCATCCTAGTCCAAATTTGACAGGTGTTTCCTATCCTTGAAGCACCTGATCCCAGGCTTATATTCTAGGCTTGAAAGTTAAGTTACTGCTGTTGTCTACTGTGAATGGTGGTTAGAAAGCTAGGAGCAATTGGGAAATCACATGACTGTTGTGATAACGGCAGTTATAACATGAACTACTTATTAAAGTAGATCATGGAAATAGTCACAAACAGATTAGGTCTGGCAGTGAAATATGAACTTCAAAACCGTAGTAAGTTGATTTAGTTAAAGCTAATTCTTGTTTAGATTCATTTTATATTTACATAAAAGAAACAAAAAATTGACTTTCATGTGCATTAGATTAATGAAAAATACTTGATTGCGATTTTGCAGAACATGTCAATTAAGGAAGAAAGCAAACATTTTGAATAAATCACCAACATTAGTGATTATATTAAAGTTTTAGGTTATATTTCATGAGATTTAAATCTAGGTGAATTGGGATGTGCATCAAATGCCTATTGACATTTGATATAAAATAAGTACGTAAGAATCATGAAGTAATATCAGAGGCAATGTTTTTGAAATAATATACCGATAAACACTGTTTTATAAATCACAATTTATTAACTTTAAGTTTTCTTTCAGATTAAATATGCCTAAAGGCTGAATTAATTTATAGGAACTAAATTTACTGGAAAAAAATTAGAGAAGCAATAGGACATTGGCTAGGACTATAAAGGGAAAAATAGTTTTCTTGTAGATATTACGGTCAAAATTGATATTTTTTAACGTATGCCAGATGACCAGGGATTTCTTGAGGTTTTCCTGTCTCTGTAATCCCACTTTGATCTTCAGTGCTCTCACATTCCTAAGGCCTGCTACTGAAACCACCTTGTTTCCCCTTTCATGGATTCTTCTCTTCAACTTGAACTCAAAAGCTTCCTGCTGTGTTTCCTTTTCTTTTCCCTGACCTAGTCTTTAAAAGTCTTTTCAGCCATGAAAGTCAGGTTAATAAATCACAGTTTCTTAGGTTGATTTTTACAATTTCATCATCAAGCTGGTTTAAACTTTTCAACTAGTCTAAGACTGACCACCCAGCCACACATGCAACAAGGAGGATCACGACCCGCAGGTGACACCACAATCAACCTTGTGCTCCCAGCCTTCTCAAGGAAACCCAAATAGGAGGATAAAAGGAAACAGAAGAGCCAGACTACTTTAAGAAATGAAGAGCACTACAGATGACAGTGTCCACTGATTGGACTCCTTGAACTATCCATGCATGTTCTTGCTACAGGAACCCCCATTCAGAAACTGATCTATTGATGTGCCCACCTACTGATTTATCTTTTCTAGTCCCTTAAATCTTACCCCAGACCCACAATCAAGAGGCAGATTTGGGTTTTACCTTTCCTTCCCTAAAAGACAGATGTTACAGATTGGCCATTGTCTCCTTCAGTAACATTATGGTTATTTTCTTAAATCTATATGTACATATATTTTATTTGGCACTTGTGTATTCTTTTTTGTAAAGGTTTATGTATTTATCTGAAAGGGTGAGTTACAGAGAGAAAGGCAGAGAGAGTGAGATCTTCCATCATCTGGCTCACGCCCCAAATGACCCCAGAGCCTGGGCTAGGCCAGTCTGAAGCCAGGAGCCAGGAGCTTCCTATGGGTCTTTCATGTGTGCGGCAGGGGACTCAGGAATTGGGCCATTTTCTGCTTCTTTCCCAGGCACATTAGCAAGAAGTTGTATCAAAGTGGAGCAGCCAGGACTTGAATTCGCACCTATATGGGATGCCGGTGCTGCAGGTGGCAAGTTTAACTGTTCTACCACAATGTTTGCTCCTTACATGTTCATTTTCTAAAAGGGTAATTCCTTACATAATTTGACCACAATAATAATATGAAATGAAGACTGAAATAGTTATTCAAAATAGACATCAGCATTAATTAAGCTGATTTGGTTCCTTTTCTACTGGGACTCTGCATGCATTGGCTGCCATTAACAACCTCCCTGGTCATTTATGCTGCCTGTTTTATTTGGTATACCTGAAGGCACCATAGACACATAATTAACATATGCTGTTATAAGAAAAAAAATATACACCAACAGAGATCAGTGGAGATAGTGAGATATAAAATTTATGCATGATATGCATGATTAGAAAGGGTAAGATGAGCAGTCACATGTAAACTAGAATTAATATAGACAACATAGCAATAGTGTAGGAAGATTGTGGATCATTTTGAATTTTTTTTAAAAAATGGTATACATTAAAAATCACAAACATGTCCAGCACTGTGCAAAGTTAAATTAGCTGGCTTCAGTGTTAAGAAAGCCCCTTAAGAATGTGTAAATCTTTACATAGTCTGGATGCCAGTGTTCTTAGGGTAGCTCTGAAGTTGTCATTGTCATTGATGCTGGTGTGTTAATGAGTAGAGAAACTTGATAGAAAAAATAAGTTGTGTATAAGAAAACTGGTTATTCTTTCTGCATCTTGAAAATCATGACTTGTAAAAAGGATGACATAATATATAATTTTTGCTTGTTTTCATTTGTCCCCTAATTCTTGATCTTTGGTCAAGACAGTTTATTACAAGGAAAATAATTATAGGTATAGGATTTTCAAATTCAAGCCAATGCCATTCCTAATTAGTTTGCATGTTATCCAACCCATCAACATGTCTTTCCAGCTCATTATTTCCTTACACCCTTTCCAATTTTTAACTGTTATCCTCAAATCCTACAGTCAACACCTACAGTGTCTTTAAGTCTCACAGTCAACACCTACACAGGCCATTAAATAACTCTGAATGATAGCAAGATCCCACCCTAAGAGGCTTCCTTGTTCCAATTTTCTAACTTGTTTATTTTTTTAAAAAAGATTCATTTATTTTATTTGAAAGTCAGAGTTACAGAGAGAGGAGAGGCAGAGAGAGGTCTTCCATCCGCTGGTTCACTCCCCAATTAGCCACAATTGGGAGCTGCACAAACTGAAAACAGGAGCCAGGAGCTTCTTCCAGATTTAGGATTTAGGAGCCCAAGGACTTGGGCCATCTTCTATTGCTTTCTCAGGCCATATCAGAGAGCTGGATAGGAAGTGGAGCAGCTGGGTCTCAAACCAGCGCCCATAAGTGATGTCGGCACTTCAGGCCAGGGCATTAACCCACTGCACCACAGCACCAGCACCCCATTTTCTAATTTCTAATATACCCTGTTATTATATCTTAATTACTTTTCTGAAGATCGATCTATCTATCTATCTATCGCATGCTGTTGTTAAATGTATCCAATGGCATCCAGTGTTGTGAGGATAAAGTACTTCACGAGTATACACAATATAGCTTTTTTTTCAAAACTGTGTCTAATGGTTATTACTTTTAATACTGAAAATTGTTGTTGTTTTTTCCTTTTGTGCTTTTATGTTATCTCTTCCATCCTAGGATAAACCACTTTCCACTGCATATTTTTTAAATACCTATTTATTTATTTCTAAATTCAGAGCTACAGAGAGAGAGATCTTCAATCTGCTAGTTCACTCAACAGAGGGATGTAATGATCACTGCTAGGCCAGGGCTAAGCCAAGAGCTCCATCTTGGTCACCATGTGAGTGGCAGGGGCCCAAACACTTCCACCGCTTTTCACAGGCCGTTAGCAGCAAGCTGGGTCAGAAGTGAAACAATTGTGGTATGAATAGGCACCCATATGGGATGCCAGCATTGCAAATGAGAGCTTTATCTGCTATGCCACAACGCCAGCCCTTCACTGCCATATCTGTGCAGAAAATTACAGAAATTTCTCTGAAAGTTATCATGCATTTGTATTCTATTTTGACTTACAGTCTTTTGTATCCTTGTTTTGCATGGGTGTTCTTGATCTTCTCATTTTTTATTAATATTTTCCCATGTTGTCATAAGAATCTTTGTATATCAGATTTTAGCAAAAGTAATAAACTTTTTCATATAATAATGTCAATTACAACTTTAGTGAATGATCATAGAATAAACAAAGTAACACAGAAGATGAAACAGAGACCTAGTAATCAAACTGCAAGCTGAATTTTTGTGTGTTACATTAGTTTGTTCCCATGTTCCTTTACAGGACACTCCCTGCTTTCTCTTAAGATCTAGTTTTCCCGTAGGCCTCCATTTTAACTGCATCTGTCTCAACTCTCCCTTCACTCAGGTTTATAATGAAACAACTAATATGATACAAACCCAGAGCTTCCCATAGCAAACTTTCCTAAAAGCTGGAACACTGTAGAACTTTAAAAACACAATGCATTACTGACCTGATTGTCTAATACCCAACAGATTACTTTTTCTAGGGCTTAGTTCCCACATTATCTTTTGATGTTCTTGTAGAAGAGGTGAGTACGTGCAACTCTAGCAGCCTAATTAGGAACACTCCTGTCACTGGGGGATATCTCAGAATTTCTTCTTCCTCAATCACCATGTCCTGAAACATACAGGGTGGGGTAATACATCTTATAAATGCCAATGTATTTAAGTTCTAATCACAGATACTTCATCAACTGACAAAAGAAAAACCTCAGTAGGTATACCACTTCAAAATCTGGGACAACTTACATGTAATTTCAGGAATCAGCAGGGACACACAGCTGGAGAAAAATAAAAAGCTTGCTGTAATTGAAAATTGCCTTGCAGCTTGTTTGTGATTAAAATGAAGCTCAGTCCCTTGAAATCCTGTTTGGCAATTAAAACTGTTTTATTTAGGCGTTGAAATATTGTCTATTGTCCTGGAATGATCAAACTCATATGGACATGTCCTAGCCTTGAATGTTCTATAAAAATGTAAATTTAAGGGAAAAAGTTGGCATATTGCTCACCATAAGGAGAAAGCTGCCTTTCAGAGTAATCAGAAGAATAACTAACTCAGTTAAATTATCCAATATGACTTGAGAATTCAGAAGAAAATTTGATCATTATATTAGCAAGATGTTAATAATGATGAAGCTGGGTGCCATACCTAGAACTGAATCATTTCCAGATTGTTTGGTCTAGACATAGTTCTTTGCACCAGTCTTTTCTAATTCACTAATTTCACATGTGGATGTGTTATGTTGGAATATGCAAATAAATCTGTAGTTAATAAATTCTGTTATCTTCAACTTAGCTCCAAATGTCATTGTTTCCCAACAGCTGCTTCAAATAAATAAGGTAGCCTTTATAAATGGTAGGGAATACTTTTCACACTTCTAGAAAGACTTTGTCTCAGCACTAAATAACAAGATAAAATTTATTTGATGCACTTTGCCATCTTGGGAATCTGTAATCATCCTCTACTTCTTGGGAATAAGGCTTTTGACAGTTCTCTTGTTTAGTAAAAATGTTTCACTGTTGAAAGACTTCTGTACATTTTCCTCTACTTTAATCTATTTTCCCATAGAGAATGTAATAAATCCCCCTGCAAATATTTGCATGCCTATGTATCTCTCTTGGTAGACTGTTTACATTAAGGATCTTGTATAAGTTAGATGAGTTCACTTCGGTAGCTACAGCTTCATTATTATCACAGCCTGCATGGCATAGTTCAAAACCTTCAGATGGAAATTCTACATAATTGCAGTCACTGTAAGTCCCCATCACTGAATGAGCATTGTCAACACATTTCAGAAAGAAACAGAAGGGTTCATTTCGATTGGCTGCCTTACTAGTTAGATTGGTCTTTTTTCACAAAAAGTTTCTGTCATTCTCTTTCTTCCAAAGGAATAATCTTGTCTAATGTCTGATTGTTGTCTTTGATGCGATTGATTATAAGACATGAATGTCTGACCCTGCCTCATGAGACATAACTGTCTGCCTATTCCTTCTAGGATTCACACCTTGAAAAAATTAATTATCCCAGACAGAAATATAAAGAATCATCTAAAATCTAAATATACAAAATATTAAGATGCCCAGGAACTGGACATTTCTCTGTGGTTTCTAAATTTCACACATCTTAGTTTGCTGAACTTTCTGTCTCTTCAACAAAGATATTAGGATGTCTTCAACTACTGCCTCCCTGCCTACACTGAAAATAGTATCTTAACATTGGAAGTTTCTAATAAATATTCGGGAGACTATGGGTTTCAGACATTTCTGTTTCTGTCCAAGATAGATACAGATGCTATATAGCCCTAGAACATTTTAAATGTTTAAATTCTTTGCTGGATGAAATAAGGTATTTATCCCTGGAATATGATTTATTTTACTCCTCTACAACCCTCATTCAAATGCACGACTCTCTCAATTATCCTGTTTTGGGTCAGTTTTCAAGATTTTTATATCTGCAGGGAATGCTCCACAAAGAAATTTAGGATGAAAATTTGGCTTAGTTTTTCAAAATGAGGGAGAATGGTTGATTGTAAAAAGAAATATTGGAAATGAAAACTAAGAGACCACAGGCTTTTCTGATTTAGAAAACCAAATAATTGAAAATAATTTTGTTCACTGTTTATCTATCTGTTTCTATTCTATGGTATTCACTGGTGTAGATACAATCCAGTTTGACATTGAAGATCTTTGCTTGGAATATTATGTAATCAGACCTCTCTGAAAATCAATTGATTACCTGCACCAAATGTGTCCCTGCACACACAGTGTTAAAAATTAGTATTTACATTGTATTCTTGATGTCTTCCTCATTTTATCCTACTATATATTTAAAGCATATCATCTGCGGGAATATTTGCTTTGTTCAAAGCATTAATAATTGGAGATTAAGAATGTAATAGGTAGATCTGAAGGCTCCCCAATATATGTTTAGAAAGCCTATCTTATATGTTACTTATATTGATGGATAAGATCTAGGTCAATGTGATTAGTGGGGATTTGGGCACATATTCAAAAATATATTATGACTTCCTTATTCATTCTATCTAGACCAATGCTGAACAAGCTCTCTACTTTGAGTACATTCTCCTTATATATAGCTGTATTTAAAGTTATTCAAGCAAAGGGTTGCCTATTTTTCCTTCTTATAACCTCACAAAGAAATTGAGCATGGTGATTTGAAGATAATAGCCACTTCATACCTATTGATTGACTTACCTTTGATTTTAACATTACAGGCTGGGGTTGGGCATTTGGCTTAATGGTTCAGACATGAGATGCCCACCTATATTATTGGAGTGTCTGGGGTTTGGGCCTGGTTCCAATCACAATTTCAATTTTCTGGAGACAGCAGTTAGTGCCTTCAGTGAATGTGTCCCTGACATCTGGTTCTCACCTTTAGCCTAGCCTAATCCTGTGCTGTGAGTGTCTGAAAACTGAACCAGTGCATGGGATAACTTTCTCCATCTCCCTGTTTCTTTCTGTGTCTCTCTGTGTTCTTCTGTCTTTTAAATAAATTTAAAAAGTGGATAAAAATGATAAACAATGGAATGGTAGGCTGAGCAATAATTCTCAACAGGAAAATATTGGTCAATGTCCTCAACTAAAATAATGACTATAATCCATGGAAAAAAGAATATAGTCAAGGGACCAGCATGGTGGTGTAGCAAGCAGGTAAAGCCACCGCCTGCAGTGCCGGCATCTCATATGGGCGCCAGTTCAAGTCCTGACTGCTCCACTTCCAATCCAGCTCTCTGCTATGGCCTGGGAAAGCAGTAGAAGATGGCTCAGGTCCTTGGGCCCCAGCACTTGTGTGGGAGACCTGAAAGAAGCTTCTGGCTTTTGGCTTTGGGTCAGTGCAGCTCTGCAGTTTGCAGCCATTTGGGGAGTGAACCAACGGATGGAAGACCTCTCTCTCGATCTCTCTCTCTCTCTCTCTCTCTCTCTAACTCTGCCTTTCAAATAAGTAAATAAATTTTTTAAATTAGGCATATGGTCAAAATTAAATAGAAGTTGAACACCACAAAGTGAAAATAACTTACCTTTTCATGTATTTCTCTCATTTCTAAGATTTCGTTATTTGAAACTGAGGCAGTAACCCTGGGACAGCCAATGAGTTGCATAAACATGAGCAAACTTCTTAAGTTCCTTGTTCTGAATTTCAATATCCCTGAAATAAAAAAGTTGACCCAGATTAAACACAAATGTCTCTCTTTATATTTTATATTTTCCCTCCATGATTTTTATTACAAATGACCAACCTATCTCTGTATTTTGACAAAAGCATGTTTAAATTTTGCCCAATACCCTTAACATCTTTCCATATATACATTAAGAATTTTTAAATCCTAATTTGTAATAGAGGGAAAGAGATTTTGCATGTCATTTTCATGGCTTGATGGCTATTATTTATTTAATCAAATCATTTAAAAATATAAGAATACTGTGTATCAGGCAATGGTATATCTCTTGTCAGCATAGACTTGGCTTCTGCTGTTCATGAAAACATATTCTATTCAGCATAAGCAAACAAGGAAGGCATACAACAATGGGTGATAATTGCTCATATAACTAAAGACATAAGTAGCACAGAAATACAGCCTTTTTTTTTAGAGTCAACGCCATCTGAGATAGTCTGACCTTATTCTTATTATCATCCACAGATCTACAGGTGCTTGCTCCATCTTTAGAGATTGAAACACTTATTATAGTTTGCTTCCTCAGTCTGTGACCTTCTGCTTGTATTATGTACATCCACATCAAAGACAGTTGTCTTTATCTACATGATCTTGTTATACTCAATTATCTGACTAACATATCTTAGATCTGAATATTCTTGTATTTGGTCTATTCCAAAAACTGTATTTTTGGTTGTTTGCATTTTATAAACATTAACTTACATAATCATCCCAACAAACCGAAGTTTTTTTTATGAATTTAATTGTGCTAAATATGTGAAAATTCTAATCCCAGGTGCCTCAGAGTGTAAGCTTATTTAAAAATAACACTTTTGCAGAATTGAGTTAAAAAAGGTCATAAGGGAAGGATCTACTCCAATCTGTCTAATATTTTACAAAAAGGAGAAATATAGACAAAGGAAAATTTATCAGAAGGAAAATGCCATGAAGAAACACAAGGAAAGCATGGTTATCTACTAACCATGGAATCTATAATGCTTCCCAAATCTAAAAGAAGAGCACAAAACAGATCAACTTCTAGAACCTACTGAGGGAAGCATTCCATGAGATTTTGGCCTGTAGAAACATGAAACAAATTACCATGTTATCAGTCACCTGCTCAGTAGTTCTTTGTTCAAGTAACTCTAGGAAAAAATGTAAATTAACATAGCCAAGAATTGATCTCCCTGGGGTGGTATTGTAGCATTTAGGTTAAGCCACCACATGGTATACCTGGAGCCATATGGAGTGCCAGTTCAACTCTAACCTCCACTCGCTACCCATCTTTCTGCTAATGCACCTGGGAGTCAGCAGAAACTGGTCCAAATGCTTAGGGTCCTGCCACCCATGTGGGAGACATGGATGGAGTTCCTAACTCCTTGCTTTAGCTTGACTCATCTCTTACTGTTGTGGGCATTTGGGGAAAAGCAGTGGGTGGAAGATAGATCTCTCTCTCTCTCTCCTCTGTCTCTCTCTTTCTCTGCCTTTCAAAGAAATAAATCTAAAAACAAACTTGCCCCAAGAAAAGGCTATTATGTGCCCTCAAATGCTGGAAGATAGCCCTCTAAACCCTTTAAATGTCCTTTCTGAGAAGCACAATTTTATTTACTTGCTGGTCTTGGTCATTCAAATTGTTTCTGCTAGCAATATGATTATGTACAGTACTTTGGGCCTGAACATTTTAACTTAACCTTTCGTGGTCCTGGGAACTCAGGTGAGCTATGTGATCAGTGAATGGAGCGTATGTTAAACCCCAATATAACTTTGGACATCAAGGCTCAGGTGAGTTTCTCTGGTGAGCAGCAATCTGTGCACACATCACGGCTTGTAGGAGGCAGTGGTGTCTACAGCTTTGCTGGGAGAGCATAACTGGAAGTCTCATACTTGCAACTTTTCCAAAGTCTGCCAACATATGCATTTTCCCTTGGCTAATTACCATCTGTGTTCTTTTATTGTAAAAAAAAATGTGAGTATGACAGCTTAGTAAACTGTTAGTCTTTACTGTGAAATATTGAAGCTGTGGATGGTCTTGGGAACTCCCAAACTTGCAATAGTGTCAGCAGTGACATTTCCTGAAATCGACAGAGAGATGCTGTATTATGCTGGCCTTTCTTCAACATTGGCTAACAAAAAATTCCAGATCACCTTCATTTTCTAATTTAACAACCCAGAAGTTTCACTAATGGGACAAAAAGGATCTGCCAACCATTTCTGTAAAAATATTTTATTGAATCAAAATACAAGCATTCTTCTACATATTTATGGTGGCTGTTGTTGTACTATACTGGCAGAATAATAATAACAGAGAACTTACAGATCTCAAAGCCTCAAACATATACTGACTTCTTATAGATACAACTTTGCTGAACTGCGGAATAAATCATACTGTCCTATGCAGTTGCATCCAAAGCTTGGGATGATCATGTGTATCATCATAAAAATTCAAAACTAAGAGTAGCATAGCAGTTAAGACACACATATTTCTGATGTGGGCAATCTATGCATTGGCTTAAATCAACAGCTGGAATGCCAGCATCCATCATTGGAGTGCATATTTCAAGTCTCAGTTTCTTTGCTTGAAATTCAACCTCCTGTTAATGCCCATTCTAGGAGGCAGCAGATGATGACTTAAGTACTTGAGTGCTGCCATCCACGTGGGGGAACAAGATGGAGTTCTAGGCTCCTAACTTATGCCTGGGCCAGGGCTGCCTATTGTAGGAGTTTTGGGAGTGAACCAGCAGATGGAAAATCTCTCTTTCTCTTTCCCTTACATACACACACACAACTCTCTTCCTTTCAAATTAAATGAAAAAAAAAAATATTAAAAGATACCTATACTCCACATTGGGGTGTCTAGGTTTAATTCTCAACTCCAGCTTCAGCTTACTGCTAGTGCAGATACTGGAAAGCAGAGGTGATGGCTCAAGTAAATGGGTTCTTGCCATCCGTGTGGGATACTCACATTGATTCTTGGCTCCTGAATCCATCCTTTGTCCAGAACTAGATGATGCTGGGATCTGTGAGGTGAACCCGTGGACTGGAGTGAAATCATTCTGTCTCTCTTTCAAATAAATAAATAAAATATTTTTTTTAAATCCAATCCTGCATCTCTTAGTCCTATATCAATATTCGAATACAATTGTTGTTTGAAATAGTATCTACATTTTCATTTGTTTTTCCTTTGTGCCTTAGTCTATAGAGTATTTGCTAAATATTATAGTGATTTAAATAAAATATTTATTAGACTTACTTTCATGAACTAAATAAAATTTAAAATTATTTCTATGCCATACCTACCTCTTCATGATTTGTCTGCAAGCCCGCATTCCATATCATCTGTAACTACTTTTTTCATATAACCACTAGTCCCAGCTAACTGAACATGGCGCAGACTTTCGAGAAAATCTCTGTGCCTTTGTCCAGAATGAAACCTTAGCCTAAAATTTTCCATCATTCTTTCTAAATCTTTCAGGACTGAGCTGAATTGCTTTTCTACCTGGACTTTTTACTCTTTCATAAGTTTAATTCACTGGTTTTACAACTTTCATCACAGTATTTTTTAATAATATAACTGCCGTTTCAATTATGTGATGAATAGATGAACACCATTAAGGAAAAATTTCGAGAGATAGGAAGTAACTCTTCCTCTAAGTTTCATATACTGTGACTTAAAAATCGTTGGTGAAATATTAAGTTTTTTTAATCACTGAATATCAGATATACACAATACCTCTTTCAACTGGGAGCACTCCATGATTGCTGTGAACATATCTTAACTGACAATTGATTTATTTTATTTATTTGAAAGAGAAGGAGAGGGAGCAGGGAAGGGAGGGGAAAGGAGAGGGAGAGGGCGAGGGAGAGGGAGAGGGAGAGGGAGAGGGAGAGGGAGAGGAAGAGGGGGAAGAAGAGGAGGAGGGAGAGGGAGATGATGGGTATGATTTACCTGAAATGGACGCTTTGACCAGGGCTGGACTAAGACAAAGCCAGAAACAAGGATCTTCTTACAGGTCTCCCATATGGGTGCAGGGGCCCAAGCACTTGAGACATCCTCCCCTGCTTTTCCCAGATGTATTAGACGGGAATTGGATTGGAAGTGGAGCAGCCAGGAAGCAAACCAGCACCTATATGAGATGCCAGCATCACAGAGGGTAGTTTTATCCACAATGCTGGCCCCTTTATCTTAGTTTTTAAATGAACTAGTATTATGACAATAGTTGCTAAGACTATAGTTGCTCAAAATTCATAATGAATAAGTGAATAATCATCATGATCACCTTAGTGTGATTATATCATACTACTTTTTGAAATCACAGCTGGATACCCATGTCAATGAACCTTTGTCCACTTGCATTAACCTTTTCTTCAAATCTATTCACTTTAAGTTAATTTAACCACAAAATCCTAAATGTTATTCTTATTTTTGTATATTGTAGCCATATAACCTAGAGTTGACTTTTTTATATAACAAATTAATCTTCATTAACACAGAAGGTGAAAAGTCATATAATGGCTAGAGCTTAAGAAGTATTCATTTTGTGAAAAAGCTGGACCATTGAATTATTTAACATTTTTAATTTTCTTTTATTTTTTTGGAATGCTAGTCTCTAATTCAACTGGAATAAACTGCCCACAAACCTAAAGTAGCCCACCTGTTCCTTATAACTCCACCATTGCACACTCAGAAGGTAAATTCCCTTATTTCTTAAAAATATTGTGGTCAAATAAATTAACCTCATCTATTAGCCTCTGAAAGTCAGGTAAACACACAAAATTAATGTGACAATTTTACACATTGGAAATCTTAAATCTCCTGTGAATATATGGACAAAGCATAAATACTATGTTTAATTGTTTCTCAATATCCTGAAATTTTTCTTAGCAGACAAGACTCATTAAATTTACATATTATTTATGTTTTATTTATGCAATATATATTGCATTCCAGTTATTTCAATAGGTATTATACTGTTATGACAACATAATGATAGATGATTGAATTTATAAAACTGGTGTCACTTTTAGAGGTATTTTTATTTATTCTGCTAATTTTGAAAAGCAGAGAGAGATAAAGAGGCTCTGGATCAAGTTAAAGTACAGAACCAGGAATTCAATACTGATTTCCCATTTTGGTGGCAGCGATCCAGGTACTGCAGCTATCACTTACCTCAGGAGGAAACCCAGGCACTCAAATTTGTGATGTGGGAAACCCAAATTTACAATCATCATACCAGATGCCCACTCATAAAAAAGTAAATTGTCAATGTAGATTTTCTTGTACCATGGTAAAATTTGTTAGATATGAATATATTCTAAATATAGTTAAAAGAACTTTTTTCAAAAAGTTGCTATGTTATTTTTTATGTAAAAGTTAGCAAAGAATTTATTTGCATGCTCTTAAGACAAGGAAGGATCTTAAATTAGTCTTATGTAGTGCACTTATTTACGTGAATTTAGAACCAGTGAAGAGTTAAATTGACAAATGGTTTGTAGAAGCACTATGTCGAGGTAACTCATGTGATGGTTATAGGAAGCTCTATACTGAGTTTTTACGCGTGGGAGCCAATAGCTCTGGTGGTGTTGCAACAGAAGTGTCTAACCCCCTTGAGCAGAGCCTACTGCCCTTGGGTATCTACAGTATAGGGAGAGCTTTTGAGTGGATCAAGAAAAATATATATCTAATTCCATAAAACTGTTCTTGTCATTTTAAATTTATGAAACCTTTTCCCTAAGAATAATGACATTGTAAGGATTTGAATGCTAAATCCATAAGAGACATTGTGTCTCAATAGTGGAATTATATTGTATAAGACTTATGAAAATATAGAAAAGTTTGTAAGTGAAAAAGTTAAGTTGCAATAGCAGTTCTTCTACACAATGCCTTGGTGAAGAAACAGCAGCCAGCTCTTCCCCCATGCTGTTGCCCTCCAAAATTCTTAACATCAACATGAAAGCTTTTTTATAATTTATATTTAAAAAATTCATTAAATATTTTAATATTTTAAAATAATTTTGAAAATATGTGAATTTAAAAATGTAAAGATGAAAGCTTTTTGGTAGAAAAACGTGACTATTGAGGCTGGCACTGTGGCTTAGCAGGTAAAGCCCCTTGAACACAGTGCAGGCATCCCATATGGGCACTGGTTCAGGTCCTGGCTGCTCCAGTCCAGCTCCCTGCTAATGCCCCTGGTCATCCACATGGGAGACCTGGATGAAGCTCTTGGCTTCAGCCTAAACCAGCCCTGGCTGCTGTGGCCATTTGGGGAGTAAACCAGTGAATGGAACACACTCTCTCTCTCTCTCTCTCTTTCTCTCTCTCTCTCCATCTCTCTCTGTAATTCTGACATTCAAATAAATAAATAAACCTTAAAAAAGAAAAATGTGACTATTTACAACATCTCACAGATGTGTCCAACTGTTATCAGAATCCTAGGAACAAAATCTGTCCCTATATTAACTTCAGAAATGAAACCACTGCAATAGGGTTCTCTATATCAGCTTCCTGAGACAATTACTAGAATGTAGGATGGCTAATCAGTGTGTCTGAATGGTCAAAAGACCACTCCAGGTAAGATTACAACAAAACTCTGAAAATTTCACTAAAAAAAGAAAGTATTGGAAATTTTCACACTTTTTGCAACTTCCCTCATCCTAATGAATACTTCAAATATGGCAAAAAATAAGCCAATTAAATTTCAAAGATAGCTCTTAGTAGATTTGTTTTGAATAGCCAATTGATATACACATGTATGGATTAGTCATTACTGACAGTATATTTAAGGCATTCCTTGAAAACATTAAGCCAATAGTAGCTAATCCTGTAGTTCAGAATTTCAAAAAAAAAAAAATGATGATTCTTGTCCAAAAACAAGGGTATGAGAAATAGATCAGTATTCATTCAACTAATAATCTTCACTAATGTTTGTTGAAGTATGATGGCAACAAATATAACTATTATTGTATATTAAGTTATATTTTACTGAGAGTCTTTCCATAATATTTATCACATTTCTACTGTATGAATAAAGAAGAATTTGTGCCACAGGTAAGTAATGGAAACTTAATTGACAAAATTTATAAAATCACTTCTGAGAGCATTAGTATGTCAATAGCTATTGTGAGTCTTATAGACAGAACAATGTCATGTTACAATTTGATTTGCTTATTTTGTCAAAAAGAATCTCCTGAGGTCAAAAAATGGAATGGATGGAATAAGGATTACTCACTGAGAAATTTCAAACAAAATGAAACTGCTATACTTTCTTTGTCTGAAGGATAAAGTAATGCAGTATAAGAATAAATACCTGCTTCATAAATACTCACCCCCCACACACATTTTACACATCAAAACTTTTTTTCACAATTTAATTCAATCATTTATCGAATGCTAATTACTAAACATAACAATAACCCTGGTATGAAAAAATTAAAAATTCATAACCTGTGGTTTCTTCTCCCTAGCAATGTTCTATCAATTTGAACAGCAAAATACATAGATAAATACACCCTTGTATTTACAATACCAAGGTTACAAAGATAAATTAAGCATAGAATCAAATAGTGAGTGCCCTGGTACTCAATGGTACTAAATAATTCCCATTAATATAGTTGCAATCATTTACAAAAAGTCAAGCTTCTTATAAAAGTCTTCTAGTAATGATCTTCAAACACATAATTAAACTTTCCATTATTTAGATTCCATATGAGATATATTAAGTTAATTAGATTGCGTATGAAAAACCATAAATGATGTAGCTTTGAGAGTTAGTGCAGCATGGAGCAAAAGTAAGGCTTTCTTAGACTTAACTGGGGCTTGAATTTCAACAGGGTGACTTTGGACAAATTATAACTTCTTTGGAAAATTGGAATGCTTAATAGAGATTGTTGGCATATATAATGTGCTCAATTATTGCTGACAATGGTTTATCTCATTGACTTAATAAAATAATAAACTTATTTTATTATACATTGCTAATAACACAACTTAATTGTACTAGGATTCTTTTATGGCATGAAATAATATTTTTTCCTGAAATATTGATATAAATTCTGTTAAATGTCATTAAGATAATATCAGTATGTGCCATACTGCATAATATGAAAACCAATTATATCAGGGCAGAGGGATATTTCAGCTATTTACTTTTATACATACTTTCAAATAAGTTTTGAAAATTGCTTTTTTTCATTAAAGGGAAACCTGTCTTTGAAATAATTACCAAATGTAGGTTATTTTGATATAGGAATCATTCAGCTTATTTATTGAATAGTAATTCGAAAATATTGATATGTTATTTTACAGTTAATAGATGTATTGAAGCCATTATACTTGAACTTTAGCATAATGGTAGGTCGTATTGTCATATAGGGTGATTTATTTTTCCATGTTACATAGCAATTTAATAATGTAAATTGTCACTCACTGTGAATAAATAAGCACCAACTTCTGTGTTGGTCAAGTTTTCATCATTATAATGAGATAAATACCTGAGACAACCTGCTTATGAATAAGAGATTTATTATGGATCACAGTTCTGGAGATTCAAATTTAAAGATCCTTCAGACTCCATTGCTGCAATAACTGGTAACAGTATTTTTGTAGGCCTAGTCAAAAGATGGCTCAGATCATCAACTTGGTAAGAGAGAGCATGCCTGTGTCTATGTCTGTGAGATCTCTTACAAAGCCACCAGGACTTAATATCAGAGCTCTAAATTATAGCAATTTCCAATTACAATTATTGATAAGCAGTTTTTGCTGCAGGTTCATAGTATAATGCTTTTCCAGCTTATATTCAAGCATTCCGTAGAGTGCATGGAATTGTCATACTAATCATTTTCACATGCTGCTTTGTTATTTGCTAAAGTGCCAAATGAGCAAAAGAATAAATTATATAAAACCACAGGGAAACAATTTCTTAATAATGGTGCCATATCAATTTGGTTGTTTCATGAGAAAAAATAAATTCTATTTAATAAAAAATATTTCATGATGCTATGTGCACCTATTTTCTATACTGCTTTTTTATGATTCTTAGGAAATGCTCTGTTACAGCTTCATTAGTATTGCCAGCACCCCTGGGCAATAAAAACACATGAGACAATTTATGAAAATGCAATTAAGTTGGTGACTTAGTAATCCAGTACTCCTGGGCTCACTTTTTTATATTTTATTCTCTTGATCATGGGACAGCTCAGTATGATATGGTCACTTCCAAGCATATTTTTATTACTGGCATTTTCAATCACAAAATTTTCCTGTTAGATATTAAGTTACAACTTCACATATTTAAATATACTCTAACAGTAAATATTGAATTTCGGTTTTAAAACTAAGATCAATCAGATTCTAAAAAGCCTTTTTTGTAACTTTTTGACATCTAAAATTACAAAAGTACTCATAATCATTATGCATAGACTAGAAGCAATGAAAACTTGCCTTTTTCTTTTTTCTATTGTGGTAACTACAGGTTTTGTATATGTATATATCTTGTAACTAATTATCATTTATTTACTTTTCTCTACTGAGAGTAGCATTTTTTCTTATTACATAATTAAGTGGGCTTCTTGGAGAGCTTTAAAATATTTTTATTTTTAAGGGATTAGAAGAAAATAGAAAGCGCTAAATCCCCACTTCACAGTAAACAACAGTAATTTTCATGTGTTTCATTATGCATACACAAACACACATACAGCTTTACTCCAGTGAAGCCAAATCACTTGTTGTTTACTTGTATCATCTCTAGTCATTCATCCATCAATCTTAACAAACCAATTTGGTCTTCCTTCAATTTTCCAGTAGCATATTTCACACTTCATTTGAAAATATGTACACTCACACCAATATAGGTTTGGGTAATTATTTTTAGAAAATTGTGTAATACCAACATATTCTTTCTGAATCTTGTAATGTGCAACTGCCAAGTAATTTGTACTTCCTGGTTCCATAACAGGTGATGCTGTAATATATCCCAAGTAACTCAATTGTTCTTATGTTGACAGATTTTTCACTTTCCTTTTCTTTTTCTTTCTCTCCAACCACATGAAAAAAATTTTCTTTTCATGTATTTTAAACATTTATTTATTTACTTTGAAAGTCAGAATTTAACAGAAGGAGACAGAGAGAGAGCTTCCATCCATTTGTTTACTACCGAGATGGCCTCAATGGCCAGTGTTTGACCTGGCTTAGGTCAAGAGCGAGGAGCTTTATCCTTGTCTCCCATATGGGTGGCAGTTGCCCAAACACTTGGGCCACCTTTGCTGCCTTTCCCAGGCCATTGTGAGGGCACTGGATCGAAAGAAGAGCAGTAATGTCAAGAACCACTGCCTATCTGGGATGCCAGTGTCATAGGCAGAGGCTTAACCAACTGAGCCACAATGCAGGCCCTCTAAAAAACTGACTTCTTATTAAAATAACCTTATATTGTTAGCTTCTTATATGAATGTGAATTATTTCATTGCCAAAAGTAATATCCATTCTTTTGTTTGCATTCATCTTTTAGAAATATTGACCTTTAAATTTTTTTTTTTTTTTTTTTTTTTTTTTTTTTTTTTTTTTAGTAGCAGGAGGGAGGATCCTTGCAGGTAGAAGGTACCTATCCACTAGTTAATTTCCCAAATGCTCCTATGGCCAGAGGTAGAGGTCAATGTCAGGAACTGAGAACTCAATCCAAGTCTTCTGTGTGGGTGGCAGGAACCCAGTTACTGTATCATCATGACTGCCTCTCAAAATATGCAATCAGGAGCCGTAGCCAGGAATCAAACTCATGCACTTTAATACAGGACAAGATTATGTGGAATTATCACCTAACGGCTAGGCTAAACACATGACCTCTCCTGATGCACACTTTTTATCTACTTTTATTAGCATATTTTTGATTTTTCATCAATTGATGAAAGCTTTCATATTGTAGATACTGTACTTTGTTGCATTATTTGTTAGTAAGTAAATAAAATAAATTGACTGCCTGGAAGGAAAAAAAAATTGAACTCCACATTGCCAAGTCATTTTATATTGATAATATATCATGCACATGTGTATTCTTTATATGTAATAAACATCCAGAGATACAAAAGGAAAGATATTGAGATATTGAGACATTTTGGTTAGAATGCTATGACCATTGTTGGTGCAGGTACTTTGTGTATCTTTTCCATTGTTTGTGCACTTCCCAATTTGTTTAGGTTAGATCAAAAAGGATGTGATTTTTTTTTTGAAAAATAAAAAGTTCTATTGATCAGTGGTCCTGGGAAGTTGTGGGTATACGAAATAACAGACATTTTACTCCCTACATATATAAAAATTGCAGTGACAGGATATATCTGATATAACTATTTGGGAACTCTGGAGTCCATTGAAGGATCACAATTTCCAGAGGTAATTCTTAAATAGCAAATCACTATTAATTTCAGATTAACAATGCAGAAAATGACTGACTATTTATTTTTGAGTATCATTTAACATAGGTGATTTTGTAGAGTACACAAGTACATCACAGAGTATAAGAGTTGGACTCTCAATGACTTCCTGACATTTTTCTGATTGTATTGTATGAGATTCTCTCTCATGAAGTCTCATGAGATGTTTTCATATTGCAAGTCTTCCTATTTATTGTGAATTTAGATTTTTTAAATTATTTTTTCATTATAGCATTGAGTTGCTACTCTGAAACTAGGTCCTAAAATGCAAAAAAGCAGCTCTTTTGACCTACATTATTTTTAGTTTTCCTACTGTTTGCCTAGATGGCCCCAGTTTCCTAAGACACACTACATTGCTATTAAGACTAAAAACAGTCTCGAGAAATTTTCCTTCTCTGTGAAATAACACAGAGTGGTTTCCCAACATCCATAATGTATATCTGAACTGTACTCCCCAGCTATTGCTAACTTTATTGTAAGTACATGATTGTTAATTCTAGCATCTGCTAGAAAATAAGTTGGACAGCATTGTAGTTTAAAGGTTATATTTATTAGGATCGGTTGTCACACTAACAATAAAATAATAAGATAAAAGGGCTATAGAAATCCTAGCTTTAAAATAACTATATCTATAAAATACCATGTGCCTCTTCAGTTTGTATACAACCCTTTGGGGTCGTAGCAAAAGGAGCAAGAATTGTATGAAGTGACAAAAATGAAGACTCATCAAATACACTTTAGAAACATGGACTTGAACTAGTGTTCTGAAACGGAAATGAATTATCTCTGATCCTACACTGAATATGCATTCATATAAAGCAAACTAAAAAAGATATGGCACATCCTCAAGAAGGTAGAATTAGCAGTGGATGCTTTGGCACCAGCTAGTGAAACCACTGCTTGGAATGCCTGCATCCCATATCAGAGTGACTGCCTCTGCTTTTGACTCAGCTTCCTGCTAAGGTGTATCCTGGGAAGGCTCAAGTACTTGTGTCCCTGCCACGCACTTAGGAAAGCTGCATGGAGATCCTAGATTCAGCCTGACCTAACCCTGGCTGCTTAGGACATTTATGTAAACAAAACAGTTTATGGGAGATTGTGTGTGTGTGTGTGTGTGTGTGTGTGTGTGTGTAAAACTGTGCTTTCAAATAAACACAAAGAGAGATGTATGAATTAAAGGAGTCATGCATCAAAGATTAATTGCTATATCATTTCCTGAAACCAAAATTTAGAATTTTCTAGAGATAGAATGCATCAGTAGCTTTCTGGGGGTTCAAATGGCCTGCTTGATTAGCAAAGGGCGTAAAAGAAACCAACAAGGTGAAGGAAATAATCCATGGTTTGATGATGTAGGTCATTACCTGTTTTTATAGGTTTGTGAAACTTCATTGAACTAAACATTGCAAATGTGCACAAGTATTATATTCAAGTCACCCCTCAATAAATTTGGTTAAAATTAGTTGGATAGGAGGAATCAGTCAAGCAGAAAAGAGAAAAATAAAAGGCAATTAAGGAGTAAATAATATCAGTGTCCAAAAAATGGTTTTCATGATGTCAAGCATAACCTTTTCTTCCCTTCATTCTTAATGTAAACTTTCATTTATTTTGTATTTCTTCTTTGACACATATTATATTTTCATATATTTTAATATGTAGCTGGGTAAGATAGGTTTGTCTTACAATTGAATTGAAGAACTTCAAGCTTATATTTTGAGATGCACTGGAAACTTTACTCCAACTATTGAGCAAGTTAAGAATGCTGGTGAGTGATTTTTAAAATGCTATTTAAAGTTGATTTCCACTTTGTAGACATTGTTGAGGATGCATAATTTGCTGGGTTATACATCTTTTGCTTAAATTATGTGATCTGTAATGTATGAACAATCATGCCATAAAGACTTGTCTGTGCCTCCCTAAAACCATAATATTCCTGAAATATTGGAGGTGCACGATCTCTCTACCAGGAGACTTAGAATGAAACTTGAATTGGATTAAGGAGGTGTTCTGTAACTGAAAGAATTGAATTTTTTCTGATTGTTTTGTGGACTTTAAAAAACACTAATGAGATTCTCCCTCATGGAACCTCATGGAATTTTTTTTTTTTATTTTTCAAGTCTTTGTATTCATTGCAAATTTAGGTTTTTAAAATTATTTTTATTATAGTATTGGATTGTTACTCTGAAACTGTTTGAAAATGAAAAATAAAAAGCAGCTCTTTTAGTCTACATTATCTTGGGTCTTCCTGCTGTTTGCCTAGATGCCCCTCAGACCCACTAAGGCACAATAGATATCTACTAAGACTAAAAGCAATCTCAAAAATGTATACCTCCAGAATGGATGTTTTTACCACTTGTGAATGCTAGGAAAAAATGGACTAAAAAGAAGGTTCAGATTAAATGGCAAATTTTAGGTTAGTCCTAGAAATCCAAGTATCAGTCTAACTTCAAAACAATGCATTGCCTCGAATACAGTTTGTATTTTGTGATAATTAAATTCTATTTAATTCTATTGTTTGGTCAATGCTTAAACCTCTCCCGCACCACAATCAATCTTTTTTGTATCTCTTATTTTGGTTGATCATGAAAAATTCTAATTTGAACCAAATAAGCCAAAAATGATTGCTTTATCATTACTAAAAATAAAATAGCAGAAAAGGCATTTGTGTATGTGACTTTAGGAAAGGTTTAAACAGATACTCTATGTCAGTTGCTAGGATCTCCAGTTCTCATCTCTTTCCTCTGAACATCAGCTTCATTCTCGTTCCAGCTTATTTTACGTGGCACTGACAGATATGAAGTCATTCTTCCTAGCTCTTCTGTGAGAAATTAAACCATAACACTCTCCAACTCTTTTGAAAAACCTACCTATCTTTTGATTGGCTGAAGCCCACATCATGAATCTATTACCTGGATCAAAATCTGCTGCATTTGAAAGCTGATACTCTAATCTTCTCTGACATCAAAATCTCTCTCTCTCTCTCTCTCTCTCTCTTTGACAGGCAGAGTGGACAGTGAGAGAGAGAGAGACAGAGAGAAAGGTCTTCCTTTGCCGTTGGTTCACCCTCCAATGGCCGCCGCGGCAGAAGCGCTGCGTTGATCCGAAGCCAAGAGCCAGGTGCTTTTCCTGGTCTCCCATGGAGTGCAGGGCCCAAGCACTTGGGACATCCTCCACTGCACTCCTGGGCCACAGGAGAGAGCTGGCCTGGAAGAGGGGCAACCGGGACAGAATCTGGCTGACATCAAAATCTCGAAGGTTGCCGTGAGAAAGGAGTCATCGTCTAATGAGGGGATACCACAAACCTGTGCTTCATGTGCATACTTTTGTGAGATAAGCAGACATCCTTTCCTGTCAACTGCATTTCTCCTCTACTTTAAAAAGAAACAAATTCATGCATATACACAATCATATGTGATATATATATATAGCTTTTCACTGAAATTTTTACTCAAACATTTCACTTAAGGGAATAAGCATGGATGTTTTATGGGAGATATTTCTACTTGAATGACCTTCACGATCATATAAAAATAAATGAATAACGCACTTTAAAAATTACAAAACAAGGAGGGCACTTGTTACTTTGGTTCCCATGCCACATGGGAAGCTCACATACCCAGTTCTGGGAGCAGTTGTGGTTCCAGGTTTCTGCTAATGCACATCCTGGGAGGCGACAGATGATGGCTCAGTTACTTGGGTCCCTGCAATCACTTAGGAAACCTGAGTGGAGTTACACACTCCTGGCTTCAGCTTGGCCCAGTCTCGCCTTTTGCAGGCATTTGGGGCAGTGAAATAGCAGATGGAAAATTTATATCCCATCCCTATCATTATCTCTAGCCCTAGCCCTAGCCCAAACTCCAGCTCCAGCTTATTTCCAGCTCTAGCTCTAGGTTTATCTCATCTCTCTCTCTCTATCTCTACCTCTATCTCTCTCTGCCTTTCAAATATATAAGAAAATAGGGGCCGGCACCATGGCTCCCTTGGTTAATCCTCCACCTGCGGCACCGGCATCCCATATGGATGCCGGTTCTAGTCTCGGTTGCTGTTCCTCCAGTCCAGCTCTCTGCTGTGGCCCGGGAAAGCAGTAGAGGATGGCCCCTGCACCCTCATGGGAGACCAGAAGGAAGCACCTGGCTCCTGGCTTTGGAACGGCATGGTTCCAGCTGTAGTGGCCATTTGAGGGGTGAACCAACGGAAGGAAGACCTTTCTCTCTGTCTCTCTCTCTATGACTCTACTTGTCAAATAAAAAAAAAAGTAAAGAAAAGAAAGACTCTTATAAAGTTGTGAACGTCTGCCAAGCATTTTTCTAAGTAAGCATTCACAATAAACTTATTTAATAGCTAAAGTAAGCCAAACCCAATAACTTTCAACTAATTAACATTTTTTTATTTTTATGTATTTATTTATTTATGTATTTATTTATTAATTTATTTGGCAGGTAGAGTTACAGACAGTGAGAAAGAGAAATACAGAGAGAAAGGTCTCCCTTCCTTTGATTCACTCCCCAAAAGGCTACCACGGCTGGCACTGTGCTGATCTGAAGCCAGGAGCCAGGTGTTTCCTCCTGGTCTCCCATGCAGGTGCAGGGGCCCAAGCACTTAGGCCATCCTCTATTGCTATCCCAGGCCACAGCAGAGAGCTGGACTGGAAGAGGAACAGCCGGGACTAGAACCGGTGCCCATATGGG
The DNA here is from genome assembly GCA_949820135.1 of Sylvilagus floridanus. Taxonomy (NCBI): domain Eukaryota; kingdom Metazoa; phylum Chordata; class Mammalia; order Lagomorpha; family Leporidae; genus Sylvilagus; species Sylvilagus floridanus. Next base: position 27,117,024 of record OX463242.1, on the reverse strand, counting down.
ATGCCAGCGCCACAGGCAGAGGATTAACCTAGTGTACCACGGCGCCTGCCCCCATCTTTTTTATTAAATGCAGAAATAATGTGGTCATAGAAAAAGCACATATGGTATTGTCTCAGCACAGAGATATGATTCCAGTCAAAAATCATCCCTACATAGTAAGACATGTAGGCAAAATCGCAAAATAATTCAAGGGGCGGGCATTTAACACAGCAGTGAAGATGTCACTCAGCACCCCTGTATGCCATATTGGAGAGTCTGGTTCAAGATCAATGTCTGCTTCTGATCCAACTTCCTACTAAAGTGCACCTTGGGAGGCAATTAGTAATGGCTCAAGTGCTTGAGTTCCTGACATCCATATGGGAGACCTCGATTGAGTTCCTGACTCCTGGATTCAACCTGGCTCACTCCTGGCAGTTGCAACCATGTGAGTCGTGAACCAGTAAATAGATCTCTCTCTGTTTCTGTCTCTCTTTCAAATAAAATCAAAATCAAAATTAAAAATAATGATCTTATTTGCATATGTTGTATCATCAGTGATATCCAAATCACCTTACAGTCAAATATTTAACAATTAGTCTGTGAGATATCCTGTGAGCTGTTCTAAAGCTAAACAGTCAGCAATATAAATGCACAAAGGAGACCAGGACTCCTTATAGCTATTTGTTCATTTCCTGAGGTTAGTTACAATGGGGATGGCATTTTCAAAATTATCAGGAATATACAGACATTTGAGCTTAAGGATAAGATTCAATTTTATAGCAATCTGTTAAACTCTAAGCCAGTCTAATGACACAAATGTTCACCATAATAATTACCATCTTGAGTGATGATGCTATGAATACAAAGAAACACTGCATAGTTAAAATAAAACTATACTTATATGTGGCAAATTTGATGAAAACTATGAAGGAAAATTGAGGTATTAAAATTCCATTTTAACGTATTTAGTCATAATTGTGGATATAATTTAATTAAGAGTGATCATGAAAGAAAACAAATAAAAAAGATGAAAAGTCTTGAGCTTTTATATTTGTTGTGACTGCACATAAATGCAGCCTTTCACTGATGATCTATAGCTCTAAAACCTTGGAAGCTAGGATTATGCTTTGCAAAACAGGATCTGTGAATGCCTGTCAAGAGACACAGGGAATTATTTCCTTTGTCATTTCTCTCCAAGTAGACTCTGAATGTCAGCATTTCCTGCCCAGTTACCCTATCATCAATCAAGTTTTGGTTAGGGGCAATCTAACATTAGATAACAGATACTGATGCCTGACTCTGTTAACTAGGAGAATTGTCATAGGAATTAAAATATTCATTTGAATTTGACAAAAATGCTCACTTTAAATAGATAAAATGAAATGGAATCCCAATTCTTCCCAGAAAAATCGTTTATTAAATATGGAATCAATTAAATGAAATCTAGTTGTATCATTATAGCATTTTGTTGGCATCAGGTTAAATACATATACCCTACTTGGTATAACACTACAGAAGAGAATTTATTTCTCTGACTTCCTCCATTATTCTTCTTGCCTGGAATTTATTTTGTCTAAAGTGACTTTTTGACTGTTTGTTTATCTATCTGATTTAAAAGTCAAGAGACAGTATTTTTCTGTATTTCTAAAATCATTCTTCTATGTTCCTTAAAGTCAATGCTAAGTAAAAGCTCCAGCTGCAATTCTAGGAATTTGGAAACTAAGTGGTATAAAACTCAAAAAAAAAATTAACTTGCTAGATTATAAATATAAAAAGTGAATCTAAGTACTGTATAATTTATTCTCACTAGTTACTGTAATGATCCTTTTTTATATTTTTCATGTAAAATATGTACCACATTTTAAAAACTCAAGTTAAATAAATGCAGTATGTCTGTGATCAGTTATTGATTTGAAAGATATTATCTGTCATCTTTCATTTTCTTTTGGTCACAATATTACATATTGACTATAGTTCTTCCCAACTTTTTTAAAGCACTTTGTCTCTCAGTATACTAGCAGATGTGTTTGTCTAATTATTTCTTGTGTTTTTTTTTTCTGCCTTATAATTTTGTTCACATTTGCTGAGGAGATTTTAGAAATCATGTAGATTGTTTGGTACAGGAAGGAAATCAACCCTGCACTGCCCAATTAGTAGCAATCTTCCTTTTTCTCTTTGGATACATTTTCATCTTTACAAGCATTGGAAAAATTTTTAACCCTTTCTATACTCAGTTCAAATACAGTTCCATGATAATTTGCTATATTTTAAGTCACGTCATTTTTACGCTGAATGTGCATTAAGTAAATCTTTGTGTTTCAACAGAAAATACACTTAATTCAATACTATAGAAATAATTTGCATATTGAAAGTTTTGCCTACAGTCCTAACAAATCGAGAAGTGAATGAAAGGAGAGTCACTTAAACATAACGAATCTATATAATCTTAAATTAACTGCTTAGCTATCTGTTTTTTTTTCTGCTTTAGCATTTGGCATCATGCACTTTTATTGTACTCTTTTCTGAAAAATGGAACATCAATGGCAGCGTATTACATTTAAGGCACAGGTTAAAAGTCTGCACCCTCTATTACAGCATCTGGGCTCACTACTGAGCTTTGACTCCTGTCTCCAGGTTTTCTACTAGTGCAGACCATAGGAGGCAGCAGTGAATGTTTCAAGTAATGGAACGTAACTTCTGATCTTGGATTCAGCCCGACTCCTTGCCTTGTCCTTTGTAGGCATTTAGAAAAGTCAATGAACAGATAAAAGTGTTTCTCTCTCCCTTTCTTTCTCTCTCTCTCTCTCTCTCTCTATCTCTCTATCTCTCTCATGTCTGTCTCAGTCACACTGCCTCTCAAGTAAACAAACTTTTAGAAAGTTTTAAAAATCAAATGAAAATGGTACAGGAAAGACAAGGACAACAAAAATGGAATCCAGATTTAAGGAATGAAAGTCCTTGCAATGTGGATAAGCATAAATTGTTGGGAAATTGGGCATTAAGATGTTAAATTTAGACAAAATCATCAGTCTCTATGTTGGAAAAAAATCTCTTTCCCATTTACCTTTGCTTTTTATCTCTCTAAAACTCAGTGTGTCAGAGCAGGGATTTTTAGGGCCTGTTGCTTTAGGGGAACACAAAAGCAGTGTTTGGTATCTATACTAGAGCTTTGGTGGAGTGAAAAATTTTGACATTCAGATTGAATGCAAGGAATTAATTAGACCACAAATTGCATAGTATGTGTACGTAATGACAGAATATGTCATATTAGTGGTTGAGCTGCTCAAACTTTCTAGCAAGATAGATCTATGGATCTACATTTCTTTTTGTTTATAAGATTTATTTTATTTATTTGAAAGACAGAGTTACAGAGAGAGGTAGAGCCAGAGAGAGGGGTCTTCCATCCACTGTTCACTCCCTAGATGGCCGCCATGGCCAGAGCTGTGCTGATCCCAAGCCTGGAGCCAGGAGCTTCTTCCAGGTCTCCAAGTGGATGCAGGGGCCCAAGTACTTGGGCGATCTTCTACTGCTTTCCCAGGTCATAGCAGAGAGCTGGATAGGAAGAGGAGTAGTCAGGACTAGAACCGGCACCGACTTGGGATGCCAGTACTTCAGGCCAGGGCTTTAACCTGCTGCGGCACAGCTCTGGCCCCAAAGATCTGCGTTTCTAATAAAAGTTTCCTCCTTTATCTTTGCTATCATTTTACTTTTTTAAAAAAAAGATTTAATTATTTATTTATTTATTTGAAAGGCAGAACCACAGAGAAGCAGAGGCAGAGCGAGAGAGAGGGCTTTCAACCTTTGGTTCATTCCCCACATCCACAATGGCTGGAGCTGGGCAGATCCAAAGCCAGAAGCAGGGAACATCTTCTGGGTTTCCCATGAGGGTGAAGGGCCCCAAGGACTTGGGCCATCCTCCCTGCTTTCCTAGGCCATAGCAAAGAACAATATCAGAAGTGGGGCAGCCAGGGCTTGAACCGATGTCTATATGGGATGCTGTCACTGCATGCCATGGCTTTAACCACTATGCCACAGCACAAGTCCCCATTTTTATATTCTTATAAATTGTATCCTTTTATTTTCAATTTTTGTGTGCTATCTTTTCATTATTACTTGAATTAGCACTGTATCACCTCAATAGATGGCATTTTCATTCACGATAGTCCAGTTAGGCATATATAGGCTGTTAGCCTTCTCCACGTTTCAGGGTCCAGACTTTCATCATTAATAATCTGTACATCTATTTTTTTTTTTTGACAGGCAGAGTGGACAGTGAGAGAGAGAGACAGAGAGAAAGGTCCTCCTTTGCCGTTGGTTCACCCGCCAATGGCTGTCGCGGATGGCACGCTGCGGCCGGCGCACCGCGCTCATCCGATGGCAGGAGCCAGGTGCTAGGTGCTTTTTCCTGGTCTCCCATGGGGTGCAGGGCCCAAGCACTTGGGCCATCCTCCACTGCACTCCTGGGCCACAGCAGAGGGCTGGCCTGGAAGAGGAGCAACCGGGACAGAATCTGGCGCCCCAACCGGGACTAGAACCCGGTGTGCCAGCACCGCAAGGCGGAGGATTAGCCTGTTGAGCCTCGGCGCCGGCCAATAATCTGTACATCTAAAGATTCTTTTCTCTCCTAAAGCTCACATCAGATTAAAACTTTAGAGATTTGACAAGCATTGGATTTTCCTTTTATTTTCCAAAGAAATATCAAAATGTTTCATAACTATCAGTGGAGAATCATTAAAACAGACTTCGACTAAGAAGAAAAAGAAAAAAAAATCCTTGAGCCTAATATACAAGTGACAAATTTCAAGTAAAAATGGAAATCTTTTTAGTTGAGTGAGTTACTTATCCTCATTTAAATAGATAATGTACAATAGCAGACATTTTGGTATTCTATGCATAATTGGTAGAATTAATAATAGATTTAACAGAAAATTGGCTCATTTATCTTTGAGATGGCCTGAGATGCTAAAATTAACTTTAGAAAATAGAAAAATACTTTAATTTTACTTGAATATTTCAAGTATGTCCTGGGGGATTTCATTTTTTAAAAAGCCTATTATCTTGAGTACCAAGCACCCAGTAAACCCACAAATACACAGTTAAGGTTTGTGAGATGGTTTATTGTTTTAGGAATCGAAATAACTTTTTCCTTAGGAAAAGATGGTTCAATGCTGAATGGATCACTTAAGCATTTTTTTTTTTTAATTTGAAATTCCAGAAACTGTATCAGCTTACAAATAGAAGACTATATTGCTTTCAGTTTTATTGGCATATGAATATTTTCAAGTATTTAGTGCCTTTTTATTTGATGGTTTATTTTGGTAATTTACTTTGATAATCTGGTTTTTTTCTCCCTTCACCTATATATTGCATTCATTAACTGATGATGAATCTATTAACTAATTATTACATTATTATATATGAATATATACTGAATTGGACCAGTTTACATGTATTCAAAATAAATTGTCTTGTTGACAAGCATAATTGAGGAGATAGACATAAAATACTTGGTAAACATTATAATGATTATGTAGGGGAATTACCTGTAAGTAATAAACTGCTCACTTTGGGTATTAGTAGTGCACTCCAGTTGGACAATAGAGGAAGACAATACATTCAGTTGATTTAGAGAGTGGAGAAGGAGGCCAGGAGGAGCTGGTAGTCATTTACAAAATCTCAGAGAAGCATAACCATGTAAAGAAGTGAATGAACTTCGGTTTCAAGTGTGGATAAAAGAGACAAGACACCATCTACACAGACCAGGCCAGCTCTAGCTCTGTAGTTTCAGTTAAAGAGGTTTGCAATGATTTCTTGAGGAATGGGGAATGTTTTTAAAGAAGAGGAATCATATTAATACATTTCCATCTCAGTGAAACTATCCAATGAACAGTTAAACTGAATGAGTTGGTGTAGACAAAACTGGAGGCAGAGAGAAAATATTGGAATCATTCAATAGTACGATATGAAAGCTGTTCTAACACAGAAATAGTGTGAAGCATGTGGAGATGATAAAGGATTGTACTAAACATCAAAGCTTGAAAACATGGAGCCAATAGCCATGACAGGCAATGCAGAAGTGACAAGTAAACCAGAGGAAGCAGTTTTGATAAAAACGTGTTTTCTGTGAAAGGAGAAGTAAGGTGTAAATAGTTATAATCAGATACCTGATCATTTCCGGTTACAGAGTAGATAACAAGTACATAACTAGCAGTTAACAATGCTAGATGGTAGTGCTTGGGGCACCTGCATTCCAAGGGTCCAAGTTCAGGCTCTGCTTCAATTTCAGCTTCCTGTATACCCTGAAAGGCAGCAGGTGATGGCTCAAGTACTTGGGCCCGTGATTGAGTGGTGAGTGTTGTGCTTCAACCTGATCCAATCCAGGTAGTTTTTTGTGGTATTTGGGAAGTGACCAAGTAAATGGGAATTCTCTCTCTCTCTCTCTCTCTCTCTTTCTCTCTCTCTCTCTTTCAAATACAAAAAAAAAAAAAAAACAATTAAAAAGAAAAAAATACTATGTATGTGGAATATATACAATAGATAGATATAAAGCTTATTTGTGATATTGAAATATCATGAAGGGCAATGAATTGGAATAAAATATTCAAATAAGGCTTCTGAGAAAAAGAAAGTAAAGGAAGATGCTGAGAAATGCTGTTCTGATCGAAGGTGCTATATTCCATTATTTTATAAAGATGTTTCTCTGTGTCCCATGTGATTTGTGGATTCCTAAATGTCAACTCTTATACCAAATGTGATTTAACATTCACAAAATCACAAGGACTGGCCATCTCCCTCTGTTACGTTCTTACTCCATTGTCACAGTCTGACATTTTGACATATTCTGCCTGCTCTGTTGCTGTGAGGTTGAATTCCTCTCTGCTGAGTTCATGTCCCTGAGGGACAATAAGCTTTTATTTTTGGGCAATCCAGGAACTTTGTGCCAAAATAACTAATGTTACATAGTGGAAGATCATTAATGGCATCATCATCAAAAGTCATTCCAATTTTAAGGACTTCCTTTTCCTATGATGATGTCATTTAATATACATATCTCCACTTAACATGATCATCCAAATTGTGTTTTATGTTATTTTTAAGACTATTAAGCACTCCTGAATTGACTACAGATCTTATATAAATACAATGTTCCTTTATATAATTTTTTTATGTGTTTAAAAAACATACAGAGAGCCGGCGCCGCGGCTCACTAGGCTAATCCTCCGCTTTGTGGTGCCGGCACACAGGGTTCTAGTCCCGGTCGGGGCACCAGATTCTGTCCCGGTTGCCCCTCTTCCAGGCCAGCACTCTGTTGTGGCCTGGGAGTGCAGTGGAGGATGGCCCAAGTGCTTGGGCCCTGCACCCGCATGGGAGACCAGGAGAAGCACCTGGCTTCTGCTGTCGGATCAGCGCAGCACGCCGTTCGTGGTGGCCATTGGAGGGTGAACCAACTGCAAAAGGAAGACCTTTCTCTCTGTCTATTTCACTGCCCACTCTGCCTGTCAAATAAATAAATAAATAAATAATAAAAACATACAGAGAAAAACAAAGAGAAATTTCCCATTGCATGATTCACACCCCATATGCCTGTAACAGCCTAGGATGGACTAGGTGAAAGCCAAGAGACAAGAGCTAAATCACAGTTGCTTACAAGGGTCGCAAGAATCCAAGTATTTGAGGCATTTCCGCTGCAACTCAGGATGCACATTAGCAGGAAGCTGGAGTCCACAGCGGAGCCACGACTCTTCTGTCATCCCAAGCATCATTTGGATTAATGAATCAAGTGCTTGCCCCTTGGCTATTTTTAATTGTGTGTTAAAATTTGCTTTTTTATACTATAGAACAAAGAATACAAGGAGAAACTAGGAAGGAAACAACTTCTTCCTCTCTGATGCTATAACTTAAATAATGGATTATATACATGTTTATGATAAAAGAATATTTTCTGGATTTACTGTATGAAGCAAGCATGTGGCTTTTCTGCCTAATGAATGCAAGTGGCAAGCCTCTGAAAACTGTCATCAAATTCTGGCCGGCGCCGTGGCTCAACAGGCTAATCCTCCGCCTTGCGGCGCCGGCACACCGGGTTCTAGTCCTGGTTGGGGCGCCGGATTCTGTCCCGGTTGCCCCTCTTCCAGGCCAGCCCTCTGCTGTGGCCCAGGAGTGCAGTGGAGGATGGCCCAAGTGCTTGGGCCCTGCACCCCATGGGAGACCAGGATAAGCACCTAGCACCTGGCTCCTGCCATGGAATGAGCGCGGTGCGCCGGCCGCAGCCCGCTGTCCGAGGCAGCCATTGGAGGGTGAACCAACGGGAAAGGAAGACCTTTCTCTCTGTCTCTCTCTCTCACTGTCCACTCTGCCTGTCAAAAAAAAAAAAAAATTCTTCTCATGCACATGGAAGTTTAGATGGATAAGCTGAGAGCTGCCTAGCTGAGGCTGATGAAATGGGTTTGCACATTGAATTCCTAAATTCTAGAAAACAAAACAGTCTACAACTAGGATACATAATAGCACTCTGACTTCAAGCTCTAGTCTTGCTGAATTATCTTATAAATAAATAAAATCAAGATTTTTTTAGAAGTATGAATATCATCATTAAACATATCAGTTGATGGTGACTTAATAAAATCCCTTCCAAGGAAGTCCTTTTTACCTTTAATTCATTTTTTATATTCTGAGTCAAAAATGTAGATCTAGAGTAGAACATGAAGTATTTTTCATTTTAACATTTTACTGTATAAGGAAACTTTCAATTTAGACTCCATGAATTACTGCTATGCACAGGATTCCAACATTTTCAGTTTCAAAATTGGTAGAGAAATTATTAATGTATTCTGTTTATATTTTTTTCCTTTAGGAGAGATTTTTCTCAATGAATTCTTTCTTAACTTTTATTTAATCATTTATTTTCATTTAACATGAAAGAGATAGAAAGACACAAAAACACAGACACAGACACAAAGGGATCTTCCATTTGCTGGTCCACTCTCCAGCTACCAGTAACAGCCAGTACTGGGCTAGTTTGAAACCAGAAGCCTGGAACCCAAGTAATTGAGCTATCACCTGCTACCTCCCAGGTGGCATTAGTGAGAATCTGGAACTGGAAGTGGCACCAAGGCTGGAGCCCAGGCAGTCTGGGCTAAGATGCAGGTATACCAAATGGCTTATTAACAGCTCTGCCAAACACCTATCCTTCAAAGGAATTCTTGCTGTAGAGACATTAACAACAATGTATCTGGTGTTTTTTCAACATGGCTCCTCCATTTATGTCAGAAGGGATCCAGTGTCATTCATTACTTGCCAAGAAAAAGACATAAGTCATTTCTATCACATACTTACATAGTTCCCCCTTTTTAAACATTATTTATTGTTTAAAATAACACATTTTTAATTTACATTATAGCTGAAGGCATGTTGCCATCACAAAACCAAAAGAAGAAACACAGTACACTAGTCCAGCAGGAAAATAGTCATGAGATAAACACAATAATCAAAGAAAAGGTGTTCAACTTCACTCATATAAAATAAATTTTTAAATTGCTTCACACAATGATAGTGATAGTCATTTTTGCCTGATCATCACAGAAAAGAGCTGGCTGACTTTTCTTGTTACTTTCTTACATGTATTGTCCATTTTCTGTATTTTCCAATTTTGGTATATGTGCTGCTGTAGCGAGCATGCATATTCTGTATTTTCAAAGAACACATGAAGCTGGCGACCTTACCACAGATTTGGAGGATTAACATCTAAGATCAGGACCCATTTGTTCAATATCTGGTGATGGTCTCTGACAGATGGCATCCAGGTAGGAGCACAGCCAAGAGGGATCACATGATGAGATTGTACAGCAGGGAACAGACAGGGCCCAGTCTTTCTGTTTCATGACTGCTGTCACCTGGGGGACTAAGCCAGTCTATGACAGTTATGCCAAATCCTGTTTAGTACACTGCTCTTTCCACCAGGCTCCACCTCAAAAAGGCTCCACCACCTCCCACAAGGCCACACTGGAGATCAAGCTTCAACACCCAAATCCTTCAGGAGACAAATAGCCAAACCATAGATCTTCCAAAATGAGCTTTTCTCCTCATCCTGCCTGAGATTGGCCAAGGTCCCCTGTTTTCCTGAGAAATTCATGATGTCTCACACAACCAAAGAAGTTGTACATAATTTTAGAAAGATTTGTATTAATAATAAAACAGTTCCATGCCACTTGTTTTACAATGAATTTAACTAGAATATTGACAATAGAAGAACTGAAACATATCTATGGACCTAATTCCCCAAACTTTAGATTTAAATTAATATAATACTTTGTGATGTAGTTTGAAGCTATTTAGCAAAACTACGGAAGGAAGACCTTTCTCTCTGTCTCTCTCTCTCTCTGTCCACTCTGCCTGTCAAAAAAAAAAAAAAGATAGAAAAACTAAAAAAAATAAAAAATAAAAAATAAAGTATGGTATAAGAACAATATTAATTTGCATTTTGCTATGGACTAAATGCAGTTCATATGTTAAAAAGTGAATTCACAAAATGTTGCAACAATCTTCTTTGGGATAGGAGAAAATATGTACTTTTGCCATAGAGCGTAACACATTTACATCATAATAGCAAAATATCCTTATGTTTCCTAACTAGAGAAGTTGAAGAATTGTGTAACTCTCACTAATGAGTAAATATTCTGAATGTAGAAAGTTCACATTGAGAATGAATAGTATCTGTAGCTGAATAAATTAACTGAACAAAAAAACATTTTCATATGAAGAGACGACAGCATATTTTCCCTTGAGGAGAGGAATAATAGAATATTAACAGAGAAACAATTACCATCAAACTTGTTGATATATGCAGAAAAAGTGAAAGGAAAGTTAACAAGTTAAATAGAAAAAGGGAATATGGCAATAAAATAAGTTTTAAAATGTTAAACATATAAACAAAAGGATATTGAATTATAAAATCAGCAGATATTCTGCACTTGAATTCTCATATATGCATATTTTATCACCTCTACAGTTTATGAATTTCCTGTAAACAGAGTTATGATATATTCATTTAAAATTACTAACATCTCCTATAAGAATTATTTGCCTGGGGTTATGGTGTTTGGAACATTTGTTGGATGAGAGAATCTCACTGCGTATCCATACTCTGAACTTACAAATCCCACAAGCATGAAGTGTCTGGAAATATTTTCTGAACCAAATCTGAGTTGTCACAGAGAGTCCTCTGAATTTAAGATGTAATCCGTGGAAAGGCTTTTCTGTATCTTCCCCTATGTTTAGATATTTGAGTACCAAGTCATAAAATTATCTTCATTTAATAGTAATACACATTTGGGGCTGGCGCTGTGGCATAGCACGTAAAGCAGCTGCCTATAGTGCTGGCATTCCATATGGATGCCAGTTTGAGTCCTGGCTGCTCCACTTCTGATCCAGCTCTCTGCTATAGCTTGGGAAAGCAGTAGAAGATGTCCCAAGTCCTTAGGCCCCTGCACCCGCATGGGAGACCTGGAAGAAGCTCTTGGCTCCTGGCTTTGGATCAGTGTAGCTGCAACTGTTGTGGTCATCTGGGGAATGAACCAGCGGATGGAAGACCTCTCTCTCTCTCTCTCTCTCTCTCTCTCTCTGTCTGTCTCTCTCTCTGTAACTCTTTCAATTAAATAAATAAAATCTTTTAAAAAAAAGTAATACCCATTAAACAGCTTTAGAAAAAATTCTAGAATCTAAGCCATCCTGCAGCAGTTTCTCAACTAAAACTGATATGAAAAGAAGTCTATATTGCATATATCTACATGTGTTTGTAGATAGAAGATAGATAGATAGGTAGATGATAGATAGATAGATAGATAGATAGATAGATAGATGATAGGTAATTTGGAGACATTCTTCCATTGTAATGCCAGATGGTTTGCTAGTTTGATTTACTTTCTTGAAGTATTGCCTTGATATTGTACCCTATGGTATCACTGCAGGAGACTGACTTCCCTTTCCTTAAAGCATTTAGTTGAGAAAACCTATAATTTTAAACTCTTTGTGTTTCTCTGACGCATAAATATTTTTAATGATCAGTTTAGACAGCAGAAATGTCTTCTTAAAGAACCTGGGAATGATATCTTTGAAATATACACATGCAGTAGATACTGCTGATCACCCCAGTGTGAGAGTAGAGGCTTACCTCCAATGAGTGCCAGTAGGTAAACACAAATGGCCTAATCTCAGAAAACAATGTTTGCCAACTCAGGAACGACTGAATGCACTCAGCACTTACCCCTGATCTGCTTCCCTTCCGACATCCTGCAAGACCTTATCATTAGCTCACCACGGCGCCATAAAACTCTTTTACTTTGTTTGACTTGAATTCAGATTGAGTTCTGAACTCTTTTCTGTATCGCAATAACCTTTCATAAAGCGTGTTGAACTTTGTCCAGCATGATTTTTACTTCACCAAAGGTCATCAGAAAAAGCAATCAAACAAAAGTGAACTCCCATTTGCCCTTCAATTGTTGCAAAATTTGTTATATGTTTTATTATTCAATGTAGCTGATAAAGGTCTCCATATAGAAAATGTCTTTTATAAAATTATAATGGTAAAATTCATACTTTATTTATATTTTAATAGCAATGTCTATGTAATTGAGTTATTGATGATTTCTTGAAATAGAGTTTTTCTCAAGTCATTGAAAGTGTAAATCATTAATATTTTGTAAAGAGCAACAAATTAATCTGTATCAAAAAATTCATCATCATTCTTTTTAACAAGATTTACTTAGAGTTGGGGGGGTAGGGAGACAGAAACAAAGAGAGAGACAGACAGCGTTCCATCCACTGGTTCACTCCTCAGAAGGCTCCAGTGACCAGCATTCGGAGAGGCCAAATCTGGGAGCCAGAAGCTAAATCTGAATCTACCATGTGGATGGCCGGGGTCCAGACACTTGAAACATCCTCCACTGTTTCTCTTGGGCCATTAGCAGGACACTGGATTGGAAGCAGAACAGCTGAATTAATGGCCATAGGTGATGCTGGCTTTGCAGGAGGCAGCTTTACTAGCTAAGCACAATGCTGGCTCCCATCATTATACTTTTTGAGAAAGCAATTTTGATCCTAAGTATTTGCATTGAGAATATGCAGATTTTCAGTTATTTACAAAAATATTTCTAAACATGAAGCAATGGTATAATGTTTAAATAAATTATGATGTATAATTAAGAAAAGTCTTTATAAAATATGAAACAGCACTTAATGGATAGTTAATATATATTACTTACATGTTTGTATTTTTAGTGCTAATTGGCAGTAGAAACAAATTTGTTATCACTATATACTAACCATGAAAAAGAAAATTGTCTTATCAGGGAATGATTTTGAAGTCTCAAGAAAGTCTTCTAGCTGACTTTGTGATGTAATGGATAAAGCTGCTGCCTGTGATTCTGGCATCCCACGTGGGCACTGGTTCCTTTGACAGCTGTGTGGCTTCTGATCCAGTTCCCTTCTTTTTAAATTTTTTTAAACTTTTATTTAATGAATAAAAATTTCCAAAGTACAGTTTATGGATTACAGTGGCTCTCCCCCCATAACTTCCCACCCACCAGCAACCCTCCCCTCTCCCACTCCCTCTCCATTTCCATTCATATCAAGATTCATTTTCAATTATCCTTATAAATAGAAGATAAACTTAGCATATATTAAGTAAAGCTTTCAACAGTTTGCACCCACACAGAAACACAAAGTGAAAAATATTGTTTGAGTACTAGTTATAGCATTAAACTACAATGTACAGCACATTTAGGACAGAGATCCTATATGGGGAGTAAGTGCACAATGACTCCTTTTGTTGACTTAACAAAATGACACTCTTGTTTATGGTGTCAGTAATCACCCTAGGCTCTGGTCATGAATTTCCAAGGCTATGGAGGCCTTTTGAATTTGGCGACTCTGATCTTATTTTGACAAGGTCATAGACAAAGAAGAAGTAGGGAAGTTATCTCCTCCCTTCTGAGAAAGGTACCTCCTTCTTTAATGGCCTGTTCTTTCCACTGGGATCTCACTCACAGAGATCTTTCATTTTTCATTTAGGTCTATTTTTTTTTTGCCACAGTGTCTTGGCTTTCCATGCCTAAAATACTCTCATGGGCTCTTCAGCCATATCCGAATGCCTTAAGGGCTGATTCTGAGGCCAGAGTGCTGTTGAGGACATCTGCATCTGCCCTTCTATAGGTCTGCTGTGTATCCCGCTTCCCATGTTGGATTGTTCTCTCCCTTTTTTGATTCTATCAGTTAGTATTAGCAGACACTAGTCATGTTTGCGTGTTCCCTTTGACTCTTAGACCTATCAGTGTGATCAATTGTGAACAATTGATCACTTGGGCTAGTGAGATGGCATTGGCACATGCCACCTTGATGGGATTGTATTGGAATCCCCTAGCACATTTCTAACTCTACCATTTGGGGCAAGTCCCAAATTGTACATCTCCTCCCTCTCTTATTCCCACTCTTATATTTAACAGGGATCACTTTTTAGTTAAATTTCAACACTTACGAATAATTGTGTATTAATTACAGAGTTCAACCAATAGTATTAAGTATAACAAAACATACTTAAAGGGATAAAGTATTAAGTTGTTCATTAACAGTCAGGACAAGGGTTGATCAAGTCACTGTTTCTCAAAGTGTCCATTTCACTTCTACAGGTTTCCTTTTTGGTGCTCAGCTAGTTGTCACTGATCAGGGAGAACATATGCTATTTGTCCCTCTGGAATTGGCTTATTTAATTCAGCATCAAGTTTTCCAGATTCCTCCATTTTGTTGCAAATAACCGGATTTCACTGTTTTTGACTGCTATATAGTGTTCCATACAGTACACATCCCATAATTTCTTTATCAAATCTACTGTTGGTGGGCATTTGGGTTGATTTCAGGTCATAGCTATTGTGAATTGAGCTGCAATAAACATTAACGTGCAGATGGGTTTTTTGTTTGCCAAATTAATTTCCTTTGGGTAAATTCCAAGGAGTGGGATGGCTGGGTTGAATGGTAGGGTTCTATTCAGGTTTCTGAGGAATCTCCAGACTGACTTCCATAGTGGCTTAACCAGTTTGCATTCCCACCAACAGTGGGTTAGTGTCTCTTTCTCCCAACATCCTCGCCAGCATCTATTGTTGGTAGATTTCTGATTTCAGCTTCTGACTGTCCCAGCCCTGGCAATTGAGGCCATTTGGGGAGTGACACAGTTTAGGGAATTTCCCTCCCTATTTTACCCAGCCTTTCCAATAAATAAATAAGTCTTTAAAAAAGATAGAAAATGCATCTTTTTATGAGATAGTGAGCTAGAGACAAATTAATAAATAACTGCTTTTGTTTTTGTTTTTCCCATGGCAGATATCTTCAGATAAAGCATTTTTACCTTGAATTCATCAACTCATCAATTACTGCTTTAGGAATTCTGTGTCCTGCCACCCCTGAAATCAACATGGAAATTTTGTGTCTTCATATATTTTTGTGGCAAGAAGTGCTTAGGTTTAATTATGTTCTCAAATAATTCAAGAGTCTCAAAAAATGTTGTGAATAAATATATTTGAATTAATAGAACACCTCTTCGATTGAACCCTAGGGCAATATTTCAACTAATCCAATTAGGATTAACTTTTGGTTAGTTTCCTGTGTATGCACAGTTTTTTGTACATGCAGCTCAGTGTTTAAATACCAAGTTAAAATACACATGAAAATATGAAGATAATTTTATTAAGCAGATGTTTACCAATACATCAGCCAATGCCACTTTCTTTACTTAATGTTACTCAAAACTCACAATGTTGCTAAGAATGACAGAGATTAATGCAATCAACAGTTATCTCTCACTCATGCAGGTGCAAGCCAGATTTCAAATTATGCAGTCATTTGCATTGTTCTACAGTAACCTGCTTCTTCAGTCACAGTATTTTACTTTCCATGGTAATTGAGCTTTCCAAAAACAAACTGTTCCTTCTTTTATGTTCCCTCGAATGAAATTTTGCAGAATATATTAAGATTTCTATTCCATTCAACACCATAAAACATTAGCTACATTTTTATATATACTGTGAATGCAATAAAATGAATTCCTTAAGTAGTCTTTAATTGCAATACTTAAAGATAAACTAGTAAATTGAAAGAACTATTTGTGATCATACCTTTATAATTTTAAAGGTATTAAAAGAACTATTCACCCATTAAATTAATCATGTATCTAAATTACATTCATCAAAGATTGAACATAACTAAAAGTATCCGATAATTCTGGTCTCATTCTTTTTAGTTATATGAAAAGAAATTTGCAAAGGTAAGGTCAACAGAAAAAAAATTCAAGTGGTCTGATGAACTCTGAAAAGTTCAACAACACTGGAGTGTACATTATGACTGAATCTTTCAAAAACAAATTAATATAATTATAATACAAGCAAGAAAAACAATAGCCACAAGATTTCTTTGGATTTTAGAATCATTGTATTGAAAGTAAGCTTCTTATCATTTAAAAAAATAGTAGTCATTTTATTTCCCCTTGAATCTCTTCTAATTGTTTCTCTCTTCCTGGTTCTGGGCTATTACAGTTTTACAAATTGTTTGTATCACACAAATACATGTGCAAATGCTGCAAGTTTGACTCCAAGTCTACATTAGACAAGAGTGTGCTTATATTTGAATTCTTTTAATTATAAGTGGCCCCTCTTCAGACTGTTCTGCTGTTTTAAGAAACACAATGAATAGCATCAAATTAGGGGAAAGAGTAGCTCAGGCTGCCCCAGGCAATTAAATGAATTAAATAAAATTACTCGTGGATGCTTTATGTACAGCAGGGGCTCTGAGGATGAAGAAGTGTAACTGCTAGTCACACCTGTGTTGATTCGCACTGTGGAATTGAAATTAGCATGAGTAAATATAATTACTTAGCAAATTTAATAAATGTTGTTTGGGGCTCTGTAAACGGCACTTGGATCTACAAATCACATGGTGATAAATGTGGCTACACACATTTAGTGGTACTTGAAAGCACTAAAGTATGAAGAACATTCCAAAATATAGCAAGAAAGCTTTTGGATAAATTGCAGCAAAAAAAAAAAAAAATGGGGACTTATGTATCTTTTAAGTCCACGCTCTTAACGTTTTTCTTTCATGATGTAATTTTTTCAAGATCATTTTTCTCCAAATCTCTAAGAACTTAAAAATGCCACCATCCATGTTTATTACAAATATTTTTTTTTATTCCTAATGAGAAATAGTAAGGATGTGTCTACACTTGAAATGAAGTGCACTAAATAAGTATTTAATTAACAAATAAAACAGCTATTGCTCTTGGGCTGTAATGATTGGCAATGATTGCTTTATAAGATTTAATAGTTATAAAATTAACAGAGATGAGTAATTAAAGGAAGATTCAGCTATAATCATAACTTTAATTTGTGTACTCTTAAGAATCATAAAAATGATTAGTCTTTATTAAATACATTTTAAGATAAACATTCACATATTCTGTATTATCTTGGAAGACTTATGTTGGCCTACCAAGTCATAATTGATAATTAAAATGCAATATAATTTAATTTTATCTAAAGTGAATAAAATATTTATATATTTTCAGAATTACCATATGGCAAAATGCCTGTTTAGAGGATTAGGCACTTGTTACACTACAAGTACCAATTAGTCTTTTATCTTAAACTAGTACAATCTTAGGAAAACAATAATATTTTAAGTATATTTAAAGATTTTGTCAAAATGATGTAAATTATTAGTTTTCTAGGGTTATTGTAACAACATCCCACAAACTGGCCAAAGATTACAGAAACAAGTTCTCGAATTCTGGAATTTAGAACTTTGAAATCCAGCTTTTTACTGGTCTGTGCTCTCTCCAGAGGTTCTAACGATGAATCCTTTCTTTCCTCTCTACCTTTGGGTATTTGCTGTCAACCCTTGGCGTTCCTGACTTGTAGACTCTCTATTCCAAACCCTCCATCATTACATGGACTTCTGAAGATGCGTGTCTCTGTCTCTTTCTGTGCTGTCCTTTTTTTATTCATCTCATCAATCCTCAGATTAGGTCTACATGCAAATTTCTATCTTCTTATCAGGACACCAATCACAGATTTGGTGGCCATCCTACTTCAGGGGGAATATGTCTTTACTTGAATATATCAGCAAAGATACCGTTTACAAATAAGGTCACATTCCCAAGTTCTGGATAGGTATGCATTTTTAGAGACACTGTTTAACCCGTGAAAACAGCAAGTATTGAGCTTTTTGTCAGTTCTGATACTGACTTCTGCAGGCTATGCGTATCTTACCATAAATTAAACTCATCTACATGTGGGAGAATGTTTCGAATGCTCTAATTTAGGTATCAGAACACTTTCTGTGCTCAAACAATAAACATTTCAGGCACAATAGAATTTTACACCATCCTTGCTACAGCAGAAAAAATATTTCATTTTTAGCAGAGTAGTATTTTAAAAAATCAAGTACATTATTATTCAATTATTCAATTTGTAAAACTATGTCCTTATTTTTAAAACTACTTGAAGATCCAGAAAACATAATATACCTTAAAAATGAAGCTCACAGTAAGACTCAAGCCAAGAGAAAAAAAATGTAATTTGGGGATGAATTTTAAAATTCAGACACACAGGTCTTCTGAGTGAGGGACCCCATCTAGCTGCATAGGTCATTTGCCCTAGATACATCTGAAAGTATGAAGTGATTAGCTGAATTCATTTACATCTGTAATAAAATGTTGAGCTACAACTGTTGCTCCAATGAACTTATTTAAAATGAAATTTATTACATGATTAATTTTATTCTTATAACTATAGTAATATTCTAGCCATATAGAATGAATGAATTGCTACAGAGCTAGTGTTTTGTAGATATACTCAGCTTTAGCATTAAGACTGAAAAATTGACATTTTGTGAATATTTTTGGATTGCTAAAAATAAAAAGCCGTCAATTTACAAAATTATTGCAATTCTCTTCCATTTACACTTGATTAAAAAGAGATTAATCTCACATAGCATACAATTTTGTGATTTTTAGTGTATTGTCTTTCTTTAGTAATGAAAACAGTTAAAATCATTCAAGTATTATTTTACACATATAATGTGCACTATGCACATGTACAGTAGATATACCTCATGTATGTTTTTGTGACCTCAGCTTTGAATTAGCAATGTTGTGCTTTACATATTCTCTTTATCTGAAATACCATTCTACTCTGCCTTCTCATTTTGATAGATTCAAATTGTCCCTTAGGACTGTTTAGCTCAGCTGTGACTTTATCAAGCTGTTCTTGACTTTCTCATTTAGATTCACATGATCCTCTTTGAAAAGAATGCAAACTATGTTCCTCTCTTTACAGAATGTGTATTCTGCTGCTATTGAATGGTGTGATTTCCTCACTCAGTAGATTGTAATGGACAACAAGCATTATGATTATGTTTTACTATGAACA
Organism: Sylvilagus floridanus; assembly: GCA_949820135.1. NCBI lineage: Eukaryota > Metazoa > Chordata > Mammalia > Lagomorpha > Leporidae > Sylvilagus > Sylvilagus floridanus. The sequence continues at coordinate 27,097,576 of OX463242.1, read as the reverse complement.
AGCTCAATGTCATGTACCTTTTTATACTCTGTGAACATTTGTTAGCTAAATGAATAATTTAATGAATAGAGTAAAAAAAAGAAGAAACAATTTTTTGAAGGGAAATTGGTTTCATTGAGTAGGACAATATTGTCTGTGATGTGTAGGTGGTTTACAATATATTGCAGAGACAAACAAAGGTCACCTGATAAAGGATGTTAAACAACAAGGGTAGAGAACTTTAGTCGTCTGTACAAGTGAGGGAGTACAATTGATGTTTTTGAAACAGAACTATGTGTTCAGAAGTTCAATCATGCAATAGTGAATAACATAACTTGAGAAAGACAACAACTGTAAATTATTGCAGTCAAAAGATAGCACAATTAGTCTAGTTTTGCTGAAGCACACTTCAAATGGAAAAGTGTCAAAAAGGAAATTAAGAGCAAGTACTTAGCTGAGCAGCTAAGACACCCATGGCCCACACCCCAGTGCCGTGGTTCAATTCCCAACTCTTGCACCTGCTTCTTGCGCTCTGGTAAGGCAGACCCAGTGTGACAGCAGTGATGGTTTGAGTACTTTGCTTCCTGCTACTTCCATGGGAGACCTAAATTGAGTTCCATGCTCTAGGTTTCAGCCTTGCCCAGCCCTAATCCTGATGGGCATTTGGAGAGTGAACCAAGAGATGGGGACGTTGTCTCTTTCTGCCTCCAAAATAAAATTTGCTTGACAGGAATGAAAGAAAGGTGAGCAACAGGACTGCTGTGTTTGCTTTTCTTATCTTTCCCTTGCATGGTTTAATTGGTTTTTTTTTTTTTTAACCTGTCATACCTTAATGACCTTTAAAGAATGTTCTAATGACTTACCCTATAGAATAGCTAAGAATTCTTTCCTATATGTAGTAAAATTAGATTTAGACTTTTATCAAAAATGTTTCATTACATCATTTTCCTTGTCCTACTCTCTAATACATTTTCCTGATGCACATATTTTCCGACTCATGAACACAAATATTCCCATTTACTTTGTCGGGCTTCAAAGTTCAACTATATTTCAAATGTATGTTTTTTGAACTGTTTGATAAAGCAAAGTTTGTTATTATACTATTCTAATTATAGCTATCACTAATATTTACTTAAATCTTAACTATGGAAAATCGCTTTAAATGCAGTATCTCTTTCATTTCTATCCATGGTGTTGAATTATAGTTCTGATTTTCAGAACTGAGGAAATAGATTTTGCCATGGAAAACAACTCACTTGCCAAAGCCAAATAGATCATATGCACTAAAGGAAGAATTTAAGCTTAAGTATAACAGCAAACCCCATGGTCTTATTTATAAAGAAATCAGTTACTGTGATTCTATAGTCCAGAGCAAACAGATAGATATTGAATATTTGGATAAGTGAATTATATGAGTCATAAGGAGGGATTACAAGGGCAAACTATCTTATATATTTATGTGGCAGACATAACAATAATGTGACTGATTTTTTAATCCAAACATGGAAGCTAACTTATTTTTTGTGGAAGAAGATTAAAAGAGCTACAGAAAACAATAGCCATATTTGTGTAATAGTAATATGGTTCTGCTTAAATGGCTAGAGGAAATTATGTTTTTTCCATTAATATAAATAGTAGCTGTTCCAATTTAATTAATTAATTAATTTTTTAGACTTTTATTTAGTAAATATAAATTTCCAAATTACAGTTTATGGATTACAATGGCTTCCCCCCAAACTTCCCTCCCACCTGCAACCCTCTGATCTCCCACTCCCTCTCCCATTCCATTCACATCAAGATTCATTTTCAATTATCTTTATATACAGAAGATCCATTTAGTATATATATTAAGTAAAGATTTCATCAGTTTGCACCCACACAGAACATAAAGTGTAAAATATATAGCATTAATTCACATTGGATAACACATTAAGGACAGAGATCATATGTGAGGAGTAAGTACACAGTGACTCCTGTTGTTGACCTAACAATTTGACACTCATGTTTATGGCACCAGTAACCTCCCTAGGCTCTAGTCTCCCAAGGTTATGGAAGCCTTTTGAGTTCGCTGATTTCCACCTTATTCAGACAAGGTCATGTTCAAAGTGGAAGTTCTCTCCTCCCTTCAGAGAAAGGTACCTCCTTCTTTAATGGCCTGTTCTTTCTACTGGGATCTCACTCACAGAGATCTTTCATTTAGGTCCTCTTTTTATTTTTGCCATAGCGTCTTGGCTTTCCATGCCTAAAATACTCTCATGGGCTCTTCAGCCATATCCGAATACCTTAAGGGCTGATTCTGAGGCCAGAGTGCTGTTTAGCACATCTGCCCTTCTATGAGTCTGCTCTGTATCCCACTTCCCATGTTGGATCATTCTCTCCCTTTTTGATTCTACCAGTTAGTATTAACAGACACTAGTCATGTTTGTGTGATCCCTTTGATTCTTAGATCTATCTGTATGATCAATTGTGAACTGAAATTGATCACTTGGACTAGTGAGATGGCATTGGTACATGCCACCTTGATGGGATTGTATTGGAATCCCCTGGCACATTTCTAACTCCACCATTTGGGGCAAGTCTCCCTGATTGGTGACAACTAACCAAGCACAAAAAAGGAAACCTGTTGAAATGAAAGGGACATTATGAAAACCTTGATCAGCCCTTGTCCTGACTGTTGATGTACAATTTAACACTTTATCACTTTTAGTATTTTTTGTTCTAGTTAATACTATTTGTTGAACTCTGTAATTAAGACACAATTATTCTTATGTATTTAAATTTAACTGAAAAGTGATCCCTGTTAAATATAATTAATTTATTTTTAAGATTTATTTATTTATTCATTTGACAGGTAGAGTTACAGACAGTGAGAGAGTCTTAGAGAAAGGTCTTCCATCCTCTTGGTCAACCCCTCCAAATGGTCACAACAGCTGGAGCTGTGCCAACCGAAGCCAAGAGCCAGTTGGCTCTTCCTGGTCTCTGATGTGGGAGCAGGCGTCCAAGCACTTGGGCCATCCTCCACTGCCCTCCCAGGCCACAACAGAGAGCTGGACTGGAAGAGGAACAACCAGGACGAGAACCTGGTGCCCATATGGGATGCCGGTGCCACAGTTGGAGGATTAACCCTGTGAGCTAGGGTGCTGGCCCCTCAATTTCATTTAATTGATTATTTCAAACACTATGTAAATTTTTCTGCAATATTTCATTGTAACATTGGAATTTTTAAACTGGTAAAATAATTCTATGTGAAATCATTTTGTGGCCCTACAGATCAAATAAATATTTAAATCATCATTTTTTCATTTATGGTTTCTTCTTTTCATTTATGGTATTTTCTTTGGCATTTTGATAATTAATAATGTATATTTTGTACCTCTTTATTTTGCTTAAATAATCAAAAGTTCTGTTAAGCATCCTAATAAGCACATTTCTTTGTATTTAAAAGTTTTAAAACACAAGCATTATTTTAAAATACAAAATTAAACTCTAAGATTATATAATTTCAAAATATAATGCTCTATAGACAGAAGTGTATTTTATTAAGATTAAGAAAACTCAAGTTGCAGTTTTATTAGTGAATTTTTTTTTTTGTAACAATGCAGTGGAACATTGCATTCTAGTTTGTGTGAAAGAAGATGATTTATTTGGTTCCAGACACATGGATGCAAACTTTGTAAAATTGCTTTGCAATATGTTGGTTCCTAAAATTCATTTTAATCATTTCTGGGTATAATGAATTTGCTGTATTTTTTTCTTAATTTTCTAAAAACTTTTCTGAAATTGGCCATGATCCCTCACATATTTTTAAATAACTTCAAAGTGTATTTCTAGATTGAAATTTCAAACTCCTTTTTTGACATATGGAAAATAAACCCTCCACTAAAACACTCTCCTATTTTGAGTACAGGCTTACATTGTTTGATCAAACACAAAACTTTAAGAAACTGATAATAATTACTGTCAAACAAAATTTCTTGTTTAGAAAATCACTTAACTTCCTCCTAGATACATTGCACTATATATTTTCTCTTATATATATTACTAGGTTTCATGGTATGGTGTTTTTTTCCATATATTTCTTTAATTATTCTATATTTCCATAGTTTGTATTCCTGAAGTTGATTTCAGATATTATTATATTGAAACAAATGATGATGGGTCCAACATTGTGGCACAATGAGTTCAGTTGCTGCCTAAGGTGCTGGTATCTCATATGGGTGCCAGTTTGAGTCCTGGCTGCTCTACTTCTAATACAACTCCACGCTGATGTGCCTGGGAAAGCAGTAGAAGATGGTTCAAATGTCCGCACTCCTGTTATTTATGTAGGAAAGCTGAATGGAGTTCTAGGCTCCTGAATTTGTCCTGGCCCAGGCCTGGTCATTGCTGACATTTGTGGAGTGAACAGCCAAAAAAATATTTCTTTATCTGTGTCTCTCCCACTCTGTAGCTCTGCCTTACAAAATAATAAATAAATAAATCTTTCAAAAATAAATGAAAACAATAGACATAACAAAGGCTGCATTCAGGCTATTATTTCAAAATCAATAGTGATCTCCATGCATGCTGAGTAGTCATAATAATAATTGCACATGCTGAAAACAATGTTGTTCTGCAGCGAAACACATCATTCAATGTTATTCAGACCTACTATATTCCATATGTATGACAAATTGTGAAGGGCATTAACAGTGACCACTAAAGACATTGATCAATAATCCCATCACTACAAACCTCATGGCAACTAGAGGTTCAAAGAAGAAAGAAAATATTCTGTGTTAGAGTAAAATTTTGGGGGAAATAACTCCAAAGATGAGGAATGGTATTTGAGTTTGGCCTTAAATAGTATTTTATTAATCACATTTGGAGAGAGCAAAAAGAAATATGAGTATGGGCATAATATCACGAAAGATGTTGAAGATAACATTTAAAAGCATAGAAGGTTGAAAGCTAAGGAATTCCTTAGTAACTAGCTCACAAAATGTGTGGAAATTTTTCCTTCTCCTTAACTCCCTGTACTGTTGTCCACATCTTGTTTCTTCTTCAATATATCTCTTACTTTATCATTATGCTTTGTCCTTCTGTTTTCTTTTGTTTTTTTAAATACAGATATTTGTCATCCTTTTATTTTTCTGAAAAAATTTTATTTGAGAGGCAGAGTTACAGAGAGAGAGACAGAGACAGAGAGAGGTATCTTATTCACTGGCTCACTCCCTAAATGGCCCCAGTGGCCAGAGGTTAGGCTGATCCAAAGCCAGGAGCCGGGAATTTATTCTGAGTCTCCCAGGTGGGTGTAGGAGCCCAAGAACCTGGGCCATCTTCCACTGCTTTCCCTGCCATAGCAGAGAGCTAGATTTGAAGTGGAGTAGCTGGGATTTGAACTGGCAGCCAAATGGGGTACCAATATTATAGATGGAGGCTAAACCTACCATGCCAGAGTGCCAGCCACTCTTTTTCGCATTGATCAGGGTTTCTCTTGTAAGTGTAATTTTGATGAGTATTTGGAATGGACTAGATGTATTTTTGGTTATCAGAACTGGAAGCAGGATAATCAGAAAACAATATGAGTGGAGGCCCAGGCTAATGCTAAAGATGTAAAATGCAAGTGTCAAGGTCTCACATCTGAGAAACAATCTGGTCAAATTGTCAGCAGTTCCAAAGATGAGAAACCCCGATAGAGACTATTGCAATAACTTATGCCTGCCTCACAGGATGTGTCAGTTTACATTACAAATCAACAAGGCCAATGTGTCACATCAGTTATAAGGCTGAGTTTGAACTATCTACAAAATGTCTATGAAGAGATGTTTATTAGGAATTTAAAAATCCAATGAAAGGAGTAAAATAGAGATGAATTAATTGAAAGAGCATAAATTAAAAATACAGGAATGACTATACTTTCTTAGAAAATCTTAAAGGGAGAAAAAGGAAGACAGTAAAATATGTTTAAGAAGATAATGAAGATAAATCAGTCAACAAGAAACCAAAAGGACTAACAAAAAAGAGATATAAAGAAAGTAGAAGCGATATGGGAAAACTAAGATAGATAGCTTAAGTTCATGAGCTGGAAGCCACACCTCACTTGCTTTGTGATAACACCCATGAACACCTACCTGTCCAATCAGGTGACTCTTCCCCAGGAAGTACTTCCACTTACCCAGGACCTCTGCTATACAAGGTAAACACAGCATTTTTTCTAAGCCCATAAGAAACAGAGTAAAATGGAAGCTTGTGTCTCCTACTGATGGACCCAGGACAAGTAGAGCAGGCTGAGAAAATGCTCTTTTACTGTCCATGGCCCAGTCTCCCTAAATAAAGCCCTCATGTGCTTGTGTGTTTTTCTCACTTTGTAAATAAATGTTAGCACACTGCACTGTTTGCACCTCTACTTAGAATCCTTCATTACCTCTCTCTGAAGGGAGGAGAGAACTTCCACTTTGACTATGACCCTGTCGGAATAAGATCGAAGTTGGCGAACCCTAAAGGCTTCCATAGCCTCGGCAACTCATGACTAGACCCTAGGAAGATTACTGACGCCATAAACAAGAGTGTCAAATTGTTAAATCAACATCAGGAGTCACTGTGTACTTATGTCTCATGAGGGATCTGTCCTTAATGTGTTATCCAATGTGAAGTAATGCTATAACTAGTACTAAAGCAGTATTTTACACTTTGTGTTTCTGTGTGGGTGCAAACTGATGAAATCTTTACTTAGTATGTACTGAATCGATCTTCTGTATATAAAGATAATTGAAAATGAAAAAAAAATCTTGGTTTTAAATTGGAAATTGCATAGAAAATCATTTTTTTTAAAAAAAAAAAATCATGTAGGATCTCTGTCCTTAATGTGCTGTACATTGTGAATTAATACTATAACTAGTACTCCAACAGTATTTTCACTTTGTGTTGCTATGTGAGGGCAAACTGTTGAAATCTGTACGTAATATGTACTAAACTGATCTTCTGTGTATAAAGAGAATGGAAAATGAATCTTGATGTGAATGGAAGGGGAGAGGGAGTAGTAAAGGGGAGGGTTGCGGGTGGGAGGGAAGTTATTGGGGGGGGAGCCATTGTAATCCATAAGCTGTACTTTGGAAATTTATATTCTTTAAATAAAAGCTTTAAAAAAAGAATCCTTCTTTAAGCAAAAGCAGAAGTCTGGAACGCAAATTTAGGCCCAATCTAGCTCACATCAGAAGGAGAAGAAAAACAGTTCGAGCATGTGGCTTGGGGTCGGCACTGTTGCACAGAGGGTAAAGCCGCCAGCTGCAGTTCAGACACCCCATATGGGCTCTGGTTCAATTCCTGGCTGTTCCAGTTCTGATCCAACTCTCTGCTATGGCCTGTGAAAGTAGTAGAAAATGGCCCAAGTCCTTGTGTCACTGCACCCATGTGAGAGACTTGAAAGAAACTCCTGGCTCCTGGTTTCAGATTGGCCCAGCTCTGGCCATTGCAGCCATTTGGGGAGTGAACCAGCAGATCAAAGATAGCCCTCTTCCTCTCCCTCTGCCTCTCTGTAACTCTGCCTTTCAAAATAATAATTTTTTTTAAAAAGCATATGTGGTTTTATTCACTAACAATGTCCTTAAAATTGCTGTCTTCTTCAACAACACTCCCTTTGGAATGCTGTTTTTCCTTGATTTTTATTGTCCTAATAGGTTTTTCAATTTTTTAAAGATTGATTTATTTAATAGAAGTTATTAGAGAGAGAGATCTTCCACTGAAGTTTCACTCCACAGCTACGACTGGAGCTGAGTAACAGTGAAGAAAGGAGCCAGGAGTTTTATCCTGTCAGCGGCAGGGACCCAAGCCCTTGGGCCATCTTCCCAGGCCATTTACAGGAAAATGGATCAGAAATAGAGGAGCCAGGACATGAGGCTGGCCCTTACAATGGATACCAGTGTCCCTGGCAATGGCTTTATCTGCTGCACAGCCCTAATATTCCTAATATTTTTTATAACACTTTTATTTAAAGAATATAAATTTCCAAAATACAGCTTATACATTACAATGGCTTCCCCCCCATAACTTCCCTCCCACCTGCAACCCTCCCCTTTCCCACTCCCTCTCCCCTTCCATTCACATCAAGATTCATTTTCCATTCTCTTTATACACAGAAGATCAGTTTAGTACATATTACGTACAGATTTCAACAGTTTGCCCTCACATAGCAATACAAAGTGAAAAATACTGTTGGAGTACTAGTTATAGTATTAATTCACAATGTATAGCACATTAAGGACAGAGATCCTACATGATATATTTTTTTAAATTGATTAATTTTCTATGCAATTTCCAATTTAACACCAAGATTTTTTTTTTCATTTTTAATTATCTTTATATACAGAAGATTGATTCAGTACATACTAAGTAAAGATTTCATCAGTTTGCACCCACACAGAAACACAAAGTGTAAAATACTGTTTCAGTACTAGTTATAGCATTACTTCACATTGGATAACACATTAAGGACAGATCCCTCATGAGACATAAGTACACAGTGACTCCTGATGTTGATTTAACAATTTGACACTCTTGTTTATGGCGTCAGTAATCTTCCTAGGGTCTAGTCATGAGTTGCGGAAGCTATGGAAGCCTTTAGGGTTCGCCGACTTCAATCTTATTCCGACAGGGTCATAGTCAAAGTGGAAGTTCTCTCCTCCCTTCAGAAAAAGGTACCTCCTTCTTTAATAGCCCTATTCTTTCCACTGGGATCTCACTCACAGAGATCTTTCATTTAGGTCTTCTTTTTTTTTTTTTTTTTCCAGAGTGTCTTGGCTTTCCATGCCTAAAATACTCTCATGGGCTCTTGAGCCATATCTGAATGCCTTAAGGGCTGATTCTGAGGCCAAAGTGCTATTTAGGACATCTGCCCTTCTATGAGTCTGCTGTGTATCTCGCTTCCCATGATGGATCATTCTCTCCCTTTTTGATTCTATCAGTTAGTATTAGCAGACACTAGTCTTGTTTGTGTCATCCCTTTGACTCTTAGACCTATCAGTGTGATCAATTGTGAACTGAAATTGATCGTTTGGGCTAGTTAGATGGCATTGGTACATGCCACCTTGATGGGATTGTATTGGAATTCCCTGGCACGTTTCTAACTCCATCATTTGGGGCACGACTGATTTTTAACCCCTTTGTTAATTCTAAACTTCTTAGAAAGTCTTTTAAAGTAACAAAATTGAGAAAGGAACAACTACCAAGTTCTTTTAAAAGATGGAAATCTGGGGTTTATATAACAGAAAGCAAGAGGCAGGTCAGTGGGCACATAATCCTGGCTCCCTAGTAACCCTGTAGTAGTTTTTGATCCTTTTAGTTCACCTCTCCATGCAATAGTGATGGTTGTTAAAGTAGAACAGTGCTATTTCATCAATCATTTCCAAAAATTCTTTAAAATGCAGCCCAGTTCAGGGAAAGGGAATTGTTTCCTTTATAAAAAGAAAATCGCTTTAGTAGAAGTTCAGTTTAAATACTTTGTTCAACACAGTATTTGTTTTTTCATGTAAAATTACAAGATGATCAATCTTACACTCTTACTGTTATGCAAGCAGCTTCATTTTATTTGAAATATAGACAGTAGACAGGTAGAGAAAGAACTTCCTTTCACTACTTCTTCCTTAATGTGCTTAACATCCAGGACTAGGCATGGTCAAAGCCAGGACCCTGAAACTCACTCTTGTTCTCCAGTGTGGGTGGCAGGGACCCAAATTATCTTCTTATTTCTATGGCATGTAATAGCAGGAAAACTGGATCAGAAGCAGAGGATAAAGGACTTGAATCAGGCTCTTGCTGATGTGCAAACATTCCAATTGGCTACTTAACAGGACCAACAAATGCCTACCCCTGTCTAGGCTTTAAAAATCTTGTAGTGCCTGTGTTTGGTGGACAACCTATATCACTATTTGGCCCAACTTTTCACAGGAAGGAAGGTTAAAAACTTTATCAGAAGCATTAACTTATGAATGCACCTACATTAAAACACTGTTCAAATATTTTGACTTCACTGATTTGCCACACTATCAAATTGCTTACTTAGTGTAATAAATATTCAGTTGATAAAATAAAACAAACCAATTATTTTGTGCAGATTCATTCATTTAATTAGAAGGCATTATTAGATCACCAACTTAATTGCTCAAATAAGGTAAAGATGTTCATTATCATGATCACATTTATTTTTACATACTTGATGATATAAAGCATATATAGGAATTTTGCAGGAAAAAGAAGCAAAAATGTTAGTACATTTTTAATTTCCAAGAGAAAATAAACTAAAATTAAGAAAACATTGTTGTCTTATTTGTGTTTCTACTGACTATATTCGTTAAGATATTTATGTGAAAACTAATGAAAATATAACCAGATTTATGTCTGAAATGAATTAAATATTATATTACATATTAATTAATTTATTTGTTATATATTTACTGAGCATCTGCTTACTTGTAAGGTGCTAAATGTGCCACTACATACATGAATATGAATAAGAAAATGGATCATTTTGTTGAGTTTTGATCGAGTAGAAGTGACAGAAATCAAAGGACCAATTATAGCTAATTATTTTATCAAATTGCTCATAATTTTTTTAGAGAAAATGGAAGTTACTATGAGAGCATATACCGGAGGGTATGGTTTAAGTCTATGGATTTGAATAAGTCTTTTGCCTTGTGATTATTAGTGGATTAAACTAAGGGATTTGTGAAAATTAAGTTCATGAGGAAAGGAAGATCATTTTAGGAAGAGAGAAAGGAATGGGAAAATGTCCCTAGGAAAAGGAGGATCGGGAAAAGCTTGGAATGGATAATGGAGTGGGAGTGGCATTGGAGATTATGTAAAAACAAAACGCCCAAGGATCCAATCACATGTAGTTTAAAAATCTGTTTTAAAGACAGTGATCTCTATGCTGCATCAATTTATATCAGCATTTTCACTGTGTAATGCTACTTCCATTTCAGTACTGAAAGCCAATTGAATGAGGAAAGAATGCATTTAGGAAACAACTCAGATAGATTACAGCACTTCAGAAACTACTAGACAGAAAGTCTACTCTGCATTAGTGGCAATACAGAAAAAAACAATTTAAGTTAAAAAGGAATTGAAATAGGTAGAACTTACAAGTGCTTAAGAGATGAGTATTGTAATTTATTTTTCCAGCTTGAAAGAAATAGATATTTTGAAATATGATTCAAAACAATGGGGACTACCTTTCACTTTATAAATCAGTACTAGACAAGGAACAGTTTTGCTATGAATTTTGGAAACTTTGAATGTGAGATACTAATTTTATACACAAGAGGATATGTGAAAGTACATAAAACAACACACAGCCTTTAATAGGTACTTAAATATATTAAATTAAAATAAGTACATGGGTGTATGGATGAAGAAAAACTAGTAGCTTTATCTGTTTACTATAAAGAGCAGAAAATACTAGAAAAAAAGGAAAAGACATAGAAATTGAATTATTGTCAAAGATCATCTGGAAAGCATCAAAGAAAAAACTAAAATAAAGTTGAGAACAAACACAATTTTTTATTAAATTATCTTGAAAGCAGTAGCTATTTATTTTTAAAATTGGAACACTTTTCTCTGAACTTACGATACATTGAAATTCATAGGAAATAGCATTCATACACATATCTAAATAAAATACATAACCTATCAAGCAACTTCTGGCATGTATTTTAATTTCAGTCATTTTTATGGAATATACAATGAAAATACATGAGATAAATGGAATTTATAAAAAGATACCTATAAATTTTTTGGCTATCCCATTTTGAATACATAAATAATAAATGAGATCTAATTATAAAAGATATCACAGGAGTAATTTAGTTGTTATATACACAAAGTGTATTTTGGTAAATCATAAAATGATGAGACTATTTATTTGAAATCAATCACTGTTAACAATGATATGCTTATTCCTATTTCTTTCATTAGCTATGTCCTATTTTTGTTTAATATTTTCTATTGAATTTTCTATGAGAAAGTAGTTAGGTTATAAAATTTTAAGTATAACAATATTACATTGCAAGAAATATGCATTTTTCAATTCAAATGAAATTTTTTTTTAATTTTACAATCAACAATGTCCTTCTGTAATGTAATTTACTGGAAATGGGGAACACAATGATAGTACATTTCAGTCATCTAAAATCATTTAGTACAGGAAAGACTACAATCTGGCTTTGCAAAATATTATTTTCAAGAATAAAAGCCTTCTTATATTTGTAGATCATAAAGTATTTGATCTGTAGTAACTTTGTAAATTTTCTTTTTTTATATAAAGCTTTTATTTAGAGAATATAAATTTCTAAAGTACAGCTTATGGATTACAATGGCTTCCCCCCGCCATAACTTCCCTCCCACCCACAACCCTCCCCTTTCCCACTCCCTCTCCCCTTGCATTCACATCAAGATTCTTTTTCAATTCTCTTTATACACAGAAGATCAGTTTAGTATATATTATGTAAAGATTTCAACAGTTTGCCGTCACATAGAGACACAAAGTGAAAATACTGTTGGAGTACTAGTTATAGTATTAACTCACAATGTACAGCACATTAAGAACAGAGATCCTACATGATTTTTTAAAAAAAATTGATTAATTATCTATGCAATTTCCAATTTAACAGCAAGATTTTTTAATCATTTGCAGTTATCTTTATATACAGAAGATCGATTCAGTACATAATATGTAAATATTTCATCAGTTTGCACCCACACAGAAACACAAAGTGTAAAAATACTGTTTCAGTACTAGTTATAGCATTACTTCACATTGGACAAAGTAGAATGTGAAGGAGAAAATCCAAGTTCCTAATATCAGTGATTGTATGAACATTAGAAGATGTAACCTGATGTAAAAAGATAATTAAAAATAAAATCTCATTCTAGCTCTTAAAATCTTTCTACACAAGTAAGAGATAAATAAAATAATTGCATTATTGAATAAGCATTAAGCTAGGATGTGATACACATTGCCAGTAACCCACTAAAGAGGCTTCAGACAGAAAGAAATTTCATCTTTGTGTATTGGATAAGCAAAATCTAATTACACCCAGTCAGCCCTTACTAGCTGTGGGTTATGCGTCTTTCATTCATACAAAGACAGAACAGAAAAATCTGTAAAACAAAACTTCATCTGTATTTAACATGTATAAACGTTTTCTTATTATTACTTCCTAAATAATAGAGTAAACCAACAAATCAAATAAAATATACCAGATAAAGTAGATTCTAAATTAAAAACAGTAAAAATAGACAAGAAAGGTCCTGATATAATGATAAAGTCATCAATTTAACAAGAAAAAATAAAAAAAAAATATGCATATGGTCCCCACTATTGGAACAACCAATTATATGAAGCAAATATTAATAGACCAAAAAGGAGAGACAGACTGTAAAAGAATAATTGTTGGTGACATTAACACCCAGAATTCAGAAATGGACAGTTCATGTAAATAAAAAATCAACAAAACACAGTAAAGTTAAACCCTACCTTTGAACAAATGAACAGAACATCTAAAAGACTTTCCATCCAATAGATGCAGTGAACAGCAAGTGTAATATTTCATGGACACAACATGTGGTAGGCCACATAAATTAATTTAAAAATAATTTGAATGCATACAAGTATCCTTCTCAACCACAACACAACTAAAATTTAATAATAAGGAAAACATTATAAGTCATATAAGCATATGAAAATTAAGTATATCTTTCTGAATAACTCATATACCAATGAAGAATTTAAGAACAACATTTAAAAATTCTGTGAAGCAAATGATAATGGAAGTACAGTATATCAAAACCAATGGAACACTTTAAAAGCAGTATCAAGAGAAAAATGTTTAGCAATCAATATCCATAAAGAGGAAGAAATATTTTAGATAAACAAATTATCAGTGCATCTCAAAATAGAAAAATGAGAACAAATCAAACAAGAAATCAGTAGAATGAAAGAAACAAATATCAGAGCAGAAATTAAAAAAAAAAATGGAGGCTGGCATTGTGGAGAAGTGGGTAAAGCCTAAGCGTGCAAAGTTGTCATCCCATATGGTGCCGGTTTGTGTCCTGGCTGCTCCACTTCTGATCCAGCTCCCTACTGATGCCCCGAGTAAAGCAGCAGATGATGATCCAAATTAGAAACACTAAAATTAATATGGATACTCAAAACAACACCAACATGTTTAATAACATAGGAGAAATGAACAAATTCTTAGGCAGACAAAAAACTGAATCATAAAGAAATAAAAAATCTGAACAGATCAATAATGAGTAACAAGATTGACTCAGTAATTAAAAAAAAAAAAAAAAAGGCTTCAAAGGAAAGACCAGAACCAGAGAGCTGAAGTTGTGAGTTCTACCAGACATTTAAAGATAAATGTCTATTTTACTCTAATTATTTCAAAAACCAAAGAGGATAGAATTCTTCAAAACTTTTTCTACATGGCCAAGAGGACCTGATATCAAAGTCCCCTGAAAAGAGATTAACAGCTAATGTCTGCAATAAACAGAATTGTGGACATTCTCAACAAAATATCAGAAAACTGAATACAACCGCACACTAACAATTACTCACCACTATTCAGAGAGACTCATCCCAAACTACAATGTTACTTCAGTATATAAATAATCAACATGGTAATCCACATCTCAGTTGTGGACTGCCTACTTCTAACATCGGATAACCCTGCTATAGGGAGAAATTGAACTGTTTGGGAAGAAAAAAAACTTTCACATTTTGTAAATTCAAATAACCTTTCTTTCTGATAGCCTGAATGCAATGGGTTCTCACATAAGAAAAAAAATAAAATTTCAGTAAAATGAAGCATCTGTTAGCTTTCCATTGTTCATTTCCAAATTTGTGGTTTTGCAGCTACAAAGTGGGTTCTGCTCAAGCTACACAAAAGAATAATTTTAATATTAAATAATTCATATAATTTCTAAATTTTTGGATATATATTTAATATACATGAATAAAATTATATATAGCTTTATATTGATACACTGGCCATAAGAATCATAAATAGTTTATTATCATTTATAAAAATGTGATTTTAAAATAATAAATTTCTACTTACTTTATGTTTAATATTTAATATTTATTACTCATAATGTATGCTTTGTGTTTTAACTAAACATTGAGAGATATGTATATATGATAATGATTATTTTTTACATTTATTGATTAGCAATTTTCTTATAATTTAAAAAATTTCGCTTTTGAATCAGACTATATATTATTTCTAAGTTCTACAGATAATTGGGGCCAAATGTGAGGACATTGTGATTTATTTAGAAAATGAGGCAAAAACAAAGAAGCTAAAAAAGAAAAACCTAAGAAAAGACATATTTACATTTCTAAAACATGGAAACAATGAAAGTGAGTAGAATTTTGTTACATCTAACCTTAAAAGCATATGAACAGCAACTTACGAACTCTTACACAGTAATTAATGTAAGTCATGAAAACAAGTAAGAAAATTATTCTTATCAAAATCTTCATCATGAAGCCTAGAGACATAATCTAAATATTAATTTAAAACTATGTTTTATTGGTAATCAAGGCAATAACAGTGAAAGACAACATTTTAAATCATAGTCATAACTCAGAAGCAGTGAGTTAAAATGTGCCCGTACATTAGAAGATAATATTATCATCATTAAGTTGACAAGACGGTTGAGAAAATTGTAAATTCTGAATTCTTATGTTCATTGTTCACATTTACACAATTATTATATAAAAGACGATTGAAATCTGAAAACTTTTGCAGCTCCCATCATATTAGTTATAGATTCTTTCAATAGAAGGAAAGAAGTTTTGAAAAATGAGAATCAATATGGTGAAGTCCCAGTCTAAGGGCAGAGATGTAGGAAAATCTAATTTCCATGGCAGAAAAAAATAAAGTCATAAAAATTAGTCACATGACTTTCTCCACTACTTTACAGTCATGGAATTCACATCCAATTTCTGAGTTGAATTTTTTTTAAAGATTTATGTATTTATTTGAAAGGCAATGTTACAGAGAGAGCGAGGTCTTCCATCTGCTGTTTCACTCCCAAATGGCCATAATACCCAGAGCTGAGCCGATCAAAGCCAGGAGACAGGAGCCACAAGATTCTTTGGGGTCTCCCAGTATATTAAACAGTTTATATTAAGAGTTGAAATTGAGAGTTTTAGGAAATCATTTTCCAATTAAAAAAACTTTTTAGATGTAAAATGCTTAAAATATGAATAAATATCCCCTGAGATATTGAATTTTCACTGTGTATGAATATTTATAGATTAACAAATTTAACTACACTGTCAGGGCAATTATTTTTGTATGAGTTATAAGGTGTATTTTCATCTATGTATTAAAGAACATCCTGCTTTTCTTTGAGCATGTTTTTTGTTAGTTTGGCTCTTGCCATATAAGCCATATATAACTTCCTGGAGTTTTGTGATGAATACTTGAACAGTTGAGGGAGAATAGGAATGGAAAGGTAAAGTGAACATGGATAAAGAGGAAAACATTCAGGTCAAGTGTTTGATGTAATATGTAAAGGAATTTGTGAGACGACCCTGCAGAAGCATTTGTGGGTTATGACAAATGTTTTTTTTAAAAGGACAAAGATCTTTAAAAGCTTTTGCTATATCCCCTTTAGAACATTTGGCAAACATAAACATATGAGAAGTTAAATTCAAAATATTATATTTGCCTATTGGAACTTTTTGGAGATATATTACTGTGGACATGAACTATGTGGATATGGCCTTCCATAAATTATGGAGAAATTGTAAATGATGTGTCAGAACATCAAACTGATTTAGAATAGTTGGGATCCTGGAGCAGAAGAAAGACTACATACACTATAAGGAAAATGTTATGCCTCGGGTACAGGTTGTCTCACTTTACTGTTTTTTTTTGTTTGTTTGTTTGTTTTGTTTTGTTTTACAGATAGAGTTAGACAATAAGAGAGAGAGAGAGAGAGAGAGAGAGAGAAAGGTCTGCCTTCCTTTGCTTCACCTCCCCAAATGGCCACTATGGCCAGAGCTATGCCAATCCAAAACCAGGAGCCAGCTGCTTTCTCCTGGTCTCCCATGCGGGTGGAGGGCCCAAGCACTTGGGCCATCCTCCTCTGCCCTCCTGAGCCATAGCAGAGAGCTGGACTGGAAGAGGAGCAACCGGGACTAGAACTCAAAGCCCATATGTGATGCTGATGCCACAGGCAGAGGATTAACCAAGTGAGCCACAGTGCTGGCCCCAAGGGTTTTAACATTTTGTGATCCTCTCATATTTTGTGCCAGACTCAGAGATATAATGCTTTGTTTCTGTATAAAAGAATATTGATTCATCTTTTGATACCATAAGACAGAATCTTTTCATTGTATTCTATTTTATTACCTTTTCTTCATTAATATCTATGTGTCAAACAAAATTTAAAAGCATATTTATTTCAAAAGTAGACCTGTCAGGTCAAGAAAACATAATTTGAGAAATAGGATGATATCAAACTAAGAAAGTTCTGTTCATCAAAGGCAACAACCAACAAAGTGAAGAGACAATGGCCAGTATGGAACAGAATATTTTGCAAATGATTCATCTGATAAAGGGTTAATATAAAAAATGTGTAAGAACAAAAACTTCAAGAATAAGAATCTAACTATACAGCTAATAAATTTGCAAGGGATATGCATATACATTCATCAAAAGTGGAAACACAAATTGCTAACAAATATATGCAAAAATGTTCAGTATCCCTAACTATGAGGGAAGTGCAAATCAAAACCATGATGTAATTTCACATAAATCCAGTTTGAGAATGCCCATTATCAAAAAGATAAAAAATAATTAATTTTATGGAAGATACAGAGAAAGGGAACCACTTAAATACTGTTCATGAACAAACAAATTGATATAATCATTATGGACAACAGCAATTCCTCAGAAAACTGAGAAAATATGATTCAGCTATCAAATTTCTGGGTGTATAACCAAAGGAAATGAAATCAGTCTATCAAAGAGATACCTGCACTCTCATATTTTTACAGCACGTACCATTTTCCAAGGTGTGGAATGCACATACCATTGGTGATTGAATATGTGAAGAAATGTGGTACATACAGTCAGTAATACAATAATCAGCCACAAGAAAGAATGAAATACTGATATCTACAAAAATAGGATGGAACTAGAGATCATAGTTTTAAGCGAAATAATGAATACAGCATGACGTATGTCCTTGACATGTGGAAGTGAAAAAAACTCATCGATCTCAAATTAGAATACTCATTACTAGGACCTGCAAAGGGGCAGAGGGGAGGTAGTGGAAAGGTAGATAAGGGGTACCAAAATGCAGATTGACCAAAGTGATAGCTTCAAGTGTTTGCAGAACTGCAGGGTGACCACGGATGATAATAATCTATTAATTATTGTAAGCAGAATGGCAGAAGAGGAGCTGTTAATCAGTCATAAGCCAAGTGAAGATTTAATTACCATGAAAGAAAGTGGTAATGACTTTTGGAAGACAACTAGCAGCTTATCTGTCTATAAGTGTTGTTTACAATGTGACATTAGGCAGTATTCAAGAAATCAGACTGAAAATATAAAATAAACTATTCGAAGTTATGTATTTTACTCACATTCATATATATGTATATGAGTATATATATACATATACATATATATGGAAATGCTACAATGTTATTTGGAAAATGGAAATAAAAAGTTACTACTTATCACATAAAATTTTGGAATCCATGCATATGAAGAATCTTCAAAATATTCATGAAAAAGGCATATTATGCAAAAACTATGCAAGGCTTTCAAGATATTTTTGCACCTAAATAAACATCATTCAGTTCTTTTTCTATAAACATTTGCAGTATTTTCTGGTGTGTGCGTGTGTTTAGTGCATATATATATGTATGTATATGCTAATTTCGTTAACTAGATCATCCATTCTAAGGAGTACATGGAATTGAGGCCAGTGCTGTGGCATAGTAGGTTAAGCATCTGACTGCGTTGCTGGCATCCCACGTAGGCATTGGTTCAAGTCCCAGCTGCTCCAGTTCCCCTCTAGCTCCCTGCTCTTGGCCTGGGGAAGCAGTAGAAGATGAACAAATGCCTGGGCCCCTGCAACCGTGTGGGAAACCCAGATTAAGCTCTTGGCTCCTGGTTTTGGATTAGCTCAGCTCTGGCCATTGCAGCCATCTGGAAAGTGAACCAGCAGATGGAAGACCTCTCTCTAAGTCTCTCCCTTTCTATGTCTGTAACTATGCTTTTCAAGTAAATAAATAAATCTTAAAAAAAAAAAAAAGTACATGGAACCATGAAAATAGTATTATTGGTTCTACGTATTGAGAGTATGAATCATTCATTTCATTTTCCTTATTTTTTAGATTTCTCAAATATTTTAGGAAGAAAAATCAATATCTTATGAAGTTATGTAATAACACCAAATACTTCATTTGATAATCATTTATGTTTTTTAAATCTGACACTTATTGCCACAATTGATTTTGCAATTTGGAAATAAATTCTCAGAACATAAAATACTTACAGTGTCATTTTTCTTAAAATATAGAATTAAAAAATTGGATGTATTATATATATTGAATGGGGCATTGCATTTTTCTATCCAAATTTTACCTATAACACTATAAAATGCTCTGATAAGATATGAAACTAAATTTCTTTGAGAAAACATTGAAAAAGATAATAATTTTTCTAAAGTTTTGGTACTTTTTCAAGAGTCATACCTTCATTCAACTGTTGTAATCTAAAACTCTTTTCATTCTTATTTGACTGAATTTTCAACATGTTGAAAACTAATTTCTACGTATCCAAAGCATAGTTGCCACTGATTGTTTCATTAGTGCCAATATAAAGTACTTCCCAACAGAGCCCATGAGACTTTATTTTTCTTCCTTGTTACTTTCACACTACTGAATGCTCCTAATTTGTAATAATTAGCCTTCTGAGAATGGAATTTCTCATTAACTGAGAGAGCAGCCACATGTCTCTGTGCTCAGATTTGTAACCTAGTAGATGGATTTTTGGGAAATATGGGCACCAGATTCTAGTCATGGCTGCTCCTCTTCCAGTCCAGCTCTGTGATGTGGCCCGGGGGAGCAGTGGAGGATGACTCAAGTGCTTGGGCCCTACACCCACATGGAGACCAGGAGGAAGCACCTGAAACAATTTTAGACTAGGTATATTTGCATAAAATAACAAATGATAACATACACATAAATTGTGACATATCATATGTTCTATTTATGTTATAGTCACTATTATAATAAATGTATAATTACAATTTGTAT
Organism: Sylvilagus floridanus; assembly: GCA_949820135.1. Taxonomy (NCBI): domain Eukaryota; kingdom Metazoa; phylum Chordata; class Mammalia; order Lagomorpha; family Leporidae; genus Sylvilagus; species Sylvilagus floridanus. The sequence continues at coordinate 27,077,277 of OX463242.1, read as the reverse complement.
GAATTAGATTCTATAAGTTCAAAAAAGATACATGTTAACTAATATGTTGCTAATTTTTACTAAAGTTAAACTTCATCAAATGTCTTCAACTCATGAAAAACTTAATCATAAATCAAAACATATGTCATTTAAAAAGTTGGCCAACACATTCAAAGATAACCTAACACAAATCATCATAGAATTAGAATTAATGAGAAAGGAAGCAGTTAACTCAGCAGTTTGGATGCTTGCTTTCCATGTGGTAGTCTCTGGATTTAAGGTCCAACTTCCTTGCTAATTCTAGCCTCTAGCTAATGCAGTCCCCAAGTGGCAGCAGTGATGGCTCAAGTAATTGGGTCCCTGATGTCTATCTGGAGACCTGATTTGAGTTCCCAGCTCCCTGCACCAGCATGTCAGATCTCGTGCTTTGGGAATTGGTGGTTATGAGCTCTATATCTTTGTCTCTCTGTCTCAGTCTCACCATCTTTCAAATGAACTTTTTTTTTTTTGACAGGCAGAGTGGACAGTGAGAGAGAGAGAGACAGACAGAAAGGTCTTCCTTTGCCGTTGGTTCATCCCCACAATGGCCCCTGCGGCTGGTGCGCTGTGGCCAGTGCACCCCTCTGATCCGAAGCCAGGAGCCAGGTGCTTCTCTTAGTCTCCCATGCGGGTGCAGGGCCCAAGGACTTGGGCCATCCTCCACTGCACTCCCGGGTCACAGCAGAGAGCCGGCCTGGAAGAGGGGCAACCGGGATAGAATCCGGCATCCCGACTGGGACTACAACCCAGGGTGCCGGCGCCGCAGTCAGAGGATTAGCCTATTGAGCTGCATTGCCTGCCATGTGTGTATTTTAAAAAATGGAAAGCATCATACAAAATCTGTACAGATTAGGAAGAGACTAGGTTGTAATCTTGAGAAACTACCCCAATTAAAAAGCAGAACAGGATCTGTGAATGGATATTGGAATAATTAAACAAGTTTTGGCATATGACATGGAGAATCATAAGAAGAATCTACACAAAAAGCTTCATAATGATAGTTGTAGATTTATTATTTCATAATATGCATATTAAACACCTATTTTATTCTATTTGCATATTAAGGAATCAATAGTAATGAAGACACCATTTTTGTGTTGAAAGAAACTATAATCTAGTGAATTGAATGTTAATCTTGATAATTAATTAGGTAATAATTAACAGATAATGATTCAACAATGAAATAATTCAACATATGTTTGCACTGAGTGCACTCATTTCCAACACTTTTCTAGGTACTGGGGAAACCAGAGCAAGCAAAAATTGCTTCTCTCATGGAATATTCATTAGATCAGTAATCTAATGAATACATGTTAACTAATATGTTGCTAACTTTTGCTCAATATTAATACAGATTTTTTTCCTTAAGAAACTTCAAATGTCTTCAATTAATGAAAAAATTAATCATAAATCAAAATATATGCCTTTTAAAGTTGGCCAACACATTAAAAAAATCATCATCTTAGAATTAAAACTAATGAGAAAGGAAGCAGTTAACACACCAGTTTAGATTCCTGCATTCCACATAAGAGTCTGTGTGGACAGCGGGAGCAGAACATTTAGGATACTCAGCCCCGAAGACTACAGAAGTAGGGGGGAGCCCGCTCCCTCAGAATCTCAGGTTGCTTCTGGATCCTATGTCTAAATAGGCTCAGTTAGCTTCCAATGCTCCCATTCAGTCTACCTACAGAGACTCAGAACTTCCTATGCACTAAGATAGGTATCAGAGCAGGGTCACAATGCGTAATAGCAAATGTGTTAGTGCTCTGGATGGTTGCCATATCTAGGTGAGACATTAAAAAATCAAATTAAATTAAAAATGAATGACACAATAAGCCAAATAAAAATTCAGTGGAAAGCCTTGACAACCAATTAGAATAAAAGCTTGATGTAGAAAACAGGGAGTTTTAAATATCTCACATCAGAGAAGAATGAGAGTAAAACTGTAGCTAAAACTTTAATGAACAAAACTTCTGTCTTTAACAGCACAAAATTTTCAATCAGGAACTTCTTCTAGTGCTTCATAAATACACTAAATTAGGAATGAGATAAATGTATATCTGAAAACAAAATAATGCATCATTTTACTGAGATAGTTACACAGCCTCAAAGAGCAGATGTTTTGGCTCTATCAAACTGTAGTTGACAAATTTCCTAGCAGTGGGAGTGGAAAATTAGTTTTCATTTTTGGAAATCGTTTGAAACCATTTACAGACCTTTGCCATTTATCATACTGATTAAAAGCTGTCATTTGCAGCATTTATAGTCTTCAAGTACATGTCATAGCTGTTTTGATCGAACACAAATGTTCATCTGAAAAAGCATATTAAAACAAACCAGGGAATATATATTTTTTTCATAGGCAACATATCAAAACCACACAGTATGTACTTTCAAATATTGCACTGAGAATCTTGTTGATTAAAACTGGAAAGACTTTTTGTCTGTGACTGACAGAATTTGGAAGATCTTTAGAACCAAAAACAAACATGAAAAGGTAAGAAATACTGCCTTAGAGTGTCATGGTGAGATGTCTACACTTTCCATAAAAGCAACAATACCTCAAATCCATTTATCACATGAGAACAAATCTTCTCATCAGAAATAAACCAAGATCACTGTAGCTTTAAATCATAAGGTAAGTTTTCTTCAGGATTTTCATAAGGAATTTTCATGATCACCAAGAAGCTTCTTTTGTAAATGCTGGAAAAATCTGTGGAAGGCACAGATTTACTGTCCCTTTACTATTTTTTTTAATATTTCTTTTAATTATTTGAAAGTCAGAGTTACATAGAGAGAGAGAGAGAAGGAGAGTCAGAGAGAGAAAGGTCTTCCATCATCTGGTCCACCCCCAAGATGGTCACAAGGGCTGGAACTGAAGCCAGGAGCCAGGAGCGTCTTCCAGGTCTCCCACATGTGTGCGGAAGCCCAAGGACCTGGGCCATCTTCTACTGCTTTCCCAGGTCATAACAGAGAGCTGGATCAGAGGAAGAGCATCCGGGACTCCAACTCACACCCATATGTGATGCCAGCACTGCGGGTGGTGGTTTTACCCACTATGCCACAGTGCCGGCCCCACCCCTTTACTATTTAATCTGAAAGGGTTTGTCATGAGTTGAAAATGTATGCATTTATTTTAGATAGAAATCTTTAATGCAATGTATATTTTCAATGTGTTTTTTTTTTTTTTGAGCCTACTGAATAATTGTCATGTTAAAGAAGGGTTGTATATGGAGCTGGAGCTGCTTTTTGAAAAGTCTTGAATGATAATTACATTTAGGGCAGGATTTGTGATACAGTGAATTAGGCTGCCACTTGCAATCCGAGCATTCCATTCAGAAGCACTGGTTCAAATCTTGACTGCTCAGTTTCCAACCAGCTCCTTTCTGATGTACTCAAGGATAAGGAGGATAGTCCAGGTACTTCGGCCCCATCTGCCCATGTAGGAGAACCAGATAAGGAGTTCCATTTTCCTTTCTTCAGCCTGGGCTAACAACAGCTAGTGTGGCCATTTGGAAAGTGAAACGGTGGATGGAAGATCTCTCTCTCTCTCTGACCCTCTATCTCTCCACCTCTTTCTCTCTCCCTCTATCATTCTGCCTTTAAAATACATAATACAACTTTTAGTCCCGGTCGGGGCGCCGGATTCTGTCCCGGTTGCCCCTCTTCCAGGCCAGCCCTCTGCTGTGGCCCGGGAGTGCAGTGGAGGATGGCCCAAGTGCTTGGGCCCTGCACCCCATGGGAGACCAGGAAAAGCACCTGGCTCCTGCCATCGGATCAGCGCGGTGCGCCGGCAGCAGAGCGCCGTCCGCGGCGGCCATTGGAGGGTGAACCAACAGCAAAGGAAGACCTTTCTCTCTCTCTCTCTCTCTCTCACTGTCCACTCTGCTTGTCAGAAAAAAAAAAGTAAAAAAAAACTTTTAAAAAATGACACTTAACAATTACTTAAAAATTGAAATTTAGTAGGATAAGTTGAATTCTGCACTAACAATATTTTAACATGATATATTATTATATAAAATGTTTGATAGCATTTTTTTTTACTTGGTATAGATTTCCCCAACAAATTTAAAAACAAATTATCATATTGGATATTTTTAAAGATTTATTTATTTATTTGAAAGTCATATTTACAAAGAAAGAAGGAAAGAGAAAAATAGAAATCTTCCATCTGCTGGTTCACTCCCCAGATGGCCATAATGGCTGTGACTGTGCCAGTCCAAAGCCAGGAGCCAGGGACTTCTTCTGGGACTTCACCCATGAGGGTGCAGGAGCCCAGGGACTTGGACCATATTCTGCTGCTTTTTCAGCCTTGCTAGTAGGGAGTTGAATCAGAAGTTGAGCAGTCGGGATGCGAACCTGCACCCATACGAGATGCTGGTACTGCAGACTGGGGCTTAACCTAGTGTACCATAGCACTGGCCCCTAAAGTTGGATTTTGACTTGTAGGCATTTTCTAAGTGAGTTCTTTAATAAAGAGTATGTGCTAAGAACATGTGAAGATTCTTTAAATTAGTATTTGCCAAGTCAAACTAAAAAAGAAAAATAGAAAGAATGGATCGGAAAGTAGCCCTTAACAAATAACAAAACTGAAATAACACCTCTCTAAAATGGGGAAGAGGAATGTTGGGAGTATTGAAGATATTTCCCAGGTGTGTCAATTTGCAGAAGCTTTCATAAATGAGTTAACCTTACGTTGGATTTCCTAATAATTTTAGAAAACGGATTTGTGTTTAATAAAGTATAAGCTTCATCTAGTCTCTTTTCTTTGCCTTCAAAAATGCCTTTGCACATCTCAAAATTTTCTACTGATATTTCATTGTTTAAATATGCTAAAGAAATTTGAAATACAACTTCTTTAATCTTTGATCGATAGTGTCATTCCTATTCTTCCTTCTCATTATCTTTTATTGGATGAATATGCATATTCTAAAATATGTTATAAGAAAAAAGCTGACATGGACTTTGTGTAGGTGGTGCTAAAATTGTATACAAAATATGGACATTTCGGGATAGTTTAATCCTATGTGGATATATAACAGGAGCTGAAATTTAATGTATTCTCAACTCAGGGAATGTTATTATGGACAATATTTTTTTATTTTTTTAAAGATTCATATTTTATTTACTTGAAAGTTAGAGTTACACATAGAGAGAAGGAGAGGGGGGGCTCTTCCATCCGCTGGTTTACTCCTCAGATGGCCGCAACTGCTGGAGCTGTGCCAATCCAAAGCCAGGAGCCAGGAGCTTCTTCTGGACCCAAGGATTTTGGCCATCCTCTACTTCTTTCCCAGGCCATAGCAGAGAGATTGATTAGAAGTGGAGCAGCCAGGACTCGAACTGGTGTCCATATGGGATGCTGGCACTACAGGCGGCAGCTTTACCCACTACACCACAGTGCTGGCCCCTATGTACAATATTTTTAATGTGAAATGATGAATTACTAAAATTAGCACTGATATTCAAATGTCTACATAGGAGAATATATATACATGTATATGTGTGTGTGTATGTGTGTGTTGTGTATAAATATGTGTGTGTTTGTGTGTGTGTGTGTACGTCAGTAATAACGGGCAATACAAGACGGAGGATGGATCAAACACTGTTGGTTAACTTTGTATTGAGGGCTATTTTAATGTGACAAGTTCTCTATATTTGAATATAGAGTATTTAGTATTTATTGATATTGCTGTTATCTTTTAGGAGATGCTTACTTTAATCCATTAAAAAATATCACCCACATTTTTCAGAATCTTCACCATTGTATTCTAAGCTACTTTTACTCAAAGACAATATTAGGTACTTAGTACAGGCTGACTGAAAACAGTTTTTTACTTACTTTAAGAATTGACTTAAGTTGAGCAAATAAATGTATGAGAGTTGCCAAATATAGCATAACAGAGATTTTGAAAAATATTTATTATTTATTTACTTAATAAAGATTTATATTTTTTGAAAGTCAGACTCAGAGAGAGAAATCTTCCATCTGCTGGCTCACTCTCCAGATGTCTGCAAAGGCCAGGACCATGTATGTGGAAGAGGCCCAAGTACTTGGATCATCTTTAGCTACTATTTGCAGGGCATTAGCAGGGAGCTAGATCAGAATTGGATCAGCAAGCACAAAAATATCACCCAAATAGGATGCTGCCATTACAGATGATGATTATACCTGCTATGCCACATGCCAGCCACTTCAATTGAACTTTGACTCTTAGGAAATTTATTTTCTTTAATTATGCTGGATAAAGAGACACAGTCATGTCTATAAATGTCTTTAGGATCCTGGCTACTGTTGTGGTCTACGAGCTTAAGCCACAGCCAGCAGCACTGGCATCTCATAAGTATGCAGATTCCAGTAATGGCTGCTCTACTTCTGATACAGTTTCCTGCTATTGCTCCTGGGAAAGTAGCAGAGGATGAACCGAGTCCTTGGGCCCCTGCACCCATGTGGAAGACCAAAATGAAATTCCTGGCTCCTGGCTCCTGGCTCCTGGCTCCTGGCATAGGCCTGACCGATCCCTGGCCATTATAATGGATGATCTCTCTCTCTCTCTCTCTCTCTCTCTCTCTATCTATCTATCTCTCTCTCCTTCCCTCTCTCTCTATCTCCCTCCCTGTCTCTCTCTCTCTTTCTCTTTATCTTCTTCCCTCTCTCTCTAACTCTGACTTTCAAATAAATAAAACAAATATTAAAAAAAAGTTAGAACACATGATTGGCCTGCAGAACAGAAAATTGCAAATGCACACACACACACACACACACACACACGTATCTATAGACATATACTATAAATAGATACACATGTATATATGTCATAAGCATTTCTTCTCTTTAACTTTTCTCTGGTGTTTTTTTTCTTTTAATTACAGTCAACTTTGAGAAGAACAGTCTTCTTTCAGCATATAATAGATGCAATTTGTTATATAAAAGCAAAAAAGAGTTTAGTTATGTGAATGACAATGAACTGAATCAGAATGTCATCCTTAAGATACATGATTTAGATAACAATCCAAAATGAAATATACTGCATGGATATATCTGGAGTGCAAAGTTAGAATCAGTCTCATCATGACCCTGTCCTCCGAACAAGCACCACTATTCTAATAAAACTAAATTATTGGGTCTACTGTTTTTCAAATGGGATATAGATGACAGATGGAGCAACGGATTAATAAAGATAAATAGTAAACAGATCTACACATGTACTATTTTTGTGCTAGGTGATATTTACTAATGGATTTAGTTAACAAATATTAACAGCCTACTTTATGAAGGGTACTAATCTAGGCAGTGGGTATACAGCATTAGATGAGCCAAATATATTCTTACATGGAAATATTTCAGAGGTACTGGTAGATGATAATCAAGCATATATAATGGGAAGTAGAGAACATTTTTTTAAACTAGACAAAAATTTCTCTTCAGGAAAGTTAATGCTTGCATGTAGACCTAAATGATATCAAGGAATAATACTTTTGTTTTTTATAAAATATTAAGGGAGATTCTAAGATGGCAGAAATGTGAAGGGTATACTGCTCCTAGCTAGGGGTTAATAGTGAAAATAAATAAATAAATAAAGTGAAGGAAGTACAGTCACAGGAGGGAGTTAGAGAAAAAAAAACATAGTGGAAATCATACAAAAGGAAGACGAATGCCATGGATCAGTGTGGAAGGTGTGGGCATGTAGCAATAGTATCTGCAAAACACATGACCCCACAAGAGGAGAGCCAAAGAAAGCATCAGCTTTGCAGAGTGAGTAGAGATCATATTCCAGCAGCCTCTGTCACTGGTAATAGCCAGAAGGAGAGCTTCTAACACAGTAAAAAAAAAAGGAGGAACAGGTTTCTTTCTTCCCACCTCCCCCAACAAGTGTGCCTTGCAACTGGCTGAGAGAAGGCAGATGCCATTTAAGGACATAAACAGCCACGTGCAGAAGCTCTTGCCCTCACGCCCAGCAACTGGCTGGGAGTAGGTCCTATCTTGTCAGCGGTAGCAGAGGAGCACCTTGGGTGCCTGCACCTAGCAACCACAGAGAAGGAGCCATTCTAACATTAGTACCAGTAGCAGAATCTTTTGTGACTGCCCAGAAACTAGCAAGGAGAAGGAAAAATTGTGAAATGAGTGAGGCTGTGGCCAGAACTCTTATACAAGCATCTTATCCAATAATTCTACTAGAGGGGAAAATCTGTGTTCCTCACTGACATTAATCCTGTCCATGAGGATATATATATATATATATATATATATATATATATATATATATGGAAGAGGACATATGGAAACACAGGAGACACCCAAATAGTTAAAGCAATCTTATACAATGGAACAACATTGGGAAAACCCTGCAAGACATTGACAAAGACAAAGAGTTCTTAGGAAAGACCCCAGAGGCATGGGCAATCAGAACCAAAAATTGACAATTGGGATTGCATCAAATTAAGAAGCTTCTACACTGCAAATTAAACACTCAGAAGTGTAAAGAGATAACTGATAAAATGGGAAAATTATTTGCATACTATGCAACTAATAACATATTAATAACCAGAATATGAAAGAGATCAAGAAATTCAAGAAAGACAAAACAAACAGCCCAAATAATAAATGGGCAATGGACTTAAAGAGGCATTTCAAAAATAGAAATCCAAATGGCCAAGACACACATGAACAAATGCTCATGATCACTAGCCATCAGGGAAACGCGAATCAAGACCTCAATGGAGTTTCAACTCACCAACAATTTGCACTGTGGTTCAGACAGAAATCAACATGCCCATACAACCAAAAGCAATTTACAGGAGTCAGTGTGATCCCAATAAAAATACCATTGACATTCTTCTCACATCTAGAAAAAATGATACCAAAATTCATATGGAAACAAAAGAGACTCCAAATAACTAAAACAATCTTATATAACAAAAACAAAGTTGAAGATATCCCAATACCAAATTTCAAGATATTCTACAGGATAGTTATAATCAAACTGATATTGCCAAAAATAGACATGTAGACCAATGAAAAAGAATAGAAACTTCAGAAACCAATCTACACATCTATAATCAATTTTCTTTGACAAAGTGGCTAAAATCAATCCTGGAGCTAGGACAATCTCTTCAACAAATGGATCCCCATGAACTGAAATATGAAACAAGACCTGTACCTTATACATTTCACAGATAACCAGTCAAAATTGATCAAGGACCTAAATCTACAATCTGATAAATTCAAATTATTAGAGAACATTGGGACAACCTGTAAGACATTGGCATAAGCAAAAAGATCCTGGAAAAGACCCCAGAGGCAGAGGAAATCGAAGCCAGAATTGAAAAATGGAATTACAGAAAGCTAAGGAACTTCTGCACTTCAAAAGAAACACTCAGCAAAGTGAAGAGGCAAACAACAGAATGGGAGAAAACACGTGCAAGCTATGAAACTGGCAATGGACTAATTTCCAGAATTTATAAAGAGCTCAAGAATCTCAACAAGAACAAAATAAGCAATCCAAGTAAGAATTGGGCAAGGACTTGAACAGGCATTTTTCAAAAGAGGAAATTCAAATGCCCAACAGACACATGAAAAAGTGCTCAATATAACTAGCACAGAGAATTGGAAATCAAAACTACAGTGAGTTTTCTTTTGTTCTCTTTTTTAAAAAAAGATTTACGTATTTATTTGTTTATTTATTTGAGAGATAGAATTATGGACAGAGAGAGGGAAAGGCAGACAGAATGGTCTTCCTCCACTGGTTCATTGTCCAAATGGCAGCATTATCCAGAACTTGTCCCATCTGAAGCCAGGAGCCAGGAGCTTCTTCTGAGTCTCCACATGGGTGCAGGGTCCCAAGTAGTTGGACCATCTTCTACTGCTTTCCTAGGCCATAGCAGAGAGCTGGATAAGAAGAGGAGGAGCCAAGACTCAAATCAGTGCCCCTATGGGATTCTGGTGCTGCAGGTGGTGGTTTTACCTGCTACTCCACAGTGCCAGCCCCCAAAATGAAGTTTCACCTCATCTCCATTAGAATGACTCTCATATAGAAATCAACAAGCAATAAATACTGGCTAGTATGTGGGGGTGAAGGCATCTTAATCAATGGTTGGTAGGAATGCAAGCTGGTGCAGCCATTGTGGAAAACAGTATAGAGATACCTCAGAAAGCTGAAAATAGATTTACCATATGACTCAGCAGTCTAACCCCTATGAATTTACCCAAACAAAGTGATATCATCAGATAAAAGATTTATCTGTATCTTCATGTTTATTGCAGCACAATTCATAATAGTAAAGATATGGAATCAACCCTGATGTCCATTAATTGACGGCTGGATAAAAAAGAAATTATGGTATATACACTATAGATTAATACTCAGTAGTTAAAAAAAGAAATCCTGCCTTTTACAACAAATAGAGGCAATTGAAAATCCTTATAATTATTAAATAAGCCAATCCCAAAAAAAACAGACATCACGTTTTTCTTGAACTCCGGTAACTAACTGAATACACAAAATGCAATGTATTTGAGTGAAATTGACCTTTCGAGATTCAGTGATCATTCACTCCCTTGTCTCTAATGTTGAGGAGCAGTGTTTATTTTTTTCTTCATGCTGTTTGTTGATCACTTTACTTATTGTAGGGTTAATCTTAGGAGTATAAAGTAAGCTGAAAATAGATCTTCGTAAAAATTAGGAGTTTGAAATAGGAGAGGGAAGAGGAAGAAAGGCTTGATTGTGTGCAGAAGGGAGGGTAGCTTCGGAAGAATCACTTTGTTCCTAAATCTGTATATATGAAATTTGTAGGCATTAATTAAATTTTTAAAAAGAAAATATTTATTTATTTAATTCATTTATTTGAAAGGCAGAGTGACAGAGGGAGAAGGAAGACAGAAAAATCTTCCATTAGGCTGTTTATTCCCTCAAATGTTTGCAAGAGCAGAGAGTAGGCAAGACTGAAGCCATTAGCCCATAATTTCATTTGCGTCTCCCATGTGGATGTCAGGAACCCAAGTACTTGTAGTAGGATGCTGGATTGAAGACATGGAATAGCTGTACATGAATTAGGCATTCAAACATAGGAAAGGACATCCCAAGTTGCATTTTAACCTGCTTTGCCACGCTGGTAACCTCAGGGAATAATTCCTGATTTAATAAAAAAAGTAACTTGATAGCTATTGTCCATATATGTACCTCAGTAAATTATTTCTCCCAGTTGGATGCCTTGGATTGAACCTAGCAGAATCTGTGACAATATTCATCAATGGAACACAGTGACAAGGACAATTGTCATATTGTCACATGATAGCTATTTCTTCTCTCTTTGAAATCTTGTTATTGAAAACTCCAGGATGCCCTGCCACCTCAGAAATTGCAATTTTATTCTTCTAGAAAGGACTCCTGGAAATACCATTGGGGAGGACTTGCAAGGAAGAGAAACACTGGGAAGACATTTAGAGGGAATGAGTGAGGTCCAGAGCTCATCAATTCAGTCAAGCCTAAAGAATCTCCCTCTCTTGCCAACATACAGGACCTGTTTTGTGAGCAAATGACCTGTATAGTTTTCCAAGGCTTCAAGCTAAAATTCGCCCATAGATAGGTCCTACTCTTTGTTAAATGTTTTACTGTTGTAGTCATAAGACTCTCAATAATTTTTAACCAGGGTGGGACTACACTTTCAATCTTACTGACTCTGCAAATTATTTAGCTGACTCTGTCCATAGCCAACTGTCATTGTCAAGATACAGTAAGAGCATCACAAATAGTGGGAAGTAAAATTCAGTCAGCATCCACGGAATTCCGAGAGACAGCATTTTTCCATTTGAATAACCATATTTAACATGAAAGGTAGATGTATAACTGTAATAAAAAATCTGAATATTTTTGATGAAAAACACAGTGTTTGAAACTTTTTCTCATTCTTCATATCGTAGACTGTTTTTAAACCTCAATTACAGTCATGGCGAGTGAAAGGATCTTATTAAGTTCACAATTTATTAAGAATTACAATACAAGAGCTGATCAAGTCACTGTTTCTCATAGCTCTTGTGCTGACTGTTGTAGTACATTGTAATACTTTATCCATTTTAGTATTTTTTTCTAGCACTAGTGGTTGAACTCTGTAATTAACACACAATTATTCGTAGGTGTTTAAATTTTAACTGAAAAGTGATCCCTGTGAAATATAAGAGTGGGAATAAGAGAGGGAGGAGATGTACAATTTGGGACATGCTCAATTGGACTTGCCCCAAATTATGGAGTTAGAATTGTGCCAGGAGATCCCAATACAATCACATCAAGGTGGCATGTACCAATGCCATCTCACTAGTCCAAGTGATCAATTTCAGTTCACAATTGATCACACTGATAGGTCTAAGAGTCAAAGGGATCACACAAACAAGACTAGTGTCTGCTAATACTAACTGAGAGAATCAAAAAGGGAGAGAACAATCCAACATGGGAAGTGGGATACACAGCAGACTCATAGAAGGGCAGATGCCCTAAATAGCACTCTGGCCTCAGAATCAGCCCTTAAGTCATTTGGATCTGGCTCAAGAGCCCATGAGAGTATTTTAGGCATGGAAAGCCAAGACACTCTGTGGAAAAAAAAAAAAAAGACCTAAATGAAAGATCTCTGTGAGTGCGATCCCAGTGGAAAGAACGGGGCCATCAAAGAAGGGGGTACCTTTCTCTGAAGGGAGGAGAGAACTTCCACTTTGACACTGTCAGAATGAGATCGAAGTCGGCGAACCCTAAAGGCTCCCATAGCCTCCGCAACTCATGACTAGAACCTCGGGAGATTACTGACACCATAAACAAAAGTGTCAAATTGTTAAATCAACATCAGGAGTCACTGTCCTTAATGTGTTGTCCAATGTGAAGTAATGCTATAACTAGTACTGAAACAGTATTTTTACACCTTGTGTTTCTGTGTGGGTGCAAACTGATGAAATATTTACTTAGTATATACTGAATCGATCTTCTGTATATAAAGATAATTGAAAATGAAAAAAAAACTTGATTTTAAATTGGAAATTACATAGAAAATTAATCAATTAAAAAAAATCATGTAGGATCTCTGTCCTTAATGTGCTGTACATTGTGAATTAATACTATAACTAGTACTCCAACAGTATTTTTCACTCTGTGTTGCTATGTGGGGGCAAACTGTTGAAATCTTTATGTAATATATACTAAACTGATCTGTATATAAAGAGAATGGAAAATGAATCTTGATGTGAATGAAAGGGGAGAGGGAGCAGGAAAGGGGAGGGTTGTGGGTGGGAGGGAAGTTATGTGGGTGGAGCCATTGTAATCCATAAGCTGTACTTTGGAAATTTATATTCTTTAAATAAAAGCTTTAAAAGAAAAGAATTACAATGCAAAGCAGTTTTTAAAGAGTAAGATTGGATAAACTATTATATTAAGGTATTACTTATATAGGAGCAGAGACAAGACAACACAATTTTGAATACCAGTAACAGAATCTACAGTGTAATGTCTTTGTAAAGTTATAAGTTGACTTAAAATAATTGAGTTGTCCTCTATTGCAAGGATTGGCACAGAATCAGAATTCACTAGTGCTAACTGAAGAAACTATATTTTGTTAATTAATCTGCATTGCTTCAGATTTCTTCATGAAGCACAAAAAGTTGTTCATATTATATATAATTCCTTAATATTTCTTTTTTTTAAGTTTTATTCTCTTATTTATTTTAGAGTCAGATTTGAAGAGAGATCCAGAGAGACAGGGAGAGATTGTGAATTTCTATCTACTGGTTCACTCCCCAGTTGGCCACAAAGCCCAGGACTGGGCCAGGCCGAAGCCATGAGCCACGAGCATCTGGTTTTCCCACATGGGAGGCAGGGGCCCAAGTATTGGACCATCTTTTTCTGCTTTTTCTAAGCCGTTAGCAACGAGCTTCATCAGAAATGGAGCAACCAGGACTCTAATTGGCTCCCCATATAGGATGCCAGTATTGCAGGCAGCGGCTTTACCCATTATGCAACAATGCTGGGTCCCATAATCTTTCTTGAGAGGCAGAGTGTTCTTTTGTCTCTTTCCCTTTATAATTCCTTTATCTGTTATCTATTTCTTCACATTTTATTACCACTAGAACTTGGAATATATAAGATACAATGAGATTTAAAGTCTTCAGGAAAATTTAGGTTTCCTTTTAGTTCACTGCAAATCTCTTAATCTTCGTCCCCATCTCCTGAGGCCATTTACTTTTTATTTCTACTGAGTAAATGTAAACACTTATAAAAATCATGGAAGTAATTTTTTTATCTTGTCAATAGCACTGTAGCTAACAGTGAACTTATTATGTTCAGTGCATTATGATCAAACACAGGCTCAATCCGTGAGTTGTAATGTTTCAATTTCCATATACATTTTCTTTTATATTGCTACAGGAAGTTCATCTGTCCTGACTGTGATCCAATAATAGCATGTTAAGCAGATCACAGAAAGCATTTTTCTTCCTTATTTTACGATCTATTCCTGGCATATTCACTTCTTCACATTAATTATCAATGTAAGATAGATTGTGAAAATTATTCCAATAATGAGATTTCCTTAACATATTTGCACATCTGTTTCTTCATATGTAGAATGAAAGCAAATATATAGCTTTTTATAATTATAGATAAATAACTTCCATGCACTCATAGTTACCGTATTAAAAACTTACACTATGAATCACCTCAACAGCCCTCTGGTCTCTTCCCCTTATACTAACTTCTTCACTCACTGAAACATAGGCAGTTTGACTTGCTAAATTTGGAAAAAATAGCATCTGTGTTCCTACCCCAGATGTCTCTTATCTTTCTTCCCTCTGATTGGGAGATACATTACCCAAATCTTTATCTTGCTTTACTCTAGTAATTCCTCTACTGTATACTATCTTCATCTTTCACTTTCCAAATAGTCTTGTCCTGACAACCTCCTAATTTTACATTTTGCCATCCATAATCCAAGTTTATTACTCTTATAACTCCCTAAAATTTGAATTTCTATTTATTTTTACTTTCTATCTTTTCCCAATAGAAAGTATACTGTATCAAACATTGCTGAACCCACAACATCTAGCAATAACAATGGGTAAATATTTAATATTTATTAAGTATATAAATGAAATAGAGAAATGTGAGTTTGCAATTTAGTTCTTAAGTTGATTCCATGCATGCTTTCAATCCATCTACTTACCTGTATCCCATCCATTTGTCATGAGATTTAACAACTCAGGCAGGGGCATTCTGCCCAATTCCTTGACTTTTGACTCAGTCGTCTAACTGTATTGTCTAATGGAATGTTAGCAAATGTAAATAAGCAGAAGCAAGGAGCAGTTACTTATTTGCACTTATTTTTTCTTTAGATTTTATTATGAGAGCAGACTAACTTGGATCAATCTGCTGAAACATGTGATATGAAGGAGAGATGAGACATTTTTGCTATTTTAGCTGAAACCAAACATGTGAGTGAGCCCAGGCATGACAAGAATTGCCTTCCCTAGCTCATTAACCAGACTATATTGTGGTAGTAATGGATAACTGACTGACTAGCCAACAGGCTTAACACATTTATTTTTAACATTTTATAATTTATTTTTTAAAGATTTATTTATTTACTTGAAACACAGTTACACAGAGAGAGGAGAGGCAGAGAGAGAGAAGAAGAGAGAGGTCTTCCAACTGATGGTTCACTCCCCAACTGGCCGCAATGGCCAGAGCTGTACCAATCTGAAGCCAGGAGCCAGGAGCCTCCTCTGGGTCTCCAATGTGGGTGCAGGGACCCAGGGACCTGGGCCATCTTCAGCTTCCCAGGCCACAGCAGAGAGCCAGATAGGAAGTGGAGCAGCTGGGACAGAAACGGGCGCCCATGTGGGATTCCGGCACTTCAGGCCAGGGCTTTAACCCACTGCACCACAGCGCCAGCCCCAACATTTTATAATTTCATTGCAATAGTATTATATTTCTTTTGTGACAAAGAAAACAATTCAAAGAAAACATGAAATATTTCACTTAAATTTTTTAAATGATTTCAGAACAGCTAAGGTTTCCAAAAGTTTATGAAAGTAAGCATGTGCAGTCAAATGCTCTACCACTGAGCTATAACCCCTGGAGGGGGCTGAAACAGTATTTTTACACCTTGTGTTTCTGTGTGGGTGCAAACTGATGAAATCTTTACTTAGTATATACTGAATCAATCTTCTGTATATAAATATAATTAAAAATGAAAAAAAATCTTGGTGTTAAATTGGAAATTGCATAGAAAATTAATCAATTTAAAAAAAATATATCATGTAGAATCTCTGTCCTTAATGTGCTATACATTATGAATTAATACTATAACTAGTACTCCAACAGTATTTTTCACTTTGTGTTGCTATGTGAGGGCAAACTGTTGAAATCTTTACTTAATATATACTAAACTGATCTTCTGTATATAAAGAGAATTGAAAATGAACCTTGATGTGAATGCAAGGGGAGAGGGAGTGGGAAAGGGGAGGGTTGCGGGTGGGAGGGAAGTTATGGGGGGGGAAGCCATTGTAATCTATAAGCTGTATTTTGGAAATTTATATTCTTTAAATAAAAGCATTATAAAAAATTAAAAAAAAGAAAGTAAGCATGTGTATATTTCAGTGTATAATAGAAATTTGATTTAAAAAAGGCAGACAAGTTACAATTTTGATTTTCTCTTGACTTGTATTTCATGAACGTAAAATATATATTCATATAAAGTATGCAGAAATTTATCACATTAAAATTTAATTAAATGTATAAATGATTTATCATGTGTAATTTGTTTATACATGACATTTAATTCGTGAATAAATTGTACTTGAAGCAACTTGAAAAATTTTTTAAAGCTCAAATCAAACTATTTCATCTCACTTCATTTAGCTGTGCAATTGTTTAACAGTTTATTAGGTTTGTGATGGCTAGCTTTAGTTTTGAACTTGTCTCAAGGAATACTTAGAATCCTAGAAAGTATTATGTTGAATGTGTTGGTGAGGGTGTTCCCTAATGAGAGAAGCAGGTGAGACTGCATGGACTATCTGGGAAGACCTGTTCTCAATGAGGGAGGCACCATCCATTGGTATCAGTCTGGAAAGACTAAATAGAGAAGGCAAATTAGACTTTGATAGTGGAGAAGTGCTCAGCTGCAGTACTGGATATTAGCTGCTGGCCTTTGGCCTCGGGACTTAACCGGGAGCCCTCATGCTGGTATCCAGGCTTTTAGCCTTGAACTAATAATTACACCCTTGGCTTCCCTCGGACTTGGACTGAGATTCTCTACCAGCTTCCCAGATTCTCCCAGATCTCCCAGCTGCAGATGAATTATTGTTGGACTTCTTAACTACCATAATTCACAGAGACCAATTCCTCTAATAAATCCCCCTTCATGTATCTATTTCTCAAATAACTATATCTTCATAAATCCATGTCATATTGATACTGTCTATAAAACTCTGGCTAATATTACTAATTAGTCACTAAGAAAAATTGCTGATTAAAAAATAGTTCTTTCCTCTCCTCTTATAAAACTTTGGATGTACTGGAAAGTGGTTAACAGAAAAAGGGACATGGTAGCCAGGAAAAAATTTGGGGCCATGATTTTCAGAATTTACTGGTACTAATAATCACCTAAATTTAAAAATTCAATGGAAGATTCTATTTCTATAACTGGAAAAAATCAGCTTTCTAACAAATTTCCAGTTTATGTAAACAATGCTGATCTGCATAATACACCTTGATTTAATGGATACAGGGATCAAAACAACCTTCCAAAATAAGTCCTGTTGAAGGAATAAAATAAATCTAAAATTTGTCCACCCTACCCTGTTCTTTCCCTACCCTGTTTCACTTGGTTAATGAAGATGCAATAAGGGCTTTTACAATAGACTGCTTGTACCTGTTTTGTGTCACAAAGGAGTTAAAACACAGACCTTTAACTTTCTTTGTGTAAGCCTTGTGATGTATACTCCCACTGCATCCCTAAACTACTCTCCTGACCTAAGTGACCCAAACATCTGTGACCCTCCCTGAGGCCATAGGAAGCCCTTTTGATCCTCCCCTTAACACTTGTTTGGTGATAGGAAGCCTCTTGATCCTCCCCTTAGCACTTGTTCTCTTACTCTATGTGCCTGGTACTAGATGTACAATTGTCTTGACATGTACTGATTGTTAGCTCTGTACTAAGTGATTAATCTTGTCAAACTGTAACATAAATTAAATACCTCAATGTATAAAAACCCCGACCATTTACTCTTCGGGGCCGCCTGTTCTTGGACGAACGGGGGCCCCAGCATGCTGGATTAATAAACTACCCCTTGCACTGTTGCATGAGAGTGGTTTCTTGGAGACAGTCTTTTGGGCAGCCCTTCTCAGATTCTAACATTTGGAGGCCCCAGCGAGATTCAGCTGTTTCAAAGACGCCTCCAACAGACAACTCTTGGGGTAAGTAAAGGCGCCTTTCGGTTTGTGCACAAGGTATGGTGATTAAGCGCTCTGAGTACTCACAGGGGGAAGCGCTTGTGTAGGCTGGTGCGGTAGATTGTGTGACTGGCAGACGTGCTAGGGAGTCACCAACTACCACCTCGGGGGATGCCCTGGAGGAATCGGGAGACTGAGGACGCTCAGCGAAACTCCCCACAGGGAACTTTAGTTTAGCACCAGCCAGGTAGGGAAAGGAAAAAAAAAATTTTTCCGCTGTTGTTAATCTCCTTTTTCTTTTCAGGTTACTCCCTTCTCTAGGCAGGATGGGGCAGGCTGTGTCCACACCTCTCTTTGACTCTGGCTCACAGGCCAGACATGAGAACAAGAGGGTCTAACCTTTCCCTTTTGATTGAAGAGGCAGCATGGCAGTTTCTGCACCTCAGATTGGCCCGCCCTGGGAGTTGGCTGGCCACCAGAGGGTTCTTTGAGGCTTCCATTGATTCGCCGTGTAAAGGAAGCCGTGTGTCTACCAGGGCAAGGGCACCCGGACCAGCAGCCGTACATCTTGGTATGGCAGGATCTCTGTGAACACCCTCCCAATTGGGTAAAACTGATTTTTTTCTCCAGATCAAATTCCCTACATCCTGGTCTGGCAAGATCTGGTACAAACTCCCTTTCCTGGTTAAAACCTTTTTTTTCTCCCTCAGGAACAGCCTTCGAAGGAGATTTTAGCCGTCCAGGACTGTCCCGGCAAAGCAGATAAAAAGAAAACTAAAACTTCAGCCTTGGTGCCGCTCTATTCTGTTTTACAGGGCGACTCTGAAGAAGATTTGATTTTCCCTCCTCCCTACCAGCCGCCTGGCCCTGGCTGTGGGGCTGGCAGTGACAGCAGGGGCACAGGAGAGGGTACAAGAAGCAGCTCCCCAGGGGCCAACAGATTTTACCACTCTCCCTTCACAGGCAGCAGGGAAACCCCTGATGTGCCATTAACAAGTGCTGGGAACCCCCTGTGTGTTCAAACAAAGCTGGCCCTTTGAGCCTCAACCTGCAGGACTCAGCTGGGGCCCAGGAATGGCAGGTGGAGGATGGGAAGGTGAGCCTCCAGACTCATTCCTTGGGATCCTAACTCCCCGAGAGCCATATCTGCTCCCCTCAGACTGACTCCCCGTGGCCGACCAAATGGGGCAAGTGGACAGATCTCCTGTACTTCTGGACCCGGTAAGTCGCCCTGGGGCGCTCTGTACTCAGGCCTGCCTTTGTGGGGAAGGGGAGGCTTCTGTTGCCCCTCTACCAGGTACCTGTCTGGTGTCTGCAATGAAAAAGAGTATGTATGTGGTATGAATGTGTTTGTGGCTCCAAGGCCCTGCGGCTACGGAGTCTGAATGAGCCCTAACCTGCAGCTCTGTGTTCCCAAGATGTGTGGCCAGGCTGGCGGAGGCATCTCAGTCCGGTTCAGTGCCTGTTCCAGATGTCTTTATCTCTTGCTTTGTGCAACAAAGGGGGGACACAATATGGGAAATTCCATTCAGAACCAACTATTCTAAACTGTATAATAAAAACTTTAAAAGGGTTGCAGGCGTAAAACTGTATTCTAAGTTAAAAAAAAATGGGACATTTTAGACTTTTAACTCTCTCTGTTTTGTGGTATGTTAACTCCACCCCTTTGCTGCGAGTGGAGGGGTGAAAGGTCAGCTGCCTGTTGGCATGGGGTAGTAATAACTTAAAATTCTCCTAAATCAAGTTAATCTCTGGTGAGCTTTCCACCCAGGACACCCCAGCCCCCTGGCCCACAGTCACTCTTGGGACCCGTCTTGCAGCTGCTGGAACAACTCTGCTTCAGAGGTGGTACCAGGTATCTGACTGTTGACTGGGTGCAGTCTGGGAGCCGGCAGCAGGTACTGTTACAGAAGGTGGCTTCTCCCGACAGACACTTTTTGTCCCAGATTACCTGGCCTGCTCCCTGCTTCATCAGCTTCGTGGAGACACTTGTGCGGGGGTGGGGGGTAGCTTGGAGGCTCTGGTCAACTGGTATTGTGTGGCTGTGCTCCCCATGCTTGACAGAGATGTAACTCGGAGATGCTGAACTTGTGCCTGCAGCGGTGCTGGACGGGGGCCCTCACAGCCACCGGGAGTGTGGAGAGCCAGACGGGGCCTGTTTGGAGGCCTGGAGATGGACTTTGCTGAGTTGCTGCCCAGCAGAGGCCAGGGATGCCTGTTGTTGCTGTTTGCGGGACTCGGGCTGGGTGGAGTCCTTCCACACTGGGTGGGAGGGGGCCTGAGGGGGCACCAGGGTTTTGCTGATTGAGATTTCACCCGGATATAGGGTGCCTACCAGATTGAGGCTAAAATTTGATGTGTTGCCTTGTTTAAAAATGTTGTCTTAATTTGGAGATTCTTAACAGGTTATTCCAAAATGTAAATCAAGAAAATTAGCAGATAAAAAAATCACAAGTATAAAAATATGTGCTTAATAAAAAAGATTAAAAAAATGTTTAAAAAAAAAAGCCATGGTTTATAAAAATAACTTCATCCTAATGGCTAGTTTACTCTAGACTAAAATGGGAAAGAAAGTTTTGAGTAAGTTACAGAAGGTGTGAGGAAGTCATAGAATGTTATTAAAAAAAATTTTTGGTTACAAAACTATTAGTCTATTTTTCTTTGACATAAAATCAAAATCTGATCCTCTGTTAAAACAATGAGTTAAAGTAATCTATTATATTCTCTTAAGGTCTCTATTAAATTCTAATTGTTTAAAAACAGCTAAGTTTTTTATTAAGAGCTATGGGTTATTTAAATGTGTTTATTTTCAGGCATTTAAATAATTACCTTGTAACAATGATCAAATTTGGTCTATATTATGATTTTAAGGAATCTTATTTCAACCAGATATTTTGGATTTTAAGTCTTCTTGACATTCTTGACAGGCATTCACAAAATCAAAAATCAAAGTTTCAAAAAATTTGGACTCTGAAGTTTTCAGTAAATTCTGGAATTTGGTTTTTCCAGTTTGGGCCCAACTGAAAAAAAAAAATCAAAGGACTTATGTCTCTCATCTTGTAGAGACACCAACTAATCAGGCTATTTGGACTATATTAGAAGTACTGTCAAGATGTGAAGTGGTGCTAAATTTTAAGTTTCTATAATATAAAATGGCATTAATACAAATGTCTGATAATCTTGTGTTACTAGACATGATAGTTATCTTAATAAGAAAGTCCCAGAGGCCTAAAAGGGTTAAATGCTTGTAAAATCCTATAGGTGCTTTCAAAAATACTGTGTGAAGTAAGCAAGTGCCTCTTGTTGGTTAATAAGTTTATAATTTTAAATGTGGCAACTTTTAAAGTCTTGTCATCTACAGTTTTATATATCAGAATTGCTGCTCATAAAACTAAAGCATTGTTGGTTCTGTGTTTAGCTGTCCTCCTATAGGTTCTGATGAAATTTTTCCAGCCACATGTATTGTATTCAGTACTTTGGGATGACTCTGTAAACAGATGAAGCCAATAATATATTAAAGGAACCAACTGTGAAAAAGTATCGTTAGCTGAGGTTACTGAAAAAAAAAGTAATTCAAATCAATTGGTAATTTACAAAAAAGTTAAATTTTTTAAAAAATGCTATTATTAAAACTGTTATGGTCTATTATGTTATGTGTATACATATTGTATGTCTACATGGGAAAATTTACTAAGAATTTTATTTTAATTGACTTATAGATAAGATTGTCCATAAATTTAAGCTGCTAAAATTATTCAAATTTATATTTTAATTCATGTGACCTGGATCTCTGTATCATGTTTTAAACTTGTTAGTAGAAAAAACTAAAAACATTTTATACGTTTGTGCTTAATTTTGCTGGTTAAACAAGCTACATCATGTTAGGTATTTAAGAAATGTTTCCGAATATATGTATTAATATTTATGGAAGACATTGGACCTTCTGGTAAATGTTTTCTTAAGTTATCTAATGGTTAAAACTGCTTTCTAAGTTTTCATGTGCTATTGCTGTTGTCAGTAAGCGATCTGGGACTGGCTCCCTCATTTCTCTATTCTAAGGCCAACTTGTTCTCTCATTTCTCTATTCTCTTCAAGGTAGAAAACTATTTCTATTATAAAGGAATCTCCAAGACTCAAAATTTAATTTTAAATCCTATAAAAAAAAAGATGGCTGACATTTTTCTGTAACAACATAGCCAAAATAAGAGCTTAAATTATAATGTTTTAGCTAGATTTACTTCACCATTAGCGAGGTAAACAGTAAACAGAAAAGACCTCCCTTTCAGAACAAAGAAAAAAAAGTTTTAAAGTAAAAATATAGTTTTCCTCATGGGCATTGTCTACCTTAGAAAAACTAGTACAGAGCATGCCTGTGACTACAGACTTCTAGTTTAGGCCTCTGGAGATTAGAGATGGGACTTGAGCACCCCCTTGACTTGCATCCTCTGGTCTGCTTCAACAAAAACCAGGAGGAAAACAAAGCTAGGCATCAGAAATGTAAAGATAGGTGGCAGGCCTATTAAAGGCTGCTCTGTACAGTGATCTGCCATCAAGGAGACCCAATAGGCCAGTCCACTTCAGTGGCTTTCAGTGTGGTAAGCCTGGGCTTCAACAGAAGTCAGCATGTGGAGAGCCCTGGCAGCTCTGACAGCCAAGAGCTGGGTCACTGGAAATGGACCTGCCCTAGAGTCGAAGGCCTTCAGGTCAGAGCCACAGATCTTACTGGCTCTAAGCTAAAAAACTTCACTCGGCCTGGCTTCCAAAGTAACCACCGCTGCAGAGGGGATGGCAAAGTAGGGTCAACACTGCAGGCAGAACTGTAAATTTCCTGTTAGGGATGCTGCCTGCCTTTACCTGGCCAGCTCCCTCCCAGGCCAGCTAGGTAATGGAAGTCAACAGAGTGCCTTCCCAAGGAGGTTCACACTCTCTTGAAATGTACACCATGTAAAAAAATAAACAGGTCTGGGCCTCATAGTGGCCAAAACATAAAGCCCTTTCTGTCACTTTCTATTTGGCTTAGACAGCATCTTTCTGTCCTTTGTTATAGACCCTGGCTAGAAAACAAGGGTCAGCACTGTACAGTTGATGGTCCTGCCATCTCAATACTAGCGCCTAGAGGAGCAGGCCATTAGAGTGGGCAGAAGGGGACCATGATTGGTCCCCATAGTTACCAGTAAAAGGGGCGAATGAAGAAATAAAAAAAATCTAAAATTTGTCCACCCTACCCTGTTCTTTCCCTACCCTGTTTCGCTTGGTTAATGAAGATGAAATAAGGGCTTTTACAATAGACTGCTTGTACCTGTTTTGTGTCACAAAGGAGTTAAAACACAGACCTTTAACTTTCTTTGTGTAAGCCTTGTGATGTATACTCCCACTGCATCCCTAAACTACTCTCCTGACCTAAGTGACCCAAACATCTGTGACCCTCCCTGAGGCCATAGGAAGCCCTTTTGATCCTCCCCCTAACACTTGTTAGGTGATAGGAAGCCTCTTGATCCTCCCCTTAGCACTTGTTCTCTTACTCTATGTGCCTGGTACTAGATGTACAATTGTCTTGACATGTATTGATTTTTAGCGCTGTACTAAGTGATTAATCTTGTCAAACTGTAACATAAATTAAATACCTCAATGTATAAAAACCCCGACCATTTACTCTTCAGGGCCGCCTGTTCTTGGACGAACGGGGGCCCCAGCATGCTGGATTAATAAACTACCCCTTGCACTGTTGCATGAGAGTGGTTTCTTGGAGACAGTCTTTTGGGCAGCCCTTCTCAGATTCTAACACTGTGTAATGTAGATCCCATGAAAAAATAGTTATTGTAAAAAAGGAAGACTAGTTCAATACAGGAACTGAAAGCCTATCAAGAAAATTAAAAGAATATGTAAAAAGAACATCTGGATTATAGATCCAGAAGACTAAGTGGCGAAAAATGGGGTTGTCTCATGATCCACATTCAGTTCTTTGGCGTAAAGAAAAGTAAAGTTTATTCACATTGTCATCAGAGGAGTGACATCAGTATATTTTATTGTGAATATATCCCCTGACTGTACCTCAAATAATGAATGGCAAAGGAAGAAAATTGATTGTAAAATCAAACAACACTTTGAAGACCTGTACACTAATCTAGTGTTCTTGATTATTTCTCTCATGAGTTTTTTTAATAATTTACAAAGTAGAAAACCTTTAGTTCTTTGGTTAAATTTATTTATAAATATGTAAAATATTTTTAGATATTTTGAATGATACTTCCTTGTTGATTTCTTTCTCCACAAGATTACAAGATCATTGTTAATATATAAAAATGCTGCTATTTTTACCTGCTGTTTTTGAATCCTGTGACCTTTCTGTATTGGTTTTAAAGGGTTTTTTTTGTATTATTTTATTATTCATAGAATAAAATGTCATGTATAAATAAATTTACGCACAATAAATAGAATGATTAGGTTTTCCCGTGTACCAAATCAAGTCATCTGTAAATGAATATTTTTATTTCCTCCTTTCCCATTTTAGTGTCCTTTTATTTTTAAAGATTTATTTTACTTATTTGAAAGAGAATTAGAGAGAAGGCAAAAGCAGAGAGAGAGAAAGAGAGAGGGAGAGAGAAATATCTTCTGTCCACTGGTTCACTCCCCAAATGACAACAATGACCAGAACTGAGCTGATCCAAAGGCAGGAGTCAGGAGCTTATTCTACTGCTTTCCCAGGGTATAGCAGAGAAATGGATCAGAAGTGGAGCAGCTGGGACTCGAATTGGTGCCCATACAGGATGCTGCACTGCAGGCCAGGGCTTTAATCCATTATGTCACAGCGCTGGTTCAGGTTCCCTGAATTTATGTCTTTTTTTTTTTTTTCATAAGCCTCTTAGCTAACACTTCCAGTGCTATCTTGAATAAGGCGGTAAAAGTGGACATGGTTGTCTTCCTATACATCTGAAGAGTAATGGAGATATTTAGGAGATAGATTTAGGAACAATAATCATAGTGATATACATGTGAAAGAAACCAAGCAATTAGGGAAAGAAGTAAAACTGGCTGTAATGTCTCTGGCTTCAGCAACAACATATTGTTATACGTTCTGATGGGACCACAGAAGAGGCATCAAGTTTGGGAGAATCAGTAATAAGCATAGCTTGATATTTTAGATTTGTCATGCTTTTTGTACCCATTTTGGAAGCTCAATTGTCTGTTACATGTTTGAATGATTTACTCGAAAGAACAGATTTGGGCTCAACATACAGAGACTCATATTTATCCGCATGGTAACTGAGACAAGTAGAGCGCAGGTGACAGTGTATGTAGTGTATATTAAGGTGAGACAAAGAAACATTTTAAAAGACATGGAAAAATCATGAGTTCTATGGTAACCCAGAGAAGAAATAGTCCCAGAGGTATGAGGAACATCAGAAAAATTATTTGAATTTTTTTTATTTTTAACTTCTATTTAATAAATATAAATTTCCAAAGTACAGCTTTTGTATTATAGCAGCTTCCCCCCCATTTCATCCCTCCCACCTGCAACCATCTCATCTTCCACTCCCTCCCCATTCCATTCTTCATCAAGATTCATTTTCATTTATCTTTATATACAGAAGATCAACTTAGTATATACTGAGTAAAGATTTCAAGAGACTGCACCCACAAAGACACACAAAGTATAGAGTACTGTTTGAGTAGTAGTTTTACTTTTTAATTTTCATTGTACAACACATTAAGGGCAGAGGTCCTCCATGGGGAGCAGGTGCAGGTGCACATTGACTCCGGTGGTTAACAATGGACACTCATATTTATGACGTCAGTAATCATCCAGAGCTCTCGTCATGAGCTGCCAAGGCTATGGGAGCCACTTGAGTTCACCAACTCCAATCTTATTTAGACAAGGCCATATTCAAAGTGGAGGTTCTCTCCTCCCTACAGAGAAAGGTAGTGCCTTCTTTGATGGCCTGTTCTTTCCTCTGGGTTCTTATTCACAGAGATCTTTCATTTAGGTGATTTTTTTTGCCAGAGTATCTTGGCTTTCCATGCCTGAAAAACTCTCATGGGCTTTTTAGCCAGATGTGAATGCCTTCGGGGCTGTTTCTGAGGCCAGAGTGCTGTGTATGCCTTTTGCCATTCTATGAGTCTGCTGTATAGCCTGCTTCCCATGTAAGATCATTCTCTCCTTTTTAATTCTTTCAATTATTTGCAGACACTGGTTTCATTCATGTAATCCCTTTGACACTTAATCATATCTTTCTGATCAATTATGAACTGAAACTGATCACTGTAACAAGTAAGATGGCATTGGTACATGCCACCTTGATGGGATTGAATTGGAACCCCCTGGTATGTTTCTAGCTCTACCATTAGGGGTAAATCTGAGTGAGCATGTGCCAAACTGTAAATCTCCTCCCTCTCTTATTCCCACTCTTATATTTAATAGTGATCACTTTTCAGTTAAAATTAAATGACTAAGAATAATTGTGTGTTAATTAAGGAGTTCAACCAATGGAATTAAGTAGAACAACAACAAAAAAACACTAAAAGGAATAATATAGTAAATTTTACCTCGACAGTCAGGACAAAGGCTGATCAAGGCATTGTTTCTCATAGTGTCCATTTCACTTCAACAGGTTTCCTTTTAAGTGCTCAGTTAGTTGTCACTGATCAGGGAGAACATATGATATTTGTCCCTTTGGGACTGGCTTCCGGATTCCTCCATTTTGTTGTGAGTGACCAGATATCATTTTTTACTGCTGTATAGTATTCTATAGAGTACATATCCCATAATTTATTTATCCAGTCTTCTGTTGATGGGCTTTTAAGCTGATTCCTGGTCTTAGCTATTATGAATTGAGCTGCAATAAACATTAATGTGCTGACAGCTTTTTTGTTTCCCAATTAAAATTGCCTTTGGGTAAATTCCAAGGAATGGGATGGCTGGGTTGTATGGTAGGGCTATATTCAGGTTTTTGAGGAATCTCCAAACTGACTTCATTGTGGCTTAACCAGTTTGCATTCCCACCAACAATGGGTGTCTGTTTTTTCCCCACATCCTCACCAGCTTCTGTAGTTAGTTGATTTCTGTATGTAAGCCATCCTAACCAGGGTGAGGTGAAACCTCATTGTGGTTTTGATTTGCATTTCCCTGATGGCTAGTGATCCTGAACATTTTTTCATTTTCTGTTGGCCATTTGGATTTCCTCTTTTAAAAAAAATGTCAATTGAGGTCCTTGGCCCATCTCTTAAATGGGTTGTTTGTTTGTTGTTGTGGAGTTTCTTGATCACTTTGTAGATTCTGGTTATTAATCCTTTATCTGTTGCATAGTTTGCAAATTTTTTTTTTCCCATCCTGTTGGGTGCCTCTTCACTTTACCGACTGTTTCTTTTGCAGTACAGAAACTTCGTAATATGATGCAATCTCAAATGTTAATTTTGGCTTTGACTGCCTTGCCTCTGGGGATTTGTTTTTTAATCCATTCAGCCAGTCTGTGCCTTTTAACTGGAGAGTTGAGGCCATTTACATTCAATGTGACTATTGATAAATAGTGACTTTGCCCTGCCATTTTTCCCAAGATATTTCTACTATAAGCTTTGAACAACCTGTGATCTTTTACTGAGAGATTTTCTTCCTTTACCTTCTTTCATATTGATGGCTGTGTTTCTGAGTTTCTGTGTGTACCACATCTTTAAGCATCTTTTGCAAGGCTGGACGAGTGGTGACAAATTTTTTTCAATTTCTGTTTGCTATGAAAGGTCTTTATTTCACCTTCATTCACAAGTGAGAGCTTTTCAGGATATAATATTCTAGGATGGCAGTTTTTTTTCTCTTAGTGTCTGGGCTATATCTTGCCATTCCCTACTAGCATTTAGGGTTTCTGATGCAAAGTCTGCTGTGAGTCTGATTGGAGATCCTCTGAGAGCAATCTGAGGTTTCTTTCTTGCACATTTTAGAATCTTTTCTTCATGTTTCACTGTGGAGAGTTGGATTACAATGTGTCATGGTGAGGATCTCTTTTGGTCATGTTTATCTGGGGTTCTATATGCTTACTGTATTTGGAAGTTTCTTTCCTTCTCCAAACCCAGGAATTTTTCTGCTAGTATCTCACTAAAAAGGCTTTCTAATCCTTTCTTTCCCTCTATGCTTTCAGGAACTCCCAGAACCTGAATGCTGGGGTTTTTAATAGCATCCCATGGATTCCCAACAAATCTTCATTTCATTTTGATTTCTCTTCAATATCTCAATTTCATGTTCTACTAAATTCCTCGTTTCATTTTGATTCCTCCTTAAGATTTCATTTTCACAAGAGAGATTTTCTGTCCTGTATGGATTTCTTTAATTCATGCATTTGTTTTTGATGACTTCTAAATGTTTTCATCATAATTTTTTGAAATCTGTGTCTTGCATTTCATCTATCTCACCATCTTCATAATCTTGTATTGGAATGCCATGTTCATTTGGGAACATCATGATGTCTTCCTTGTTCTTTCTTCTTGTCTCTGTTGTTTGGCATCATGGAGATATTCTTTGGTTTCTTCTTTTTTTTTTCTCACTGTGGTAGCTTTTCTCATTATGCTATGACTCTAGATTAAGTGGATTGCCTGCATTTGGTGAATCTCTAGAGGCTTGTGGTGAGTGTGCCTAGAGTTCAGTTCTTCAGGGTTAAGGGTGTGCCAAAGGTGACAAATCCAAGTTTGGTGTACTATCTCTCTCTAATTTTTTTTTCATTTTTTTTATTCAGAAGGGAAGTAATTCCACTCAGCTGAGCTCTTCTCCTCAATGGCAATTAGTGCCCGAGCGGTAGCCCCAGTGGGTATAATATTTGTCTGCTCTGTCCCAAGGACCACACAAAGGATCTGTGTAGTCCTCAGTGTAAGTTCAGATTCACCTGCTGTGTCTCTCACCAGGTAGCCAAGGCTGCCTGAATTTGTGGCATCTTCTACTGAGACTACTCACATCTCAGCCACACCATTAGTTCTCCCACACACCCACAGTTTTTTGTTTTGTTTTGTATTGATTTTTTTCCCCCACAGTCCCAGTTCATAAGCTCCACATATTCACTAGGTCTTAGTCTCCTATTATTTCTCCCCACCAGTGTCAGGTTTTTCTGTTTGCTGATGGTGGGTGCAGCTGTTATGTATGCCCAAAATGGTGCCTGCTCTATTATCTTGCTCGCTTTTGTAAGGTGAGTGGAGATAGAGAATTGTGTCCATACCCGTCCCTTTTATTTTTCTCTCCTCTGGTTAGGCCTGTGTACTTTCACCCACGGGGCTTTAAGCCTCCTTCCCTCTAGCCTCTTCCTACCACTTTTGTGTCAGTGTCTTGGGCTACTGCGGTTTCGCCTCACGTCCTTTCCCAGCGCTGGAGCAGAGACTCTCTTGGAAGCTGGGCTCCCAAGCCGTGGATGCCCATGACCTCCAAATAGGTCCACCATGTCCCTCTAATTCCAGAAGAGTATCATCTACAGTTTTTTCCCTAATTCTTCCCTGGACTACAGTATCTCCATTTTTATTAAACTATCTTTTCCTGGACTATCAGTGAGCTCCCTCCTTATTCCACCATCTTGGAGCCCTCTTGAAAATTTATTTTGTGTTAAAATATCAGACATGGTAGAGATTGAAGCATCATCACTAATTTTGTAATTGGAAGTCCAATTAGGATGCTTTGAAAGAAACATTTTGCTTTTTGTTATTGATGTTAGATACAGTTTACATTTGAATGCTTTGGCTTTGAAAGAAACATTTTGCTTTTTGTTATTGATGTTAGATACAGTTTACATTTGAATGCTTTGACTTCACTCTTATAATGTAGCACACTTATAATGACATTTACTCTGTGTTCCATATAATCTTATGAACGATCCAGTAAACCAGGCACCTATGGCTTAGGTTTGTAACTAATCATTTAGATAAACTGCTTAATTCCTTTCTTCCTAGTATATTGTAACAAAAACTCATCTTAATAAAAAATGTGTTACAACAAATAAATTCCTCTCCAAAAAAGTGACACTTCCATGTATATTGTTTGACTCAAATGATAATTGTAAATGGATGCATGGGTCTTCTTTTTTTTTTTTTCTTAAACTGTTTTAGGTATTGTTCAACAGTATTACCCAGCAAGTGGTCTACTCTTTTTTCTTGCCATTAATGAAATACATTTTCATATACATATACACAATTTTTGAGAATCACAGTTCTAGTGGATGCTCTCTAAAGTAAGTACAAATTAAAAACTACATGCCATAAGTTTATGGTAAGTTTACAGTTGGTGTTATTTCTTATAAACTAAATACTTCTTTGAAATCACGATTAAGGAGCCAGGTACATATGTATTTTTGTATCACAATGGCAAAACTAGTACATTGAATTTATTCTAAAAAGAATTTAATTGGATTATCAATGACATGGCTCTCATCATTGGCGGTCATCCAAACTCCTGAAATTCATATTAAATATGCACACATTCCATGCATTTTAGTTCATTATTAGCTATCCTTTTTTATTCTTTTAAGAAGTAGACATAAATTATGAAATTGCACCTTCTGCTTTTGTCCTTAACACAAATTCAACATCAATATGAATATTTCATTTAAAAATGAATTAAAAATGTTTTAAGGAAAAACAGAGGGGAAAAGGACTTCAACCGAGGACAAGCCTAACATCAGCTCTCAAGGACCTCCTGCCAACTGTGTCTGTCACTTAACGTTTGATCCATGAATTAGCAGGAGAGTTCTCACAAAGGGGTGTCCTAGAAGTGAAGAAAGTCAGGCTCCTCCTGGTGCATCTGGATATCAACACATCCATAAGTGATTGGCGGACATGCAGCAGATGAAAAATCAATGAAGCATCTCATCAGAAGATCAAGAGTGGGGCCCTGGGCTTCTGTGTCTAAGTTGTGAGACCATGACTTTAGTTACAGTCCCTGAACCAGTTTGAGTGTTGGATCAAAAGAACTATAGCATTGATCACCCTTGACTACTTTCTAAGTGTGGAAATGACCTCTTTTGTGGTATTTGGTATGACTCATGTCTTTCTTAATATTCTAAGTACCTTTTCATAATCATTTTTCATGTTTTCCTTAAGTCACTTTACTCAATATACCAATAAAAATTTATGCCATTTTCTTTCACTTTTTTTGTTTTGTTCATTTTCATTTTGCTTATTTATATTCTGGTTTTTGTTAAAGATTTATTTATTTATTTGAGAGGCAGAGTTAGGGAAGCAGAGATAGAAAAAGAGAGATTTCCATCTGCTGGTTCACTCTGAAGATGGCTGCAATGGCCAGAACTGTGCCAACCCAAAGGCAGGAGCCAGGAGCTTTTTCTGGGTCTCCCACACAGGTACACGGGCCCGGGGACTTGGACCATCTTCCACTACTTTTCCAGGCCATCACAGAGCCTGGTTTGGAAATGGAGCAGCTGGGTCTCAAATTGGTGCCCATATGGGATGCCAGCACTGTAGGTGGTGGTTTTACCTGCTAAGCTGCAGCACCAGGACCTATCTACAGTCTTGCTATCATTAGATCAATATATGTGATTTTAACCTCAGAACTTATGCTAATAACACTCTATATCTCTCTTTAAATTAATCAACTACTTCCAACTATTGTAAACTTCTACGTTACACCTAAAGACATCTCCAACCTAATTTTTCCAAAATGTAGTTAATCTCTTCCTTACCTGTCTCTTCATTTGCTCTCCCTTTTACATCACTGATACCCATTAATAAAATTCCCATTTAAGCAAATATACTAAGCTAGAAATATTGAAAGTATCCTAAACACTTCTTCTTTGTTCATTTCTCCCCATCCAGTTTTTAAGCCATCCATATGTGTTATAAGGTAGTTGTTTAGTTTTTACTCTTTAAAAAAAATAAATTGTATATTTGTGCAGCAGGTTAAGCTACTGATTGTGACACTGCAATCCCTTATTAGACTGAGGGTTTGAGTTTCTCAAATTCCAATCCAGCACCCTGTTCATGTACCTAGGAAAGCAGTGGAAGATGGCCCAGATACTTGGACCCCTGCCATCCATGTGGGAGACCAGGGTGGAGGTCCTGTCTCCTGGCTTTGACTTGCAGTAGATCTGCCTTTTGTGTCATTTTGGGAGTGAACCAGTGCATTGAAGATCTCTTTCTCTCTCTGTCTCTTCGCATCTCTCTTTGTCACTCTGCATTTCACTTAAATTAAAATAAGTTTAAAATGTGCCTTACAATGATATATTTCTTTATTTTTTATTTATGTGAAGAGAACTGATGTCATGTATTTCACAGATGCAACTTTAAGCTCATAGTAATTCCCACTCACCTACTCTCATTTTATGCCTTTCTCTTTCTAATTTTCATTCTCTTTTTCTCTCTGTAGCTTATGATCAGGAAGTTGTGTCTCTGTTCCCATAAGGCACTAGTGAGCTAAAATGATGTGTTGAAGTTTGGTTAGAAGGCATTCCATGCCACCATTCTCCTGATATAAGTGGGATCAAGCAATGAATTAAACTTACACCACTAATCAGAGACACAAAAGCAATGATAGCCATGGGCTGCTTTTACTAGGAGTGTCAACAAAGGCTGGAGCTGTGTTTCTGCCCTACCAATCTGGAATGAGGATGTGTAAGTGAGTGTTTCACTTTTGTTAGAGTGATATTGATGAAACTCAAGAGAAGGCCAAACATACACACCTACCATGTTCTTGTGGTACAAATCAACAAAGAGAATACATAGCAAAAAGATTAAACAGAATTAAGTGATGGGTAACATAATGTTCAAAATATACAGCATTTCATTTACTATACGAAGAACTAGAAAAATCACAATTTGAATAGGAAAAACTGATCAACAACAGACAGGACCACTAAGATGAATCAGATGTTGCAATAATCTGACAAGATGCTAAAGAAGCTATTATGAAAACAATAGAACAATCAGCTAGGGACTCTTATACAAAAAGTTAGAAAATGCTTGCAAAGAAATAAAATTTATCAAAAACATCAATGCATTCATGTCTTTTGAGAATATACCAGTTGTTATATTGCTAGATCAAGTCTATTTCTAGATTTTACACAAATCTCCATACTTTTTTCACAGTTATGACACTAAGGTTTACCTACAACACCATGTTTATAGCAGCAATGTTTTCAATACCTAAAAATGGAATTAACCAAGATGCTCATCGCCAGATGAATAGAAAAAGAAGATATATACAAATTTATATATAATAAATTTATATAAAACACATAGTAATAGTGGAATACATAATACATAGTAATGATGAAATATTCTTCATCTTTAAAAAGTGAAATTCTATCATTTACATCAAAATGGTTGTAATTGGAGGATATCAAGTTGAGGGAAATGTGCTCAAATAACATATTTTCTCCTTTATATGCAGTAGCTGAAAGTTTTAAGAAGATATTAAAAAAAATATTGCTTTGTCAAACTGTTTTAAATTCTGGTCATAAATTGTTAAGAATTATATACTACTATATTTTTAATGATCTATGACTACTTTAAAATTTACTTTATAGGAGTGAAGTTCAACATATTTTTATTTGTTTATAACCCTTGCCTATTTTCTTGCTCAACTATGGTCTTTTGCTTTTTATTTGTTGAACTCTATTTAGTAGAACACTAGCCCTTTGGCTACAATTTAAATTTAAAAATATTATCTCAAAAATAAAATAATAATTACAAAACAAAAATATTACAGAACTAAAAACAAAAATCTTTCAGGAATTGTGTGAAAGTAATAAGAGTCACATTCAAATCATTGTGGTTCTAGAGGAAAAATAGAAAATCAAGTTGAATAAGTATTCAAAGGAATAATGGATTAAAATATCCCAAACTGGAAAAATTTCAGTTTTCAAAAATATCACTTAACACAGAACTTGAAATGAATCTTTTGAAACCTAAAGACAAAGAAAAATACAATGAATCCAGAGAGAAACAATGCATTACTAACAGAGGAACACCAGTTTGAATGATATATTTCTTTCTCAGTTAAAATCTTAGGAGTGAAAAGCAAGAGGCATGATAGTTTTCAATCACTGAAAGGTAGAATTGTAACCTATAGGTCCTACACCCAGTGAAAACATTCTCAAGAATAAAGAGAAAATAGAACCATCTTCAAATGTAATCAAAGTAACATAATTTATTATCAAATTTAACTATAATAATGACTAGGGAATTTTCTAACTAGAAAATGATAGGAGAAAAAATGCTTGGAATTTCAGAAAGAGTAACATAGACTACACAATTCAACCTCTCATGGATTTCCTGAACCATATTTAAGCGTTGAATTAAAAGTGTAACATGATTAGATGTGGTGCACAATGTACATAGGCAAAATAATTAAAGCAATCATATTTCAAAAGTGTGAGTTACAGAGGACTGTAAAGGGAAGTAAAGTCCGTACACTCCACTGAAAGTGGTAAAACGTCACTACCAGCATACAAGGATAAGCAGAGTAACCATTAAGAAAATTATACAAAACAAAATACTCAAAAACTTTACAAAAATCAGGATGGAGCCTTCAAAATTTCAAATAATTAGAGAAGAATAATCAAATAGAGGAATAAGCAACAGAAAAAAAATAGATAGAATATTCAAAATAAGGACTTCCCTAATATTCTAGGACCATTTGGTTTGAAGTTATCATACTTTATACATTTGTGCAATTTCATGATTTTGATATTATGTTACAATGAACTATTTGACTCAAAGTGGCTAAGCTTGAAGAGAGTAGAAAGCACTTTTTTTAATCATCTCTTTACAGTGGATGCAATACCATTTAATTTCTAGCAAAATGTCCATCCAGATGGCACAAAGGGTGGCTCCTGCAGGGAATGATTTGTCCTCTCACAATCCTATCATCAATCTACTTCCACCAATTAAATTAATCTAAGTAAAAATGTTTTGCATACTATTTAATACAGCTTCAAGAGAATTTCCCTAGCCCCCTCTTACAAAACAGTGTTAACACCTCAGATTTTCACATATAGAAACCCACAATTCTCAATATGTCAATGAGGATTTTTATTTTGCCTATTTTCTAGCTTGTTTGGGAACATTTCTTACTTCCTATTGAGTAGGTTTTTATAGTCAGTTATATATTTTTTGAGATTTATAACACAAATGATAATCTCTCTTACAAATTTGAAGTTCCTTACATATAACACATGAAAAGATGGATTGCATTACCTAGTTTTCACTTTCTTAATTTAGCACTGTTTTTCACTTGTTCCCATGAATTTGATGAAGTAGAATTAATTTTATATTTTTGTCTGAGCTTTTAAAGTAGGTTACTAGGTGAAATAAAAACAAAAATTTTGGAGAGAAAACAATGGCCAAAGAAGCAGATGCTGCATAAATTTGGGATGATTGCTGTTAATTTTTTATAGTGCATTCTTCTATGGGATTGAAAAACGCTTTTTGTTACACACTATCAAATGCTCTTTAACAGGAATAGCATGATGTTCTATTCTTGATTTCGTCTTTTATTTAAGATCTTTCTTTTAAAAGCCTCACTATTTGTTTTTCCTTCCTTGGCAAAAATTTGTAATTTTGTTATATCTATTGCCTACTGAAACAAGGCTAGAATTTGGATTAGGTTCCTTTAAGCTGCAGTTGCTCTCATGGTATAATAAATAAACTGTTTTATCACAAGGTTTAAGATTTAGAAATTTTGGGGCCGGTGCTGTGATGTAGTGGGTAAAACCACCAGTTCGTATCCCGGCTACTCCACTTCCAATCCAGCTCTCTGCTATGGCCTGGGAAAGCAGTGAAGGATGGCCCAAGTGCTTGTGTCCCTGCACCCACATGGGAGACCTGGAGGAGGCTCCTGGCTCCTGGCTTCGAATTGGCTCAGCTCTAGCCCTTGTGGTCAGCTAAGGCCAATTGCTTCTCCTTCTCTGTGTAATTCTGATTTTCAAAAAATAATAAATAATCTTTAAAAAATTAGAAATTTCTATGTTCTTAAATCATCTAAAAATTACCTTTCTTTGAAGTATAAATCTATTCAATTTTATGTACATATATGTCAGTTTCTTGTACCCATGAGAACATTTTCAAGCTTTTCAAAGTTCAATAAAAATGATACAGCATGAACAGATGAGCTATCAAAAATAAAATCTGAAGTTAAAAAATGTTAAGTAAATTTATATATGCTTTATGTTATTTAAAAACATGAAATATATTTTATCTAGCATATTTTGATGTAATACACATTTCAATAAAATATCTAAAACTGGAATATAAGGCCTTATCAAGATTATACTAAGGTGTGGATGAATAGTCCATGAAAGAGAATGCTTTTGAATTTTCCTATTAGCTATTTTATTTGAGTCCAGGCATTATGAAAGGGACAATGTACATCCAGGTGTCACATGACCTAGCATTCCATTTCAGTGTATGCCCAGCATGTGCTGTCTATAGTTCTTTGTTCAAAGGTCACATTTCCAAAGCACCTTAAATCATTATTACACTTGATCTTAGCCAAAAGGTCGAGAAGCGATCCCTTAAATCATTATTAAAAAGTAAATAATTTACCACTGATATCTACTTTTCTGCTTGCCTTACTTCACTCATATTTGACATATAATGTATTTCTGTATCATGTACTTTCCCCCTGTAAAATACAAACTCTTTGAGATCAGTTACATTGTCTGTATGTTTTATCTTAGTACAAAGAAAGCATATCTTACAGGTGTCTGATAAATAAATTTTTTAATTGGCACCATGCCTTTTCAGATTATAGGAACGAAAATTGTTTCCAAGTTCCCTGTTTTATCTTTTTGTTTTCACAAGGCTTGGTTAATCTTTATGATTTCTGATGCATACTAATTTGCTGTTCTAAATAATTCTTCTGCCTACTTTTTCAGCCACTTTTTGCCCTTTCTAAATCCTCCTGCAATGTAATATTTTTTATTGAGAACTAACCACATAATCAAATAATTGAAGTTCATGAACATGATTGCTCAATCTTGCATAATGCATGTGTTTACACATTTATTAATTTGCATATGAATTCAGTCTCAAATATACACTGAGTATATGCTATTTAACAGTATTATAAACAGTAAATAGAATTTGAAAAAATGGCATTATAGTTCATAACAGTTGAAAATGAGACATTAAGACTGCAAATGAAACATTTGAAATTATTGTTCTTTTTACCTAAGAACTTGTTGAAGAC
The DNA here is from genome assembly GCA_949820135.1 of Sylvilagus floridanus. Taxonomy (NCBI): domain Eukaryota; kingdom Metazoa; phylum Chordata; class Mammalia; order Lagomorpha; family Leporidae; genus Sylvilagus; species Sylvilagus floridanus. Next base: position 27,039,675 of record OX463242.1, on the reverse strand, counting down.
AGATACTTAAAAAGATGGTTTGGGGGCCAGCGCTGTGGCTCACTTGGTTAATCCTCAGCCTGTCGCGGCGGCATCCCATATAGGCTCTGAATTCTGTCCATGTTGCTCCTCTTCCAGTCCAGCTCTCTGCTGTGGCCCCAGAAGGCAGTGGAGGATGACCCAAGTGCTTGGGCCCTGCACCCGCATGGGAGACCAAGAGGAAGTACCTGGCTCCTGGCTCCAAATCGGCGAGCGCCAGCCATAACGTAGCAGCCATTTAGGGGGTGAACCAACGGAGGGAAGACCTTTCGCTCTCTCTCTCACTGTCTAACACTATCTGTCAAATAATAAGAAAAAAGATGGTTTGAATACTGATATTTAAGAAAACTAGATTTTCTTTCTCTTTCAGTTTGTTATTTGATTTTACTCCATGATGCTTTTTTAAATAATCAAAACATTGTAAATCTTATAATTTGGAAATAAATTATTCTTTTTTTTGTTTTGTTTGTTTTTTTTGTTTTGTTTTGTTTTTTTGACAGGCAGAGTGGACAGTGAGAGAGAGAGACAGAGAGAAAGGTCTTCCTTTGCCGTTGGTTCACCCTCCAATGGCCGCCGCAGACGGCGCGCTGCGGCCGGCGCACCACGCTTGTCCGATGGCAGGAGCCAGGTGCGAGGTGCTTTTCCTGGTCTCCCATGGGGTGCAGGGCCCAAGCACCTGGGCCATCCTCCACTGCACTCCCGGGCCACAGCAGAGGGCTGGCCTGGAAGAGGGGCAAGCGGGACAGAATCCAGCACCCTGACTGGGACTAGAACCCGGTGTGCCGGCGCCGCAAGGCGGAGGATTAGCCTGTTGATCCACGGCGCCGGCCTGGAAATAAATTATTCTAATATGATAAAAAATTTTAGTGCCACTTTGGTTAATTTCTATGAATATTTAGACATGGTCCATTTTATGTCATCTTCTAAACAGGATCCTTAGTAAAATTTCCTTTGCCGTGCTGTGTTAAGTAAACTGCATTTTCATCTATCTACAAGGTGTATGTATACAGTTATGCACAGTGACTGTGCTAATGAACTTTTATTGTTTTATCTGGTATTATTTTGTTGTCAATTGTCTGTAACCTCATAGATTTTCATCTTGCCCTCATTAAAAATTTATTCTACAGTATGGAATTTATATGTTCACTTATGTATTTGCCAGTGCAATACAACACAGATACTACATGAATATGAATTTCGTCTTTGTTAGCCAGTTCTACATTGTCTGGCAAATTGCATTAACTACCCTAAAATATTTGTGAGATTAATGAAGAATGCATATGAAATATTTATTTTAAATTTATTTGGAAAAAAGTGAGTGGTATTCCTAGGAACAGACAATTAGGCTATTATGTCCCATTCTAATATTGAAATCAAGCAAACGTAAAAAGAAAATCTCATTGTTGTACTTGCAGCATCATTAAAAATTTAAACTTCTCATTCTAAATCTCCTAACTTCTAAAAGTTACCATTCATGTATTGTTATGAGTCTAACAAGAACTGTAAGAAGTGGCCCCCTCCATTCTTTAAGCCACTGAGTCTATTACATGTTGTGGTAGTTGCTAGAGACAAGACATATTCACTGTGGCAGGGACTCCAGGGATCCTGTAGATATTCCAGGTAGTCACAAGACTGGTTCTGGTTATTAGAATGTGAGTGAATGTGGGAGGTCTGACTCTAGCTCATAGTATCTTAAAAAAGGGGGTGCACCTTCCACATTTCCTCTTTTTTCCCTTCAATTTAACGCCACTACCCAGACATGCTTGCACACAAGTACTTCATTGGGAAAAATTCTCAGGAGCAGAATTTGAAGGAGAATGAAGGAATCATGAATGACAGGAGAGCTGAACATTTCTCTCTGCAACGGAGGGCTGTACCAGCGACTGAAGCCAATCCCACAATGAGTTCTCAGGTTGACTGACCTTTTAGAAAACAACAGCTGAGGCAATCCAAAGACCCTTGGTAGCTGATTTTGACCTGCATTGTGTCTTCTTCTCTGAGGCAAACCACTTTAGTTAAGGATTATGTTTTTCAGCCAAGATCAATTTTTGTGAAATTCCTAACTTTCTGCTTTCAAAGACCAAGATTCCTGTTAACTGGAGAAATTTCTGTACTGCAAGGTTAGAAGACTAGACTATTTACTCTCCTTCTACCATCAAGGTGCAGGTTGCACTAGAGCTCGCGTGAAGGGTAGAATCATGTGACAGGAGACTGGTGGTTGCATTTCTCTGTGGAGGGAAGCAACCCCAAAACAAGCATTTAGCTCTCACGTGTTTTACCTGATGAAAGGCCTCCGTACAACTATTTATCTGATATGCATGTTTACGATAATTTGTTCAGAGATTTTCTAATATTTTTTCTAATATTTCCTCCCCCATTTTTAAAAAATGATTTCTGACTTTCATGGAAAAGGGGTGAAAAACTGCACAGAGCAATTATACAGATGGCATAATGTTTACCAATGTTGCAGGGAAGCTCCTGTGAGAGGCTGTATTTCAGAAACATAATATCTGATGTCATTAATTCAAAATTACTGATCCCTGAGGGGTTCAAAACTACACATTTTCTACTGGGACTGTTTTCATGTGAGGTATTAAAATCTGGGATTCTACACATGTATTCATTGTCTGAGTGGTATCCAGTTACAAGAATGTTTATTACTAAGCACAGCACTTTAAGCTGAAGTTATAATTTAGTCTAAACTTTTTCTATGCCTCAAAGGGAAACAATATAGATATTGAAACAATATAGATATAGAAATAATTCTTAAACTCTTACAATTTTCGTTTAGAGATTTAAAATCAAGATCTGCCAGTAAAAGAATAATGTGTACTTCAGAGACATTGTTCACTAGAGAAACATATTTCAAGCATCAGAGATAAATTATAATCTTTCTCATGTTGGTGGATGTAGTTCTGAATATTAGATGTATTTACACTCCATGCCTAGTCAATCAAATGATTCAGAGCTGAACCTTTATCCAAGACATTGAAATGTGTGGAAGGGGGGGGTGCTAATATTTATGCTTCAATAACAACTATAGATTTTCTCTCTGAGACAAATTATATGGTTTCAATTCTTAAAATGCATAAATACTTTCCAAAATCTAGGACAATTTAGAGATTTAATTTAATCTTCTGAATTTAATTTAATCTCTTACTAGAATATACAATGAATACTGTCAGCCCATCAAACCTACAGGTTAAATATACATGGATTCAAACATATATGATGTAAAATTATTCTTTAAAATGAGCCTGTTCTGAATATGTATAGACTTTATGTTTTTGTTGCTATAATATAATAATCTAGGATTGATTTAATTAAATGGGAAGCTTCTTACAGGTTATATGCAATATTGCTCCATTTTGTTCAAACAGATTTGTGTATCCCTTAGTTTTAGTATTCATGAGAGAGTTCTTGAAACAACCTTTGATGGATACCAAGGGTTGACATTAATGATTAATATTGAGATTAAGCACGTGGTTTTTGAAATAAGAGTAATCCTCGATGCCAATCCTTAATAAAATCCTTATCAGTTTATTGCAGATTTTTTACATCTTAATTTTCATATTTCAAATCCTCTGATGGTTTTCCACACACTTAAAAGTCCAGTTACCTGTGTTCCATCTATTTAAACTTACTTGCCGTCTCTGGTCACCACCCTTTGCTTGAATCACTCTGGTTGACTTATCTTTCCTTGATAATATCAAGGAACATCTCAGGGCCTTTGTATTTGATGACTTTGTATTTAAGAGAAATGACTCTTCCTTTACAGAGATATGTGCACTTCAGAGTCTAATGAAATGTTACTCCTTCAGGTATTTCTTCCCTGTACTTTCAGTGGAAGTACCCATTCATCCTTGATTATAACTTTTGTGAATCTAATTCTTCTCACTCAAAGCATATGTCCATGATTGACATATGCATACATATGTATGTCCTCCACAGAAAAATATAAGACCATGGTTGGGCACTGTAGCCTAATGGATTAAGCGGCTGACTGAGACACCTGTAACCCGTATTGGAGTGGTTCCGATTGGGTACTGCATCCACTTCGATCCAGCTTGTTACTATTGCACCTGAGAGGCATCAGATGACAGCTCAAGTGCTTGTGTTCCTGCTATGCATGTGGGTGACATGAATTCTTTCTGGCTTTTGCCATAGGCCTGGCCTAGCTCTGGCAGTAGCTTGCATTTGGAGAGTGAGAGAGTAGTTGGAAGACCTCTCTCTCTCTCTCTCTCTCTCTTTCTCTCTCTCTCACACACACACACACACACACACACACACACACACTCCTCTCTCTCTCTCCTCTTCTTCTTCTTTCTGTTACTTTGCCTTTCAAATAAATAAATCTTTAAAAAAAAAACAAGATACAATAAATAAAACCCATGTCCAAAATGTAAGGGAAAAGAATTTGCTTGGTTTGTTCTTAAATCCAACACCAGTGATAACCCACTGATGGACAACAAAATTTCAAATATTTGCTTGGTAAGTGAATTTGTTAATGTATAGGGGAATCATTACTTATCATAAGGCAAAATCAGTTGATGGAATTCAATGTAAAATTTATTAATGCATTGGAAATTTTGAGAGAAGAGAATCACTTTATAAAATACAATCACAATTATAAAAATACATTCTTTTTTAATTTTGTGCTTTTATCATTTTCAGTCTTCCAATAAACATCTATTATTCTTATAATAATTACCGTATGTTACCCCAAATATATAAAAATGAGTCTTTGAAATACAATTTAACTTAATTCAATTTAATAATCTGCCACAAAGGCTATATATATATATATATATATATATATCCATATTCTTTAAGGAAAAGAAAGCCAAATTCTATTTTAAAATCTTCACATATTTCTGTTTATTATGTTGCTTTAACAATATTATTTTCTTTTTAAAAATATTTATTTATTTATTTGAAAGAATTACAGAAAAGCAGAGAGAGAGAGAGATCTTCCATCTGTTGGTTTACACCTCAATTGGCATCAATGAACAGGCTGGGTCAGGTGCAGGGCAGGAGCCAGGAGCTTCATCAGAGTTTCCAGCTTGGATGCAGGGACCCAAGGACTTAGGCCATCTTCCACTGTTGTCCCAGGCACATTAATAAGGAGCTGGACCAGAAGTAGAGCAGTATGGATTGGAACTGGTGCCCATATGGAATGCTAGCATTGCTGTTTCCTAATGTTTCATGATTTTAGAAGTATGTATTCTCTAATTCAAATTTTGTAAATATATCTGTAGATTGCTATATGATATTTGTTGTCCTTTATCTATTTAAATGATACAATTAAGTTGACTACAATTAAGTTATAAATATATATAAATATACAGTCAATGTAATTTAAAAATGCTGAGTGGCCGGCACTGTGGAATAGCGGGTAAAGCCATCACCTGCAGTGCCGACATGCCATATGGGTGCCAGTTTGAGACCTGGCTGCTCCACTTCTGATCTGGCTCTCTGCTGTGGCCTGGGATAGCAGTGGAAGATGGCTCAAGTGTGTGGGCTCCTGCACCCATGTGGGAGACCCAGAGGAGGTTCCTGGCTCCTGGCTTAGGATCTGCACAGCTCTGGGCGTTACGGTCATCTGGGGAGTGAACCAGTGGATGGAGGACCTCTCTCTGCCTCTCCTCTCTCTGTATAACTGTCTTTCAAGTAAAATAAATAAATCAAAAAATTAAAATAAAAATGCTAAAGTTACACAATTATAGCTCTGCTATTGATGATGCAGCTTTTCTTTGAAAAAGAACCCATCTTAATTCAAAAACCAAAATTACTTCTCTCCTCTCATTTTCTTCTCTCCATTTTAACAAAGTTCATACTTAATGTGAGATTCAATTACAATTAAACAACTAGCGCTTTCTATGTAAGCGTTAGTGATAAGTTGGGCTGGATAATTTTCCTCTGGAAGAAGGAAAAAGTCTGCCCTGTGCATTGCCTGACAGCATTCCGGCCCTCATCCAACAGGGAGTGGTAGTGATTCTCCACCTCCACCCCCAACTCCACCCACTTATTTGTGATAAATAAATGTTTATCCACATATTTCCAAATATTACTCAAAGCTGAAGAATAGAAGTGAGTAGAGGGAATATACAATAAATCCAAAATTCATTTCAAATAGGAAATAAATGCTTACTTGTAAATAACATATATAATTTACAAGCAAGTAAGTTAAATTATTAGCATTAAAGAACTTTGTTGACCTTCTTTTGTTTATGATGCATTCATTTATAATTCATACATACATAGACTCTCACTATATTTAAATGGCCTTCAATTCATGAGTGTGCTTTGCTTCTATTATACAGTTTTACTTCAGTTAAAAAGGATGCCTGAAATTTACTAGTCCCCCATTCTGTCAATATATCCCATTAAATAGACATATTCTATTTTCCATTTCCACAAAATAGAGTGCTGATGAAATTAAACATCTAATTAGGCTGCAAACCAATATTTGATTAATTTATCATTTTGTTTGCTCACATTTTATTGAATTTAGTTTTACTGCAAAACAGAGTACAATCTGTATTTCAGCATAGAATGTTCCAGTTTCTCAGAGGCACTTTTTCCCCTTGTTGTAAGCCTGTCACGTTCATTTTTACACCAAATGCTTATTTAGGATAGAGGATTTTGCTTCCTACATTTTGGGTTAAGCTGATAAGAAGTGAATATATTTTTTGCCTGCTAGCTTGCTTTGAAGGAAGATTAAAAACATAAAAAAATGTTTAATGTATTTTAGCTGAACTCAGGGATCAAGTCAACTGAATCTCCGATATATCCTGTGTCTAAAGATCTCCTCCCTCCATAACAAGTAATTGATTCTGCCAGAGAAAGACCTCCCTCTGACCAAGGTTGACAAAGTTGTATAGAATGGAAAAAGAGTCTTAAGATGAGGAAAAGAATTATATAATTTTACTAATAGAATAGAATACAAAATGTTTTATCAAATTCTAACTTTTCTAAATTTACCATGAGGAGCAGAAAGATTAACAACACAATTAATGACTCACATATCTAATTAATTGTAAAGCTGGGATTTGAACCAGCTTCCAGAAGTGTAAGTCACTATCAATTCCCACCAACCCAAATTGCTATTAGGAGAAGCTTCATTGTAATATTGCTTTAATTTCTATAATTAGATGCTTGAGGAAATAGTTGAAGAGAAATACTCCTGATTGATTCACAACCTTAAGACACCAGGCTACTGAGTAATCATTAATTACTAATTTAGTAAAATTACATTCATACCATTAATCTATTTTTGTCTGCAACAGTCACAGGCCTAAATCAATAAATCTAACAAAAGGAATATGTGTACACACACATATCCATATTTATATATGTATATACACAAGAAGTCTTCAAAAGTGCATATTATAAAACGGCATGGATTTCAAATGTTTTTGTATCATAATAAATTTACATTTTAATTACATTTCTCTATAAATATTTTGAATTTTCTTTATATTTTATCATGAATTTAGCTTCGATTCTGTTATGTGTGAATTTGTTGTAAATAAGTGGAATAAGCTAAATTATCTGCAAATATCTGTAATTGATAAAGACAAACTCACAATCTGAAATTGAAAAAAAATAAACTCTTCAAACAAATGAATCAAAAGTCTTTGAATTTTGTTATGTCATATATATATATATATATGTATATATATATCAAGGTATAATGTCATAATAAAAGAAGTAACAATTGTAGTAGAGAAGTGGGATTTAGATATCATTTTTGGCATTCTAGTTATGTCCTTGATATCTATAGCTCTTTATTCCACCACATTATATAACAAATTTTCCACAGAACAAAAGATACAATATAAAAATTGAAATTAAATTTCAACTACTAAGATGATCTTCACTGATTGGCAAATCCATTTTCAAAAATAAGATTGTATAGTTTAAATATTAGCAAGTTTACACTACCCATATCTTCCTTTCCATACAGACTAAATTTCTGCCACTAAAACTTTCGTAACACCCCACGTGTCTGCTTTGTAGCCATCATCACAATTTAACTATATAAACTTAGTTATTTTTATTTATGCTTCCCTTTTTTTCCTATAATAGAAACTCAATAAGACAGGGTTCATGTCTGCCTTTGAATTGTACTACATGATATTCAATAGACCTATGATAACCTGATACTTTAATAAGAGAAAATAAACTAAGTTTGAATCACAACAAAACATGTTTAGAGTGATCAAGTTTTCATTGCAATTATTTCCACTGACAAACATAATCTAAACCAAAATTAGTGTTAGAAAATATTTGCAAGCAGGGTGTATGAAGGTCATCATTGCATAAAATCTATAAAATTACATGGCTTTTCCACAACGGTCACAATGGGTTTATTTAGATTGTTGTTCTTTCTTTGTTTTTACACGTAACAAAGATTTTTTACAGTCCAAGTAATTACAATGAGATAATTTTTCTGATATTTGAATAGAAATCTCTGGGGAACATTCCTTGATGAATCCTATCCTGCAAAATAAGGCATCCCTTGATTCTCGTCTCTATAATCTGTATTTTACATTCTGTGTTCATTTCATGTCTTGCCTCCAATATTCTTTTGTGTAGATAACATTTGTCTCACTATATCCAAACACAAACAAGCCAGTATTCTAACTCTATATATCCTCAAATTATTCCATCTTAGTGTGTAAATATGAAATTGGTTCCTTTATAAGACTGTATCTGCTCTCCTTTCATAGTGTTAAACGAATTAGTTAAAAATAACTGAATGGCAATAATCAATGGATATGAAGAAGAAAAAACTAATCCATACTGTGATGAAAACTCACTGAAAATGCATGTAAGTATCCTAGAAATATCTTCTATGTAACACAAAGATAATTGTAAAACATTTTAACTCTTTAAAGTTAATTAAATTGTGATACACATTATATGTTTTTATAGTTCAAATAAAATAAAATTCTCACTTGGATATAAAAAGGAAAGTAAAAAATTCACTACCTCCTCCATGTTCAACTTTTTCATGTATATGAGAATTGAACTAATTATGTTACATGATTTATTCCATTTATATAATATTTTCTATCTCTCTAACTGAAAATGATATGTTTTCACAATAAAACATTATAGTTATTGCATTCTAATTTTATTCTAATAAATAAAATGGTAGGACTATTGGGTTACCTTTTTTATGGTGATAGAAAATTGAAACTTAGAATATTTAGTAATGCTATGCCCTGTTCACTCTTAGTATCTAATTACTTGTAACTTTGACACAGAGCTTTGAATGCTTTGGCTTCCTATTTGGTTTGTGATAAAACTGAAAATGTATCACCACTAGTTATAGTAATTTTCTCTCTATTTTTCGAAACTCAGGCCTCCCTGTTTCCCATTCACTCAGGATCTTTGTTGGCAGTGATTGCCTTCTGTTCTACACTCCACACCCTTTTCTAATTCTAATGTGCCCTGGCTCCTTTATATCTCATTATCATCCTTCAGGTTTTAATGTAAATGTCACCTACACAGGGAGCATTTCTTATGTCAACAGAAAATAATTAGTGGGAAGTTTATTTTGGTTTGTGAGCCACAATTTTAATGATTACTCTTTGAATGACTTTGTTGCTTGTAATGAATGTGAATGATTTCCATGTTTTTCATACAAATAATTCTCAATAGTTTCAGGTAATATGTGATAATGCATGAGGGAATTTGATGTGATAGCCAAAGGTGAACCAATGGAACTTTGCACTGCTGGAATGGGGGTTGTGGCTTCTGTAATCCATTAAAGTACATAGATGCACTTTATATTTCAGCGATCAGTTAAAAAAAATTAAATCAATTAATTTCAAGATTATTAACTATTTGACTGATTACTAATGTAGTTAAGTAAATAACACCAAATCTTTCTGAGATAAATTCCATGTGAATCTATGACAGCTGTTTAAAATTCTATTTTATTAGAAATTACAAACTCCTTAAGTTTTCATTGTATGGATAGAAAGCTTTTCACATGCACAGATGTCCTTTATTAAAGAATATCAGTTTTTTATTTTTCTGTTCAAATAACACTTATGCTTGGTTGATGTATTTCTAACATGGAACGCTACAACAGAGGGGATGCACAGTTAGGATGCATAAAACACTTTAGCAGACACTTCATTCAAGAATTATAGACAGTTTATTTTATGCTTATTAATGAAAAAACAGAAAACACAGTTTCCTTATAATAAGCTAAGAAAATAAAAATTAACTATCACCCAAATGCAGAATTTAAATGTACAAGTTAAAGATCATCACTGGACTATAAATATTTGAGTTAGTATTTCTCTATTTCTCATTTTATCACTAAATCTGACCTTTTCATTGGAATGCTTACTTGTCACTTCTCTGGAAATAGACAAAATAATGTTTATTCTAGAGCCTAATTTTATAAATTATTATTAAAAATTTTATATATTTTAAAGTATTAACATGGCTATAAATTTTTGCTAGATATTCCACAAGCTATCTTTATGCATTGCTAGGTAACCACTTAGAGTTACAACAGTGGAGAATAGTTTGATAGCCTTGAAATTCTTAGGTTTATGCTCTTATACTTTGATGAAGTAAAATATCTAGACCCACGTAATACTGCCAACTGACTTCTGACAAAGAGACTCAGAATACAATGAAGCAGATAACCGTTTAAACAAGTGGTACTAGATCAAATGAACATCTCCAAGCAAAAAAGAAAGAAAAAAATAGTTTTACACAAATCTTAATACATAAATTGATAAATCAAAGACTTTATGTAAAATGCAAAGGTTATAGAAGATAATGTAGAAAAGACAGATAATGTAGAATTTGGCAATGGCTTATTACAAACAATCTCAAAATCATGGACTTCATTAAAATTAAAAATTTCAATTCTCTAAAAGCACTATATGAAGGTAGGGGCTGCTGTTGGCATGTAGTGAATAAAGCCACTGGCCAGGATACCAGCATCCATGTGGGGGCCAGTTGGAATCCCCACTGCTCCATTTACTATCCAGCTAAACAGCCTGGGAAAATGTAGTAGAAGATGCCCCCAGGAGTTTGGGTCCTTGTCTCCCACATAGGAGACCCAGATGAAGCTCCTAGCTCCCTCTGGCTCAGTACAGACCATTGGAGCCATCTGAGGAGTGCACCTCGAGATTCTAAGATCTCTCTCTCTCTCTCCCTGTCTCTTCCTCTCTCTTTCTGTAACTCTTTAAAATAAATAAATGAAACATAAAAAAGAAAGAAAGAAAATTGAAGCCACTGACTCAGAGAAAACATTTGCAGGACTCAACTCAACAATAAGAAAACAAACACACTAAATACAAAATGGGCAAAAGACTAACAGACACTCCCCCAAGGAAGATACACAGGGGTGAGTGTTGTGGCACAGTAAGATTAAGAAGCTGCTTGGGAAAATTGTATATTATTTCAGAGTACCAGATCAAATTCTGGTTATTCTGCTTTGGCAATGCACCTGGGAATGAGGGGGCAATTGTTCACATATCCATGTAGGAGATCCATATGGATGGAGTTCTTTGTTCCTGGCATCTGCCAGGCCTAACGCTAGCTGTTGCAGTCAATTTGAGAGTGAATCAGCTGATAAAATCTCTCTCTCTCTCTCTCTCTCTCTCTCTCTCTTTCCCCTCCATATGAAAAGTCACCAGGAAAATGCAAATTAAGACAAAGACAACAACCAACATTAAATGCTGGTGAGAAAGTGGAATAAGACTTTCATGCATTGTTATTGGGAATGCACATAATAAAAAGAGTTTCTAGGGGCCAGCCCTGTGGCACACAGTAGGTGCAATGGCATCCCATATGGGCACCGGTTCTAGTCCTGCCTGCTCCTCTTCCAATCCAGCTCTCTGCTATTGCCTGGGAAAGCAGTAGAAGATGGCTCAACTCCTTGGGCCCCTGTACCTGTGTGGGAGACCAGGAAGAGGCACATGGCTCCTGGCTTTGGATCAGCACAGCTCCAGGTGTTGCAGCCATTTGGGGAGTGAACCAAAGGACAGAAGACCTCTCTCTCTGTCTCTCCCTCTCACTGTCTGTAACTTTACTTCTTAAATAAATAAATAAAATATTTTAAGAAAAGAAAAGAAAGAGTTTCTAATATTTGGGAAGTTTCTTACAAAACCACACACGCTGTTAAAGGATCTAGCAATTATACTTCTTGATATTAAACCAAAGGATTTAATAGCTATGGATACAAGAATAACCTGAAGACAGATGTTTAGAGCAGGTATATTTATAATTGCCAAAATTTGCAAGCAAACACACTATCTTTCAAAGGGTTAATGGATATACAATGAGGTATCTAGAGAGTAGAAATCATTCAGTGCTAAATAGAAATAAGCTACGAAGCCATGAAAAAAAGATATATAGGAAGACTAAATTGATATTACTAAGTGAAAGAAATCAGTCTGAAAAGGCTACCTAGTATATAATGATTTGGTTCTGGAAAGATAAATGTATGGAATGTAAAAACATCGTTTGGTACTAGGGTTTAGGGAGGAGAGATAAATAATAACACCACAGAAGACTTTTCAGGATGGTAAATAGTGAATAACACTATCGTGGTGGGTATATGCCACTATCAATAAATAAAAAACGTGAACACCAAGGTAAAACATCGGTTGTGAGTGATGAGTTTGTAATAATGTAGGTACACCAATTCTGATAAATGTTTATGGTAGGAGATGTTGATTATTGGAGAGAGTGTGCATGTGTGGGTTCCATGGGAAGCCTCTGTAATTTCTGCTCCATTTTGTTGTGAAACTAAAACTTCTCTAAAAGAGTCCATTTAAAAAAGATTGAAACACTTTACAGCATAGGAAATAGAATAACTTCATATATGCAGTTAATCATGCTAAGCATAACAAAATCAATACATCAATTTGAAATTATTTCTCCCTATTTGAACTAAATTATTTTTCAACCTTTGCTTAATGTTATGTAAATAATCCTTTTATACTCAAGAAAAGTTTACATATCCCTTGAATGCCTTGATTATTATTGGATTTATAGACATTGTGCTCATCCACAGCTAGAAAACACACCACAACATATTTAACTCAACAATTTTCATCATTTTTTCCATCAAGTCAAAATCTTATGAGATAATTTCTCAGGATAAGTTTGCATGACTTACAGCAAAATTGTTATAACTTTATAAAAATATTTTATAGTCTCAAAACAAGAGTAATATTACAAACAGGCCCCAACACTGCCTTATCATTGTATGTTTCTACTTTGTGGTAGGGCACTGTCACCAAATAAGTAATAATGGCCAATTGCAATAGAGGGGTAATGAATTTGTATGTAATGAAATTATGAATTATGTAATGAAAACTAAAATAACATCTCCAAAGAAGCACTGAAATGAAGCTGGAAAATAAAGTAAATGTGGTTATACTGAAATAAAGGAGAATTATCATGGAGAAACAAAACAAAACACTGCATGTTTTCAGCACAGCAACAAAGTTGGGTAAAATTCCAGACAGCACATGGATATTCCTGTTGGGGCATTGAACCACCTGCTTTTTGTCCACGCATGGAGTTTTCTCAAGAAGACCTAGACTTATCTTTGGATTCTTCTGAAACAATTCTGAACTTACCACATCCTCAGCAGTTCCCAGTATGGTTCCATTTACTTTCTCCCATTTGTTTACCTCCTAGGAAAGTGAAATTTGGCTTTCAGTCCTCACTGATCTTTACCTTCTGTCAGATCAGATGGCATTCCTCAGCCTGACTGAACTCTCTCCTTCAAAGGGGGAGCTTTCTCACAATTGTTTTCCGAATATTGCTCTCCTTCATGGCCATCTATACTTTAACATCAGAACTAATAGCATGCACCATGTACGACCATTTCCTCCACCCTATCTTATATAATATTTGTATTGAATATGAAAGGATTCAAATCTGATATCTTGGCAGCAAAACAATGTGTAACACTGCCAAAAATAAGTATTTTCTCCAAATATATGCATCACTAAAACAGCATGCTTTGCAATGTTTAATTTCTGAGAAATAAGGGAGGCAAAGTGTTTTTAATCATTTACAATATTTGAAAAAATGGATAGGTGATATACATTTTAGTAATGTTTTCTAATGAACGATATAAATTATTGCAAACATGTTAGATAAAATTGGCATCAACTTTAATGCTGAACTGACTATGTGCTGTCCAGTTATGTTACATTTTGTTATGTTTTTCAATCAGAGTAAATTTATTGAATCCAAGAAATTGTTTTTGTTTGTACAACTAATAGAAATTCCATGATTTATTTCAGCCACATCTTTGGGATGTATGTGATCACAACCTAGTTTATGTTCCAGCCATAAATATTTTTTTAGAATCTTCTTCCCCTCCTTTCTGACGTTAAGAACATAGCAATTCTCTCATAACAATATTTTTCTTTGTAAACATCTTTCTTCCTGCATGCTTACAAAATTCCCTTGCAATCAAAACAGATAATACTCTGGTTGAAGAACTATAAATAAGTTCAAACCAAATTAACAATTAGATAATTGTTTGGGTCCTAATGAGTATTTCCTTTTAAGAGAGGAAACATGAAGTTAAAAATATGAGATTAACCTTTATATAAAGAATGGTATTCAAAATGCTATTAAGTCATTAACTTTGGTAAATAAGCATTTAACCTTTGTCAAAATGCAACAGTGTTTAACCTTTGTGTTTAAAATAGTGCTTCTATTAGGTATGCTTCAATTGCTGCAGATCAAATAAGAACCAAGCTGCCTCCTGACCTGAAATTTAAACTAATCTGCAAGCGACCTTTGCAGCAAGTAAAGTTTGTTGAACTTTATTTTTAAAACAGCAGCCTTTTTTTTTTCCTTTTTTTCAGTTTTGCAGACCTTTGCATATATCTCACTTCATGCCAGGTGAGGATGCCTCCAAAATGCTACAGCAAAAAGCTGTTGCTGTTGTATTTGCAGTTTTTTGAGGGGAAGCTGCAAGCAAAGTAAACTCTCCTGAGAAAGTATGTTTTCACAGTATTTCAGCCAGATTTTGCAAATTCAGGAGATTCAGATTAACTTTTATACTTTTACTTCTGGAAAAATCACAGTCCCAATGTCCTGTCAGTTACTTGCTACTAATTTACAGTCGTGCTGAAGAAAAGGCATAATTTGAGTTACCTATTATTTTTGGACACATCAGTTGTGTAGGAACTATTATTTCAGATTGGAAATAGCTCTTTTCCTCCAACCATTTGCATCAGTCATTTTTAGTGATCCACTGAAACATTTCAGGTAATTTTTCTCTCTAATTAGAGCACACAGCCTTGTCTTCTGTGTGTTCTGCAACAGATGTGATATTTGCAAGCATCTCTGGGGAAGATGTGTTTTTCAGAAATATGCTTACCTGCACAACCTCAGGGTTTTCAGGAAACTCTGAAAATCTAAACTAAACTGCGCAATTTTCCCATAAAAAGGCACAAGTGAAAATTGAGTGACCAAGTCCTTCTGTTCTTGATTGCTTCCTCCCGTGGTGAGCAGACCTTCAAACAAACAATATGAGCCATAGAGTGGGCTTTCAAAGTAAACTTAGAAAAGATAAATGTTAAGAAAATGTGTTCTCTTAAAGGAAAAGATTTCCATTTCAGAATGTGTCTCTGCAATTTAGCCTTTTGCACTGAGATGAGACCCATTAACATACTTGCACTTACATATTCTATATATTTTAGAAGCAAAAGTTTCCAACATCTCAATTCCCAGAAAGAAAAAGCAAGGGCTTATTGCAAGTAGCTCCTAGTGTAGACCAGCACACATACAGCAAGCAGAAACATCCCTGAAGTTCTCAAGTAGGTGAAGTCAGTATTGGACATTTAAGGGCCTACAGTATTTGAGTATCTGCTTCCCTCAATCTCCAGTGGTTTGTTTTTTTTGTTTGTTTGTTTGTTTGTTTTTTGCATATAGTAACTGTGCACCAGAGGCTGCTCATTGTTTTTTAGAAAGTACAATTTCAGTCTACGACCATACCACCCTGAACGCACCCGATCTCATCTGATCTCGGAAGCTAATCAAGTTAGTACTTGGATGGGAGAAAGTACAATTTCAGAAAGATTAAGAGTGGGTGTGCTTTATTTATTTATTTTCTTTTTCTTTTCCTGTTTTTGAGAGACAGAGTGGACAGTGAGAGAGAGTGAAAGAAAGGTCTTCCTTTTCCATTGGTTCACCCCGCCCCCCCCAAAAGCCACTGCGGCTGGCACAACGAGCTGATCCAAAGCCAGGAGCCAGGTGCTTCCTCCTGGTCTCCCATGCAGGTGTAGGGCCCAAGCACCTGGGCCATCCTCCACTGCCTTCCTGGGCCACAGCAGAGAGCTGGACTAGAAGAGGAGCAACCGGGACTAGAACTGGTGCCCATATGGGATGTCGGCGCTTCAGGCCAGGTCTTTAACCCGCTGTGCCACAGCGCCAGCCCCATGGGTGTGCTTTAAACTTTTGTCCCCAACAACTAGAGCAATATCTTGACTAGCAGAATGGCTTTTAGTAAAGGTCAATGAAGAAAGAAATATATAAATGCAATAATTAATAAATTAATGATGGTATGAGAGTATTTCAAAAGGTTCGTGTAAAATTGAACTAAAAGGTAATTGTATTTTGATGCCATCCCAAGTTGGAGCCCTATATTGTGTCCTGGCTGCTCTGCTTCCAATCAAACTCCATGCTCATGGCCTGGGAAAAGCAGCAGAAGAGGACCCACGTACCTGTGCCCCTGCCGCACATGGGGAAGACCTGGAAGAAAGCTCCTGACTCCTGGCTTTAGCCTGGCAGAGCCTCTGCCATGGTGACCAGCAGGGGCATAAACCAGTGGATAGAAGATCTCTGTCTCTCCCTCTCTTTGTGTTATCTCTGACTTTCAAATAAATAAATAAATGTTAAAATAGAGAGACACAGAGAAAGTGAGAAAGAGAATTAGCATCAGCTGAATGAACATGAATTAGGATGAACTGAAAGTGTTTTTCATTCCCTAGGATTTGAGCAAGATGCTGCTGCTGTTTTCCTCAGTCTAAACTTTAGACAGTCTTGTTCCTAACTCTAGGGCTTCCTTGCCTTCCTTTTTTTTTTTTTTTTTTTTTTTTTTGATGAGCTTTTAATTTCAAAAGCTTTCCACTGTAAACTCTTTTTCTCATCCTTTGACCGACTATGCAATGTCTTTCTCAAGGGGATTAGAACTATTCTTTTGAAATGTCCTTCGAAGGAAGATAGGCCACTATTGCTACTTCTCAGTCTCCATGGTGAGATAGATGCCTAACTTCCATGGGCTTTCATTAGCAAGGTAAAACATTTGCAAACTTGGCTTTAACTCATTACTCCACACACACCCTTAATCAACCTCTGGTTGTCCAAATGACCTCCAGTATGTTTTCACTAGTTTATTTCAGCAATTATAAAATTATTCACCCTGTATTTTAACAGAGTTGAGTTCAAATTGTGCTTTGGCATCTCTCCCCATTACAGCAGTTTGAATAAAATCTTCTTTGCCTTCTGAGTTTTTATATTATTTTTGTTTTTATGATTATACAAGAAACGCTATTTTCACTGAATTAAATGTCTTTGAGTTTGGTTTGGTTTGATAATGAATTAGATAAAATGTTTAAATCACCTTAAATAAACTGATTGATTTTAGTAAAAGTATTTTATAATGTTGATTCAATTCCCAATAACTGAGGTCTTTGGTTGCATCCCCAAAATATTGACAAATTATGCTTCAATTTTAATTTGCTTCAAATTATTTTTTAATTTCTCTTGATTTTTTATCAATATCTTATTAAAAGTCTCATTTAATCTGTATTGTGGGGTAGCTTTTCAGTTGTCCCTTACTAATTTCGAAGAGAAGCTCACTCTTACATGACTGTAGGCATCTCATGATGGTTATCACTTTACACTTGTTAAAGAGTATTTTACCACCCAGAATGTGGTATACTTTAGTGAACATTGGTTGAAATTTCAGGAAAATTTGAGAGTATTAATTAATATCTCACACTAGGAAAACTTTTAAAAACAGGTTCATACTTTGATGCAATGCATTTTTGGCTCTTTTGTTGTTCACTTATTTATTTTTTTTTTCTACTATTTTAAAAACGCAGAATGACAAAGAAAGAGAAAGACGGCTCTTCCATCCTGGGGTTCACTCTTTTAATGTCAACAGCAGCCAGGTTTGAGGCAGGTCAAAGCAGGGAGCCAGAAACTCCACTGAATGCTGCACTTGGTTCATCCTCTGCTGCCTTCCAGGATGCGTTAGCTGGAAGCTGAGTTGAAAGATATGTTTTCCATGCTTTTTTGTTGAGTGATATCCAAAGGCAAAAAATGTAATGTACATGAGTTAAATTAATATTTTGAGATTTGATTATTGTATATAGCCATTGTCTACACTACTGAGGAATTCTACTTGTTGAATTATTTATTTAGTGGAGGTTAAGCTTGTTATTATAAGGTAAATTGAAAGTATGTCATTGTAAAAATTAAAGGAAAAATAAGAATGGAAAAAGTGGGTGGGTGGAATGATAAGGAGGTCATTATCGTTATGTTTTTTTTTTTTAAAGGTTTATTTATTTATTTGAAAGTCAGAGTTACACACAGAGAGAAGGAGAGCCACAGAGAGAGAGAGAGAAATGGAGAAAGAGGTCTTCCATTCACTGGTTCACTCCTCAGTTGGCCACAATAGCCAGAGCTGAGCCAGTCGGAAGCCAGGAGCCAGGAGCTTCTTCTGGGTCTCTCATGCAGGTCGTAGCATGAGAGCTGGATCAGAAGTGGAGTAGCTGAGACTTGAACTGGTGCCCATATGGGATGCCGGCACAGCAGGTGGCAGCTCTATCCACTTTGCCACAATCTGGCCCCTCATTATATTTTTAAAACTGAATATATGAAATATATGAAATTTCTCTTCTTTATATAATTTTTTTTAAAAATTACTCCCCCCCACAAAAAAAAAAAAAAAAAGAGAAAGTAGAGGTGGAATACAATCTCAAATGTTCCAATATGGGATGTGGATGTCCCAAATTTCCTCTATAAAAACACTTGTATTCTTTGATTCTTAGTTATTCTGAAGTTTTTCTGTACTTTGCAACAACATTGATGCATCTGGAGACCATTATGCTTACAGAAATAAGTCAGTTTCAAAAAAGACTGAAACCATATGGCTTCTCTGATATGTGGTAGTTAATATACCAAAAAAGCATAGGAATAAAATGGACATCTTGTGATTTGGTTGTGGTTTTGGGCCCTTGTTTGTACTGTTGTGGAACTGTGGACTTCCTACCATTTACTTGTTGGACACTATCTTTAGTGCAGCATTAATCTCATGATTGCAGAGTGGATTGAAACTATGCTTTTGCAAAAATTAAAGGAAATAAGAAGAAAAGAGGATGATTGAGGAAGGTAGGGTGGGAAGTTTGGTAATCTTAGAATTGTACGAAGGATTGCTTCTCTACCTTTTGGTTAAAATCAAGTGTAGAATTGTACCAATGAAATACATGAAATCTGCTCTGTTTGTATTAAGAAAAATTAAAAAAATAAAAGTTGTAAAAATGGAGAAATTATGCTAAGAGATTTTTTTCTTAGTTGGATCTTGTCATAGGACAACCTCTGTTTTTGATTAATATTAACTATGACTAGATTGTCATCTCTTTTGTCTATTATTAAAATATCCCAACAATGCTTTATAAGAATATGTACTTTCTGCTTGCTGGACCTAGATTTATTGTGTATTTTAAATCTACTACCTTACCAATATTAGAACTTCTTGGTCTTTCAATAATTATAACTAGCACACTGATAAATATAATACCACATACATATATAATAACATGATGTAATAAAGTACAGTGATTAATTGGTCTTTTTTTCTATATTTTTGCATTATATACTTGGAGATACCTCCTCAAACATATATATGATTTTTGACTATTTTTATGACTTTGTTTGCCATTGGAATTTTTATGCTATCCTTGATAATTCAGCTTTGTCATCAAAGAATGCAAAATGACCTTTTTTATCCTAATACTGATTTTTAAATTAATTTTGCAGAATATTATTTTAACCTAACCAAATTCTTAGCAATTACACTTTAGCTCATATATTATTTCCTGTTATTTTCAAACTTTCTGACTATTCATAAACTACAATATTTTATAAGCAAAATATAGAATTAATTATTTATCAAATTGAAGTCACTAACTAATTGGCCAAGCTTGGTATATCTATGCATTGTTTATAAATTAGATATTATTTTTCAAAATTTTGTGTGTTTTTTAATGGTCTGTGCCTTATTTAAATGATCATTTATATAAATTACATCATTCAGGTACTATTTGGAATGATATATCCTCAATTATTTAACTGTAATGTTATAGTTAACACAACAATCATTAGATGAAAACATGTAACATCTTTGGGTGTATTGCAAGATCTTATTGTTTTAATTCTGGGTGCCTACATGCATTCATAATTTTCTGTTTAAATATATTACATTTTCATATGCTACACTAAATATTAATATGATATGGAAGAAAGAATGAAAGATATGGAGTCAAGATTTTATAAGCCTAATATTTATTATATTTATACATATACTTATAAATGCTTTGCCTACTGTTCTTTCTTACATTCTATAATTCTTTTCTGGATTTCTTTCACTTTTTAACAAAAAGCACATAAATTCTTTCTGAAATCATATAATGGTAATTCTAAATACTGTGCTGAGGATAATTGGAATGCAAGGTTGGTTCAATACAATAAATATGATAAACCACATCAACAGAGTAAAGAACAAAAATCAAAATTATCTGGATAGATTTAGAAAAGGCATTTGACAAAATTCATTTTTATAAAATTCATCATCCTTTCATGATAAAAACTTTGATCAAATTGGGTAAAGAAGGAATATAACTCTATATAATAAAGGTCATATGTTAACTCAACAGTTAACATCATATGAATGGTAAAAAGCTCAAGGCTTCTTCTTTAGACCTGAAACAAGATATGTATGTTGACTTTTTCCTGTGTTATTCAACAAACTACTTGAAGTACTATCTAGAGCAGTTAGACAAAAGATACAAAGGTAGAAAGATACAAAAGACCCATTAAAATTGGAAAGGATGAAGTCAAACGGCCACTCTGCAAATAGCATGATCTTTCTTTTTTCTTTTTTTTTTTTTCTTTTTTTTTTTTTTTGACAGGCAGAGTGGACAGTGAGAGAGAGAGAGACAGAGAGAAAGTCTTCCTTTGCCGTTGGTTCACCCTCCAATGGCCACCACGGCAAGGTGGAGGGTTAGCCTATTGAGCCGTGGAGCTGGCCTGCATGATCTTATATATAAAAAGCTTGGCCGGCACCGTGGCTCAACAGGCTAATCCTCCATCTTGTGGCGCCGGCACACCGGGTTCTACTCCCGGTTGGGGCGCCAGATGCTGTCCCGGTTGCCCCTCTTCCAGGCCAGCTCTCTGCTGTGGCCCGGGAGTGCAGTGGAGGATGGGCCAAGTCCTTGGGCCCTGCACCCCATGGGAGACCAGGAGAAGCACCTAGCACCTGGCTCCTGCCATTGGATGAGTGTGGTGTGCCAGCCGCAGCGCGCCGGCTGCGGCGGCCATTGGAGGGTGAACCAACGGCAAAAGAAGACCTTTCTCTCTGTCTCTCTCTCTCACTGTCCACTCTGCCTGTCAAAAATAAAAATAAAATAAAATAAAATAAAATAAAATAAAATAAAACTTAAAAACTCCCGCAAATAGCTCTTCAAACTAATGAGCAAAGTTGAAGGGTATAAACTAAATGTATGAAAATTAGTAGTATTGTTATGAACTAAAGGTGTGCCATTGGAAATACAACTAATCTCCAATAGCTGCATTAAAAAAAAATTCCTGGAAATAAATTTAACCAAAGAGGTGAAATATCGCTACAAGAAAATACAATAAATCACTGATGAAAGAAACTGGAAGAAACATCTGTGTTCATGCATTGAAAGAATCAATATTGTTACAACATGCATGCTATCTAAAGTGATTTAAAAATTCAATGTGGTCTGTATCCAAATCCCAATGACATTTTTCACAGAACTAGAAAAAAACACTACAAAAATTTGTGTAAAATAACAAAAGATGGCCAAAGCCGCGATCTATAGGCTAATCCTCCACCTTGTGGCGCCAGCACACCCGGTTCTCGTCCTGGTCGGGGCGCCGGATTCTGTCCCAGTTGCCCCTCTCCAGGCCAGCTCTCTGCTGTGGCCAGGGAGTGCAGTGGAGGATGGCCCAAGTGCTTGGGCCCTGCACCCCATGGGAGACCAGGAGAAGCACCTGGCTCCTGCCTTTGGATCAGCAAGGTATGCTGGCCACAGCGTGCTGGCCGCGGCGGCCATTGGAGGGTGAACCAACGGCAAAGGAAGACCTTTCTCTCTGTCTCTCTCTCTCACTGTCCACTCTGTAAAAAAAAAAAAAATAACAAAAGATCCCAAAATAGCCAAAGCACTCTTTAGCAAAAAGAGCAAAGCAGGAAATATTAAACTACCTGATTCTAAAATATGTGACAAAATCCAGTAGTTAAAACAGCATAATACTAGTGTTAAAACAGATCCATAAACCAATGGAATGATATAAAGACCCTAGAAATAAACTTTTACATTATCATCCAACTGATTCTTTGCAAAGGTGCTAGGAACATGTATTGGATAAAGGTGGTCTTTTTAATAAATTGTGCTGAGAAAAATTACATGTACAAACACCAAGTAACAAAATCAGACTCCTGCCTCACACCCTGTAATATATTCAGCAAAAAACAGATGAAAGACCTCAGTTTGAGATTTTAAATTTTGAGACTATAAGAAAATAAACATGGAAAATAATTCAGAAGACTAGAATAGTTCTGTTTTTTTTTTTTTTTTTGGATTAGACCCCAAAGCTTGGAAAATAAAGTCGAAATATAAATAAATAAACAAATGGGTTTATTAAAGATTTATCAAACTAAAGAATGGGAGAAAACACTTGTGAGATTTACATTTAATAAATTTAATAGATTAATATCTAGAATACATAAAGAAGTCAAACAACTCAATTACAAAAAAAATCCAACTTAAAAATGAGCACTAGAGCTAAACAGACATTTCTCAAAGGGATAGGCACACATTGCAAGCAAACACCTGAAACAAGTCTATATACAACTGATCAGGGAAATGTAAATCAAAGCCACAAATTGGCTAGTATCTAAAAGACAAAAGAAGCAAGTTTTGGCAAAAATGTGAAGAATAAAACCAAAAACTTGCATCCTGCTGGGGACAATGTTATTAATTATAGCCATCATGGGAATCAGTACGGACATTCTTCAAGAAACCTGAAATAGAATTACTATACGATAAAATGATCCTACCTCTGTATATACATATGCAAAGGAAGTGACATCCATTTGTAGAAGAGACGTCTGCACTCATATGTTTATTGTAGCAATTTTCACCATAGCTGGGAAATGAGAACAACCCAGGTGTCCTTTCACAGATGAATGAGTAAAAGAAATGCTGTGGATATACTCCATGCAGTATCACTCAGTCATATAGAGTATGAAATATTTTCATTCGCAACAATGTGGATGGAACTAGAGGTCATTATGTTAAATGAAATAAGCCAAGAACAGAAGAAAAGATTGTTCGATCTCACTCACATGCGGATTCAAAAAACTCTGTGATCTCATAGTTGTAAAAAATAAAACTATGAGTGCAATATCATAGAGCAGCAAGTTCTCCTGCTGGGGAACCAATATTCCATATTTGAGTGCTGATTCATATCATAGCTATTCTGCTTTTGATCCAGCCCCCTGTTAATGCATCTGAGAAAGCAGCAGATGCTGTCCCAAACACCTGGTTCCTTCTCAATCATGTGAGAGACCTGGATGGAGTTTCAGGTGTATGACTTCATCCTGGCCGAACCTTGGCTGTTGCTGGTTTTTCAAGTGGACCAGCAGATGGAAGACTTTCTCTCTCTCTCTCTCTCTCTCTCTCTCTCTCTCTCTCTCTCTCTCTGTCTCTATGTTGCTCTGACTTTCAAATAAATGATAATATAATTGAGGTTACCAGAGGTTGGAGAAAAAAGTGAGTTAGGAGTGTTTGGGAAAGATTGATGGATAACAGATTACTGCTAGATAAGAGTAAGAAGTTCTGAAGTTCTGCTGCACAATAGGGTGAAGATAGAAAATGTTAATGCACTGTGCAAATTTTTCTCTGTTTAAAAAAAAACAGAAAAAAAAACAGATTTTGGGATGTTTTTAAAAAAAAAACAGATTTTGGGATGTTTTCACAATAAAGAATTGTTAAATGCTTGAAAGGAGAAATATGTTTGCTTTCATGAGACACGGCCGATTTTATGCATGCAATGAAAGATTTCATAGGGCCCCATTAACATGTATAATTTTTATATGTCTGTTAAATCTTTTAAATAAATAATAAATAAATGCTGTGCCTGTTACATCATAGATATTCAACTAATTTTAAAAATATTTTGTTTATTATATTTTTCTTTTTTTAATTTGCTTTTTTTTTTTAATTTTTTTTTTACAGGCAGAGTGGATAGTGAGAGAGAGAGACAGAGAGAAAGGTCTTCCTTTGCCGTTGGTTCACCCTCCAATGGCTGCCGCGGCCAGTGTACCACGCTGATCCGATGGCAGGAGTCAGGTGCTTCTTCTGGTCTCCCATGGGGTGCAGGGCCCAAGGACTTGGGCCATCCTCCACTGCACTCCCTGGCCACAGCAGAGAGCTGGCCTGGAAGAGGGGTAACTGGGACAGAATCTGGTGCCCCAACCGGGACTAGAACCCGATGTGCCCGCGCCGCAAGACGGAGGATTAGCCTATTGAGCTCCGGCGCCGGCCTATTATATTTTTCATTGGAAGGTCAAATACCTTAAGAGTGGAGAAATTATTTTAATCTTTTTATTTTATTTGACAGAGTTAGACAATGAGAGAGAGAAATAGAAAGGTCTTCCTTCTGCTGGTTCACTCCCCAAATGGCCACTAAGGTCGGAGCTACACCAATCTGAAGCCAGGAGCCAGGTGCTTCTTTCTGGTCTCCCATGCAGGTGCAATCGCCCAAGCATTTGGGCCATCCTCCACTGCCTTCCCGGGCCACAGCAGAGAGCTGGACTGGAAGAGGAGAGACTGGGACTAGAACCCGGTGCCCATATGGGATGCTGGTGCCACAAGCGGAGGATTAGTGAGCCAAGGCGCTGGCCCCGAGAAATTATTTTAATATATGGGTGTATTAGCATGTTTAAAATATCCAATGTTATCCTCTCATTCACATTTTCTATTAAAATATAATAAGAAATCCGGAATATGTATCAAATTTCATGCTGCGATATCTTTGAATGATGGGTAATGTAATGATGCCTTACATGTGAACTACTCACACCATACAAAGGGAGAGAGAGGGATCCTAGATTGAGATTACATGATTGTAGTTGGGATACCTAGCTTCTGTGCTTCAGCCTCCTTTATAACAATAAATGCAGAACAATACTATTAATCATTTGTTGCATAGATAGAGTCATTACCCTAAAGGATCTTAGAAAATACCTGCATAGCATAAAGTCTTGCTATGAAATATGATCCAAAATTTGAAAGATTTAAAAAATTATTGCATATATTTTTAATTTTTTGGAGACTTGTCTCGGAGTCATCCACTAAAAATTATTTATATCTTCATGCTCTGGAGTCCATAAAATGCACCTTTTTTGAATTACTATTTACCATTTTTTATAGTACGAAGTCTATTATGTTACATGTTAATTTTTGATTTTTGGCCCATAATGACATATGCAATGTATGTTCAGTAAATGATGTAACCCCAAAGATTAAGGATTTATTACTCTTTAAGACATTAACCAGTTTTGTGTCAAATTTAACAAACTTACATGAGCACTTTTTAAGATTGACTAGATAAACTTCTGTTTGAATTGTACCTTAAAAATATATATATTTATTTGAAAGGCCGTGTGACAGAGGCTGGAGGGAGTAGTCAGAGGAAAGCCGGACCTCTCTGACAGTTTACTCCCCAAATACCTGAGTTGGGAGCCTAGAACAACATCCAGGTCTCCCATATGGATGGCAGAAGCCCAAGCATGTGAGGTCATGTCCTGCTATCTTCAAACCTGCATTAAGAAGGGAACAGGATTGGAAGCAGAGAAGTAGGGGGGGATTTGAATCAGCACTCAGACATTAGAAGCCAGCCTCACAAGGGGCGATTGCACCCACTGCACCACAGTGCCAACCCCTGAAGTATATTTTTAACCATCTTGTTTCCTTGCCAGTTTCTCATTAATAAGCTCATAAATATCTGATGCAATTTCATGCTATATTTGTATGTACTACTTTAGATTTATTTATGTATTTACTTATTTATTTGAATAGCAGAACAACAAAGAGCAAGGGGGAGAGAGGAAGAGAAAAGAGATTTTACCTTCTACCCACTTGTTAACTCCCCAAATGTCTGCAACAGCTAAGACTGAGCAACTGTGAAGCTAGGAACCAAGAACTCAACTTGGGTCTCTTATGTGGGTGACTGAAACTCAATATTTATGGAATCATCTACTGCCTTCCTCGTCACAATAGAAGGAAGCTGAATGGGAAGGGGAGTACACTCCCACTGCACTCTGATACGGGATGCCTGCAGCATTAAAGCAGTTTAACATGTTAAGCCACAAAGCCAGCCTTAAATCTATATTTTGATAAAGTAAGCTACATATATAAAATCTAAGAATGGCAAAAAGAACATGATTTTACCTTCATAGCAGGATATATTTAATTAGAGTTTAACAATTCAGAACTTCTGATGTGTTAAACTTTACTATTGATAGATTTAAGATGTTATTATTTTAACTCATTTATGAAAGAGCCTTGATTTAAACTAAGTTCAGATTATTAACAAAATTTAGGGTTCAAGTTTTCTGAGTAGCAGAAAAATATTTTATGGAGCAACTTGCTTCATTTTAGTAATAAACGTCTATATGTTTAATATTCCTCCCTCAGATTCTGAACTCCATTATGTTCATATCTTCACAATACTTTATAATATGAATCACATTTTTGTTGGCAACTGTGTTGATAACACCCACTACTCATTTATTTTTCATAGATATTTCATGAGGAGATGTTTATCATCTAGTTACTTGCTGAGGAAATTTAAGCATTAACAATTGTAAATAATGTGTTCAAGTTCTCATATACATTAAAATTTACCAACATATAATTAGGCATAAAGCACCTATTCAATAATTGTTGCTAAATTGAATTAGAAATTTAGGGCCTCTTTGTACTTCCCATTTGTCTTCCACTCCCAATGCTGTTACACTGGGGATTGAGTCTCCAAGCTATGAATTCTGGAGAGGATTAAACCATCCCAAACTACCCAAATTCTAGAGATAGTTACTATAGAAAATTAGTTCCTATATACAAACATACTGAGTTTCTTCATGAAGAAATTTGAGGATAGTGGGAACAAAGGAACAAAATTGAAAAACAAGGAAAGCTTGTAAGCGGCAAATTAAATTCAAAGTCACAGTAGTTTAGAGAATTAGAACATAGACTCAAGATTCATGGAAAACAAACAAACAAGAGCAAGATGCATTGATAAAGGAATGTGAGATAATCCAAGGTACTTAGCTCACGGTGTGAATGATGGCAATTATATCAGCAAACACAGAGGTGCCACGTATTTTGAGCACTTTTTTTTTTCAAGATTATTTAATTCTAACAGTTCTGTGTAGAAAATTGCATGGTATTGTTCATAAAAGAGAATATAGAAGACAATGGAATTATTAGGGCTCATAGTTAAAAATTATACTGGGATCATCCACAGAATAAAATGCTGCACAAAAACAAGCAAAAGTATTTGAGTTTCAGATATAATTCAATCAAAATGTTAGTGACAGACATTATTTTTATGAAGGAAGCCAAAAATATGTACAATTCAATAACCAGTTTCAGTGCTTTATAATTGGGTTTTTTACTAAAAGCATTAATACAGCAATATGATATGTAAAAACAACTCTCATTGCAAAGTGGCAAGTACATATAAATGTGGAATTATCTTTGTAACCACACATAGTGATTCTGTTCTTTGCAGAAGTTTAATTTCCAGAAAATGTGTAATACATCTTAATTGTTAATCAAAAGTTTTAAAGAAAAATTAAATTATCTTTCTCATATTTTAGAGGAAAATAATCGTTGGCACAGAAGAAGAATAAAAGCTTGATTCTAAAGTTTACTCATCTGTGTAACTCAGAAAACTTTTACTACCTCTTTGACTTATAGATTTAGTTTCTATAATGGTAGGACAGGAGGACTAAGGAGAAAATCTCTAATACTTTCCAAAGAAACCTATGGTATTTTGATTTCTTTTCTGAATTCACATACATATATTCTATTTGCAGGTCAAAACTTGTAAAAATTTTTGATGTATGATTAAGTTTTCTATGATGGAGGAAGTTTTTCAAGGCAGCTCTACACACATATCTACCCAAGTCTGATGGGTATCTACCACATAAGGAAATCATAGACTGCCTTTGATATCATTCATGATAATTTTTTTATACCATGGCAAAAATTAAAGGCTAAAATTCTCATGTGAAGTTACAGGTATACACTGAAAATATCACAGTTTTCATTCTTGACCACTGCAATAAAGCACATATTCACAATAAAGTGAGCTATATCAAGTTTTAATTTCACAGATAATAGTCATTTTAAAATCATGGAAAAGGTTGTGTGTGTGTGCAACAATTTTATGTCTTTAAAAATGTATACACCTTAGTTGTAAAATATCCTGTAACTAATGGCCAACATTCTGGCACAGTGTACACTGCTGTTAGCAACACCAGTATTCCATATCAGAGTACTAGTTCAAGTCCTGGCTGCTCCATTCTTATATTCAACTTCCTGATAATATGCCTGAAAAGCAGTGGATAATGATCTAAGTATCATTCCCTGCGGCACACAGGGGAGACCCAGATGGAATGCCTCGCTTCAGCCTTTCCCAACCCAGGTTCAAGCGGGTTTGGGGAGAGAGAGACAGCAGGTGGAATCTCTCTCTCTCTTTCTCTCTCTCTCCTCCTCCCTCACTTTCTGCCTTACAAATAAATAAATCTTTTTAAAAATATTCAGTTACTGAACATTGCTAACAATTGGTCACCTGGGAAATGAGTTTCAGCAAATTTTCAATTTGTATAAAATGCAATATCAGTGAAGCACAATATGGAAACGTGCAAGAAAAAGATATACACTTGTATTAATTCTAAATAATTATTAAACCTAATTTTGTCTACTGGCTATTGATCATTTAATAAATCCATATGGGGATACAATAATTCTATATGCCTCATTCGTTTTGTTTGCCATTTTATTCTACATGAAATAGAAAAATATATAAATAACATTTATCACACACTCCATTAACTGTAATATGTATTAGCAGAATGCACTGCAAAGTGTGTAGGTATGTATAAAATTGGGGCTTCAGGGCTGTGGCATAGTGGGTAAAGCTGCCACCTGCAGTGCTGGCCTCCCATATGGGCGCTGGTTTGAGTCCCAGCTTCTCACTTTCAGTCCAGTTCTCTTCTATGATCTGTGAAAGCAGTGAAAGATGGCCAAGTCCTTGGGTCTGAGCACTTGTGTGGGAGAGCTGGAAGAAGCTCTTGGCTCCAGGCTTCGGATGGGTGCAGCTCTGGCCTTTGAGGCCATTAGGGGAGCCAACCAGCGGATAGAAGTCCTCTATCTTTTTGCCTCTGCCTCTCTGAAACTCTGCGTTTCAAATAAATAATTAAATAAATCTTAAAAAAAGAAACTGGGTCTGCTCCTTCAATAAAATACCTACTAAATCAAAGTATAGTCAGCAAATAGTCTTATTTTAGCTTTATATTAACAAGAAACAAGCCTACAGATTCCCAATTTATAGCTGTCTTTGGCTGAAAAGTTCGCATTTCACCTTCAATGCATTAGTTTGGTTTATGTTGCTCTTCAGTTATTGAAGATCTGATCATCATAGTATACAAATCAGACATTATGTTAATTTAGTGCTAAGCAATTGCTGTACAAACTTACCAAGGGAAAAATGGACTATGCTTAAGGCTTTGTAATGTTGTGGCCATCTGGAGTATCAGCATGGAATTTGTTCTCCATATTTGCATCAAAACAAAGGTTTGGCTTATTTTGTGTTTCTAAACTTTTTCTCAGGGTGAATTAAATGTACACATTTTATGCAATCTTTTCTCTCTGACGGTATACATAGAGTAACATGAGGGGCAACATGATAGTCACAGCAATTATTTGTGGTTTTGTCTCCATAAGGAATTGGGTGGTGCTTGAGAATGACTCATTCACATAGAGCTCCTACCTTTTTATTTCATTGGCTTAATCTTATTGATGTAATTGGTATGGATCAGCACTTTTATTTTCAATTAGAAAAAGGTTTGGAAACATATCTTTAGGAAAGTACCATTTCTTTGTACACTCTGGTTTTTCAGAAATGGATGCATTTGTAATTTCAATGAAAATAAAACACTAAATATAAGTAAAAAAGAAAAAAAACCTTGTGATGATTTACAAAGAAATTGAATTTTGTTGCTGCTATATCCTACAGACATGAAATTACCTTTTATTATAGTTTTTTCTGATTTTTCAAAACACTTTACATGTTTATTTTTGAACCAACCAACTAGTGGTGCAGGGCATAGAAACAAAGACAAAATCACAAGCCCAACTAAATATGTCTATCCAGACAGTCCTGACATTTTCGGTCTCATACTGTTAAAATGATAGGGACCTTGATACAGCATAAATAAACAGATCATCTCATGTGCAATTATCTTTTAAATCCAGCCTGGTTCTTCTGCAAAGCCTTCTCTTAACATTGCATCTGATTTTATTATTGTTTTTCATTTGAGTCTTTTGGAGAATGGGACAATCTTGGCTTTTGTTCAGAATGTCTTGATTCCTAAGCCTTTTGAGAAGAGTTAGTGAGAAAGAGTGGATCACACTCATCATGATAGTGGAGAAATGACAAAGGACTACAGTTATTTTCTGAAGGGTTTGACTAATACATAATGATAATACATTTGTATGGGGCAAGATGCAATGTTTCAAAACCTGCTTACAGCATAAACTGATGAAGTAGGCAACCAACATCTCTACTTGCCCGTGCTTCCTCCATGTTTTGTGCTTATCAGCTTCTCTTTAGGTTCTTCAATAATATACACCACAATACCGTGAAATATAGCTGCCCCACTGTGCTATAAGACAAGAAAAATGTATTAATTATAATTGTGATTTGGTACTGTTTGTCCAACTTCTCTTACCCCTCCTCCTACAATTCTCAGTGTGTAATATTTATTCTTTTTCTTTTTAAATTTCTATTTATTCATTTGAGAGAGAGAGAGAGAGAGGGAAGGAGAGAGAGAGAGAGAAGGAGAGAGACGAAGCAACCATCTGGTGGCTCACTTTCAAAATGCCTGCAATAGCTGGACTGGATCAGGCAAAAGTTAGGAGCTAGGAACCCAATCCAAGTTCCCTATGTGGATAGCAGCAGCTATCATCACTGCCTTCCAGAGTCTGCATTAGTAGTAACAGGAGTGGCATTTGTCTTTCTATGTCTAATGTTCTAGTCATTTTACTGAAAATGTCAAATTTTGTTCTTTTTAATAGCTTAATAATATATCATTATATATATACATATATATAATATTTTCTTTGCTATCCATCCATCAGAGGACACCTAGGTTGATTCAATGTCTTGATCGATTGTGAATAGAGCTGCAATGAATACAGGCTACAGATATTTCTAAGATAAGCTGATTTTGTGTCTTTCAGACATTTCCTCAAATTGGGATAACTAAGTCATACGGTAGGTAAGTCTATTTTAAGTTTTATTCCCATACGGTTTTCCATAATGGCTGTAATAATTTGCATTCTCTTCAACAGAGTAAAAGCATTCCTTCTTCTTCATATCCTTACCAGGATTTGTGTGTGTGTGTGTTTTTGACCATAGTTATTCTAACTGAAATGAGGTTATATCTAATTGTGGTTTTTATTTGCATTTCCTTGATAGTTATTGATGCTGAATATTTTTCATATATTTTTCAACAGACATAAAGTTAATCAAAGTAAACTAAATATTTCCCAATGTTGGGGCCAGATTGTGGCACAGCAAGTTAATCTACTGCCTGCTACCATGGCAACCTGTATCTGCTTCCAGTTCGCCTTCCTGCAAATGCATCTGGGAAGGCAGCAGAAAATAGTCCAAGAACTTGGACTCCTGCCACCCACTTTGGGGACCAGCATAGAGATCTTAGCTCCTAGTTTCAACCTGACACATACCCAACTGGTGTGTCTATTTGGAAAGTGGATCAATGTATCTCTTTCTCTTTTCTCTCTCCCTGTATAACAGCTACTCACTGTTTTTCATCATCTGCCCCTGTGAAGATTCTCCCTCTCAGTGCTAGACATTTTATTAATAACAAAAGACTTTATACTTTGTGAATGTTTTTGGAATTTTCCCCCCTATTGCTTCATTTTCTAGTTGCTTCATTTTCTCTCTGGCTGGTCCTCCCTCTATTTTAATCTGTTTCATTAATTTAGTGAGATCACAGTGCATATTTTTCCCTTCCTTATGTTTGGGATTCTTGTCCCAGTGTTATGTAGTAGAAACACCCCCAAGCAGGAAGCCAAGGCTATGTTACACTTTACTTGTTCTCAGAAATCACTTGAGGTTTGGAAGAAACACTAGATTCATCTGAGATTAGTGAAATAATTTAATTTTGGGGAAGTTGTCTTAGGGCACAGTTCACAATGTATGACTTTATTATTTGTATTTTTCCAGAAGCATAAAGAAGGGGCCATGTGTATACCATTGTGTTTGACAGGCATTTCTGAAATAGAGAAAGTCAAGGGATTTTGTGAATATCGGAAAAATTAATTACTTTTAAATTTATTTATTTTTATTATTTGAAAACACACAGAAAGAAAGATCTTCCATTTGCCGGTTCACTCTTCCAAATGCTCGTAACAGCCAGGTCTGGACGAGGTCAAAGTCAGGAGCCTAGAACTCAGTTTGGATCTCTCACGTAGATGGCAGTGACCCAACTACTTGAGCCACCATGAGATGTCTCCTGTGGTATGAGTTATCAGAAAGCAGAACTGGGCCTTGAACCCAGGCATTCCATCTCATATAGGACATTGGTGTACCAAAAGGCATATCAAGTATAGCGTCAAATATGTACCGACCAAACAAATACTTATACATCAGTTTTTAACTAAATTTATCATTTACTCAATAGATGAACATTAACTTGTATAGTACAGAAGTCACACATGATTTGAATTTCATGTGAAGAGTGGTAATCAATAAGATGGAGAAGAAAACTAAGCATTTCTTCAATCATTCTTTACTTTTTACTTAAGTTTCTCATAACCATCATAGGACATTCACACTCATTTTATTTTTAACACCTTTGACAAAGTCTAATTCTATGAAAAAAGGGAGATACAAAAGTTATGACCCTTAGTTCTAGAGTCTAAAATATAGTCAACTTGAAAGGACATATAACACACCTCAAATGTTAGACTTTTTTAAAGCTGGTTTTGTTTGATTTCCAGCTGCGTTCTTCAAGTGGATCAGAGAGCAGACAAATTAATTGGTGCTTCTCTGAACAAAATAGCAGTGCCCATGGCTAGTTGCCCTTCCCAGATTATTGTGACT
The DNA here is from genome assembly GCA_949820135.1 of Sylvilagus floridanus. Lineage (NCBI taxonomy): Eukaryota > Metazoa > Chordata > Mammalia > Lagomorpha > Leporidae > Sylvilagus > Sylvilagus floridanus. Next base: position 27,005,904 of record OX463242.1, on the reverse strand, counting down.
TTGAGCCTTATGATGCTATTATGTGTATGTTCCCTGGTGGTGGCTGTCCTGGGTCATAACCTGATTTTGACAGCAACAATCACCCAATCTTCAAAAGTCAAGATTTAGACCTCATGTGTTTTTTGACATTGATGTGCTGCGGAAGAAAAACTTCAGAGAATAGTTGTGAAAAAATTCTCATTTTTAATAGTTTAATACCTAGAGATTAGACATTTTGAAAATGATTGAAATAGTAATCATCAAACACAGGAAGCAGTTGTTTGATTAATTTTTGTATTTTCTACTAAACAGAAAAAAGATTAATTTTATTTATTTTACTCACAATACTGACAGTAATACTAATATGTAACACTAATATCCATATGATATTATTTTTATAGATCTTCCATAATTAGACGGCCAAAAATCTTATCATCTAGAAGAAATTTGCTACAAAAAAATGAAGTTTTTTTAATGTCTTGAGTGTGCAACAGCAATAGTTGTATCATATCTGCTCTGCAAACTGCTTTTCAGAAAGTTAGTCCATTCTTCATGAAAACTGGTATGTGATATAATTTCCAGTTGATTTATTAGATAAAATTACTTTCCTTAGATATAAAAAACCCTAATTTTAAAGGCGAATAATGACAAATATATTATCCAAAAATCATAGAAATGTATATCAGGTGTATGGAAAGACGATCAATATCACTGATCATAAGAGAAATAGAAATCAAAACCACAATGAAATATTATCATTTAAGTTTGGGATGAACACTAACAATCAAAAGAATAGAATATAACAAATATTAGCAAAAATATGGAGACACCAGCACGTTTAGCATGGTTATTAGGATGGTAAAGTGATGCAACCATTATGGAAAATAGAATGATGTGCCTCAAAAAATAAAAATATAATTACCATGTGAGACACCAATTCCTCTTCTGTGTGTATATATGCACCACAAATTTTATTTATATATATATAATTCAAAGTAATATTTTAAAGAGATATTGACGTAACTATGTTCATTGCACCGTTTTTTCAAGGTTTTATTTATTTATTTGAAAGTAGGGGGACTGACACTGTGGCACAGTGGATTAATGCCCTGGCCTGAAGCTCCAGCATCCCATATGGGCTTCGGTTCAAGACCGGCTGCTCCACTTCTGATCCAGTTCTCTCCTATGTACTTTTGAAAGCAGTAAAAGATGGCCTAGGTCCTTTCAAATAAATAAATTAATTAAAAAAAAAAAAAACAAAGAGGAGTTACACAGAGAGAAAAGGGCAGGGAGAGAGAGAAAGAGAAAAAGAAAGAGAAAGAAAGAGAAAGAGAGAAAGAGAGAGAGGTCTTCCATCCGCTGGTTCACTTCCAAATTGACCGCAAAGACCAGAGTTGTGCTGACCCGAAACCAGGAGCCAGTAGCTTCTTCCAGGTCTCCCATGTGGATGCAGAGGCCCAAGGTCTCAGGCTATCTTCTATTGCTGTCCGAGGCCATAGCAGAGAGCTGGATTGGAATTGGAGCAGGCAGGACTTGAACCAGCGCCCATGTGGGATGCCAGCACGGCAGGTGGTGGCTTTACCCACTACGTCATAGCGCATGCCCCTCATTGCACCCTTATTTACAATGGTCATGAAGTGACAGCAACCTAAAAGTTCATTGACAGATGGCTAGATAAAGAATATTTGGAATTGCTATGTGCAATGTTCTCTGATGCAGATGTAAAAATAAGGAAATTCTGCACATGTTACAGTAAAGAAGATTCTAAAGGAAATTACGTCAAGTAAAATAAGCTAGTTACAAAAGGGCAAACACCGTATGCTGCATCATTCCCCTCATTCTCGGTCAAACTAAAGAAAATCTTTAATTGATTTTTATTTTGTTATTATTTATTTACTTAGAAGAAACAATGACAAATAGTCCAAAGAGTGTGGCTCCAATCTGCTAGTTCACTTCCCATATGCCTACGACCAGAGCTGTTGTTGAAGCCAAAGCCAGGAGCCAGGAACTCAATCCAGCTCTGTCATGTGGTTGACAGGAACCCAACTCCTTGAGTCATAACAACTGTGCCCCAGGGTCTACACCAGCAAATACCTTGAGTCAGGAACCACAGCTGGGCATCAAAGGCAGGCACTCTGACAGGACCTGGTGTCCCAACTGCTGTTATAAGTGCTACTACAAATGCTTTCCCCTTGAATTAATCTTTGATGAAGAATGTTTTATAACCCTAAATCACGAACACAAACACATGTTGCTATTTTATGAGCTTGGCTAGGCTACATGAATGTACCCTTTCTTGTTTAACGTAATTCCCAAGTGAATTAGAGGAAAGAATAACAGAAAAGTTTAATTTCTCTACTCCCAACGCATTCTGAAAGACGATATAGCGTTTTGCCTATTCAAGATGAGGAAAATCATGTGAGGATGAAACTGAAAATGGAGAGATACGCTTAAACAAAGGGTGGGGAATTTTTTGAGAGTCGGAGTGGAGCAGACCTTAGGCCATCTGTGTTTGCTAATTGCCCGCACCCAAAGAGGAAGAGAACGTTCCCCTGTCTGCATGCCAGGGGAAAGCTTTATTACCTGGAGCAAGGCACACATGAACGTTCGGCTCTGCCCGCCCTCAGAGCCTGTAAGATAAGGACACACTCCTCTTAAATGATTTTATTTCAAATGCAGAGCTCCTGGGTCCTTGGGGTAGAGAAATAGTGATGATCTGTTTGCTTAAGTAAACGCTCTAAGAAAAGGAAGGAGAAGAACTCTGGTTATGTTAACCGGTTAGTATAAGAATGTGAGAGAATGTATGGACCAAAAGGCAGGAAAAGGCCTAAGTCTAGGCAATCTGAGGAAATCAGAAGACCATGCTAGTAGTAAGAAATGGCTACATCAGGGTTAACTGTGACGATGTAATGTTAACCACATAGAAGTGGAAAGAAGACCCAAAGAGTGATGATTAGGTATGGCTTCAGACTCAACCATCAGAGAAATATAGAGAACCTGATGGGGGAAAGTATATAGTTTCCTTTGCTTGCTTGTAAGCCGAACAAAGAGCAACTCTCTACAATCTTCCCTGGAAGGGTAAAGTGTATACCACAGAACATCAGTCATCATTCCGAGACAGAACATCGTTCTTCTCACACCAATTTTTTCACACCTCTATTGCATTTAATATTTATTCTATGTAGTTAAATGTTCATTTTAACATAATTTAAATATATTGAGTTCTGTGATATGACTGGATACTTAGAAACCGTAAGTAAGAAAAAATAGTCATTGCCTTTGAGCAGTAGTAGAATCCCATAGGGAAACCAGTAATTATAGTAGCATAGGTAAATACTAAGATATATTTAATTATTAATGGCTAAAATGACAATTTAACCTCAGTTTACTTCTGAAGTAGGATAGAGCAGGGAAAACATGGAGTAGAACATACTACTTGAAATATGTGCTATAATTCTTTGCTCAAAAGCTATTAAAACTCACGCTCTAAATAATGTCAACTCCTTACTCTGTGTCTCAATCTAGTATCAATTCATCTTCTCATACCTGTCTTCCAGTACCATTAAAATCCAGAAATTGAATTCTATGGGCCTAATTATGTCCACAACTCTAACTTTTCTTAAGACATTTTTCCAATTAAAATATTTATAAATTCTAATTGGTGAGATATAAATATCCAAGTTCTAATTTATTTTAAGGTCTAAGTTATCATTATCCAGCAAATAGCAGACCTAAGATTACAGAAGTTTGTAGAAGTAATAACTGTTTAATTTCCTTTTTTAAAATTAAAATGTTGAACATTTTATTAGCTGTCTTTGCAGCTTTATTATCCTTAAATATACCTGCTGTTGCTGCCATTCTACCATAGTGGGTTAAGCTGCCACATGTAATACTGGCATCCCATATGATCTCTGGTTGGAGTCTCAGCTGCTCCACTCCAGATCCAGCTCCCTGCTAAGGCTCCTGGGAAAGCAGCAGAAAATGGTTGTAGTGCTTGGGACCCTGCACCAACATGGAAGACTTGGATGAAGCTCTCTGCTCCTGGCTTCAGTTTGCCCCAGCTCCAGCCATTGCAGCCATTTGTGGAGTGAACCAGTAGGTGGAAGACTTCTCTCTGTCTCTTCCTCTGTGTGTGTATAACTCTGCATTTCAAATAAAATAAATACATCTTAGAAATATATACCTGTTCAAGAAAAAAATTCATGATTCATCAGAATATTAATGAGCTTAAACACCTTTGAATTATTTCAGATAAATTTCCTATACTGCCATGCAGTATGCTATTAACAAATAGTTAAAGAAAAATATCACTGAGTCTAAACACATTTATGATTTCTTGCATGACTGAAAAGATTCTTCAGATGATTTCCAGGTCATTGTGTGTGTGTGTGTGTGTGTGTGTGTGTGTATTTATTTATATAAAGGGAACACATTTTATGTACAGTTTTAAGAGAATAATGACTGAAATTACCTTATTTATTTATTTTAAATATTTCTGATTTATTTATTTGACAAGTAGAGTTACAGATAGTGAGAGAGAGAAACAGAAAGGTCTTCCTTCCATTGGCTCATTCCCCAAATGGCTGCAATGGCTGGAGCTATGCCAATCCGAAGCCAGGAGCCAGGTGCTTTTTCCTGGTCTCCTATGTGGGTGCTAGGACCAAAGCACTTGGGTCACCCTCCACTGCTATCCCAGGCCACAGCAGAGAGCTGGACTGGAAGAGGAGCAACCAGTACTAGAACCCAGTGCCCATATGGGAAGCCGGCTCCACAGGCGGAGGATTAACCTAGTATACCATGGCACTGACCCAGAAATTACCTTTTTTTGAAATGCCCTCCAACAAATTCTTTTACTATATCAGGGTGTAAAATATTCTCTTGGGATATAATTTGGAAAGAGAGCTTCTTTTAATTTAATAATATTATCTATGGTGTTGATTTTTTCTAACATAAAATATGAATGAATGAATAAATGTATATAAATTGAAGTTTACTTGGGGTTCATGTCATTGTCTTACTTAGTTTTGTAACTTCCAATTTTCTCATAATATAATTTCTATAGTTTTTAATAACACTTAATATTTTATTTCTGTATATCTTAATCTCCCAAAGATCTATTTTTCCAGGGCTGCTACTCTGCTAAATAAGTGATTCGTGAATACATGATACATTTTATTCAGATTGGAATTCATTGAATAAAATCATTCTGGGTATATATCTAGTTTTTTTCTCATTTTTTCTATACTCTCCTCTCAGCTTCATTAATCTTTTAACTCATATTGTATTATAAATTCATTCTCAAATATTTTGTTTCCTAATATCAGTCCTAACTCCAACATTGTAAATTTAAATACATGGGATCTGGATGAAAAGGAATAAAGAACACATGTTTCTTCTGTGCTTGAATTAGGCAATGAGAATGTGCAAATTCAGAGACCACTCCCCAAATCATCTGAGATTCATTCTCAGCTGCTCAATTATTTTACCTTAATAAGAAAGCAGATGTTTGCCTTGAACTTCTATCTCAGTCAGTTTTATACTCCCTCACATGTTTTCATATGAGCTACATTTTTTTATCAACTCTGAGAAAGACTGATATTTCTGATATACCTCTACAAATTTCTCTATCTTAAAATTTTCTTCCAGGTTAGCATCTACCTTTTTGTACTACAGATCTGGTCAAGAGACTTCAGCCTTAAGAAACAAAGAGCAACAATCCAAATTCCTTACAGTTACCACTAATGAACCAGCTCACTTATCTCTATGAATACTCTTTAAAAAAAGATTTATTTATTGATTTGAAAGGCGCAGTTACAGAGAGAAAGGGAGAGACAGAGATATTCCATCCATTGACTCATTCTCCAAATGGCCCCAATGCTCCAGTGGCCAGAGCCAGCAGCTTCTTCTAGGCCTTCCACCTGGGTGCAGCGGCCCAAATGAGTACTTGTGCCATCTTCTACTGCTTTCCTAGGTGCATTAGCAGGGAGCTGGATCAGAAGTGAGGCAGTTGGGAATCAGACTGGCACCCAATTGGGCTGCCTGCATTTCAGGTAGCAGCTGAACTCACTACATCACAATGCCAGCCACAAGATGTTGTTAATTATTTTTTAATTAATTAATTTATTTTTATGGA